>OY365747.1:17525359-19925359 GCA_959347395.1 Mechanitis mazaeus
GACAAGACAAGACAAGACAAGACAAGACAAGACAAGACAAGACAAGACAAGACAAGACAAGACAAGACAAGACAAGACAAGACAAGACAAGACAAGACAAGACAAGACAAGACAAGACAAGACAAGACAAGACAAGACAAGACAAGACAAGACAAGACAAGACAAGACAAGACAAGACAAGACAAGACAAGACAAGACAAGACAAGACAAGACAAGACAAGACAAGACAAGACAAGACAAGACAAGACAAGACAAGACAAGACAAGACAAGACAAGACAAGACAAGACAAGACAAGACAAGACTGATAAATAAGAGACGTGCGTTTCGTATAGCGTTTAATTTAAGGCTGACAGTACCCACATGAATACAATATATACCGATACCTTCACCCTTAGTTCATACATAATCTACAATTAATAATAATTTTACTTTTACTTATTTACTAACACAAATAACAATTGTCAGTTTCGTAGCTTTAACAAACAAAATTAACAGAACTTAATGGCAATTAAGAATATTCATCATATCTGAAACGCTTAGGTGGTTTAATAGCACGTTTCGATTGCTCATCTACAGATGGTGATAAAGTCTTATTATCAGGCACGCTAGTTTTGTCTATAGAAAGTTCCGGATTCGCCGGGGGCGACGCCGGAGCAACACCCTCGTTGTCCCGGGCCTCTTTGTCACTGATACACTCTCTACTAGTAGGTACTACCAGGGAACTAAGTCTACGATTTTTCGATTTTATAGGAGATTGTGATCCGTGGCTAACATTGGCAACCCTACGCCTTAACTGGTCGATATGTCTATGTACCTCGGTTCCGTCATTATAACGCACGGTATAGTCTGTATTCCCTAATTTTTTTGCTATCTGACCCGGTACCCACTTATTCCCGCCGCGGTAGTCACGACACCAAACTTCCCCCGTTCGCTCAAGCCGAAATTGACGCGAAGCGCTAGCTTCAGTGATATTGCGGTCTTGTCGCTCGCTCATCCGTTGTAAACGATCAGGTCTCAACTTATCGAGGCGTGTTCGGAGATTTATACCGAAAAGTATTTTAGCTGGGCTCTCCCCCGAGGCGTAATGTTCAGTATTCCTATATACTAATAGAAATCTACTTAACGCTGTTTCAAAATCGATCTTTTCTTTTCTTGCCTTCTTAATTACGCCTTTACAAATCTTCACCGCATTTTCCGCCGCCCCGTTTGATGCTGGGTGATATGGTGCAGAGAAAACGTGGCTTATTACATTCCTTTTAATGAAAGTTCCGAACTCTGCACTAGAAAATGGGGGACCGTTGTCACTTACAATTTGCTTAGGCAACCCAAATCTAGCCCACATATCTCTTAATACTCTTATCACTGCACCTGCTGTAGTGGTTTTCATTTTTACGGCTTCGATCCACTTTGAGCATGAGTCTATCACCACTAAGTAAGACACACCGTGTATTGGGCCTAAAAAATCTATGTGTAAACGCGACCACGGACGGTTTGGCCATGGCCATGGGCTTGGTGTGTGGGCGCGTGACGCTGGCGCACACTGCGCACGCACGGCACGCTGCCTCTACCGCCTCGTCCACTCCCGGCCACCAAACGTAACTCCGGGCCAAAGCCTTCGTTTTAACCATGCCCATATGTGAGTCATGTAATTCATCGATTACCTTTTTCCTACACGCTGCGGGAATTACCACTCGATGCCCCCACATAATACATCCCAGTTCACAGTACAATTCGTTTTTTCTATTTAAATAAGGTTGAATTTCCTTCATCTCAATTTTCATTGGCCAACCATCAGATATGTAACTAATAATCCTACTTAAGATAGGATCTGTTGCGGTTTCTCTTTTTAAAATAGTATAATCTATTAATAGGGCTTCCGTCGCAAAATGTAAGTATGTCTGTTCTTGTAATTCTTCCTCGGCGTCGTGCGTGTCTTCTTTATGAGATTTTATTAACCGAGACAAAGCATCGGCGGTGTTTTTATCCGTGTTAATGTATTCAATCGTAAAATCATAGGCAGAAAGTTTAATAGTCCACCTTTGTAAGGGGCTTGCCGCCGTAGTGGGGATGCCTGTGTTCGGACCGAAAAGACTCAACAAAGGTTTATGGTCAGTACGTAAAATAAATTTTCTACCATATAAATATTGATGGAACTTGTCTATCGCAAATATAATAGCCAACGCCTCCTTGTGTATCTGACTATAATTACGTTCAACTGTGGTGAGCGCTCGAGAGGCGTACGCGACCGGGCGCTCGGGTCGCGTTGCACCCCCACTTTGCGCCAGCACCGCGCCCAGTCCGCGCGAGCTCGCATCCACCGTCAGCACTACCTCCCGACTCATGTCGTAATGCACTAGCACTTCCGCACCACACAAAGCATCCTTCACCGCCACAAATGATTGACTTTGTTCTTGACCCCAGATAAAGTGTTTACCTTTCTTAAGTAGATCGTATAACGGTTTTAAAATTGATGACAAATTCTTAACAAACTTCCCATAAAAATTAACCATACCCAGGAATGACTTTAATTCGGAGGCATTACGTGGTGGGGACATGTCCACTATAGGTTTAATTTTTTCTGAGTTAACTCTCACTCCGTTCCGATCCAAAATAAAACCTAAGTATTGTACTTGCTCAGTTAAAAAATTGCATTTGCTGATTTTAATTTTCAACCCGTTTGTTTGTAGAATGTCTAGTACCTGTTCCACTGATTTTAAATGACTACTCAAATCTTTACTTTTAATTAAAATGTCATCATAAAACACTATAACATCCGGAACCCGCCTGAACAAAGACTCCATAAATTTTTGAAAAATTCCCGGGCTCGAAGCTAGTCCGTACACTAATCGGTTTTATCTAAATAAACCCTTATGTGTATTTATGACAGTATATGATTTAGAAGTTTCATCGAGTACAAGTTGATTGTACGCCTGTGACAAATCTAATTTTGTGAAGTACTGATTACCCGACAAATTAGCAAATAAGTCGTCTACCTTCGGAACCGGGTACCTATCGACCAATAAGACGCGGTTTAGGGTTACCTTATAGTCAGCACATATGCGAATACCGCCATCCGCCTTTCTCGCTATCACCAAAGGCGTGGCCCAGTCGGACCGCTCCACGGGCTCCACGACGCCGGCGCGCAGCATGGCGTCCAGCTCCGCGTCGACGCGCGGTCGCAGGGCGTACGGTACGGGGCGCGCGAGACAGAATATAGGCTCCGCACCCTCACGAACATGAAACTGTACTGGCGGTCCCGAATACCGACCCAGCGTGCCGTCAAATAGCGACTCATGCCTAGAAATTATTTTTTTTATAATTATACTTTTGTTCTCTTTTTCTAAAGTCATACTTAACATATTAATCTTTGGTACTTCCATACACAATTCTGTAAGCCACTGCCTACCTAACAACGTAGTTGTACCATTTTTTAAGACATATAAATCCAATTTCTTTGTCAAAGTTTTATAAGTAACTGCCACTCGCAAATAACCCAACGGTTGAACTACTGAACCATCATAAAACTTTAATTTTAAATGACATTTCTTTAACGGTACATCGTTATAATTCATATAATACGTATTTCCACTTATACACGAAATTGCGGAACCTGTATCTACCTCCATAACTAGTGGCTTGTTTTGTACCAGTAAGGTGATACATACCGGTTTGTATTTCGCTAATGACATTTGGTACATTGGTTCTTCATAGTCGCTCAGTTCACCATCGCTTATGCAATCCGAGGTAGTACCGATCGTATCACTGTTACCCGGTCGCTCGATCGGCGATGCGTGCTCGTGCACACAATAGTTGCTCGCTTTCGCGCCGCTGTCCCCCGCAGCCGCGCGATAACTGCGTCCGTTTCCCCGCCCGTGACTCCTCGCTCGCCCGGCTGCCCGTCCTCTGTTTCCGTGAAAAGTTGCGTTTTCGCCACGTGGCTGTTGAAAACCGGCCATTCCCGCCGCCATCTTGAATCTTGCAGTCTTATTTGGACACATTCTCCTTAAATGTCTTATGCTCCTACACAAACTACACTTAAAGTTTTTGTATTTACAGCTTTCTGTTTTATGTCCGTCGTCACCGCACGCCATACACTTGTAATAGCCATTCTGAACCTTGTTAACGTTAATTTTAGTATCAGAATCCACTGCACTTGCATTTTTTCCGGCCGCTTCCAGTGTCATTCCCAGCTTAACTGCTTTTCCGTATGTAATGTTGTCATCTTCCGCGAATAGTCGTTGTCGTGTAGCTTCACTCAATATTCCACACACAAATTGATCGCGTAAGTTTTCTTCCAGTGAGCTACCGAAGTCGCAATTTTTACTTAGCTTCTTTAGTTCCGCCACGTAGTCGGCAATAGATTCGCCTTCAGCTTGTCGCCTTTGTCGATAAACATAACGTTCCGCAAGTATAGATGGCTTCGGCTGTAGATGATTTTTTAATAATAATACTGCCTGCTCATAAGATAACGCCGAAGGTTTCTTTGGACTAGCTAATGTTGATAACAGCTGGTATGCCTCTTGCCCTATCAACGTAATCAACGTAGCTAACTTCAATGCCGTTTGTACTCCATTTGCTAAAATATACATGTCCAAACGCTCACTGTATTCAGTCCAATTACCCGACTTGACGTCAAACTCGTCAATTTCGCCTACTCCCATATTATAATCGTATCTTTTATCTTTTTTTTTTTTATATTACAATTCTCAATATTCACAATGTCCGGCCTTGACACTATTACAAGACAAGACAAGACAAGACAAGACAAGACAAGACAAGACAAGACAAGACAAGACAAGACAAGACAAGACAAGACAAGACAAGACAAGACAAGACAAGACAAGACAAGACAAGACAAGACAAGACAAGACAAGACAAGACAAGACAAGACAAGACAAGACAAGACAAGACAAGACAAGACAAGACAAGACAAGACAAGACAAGACAAGACAAGACAAGACAAGACAAGACAAGACAAGACAAGACAAGACAAGACAAGACAAGACAAGACAAGACAAGACAAGACAAGACAAGACAAGACAAGACAAGACAAGACAAGACAAGACAAGACAAGACAAGACAAGACAAGACAAGACAAGACAAGACAAGACAAGACAAGACAAGACAAGACAAGACAAGACAAGACAAGACAAGACAAGACAAGACAAGACAAGACAAGACAAGACAAGACAAGACAAGACAAGACAAGACAAGACAAGACAAGACAAGACAAGACAAGACAAGACAAGACAAGACAAGACAAGACAAGACAAGACAAGACAAGACAAGACAAGACAAGACAAGACAAGACTGGTATTAGGATAGTTATGAGGTTTATTATTGTTAAATTATGTATTTTGATCAAAATTTTGTTATATTTTGTAATAAAATATTTTATTAAATATATTTACTTATTGCTTTATTATTGTATCTAAATTACAGATAATATATATTATGTTAAATATTTACAGGTTTTTCTTTAAAAAATTCATGGCACGAGAGGTGTATGGTATCTAAAGACACTAAATTAAAATCGTAAGAAATAATAAGACCTATTTGAAATATCCCAAACAAGAACTTCATAGTTGCCATGGCGAACGTTAGATGACGTTAAACAGAATCCTATATAATAAGAACTTATAATGTATGTGAAGTTTACACTTTCAAAACCTAGTTCGAATGTTTGTTAAATTTTTGTTCGCTAGATGGAACTGAAATTAAAATCATACTACTGTCTAATAATGTGTATAATATAGTAGATTTAATTATTTCTCTAAAAAAGAATACTTTATTATTACTTTTATGGTTTTAATATATTATTATAAAAGGTTTGAATTTATTGTTTTGAGTTTAAAATAATTGTACATTCATTGTTACCAGTGTCTCATGCGAGTTTTAAACTAACTCCATTGCGTTAGCGTTATTGTAAGCTTTAATTTGTATGTAATGGAAGCAACGCCATCTGTTGAAATTATGGTGGCACTTTTTACCTACAGTGCTGCCAAGTCATCGACACTGTTATAGGCTTTTTGAACTTTACAAGCTATTATTGACTAGACTACAAAAAGAATTTACCTGTTTAAAGTTTAAAATAGTTTTGCTTTAAAAAATAAATGATAGAATATAATTATTTATTATTTTTATACAATATTATTCTAGGTCCGCCACTGTGCACGGTGGGTGGAGCTGAGCGAAGCATTGTTGCAGAATGAGAATTCTAAAGGTGATGAACAGAAAATAAAACCGTGTTCATGAAAATGATTGAATTATTAAATGTAACACAGTCAGTTGTAACACGTTAACTCAATGGTACACGCTTTGACCATATAATAAAAAACTACAATCAAAAATGTCACCAAAAAAGTTCAGGACCTATAAGTCGAGGTCCTCGACAACTCTGCCTATTTTGGTCATTCTACCATTATTCGTCTAGGAGTAGCGAAAGTAGGAGGAGTAACGAAACACACTTTTGACCAGTAAGAGGTTCGCTTCGCTCAGTTCAATAAAATTCTATTAAGTAATTGATAATTGTATAATACATCTAAAATGATAATTTTATCGGTTTTAATTTTACAACATTCCAACTTACCTACTGAGATGAAAACGGCGAAGACGATGACTCTTGGGAGACCGAGTCCACTGACTCTTGGGAAACCATTGTTGAAGAGATCGCTTATGGTTGACGTGTATTGAAATTTAATTATTATTACAACTTGTAGGAGCCATTTCATTATAAATTAAAGAAATTTAATAGTTATAATATATAGATAGTAATTATTTAATAGTAGAGTTAAAATAAATAATATGAAACTTTTTGAAACAGCTTTGCTTTGTCATTTATGACAATACATAGCAAGAGTTCTTAAATATAGCGCGCACATGCTCCTTAATATTAACATAGATCCAAAGTAATTAAGAATTAACAACAAAAACATTTTTCATTACTTTATCATTTGGATTAGGATTTTTGTTTATCGGCTAAATACCAAACGTAGGCGCTTATGTATATAAAAAAAATACTTTTTTCTTATTATCAATTGAGTAAGTGAGATAAATTACCTGGGTATGTATGGATATATAATGGTAGAGAAACCTGGTAACCTCAAACAGAACAATTGGCTAAAAAGGGTAGTTTGCAAATGGCTTTATAAATATATGGCCGGATGTTCCGCGGAGCTCTGGATTTAGCTCGATTTTGCAGACGTTCATTATAAAAAATTGGGGCTTCGACTTTCTTCTGGTAAACATTCGGTTTCCTTCATAAATCGCACATTGGTTACAACATGGGAGGCAGGAAAGACTCTAGCGTCGTACCAAGCCTGCGACTTGTGTAGGAAGCCGGTGTTACTGGAATATTCAGGAAATATGAATAGGATAATCAGGAAAGTTCTTGAATGTAGTTTTTTCGGGGTGCTGCGGTTGAATGCGAAAGTTATAGCTATTGTGTCTCACTATAATAACAACTGCAATCGTCTCTTTCAGTGGGTGCTCTTAAAAATAGCAGCACCTTCTATGTTGCTGGTACACACAAAACTAGGAGGAGCCCCTCCTACCGTGACAAGAATCGTGTAGCCATAAAAGCATACTGACAAAAGAAACCAATTAAATGAATATAGGCATGATTGATGAATATCAAGGCCCAGATTTGTTATCAATTTGACAGTGGTATATTTAGCAATGTGTTTTACATTACACAAAACTATGATCGTTAAATCATTTAAAAAAGATGTTCGCCAATTTTTCGTATATCGTCATTGTAAAAGCTTTGAAATGGTTGGTGCTTCATAATATTATTATTATTATTTAAAATTCAGAATTTTTGTAAATGTGAAAGCATCAGAGACCTAGTTGAAGAGCTGTGGTTAGTTTTCTTTTCGGTATCTTGCTTGAATTGAATTTTTATTTGTTCACATCTATCAAATATAATTTAAACATATTCGTAACATTGACTAATATTTCAAAGTTATATTTAGTATTACTAACTATTAAAGAGACGAAGCCTCTTATAATTATATTTAAAACTAATCATTGATTACAAAACTTTGAACACAAAGAAGTTAAAACTTATATTAATAAGTCAAAGGTATACACTGAGTTTCGATATAGTTCTTCTCCATAGAGGTACAAGTTGTGCCACGCAACTATGACGTTTATAAGTGCATTTTTTTAAAGGCTTCGCTTACTTTTAAATAAGATTAATATCGAATTTGTTACAATTGTAACCAATATAGAAACTTTTAAAGAAAGTTATTTGTAAAAAAGGTTAAAAAACAAAAGATAGGGTTTAATAACTCCTATTAAAATATTAGTGAAGTAGACTTTCCAATTTAGCGAAGTTTTAGAGATTACCAATTTGATAAAAATTATTCTATCACCTATAGTAATATTTATAATTATCTCCTAAAATGCCCATTTCTTTATCCATACTTTAAATTTAGATTATACAAGGTCTCTAGTACTTTTGAATATTTGCTAACCTTTAATACTGTTAACTACTCAACTGTCAAAGATTTTGTCATAATATAAATCATATATTTTTTGGACGGAAGTACAACCATTGTTCAAAAGGTATATGCATATGACTAATTAAAATAAAATTTATAATTAATTCCATCTTTAAACTAAATCTTTTGATAAATTATCACGTATAATAAAGGAAATTATATGTTTATATATAAAAGACAGAATTGTTTAGCTTATATCAGGGTTCTTTGATATATAGTTACTTAGATTTTGACTTTTGATCTGCGATATCAATATAGAGGGACAATTTACTTTTATCTTCTATTTTCTAGGTTTTTTTTTATAAAATCTACGATCTTTTTAAAAAAAGAAGTTAAATGATAAAGCTGTAATACATTCCCTCACATAAAGGAACAACAAAACAAGCTGTTCCATCCCTGATTCACAACATCCTTGTTCTTTCTTTTTATATCTTTTGCTACACCTAGATTGTCAGCTCATGACTCATGTAATAAATCGTCGAACATAATGTACTTTTTGAAAATTCATACATTTTACTGATCTTCTCTTTTTTTTAACATTAAAAATTTTATCAAAATCCGTCCAGTAGTTTTCCTCGACACGCCTACAAAAATGAAACAAGCAGAAAGGCAGAAAAATAAACACAAGTTATAAAATGTTCAAAATATATGTCATTAAACTTATTTAAAACAAATACATTGTTATAGTTAAGTATAATAGTAATTTAATATATTGGAAAAGGATTAAGGACTCAATTTTTAAAAGGTAGATTAAATTGTGCTTTGACAGTCGGTTGTTCTAGTGGTCAATAACCATGCTTGGGTTCAAACCAATGATCTTGGGTTCGATTCATATTTCGTTCATTCACAGCTGTTTGTGATCCACAGTTACAATTTCGAGTCTGTTTTGTATTTGTGTCTATTATTTCTGTTTGTGAAAAACACCGCGACGCAAAGGTCATTTTCCTGATGCAAGAAATGCTATAAAAAATGTATCTTGTAGCCACTTATGCGTGAGAGACGGCCCAAGCTCCTCTCCTCTCCCCTTCTTCTTGAAACTCTTGTGCCTTTCTTCTTTGTCATTCCAGAGAACAAATACTAGCACATAGGTAGGTATTATGTACGTGTACGGGCATTGGAATAGGCCAACTCCTATTTGTTATCTCAGGGGGTTATCTATAAATACTGGCTCTTAAATTGAATAGATCATCATGAAAGCAAGGAAGCAACACTTGTACATTCAAAATACATATAAAAAATATTATACTGGGTTCGTAACAATGTACGAAATCCAAATTGTTTATTTTTTATTTCATTCTTCGTTCTCGTTTCTTGCAAAAACTTCTGCACAGATTTTGATAAAATTTTATATAGATTTTTGCCCAGTTGATATAAAGTATAATTTGTACTCTCGTTATAATTAAATGAAAATACTAGACGGCTCATAATAACATATTGTTGTGGTTTTATTCTTTTAGTTAGATTTTTTACTACGAAAACATTATTTTTAATAAGAGTACGAGTAGTACGATTCTTATCTGATTTCAGGAAAGTTATAGAACGAATTACAGCTATTATTATATTATTTCTTTCTATTAAAAATAATATTAAAATTTAATGTGAATATTTCTTTCTCTATAGTCCTTATCACTAATGAATGAATAGTTATTATTAATGAAATAGCCTCTTTTTGAAGTACAAGGCAGAGAGAAATGAAGTCGCCGGTAATAACTAGTCAACTCATAAATTATACAATATTTAATACTCAGAAAATGTTAAAATTATCTTAAAAGGAAGTCTCAACTCACTGACTCTTTAAAACCTAACCTTAATCATTGACCTAGAAAGCTAAAATTTTGCGAATTCTGAAATTTTTCAGCCTTAAAATGTACAGCTAAAAGAAATAAATAGTAGTAAGTAATTTCATATTAAATTTGAAGAAAATAATTTAAGTATACGTTTTTTTATATTGTAAAAAAAATACATATTTCAACATTTTTGTAAATTGAAACCCAAAGAAGTCATAAAAAAATTATATTAATATAAAAACATTTTAAAATTATCGAATACCTTAAGTTTTTCTAACTTCTTTAAAGTTATGAAAACTGTTTTTTTGGAAAATTTATTGACAGCAAAATAGGAAAGCGGAGGAAAACAATCTAAATAAAAATGTTAGTAATCATACAAAATAGCGTCATCTGTTGGTAAATTTATGTACTATATAGATAATATATTAAAAATGTTTTTGTATTAAAAATTAATAAAAACTGTCGGCTTTGTCACTTAAAAAGAAAAACACAATTTTTGCGATAAGATATCATGAAACATACTTGTCTGTTTAATAATTAAAAATGATATATTTTTAAACAACATTGAAATATTTCTATTGTTTCTTTATTTATTCTTCGTGACACTAAAAATCATAAGTTTCTTTATTTCAGTAAAGTTCATAAAATATATTTTAAAAAATAATTCTGGTTTCCACCAATGCTAAATACAGATTTTTTTTTATTATAAAAAATCAAGTCCGTATTAATAAAAGTTATATATGTTTGTTTGGAGTTATTTGAAAAATGGCTGGTTAAAATCTATGTAAAAGATATTTCATTTGCTTGTTATGAAGACTAGAAGTGCTGACGTCACAGCTCTCAACGCAGTATCAACTATCTCTGTGTACCAACTATCTAGCGAAATATATTACCTAGGTGAGATGGGTACTCAGCAGTATGATTACAAAACGCTTTGTTTTGATAAAGTACATAAAAATATGCACTTTATTTCATTGCAATTAGGCTTTTTCTACCTTAGCAAGTACTATTTGTGGTGTATGTCTGTGAAGTAGTATTGAAAAATATAGCTTATGTTTAGCGTAGTAAGGTTTTTGTTTTTGTACTAGATGTTTCATAAAACGAGTGATCGCACTAGACGCAGCCGCCTCCCCTCCCGCGACCGTCAATCCCCCTCCCCCTTCCCCGCGCGTGTCGCGCTTTCAAAGATTATTATTGTAGAATTGAAAATATGGAAAATGTGTATCATAGTAACAAGATTCCAGTTTCTATGCGACTTGTATTTGGGTGTTATTTCTTCACATATTATTTTGATCGTCTTAACATTTTTAAAATATTTGTGTACCTACCTACATACATTGGAGTAATTGACTAATTAATATTAATAATAACGAAAATTTTAATTTCGTTTCCATTTCATGCATTTTTTCTAACTAGAATCCAATAAAAAAAATATTATATGCGTACTATAGATTAATAGAATTAATAAGATATCCAATAAGAATATCAGTACATAAATAATAGTTTCTTATTTAACTTTTTACTGTCCCTGATATCTTAATCATTATCAATTATCATACTGAATCTTCGTTGAACGAAATTTAGAGATGTTTTTTATTTCCTCTAGTATATCGCGGGGGCGCGGACGTCAGTCTTTTAAGTCGTTTAATACCTATAAGATTGTCTGATTATTTATTCTTTGGTGAGTCCGGCGAGGCTCGCGTCGCCATTCTGGATATTTTGACGGGAAGGTCGGTCACGTGACTCGGCGCGGCGGCGTGGCGACGCGGGGCGCGACGCGCGGGGCGCCGGCTGGCGGCTAGACTATCCAGTAGCCGAGCCATCCGTCTGCTGCTTTGAGTGCGCCCGCTCGCTGGAATTCACGACCTCGTCTCTCCGCCCGCAATACGGCCCCGACCGACGCCGACGACCGACGCGCGACCTCCGCGTGAGCGACCGACCCGAAGGAGGGCGAGGATCACTCTGTGCCGCGGGCCTCGATCGCGTATTTTTGCACGGTTTCGCTCGCTCCAACGGGGCGGAGACGGCGTGAGGCGCGCGGGCCGGGGCGCGGCGGGCGGTGCGGACGGCAGACATGGCCGGGCCGCTCGAGGGGCGCCACGCGCGCGACCCGCTCGCCCCGCGGTAGACTCTCGGAGGCCGCGCGATCATGGACGTGGTGACGCCGCACATCACCTCCGTGCTGAGGACGTATCAGGCCAGCGCGCCGCGCAGCCTGCAGGGCCCGGGCGGGGGCGGAGGCGCGGGCGGCGGGCCGGCGGCCGCGCGCTCGTCCGCCGCGCCGCCGCCGCCGCCGCGCGCCGGCCCTCCCATCCTGCTGGCCGCCGATCCCGTGCTGGGTGAGCGCGGCGAGACGGCGCTGGAGGGCGAGCCCATCTCCTGCTTCAGCGTCGGAGGGGAGAGGCGCCTCTGCCTACCGCAGATCCTGACGTCCGTGCTGACGGACTTCAGCCTGGAGCAAATAAATCGAGTATGTGACGAGCTGCAGATCTACTGCTCGCGCTGCACGCCGGAGCAGCTGCACGAGTTGAAGTCGACGGGCGTGCTGCCGCGCTCGGCGCCCTCGTGCGGACTCATCACGCAGACGGACGCGGAGCGGCTGTGCGCGGCGCTGCTGCACGCGCCGGGCACGGCCGCGCGCCGTCTGCCGGGCTTCCGCGTGTACCACGAGTGCTTCGGGGGCGCGCGAGGCGTGTGCGCGCCGGAGCTGGGGCTGGTGCAGTGTTCGGAGTGTCGCGGAGTGTTCGCGCCGCGTCGCTTCGTGTGCCACTCGCACGGCACGGAGCACCGCACGTGCCACTGGGGATTCGACTCCTCGCGCTGGCGGCGTTTCGTGCTGGTGTCCGAGGAGGAGCGCGAGGCGGACCGCTGCAGCGCGCTGCTAGACGAACTGGCCGCGCGGGACGCCGCGCCGCCGCCCGCCGCCGCGCACAAGCACCACGCGCCGCTCAAGAGAAAACAGGTGGGTCATGCTTAAACTCTCTACTTCCTGGTTTATATATACAATAATAGTCTTCACCGTAACCTGACATAACCAACACTAAACTTGAATCGTCCTTATAATGTAGAATCGCTGAAAGTTTAACACTAGGAAAATCAATCTCTTCCTTGAACTAGGATAAAATATAAATTGTTTTAAAAGTTCAATTTGCCTTACAATTTAATAACACAACATTGCATATATCTACTCAACCAGCCCCGTGTTCTCAATGTTTTATCTTTAGTAACATAAAAAGTAATTAGTAAACAAATTAAATTGTGCCATTTATATCACATACAGCTACAAATACTTGACTCTAATTCAATATTCTTGTTAGTAAACACTAAGCAGATGGGATCTTTTCATTGAATTAATTCAAATCAGAAATATTATTCACACAAATAAAATCAACATTATTGAAATTCTAAACATTCATGTATAATGACAATTTATAATAAACCATTAATGGTAATATTTTAATAACCTGCAAAACCATTTAAAACCTCGATTAGATAAAATGATCTAATCATCTATTTCTATTATTATTTTGTATTTCAACACGTAATTATAAAACAATTACAAAATATGATAAAGAATACTCATTACGTTAACTTTTTTATGTCTTTTACAATGAATGAAAAATCTAAAATACAAATTACTTAAATAAAAACTACTAAATTATAATTTAGTCTCTTCACATCGGAGTTCATATTGCATTTATTATATATATAACCTATATAGTTTACTTTAACTTTTTTTTTATTTTTTAGCCGCTAACTTAATTTTAAATACTGTTATGAATTTTTTTTCAAGCTTTTGTGCTAGTCGTAGATTATAATTAACTAACGTACGTATTGATAACTGTTGTTGACTTTATCTAATGTATTAATGTAATTTTACCCGAAACTAATTTTTGTTTTTTTTTTCCGTAATGAAAACTGTTATATGTTACCAGAATCAATTAGTTATAATATATGTTTTTTAATAGATTGGAGATTTGTTAGTTGTTATATGTACATATATATTATTTATAAAAAAAAATATACTAATTTGACCTCGTTAATATTTTCTTATATCTCCGTAATAACGGTAAAAAATGCCTACAAATTTTATCGTAATTTATAATATTTTCAAACGTATTTATTTTCCTCCGTCCTTTTTAGAAACAATAATTAATTAATATTAAAACATTACAACATTTCGTATAACATAAATATTTTTTTTTTGTAATTTGTTTACAAAAAAATATAGACAAAGCACTCTTACATTATGTCATGTCATTGTCAAAATAACATAACAGTGGGATGAATGCGACACGTGGGAGGGGACGTCGTCTGTCAGGTGATACTATGAATTTATTCCAACTAGTCATTATCTGGACGATTTCTATATTGCACTTCTAAATTAATTTTTACGGGAATAATTTTTAGATATTTTTAATATAATTTACGAAATATTACACTATTTAAAAGACAACAGAATAATGAATTCTCGAAACTAGATAATAGAGTGGGACAAAAATATTATCTGTCTCCGTATTCTAACTTCTTGGTGTTTTAATCCTAACATGTATTCATAAATGAAAAACCTGAACTATAATTTAGAATATTAATTAGAAATCTAACTGGATTTGAATATTTTCTAAAAACAATAAAAGCATCAGATCGTAGATTAAAATATTTTATTAGTAATAAAAAAAAACAACCAAAGAGGATTTATCTTAGAAAACTCAGTTTCACGCGTACGCACGCACATGTTTATCAATAATTACACCTTCTGTCCACTTATCTACGCTTTTTACCTAGCACTGCCTATCTAGGTCAGGAATATTTTCTCCGCCTATTTTTTAGGTAACCATAGCTGTAGTAACTTTAACAATATTTTTGATATTTTTATTTGAAGACTAGTATTATAAAAGTTTGTTTAAACGCGCTAATCTTTGAAATTATAGCTTGGATTTGAACTTCTTTCTGATTATGATAAGCAGGTTCAAGAAGAAGGCATTACGCTATCACTCTGTTTCACTCTAGCAGTAAATAAAACCGTTCGTATGCGAATGAAACCGCGAGTAATAAATAGTTATTATATATAGTAAAGTTTACATATTTTTTATATTGTTAATTGTGACTTAAATATTTATCCATGAATATAATATCTAAGTTTAAACACTTATGTTTCAAAACAATTTTCTTTTTACATATCGGATACACGTACTCGCATAAATTAGTTTTTTATAATTGTAATTATATTTAATTAAAGACCAATAAAATTATTTCTTATTGATAAGAAAATAGAGTTTAAATTTTTATAAATGATCAATTAGTATGCAATTCATATCATTAAGTTGGAAACGCACAATCGCTTATTTTGCATATAGTTTTTTGTTTACATAAATTTGCTTTTTTTTCATTATATTTTTTTTTTACGCCTTGGTCCTCTATGGACTATGATCTAAATCATTGCGGTTATTTATTTTTCACAGATCTATTTAAACCTGTTTGAAAAAAAAAATACCGGTTTTTATCTGATTATATAAATTATAGGATAATTAAAATAATTGATTTTTAATAGAATGTATTAAGTTGCTAAATAGACACATTAATCACCCAATAAAAATTCGAATCTAGTTCAGAAATTGTTTATTAAATATTTTGACGTTTATGAAACAGTGATTACAATAAAAAATACCTGGCTGGGTTTGTTGTGTGGTTCTTCTCACACCAGGGTTCCTTGGAAATCTTCGTAGCCTTAACTTTTAAGTTGTATTGTTTTCATAGAAGAGCTTATTTCGATAAGTATGGCATCAAAATATCGAATGACACTTCTAATTGACGTAGACAAGAGTTCACTGATATTGATTCAAAATGCAAAGATATAAATTTATATAAATAATATCAAATTTAAAAACTTTTTATGCTTTGAGGTCAATGAAATAATTCCCACTTTTAAATAATTCTAAATTTAAAAATAGCGTCCGTTTAGTATTCTGACAATACACGTACATGCAAATTGCGTGCGAAATATATATGCCACTATTTGAATTGCATAAACCGCCCATTTAAAATTTACATTTCGTGATTGGCAATTGTGAGTAATAACGGTCTATCCGATTTTGCTGGTTAGTCTTTTGCACTTGGTATTACGCTACCGGAATTAAAAGCGATGCATATTGCTAGCGAGGTGCAAGGTGAGAAGCCTTCGCGGTTTAGTCGTGCTGTCTTTCGCCTAGTAACAGCAACGTCAGAAGTATGGTGGGCCACATTTTCGAATCAACTTTACAGAAATATAACCCTTGTGAAGCGTGTTCCAAAGGTCATAATTATCTGTAAATATTAGTTAGTAAGCTGTGGGTTGTATATTTGTTTATGAACGTGAGGGCGACAAGTTGTGAGCAGTTTTAATTTTATAGTTTAAAAATGTTAGTATTAATCAATAAGTATAAGTGAGACCTGTTTCATTTTTTATGAGAATTATTACACTTTTGTCTTACAAAATAAAATTAATGTGTATAGTTTTTTTTGTATTTATTTACATGATTAGTATGTATAATTACCCGGCTGTAATCACGTAAAAACTATCGGCATTGTCCAGGTATGTATATTTATGTTTTCAATGACATTAATTGAAATTCGAAGTCATCTTATTGATTAATGAATACTACACTTACATCTCGTCAACCCGTGAACACGATTGCTGCAAAGTATTCGAAACGTCGAGTTAAAATTAAAATGTAACCAAATTATACGCGAATTTTAATCCTTAAAAATAGTTTTATTTCAAATGTGTACTCGTAAAAATCTAAGAAAATACTAATAAATAGTACTTATATGTGTTAAAAAAAATTATGGTTACGTACAAGTCACGAATATTGTTTAAATTGCATAAATAAAAAAAAAATTAAATATGTAAATAATATAAATACTAATTAAGTTTTTTTTATAGCATATAATTATGATTATAAAAAAACAAATGTTTTATTGTTTTCCCTTCCGATATTGTATTTTATTATAATTTTGATTAGTTTTAACAAAATTTTGACATTTATAATAGACTATGCATTTGCGCAATAATGACTATTTCTGTATTTATATTATTTAATATATGTCGAAATTTGAAGACCTTAATTCAAAGGAATAAAGAGTATTTTTGTATAAACCTTATAATACTTTTTTATGCAATTATAGATCTTCAAGATATAAAGACAAATATTGCACACAGATTCACCATAACTCGCTTTAAAAAGATAGATAATAAATAGCAATCGAATGTTTTAAATCGATAATTTAATCAATAAAATAATCACTTTTTCATACTTATTAATTTACTATTAAATCGATTATAAATCAAGATAATAATTACTTTTTGTACTTTTTGTATACTTAAATTACTATTTACTATATATTCTTTTTACTCAAATTTTAGTGTGTTCTAAAAAAAATTACTAATTACTATATATTCTTTTTACTCAAATTTTAGTGTGTTCTAAAAATATTTCCTTCCCACAGTAAAAAAAAAAATTAATAGGTCTTTATATTGTTCGTTATTATACCTTTTTTTTTGTTTTCTTTTTTGTTTTAGACGATAAAAAATACGATTTTTAATAAGTATCTATATTGTTGTTTATAACCATTTTTTAATGTTTTTTTTTTGTTTGAATAGAGTTATTAAGACATCTTAATTATTTGCTATATCTTTACGCTCAGTAGTTTTACAGCTGTAATAAAATCAGACCCGAGCACTTCAGTGTTTTTTCATATCTATTGTTATTAATATTAAGTAAAGCGAGCGAAGCTCTATGAGAGACTTTTCTGCATCGTTTGTAGAAGCATCAATCAGAAAAGGTATATCCAAATTTTTCAAATTTAGCACATTAATAGACATCAGTCTGGTGGTGGTTTTAAAAAAACTGAATAATGAGTCTCATCTTGAAAATTAGTTAAGGACAGAATGCGTCGATGTTTTGTAAATGCAACTTCGGTGCTGTTTGCACGTCTCTTCGCTCAATATGCTAACACATACCGAAATTTTGCAAGCGCAGCGAATCAAAATTAAGGTCTGGTCGCGCTCCTAGTATTTATTATTTGTTGTAATATTATTACTTATATAATTATAGTATACTAGCTGTTTCTTGCGGTTCCACTTGCGGAGGATTTTATTTATTATTAAAGTAACTAGGAGTAATGTTAATAAACCTTGATCGTGAATCTGTTTATCTGTTTATCATAATCAGAAATAATTAGTCAAATCTATCCGTTTGTTTCGAAGACTATTGCGTTTATACAAACAAACTTTTCCGCTTTATAATATTGTAATATCTATAATGTTTACAATTACCTTGATTTTTTTTTAATTTTTATTAATGTAATAAAAACTTTTTAAATATTATAAAAAAGACATCTAAATAAACATATTAAAATATGTTGTACATACTTTCCTATACAACGGATGTGTTGTGTTCATGGACATGTGTCTGACAGAATAAAAAAAAAATACCAGCTCACGCCGCGTTTTCGCTATGCTCTAAGTTCATGTACAAAAAAACTCGAATGGATTCGAATTTACTTTCGGTAATTTCCTTAATCACAGATATTTGTGTTTATGCGCATGTGTCTGACACATAAAAAAAATACAAGTTCAAGCCGCGATTTTGCATTCATGTATAAGGAACCAAAATGTATACGAATTTCCTCCTATAGTAGTTACGAGAGTACAGCCGGATTAGTGATTACTAGAGTTTAAATACAAATATAGTTTGTAATATAATCTTATAATTAGTTTAAGTAAAGTCCATACAATGTTAAGTTATTGCTTATATTTACTTAGGTCTGGCTTCGCCATTGTGAAGATATGAATGACGCAGTCTACACGTGTCTTTCAGTATCGTTCGTTGATCGAAGTAAGAATAAGAATTAGGTTCAGATCTAGATTAAGATGAGTTTAAACCTTTTAGTTCCATATTTTACCAATATATGCTAAAGATGCCAGTAAAAAAGTGTATTTTTATTGTTCTTGTTCATAAAAATTATGATGATAATATTCACCATATCCGTTACAATATACCAATATTCATAATTAACATTCTCTTCAGAAGATTTTATACTATGATAATAAAAATAAAGAAATGGAATACTACATATTTATTGACAAGAAAATTACGTGAAACATAGTGAACAAAGAAATAAAGCGCTATCGCGACGCTGGCATTTTTCACAACTAGCGAGTGCAGCGCGACGGCGCTCCTTGGCATTAAAGGGATTAAAGGAATATATTATCTTTCAACATCATACTAAATATTTTTTAATAATAATAAGAGGCAAAATGTTGACATTATTTCAATTAATTCAATTTTTAAATGAGGATAGTTTAAAATATTTAAATTTGAACATTGTTTATAGAAGAAGATTATTCTTGACCATTCCGCCATATTGAAAATAAGAATAACTCATTTTATCGCCAAAAACAGTTCTGAGGTACAATGACTTGTCAAATTAAATTACTATTAAAAATATTGTTATTCGTAAAAAAAATGTAGAGTTAATTAAATACATGTCAAATGTTTTATTTCCATTATTTATACATCTGGGGGGGTTAGTTATTTAAGAATTTACTTACTCCCTACTACCCATAGAGATATAGCATTGCGAAGCGGAAACCAACTTTAATGGTAATAAATTTCAATACAGTTGTACGACTGATTGTTATAGTAATTGATGAAATATACTAAAAATAAGAACAACATATACATGTATAAGGTAAGAAAAGTCCAAAGAAGATATGATGGAGTGCGTGAAATATGATACGTCAAAGAAAAGTCTTCATTCATATGACGTATGAGAATAAAGTGTTGAAGGAATTGATATATAATAAATAATTATAATAAGGGCAGGCATACATATGTAATATAATTTAACTTTTTATATTTATTTCTTGGATTTAGTGTCACAAATGAACCAATTTAATTGTCTCTATATTTTCATGTCTTAATTAGTATGTTTGAGCTTTGTCAAAACGAGATTCTCTTTTAAATTATAGCGAAATACCGGAAATAGCACTCGTATATGAAATGCTCTATTTGGGTCAACCAGGCACGGTTTCCGCACGTTTTTGCCACTCCGCCGAGAGGAAAAATAATTTATTAACATCATGTGACGTCACATTTGCCCTCACCTGGGAAAAGGAAAAATTATATTAATGTTATAATGTCTAATTTTTAATATACTATTTTATATATATAAATATATATATCACTAGCTGTTACCCGCGGTTTTACCGGCACATAATCCTGCTATAGCCTATAGCCTTCGTCACGTACGTGACTATCATAATCAGAAAAAAAAATTTATTCTACAAAGACTAGCGCGTTTAAACAAATAAATATATATATTTAAACGTATACTAACAGAAAAAGAAATCAAAAGTACTTCAAATGATTAAATCAAACAAAATTTCTTTCAAGTATCCAATTTCAATAATCAAGATAATGTCAAATAAAAATCAAAAAGAAAAAAGAATTGAAATATCACAGAGCAAAAATTGAAATATA
This sequence comes from Mechanitis mazaeus, assembly GCA_959347395.1. Classification (NCBI taxonomy): domain Eukaryota; kingdom Metazoa; phylum Arthropoda; class Insecta; order Lepidoptera; family Nymphalidae; genus Mechanitis; species Mechanitis mazaeus. The sequence continues at coordinate 17,546,175 of OY365747.1, forward strand.
AGTTGCGTAACGCAACACGAAAACAAAATGTCTCTCTGAAGAACTGGAATTTGACAACTGTCTAATTTTAAATGTTGGCGCGGAGACAACCGCTGCGCACGCGCATGTAACCTGAATGATGCTTTGATGAATATGGACAATATTAATTACACAATTGCTATGGTTGCCCTCGTTCAAGAATACGAATTATGTATACTTGTGTGGGATGCATCCGGAAATAACGCTTAATGTCTTATCATGGCTGTTTTTGCAGGAAATATAACTAAATATATATAAAATTTATTATATATTGTGAAAATATATTATTTTTTAAAGCTATACTAATAAATAGCGGAAACTTTTTTTTGTATACTTTATTGTACACCACAGGAAATTATAATAATACATACAAATTAGCAATATACTTTGTTTATTCTTCGGAACTACAAGATAGATTTGAATTTTTTTCTGTATTTGATAGGGCCATGATAGGGTATTGTAGTAAGATAATATGCAGGTGAAACCGCGGAGCACAGCTAGTATTACAATAAAAGATAAAAAGTATCTTTTTTCCTTGAACAAACAATATTGCAGTTGAAGGTCAGTTACAAGTAAATAAGAAATTATATAATATGTTAAGTCAAGACACGAATAACTTGAGGTCACAGCTCTGATCTTATTTATACCGTTTATATGTCATTGATGACTTACATATGATGTACATGTGATGTTTACTATGTTTATATTTAAAGCTACTGTTTGCTAGTGATATTTATATATGGTTTTGTTTGGTATAAACAAGGTGACTTACCGTTCTTAAAGCTATCATAAAAAAGTTTCGTTTCAATATTACTAAAATTTTACTTTGATACCTTTGAGTTTTTAGAAGACTAATTTAAATAATTTAAATTTTTTTCTATAACATTATTGTTATTTAGATGTTTGTTAATTAGATTGTGAGTAAGATTGTTGTAATATTATCATATGTTTAATTAATTTCTAGAACCATTCTCCAAGGACTACTTGGAAGAAACATTATAAGAAATGTATACATTAACTAAGCTATGTATAATTTACATACCATAAATATATGTCTAATTTGAATATTAATGGGCTGTAGACAGACTATTTGGCTATTAGAAGCACTTTAAAAACATGATTACAACCAACTCATTACGGACAACCTCTTGTACAATAAGTTAAAAATTATTACTTTATTGCTACACGTTAATAGTTCACGGTTTTAGTTTTTAATTTATTCATATATAAAATGCAGCGTCCAGTTACGCAAAGGTTTGGGCACTCGTGACGTCACGTCTGCCATGCCGCATGCGCCAGCCGCCATGTCGTTGCGCTGTCTGCGCCCGCGCACTGCCCCTCCCCCACCCCCGCTCACCCCGCCGTCTGAGAGAACGGTTGACCAGTGACCTTGTCGCTTCCTCCCTCTCAAACACGTTCTGAAACACGCGTAGGAAAGAGATAGACGAGGACCGGTGTAGAAATAAGTTGTTTGTGCATGAAAGGTTCTCTTGTGTTATTTATTTAAATGTTTTTAAATTCGCGTCGTAATATGCGGTGCGGCTTTGTTGTGGTAGGGGGTAACGACCTTGAGCTCCGGCTCTTGGCAACCGTCTATCGAGATAATTGTTACATCAAAACACTTATATAAAAAATGTACCTCTAGTAATAAAAAAAAAACGCTAGAATAGCTGAGATTAGATTGTTGCTATGTGGCTTCATATTGTTATTATATGTTTAAACTTGAGCTTGTTTCAGATTATACATAAATCCTAAACATTTTTTATAATATTCTTTGCTACCAAAGAAAAATATAATATACAAATTTAAAGCATATTCTCTAATATTAAACAAAATTATGTGCATTTCTCTAAACTCAAAGCCGTGGTCCATACAGATAACTAGACGCCGAGATGGAATATAAGATATAGAGTTCGTGGACCCCTGGGGGCGTGCTCCCGTCAGCTGTTTACAGGACGTCAACCTTAGGGCATTAGAACCTCATTCATGAACCCCGCTAGAACTTGAATTTATTTGTTGTATAAAAAGTAACATAAATATTTAAATTATATTTATTGTTTGTGAACCGGTTTTTTTAATATAAAGGAAATATTATCCATGAAGCGAACTAAATGTCATTGCCCCCTAAATTGCATTCAATCTCGTGCAAGTATATCACTGGTATGTCCTTGTAGTTGTAATATGTATATGGTTAATTGTTGCCATTGCATAAATTACTTAAGTCTGTTCTACTATTTATTTTCTAAAATAGAAATATATAAATTTATATATATGTTTTTGCATAAAGTCTATGGTATAATCGAAGAATAAAGGTATTAAAAATCAACAATAGTAAGGGTTAAATCGTTTTTTTTTTATTATAACAATTTATTTCGAAAAATCTAGCTCCAAAGTAAGATAAGACATGAAATATTTATTGAAAAAAATCTTTGTAATGTCAAAGAGCAGGTATATCTTTGCCAAATTATGAATGCTGATGTTCATTACTTTTGAAAAAATAAATCTCATTCACAATTTCATGATAAAACCATTTAACTTTGACACATGAATAAAAAGAATTTATGATTATGTCAAAACGTTTTTAAACGTGTCGCTTAAGTCGACTCTATACATCCAAGCCTCATTATTTTTAAGTAGGATCTCCATAACCCTCGCTGGTACCAATAACTATACCATCCTCTGTTAATTGCACCCTCTCAAGTAATACAGCCACCCCATGTTTGTAGCACTTAGGTACAGGTAGAAAATACTTTTACCCCTTTCAGAGGGGTATGCTTTATAGTATTCAAAGGCTCCCCTAAAGCTCCAGCTTTAGCATATAGAGCTGTAAAAAAAATGCATATGTTGGCATATGCTTTGAAATATAAAACCAATTAAAAATGACCTATTTCAGATAAAGCTAAGACTAATAAATCGTACATTGTATGAGACTAATATTTATTTTTAAACGAAACCAATATTACTCTGTTCCCGCCAAAAATAAGCTGTCATTAGTTTTAAAGTCACATTTGACAGAACTGGATCGCACTCTTTGGCATGGCCGCGGTTTTGGTAGCTGTATATTGTTTTTTTTACAAAATTATCTTAGTAAATTAAGCTTGTAAGCAAATTGACTACAAATTACACGAGATACGAATACTTTTAAAAGCTAATTCGTATGTTATAAATTAATTTACGAATTTATATATAATTGGTCGAACTTTTTGTATAAACCACTTTGGCGGCAACTTTTTAATGTTTTAAATATGCAATATGGTCGTAAAACAGCAGTGGTAAGGTGTAACAATTATTTTTAATTGATATTAATATCACATTCAAAATATGTTCAATAGTGAATAGCGAACCTATAAAAAATAATTTTACCTTGAAATAGAAAACATTATTATCAATATACCTAATACGAGCGTTGAGAACAATCTGTACATTGCAATTGCGCAATCCATTCGTACACCTTTCTAAAGGTTAGGTTCTCATAGCATACTTCAACGGAAATACGGAAAAACAACATTATTTATCTATATTTTAAGAGTATAGAAAACATTACACAAATTGTATATAATAGCCGTTTATTTTGAAGGTATAAGTCACTTTGTTTTCAAGACGATATATTTAAGAATTTGCGTTTTAAAATATATCTAAAGATATTGAAACTTAAAAAAGATATTGATTATAATTTATTGATCGCATCTTTTTAATAATAGCTTCCTATTTTATTTATTTATTAAAATATACATATATTTAAAAAAACAATAGAAATAATAATAAGTATAACTTAATGGCAACACTTATTACAATAAATATTTTTAAAAAGATATACCAATTTCAAATATCGTTTATAGGTGTCGTGTCGGACGCGTGTCTGTTGCGTCAGTGAAATCAATGGAGATCCAGTTGTAAAGTTGACCTTGGTCGACCACACGCCAGTTTATTATCTACTTGTACATTCTGAATAAACCTTTGTCTAAAATCTAATATACATATAACATACAATACGAAATCCGTCTTTTTATACGTTAAACTTAGTTTTATAACTTAATACTTTAGGTTTGTAACTTTAATGTTTTCTTAAAATGTTTTTAAATACGTAAAACCTTTAATTGTAATCAAGAATCGTAATTTGAATTAATCACGAATAACCACGAACAATGTTTTTTAATTTAAAACTTTTGTGATTTATGATTATTATTGTATATCATTATCTGGATATGCCCACGGAAATTCTATATACGTACTTTATACGTGAACTGATGTTCACGCCGCGATTCCGGCATGAACAACTTGTGAATAAGAACCCCTAAAGGGTTCTAAACTAGTATGGTAAATTGCGATAGTATTTAGATGAGTACAGCCGGATAATTTTATATAATAGGAACTTTATATTTGTTTCACAGATATAGTAAAAGTTTAAACACCAATTCTATGATATTCTCTTTAGATAAAGTGGGAATTGTTTCGTAGATTGGTGTTTTTTTTAATAATAAAAAATAACAGTATCGAATTATTCGAGGAAATTCTGACCACAAAATCGAACTTTATTTAATGGTTTATCAATAAATATAACTTAATATACATAAATATAATACCTCTAAAAAACCATTTAACATAATTTATATATGTCATAAAAAAACTACGACATATTTTAAGAAAGTTATTCAAGTTCTAGTGAATTCTATTATTCCTTCTATCTACCAATTGAAGAAAACACATTTGTTTGTGTTTTAAAAAAAAATCATTATAATTGAGTAATAATTTACGATTTTATAAAACAATATACATTTCTATAATTAAGATTTTATTATATTATAACTATATCAATATTATAATGTGCAAATTTTTGTTTGTTTGTTCACTCTAATTTTCAAAAACTACCGGATTAATTTGATTAATATTTTCTTATCTAAGTAGGTTCATGAGAAAGGCTATCTAGCATTACGCTGTTCTTAATTGTCCTAATAGTATTTTTTTTTGTCCGCGTGTGGAACCGCGAATAATAACTAGTATATAACAGACGCTCAACATTCAAAACCGAGCACATTTATACGTGGGTGTATATTATTCAAAACGGATGCCATACGACCTCGAATCGTATCGTAAACACAAAAAATTTAAAACAATAAACGCGTCTACGAGAAGCTAGCGAGTCTGGCTGAATCGTAACCTTTATGGCCACTCCATTTATGTTATTGAGTTGTAAATAAAGTCGACTGGGTTTAACATGACCGTGGGCGGTCATCGCATTAATATGTGCGAGCGGTCACGGGGTCAGCGACTTGTTTCAGACCGACAGATTACAAAATGGCGCTGTGATCGAGGTTTGTTTTAAGGTGTACGCACACGCACACGTACGTACTTATCCGAGAACGTGTTGAAAAAATCGATAGAAACGAATTTTTAGAATTTTGTTGTTTAAATATTATGAAAAATTAACACTTTCTTGCTCATCCGAAATTGGAAGAATCCTAGACAAATTCGGAGGATATCATTGGATTAGCTTATACGTTCGATTCCAATAATATTCTCACAATCTATCAGTTGAGTATGATCACAATTAACTTGTAAAACTGCTTGTTGAAATTTTAAACTAATTGTAATATTACATATTTTAATTTCATAATCATTAATCCGATTTGCTCTCAATCAATTCAAACATTATATGACACGTGCTACATATAGATATACTGATACTTCAATATGTCGCTGATGCGAAACCGTGGAAGTATTCATCAAGAAACGTCACACGCACGCAGATATATACTCACACACATATAATGTATTATCATAATGCTTACGTAGATGTGTGCATTAGTGTCTTGCTGATGCGAATCCATAGAATTTTCAGATTCCAAACGCTATAACTTTTAATCAAAAATAATTAAAATTATTTCTTTGACTGATATATGTGTAACGTCCAATCGACTATTCGTTGAATGTGTGTGTGTTCTATGTGTGTAGACTTGAATAAGTGTGTGCACATCTCATAGAATTTTAGAATCTATACGCAGCTATAAAAGTTTTTAGGTAAAAAAAATTAAAACTATTTCCTTATCTGATATATGTGCGAAGCCCAATTGACTATTCGTTTGATGTGTATGTTTGTGCGTGCGTGTGTTCTGTGTGTGTAGACTCAGATAAATGTGTGCACACCTTTATGATATGCTATAATTTTGTGTAATTTATATTCCCTGCGCCGGCGGCGGCTAGATAGCTCTATTGATGTAGACCAGGAATGGCGAACCAATGGCTCGCGTACCACAATTGGCGCGTTTGAAAGTTTTGATAGCACGCACAAAAATAAAATAATTGTAAAACATTGATTGATAAAAAATATATAAAGAAGAATTGCTTTTATTTGTATATTTAATTATACTTACGTTTAATTTCAGCAAGCTAATATTACAAATGAAATTTTGTTGTTGCCCGTTACCTATTTAATTTTTTTTGACTTTGTGTCTCCGACATCAAAAAAGGTTCGCCATCCCTGATGTAGACTATCGCGCCATGTCCGGGTGTCCCTCAGAATATTGATCATGAAGAGGATAGCATCGCATTCTGCATAATGCATCGCATTCATTGATATTCAAACTAATCTCTAAACCGCGGGGACCGGTGTTGAGTTTCTATCCGCGATCCCTACATTGATTAGGCATTCACATGTGATATTGTTTTCATATATTTATAACAAAATTAGCAACATAAAACGAAAAATCTATACTAATATTATAAAGCGAAAAAGCTTTAAAAGAGCTAAGTTTCGAAACTGAATTTAAATTCTGATTATGAAAGACAAGTTCATAATTAAAGCCATTATTTAGTACTTTAAGATATATTAAGAATTAATAAAATCTTTTGTCCGCGGATGGAACCGCGAGTAACAGCTAGTTTAAGATAGACTATTGAGATTAGTGTTCGTAATAAACAACCACAAGTACAGTTTATAATAAAGAGTTACGAGAGTAATGAAACATAACTCGCCTCTAGTGCATTATGATGGCTAAAGATCTCTATCTAACGTTAATATGAGTGTTATAGTTGACTCGAATATTCAGAACATATGTATACATTTTATATACTAGTTATTGCCAGCTACTTCGTCTTACAAATTAAGCCTCATAAAAATTCAATATTTATATGTATAGTCTGTTGAGATTATTCAATTTGAAAAGAAATATACAATAAATTGAAAGATTCAAACCCGCAACATCTGAACCGTCTAATCGCTCTACCAATTGAGCTATGGCTGCCCACTTAAATCCAATTATTTATAATAGTCACCAATTAATATAGACAAATACTTTGGTAGACCAATAGAAATTTAAACTTAATAAAATTTTTTTTTTTAATATTATAATTTTATAAAATTTTGTCGATTTCTTCTGAAATTTGAAAATACTCTGCATTAAAAAGTACCTTTTACGTCAGTAATAATAATAATAATAATAGTATTTTTAGGTCAGTAACCTAAAATCATACCAATATTCATTTAAATTAGATTTTAATACACTCACAAACAAACATAATTTAATACACTCACAAATAATACATACATACATAAACAAAAGAAACTTACTCATTATTTTGTTTTGAACATAGAAATATTTTCAAACTTAAAATTATTTCACACTAGCAATTCCTCGCGGTTGAGTCTACGGACGTTAACGGAATTTGTTTTAAAGATAAAGCAGTAGCGTAATGTATATCATAATAATAAAGAATTCAATATCAATATAAAATATTTTAAAATTAGTGCGTATAAACAAACAAAATTTTCCGCTCTATAATATTTTGTTATACATACAAAAATATTTTGTTGTTATACATATGTATATATATTAATAAACTCAACTTTCTCTGTAGTACGAGTAAATGTAGTATATTATACAAATCCCTCCCTTCATTAAAATTTGCATGTTTACGTCCCATTGCTCGTGTGTTCATGGCCGCTGAGATCTTTGAACCGCCATTTTACCGACGTCTTAAACTTAACTATTTTATACAAGGATTATCATATAAATATTCTCCCCTATAAAAATATGTACCAGTATAACATATTCTCTGTCACTTTCATAATTTTGACGTAAGTCGTTAGTTAGAAAGTGACAAAAACACAATGAAGTCTATTGGGTATATATTTTCATAAACAAGGAAAATTGAGTTTATAATCTGTGTGTCACTTTCATACATTTGACGTCAATTGTAAGTGAGAAAATGACAAAACAATAAGTTATATTGTATATTTATACATGTTATCTAAAAATCAGAAACACAAATTTTCATATTTTAATTAAATATAGGGAAAATTTTGACTCGTCATGAGTGTTGGTTTTTTAGATTCAGTATAAAATACGTATTCATTGATATATAGATTTTTTTAAGATAATTTTTTATATATCTATATAGAATAATTAAGGAAAATTGAATCTTCAACTTAAACTATCACCGGGTAGGTTTAAAGTTAATATATGTTTGTAAAATTCATTTTCTTTGTCTATAATATTAATAATTAAAAGCGGAAAATTTTATATAATCTTCGAAACCGGATGGATTTGAAAAATTTATTTTATTATGATAGGCAGGTTCATGAGTGAATCTATAGCAATATGCTATTCCTTATCATTAACTTAATAGTAAATAACATACGTCCGCGAGTAAAACAGCGTGTAAGAACTAGTTATATATTAAAAAAATAATAATTAAACAATAAACAGATAATAAATTTGAAACGTGAAGGGTTAATTTAGTTAAACTGTTATTTTAGTAACAATGATTCAGAGAAGCTAATTGATACACTGTAGGGTGTAAGTTGACAGATGCGTTTTATTGTTGTATCAAGTGACAAGAGTCCCCGCGGTTTTTAAACTGTCAGAATGCGTCATCAAACGTCAAAATGTCAAATAGTTTTTTTTTAATTTCCATACTTAATTATGTGCTAAGGTTTATTCGTAAAGTGATATTTCTTTTAAGAATATTATTTTTTAATTATAATCATAAATAAATCATAGTTTTAAATAACTAGCCATTGTAAAGTGACCTGTCTATAATTCTGTTTTATTAATGACTTTTGATATGTATTTAATATTTATATTGAAATATTATTATTATGGTTATTTTGTAAACCAAATTAAAATTATTTAAAAAATGTGCAGAATTACACATTACTGTTTAAAATATTTATTAAAAGTAACAATTATCTTACATATTGTTACTTCACTTTTAAGAATTTTATTGTATTAAAAATCTAGAGTGTACTAGACGTACTAGGAAGGAAAATAAGTCATAGTTCAATGCTCTCTAGATGCGCATGCGCACGTCCCCGACCTGCGTTATCGCGACCCAATAACATTTAGATAATTATTGATTATTTATTATAAATCATACAATTAAATTAAATTGATATGAAACAAAACAAATATTATGTGGCATGGTATTTACGAAGTTTGTTATCAAAATAATAATCATATCTATAAGAAAATTATAATATAGTGTTATAAAGTACTATATAATGTTATGAGTAACAAAAAATATGTGAGTTCTACACCCACAAGACATCCAATCCTAGTAACCGATTTATCGTACGACATTTGGTGTATTGTATGCCATGCTTAGACCAACATTTGGCCCAATATTGCAACCAAGTCGATATTTTGTGTAAGTGAAGTCGTAAAATGTGGTTATGGATCTACGTGAGATGAGTTTAAAACAAATCGAAGATATTAATATTATATTGAATGGAGAATACGTTTCCGCACATTTAACTTCGTTACCGTTATGTAGATTTATGCTACTTGGCCAAATGTTATGGCTCTAGTTATTTAAAAAAAATTTAATGTATCAACGTTTGAGAAACAGTGACCAGAATAAAAAAAAAACGAGTGAGTTTGTTCTCAGACCAAGGCGCGTTTGGAAACCTCGTAGCCTTAACTTTTAAGGTGGACAGTGTTCAGAAGTGCTTATTTCGTTAAGTATGGTATGAGAATACGCCCTTTTGACATTTCTAATTAACGTACATAAGTGATTACTGATATTGATTGAAAGAGGAAAGGATATAATTAATTAATTTTGTTTCACAAATATTCTGTTATTTAATTTATATATATGAGTTATAACAGATATATAAAAACTCTTTTAAGACGCATGAGTTTTTGATATCAGTTTATAAGAATTATTTTTTTATTGACAACTTATTGATGCCAAAATGTATAATATTTTAAAAAAGTTTGTTTGCTTAAACGCGCTATTCTTTTAAACTACCGGATGGATATGAAACATTCTTTCTATTAATTTTAAGAAGTAACATGAGGCTATCGAGCATTACTCTACTAAACTCAATTATCCAAATAATACATAAAATAGTTTGTCGGCATGTCAAATCACGTGAAACAGTTAGTATTTCAATAGAACTCTGTGAACCAACATATATATATATATATATATATAATAAATCTTGAATGCTGTGCGTTCGTCCACCCCGTCTAAATACGTACTTGCGTGATTTCTCTTATTTGCGTTTAATTCCATTTGACATTTTCTGCTAAGACCCGACTATTTCAGTCATGAAATATGAATAGTGTCTGAGAGTGTGACTAATACTTTGAGTTTTGTTCTTACTAGCTCTGTATTTAGGTTTAGTGATGAACCAACCAACTATACTGTATTTCTATTATATTTTTCTGAAAAGGTTTTTTTTAATGTATACTTTATTAATCCATAATTACTATACTATAAATAATTATTTTTTGGAGGTATACCTTTAGCTCAATCCGCTTCAGTGAAAAAATGTTCACGCCGCGATTCCGCCATGCTCAGAGCTCATGAGTAAGGACCCGGAATGGGTTCGAAACTAGTTGAATAAATTTCAACAGCAATTACGTAAATGGATTTGATTGATTTTTGAACGAATGACCGAATGAATGAATGAAAGAATGAATTGATTGGTATTTTAGGCTAGCACTTCAAAAAAAAAATTATTTGTTCAAATTATCCTTTACTTAATTAGTAATTGTAAATAATAATATTGTTCTTGTTTATTTGATGTAATATCTTATTACTTATTTACTTAGGGGCAATTAGGCCCCCGAGAAACCTACCCCCTTTCTAAAATCCAGGGGCTATTAACACTGCTAACTGATATGAATCAGATCTTAACTACTGTTCCTCTTCTCCTCAGTTTGGTTGATATAATAATAATAATAATTTTATATTATATTTGTACTCAAAGTCTTTTAATAATTAATATTATCTTTAAAACTTATGAGTTATTTATTATAGTGAATATCCGAAGAAATTATTTTGATAAATCTATCCATGCCCTGTTGGCGAAGTACCAAGACTATTATTACCACCTAATTGTGGTACCACCTGCTAACATACTGACAAACCAACTAATTGTAAGCTTTAAAGAATGGGTGTTGTTAGTCATGTAAAATCGTGATTATATTGCAATTCATACAACTAATATATACCAGAGAGTTCTATTTTTTAAGTGAAAATTTCTATAGACTCGGTCTGATTCTGAGGTTAAATTTCTGTAGGTTCGTATCAGCAACATGCAAAAGTGCGCGCAGCTGCATATAAACACATGATGACAATACATTGTATGTGTGTGTGATGATTATGTATGAATATAGTTTCGTGAGTTCGCATCAGCGACATGATATCAGTATATGTGTAGATATCACCCTCACGTATCATATTATACTAGGACCGCGAACCGGACCTCAATTTTGTCTCGTTTAGCTCGCAAAATCTCGGTATGTGTTAGCATATTCAAGGAAGCGAGGTGCAAACAGCACTGAAATTGCATTTACAAAACGTCGACGCATTCTGTCCTCAAATATTATTCAAAATAAAAAATCCTATTTTTTTTAAACCACCACCAGACTGATGTGTATCAGTGTGCAAAATTTGGAAATTTTCGGAGATACCGTTTTTGATTGATGCGTGCACAAAGGATCCAGACAAGCCTCTCATAGAGAGCTTCGATCAATAAAGAAAAAAAATGTTTTATTTATTTTTAATATTATAATTAGTTTGAATTTTTAAAATAGTTTCAAATTTTGGATTTTGTCAACAGAGCTCATGTTTTAAAAAATTTATGTAATATTGGCACGTTTTCGGTATGTTGGTACGCCTGACTCATTCGGCTTTATCTTCAAATTTAACTTTTAAATGCTGTTTTACGATGTACATAATGTAACATGACTATGACATATGAAATAAATTAATGCTTTCATTTAACCTCCTTGAACTGAAACTGAAAAAAAACTTGTAATGTTATTTATTATTCGTTAAAACTCAATGAAAACATTAAAAATTAAAGCTATTGATCTATTTTATATCTGAATTAAGATTTTTTGTGCTTTTTTAACAGTATGTAGCACATACTAGCTGTTACTCGCGGTTCTACCCGTAGACGAACGATTTTATTTACTAGAAGCAATTGTTTTATTTGCGTTTTCACTCGCTTTGTTCGTTCGTAAGAATGATTTGATGATTTTATTTACTATTATGTACGTAATACTAGATAACCTTTTGCCTTCTTTGAGCCCCTGCCTTCTTTTAAACAAACAAACTTCTTCGCTTTATAATTTTACTATGACAAACGTTAGTATCTAGTTTTTTTATATAAGTACTATATATCTCAATACTTTTAGGTTAAATTTGAAATGAGAGCATTTTAACCAAAACTTATTATTAATATTATAAGTATTATATTAATAGTGTCTACTCATTGTGTAGAAATGTAATCAATTTTAGATAACATTAAATATATATTATATTTTGAAATACAAATTAAAAAATGTAATACATTGTAATAGAGTTTAATTTTCTATAACAAACAAACAACATACTAAATATTACGATAAGAAAATATTGTGACGTCAAAACAGATTTTGTTATGTCTCCGACATTAGGTCAGAAGTTAAGATAAATAGGTTAGATATAGGTATATATAAATTATTTATAAATATTTTAAATCTTTTATTATTTACTTTGTACAGTGAAGCTGAGCGAAGCATTGTTGCTGAATATTTTCACATACTTGTAAAATTAGCAGAGTAAATAGTTGCTATTATCTTAAGTCTAATAAGAATTCGCGCGTGCGATTTCAAGACGTTCCACATTAACACCATGGGACACACTTTTGACTATTTAATAAAAAACTACAATCATAAATGTCACCAAAAAACTTGAGGACGTATAAGTCACTGTCCTCAACAACTCTGCCAAATTTCGACATCCCACCATTATTCGTGTAGGAGGAGTAGCATTAGCAAAGAAACACACTTTTGACCAGTAAGAGCTTGGCTTTGCTCAGGTCAATAAGATTCTAGGCTATATAATATAGTTTTAATTAAAACTGACAGCTGTCATTGACCACAAATCACTGAGTTATATAACCTATTTTAATAAGGTTTCGGACTAACAGCCATATTGCTATTGTCTATGCATACGAACTAGTACTGAGAATTGAATAAATTATTTTAATGTTTTCTTTACTTTCAATTGTACCAACATAACAAAATTGTGATCAAAATAGTATTCAAGTATTATATAGTATTATTTTTATGTATATTATGTATATTTACTTTCAAATAAATATATAAATATGAAAATAATATAACCTTTTTTGGGATGGGGTTGTGCACATCTGCAAATATTTAGTCACTAGTAGGCGTCTTCTGTTACAGTATTTTATATAAAATAAATAACTGGTGAACTTCTCTGACTTTAAGGCAGGTGCATTGACTTCATCCAATTTAATTAAAAGATAAAAAAAAAAAAACAAAATTTAATTCTATATACTTCATTTGTTAGAGCATTTTTACTTGAAAATATCATGAAATGAATTTTGCGATGTCTATTGACGTTGCTGAAATGACGTATGAAAAATATTTACCTAAAATTTAAACATATCGTATATGGAATTACCATATCTTATCAGCTTGTCTAGACAATAATTTTTATTATTATATTTTTTATATTTTTAATTTTCTGCATGCGATAATGAAACGCAAATTTAAAGATAAAAAATCTTGACTTTAGTATGTACTCATATACTTAGCAAGTATTCATATAATTAGTAAGTACTCATATACTAATAAGTAAGTACTTGTATACTTAGTAAGAACTTGTATGCTTAGTAAGTACTCGTATATTTAGTAACTACTCGTATACTTAGGAAGTACTCATATGCTTAGTAAGAACTCATATACTTAGCAAGTACTCATACACTTAGTAAGTACTCATATACTTAATAAGTACTCATATACTAGTAAGTACTCGTATAATTAGCAAGTACTGATATACTTAGTAAGTACTCATATACTTATAAGGACTCGTATACTTAATAACTACTCGTATACTTAGTAAGTACTCATATACTTAGTAAGTACTTATACACTTTTATTATAAATATTTTAAGCATTACAAAACTATCAATCGAGCCAAATAATTTAGCTTGTTAAAGCTTTTTGCATATGAATCAGCAAAGTGAAATTGTTTCGTTTTATATCAGAAGTAGAATGTCGAATTGTCATTACTGAATTCCAGAATGTTGGCAGCATTGACAAACTCATACGGCACAAATTCTTGTTATTTATTTAAAGTTATTTTTATTTCACATTTCTAAATGTCTTTATTAATTTAAAAATATTAGAGAAAATAACGTTTTTATTGCAATCTAGATATTTTATATATGAATAGCGTAAGCTGATTTTCGTCCAAGTGCTTATAAAGCGATAGTAGCAGATAAAAAATCGGTTAGGTCTCATTTTAAAGACTTTAGCCGTATTTGTGCAAAGAAATAAAAAAAAAATGATTCTTAATTTTGCCGCTAAATGTAAATGAATTGCAGTTGACAATCAAATGAAAACAAAACCTGTCATAGGTTTTTAAATACTGTTGCATATAAAATATTTTTTGCATAGATAAAAAATACGCGGGAACTAGTATAATTAAATATACCAAAGAGTATTTAATACTAATATATAGAAATCCATGCTATATTTTTAATCATCACCGCCATTTGTCACACAGAATTAAAGTTTTCGGCCAACTGTTGAATTCTTGGCGTATCATGTAAGTCACTTATAACCGTTACTCATAAATGTTGGCACATCTATTGGTATATCATTGACAAGAAAAATGGCAACCGTGTTGACATTGGAATACATTTTAATTTTTCTTATTAATAGATGATAAATTCATTCACTTTTATTGGCAAATTTCTAGAGTAAAATATATATCTTCCGGATATATACACATTTTAATTTAAATATTTTTATTAATTCAAGGTTTCAAATATCTCTTTCAAAGAATTCGATGTCGTTCTTAGAATGTCACTAAAAATAATGACAAGGAAAATATTTCTTTGATCATGTCTTAGATATAGTTTATCTTTTCAAGAATTTGAAAATTTTTTTTTTCACTGGAATATAGACAAAAAAATTAAAAACGTAATTCTTAAAATGCGGAAGTCTGTACAAGTTCATCAGGTATACCATGAACTTAAAACTACCATAGTTTAAAAAGGTTTTATATCAATATTATAATTATATAACTTCTGGGGACTTTTGAATTTTTATAAGATCAATCAACTAGTAACCTTGAAAACAAAATTATTTAATATATATATAAATGGAAAGTAAGAATGTTGTAATATTACTTTAATATGATAAAGTCCCAGTAAATAAAACACAAGCTTGTAAAAGAAATCATTCATTTATTAAATCAAAAAGAATTTTCACTTATGTTTAAAGAAACATCCGTTTTAAAATGTTATTGTGACAGATCAACGAAAAAATTTCGCAATGGCCGCTGTCCAATATCAAAGGTGGCGGAAATTGAAAACAAAATATTTTTTAATTGATACCACGTATTATTGGCGCTCTGAGCTGGTGAGTCATTGTTTACGGTACGAAATAGTTTAGCCATGTGCAAATTATATATATATTTATATTTTTTAATGAAATGAAATTGTTGTTATATGTAATTATGGGGCTGTACTCACGTAAATACTATTGGAATTTGCTTTAGTAGTTTCTGATCACGGCATGGGTCAGAGGTCATGAATAAGGACCCCCAATGGATTCGACGCTAGTCTGAAAGTATTTGCGGGAGTAGAACCGGGTAATTATGTATAATAGAAATCATGTATCACGAAAGTTTATATACTATATAATTGGTTAATTATTTGGTTTTATTGAATTATTTTCTTTCAATCAATATCAGTTATCAATTGTGTATGCAATATGTAGTGCTTATTTTGATATAATACTTACTGAAATTAGCTCTACTGTGAAAACATTGCAACTTAAAAGTTAAGGTTACGAGTGTTTCAAACGAACCCTAATGTAAGAAGAACCACACTACAAACTCGTCAGGGTGTTACTTCATTGTGAACACTGTTTCAACATTAAGTCCTAATGATTTAAGACAGCCAGTCACTGAAAGCAGCACGCGTTCCGAATTATAACGCAAAAGTTCCTTTGTGTATTAATTTTATTAAATTAGTCTGATAGAAATACCATCTCCTACAGAGATATGTAACAATTTTTTTTCCCTTCGACTCAATCTCATTGATAATTAATTTACATGAAATGGAAGTGTCAGAATGGCTAATTTTGACACCAAACTTATCGAAATAAGCCTTTCTGTTGAGTATCTCCAACTTAAAGTTAAAGCTAAGACGACAAATGCATGGGTCTGAGAACTACACAAAAAACTCAGCCGGGTATTATTTATTATGATTATTGTTTAACAAACGTCAAAACATTGATAACATCATAAAAGAGTATATGCATTGACATTTTGGAATGGAGAGTATGCTGAAGACGGCACAGGGAGGAAGGGATGGGGGTTATGGATGGCTTTCCAACTCATTGTAGAAAACGTAACTATAATAGTTAGTTTGATATTGTGGTACCCCACTCAAGCGAGGCAGTGGAAGAGCTTATATTATATTAAGTAGGTTTTAGTTTAAGTATACTAATATTACAAAAAGGAAAAGACTGTTTGTTTAAATGTGCTAATCTTTGAATCCATATTCATTTTTTTATTTTTTATTCATTAATTCATTAAACATTATAAGACCAACAAAATAGACCAACAAAAGTCCATGCTGCTACGCGAGTGAAACTGCTGGGCACAGCTAGTATATAATCTAAATTATTTAAATGAATTCAAATTAATACCAAAGTAAACAAAATATAAAAACTATATACAAACTTTTAGATAGTCGTTTTAGACTTGTTTTTATGAGAAAATGTATTCAAATAAATATTAATATTCGCCTCCCTATATCGATATATATATATATATCGACCGATATGTCTCTATTTATCTGTTCATAGTTTTCTCAATTCAATTTTGCCGCGCATGCGTAGTACAAACAAGCCCACAAATGTATGTACATGTAAGATAATACTATTTTACACGTGAATGAAGGGAACTCTGTATAGATCTGGAACCGTTAAAATTCTGTATCAAAATATACAAAACAAAAATCTTATATATTCTGATTTTCGTCTCAGTGATTATAGAACGATAGATGCCCATAAAATAATCTATTATGGTCTCATTTTGAACAGCTCCAGCCCTAGAATTGCGAAAATATAAAAAAAAAAATATTCCAACGTTTTGGCGGCAAATACGGATTATAGTTTACAATGCAATGAAATCAAAACCAAACTTGTTATAGGTTTCGAAATCCCTAAAATATCTGTTGAATAAACGCGAAGTTTTGATGACCCACTAATTCAAATTTATATACTGTCCTAGCTATCCTTAACATCCTTGAACATGTAAACAAAGGTCTCAAAACCATGGGAAAAACACTACCATAAAAAGAAACATCGTTAATGCAGTCAAAACAAACATACGTGATACGAATCTTAAGTATATTCTGACTTGCGTTATGTGTTCAAATATCCTAGTTATTAAATATTATATTTTATAATATTTTATATATTATATATTTTGTATATTATTTTTATAGTATTATACATTTTGTATAGTATTTTAGTGCTAATTATTAAAAAAAAATTAAACTTCATTAAAATATAATTAGACTCATAATATTTTTTCTACTATTACATACATTATACCGATAAGTATGGGAAAATGTGCCCTTCTGTCCTTTTCATTTGACATACACAAGTGATCACTGGTATTGATTCAAAGTGTAAAAGAAAGAAAGAAAGAGATAATATATATAATAATTATTATTCACGTAACTAGCGTGAACTGTTCACGCCGTGATTGAGCCATATTCAGGGAACACAAATAACCCCAAAAGGAACGAAACTAAACTAATTACAGCAATATAACTTAATGATAATAATTAATGACATAAATTTAATTTAATTTTCAATCACTAACATATAAAATTAAAATTCCAATACTGATGTTATATGTCACAGTATTAAAAAGATACAATAACAATACATAATCTGAGGTTCAGTCTTATGCCTATAATTATTTGAAAAAAATAAATTGCTGGGCAAATTACAAGCAAAATACGATTCCCATATAACTTCAATTATTATTTTTTTTTATAAACGTACGATACCCAATTACTTCGAAAGCGACCCTAAATTACAGCTCCGAGGATATTCTCCGAAAGTTTTCAATTATTATTTCAATTACTATACTTGAGAACTTTGACCTTTGTGCCTACAGATTACTTACTGAAGGGACGCGAATATTAAAATATATTTGAATAGATTTTCTCCTAAAAACAAGTCGTTTTAATCTAAAAGTTTTTATATAGTTATATATTTTGTTTACTTTGAAATTAATTTGAATTCATTTAAATAATTTAGATTATATACTAGCTGTGCCCAGCAGATTCATTCGCGTAGCAGCATAGACTTTGGTTGGTCTACTTATAATTTTTAATGAATTAATTAAAAAAAAATAAAACACATATAAACAAACCATCTTTTCCCTTTTATAATATTAGTATACATAAATATTACTTAAACTAAAATCAACCTAAGATGATTGTACGAAGACATCTCCCCTTTACTGTAAGTAGAGGTATATACTATAAAACTGAAGACTTAGAAAGAGATGGATATATATTTTTTATTCTTCTATTCTGACTATGTTTACTCGTCACTTAAGAACTACTATTAAAATCTGACTCCCACTTTGAGATGACTCAAACCCAGGCCAGGTGGAAGATACATCTATACTGATATTATAAAGCTAAAGTTGTTTGTTTGTTTAAATGTGCTAATCTTCAAATGGATATATTTAAAAATGTCTTTCTGATAATGATAGACAGGGTCATAAAGGCTATAGGTTATCTAGCATCATACTACTGCTTCTAATTATCTTAATAATACATAAAATTGTCCGCGAGTAGAACCGCATGTAACAGCTAGTTGAATACAATGTTTCCTAAGACATTTATATTGTCATTGACCTCTCAGGGTGTAGGTACGTGTAGGCTTTCAATACTTGTAACCATTGTTCAAGGTTTATTTGAAGGGGTGGTATTTTTCTACATAAAATTGTAAAATACATACATATTTATTTTTAATATGTTAAAAAATATATATAATATAGTAATATAAATATAATAAACGATAATAGTCTTGTTAAAAAAGAATTTAAAGAAATATAAAAAATCTTACTATTTTTTTTTTGTTGGATGGTACTCATGTTGGTTTTGGTTGGTTACGACAGCTCTTTGAACAATAAAATAAAAAAAAAATACAATAAAAATTGTTTAACATCTTAATATCCTCACAATAAAGCGGTCAGTTGTCTCAGTAATTAAAGCCTTATAATAATTCTTGTTAAATAAGAATAAAAAAAATTAAAATTTTTTTGGCTGGCACAGATTGCTTTTTGAACAATAGAATTTAAAAAAAAAAACAAAAAATATAGTTTTAATGTTTTATTATCACAATATCAGTAATTAAAACCAGATTGCACCATTAAACGATACAAATCTCATTAAAGTATCATATTAATGGCGGCCATTGTCTAATTAAATACAAAATAACATAACGAGATTAAGTGGCAGTTGGCATTTAGATGACTCCGGTCTTCAGATCTCAGATACGGATTCATGTAGAAGTTCAACGTGTATAAAAATAACTTTACCCTACAAGATAACTAACATATTATAATTATGCTGCTATGTTCACGTAAATATTATCAGGAATTGCCCGACCAGTTTTGACCATATACGGGGTCCTTTTTCATGAGCATTGAGCATGGATAGCAGCGTGACCCGGTCACGCCGAAATTCAGATGAATGGGTTTATGATATATTATTTGACGTGAGTACAGCTCGATAATTGCAAATAATTATTATCATGTTCATCAACCACGAATGTTTAAATACATTCGTATATATATCAACATAAATTACCATATATATGAACATTAATGGTGAACATACAGTAACACTGTGAATTTCAACGCATGTAACCTATAAAACTTTATTCTACAAGAGTACCTATAAACTACATTTTTTAATGATTTTCTCTATACTAATATTATGAAGTGGAAAAGTTTGTTTAAACATACTAATTTGAAACAACGGAATAGGTTTGAAAAATATTTCCGATTTATCAAACAGGTTCGTAAGGAAGTTCATTAGGTAAAATATAGCGTATACGTGGGTGAAACCGCAGCTCACAGCTAGTACATAATATAATGACAGATACACAGACAGTAATGTATTAAATTTGTATGTATCTTAAAAAGGGCAATAAAACTATATTTCTCGTATTTTAATTTAATGGTTAGAGAGAGCAGCTCCTCCCGCACATAACCCCTATATGGCTACATGTGGGTAGTTGTAATCGAACAATCTTGTTGAACACGCAAATGTAGCTGTTTTGCTGTAATAAATAGATACTATTTTCCTGTGCGCAATTTGACCTGAATGACAATATATGACCATTGTATGTATAACATACTAGGTCCGTCACTGTGCACGGCGGGTTGAGGTAAGTGAAGCATTGTTGCTGAAAAAAAAACATACTTGTAAAATTAGCAAAGTAAATAGTGGCTATAATCTTAAGACTAATAAGCCTCGCGCGTACGATTTCAAAACGTTCCACATGTTAACTCTATGGAACACACTTTGACCATTTAATAAAAAACCACAATCACAAATGTCACCAAAAAAAATTCAGGTCCTATAAGTCACTGTCAACAACTCTGCCAATTTTTGACATCCTGCCATTATTCGTCTAGGAGGTAGTAACGAAACACACTTTTACCAATAAGAGCCTTGGCTTAGCTCTGCTCAATTAACTTTTTTGAATCCGACTTAAAAGCAATCTGCATAATACAGAAACATACAAAAGGTCTTTAAAATGAAATTATTAACTAAGATAATTGTCAAACCATCGTTTAAAAACTCATCGGCCACACAGTAACTTAATGGATTCTGCTACCTCGGTTCCAGCTACTTATTACCATCTAACCATTTGGTTGGTTCCTGGTAACGTAATAGAGTCGAGGTCACTGAGAAAATAAGGTTCTGTATAGAATTGACACAATTTTCCTAATGCGAAACAGAAATATGAAATAACAAATTTGATTATTAAATATATATGTAAAAAGTCAAAACAGACAGGCTTGACATAGTAGCTCAGATTGTAGAGTGACAGGAACGTTATTCCAAAGGTGGTAAGTTCGATGTATCTAAAATATTTTTAGACAAGAATATTTAATGTATTTTTTATCAATGACAATTACTATATTATATCTTCTAACCGCTAATGTACTATAATATTATTTTAGCATTACTTTATCAGCCGAACTAATTCATATTCTTAAGATGAATGTCTTATCTCTTATTTTTTCAATTAATTTATTTTCACTGCACTAAGCACGTAGTGACGTAACTTTACCTAATTGACTGGAATGCTAAACTAGAGCTAACCGTTTGAAGTCAACTGACTCTATACATAATTCATACAATTTAATTCATTGATTGCCCCAGTGCTATACTACAGAAAATACTACGACCCATACAAAGGAATTTGGCCGGCTGCCCTGTACGAATAGGTCACACCTTTCGTTGAAGTTGAACAACAAGGACGGATAATGGAAACTGAATTGTACGTTATATATATATAAGGTCTATTTTCTTTTGCTGGGTGGGTGTGGGTTTGACCTTGGTGGTAGGGTGTCAGCGTGTTGTCTGCCTCCCTGGGGTGTCAGGGTGGGCGATGCGTCGGCGGCTTCGTAATAGATATTTATATCGAGCCGTGCCCGGTTGTAATGTCTGGGCGTGGAAGCTGATTTAGCAAAAGCGATATTTCTGACGCCTTTTTGTATTATGTTGATAATGAAGTGTTTTTTATTTTATTTAGTGATTTAATTACAATGGCGGAGTTACTGTCATAGGCGAGTTTTATACAGAAATAGACAGAAGTAGGTGTATTTTAGGTAAAACAAGAGAAAGTAGATATAAATGCAACTTAAATATACATCCCATACTGAATAAAAAAAAATTTTGATTTTGAGAATTTATATTTTTTAGGATTTTGAACGAGAGAACGAAGAATAAAGTTAAAGTACTAAACATCTTTGGATATAAAATAACATATTATTATTTTAGCGAGCGAAGTTCTCTGTAACAGACTTTTCTGTATCCTTTGTGCAAGCATAAATCAAAAACGGTATATCCGAAAATTTCCAAATTTTGCACAATGATAGACATCAGTCTGGTGGTAGTTTTAAAAAAAAATTAAATATTCGATGTCGTTGAGGAATAATCACGGAAAAACTAAAATGCCATGGACTTCAATGGGAAAAATTTTTCACGCGAAAATTTAGCATGTAAAAAAAGTAGTTGAGGACAGAATGCGTCGACGTTTTGTAAATGCAACTTCGGAGATGTTTGCTCCTCGCTTCGCTCAATATGTTAACACATACCGAGATTTTGCATACGCAACGAGTCATAACTGAGGTCTGGTTCGCGCTCCTAGGTTAATATATATTAGGTATTGTAAATGATAAAAATGAAAGTTTTATCATAACTTACTTATATGATATGATACAATACTTATCAGAAAAGTACTTCATAAAATCAACAAATCGAATTTTTTTGCAATGATAAACTAAGGTTGTGATAATAGTATATTTTTATCAGATATATAATATCTTTAGACACAATGCAGACTGATATGACATAGTGTACAAAGTACATATATATATTTAGGGTTGATACTTGTACTTTATAATAAAATATAGTAAATTTTTTAAGGGAAGTTACGATTTGCTTTTCGTGGATGAACGGCTATATTTACTATTAGGATAACTTAGATCAGTAGTGTTATGCTAAAAAGCCTACCTCATGTAATCAGAAAGAATTATTCGAATCCATCCATCGACAAACAAACAGACTTTACAACTTTATAACAGTTATATATATGATAATAATAAAGTACACGAAAATATTTTATTTCTCATGCTTGTAACTCCGAAAAGAAATGAAGCATTTCTGAATTTAATAAACAATGAATTATTTACTTTTTAACAAATTAGATTGAAGAAATTTTGTGCAACTGTTTAATAATGATAATAATATAGGAAAAATAAAAAAAAATGTTACTTAGAAATAAAATCCTCTATTTTCTTATTATATATACATACTTTTTTTGTTACCTTTAATAACTAATGTACTTCATTCAAAAAAAGATGGCAACGTTACCTTTATTACTTCTTTATATAAAAACCTAAAATTTCATATAAATTATGTAATAGTTACATAGTATATTGTTTGTTGTCAGAAACGGCTAATAAATGTCAATTATTAATCCTCATTATAGCAAACGAACTGTAGCTATAAAACTAATGCTACGTTAGTTAAAATAAATACTATTTCCATTGACGAATGGCTATAAACACGTCTCATGGCTTTGTTAATTAACCTACAATTTCAGATACGGCGCGATTCCCGTCACGTCACTTTGTAAACTGTCAAAACAAACGTTTAGTTGTTTTTTTTTAGTTTTAGTCCAACAGAGGACAGGCAAAGGCTTTTATATCATACAGCCTGGTTTTAAGTAGATATTTTTAATTAAGTAACCTACAATCTCAAAATGGCGGGATTTCGTGCTATTTTGTAAACTGTCAAAACAAACCTGTAGTTGTTTTTTTTTAAATTTTAGTCCATCAGAGGACAGGCAAAGGCTTTTACATCATACAGCCTGGTCTTAAGTACTCTAATCTTCAGTGAAATTTCACTAAAGTTGATTGTTGATGACTGCCAGATATATCAAGACCAGAAATCTTGTCGTAATGTAAAAAATGCGAATATGATATGTATACGTTATTCGAATAAAAAAAAATACTACACCGAATTATCCTGGTTTAGATAGGTTGTTGATTTTTTTTGTAAATATTTCAAATTTCTTTTTGGCTCTGTTGTGAAGTTGCCTAATTTCAATAATGAAATACCACAAGATTGCTTTCTGGTATTTAATTATATTATAATTACGTAAAGATTAGAAATGTGGTTGGTTGAACTATTTATTCTTTTGTAAGATTTTCTTGATCACTGGTCCAGAGATTGTCCTCGAATGGACACATATTCCCTTTTTTACTGAATATACAGACAAAAACATAATGCATATTGTAATGAATTTATAATGGAACAGATAGTATGCATCCCTGGGAAATGTTTTTAATACTGGTTTCTTTAGTAATGGTACAAGATGGTTAGACTTTACCACGACTGCAGTAAAATTTATCTGATGAAGCAATTTATACGATACGACATTACATTACGACTACGACACGACGACGACCTGACTAGAATACAACAAAGTTTAAATTTTTTTTTTTATATAATAACATTTTTATAAATTTTTTAAATCATGAGTTATACTATTATTATATAATAATCCGGCTATACTCATGTTATTACTGTCGAAATTCGCCTGACTAGTCTCGAACCACTTCGGGGTCCTTATTTATGACTTTGAGCATGGCAGAATCACGGTGTGAACTGCGTTTTTTCGCTAGTCAACTAGTCGTAAATGCCAATAGAAATTATGTAAGTACCATCGGATAATTATATATAATAGTAATCATGAATCATGGAAGTTTAAGAACAAAATTTACATACTACAGTTATTTTTATTATTTCATATAATTAACCAACACATAAAAAGTAAGTTTGCTATTTCCTTTTTTTTATTGATATCTGTGTTCCAAATATCCAATGTATGGGAGACATTATTATACATTAAAGCAATATATGATCTGAATCTCTTATCAAAAGTAGCAAAAACATAATCACAAAAACCGTTATCTCTTTATGATAACACTTGTGGCGGTAAATAAATCGAAAATTTGTTATAAAATAATAACAATTTTAACGACCTTGAGTTCACGGAACAATAGTCAAGAACAAAAAGATATATTATTATTATAATAAAATTATAAAACAAAAAATGCGCTTATAAGAAAAGATATTTGTTAATTATGCATTTACAAAACCAAATGGCGAGTGTAAATAACTTGCAAATAGGCTGCATGTTCACTTTAAACCAACCACACTGACCTACCTTGGTTTAGTGTATACACACTCGCATATCTCTAGTGATGTTGGTTACAAACCACTAGTTCCCGAAGGCACATTGCTATTATGTATATAGTTTAGTGGCTCTTTGAAGAAATCTTATCTATACTAAGGTTTTTGCATACATATAGTAAATTCTTTAATGTTTTCCAGAATGTTTTACGTAAAAATTAAAATGGCGGTTCATTCCAAATCTCTAGAATCTTCGTTACCCAAATCAGACAGTTAGAATAATTGTGAATGTTAAACAAGTGTTCGGGTGGGGTCGTCTGGGGGTCGTCTGCGCCCGGTGACCTACATACACCCCACGCCAAGCTTACAATGACGCGTCACACCCCCCACCCCCCCTATTACGTAATACGCGGTTTTGAGATTACTTTTGGATTTTGCTGTCGTTTTTCTCATAACATTTCTAGTATAATAATTTTATCTAGATATAGGTTATGTTGACGTTAAATAAGGTCATGGCACAATGGAAGTACGTCAACAAGAAAGTACTAAGATTAGTAACATGAGTCATTTATACACTTGAATAAATACGTTACTTATAATATTTAATGATAATTAGTATCATCATTGATTTTATACTGAGAAATATTTTATATATTAAAATATAATATATCAGTTAAATAATTTATATATTTTCTTCATTTCAGGTGGTGGAAACAATAGTATGTAAGCCAGAGCCGCCTGAGTCACCCCCAAAGAAAGCACGAGGAGAAGATTATAGCTACGCGATATACCTCGATCCTTATGCTCACTTGCGGTACAGAACCGCACCCTCCTTCCGACCCTGGGGCAAGAGGGAGCCTGAGCTGCTACATCCGGAAAGAGTCGTCCGCGTCGCCGACTGCACGCGCTTCGAACAAGATTTTCAGCCCAACGTAGCCCTCAAACCTCTCACGCCTCCTGTCGATGACGTCACATCCTCGACCTCCCCTCCGCCTTCAGACCCGGAACTGACAGCCAGGCTACTTGACGCGGAGGCCAGGCTGACGGAGAGAGAACGACAGCTAGATGAAAGAGAAGCAGAACTAGCGAGAAAGGAAGCGAGGCTGGAGGAGAGAGAGAGTGATATAGAGAGACGAGAGAGAGCCCTGGAGCGGGATGAGAGGCCCGCCCCCAGCCCCCCCGCGGAACCGTGTTGACCGCGAGTTACCGTGATGACCGAAAGTGATGAAGTGTGATGAACGCATTGCGTCTCCAGAGTACAAGTGAACTATTTAACGTCCGGGTGGACGACTAAGTTTCTAATCCCTGGTATTGTATGAAGCACTCGATACCATATCTACCGGACTATGTACATAATCACATGAAGTACAGTTTATTGAATTTATAAGTTTTTTTTATCGTTTACAGGTTTCTTGTAGTCTTCAGTGTGCCATTCTTGAGGTACTGTTACCTTTTATAAACCTCACTGTGCTTTCAATAATAACGTAATACTCATTATAGTTGTAGACAACCATAAGCATAATTTATACAGGGTTATTTTTATCGTTTTCTAAACATTTACTTTATTTATTTATCTTCTTGTTACCACATAGATTAACATCATAATAGATTATTATAAATCAATAAATAACTCTGTATAAAACCTCATTTGTACCAAATGGAAATATCAATTGTAATATCTGATTTGAAAATATTAAATACTACATATATGTAATATTTTTAAACTAGCAACATTTGTAAACGTCATCTGATGGCTCAAGTGTCAATACCACAGCCGAAAAATAATAAAAAAATGTCTACGAAATTGTAAACATATTCACAATAATAATAATGTACATAATAAATTCGCGGTAAATTAGTATTTGAAAATTTTAATATATCTCGGCCTAAATAAAAAAATTTAGAATAAAATCGCTTAAAAAATCTGTCATAAAAGGGACACTCCCGTATCTACCTCATTGTATATAAAATATTTGGCTAATATAAGAAAAGCGATTTTTCATTTAGGACCTAATTTTGATTATGTATTTTTGAGCAATAATTTATAAAGTACAGTTTGAACTTCTCACTGCCTGAATTAATATTAGAATATAGATTTTATACAAAATATTTTGAGCTATCCTCAACCGCATCACATTCTTCATCACAATTTTTTTTCTATCCAAGTAGTTTGATAGTTGCCAGTAAGAGCATTTTTTTCGACTGAGCGTTCGCTCTTTGTATTTTAATACGTATTTTCTTCAACATGTGATTTGTTTTAGCTTTTCAAAGCCTTGACACTGTGATCAATGATCGTTGTAATTCATCCTATATCAAAACCTTTTTACTTTAATAAATTAAGTAAAGAGACTTTGACATAACTAAATCTGTTTAGTAATTAACTTTTTAAATTTACTAAAAGGTTTAGCTAAGGATGACCAAATTGGAAGGCAATATTTAAATTTATCGAATAGAATTTTCGATTTAGCATATTATGGCAGCCGCCATTTTGATTTACCCGAAGTACCGGGGTTGTTAAACGTGAAATGAGATTTCACTCTAAGCAGTGACTTATACTTTGGCGAAGCTCAAATGTATAGGATTTTTTCTGTTATCCCTTTCGTGTGCTAATAATTTGAGGTATTCAGTTAAGATAAGATTTTATCTCTAGTCAGAGACTTTTCAAAAAAATATTAATTACCATTTACTTTTAATATATTCAAGTACGGGCGATTTAATAACTTATTTTTATCAATTATTTGAGCCCACTTACATATGTCAGTTAGAAAACCTGAAACTTTTCTGTCAAAATCGTTTTGAAGACATTTGGTGCTATAATAATTTCGGCTTGGCTAACTTAGAAGTTAATTGTAAATATATAATTTAATATTTATTGGAAAGTCGTTTAATTGTTTTTAAAAGGACAGTTGGTTATTTTAGATTGATGTAAAAACTTTGGTTTCGCTGACATGAAGTTTAAACAAAGACAAATAAACACATTCAGTTATATAAAGATGAACACTGCCATTATATTTCTAATATGGCTTTTTAATTCCTAGACTATAAAATTAAACAAACTTAAAACATTTATATATCAGCTGTAGATTTTGTGTTTATTTGTTTTTGTTAAAACAATTAATCGCTATAGGTTTTATTTTGTGGATGGAAAAGTTTCAAATCTCTCCCTGTTTTTGAAATGGTGCTACAGTTGTCAACACAAAGCAATAAAAAAAACAATTACAAGTCGAAAAACAAATCGAATTCATAAAAACAATTAGATTTTGAAAAACAATTTGACTTCGAAAAACAAATCGATCCGGAAAAACAGTTTGATTTTTAAAATAAAAACAAACAAAAAAATCATTAGACAGGGAGGATGGATGTAAATACTTATGTGGGCGATTGTAAGGCTGTTATAACCCTATAGAAGTAGATGCGTGAACCCTTAAAATCTTTAAGTATGTACACAATTCACTAAGCACTGGGTTAGTACTAATATTTGATTGTGTAAAAGTACTCAAATCGTCTATTGCTTAGTAAATTGTATATTAATTGCATAATCAGTGCCAATGATTAATTATTTCATGTACAAATTGAAAGTTTTCATAAATTTGAGCCTGTATTTTGTAAAGATTTTGTGATGGGTTCCCGCGATTGGTATTTGCCAGGGTATTTTATACTCCTGTGATCTCAATGCGTGAATGTCATTAACCTTACGTTTTTCGTAAAATAACAGTCGCAAAGATTTTAATACATGTTTCAGATGAAGCACTCTATTTTTATAGATTCAAAAAATTCTAAACTTTTTTTTAATTAAATTCTTGTTTGTTTTACTTTTTGCGGTGGGATTGTCTGATGGATAAGCTTTTTAAATTATGGAGAAATATACTTTAATTTTAATATATTTGGGGAAGTTAAGACTAAAATTAATTTTTTTTGGCGAATAATATGTCTTTGATGTCAAGAAATGCATCTTTGACGATGCATTTCTTGACATCAAAGGTTTCAAAACATTTTTGATAGTTCAATTGGATTTCTTTTAAATTGAGTGTTGTTAAGACATGTGCCAATTAATTTAATATTACTCGTAAGTAGAGACGCCGCATTAAGTGAAACAAAAAATATATTTAATATCTTATTATTTTAAATATGTATTGTTCATACAAGCGATACGTTGATCGCTCGCTTATTATATTTATTTTGTATAATTGATTTGGATTATAAAACAAAAACACGGATTACATGTTCGCAATTTTTTTTTGCAATATTTTGTTCTACTTCATAATATTTTGTAAAACGCCATCTGTTATAGATATATGTAACTAATAATAATTGGTAAATGCTAATCTTGCCACGAAAATCGTTGAATAAAGAATTAAATTTTGAGTTTTAAATTCTTGCCTTGTTGAAGTCTGAAATATTAAATTTTACTAATTGTTAAATTACAATTAGGTTTGATATAAAACCACTAGTTTGAAAATTTTAGAAATTAATTAATTTAGCATTTGTAGTACATTTTCTTACCAACAGATGGCGTTGAAATAAATTATAGGTTTCTATTCAATAATACTATATTAATAGTAATTTACATAAGAATTTTTAATGTAATGACCATTATTTCTTGCGGCTGTTTTACTGATTAAATGTAATGAAACAGCTAGTTATGAACTGTGTGTGTTTTCAGAAATTTGGCAACTTATAATCCAACAAATATTCCAATGTTTGTTGGATTTTGGCTACATGTTTATTATCAACAGATTGTATATTGTAATGTACCTGATAATTAGAATACTAAGATATTATATAATAAAAGATTCTGTTATGCACACACATAGTCGTAACCGAAGTGTGTTTACTTGGGAAAGCTTGAGTACCTTGTGGAGCAATAAAGTGAAATAATTTTCAAATTGTCTAATTTATTTCGTAATGCTCTTTATGTAAAATTCAATATGAAACTATTTTTAACTAGAGAGTTAAAAGAAAATAAGCTAGCTATCAAAAGAGTAATTTTAATAATAATAATAAGCCAATATCTGTTTTTATTGAAAGAATTTCTCTCTATAATTATGCTAAAGGACATTATTACAAATATAGAATAATAAAATACATAAATATACATAATATATAGTTTTTAACTCAACTATTTGCAATTATTTAGGAATTTTGTCAAATTGGCTTCCACTTATACTAAACTACACATCTCAAAGTTTTGCCTGGATTGCGACCTGATATAGCAACTAGATGAACCGTACGATTGAATCTTAAAGTTTGCTATTTATTAACCGTCTTATTACTATCTCTTAATGTAATATTGCAACAATCTTGCATTCTATCATAAAAAAATATCTATAAAAGAATATTTGTTCATACTTTAAGGTTTAAATTACTTAATTATTGTTTTTTTTTCTTCTAAAAAATCAAAGAAGAAATTAATTCATGGTAGGTCCAGTACATATTCAATACCTACAAACTTAAAACTTGGTAACAAGAACATCTTATCAATAAAATGTTTTCTATTCAATCATTATGATATTGTCTGACAATCAGATAACGTTTTAAGACACACGTAGCGTGAAATAACATTTTTATCAAAATAATAATTAACAAATATGAGCTCTTTATGATTATGCACTTAGAATACACCTTCAAATACAGAAACTAGGAGCGCGAACCAGACCTTAATTTTGACTCGCTACGCTTACAAAATCTCGGTATCTGTGTCACTATTACATTTTTTGAAAAATTTTTGTTTTAAAACTACAACCAGACTGATGTCTATCAGTGTATTCAAAATTTAGAAATTTTTGATTATACCGTTTTTGATTGATTTTTGCACAAAGAATGCAGAGAAGTCTAAGTCTAGAAAAGCTTCGCTCAATAAATACTTTAATAATATTTTGTCTTAAGAATATTGAAAAAGAATTAATCAAATATGACAAATCATGATTTTTGTAAAAACGGGAGTTAATTAGGTGAAGGAAGTGAAGAAGAAAGTAGTAGTTGTTTTGAATTATTATTGAAATTCCTTTTATTATTATTGAACGAGTCATAAAAAAAGTAAACCGTGCCGGGATAATAGTATAGACAATGTAAATACCTAACTGCTTATCCTAAAATCTCCTTGCCTTAAGCTACTTAATGGAAAAATTTATAAATAAAAATTATATTTCTTATTTAAAATTATTTGTTTTTATGGTAGCCCTTTTACATCTTTAGGTCTAATAATAATTTACTACATTACATAATCATAATAATAATTAGGGTTTTGTTATTGAGTATTGGCACTTCTATCTAATCTCCATATCTATATATACGTCATATTCGTCAGTCATTCAAAAATACATCATTACATGGAAATTTCTCGAAACTCGTAGTATTGGTAGATCACTAAATACTTATATTTGTGGAGATTAATCTTTTTTATTGCGAAAACACTTCTTCTTCAGGAATAAGTTCCAATGCTGATAAAGAACTTTCTTATCGTTAATCCCTCCTTCATCCAGATTTTTTTTTCTTTTTCCGTTTATTGTATCACTGATTGTGGTTTAAGAAAGGTACTACCAATGTTTTAAAATACCTATTAGGTCCCAGGACCAAAGGAAAAGTTATAAGCAGTTATAACGTTACTTAAAGTCAGATAATACCGTAGCGTTTCAGACAGACCTTCTTCAATTAAATGATGGGGTATCTCAGGGTAGCCCTTTATCTCCCTAACTTTTTGTAACTTTCATTGATCTTAGAAGTTATTATAACCAAACAAATGTTTACCAAACAAATGTGTATCAACAGATTGACTCAGAATGATGATACTTCTAAGATATGAGCACTAAGCACAAAAAAATATGTGAAATTTGCGAACGTGGACGAACAAGACTCGTCGGATAATGCAGTATAAATATTAACTCCAGAAAATAAAGAAACAGTTATTAAATTGTTACAAAATCAATAATTGTTAATTGCAGACTATTTATGTAAACCTAAGTAAATAGATTGCGCTAATATCTGAAGTTATTGAGACAATGCCAGAATATTTATTCCTTTATGTTTTTGCACACTATTCATTATAGTTACAACTATGTAGTACATTGTATTTTACTTTTTTTATTGCTGATACTTACGCAATATTATTATATTTCTCCTATTATATTTCTCCTAGAATGAAGGTTTATTAGTGACACAATAAATTGTTTATTATTATTCTTCACCAAGATAGTTTAAAAAATCAGGTCCTATCACAGCCAAATGACTTCCTCCTCTGCAAGGAACAGATATTATTGGCAGACGAGGATGCTTCCTGTGATGCACTGCAAACAGATTACAGATAAAGCCAAATTGTCAAACTGTTTCAATGGTGTTATTATTATTATTATAAGCAAATGAAAAAATATATTAACTATTATTTTTATTTATATACTTGTAATTTTTAGAAAATTTACACAAACAATAGAAGAAACTAGATAGTGTAAAAGTTTTCACAATAAAGATAAGTTTTAAATTTTGGCTGGTCAAATATAATGTTATATAATTTAGGTTTAGAAATAGCGCAATAGGCGAAGGACATGTACTATTAAGTGATGATGTTTTGTGATAATTTAAAAAAAGATAGTACATATAAATAATTAGGATAGCACATATAACGAATCAGGAATGATAGAGCACAATGTAATTAGGGAACAGGTAGAATAATTTTAGAGGATCGAAAGTCTAATAAACTCACATTCTAACTCGAATATTTAAATGCTTTTCCGGTTCTACTATATTTATTCGGCAGAATCAACTACAAAAACAACGATCTCAAAATAATAAATATTAAAAAAGAAAACTAAAAGATATTAAGCAATAACCAGACCAACAAAAATCAGACGAAGATGGGTTATACATACTGGTTACACAAGAGGAAATGGGCTTATTAAACGTAGAAAATACATATAAAAAAACTTAGATGTTACTAAATATTAGATAATTAGATGTTACTAAATATTACCGGCTAGTACAAGTCGGTAATATTTAGTAACATCTAATTTAAGGCTTAATAGAAAAAAAAGTCAAAATGATTTAGCGGTGTTCGTTGATAAGAAGTCGTATTAGAAATTAGTTATTTTAGTTTAAATCTAACTTTCGAATGATTTGACTGTCATTTAATTTAGCTGTTTAATGTTCGAAGAAAATTTGTGCTCAGTAATAAATTATCAGAATCATTTTTAATATAAGAGATATATTTTGACAAAATCCGCGTTCGGTAACTACCTACCTACTTTCGGGGTGATTGAGTAACAATAATTATTAATAATAATAATAAATATATATATATATATATATATATATATATATATATATATATATATATATATATATATATATATATATATATATATAAATAAATATTTCAGACAAGATCAGCCATATAGTGTTAGTATGTTAGTAACATTGTTTACTTATAAACTAAGTTAGTTAGAAGTTAGTAAGTTAGTTAGTTACATTACACAAATTTTTAATTTCATTTTATTTGGCCCGTCATTGTTTCTGTCCAGTGATTCTGAATAGAACAATGAGGGCGATCCACGATTGTCTTCAGAATGCTGTTACTGCTGGCCCTCATGCGCCGCAATAGAGACGATGCTTTTTTCCGCATAATTGCATGAAATCCGTCAACACGTGCGTCTGCGAACATTGCTGAGGCGCTGCAGAACCGTCGTAGCCGCAACAGCATTCTGAAGGCATAGTCATACCGCACTCGTAGAGTGCTGTAGTCTCGAAGCGTGTAACTCACCCACAAGCCACCCGAGGAAAACGATTGACAAACAACCCGAAAAAGTGTAATCTTGACATTCGCAGTACCACGAGCAAACCTGCGTGCGAGCATAGTGCTTCTTACCGCCAGCGCCCTACGCCCTCCCAATAACCTCATCATCATATAAATCAGCAGTAATTATGTGGACCAGATATTTAAAATTGTCAACTCACTTTAATGTTTAGAGTTATTGTTAACACACGACCTGGTAACTGCTTACCAGCCTTAAACACGTGGATCTTAATTTTTGTGGCATTGTATACCAGGCCATGAGCCCTGATTTTTTCATGATAGGATCCCAGGTGTTCGATAGATTCTAACCATCTTCTCTATCAAAATTAAAAATGTAAAAATAAACGCGAGTTATATTCGTAAAATAGTTTAATTGAAATGTACCTACTGGTTTAAAGAGTAGAGATAGCATTTTTCTGTCCGCTAAAAAGTTTCAACATGAAAAGAACTATTTTGATTCCGCTTATAGAGAAACAAACTACACTTTTCGAATAGAAGGGATGAAAAAACTATTTTGTAAAATTTTTATCGGTGTTAAATCAATAAGCTACTTGAAGGACGTCGCGGCTAAAGCTAGTTATTAATAATAAGGAATTCTATATTCTCGTAATCACGATTACGAGAATATAGAATTCATCAGTCATAATTATGACAATCAGTGTTTTTCGTTTTTTTCCTTGAGAATTCAGGCAAAGTTTGACATGTTGCGGATAAAGAGATATAGTATCAAAATAATCTGATAAATAACATTTAATAAAATATAATAGAATATAGCTTTAATACACTTATTTTTAT
The DNA here is from genome assembly GCA_959347395.1 of Mechanitis mazaeus. NCBI lineage: Eukaryota > Metazoa > Arthropoda > Insecta > Lepidoptera > Nymphalidae > Mechanitis > Mechanitis mazaeus. The sequence goes on from OY365747.1 coordinate 17,581,286, forward strand.
CTAAATTCTACATAATTGTATTATAAAATAACTGCCAAAGAAACAAAAAATGTCAACTAAGTCATATTATTTATGTCAAATTATGTCAAACACTATGTGTCAAAACTAGGCCTGTTGTTTTTTATTTAGACATAAAATACATATTGTAAAATAAATTAAAATAATGAGATATTTATACCTAAACCATTATATAAAATAAAAATAAATTTAAAAAGTTAATTTCAATACAAAATTTAAATAATAAATTATCTTAAATTTGAAGCTTCTAACTTTATTTAATCGCAGTATTAACGTCATTTATCAGTTGTTTTTTGACTTTCAACTCAACCTTTATCACCATTTTATTATTATAATGTATTTAGAAACTCATACGATATTTATTTACGTAACTTATATTCGGTGTACTTTTCCGATCTTTCCAGTTTTTAAACAATAATATGCATTATACTTAATACTTTGAGAAGTCAATAAATGTTTATACATTTTATAACTAGGTCCGCCACTGTGCACGGCGGGTGGAGCTGAGCGAAGTATCGTTGCTGATGGAGTTACTTGTAAAATTATATAGTGGCTATAATCTTAAGGCTAATAAAAACTCGCGCGTGCGATTTCAAAACGTTCCACATGTTCTCTATTGGACGTACTTTGAGCATTTAATATAAAACTATAAAAAACCTTTAAGACCTATAAGCCACTGTCCTCGACAACTCTGTAAATTTTCGACATCCTACCATTATTTGTCATTATTCGTATAGCATTAGTAGCCAAACAAAAACAAACTGCTTTGGAGAAGTGACCAGTCTGAGACGGTCATCGTATTGAACTGGCGGATACGTAACTAAGCAGGACAATTAGCTAATTAAACAGGACAGTTAGCTAACCTCTACTCCTGACTTAGTTCGCAAGTTTACGTTGGATAAAAGGAGGCAGGAATCCGACTCGTCTTCTCTTTCCGCAGTTGTAATCCTTTGGTGGGCAAAGAGGGTGACTCCTATCAAACAGATCTAATACGAAAGGTTATTGTGGAAAAACACTCATATGGGGAGTACCTTCCGCCTGAAAAACATTGCGAAAACGATCCCTTGTCACCTTCAGGGGATGAGGGCAACCATTTTGTAATAAAACAAGTTTTGTACTACATCACTTGCCCTCGATTAGTTTTCAAACAGCGTTGCCTAGATGGCTCTGTTTATTTATGTATTTTTTCATTAATGTTTATTAATGTATTATTAAATGCTTAATGTTAAACTAATAAAAAAAACATCATGTTTTTTGGTAACTATCTTCATAGTAGTAATTCAGATTTGGACACTATTAATTTTGGCCTTTTATACATAATAGGTAATTCCCAGGAAACATTAGACTGTAAGTTCTAGTCTGGGTCTATGTAATTATTAATCTGTTCTGTGATCCGTTTTGTGATCGAATAACAATCAAATCAAAAAATACTTTAGAATTTAAATTAGTAAGAGACGATTTATTATAAATATATAGCTTCAGTTATCTAAGCATATTTACAATTAGCTTAATTAAAAGAAGTAGAATACTTCTTTTATTGTGTATTATTTTTCAATTCTATCCAAAATTTTCAAAGATTAGTGCATTTAAAAAAACAAACTTTTCTGCTTTGTAATATTAGTATAGATTTTACACCACGTGTATAAATCAATCAATTATGTTAATAAACTTACATTATTTATATCATGTATATTACATGTTATATGAGACAGCAGGTAATGTTATCATAAATTATAGCTTTTGTTAATGATTTGTCTATGACTAGCTGCTAACAGCGACTTTGTCTGCTTTTCTTACCCTTACGTTACTTAAATCATGAGTGACCTAACAATACTTAAAATATATACAAATTTATTTTTATAGATTATTTATTTATAATTATAGACCGAACCAGTTTTGGATTTTCAACTTCATAAAAATTCATCGAAATCCGTTTAGTGGTTTTCGCAGAACGTGCGACCAAAGAAAAAAAAAACAAATAAAAATTTAAACACTATTGACTTCAATTCCGTTTACTTTAGATAGGTACTGGGGACCAACATCTCGTAAAGTAAGAATTTTACTTTCCTTTTTCGTACATAACATCTAAAAATTTTTTTTTTACTCAAATTTCCACGTTTTTTGAAGTGTTAGGTACTAGTTAAATTGCTCCTTTAAAAACTTAAAGGTCACAAAAAGTACAATTATTATAATATTCAAACATATAATTCTGAGTTATTGTAATATTTAGGTATTATGCTAAATTTTACCTCGTTACAATATTTTTGAATAATTTAAAATACTTTTAACTTCAAATAATATTAAATTATAAAAATTATTCCAATACGTCTCACAAACTTTAGTAGGTGAAACTTAGTGAAAGTGGAAACTACAACTTTTATAGAAGTTATTACTTTCGATTATTAACAAATGAAGTTTACAAAAAAGTTTTAAAACTACAGTTCTTTTTTCTTTAAAGTTCTTTATAAACAATATTACAAAAGAAATACAATCGTATTAATATTACGCCAAATAGGTATTTCACTTTGTCTGAATCCTAAAAAAAATAAGTTACTAACATTGACATCGACAGAAGTACGCCATCTTGTCCGTTTTATAATACAAGATTAAAAACTTTAAAAAAACTTTAAAAAACCCATTTTAATTAATAATTTTTAATAAACATTATAATTTCAATTTAGTACACGTATTTTTCTATCGAGAATGATAATTAATTGTAAATAATCCTAAACATTTTGTTTCCTTGACCTTTTGTTTTGCTGTCAGCTTGTGAGTTTTTTAATCGCACTAGGTATATATTATAGTATGAATAGTATCGCAAAAACTTAGTTGTGCGAGTACTAAAAAATAACATGAAATTAACAAAAAAAAACATCTGGACATACATGTTAAACTCAACGATTAATAATATCTATATCTATAATAAATTCATAGTTTGAATTTCCCACAAATATTTTATCAAATTCTTTTAAGATAATCCATCTATCTGCATCTGTCCTTGTACGTCAGTGTGATTAGAAACAACAAAAATATAAAACATTTACTTTATTATACAATATTTTAATGATATGACAGTAGGTACGTAACTCATTACGTAAACTCGATTTAAATATTTTTATCTATATATAGTAATATAAGGTATAAAGAGGTAAATTTAGTCAGTTTGTATGTTAATAATCTCCGGTATTACGAATGCACATTTGAAAATTCTTTTACTGATAGTGGTTATACCTGGGTGATAGAAACTCTATGTTTTGGTAAACATATATTCAATAATTAAACAGAGTAACCTTAATTGAAGTTGACACAAATTCTATAATATGCTCTCCGCTGTCTGTACAGTTTGCAATAAATAATTAAAATTTTGCAAGAATATGCATTAGCTTTCTTTAAGATAAAGTGCGTATAACATTGTATAAAACCATATATATATATATTTATATCTCCTATGACCAATTTATAGTCAGAAATATGAGACATAGGTTTCACGAGGGTACCTACTTCACACAGTTAAAAAACAAAAGATTGAATCAAAATCAAAACTTCATGGACATAAAGATTACTTTTATAGTTACGAGCTAAAAGATGGTGTTAGAAGATAATTAGTAAGAAAAATATTAGGTAAGTAAAATTATAGTGTTTTCACTGTTGCTAGCCGTGTAAGAATAGTCAGAGCGCACAGGTAAAGGGTACATAAGATATATATACATACATTCTGACTATAGATTATAAACTATACAACAGTAACAAAGGTCTATTAAGTATAAAGGTTACAGCAGACGAAATCACAGGCAGCAAGTAATCTATAAAGTTACTCAGTTAAGGTAAATAAATCAAACTTTGCTTCAGAAAGTCCAAGGATGTTGAAAACACAACAAATGTATTTTTCCCATCTGTTTTCCTTCCCTATTTCATTCCCTGTTCTTAATAAACTTGTTATTTAATTGCATATATGAAATCATATATGGATAAACTTATATATTCGGATTATCTGGAAAGGTAAAGACTAAAAGCCTTACACTAGACCCAGTTTAAAAAATTGTTTCATATAAGCTAAATACAATGTATAGGTATATATATTTTTTGTATTTAAACTTTCGTGATCCATGATTCCCATTACATATAATTATCCAGCTGTACTTATGTAATTACTCTCGGAATTTCCCCGACCAGTTTCGAACCTGGCAAATAGAGAAAGTCGTCACGTCTAGACGCTGGTAACGCAACACTTCTAGTTTTCCTTGGCAATTCTGGGAATTCAAATTCGGCAAAAACGAAGAGCTCAATGCCTTAGGTATTCTGATGTGGATGGTCGTAACGATATCCTGCCGGTCTCTTCAGGCCCTCTCTTGCGATAGGATATGGCTTAATAGACTTATAGGCAAATTCTTCTCTTACGGCATGCTCTCCGGTCTTTGTTGGATGAGATCAAACATTTTGAGGGATCCATTGATGCGGGTATTCATTGTTCGCTGCTTATGCTTACCAGTGCCGCCAAAACATAGTCGCTCAGAGAGGCCACGACCGAGCGCATGAATCTTTCACTCCAGTCAGTCTCAGAATAGATTAGTTGAACCTGGTTAGATTTAATCAAGCCAAGAGGTGTCTGTTTATTTCCAAAAAACAGGCCATTCGAGCTTGTCACTACTTTCGGTAATGTACAGGTTATATTCGCGAACTCTCTACCCCTTTTTGCCGTAACCCTAACCTCATCCAGCAATTTCGGTTCCTTCATTAAGTCTAAAGTGATTCCCAAAAAGTTGCGTATTCTCTTGAAGGTCGGTCGGTACTTCAATTCAAAACAATTGCTTTTCTTTGCTGCTAACCTATTCAGTATAAAAAAAATAAGTCATTAAGTAAAATGGGAAAGTAAAATTGCTGTAATAATGTTTTAAGAGATAGTGGTAAGGCAGAGTCCTTATAACAAATAAATCTGGTTCTTTTTGATAAGAGCTTCATTGTTACTTGCATATTTATAACACATTTAATATGAAAGGTCTAAGTAGTCACAAGGATAGGTACTGACAGATCTTAAACCAAAATTAACTTAACTACAGATAGATTGTGGTACGTTACTATTTAAAAAAAAAAATTCACTTTGTGACATCGAAAGAAAAAAGGTTTTTTGTGAAAAAGGTTCGCCATCCCTTATCTAAGTTATCGAAACTTTCTCTCTCTTCTAACTAGTCAGAATAAGTCTGTAGACTAAAAATAATAATAAAATTAAACTATTTATGAAGCGATATTGTAACACTATAGCCACATAGCATATAATTTATTATTTTATTCAAATGGGTATGTAAAGTTTGAACTCTTGACCCAGCTAACTAACCATTGAATTCTAAAATGTGTATCTTACAAAAAGAATAGAAGTCAAGACTACAAAATAATTCGAAAATAAAATATGCAAAAAGGAAGTCGCTAAAACTGCAATAAGTCGATAGAAAACAGCTTTTAGATAAGTTCGCTGACCTTGATTATTCGACTTAGAAAAAAAATCTAAAAATTGTGGGGAATCTTTAAATAAATGAAAATATTATAATATAAAATTCTTTAATATAGAAAAATATCTATCAACAATAATTAAGTGCAAGTTAATGGAATGATAAAATATACAAAAAAGTATATAAAATTGTATTATTGCTTAATAAATAACAGATTTCATTGCACTGATATATTCAATTGTCTTAATAATATAAAACAAAATTAATATTTATTTAACAATTTTGTATTGTGACCTATTAATACATAAATGCCCGAAGTCCCTTTCCATAGCCCAGAACAAGAAAAAACCAGTTAAAACCGGTATATTTTACAATTTGGAGCGTATAGCATCGATTCTGCCCGCAGCGGACCGCTGTAAGTCAGTCAACTTCATCGCGAGTCCCATGTTACCCTGGATTTTGATTTTTCCTTGGAAAAATGCCTTCTGGGGATTTAGTTTACCAGAAATCAAATCTGCAACATCCTCATCATTGATCGTAAACGTAACATCACATTTGTCCTTGCCATTGTAATTCACACTACCCTTTCCTTCCTTGGCATTGATGACCCAGTATCCTTCATCACCATTTGGACCATTCCTGACCTTGAAACCGTAGATTCCCCTCACTTTTTCGATTAGCTTGTCTTCATCTGTTTGCATCGCCTCTTCAAGGATCTTCATATATTTGTACACCTTGAAGTTTTCAGGGTTAGAAGCAATGGCTGCGACCTGATTTGGGGATGCATTGGTGAATCCTTTACGATACATGGTGATGACGACAGCGCCTCCAAGTCCCAAGTTATGTTGTAAGGCGATGCGAGCTCGGGGAACCTGAGCAATCAAAGTATCACATTAAATAGTTGATCAAAATATTAATTCATTAAAGGATTAATGAATTATATCTTTAAAGATAAGAGAGTAATTTGTTCTATCTTGGAAAACAAAAAAGAAACTGGGTATAGATGAAATTAATAATTAACATTAAAGTAAAATATAAATATTATATATATTTTGTGTAATATTTTCAAGATTATACAATATATAATTAGTCTTGATAATTTATTATTGACTTGAAATTGAAACATTGTTGTCTTTATAATTGGCCTTCAAAGTAACAAGAATAAAAATTTATGAGAAAAACATGCCATCCCTAAGATTTTTTTGATTGCACAATATAACATACACAATAACTCTTATCGGAGTTATATGACACCTTATCAATAAAATATTACAAGTATGAGAGCAATGTCCCTTTGCACTCAATCTATGTAATATAAAATATAAGGTTAAGATAACAAAAATACAACACAGAGACAAACAAAATATGAATACCATATTGAATGTAAGAGGAAAACAGAATAACATTAATATTTTAATGAATAATATGCTCACAGAATTTACGTAATATGTTCAATGTAACATTGTTTCGAAATTTGTGTATAAAACATCAACACCACAATAGTTGCATAGGTTTTTGCAAATAAAAAGCAGGATTCATACAACACAATATGTCTTTATGTGCAAGACAAACCTGTCTGTCTCCAGCTTCACCACGCAGCTGCCACACAAGCTCGGAACATTGGGCCAGCCCAGTGGCACCCAAGGGATGTCCCTTAGCTATTAACCCACCACTTGGATTGACAACAACACGGCCACCATAAGTGTTGTCACCTGCATCTATAAATTTGCCAGCCTCTCCCACCCCACACAGCTGTAGACCTTCATAAGTTATCATCTCATTGGATGCAAAACAATCGTGTAGCTCTACAACATCAACTTGCATTGGTGAAATACCCGTCTTTTCATAAAGACGTTTGGCTGCTAACCCTGTCATGTCATAACCAGCAACCTTCATCAGACTGTTTTCATTAAAAACAGCTGGAGTATCAGTTGCCATCTCCATACCAATGATTTCCACAGCCTTATTCTGAAGTCCATAACGAATAACAGCATCTTCTGACATAAGAATTGCAGCTGCAGCCCCATCACTGGTCGGGCAACATCCCAACTTTGTGAGGGGTCCATAAATTCTGCGAGAGTTTAGCACTTCCTCAACTGTGTACTCCCTTCCACCTTGGGCCCTTGGATTCTTAGCACCATGTCGGTGATTCTTAGCTGCTATTTTAGCTATATGAACCTCAGTAGTACCATATTTCTTCATGTGCTCTGCACCTGCGTTACCGAAGTATTGAGCAGTCATAGGCGCTGCAGTTAATTCTGCCATATCAGCCATTTTAAGTGTGTGCCTATCCAACGGATTTGTTCTATCTGCAAATGTGCCATTACCAAGAGCACCGGGAGTCATTTTCTCGAATCCCAGAGCCAATATGACATCCGAAATACCTCCCTCAATTAATTGTTTTCCAAGGAACAGAGCATTAGAACCAGTCGAGCAGTTGTTATTAACGTTATATATAGGAATACCAGTCATGCCAACCTGATACAAAACTCGCTGACCACTAGTAGAATCACCGAATACATAGCCGCAGACAGCCTGCTGTACATCTTCGTATTTAATACGAGCATCAGCGAGAGCAGACTCAACAGCTTCCTTTCCTAGATCAGGATAATCTTGCCCACTATTGGGTTTAACGAATTTGGTCATACCCACACCTACTACAAATACTTTTCTAGGCATTTTGGTATTTTATAATTACCTCGATTTCTTAATGACGAACTGCTCACTGCGATGATCACTGCGTATTTTAAAACGCAAAATACACTTGACAATTAAACACGACTTAAAAGAACTGGTTTTGGACTAATAAAATTATATTTAAATGAGTTTTTTATCTTGCTAATACGATTTACAACTTGCACTGTACTATGGCCAGGTCTAACAAACAAGTGATCATGTGACAGCGGCCGCTTGAGAAATGACCAAATGGCGACATTTCAATTGACGAAACAAAGAATGACAAGCAGATAATATGGAATTTGAAGTTTGAACTCTGCCCAGAAAAAATCGGATACATATACTCTACAATAACATAAAGATATGTTTAAAAATATCTTATTAAAAGTGAATATCATAAGTAGATTATATCAATAACTTGATAAAAATGTTACACTTCAATATTTACGCCTATGTCTTATTTCAAAAGCAAAATTACACTGGCCAGAATAAAAGAAAAAAAAACACATTTTATTGAAACAAAATACAATTGACATTATCTTTCGACATAACTCAATAATGGTAGTTGCCTAAAATCTTTATTCTGAATAAATTTAAATATATTTAGGCCCTGTAACAAAAAATTCCGATAGAAGGAGAAATGGCTTTAGATAGACAAAGAATATTAACTGAACTTGGAAGTGTGGTTAATCAGCTCCAGAGCGCAGATTGGTAAAATAATTATTTCTCGTATTTAGAAAAATTTAATTGTATTAATAGTTAGATTTCTAAAACATAAATTATTAGTAATAAAGATAACGATTATATGTATATTATATTTTTTTAGTGGTTGTATGGGCAAACTATTCAACAGTACTGGTCAAAACGGGCAAATTCCTATGGGAAACCCACTTCCCACTTGTGGGGGATGCAGGCGCGGTTGTTGTCATGGCCACGGTTTTAGTGGCTGGAATTCAGGGGGGCCATGCGGCGATCCTCATACAATGAACAATCAACATGGCATGCAACGTGTTGATCCTTATACAATGAACAATCAATACAGCATGCAACGTGTTGATCCTTATACAATGAATAATCAACAGGGCATGCAACGCCCCTGTATGGGGCGCTGTAACCCGCCTAAGCTATATGCTGATACATATAATTATTTAACGGAAAATCTCATGCAGCCTACAATAAAAGAGGTGTACAATGACTTAAGTACCATAACTCCAGCAAATACCATAATGAACAATCCTATAGCTAACCAAATGCTTGGCACCAAGGATGCTTTCGGAGCTCAAAGTAACTCGGGTGGGGATAGTCAATATATAGGAGCACCGGTTACTAATATGACAAATATGTCCAACAACCTTGAATCAATGCCCAATATCGAATCCCATGGTAAAGAAATGAGACACATGAGTGGAATGGGTCCACAAATCATGAATATGCTTGGTACTAACCAAGTTTCAAAACCGAGTAACATCTGTTCCGATGCCGATCCAGGCAGAAATCAGTTAACAGGACCAATGTTAATAGACGCACCCCAATCCCCCCACGGTGCAGTAGGTATAACACCGCTTTCAGCGCCAATGAGACCAAACGATGGTACTTATACCAATAACAATGCTAATGGTTATCAAAATCCTCATTCTAATCAGTATAATAATATGATGGTTGCAAATACTTCCAACATTGCTCCTGGTTCTCAGAATATGCAAGGCTCCCAAAATATTTCAAATATGAATACCAATCCTGCAGCACAACAAATGGAGTCTTCACATCATAATCGTCATGGGCTACACGGCCAAGGCGTTGCAAAGTTTAATGAAATGTTTCCTGGTGTTATGAAGGGAGTAGGAGGTGATTTAAACTTCGATCCTATGGCAATGGCGATACAGATGAACCCAGCGAATCATCACCAAACTGCTATGGATACTATGCAAAAAATGATGACTAATAAAAATGCTGGAAATAATCAAATGTTCGACAGAATAGGGCATACAAAAGCTATCCCAGAACGACCTGCAATGGGAACCACTAATGAAAGTAACATGCCATATAACCAAACAAACGCTCCTCAAGTTCAAAATATAACCTCTGAGCAGTCACAGGCTCCTACTCATAGTTCCAATTTGTATGGAGCTTCTGCCGAAAACAATCAACAGGTTTATACTGCCGTTACTCAACAGGCAATACCACAACATCAAACAGTGCAACCAACTTTGCAGCAGCAACAATATAAACAACAACAATCTATATTAGATCCTAACTCTGGAAACGTCATACCGCCACCAAGACTTCCCACCCTTTATGAGGGAGTACTTGGGCAAAATGACTTATCTCAAGTAAAAAATACAAACGTAGTATCAGAAGTTCCAGATACCCAACAAATGATAAAGGAACCAATATTTCCTGCAGATACTTCCAGATCTTATGTACCCAAACAAAAGCGATATGAGTACAATACCCTTGGTCAACCCATTGAGATGCTACCAGCTCAAATGTATCACACTCGAGAACCAACTCTTCCACAAACATTATCTCCTCAGCCTCCTCAAAAATCTCCCAATAAAGCTGCTAGATTTTCCAATGTAAAGTCCACTGTTAGTAAAACCTCAATATTGGGCACAAAAGCCGTCGATAGAACACCGAGTAGGAGTCAGTTACAGCATATCTACAATCAGTATAAAGGATCTCAATCATATACGCAGCATAATGTTAAAGCTAATGATAACGGAGCTTCTTATTCCGATGGCAAATTGAATGTCCAACGTACTAATATTCCTGCTGAACAACAAAAAATACCAATTGAAAAAACAGGTGGGGATGCACTTGCACAAAACCAAATTCAAGACCAAAGAATCAATAAACTTGAACAGGTGATGGGACAAATCGGCGATGTCCCAGCTGCTATCAAACCCACCGGTGATACAACGGTAAAATCAATAATATACGACACAAATTATAATTATAAATAAACATATAAAAGAATATACTTTTTTGCAGAATCCTCAAGTTAGCAAGAAAACCCGCAACGGTTTACAAGATCAGGTGTATACTTCATATCCGACATCGGCTGCTTGGTCATTCCACGGCGATGGTACTCCGCGATATTCTTCTGGATATCGTCGTTATAGAGTTTAATGTTATTTAATTGTTTTTCTATCTAAGGTCATGTGTCGAATGTAATAAATTATAGTGGACGTGTTTATCTGATTTGAATTTGAATTGCTTAAAATACAATAATGACAATTTTGTATTATATATGGATGGATATTGGCGTTATGTTCAACTATCATATGTTTCCCTAACTCTCATTAGAACCGATAGTCCGAATTTCCATCTCTTATCAGTAAGCCTCCTATATATCGAAATGTAGCAGGTAGTTTGTACACAATATTAATACTAGTCTTTTCTAAATAGTAAAACGGTACTTATTAACATTATTATTAGTTCAATAGTTAATATACGAGTTTATTAGATTTTTTAAATTGTTGTTTAAGATAGTTTAGTTCCTAGATTGTATCTTAAAAGGAGCAACAAGAGGTCAAAAACCCAAAACATTAAAACTAATAAATGTGATTCTATCAAACCATAAAGGAAAAGGAAAAGAGAAATAAATAGGTTATAAATATATCTATAGTCTGTCCAGGTTCTTTCTGCATTCTCTATTACTCTATATTTAAGTAGTTAGTCTATGGTCTTTGCGGTCTAGGACAGTCGCGATGTGCTTAGAGAACTTTTGAATAATTAGATTTTCTCTTCCTAAAACCGTATCTGAAAAAATACTGAATTTTTTATTGTCGACAAGAGTTCCAATATTTAATATTTCATTGCCGATTTAAAATATCTAATTCTATCGAAAAACGAGCTTGAAAACAAGAAAACAATGTCCCTGTTTGGATCATTGATGGCCGACGTGGAGGATGATCCGTTTTTTGGGTAAATAAGCTTATTTTTTGAGATTTTTTAGTTATATTTTTAATTATTTTGCACTTTATCAATAGTGTGTTGATTTTTCGAAACCACTGCCTTCCTATATTAACCACAATGTGATAAAGTGAATGGACCTGATCAATACATTTAAAAAATGATGGGTATGTATTTCGAAAAAAAATATTCCATTCGTGATCGGTTATATTTCTTGATAATAATTTCTTTTAGTTGATTCTTCTCTATAAAATTTTCCACTATATTTGCTTTGTATTATAAATTCTAATTTCTAAATAAACTTGAAATAACAAAGACAAGTAATACTATACTCTTCCGCTTAGATCTCACATGCGCCACATGCGTCAAATGAACAGTATGATGAACTCGCTCTTCTCTGATCCGTTCGGGATGCTGGGTGAGGGCCCGCTCGCTATGATGGGCGCTCGTCGCGGTAACGCTCTCATGCCGTTCATGCCACAGATGCCTTTAAACAGGCTTTTCTCAGGTAAAGATTAAAATTAAATAAATACAAAAAAAATACTTATGTGACTGGAATTACATTTTTCTAACATTATCAGCAGATCTATCAGATGGACACATGTCCAGTGGCAGCTCCTACACTAGTAGCACTGTGGTTATGTCCAGCGGAATGCATGGCAGCCCTCAGGTTAGTGTATTGCCATATTAGTTAGTATAGTGAAAATTAAAGTGACTGGAGAGTGTTTTGAGTATTCATGTTAAGCAAGAAATTTAGAATAAAAAAATTGTTGATACAAGCAAGATTCAAACTTGCAACCTCTGACTCTCTCAACCACTCTCTTCATTGTTAAATGAATGTTTTAATTCTAATTATTTACTTAGACATGAAGCCAATACTACACAACACTTTAAAAAAATCATAATATTGTCCTAAAGCTCTACCTTCAAACCAATTTTTGTGTTTTTACAATAAAATAATTGAATTTTCTTCCATAATAAATGTTGACATAAATAATTTAAATAATATTGGTGATGTGAATCCTTTTGTCATATTTTGTTATATTATCTACAAGTGGTATTTATTTTTATTTTTAGTTTTTTTTTGTTGTTTTTTTTTATCAATATGTTAAAAAATGATCTACTTATATAACAAAACTTTGTTTTACAAATAAATTCCTGATTTATTTTCCTCTCCACTTTGACTCAATAGGAGTAGTCACTTGTCAAATGGATTTTTCAGGAAAGCCTCTTATAAAAAAATACTTATTGAAAATACTTATTACTTAGGGTTTAAAAATAAGACCCTTTTAAACTTAAAATTAAAACAAAGATTTTCTATTTTATATTTTAAAAAAAAAATTATAATTTACGATTTATATGATTTTATATCAGTTAGTGTTTTTATCAAAAAACATTAAATCAAGAACCAAGCAAAAAAACAGCCGGGTATTCTTTTAAAGTAATGTGATAGCATACAATAAAGTACTTTAATTATCTATTTATCTGTCTATACTGGATGGTCAAATAATAATATCAATAATAAAATGTTATATCCACAAGGTATTCAGTTCAACAAGCAGCACTAAAATTGGACCAAATGGAGTCAAAGAGACTCGCAAGACACTGCAGGACTCCCGCACTGGCGTTAAGAAAATGTCTATTGGTAAGTTTAGTGAACGTTAAGAAAATGTGTTTTTGCTTATATTGTTCTCTACAAAGTCCTAACCATGGTTTTTCGAATTTTCAGTGTAATTATTTTTTATGAAATATCAAATATTCAATGTTCACTTGGATTTTATTAAACATTAGATGAATGAGTTTATGTTCTAATGTCAATATTTCAAACTTATTTATTTAATTAATTTTTTATCTAAAACATTTTAAAATAGGTGGATTTATTTCTAAATAATAAAAACATGTATATATATAAATAAACCGCTAAACTATGTTATTTATAATGCAATTAAAATAATATAAATATAACAAATATATATATTATTGACACAACATAGAGATTCAATTGACAAGAATCAGGATATGTTTTTGTAGTTGAATTTTTTGAAAACCAATCTGCATGGATAATATCTCAAATCTTTAGGAAAGCCATACCGTATATGGTGGAAAAATAAACAGTTTGTAAACAGAAGACGAGTGAAATTGCAAGATTGCAAATGATGAGTTTTTGCTAGAAAATGAAATTTACTTGAAATACTGAAAAGAGAAAAAGGATAATTAAGACCAGAGCAATGGAGACAAATATCTTAAAGACCTTGGCTAAAGGTAGCCAGCCAAATTAGCTGTGAATGGTAGTGAGATATATGATAAATTTACGGAGTTTTAAAACAAAGTGAAGACATCTGTCTTTATAGCTATTAAGAAGGCGATCCCAATAATTGAGATGGCTTTTAAATATAATAAAAAGGAAGAATAAATGATTGCACAAGTAGTTTTGATGTCCGAAAAAGTTTCAGGGGTATTGTGAGTAGTCCAATTTAAAAGTGACTCAATATAGAGAGCGTGATTTTTGATACTGCAAAAAGAATGTTATAAAATGGAACCGACACTGTCATTCGCTACCTATTATTATATATCAATATTTAAGACTTACCTCTATACCAAAGAATATCATAGAGATTCCGCAATTCTTTGTTAACGCTGTATCATGAATTGTAATGTTTCATAAATTTGTAAACCGTAGTATACAAATTATAAATAAAGGGTAAGCCAAAACTTATAACTTTTAACATTGATAAATATTGAAAACAAAAGAGGTGAAAGTATACCGCTTTGTGGAACCCAGCAGCCAGGGCATACTAACCTGACGTAGTAAATTCTATGCATACAACCTGCTATGCACAATGAAGATGTGTTAGTAAAACCAATATAGTTCCTTGGTAGAATTATTACGTTGCAAAAGAATTGCAATATGAATATTATGTTCAACTGAGTCAAAGGCGTTAGAAAAATCGATACTAAGTAACATACTCGACAATTCTCAATTACATCGCTAATATTTCCCACGACCATGATTAATGGAGTACTTGTGTGACTTGGAAGAAAGCCAAATTAATCATCATCATCTAAAATAATAGTGTTACTATAAATGACAGAAGTTTTGTATGTTTACCGTTGCTTTAAAGATCATAGATAGGTGAGGAAATAGAAATGGGTCACAATTATTAAGGAACCTTTGGAGGTAGATGACTAATTAACTGACTTACTGATAGACACTTACATCTCGTCTACTCGTGAACACGATTGCTGCAAAAAATTCGAATGTCGGGTTAAAATTAAAATGTAACCAAAATTATACTCGTGCTAAATGCTTAAAATAGTTTTATTTCAACCGTTACAAGTTTTGAGAGTAGATTTGATATGCTTTGAAAGTGAGCAGTGTACAATAGAAATAGGAATATGAATTAAACAGTCGAACCAGAGATTTCTTCTTTATATAGAATCCACGGATGGTAAGTGGTAATGTAATCATAGATGGGTAATGGTACTAACTTCGTAATATCCTATTCACTCTCGCTTTGAAGACAATAATCGAATGGGATCACCGACACAGGCAACCTGTTTCAGTCTTTCGCTGTACAAATAAAAAACAACGAACAGGATCTGGAGGAAGACCGAACCCAAGGGGATCGGACAGGGATAGGCATGTCTACGACGTAAGGGTAGATACCGTGTATCGGAACGCCTGATGATGGAAGGGATATGGGCGAATTACCTCGTATAATTCTAGAGCACACTCACCATACTGGTGAGAACACAGAGTACAGTATAAACAGTATTCTATAGAACCCTGAGAGGCTAGCAATTCTACGCCTAAGTTCGAGACTGTTGAGCTTCGCATCAACCAAATTAGGGTTGGCCATCAGCCTCTTTGATCGCTTTAAAAACATACAATGAATATCTATATTAAAAGTATTTTTTTATTATATATCAAAAAAGATTTAATTTCAGGTTTTGTAGAATAAAATAATTAGCGTGAAGTAAATTATGAAACCTTAATCATTTGCTAGTGAATAATATTTGTTCATTGAACCGTACTAATTTTTTTTAAACATGACGTTATCACAGAGTATAAAAAAACCACGAGTGTACAACATCCTGCTAACAACTAGCCAAATGTAAATGTATTAATAGAACATGAATAGATATATATGGTTTGAGTCTATGAATTAATAGTTTTTATGAATCAATTCTAATTATTAAAAAGTTTGGTTACGATTATTTTATTTTTTATTTAAGTTATAAAATATGTTTAGATGCCGCTTATTCAATTTAATGTACCATTTATTTTAATTGTAAATACCCTATGTGTTTAGTATCTTTTTTTTATTATTCAGTAATATGCTACAGACCTTAGCCATTTAATAAATATCCCTAAATACATCTACGATATTATTAGACTTATTAAATTTTATAATCAATGATACCCAGGTCACCACATAGGCGAGCGCGCACATGTCGTGGAGCGCGAGCAGAACTATTACTCCGGGGATGCTGAGGAGCGCCAGGAGTTCATCAACCTTGAAGAGGACGAGGCTGAAGATTTCGACAGGTATCCTCAATTGTTACTGTAGTATTTATATGGGAATTTTTAAAATTGGTTTATTGGTTAATTGTTGGTAGCAATGCCTGATGAGCAGAAGATCTTGGGTTTGATTTCCATATGGGACAGTTTGTTTGTATGATAGCTGTAACAAAGAGATTTTTTTCTCATTGATTTTTAAAAGAAAGATTCATCCCCCCTTTCCTAAAAGAAGGTTGAAGAGTATTTTTATTAAGATAACCTTCTCAATTACAGAGAATTCCATGAGCGTGCTGGAGCAGGTCGCAACCGCAACCAGCGCGCCCTCACGCACGCGCCGCACGCCGCCCCGCGACTGGCGCTGCCGCCCGCGCCCTCGCAGGCACACACACATGTCAAGTGAGGACGTACACACACACCACAATAATAATTTTTTTCTTTCTTTCTCACAAACCTCTAGCATATTCTCTATTGCCCTACACGGTATATAGAAACCCCCAGAATTTTAAAACTTATAGACACGAGTGATATTAGATATTCAAAAATTTTAATATATTTAGGGATGTAAATAGGGGCAGTGAATATATAATTCAAAATATCTTAAGCAGTAGTTAAGTAGGTTATTAAGTTTATTTATGTATGGCTATGGTGCCTACAAGCATGAAATTTTGATACAAATCACTGTTATGAAAATTATTTAGTTGATAAAATTAAGTTAGCATGACCATGATCTTATAATTTAGCTTGAATTTTTTTGCTATACTTATTTATTTTGCAAAACACTGGTCGGATGGAACAGTTTTTAATTATATAAAAGAGAAAAAAAAACAATTTAAAATTCGAATTCCATCCGGCTAGTCGCTTAGAGTAGTTAGTGTAGTCAGTGTGTGCGCGTTGCAGCCGGCGGCCGCACGCACGCCGCCCGCTCCGCTCCACGGGCCCGCTGGCGCCGCCGTAAGTACTGCTATATATATATATGTATCACTGATTGGGTACCGGGCTTTATATTTACTTTTTAATTGGTCACACATTTCCTACTTCTGCACCATTAAATGGGTTTTAGACTTAAATATTTACTCTTTGAGTGCGTTTATAATAAAGTACTTAAAACCAGTATTTTTAATTTAATCAACAAACAATTGCTTCTATGACTATTAAATTCATTTTTTTTTATTATCTGTTGACACTAAATATATATTTTTAATATAACTTACAATAGAGTAACTGTACCTTGAATAATGTTTGAAATTTTATGAATTATTAAAAAGACAAATATCTTTATTTCTAAATTCC
The DNA here is from genome assembly GCA_959347395.1 of Mechanitis mazaeus. NCBI lineage: Eukaryota > Metazoa > Arthropoda > Insecta > Lepidoptera > Nymphalidae > Mechanitis > Mechanitis mazaeus. The sequence goes on from OY365747.1 coordinate 17,599,151, forward strand.
AAATTTTAACTGAAACGCTTTTCAGTTCCAGATATTGGAGGAGGCGATACTACTAACTCGTATCGTAACATTATGTAAAATATTACTTATATACATAAATATATTTATTTCATGCCTGTTGTTGTTGTTTCAAGCTGGCATGCTTCTCTACTGTTTGTAGCTTTATTTCAAAATTTTTGAATGTATTTTATTGAAATAATCCTCATTTTATCTTTTTTTACAATTGAATACTATATAGGGATGTGTATTTATACAATATATATTTTATTTATTTTGTGATGCTTTTTAAAATGCTCATGATATTTTTTACACTATATATTTGTACACAATTTTTGTCTGTTTATGGAAATAACATTCTTATTCATCAACCATTGCATTGCGAAACTAACTTTTTGACTTTAAGCTTTCCATCAGCTGTCCTTAAACGAATGTGCTTTGGAGAAACTCACTGCGTCAGTATATTTAAAATGTATAAACTCAAATTTAAACTGTGGCAATTAATTCACTACAACAACAACAACAACAACTGTCACAGTGACATTAATAAAAAAGTCAAATATGACATACCATTTTATGTGCAGTGTGAAACGTCAAAGTTTTTGTATGTAAGCTTTTGTGATTCATGATTACATACTATTAAATTTATTTATCTGACTGTATTCGCGTTATTACTATCTGAATTTGCCCGACTAGTGTCGAACTCCTTTTGGGATTCATGAGCTCTAAGCATGGCGGAATCGCGGCGTGAATTGTCGAACTAGTCGCGTCGAAACTAGTGTGACAAACTCCGATAGTGATAACGTGAGTACAGCCGGATAATTATATGTAATAAAGTAGCATTTGAATTTATACCAAATGGCATTGACCCATATTATTTTGAAAGATTTTTACGAGTACACGCATTTAAATGAAACTAATTTACGGAACTAAGTCGAGTTTATTATTAGATTTTTAATTATAACAACCCAATTCGAATGTTTTGCTGTTAGTGTGTTCCTGAACTCTAGGGCCGTAACTTAACAACCTTTGGAGGTAGATGACAAATTAACTTACTCACTGACAGACACCAACATATTGTTTTACTGTGAATACGCTTACTGCAAAGCATACGAAACAGTTTTAATTACAAATAAAATCAAATAATAAACGCGAGTTAAATATATAAATTAGTTTTATTCAAATAAATTAATCCTACATTGTTTGCAACTGATATAAACCTGATATATTTTCAGTTCTAACGTGCGCGAGGTGTACAGCGGCTCTCACCCGCGCAGACACAAGCACCACAGACACAGGCACGAGACCGACAACTAGACCAGACGACATAGAGCATAGACCAGACCATAGACCAGCGATGATACAAATATAATATAGATTGTAGTAATTCTATTTACGTTCCTTATTTTAAATGTTTCTGTATTGCTGTGGTTTCTTTGAGGTTAATAATATTCTTATTACAAATAGTTTTATGTTATTTAAAACACAATTAGTTGTAGTTATTTAAACTCTTAGATCTTGTATGTTTAACTGTAATTAAGAATACATAAAGCCATTTTTATGTGCCCCTTTTATTTCATAAATTCGCGGTAAAATGTGTTGAAGAGAATCATCAGCAAAGATGGTTATAAACTCAAATTCTTTCTACTTATTAAATATATATTAAAACGTAGTTTTGTATAATTCTATCGCGGGTTGCCTCAAAAACCAATGTATTCTAGATATAATTGTATCTCATTACTTTAAGTTAGTTCATACAATAGAATGTTTAAAACTTAGTTTCTCATATAAATAAATATATTGAGAATAATAAAGTACAATAGCAAATAGAGATAAATGTATTTTTTCTTTATATATCAGCCGTTTCAATCGTGTACCTTATTACAATACATGTAAGCTTAAAATAGGAAAATATCTGAATATATATGCGTGACAAGGCACAAAGCAAGGGTGCTGGATATTCAAAACGCCCTCCTGTAATAAATTATTATATTCTACATGTATTTTATTTATATGTTTAGATTAGATTTGGACGTTTTGTTGCCATTAATGGCGGCTTTGACTCAGGAGTTTTGGGATTATTTTAGTATTACTATTGATGTTAGATTAAGTCGACAATTATAATACGTGTGACCTTAAATAAAATAGTGGAATATATTGCGTTTTATTTTAAACAAATATAATGAAACAAGATATTTTTTGTAAAGATAGTTTAATAATACCAAACCAAATAAAGTATACCCAATAAAATATTTGCCCTTTACCCAAAATAAAGTTATTTAATCGTTTCAATTAATATAAAATTGATAAAAATAATAATGTATTAAATTTACACTTTTGACTAAATTACTAGCGGCTGTTTTGTTTACCGCCATTTTGTAAATGTCATAAAGACGTCCGGCATATTTCGTCGTTTATTTCAAGGACTTGGTCAATAAAGGATTGGTTAGATAAAACTTTTGCTACTCTGGTAATGATTTTGAGAAGCTCCCGTTTCTTATATCTCATTTTAACGCTGCAATCTTCGATGTCTTCTAGTATAGACTTTTTTATCTGTGGATCAAATTGAAGGTCGTTTTAATATTTAAATATGTTTGTAAAACACTTACCCTGTCTTTCATTTCGCCTGTGTTTATGTTTACCTCGTATTATAAATTCATGCACAAATTACAATGATTTCACTTCAAAGGGAAAGTTAATTTTACTGAATATCGAGCCACGTTTAGTCGAAAATTGGACATTTCAGTTAAATTATGGACACCTAACGACTATAATTCGGCAAATAACTGTTTATGTACAAGTTAGCCTATAATTTTATATTTATTATGCAAATTACTGCTATACTTGTTCATATTCTTTGCTTATATGTTCTTATTATGTACATCGAACCAAATGTACAAAGAAAACATTCTATATTTAGATAAATGTAGTTAAGATATTTATTCAACAAAGATAGACTTTAATTTAATTTTTATTTAAAATTATAATCAAGATTAATAATTAAACTGTAATATTAAAAACCTACTAGATAAACATGTTATTACGAATCAGGAAGTGTGGTGAGAAAAGTAAATATTAGCTATTTAGAAACGCAAGTTGACAAAACATTGCCAGCTGTTGAAACGTTTACATTTCAAGGTAGATAAATGGTGATTGAATTTTTTGTGTGATGAATATGATTCTAATGCATTTATTTGATTTATAGAAAATAAAATACATGACAAAAAGGCCCCTAAACGGTCTGGTGCATGATTAATACAATGTTATCTATGCTTAAAGTAATCTGGCCAAAAAGTACTGAAATTATGAACAACTAAAAGCTTGTGTACACTATCTCTGATGAAATTCACATTAATATCATTCAAATCGATTCCATATCTACAAAGTTATTAGTAATTTCATCAGTAGATAGATCTGAATGGTATATGAATAATGACTAACGTTATCAGGTTCAGTGAAGGCACTAAATTTGTACTTAGTTTTGCGCCTCTCCCCCCCCTCCGCGATGAACAGTGTGAAAGTCGCATCCTTGAAGCGAGATCCGATAGGGAAGTAAATCCCAGCCACTAAATTTCCTTTTTGATCCCGAGATAGCAAACTCCTGGGGAAAAAGTCCAAATTAGTATCCAAATAGATTTTTTTTGTAATTTTTTTATGTACATCCATGATCCATGATTACTTTTATCGGTATCGGTATTTGTACGACTAGCTACGAACCCGTTACTATATTAGATCCACACAAATCAAACAAAATAATCTACTATTCTGTCAAGAACAGGTATCGTATCCGTGACCATCAAACTTAATAAATAGTCACGGTTATGTTCGTCATCAAACGCCAAGATTATACTATATTTACCGAAAGTTGAACACCAGATTGCGTTTCTCGGTGACATCAATGCTATCAAGGAACGGCTGCGCGACGAACACCAGCGATGTCTGAAGTTTGATATCTGACCCCCGAGTGACCCGCTCGTGCCATTCAACGTAGTTAGTATTGTGAGTGTTGTAACTGTACTCGTACTCCTTGAGGCACATCGATTCTTCGGATTGTGTGAACCAACCTGTCAAGATAAAATTGAAAATTAGAAATGAAGTTATTATTACGTAAGCATCACATATTTGTTGTAAGAGATAAATTATTCACCAGTGTGTGGAAACGCGCGGTCACTCATGACGGTGACGAGCCTGGAGACATGGTAGCCAGGGTCAGCGAGTAAAATCCCGGGCCGGCCGTCGATGAACACGTGTACACCGACCATTACGTGTTCCTTCTCTGCTTGTTCCACAGAACTCGGCGTCTCCCCGAGGCCCACGTACTCGCTTACATTCACCACCGCTTCCTCACACGAGAATAATCCGGTTGCATTCGCAAATCCCGGAAATTCCTTATCCAGACTTCGCCACTTCTGAATCAACTCGAAACCCAAACCGACGCACGTAAATCTGCCTCTGATTACTTGAGGAGAATACTCTAAGAACATCTCGAACAGCGCTTTCTTTTTTTTGGTCTTCTCGTACGAGTCGTGCATAGCAATAAAGTTGCTAACGGAGTCATAGTTACTGGCAACGAGTAGATGTCTGAGGATGGACTCGGCTTTGGTGACGAGTTCCTCATACGAATTCGATGTCAAATGAACAGGTCGTTGAGCATGCGCCCATCTTGGGCGCGGTAATGGATTGGTCACGTGTCGGACCTCAGGTTGGAGGTCCTTTGCCGGAGCGAGTCAACTCGGCCATTCAGCGCCCCAGCGGCCGACCGCGGGCGCGTCCGGCTGGACCTGCGGCATCGTCGGGAGGTGCACATCATCAAGTCGAAGGTTTGAAACGCTCCTGGCGAGCGTCTCACAATTCCCTACCACCAATAATAATACTGTTTCACGCTCTGCAAAAAAGATAACATATATTACTTTTTGAAATAATAAATATTATATAGAAATATAGAAGTATGAAGAGAAAAGTCGCGACCTACATGTTAAAATTTCTAAACATATATTTCTTTTATATTTAATTCAAACTTTCTCTTTCTGCATGTACTTATTATCTACTCAGAATTATAAGTACATTAATCTACATATGTTCTTACATAAATTGGTCGACTCTAAAATACTGAATATCTTTTTTAAAAAGTTATACATGTAATGTACCTAGTACTTAATAACTATTACTATTACAGTACAACAATACTTCACATTTCGATTATTATTATTTTTTATTAAATTTAAAGCAAGTGAGATTTGGATTCGCTCACAACGGTTTGTTCTTAGTGCGAGTTCTTTAATCAACTCATGGTATTAGCGTAAGCTTCGATTAGTATCAAAATGAGAACAACGCCATCTAGTGAAACCCAGGTGTTGTAACTACTCGACACGGCGAACTGGTTTTTATAAAATTTTGTGCGTATATTGAGTAGAACTGAGAGTAGGATGAAAACTTTTTTTCAATAAACTAAGCGATAAGGATAGACCACCCTAATTTTTTTTAAATTTTTTTTTTGTTTGACAATTAAAAATACATAAAATACAAAATTTTCTTTCTACCAACAACCCTTATTTTTTAATAGCGAAAATATTTATTTATTTTACCTTTCAACAACAACGTTTGCAGAGTCAGGTAGCAGTTATATAAAAATTAACATGTAAAAGAAAATACGCTCAAGTCATTTCCCATTAATTTCTATATTTAATACAATATGGTAAGAATAAATTAATAGCTTTAACTTTAACTTTTTAAATCCATATATCATTTAATATATTCTATATCCACTTAATATAATAATATATTATTTATATAATAAAACCAGTATTTACAGTTTTTAGGAATTCAGAAGCAAATAAACCCTTGTAGATTCCAATTCATTTTTCATTCGTTCGTTTGTAATCTAGTAATACGTTTTTTGTGTTATTAATGTTATAAATAAAACGTATAAAATAGCTAGTATCATATCTCAAATCTTTTATCGATTCTAAATGTGAAAGCTAAATCTATCATCTGCTATCTGCAGATATTGGAAATCTAGTCACGTTTCGTAATTACGCGTGTAGAATGACGTCAATTTGAACTGCTTTTGAAAGTTCCATAAGTTGTTACGAAAATTGAAATACCATTTTAGCATGTTGGTTAAACTTTAACATTTAAAAAAACGTTATATGTTTTCCATAGTTATTTTGAAATTTATATTCGGTTTAAGCTAAGAGTTATATAAAAATAAAAAGTATAAAACATTGTCATTACTACACCAACCTTAAATCAAAAACCCTACTAATAAAAGCATAAAGAGCAACGTCTGCAGTCATTGATAAATGTATAAAAAAAAAATAAAACAGTTTTTATTTGTAATTTTTAAAGTTCAACGAACAATTTTCGCAATAATAGTTTGTGTATTTCTAGTATATTCTACTTGAAAAATTATTATTTAGCTGTAACTATAATCATCAATTACAAGGTTTAATTTATATTAATTGTAAAATTTTTAATAACAACTTATTACAGCTAGGAAAATGATGAAAGGGTAATTATAACGATGTTATTATAATATAAAATCAACACATGCTATTGTATTTCATCTTGATTATAATAATATAATTTATTACAACAATTTCTTAAAGAAATATCAGTCATACTCGTATATAGGAATTACAGAACAAGAACCTATCACAAATATGGCTTTGTCTTTTTTTCTTGTGTCTTTTTTTTTATTGTATAACTGATCTTTAGAAAAATTCAATCGAGACTTGATGATGATTTTTGGTGACTCGGTTATGATTTTTGAGGTTTTTTTGGACACACTGAGCTAAAATTAGAGTTAGAGTAAGAGCTTGTCATTTTCTCGTCGGGGCGTCACGGTGTGTGCTAACGCGATCCCGTGACGTCCCATTACGGCGCAGAGGGCAACCGTTGGTTTTTTAGTGGGTAGCCTTAAAAATGGCAGCATCCTCTATGCTGCCGGGTAGTCCCACATCACCCCCCGGCCGTCACCCCCATGGGCCGACGGGGTACCCGTAACGGGTTTTTCCAAAGGAAAAAAAAAAAAAAAAAAAAAAAAAAAAGAGCTTGTCATTTTGATTATTTTGAGTTTGATCTCGGTGTAAATTGTCAGTATTTTTTTGTTATATTTTGGAAAGCTAGTAAAGGTTGTTATCAAATACATATAGATAATTATTTCACCCGGAACACCCGCATGGACTTCTGTATGTCACAGATTCATCATATTTTGGCGAAAAGAATTTTTACTTCTATACTATTTCAAATTTTTAAGTTTTCTTTATAAATTAATTAGGTTTAGTAAACATAGTAGTTATGGCTGAAACTTAGTATGTTTAATACTCTAGTGATTATATGTTGAAAATTTTGGCCTACTAGCTAGCTGCCTTTGCGTGTAAGATATGAAGTGAAAAATCATAATGCATGCACTGCAAATGTCCAAAAATTTCAGACAAGATTTTCACACTTAATTCTACAGCTTTTGCAATTAGTTTTTGAACTACGAATAAAAAAAGAATAATATTCTTTTTGTGTTTGAAACAAGTTTTGCAGTCTTACCCATTACACTACTTCAGGCTTATGTTGGTTTAGCGACTGGTTTTTGGTCAAGACACCAACACTGTAGACTTTTCGTTACACGTGTATAGGCGAAAATGTGTTCGAGTTTTACTATGTAGGTAACAGTTTCTTCCATCAATCAAATAATGACTTATTTTAGTGTTTAAATAATGTCAATCGTAATTATATCAGCTTACATTGTAAATACATATATAGAGGTAAATAGTTTTGTATTGAAGAGTTAGCCTCCATCTCCTGGGGTGACAAGCCAAATGTGACAATTATAATATTGAAGGGGCCTTTGAATATTCTGTGCTCTTTGGATATTGAAGGGGCCTTTAGATATTGGGAGTCATGCGTGGCTACTGATGCTTCAACGTTGCTGGTACGAGTAAATTGAATCGCGGCAAGAGCCCTTGTGAAAAGGAAAAATAACCACTGATTTTCAAATTTTTATTTTATTTGTATAGAGTGTGTTTTAGTGTTGAACAGATTCAATGTTTACTGTTGCAGAGCTCTCAATCTTTCTCTTTCTCCTCTCTCTCTCTCTCTCTCTCTCTCTCTCTCTCTCTCTCTCACTCAGTATTGACAATAGAGTAGGTTGAAAATAGGCTATTTCGTTATTTGTAACGTCAGAGTCACCACTTTTCATTAGAACCTTGCTAATAATTTTCCTTTTTGTTTTTATGATATTAAAGAAAATCTGTTGTAAGTGTTTTATTTTATTTCCGTTATAAATAAGAAACACATCCTGACATTAATTTTGTACAAAAACCAAATATTTCTGAGTTTTTATTATAAATGATTAATTGTCCCTGAATTCATATTAAAAAAAAATAGAATATCGCTATAAAAAAATTCATAATAATAACTCAATCTAATTTTGCAAATAAATAAAGAAAGTAATTATAAAAAGTGTATCATGTTTGATTTAACAATTATCTATAAAATATAAAAAACAAACCACCGTTCTTTCTATCGTTATTATATTATAACATAAATTTATTTCATCATATTTATTCAATAGTAAAAAATTGAAACACAATAGAAATATCAACTCATTCATCCAACAGACTGTAGTAACACAGTAATCCACTTTCATTCAACGAGTATCGAATGACAGATCAGCTGTTGACCGTTCGATCATATTACACTCAGCTTTATTTCATTCTCGTTAAGTATCTGTGTTTTATTGTAACTTTTACTTGTGACCTACAAATTCATTGACATTGACTTTGTTTGTATTATAATATATTTTTATTTATATTATAGTTTAAACTGTATATTTGGCTAGGTAATGCCTTTGTTTAAATACTTTTCGTTGTATCAAGTCTATTAATACACGATGCGTCAGTGAGGAATTTCATTTAGTGTGAATTCTGACAGTTCGCAGAAGCGAGTCAAATTCGCGCGTAAACTAGCCCACAATTTACGTAAAATGGCTGGTAGAATTTTGTTAAAACTAGCAATTGAACAAACATATATGATATGTTTTTTCAGTTGCAAAGATAAAGATATATATACTATTACTATGACAATTAATATTTGAAGATATATTTTAGCAAATTTTACTCAAGTCCTAGATATTTAGGTTATTGTGCCATTGACCGTACTCCGATCGAAATGTTGGCAATAGCGTCTAGTCTAGACTGAGTTTAATTCAAGATCATATAGGAATGAAGGTATTTAGAAATGAATGAATATTTTAATAGTAAACATTAGAAATAAAACGAATGAATGTAAATATCATTCGACAACTTGGCAGTTGGTGTAAATCATTTCAAATACAGAGCATTGTCCTTTTTCTTTGTTTGATGCATAACGATGGCCGTGAATCAAGGATTGCAAACAGCATTTTTCTTTGTTATTTGGTATTGCGATTCAAATAAGCATTAAACCGAATAATTCGGTTAAAACTTGAATACGTGACTTTTTATCTATTGATATAATTACAAAAATCACATTTTTCTTTGTTATTTGGTATTGCGATTCAAATAAGCATTAAAAAGCCGTTAAACCGAATAATTTGTTTAATATTTTGAGTCGTGACCTTTTTATCTATCAATAATGATAAAAAACTGACTGCCACTGAATTTTGTATTTTATTAAACAACTTTATTATAATTGCTTAAAATAATATAATTTCTTCAAGTAATTTGTTGATTATTTATACCAAAAACAATTTCCACTACTTAATAAAGATTTTTGTTTTCTTTTTAGTGTTATTTAATTAAAAATAATTATAGGGAGGTAAATAATATATCTACACACGAAATATGTTAAAGATATCTCTTAGTAATTTTTATGTATATTATTTTACTCCTTTTTACTAACATTTAATGCGTAGTATTTTATCATTGAAACGTCTATCTTTTCATTTATCAATATATTGTAAAAATATCAAATAATTTATCTCGACTTATGATTAAATTAAAAGTTATTTAAATAACTATATATAAGTTTATTTGGATTCTTTTAAAAGTATAAAAAAACTAAATGTCAATATTAACAATAATAGTCATAAAAATTCAAATATCGTTGTTTGCAAAAGGTTTTCTTACTTAAGGTTCTATTTCCTGTTTAACCTGACCTTACTTTCAAATTGCCAAATATCCATTCACTTATACGTGAATTTATTTCAAAATAACTTACATATATATATATATATATATTTTTTTTTATTTATTTATTTCTTTTTCACTTTCACACAACACACACGCACACAAGCCAAATCAGTGATCACTTATGTATATCAATTAGTATGAGGAGCCTATATGCCGGTCATTTAGAAGTATGAGGAGCCTATATGCCGTCCTTATCGAAATTAGCCCTTCTGTTATTACATTCGGATCTAAAGTTAAAACTATGAGCTTTAAAAATAGTTTTAGTATTGCAAATATAAAATAAATATAATATATTTATATAGACCGTAAAATATTTCAAAATATGTTGATATAATGCCCGCGTCTTAACCTGACCCCTCAAAACAGAAGCCCCCTTTCACATATACCTCTAAACATTTCACTGAACACAACCATTTCATATATTCTATTGTATTTTTCGAGTATGACTGTACATAAAAAAAATGTTTACATTATTGAAATACGTAACGTTTTAATAATTATTTAATTAAATAATAATATAATTTAATTTAATTAATTAATCCTATTTAAGTAATTAACAATATAATTATTTAATATAGTTTATAATTTTGTTACATCATATAGTTTTCAAGGAAAAAAAAATCATAAATATATCATTATATACATGTTGGTAATGTAAATGGTAAATATAATTCGAATATTAAAATTGTTAAGAAATTTCTTATCAACCAAAATGACGAAATGTTAATATAAATATGAAGATAAAAGATATGAAAAAATAGTTTAAAACATGAACGTACATTTTGTAAAGAAATAATATTTAATAAATTTAGCACAATAGCAGGATTTTACATTTGTAACACACAAAATATATATTTAGCATTGTAAAGTTATATATAAATATTATTTACGATTTTTTTTCAATAGTAATATTTTTTATGTCAAACGCGTCGAATTTACCTTATCTCTCGCCACGTAGTTAAAAAATATTTATAAATAAAACAATTTTAAATAATAATATAATTATAATTATAAGAGTTTTATTACAATTCACCCTCATCACGTTTCTTTGTTTTTGTTCAAGAACCTATTCGATATTCGATACAAAAGACACGCGCACATTTTCTTTGTTGCTATGACAACTAATTGTTTATTATGGAAACTTGTTTTGTTCAACTTTATTTATAAAAATAAGTTTTAAAACAAAACTCACCCATACAACGGCTAGAAGCCAAAATAAAAAGGAAAAATAAAGTAGCTGCCTCGAATTGCGCTCTATCCGGCACGGCTGTACTGTACGACGGCTCACCAGAAACTGAACCAGTCGTCCCTCGTTATTATACTGCCGATAACGATTATAGTGATGTTCCTTCATATTTAATTTTGTTAAATTCGTCTTTGAGTGTGTATTTTAATTGCTATATGTGTTAAACTGACGATATTTCTCTTTATAAAACGGTTATATTAAATATTTGATAAGTTTATAATAAAGATTGTAAATAAATGATTGTAGATTATTTTGAAGGCATGTGCAACAGGTTCAATGTCCGGTAAATGTTAATAATAAAGGAAGCAACGTGGATGGAGACGCACTGCGCATGCGTCCTAACTCAGCTGACTCTTTCTCTGTCTGGACGCATGCTACAATACCAACAGAATGTAAACAAATTACAAAAATGAAATAAAGTTTTGAGTTGTCTTTTTTATTTGTGGTAGGACTTTTTAATTTTGCAGGGTTATAAAACTTTGATAAATGTTTTTTTTATTCCTGTCTAGCCATTTTATTTATTTATTTTAGTTCATTTTATTGTCGCGTGATGAAGAAGTTTGTTCTGTTTTATTATTAATTTGCATATATAATAAAAATAGATACTATACTGTTCTGTTTGATAAGAACCATTTTAATGACAATGAACTGTGGTGTCTACAATTGATAACACATTCTGTTAAAATAATATGACAATAATATAACATTTCTTCTTTTTTAATTTTATATATTTGAAAGAAACAAATTGCTGTGATATATAGAATAAGTATGGAGAAAAATGTTTGAAACTCTACATCCGTTTGGATATCTACGTAAATCTAAAGTTCTTTGTTTGTAATAGAAAATCTGCCCTTTCACGTAATGTTCGTACGAAAAAGGCGATCAAAATAGTCAAGGAAAGAATGCGAAGAAATCCTGCCCGGAAGCAAAAGATTTATTTTGGCAAATGAATATAACATCTAGAACTATGTCGCAAATAAAAAAAAATGTATACATTTTAATATCTTACAATAAATATTATACAGAATAGCAAATAGTTGCAAAAAAATATTTGGCAGTTAACTGCTCATAAAATTCACTTATTTTCTAGAGAATACTTTTAAAATAATATTTGAAAAGTATCTTATAGCTAAAATACTTTTGAATTGTATGCTTTTAAGAAAAATGCTAATCTATTGTTTTAGAGAAAGCGTAAAACAATATACATATCGTCTACACTAATTTTAATCTTTCATTTCTGCATTTGTATATTTACAGGGATTCTTAACTTGAAATTTTATTGTACAATCTAAAAAAAAGGTTATCACAAAAAAATCATAATATTTAAAATTCATTAAAATTTTAATTAAAATTGAATAGCATAACTGTAGAGGAATGGAAAAATATTTGTCTATATGCTATTAAAGTAAAAAATTCAAGGCATTGTTTAATTGAAGTACTTGACTAAAAAATTACAAAAACAAATTATAAAAGTAATAGTTAATTTCTTTGTGCTGATCGTACACAAATGCAAAAACATCTCGAAAGTGATTTAACTTTACCATGTTATTTTCTAACAGTACAAACTATACAAAACACTTTTTTTAATATATGACACGGTAAACCAATTGTCAGAGCGACGGGACGATTTCCCTGAGGTCACAGGTTCAAGTTCTGCAAGTGTCCATTAATTTTTATTACATATTATTTGAATATCCTATCAATTATCTTCGTACACTTATTATATTTTAACTTTAATTACTTTTATTATTAAATAAATATAAAGATATTATTCTTAGTCAGTCGAAAAAATGGAATGGGGATTTCTAATGTGTAAAAAAGGAAAAAAGGAAATTCAAGGAAAGATACGAAAAAGTATTTACGTATATTTCCTTGAATTTTCATTTACGAATAAACTTTTTCCCCGACTATAATCGATATAGAGACTATAATTGTGCTAAAGAGATATTAAAAACTATATGAAATATTATATAACCATTATAAAAAATAATATAGTTTAACTCCTATCATCATAGTTTCGACTCTTTACATTTCTTGTAGTAATAATTTTAAAATAGTTTGTCAATTAACTGTTGAAATCAAATAAAATAAAAAAAATAGTACATAATTAGTACATACATAGGACAAATTTAATAAAGTAAATATTTAAAAATTAAAACGATTAAAACTAAACGTCGATTTCTATGAAATAAGAGCAACGCCATCTAGCGGAATTAAGATGGCACTTATCTTACGTTAACGCGTTCAAGTCGGTTCGAAAACTCGCACTCAACATCGAGAAATATACTACATACTCTCCAACAAGAGTACTCAACGCTTTAAGCTTTACTCAGTACTTCGAATGTCGGTTTCAAAAGCTAAAAATATTGTATTTTTTCTTTGTCATTATTGTTGTAAACGTGCTTTATCTCTGATAAATAATAACATCGTTTTAAAAACCACAAATTATGATTCTTTTTATCTTTAAATAACTGTGTCAGCATTTACTTTATACAAATTATATTATAATATTACATAACATATAGCTATGTTATGAAATAGCTTCCGTGATTATTAAATATATTTGTCAATTGGTATATAATAATTATATTAAATTATTAAAGCTGTTTTGTAGAACTATATATATAGAGTTGATAAACCTTTATTGGGTTTGTATATATAAATAACAATTATCCCCTTTTTAGTACGAAATACTGTCAATTATTGAACTATATTAATTAATAATTGAAATTATTGCAACTGTATTAATTAATAATAGTAATTATATTTTGTGTAATGCTTCCCAAATATAAAAAAATTATAGTTGATCTATAGATTGTTATTTAGGTTTGATTTATTTGCATAGCTTTTCTGTTTTAGAAGCAAAATACACAATATCGTTATATCTCGTACAAAACAATATTGGGGGTTAATTGGTAAGAGCAGCTCTATACTATTATACTGCCTAGATGTGTCGGTCATTTTCGGAAACACGAAGTTAGCCGATACCCATTATTTACCTGGAAGAACTGTGGCCTAATTTTACAATTTTGCTTAACTTTTCGGGTCTCGTTTGACGTCACACGACTTTTTAACATCTTTCGTTCTTGTCGCATACAAGACGACGATAATGGACTTCTGTGCGCCATACGATAGGTTGTCGCATCAATTTACTTCGAGATTAGGAATAACTGACAAATCCTTTAGAAAAGCAAGTAAAAGTTCATTAGTAGGTTTATATTAATACAATTAACTCCACCATTCATAATGAGTATTTTGTAAGCAACTCTTAGCTTCATAAGAAAACAAAAGAAATATAATTCAATTTGTGTATCTTTGGCAGCACCAACGTATCTTAAAATAATATCTTTTACACAAATTAACTTTAAAAGACAAATAGAAACTAACCTCAACCTTCCTCAATTATTGTCACAGACTACTTAGAAGTTGCTATGGATATTTTATAGTCTTGGTTCGTTACGCGGTAACTTTTCCCAAGACAAATTGAACGTGAAATTTCTTAAGTCTGCTTACGTCACTGCAGTTACGAAAATTGAAAATGGCGTACAGAATGCCGTAGATGCACTTATCACAAAATTTACGTAGGTGGAACGATGGGATCTGGCATAAGGCCCCTGTACTCATACTCGTGACCACATACGATATTGAACTATACACATTCTTTCATTTTCCTTGTACTATATGAATAATTTTGTTAATTAATTTATTCAAGGAATACATATAAAATTATCTGAATAGTCATTAAGGCTTTTTTGTAAATGTTATACTATATCAATAACATATTATAGTATTAGTATTATGACGCATTATTAAATGGAGGCA
This sequence comes from Mechanitis mazaeus, assembly GCA_959347395.1. Classification (NCBI taxonomy): domain Eukaryota; kingdom Metazoa; phylum Arthropoda; class Insecta; order Lepidoptera; family Nymphalidae; genus Mechanitis; species Mechanitis mazaeus. Next base: position 17,614,382 of record OY365747.1, read on the forward strand.
TTGTAATTTTTGTTATTCCATAACATATTATTTAAGAAAACATATACGTATGAAAGTTAGAAAATTAAAAAAAAATAAAAATTAAATGTTCAAGCGAGTCATAATTTCTTTACAATTAATTAATTATTTCTTTTTCTATTTTTTCAAAATAAATATATATTTGTTCGAATTTTAAATTGGATTAATTTAAAATTCGAACAAATATATAATATTTTTTTATAATTAAGAAAATATCGTGTGCCATATAAAAATGGATATGAAATATTGAAATGATGTTTTACAACTTCAAAGCCAGACTAAAACCTCACAAGTTGCTTAATCGACTTCAGTTAGCTTTTATGGAGATAAGTGTAACAAGCGCCTTCGTAGATATTATATTTATTCGCTAATGAATTGATTTGAACTCTTGAAACTAACACAGTATAAAAAGTTTTGTTTCAATATAACAATAATTTTACTTTGAATTTTTAGAAAAAGAGAAATCTAACAGTAATACAAAAAAGTCACAAATCTCAAAAATGTTTGTAAGAAAATTTTGTTTTAAAGATATTTCGTTAGGAAAGAAAAGTAAGATTGCGGTAATAATACTTTAAAAAAAAAAAGAGACAGCCATGACAATAAACTGTATGACTTCTTATTGTCTTAAATTAAAAACCAGCTCCAGGAATCCCATGAGGCTGTTGAAGATTGGAAAATGTGTTCTGAAAATTGGATCAGGTGCATGAAACTTTAATTGTATTGGTGGAAACTAAAATTTATAAGTTAGACATTTTATTGTTCAAATAAAGATTATTATTATTATTATTATTATTATTAGATAAGTCTTATACCTAACTAACTTCTTAAGTACTGAGTATATACTATAATGTTTTAAAGTGTGTACATTTGTATATTTCTCTGTTTGTATGCATTCTCTAGTCGGTATAAATTTTTAATAATTAGACTAAGACCTGCAGAAAACATTATACACTTTTTTCTTATGGTATTATGGTTCGTATACATATAAACTATTTATTTTCTCCTTAATACATACACATATACAATCTCCATAACAGAAAATATAATACTATCAAATAAATAGTTTTTTTAGGCGGAAATTGAACACTCTTTTCCTGGTACAATAGTCGGTTTCAAGGCCACTTAGATATACATTTGTCTAGTTGAACCTCGAAAAATAAATTAGTCAATCAAATAACAAAAATAAAAAAATAATGCTAATAAAAAAAAAAAAAAAATTAACAACAAATTAATTTAATTATTTTATTGTTAATTATTTAAAAAATTATTAAATTTAAAATAATTAAATTAATCAACAAATGGAATTGTTTAATTAATATGTTCTTGATAAAATCTGTAAAAAGATATGATAGAATATTATAATCTGTATTATCGGAAGGAAAACACAGAAAGGAAATTTCAAAGTATATTAATCCGTTCAATAATTGCTTTATTGACAATAGTTATTTAATAATTAGGTTTCCTTAATATGATTTTAATTGAAGGCGTATTCCAAATAGTTTCATAATTCAAATGACATAATAACTTATTTGATTTAGTGTTCCTAATGCGAGTTTTTTAAATTCTCGATTACATTAGTGTGATCTTCAATTTCTAATAAGGTCAGTGCCACCTTCTTTTTACTAGATGGCGTTGTTCTTCATAGAAATCCACATTTTCTTTTACGTTATCAAGTAGGTTAAAAACTCGCATTCGGCTCACAGATGGCGTTGCCCTAGTTTAATACAAATTCAATTATACGCTAACTCGATCAAGTTGATTAAGAAAAAACACCCTAAACACACAGATGGCGTTGCTCTTATTTCATACAAATCGAATTTTATGCTAACTTGATCATGTTGATTGAAAAAACTCGCACGAAACAGTACATTTTACTATGTTAGGTGAATTGTTTTATTTGTCAAGCCGGCGGAGTGAGAGACAAACAAAACAAATTAAAAAGGTTAACGGAAACTAAGCTATAAAATATTATAATCTCGTTGTTTGAGAATAATAACAGCGATTATCCTCAACCTCCTCCGAAAGTACTTGACCAATTCTTTTGGAATTGTGATAATCAGATCTGCGAATAAGGCCCAAATCATTTCTCATACCCTGTGATAAGGATGATACACAACATTTTTGTTTTTATTTTGGTAATTCCTTTTCATTTTTTTATGATTTGACACTAAAAATATATAAAACCCTAAATATTTTACCGTTTTCTTAATCATTGTAGCACCAACCGCTATTTTTTAATAGCGATAAAAGTACTTTCATATTATTTACTCTTTTATAAGGGAAAACAACTTTTGCAAGGGAAAATAATAGGATTTTTTAGATCGGATATTGTAAAAATACAGACACAAAGCTTTGTTTATAACATTATTAACAAATATATATTTACAGTAGGAAATGGTGCACACCTGCACCTGGCTCGTGCAGGTGTTTACCAAGGATCAGGTTATTGTGTCCTATATTTTTATTATAAGGTATTTGTTACAATTCTTTTCTTGACATAGATCTATTAAGGCAGTGTAACCTTTCTTTACTTTTAAAGAAAACCCACAATTGATAACATAAATAGAACAACAGACAAAAATTAACCTGTCTAGACGTTTGTATAACACAAGTTGTATAAGTAATTATATGTTCATAAATTGCCTTATAATATTATAATATATCTTAATTTATTATTTAAAAATAGTATTTAGCTCGAACAATATATAGACTCGTATATCGTTGACTGTTCATCCTACATCCGTAAAGAAGGAATTCTTACAATTCTTCTTTAATTTAGTTTCTTTAATATTTAATCTATGGACTATTTTAAATAGATTATCAAATATCAAAAAAATAACTGTTTACTAAAAGATATATGCATTTCTTTTGCTACAAACTTTTACTTTTGCCCTTTTGAACTTATTGATATAATAAAAAATTTTAGAAAAAATAAAAAAACCAAATATTTTAAATTTTTTATTTCCCAATGAGCCGACAATATGATAAACTACACTAATACTAATCATCTAATGATTATGACTCCGTTATACTCTATAGATGTTCAGATTTACTCTCCAGCTGATAGTTGTATGATCTGGTCGTTAATAGCCAGAAGTTCAGACATGTACTCCTCATCAGCCATGATGGTCGCCAGTCGTTGGAGTGTTGACAGAAGTTCTCCATCTTTTAGTCGAAGCTGGTCGTTACACTGTTCTACCTCGTCGACTACTTCATCTGGAATCTGGAATAATAATTAAATATTTTATTATAAATATAATCTTACAAAGTTTATAATATTATTTCTTTTTTGTATGTAAGAAATATGCTATACCTTCTGCAGCTCCAAGAAGTTTTCAAATTTCAGTTTCTTCCTCTGCTTTCCGCTGTTTGCGTCGAAGAACATTGTGAACTGATTATCTTTAAGCTTTAAAGGGAAGTAGATACCAGCTGCAAGGCGACCTTTAGGGTCACGGGCGAGGAGACTCCTATAAACAGAATACTTATAGAACCATATTTTTTATTATAAAAAATATTTTAAAGTTCGTTTGGTTTTAAGGTTCTGGAGTTTATACCAATCATAAGTAATTGAAAATATACTGTTGGCAATTTGCGTAAGAAATTAAAATTAAGATACCTTATTTACAAAAATTAGTGAATTCTCTTAATTTTGAAGTTCATATTTACCTTAGATCAAACACCAGATTTCTCTTCTCAGTAACAGTGACGGCACTGAGATAGGCTTTAGCAGTATATATCAGAGAGTGTCTATGCTTGACCTTGTCTCCTCTTGTCTCCCGCTCGTGCCACTCCACGTAATGAGAGTTAAATTGGTTCAGCTGGTACATATACTCCTTGCGGCAATGAGGTTCATCAGACTGTGTGAACCAACCTTATAAAAAAAACGTTTTATTAGTTGCTGTTCTAGTAATTGTGTTGTGGGGTTTTGTATGTGTGTGTTTACCTGTGTGTGGGTAGCAGCGATCCGACATGACAGTCACCACTCTAGAGATGTGGTACCCAAGATCAGATAGGAACACACCAGGTCTGCCCGCGATCCGAACGTGGATGGCAACCATGACGTGATCTTTCTCAGTTTCCAGAAGAAAACTTTGAGGGCCGGAACAAGAAGAGTAATCGTCTAGATCTTCGACATTCTCATCGCAGGATACCAGCATCATAGATCTAGTGATACCGGGGAAGTCTTTCTCAAGAACCTTCAGACGTTTCATGACCTCCATCCCCAAGCCCACGCATGTGTGTTTGTGACTGCGAATAGGCGGGTTGTATTTGGGGAAGAATTCTTGCAGAGAGTCATCGGGAGCCGCCATGTACGCATCATAGAGACTGATGAAATTATTAACGGAGTCGTAGTTTTCGGCTACTACGAGTCGGCTCAACAACGCCTCGGCCTTTGCGACCAGGTCCTCATACTGCTGTAGGGACAGGTGCAGGGCCGGGCGCGAGGCCCCCCACCGCGGCGGCGGCAGGGGGTGCTCGGAGGGCCACTGTGGGCCCGGGCGGAGAAGTTCCGAGCCGAGTCAGCTCAACCATTCGGCTCCCCAGCGGCCGGTGATGCGACGGACGGCCCTCTCCTCGCTGGATGTAGATGCAACGTCGGTGGGAGCATGGGCCGGCCCCATGTCCCGAGTGGCCTCGACGCCAACTGACGCCTCCGGAGACCACTCCCGATCCTCACTTAACGGTTTTATGTTTAACGTATCTGAAAAGGAAACGTATAATTAGAATTGGGCACATCCCAATATCCAGGCGCGGGGTGACGTCAAGTGAAAGTATATTAAAATAACGTAAATTATTATGACTGAGGAATGTTATTTGCCTTTTAGAAGCAAATAATTTAAGTTAATGCAATAAAATAAAAAATTTCTTTTTAAATGTAATTTTTGGTTTCACAGAATTCTAAAACAAATTTTCAAACAATCTGAATAGAGTAAAAAGAACTAAAAAAACTAATAAAACCAATGTTCAATGTATATCCCCTTTACAAGGAAACTGATGACGCACCAATTAGTAGGTCAAATGAGACGCCATTTCATGAAATGATGGCTCATGGCAATGACCGAACCGCATTCAATACTATGGGAACTATTTCAAAAATATGATTCGACAAATATTTTTCATTTGTCACCCAATGTTTTGATTAATATCAACATTTATTTTAGTAAAAATTCTGATCCACATAAGTAAATAAAAATGTAACAAACTTCAAGCCGTGTTGTTGGAAATATCGATTTTCAGAATTAATGTATATGCGATGTAGCAATGCGGATATTGACATTGAACAATACCATTACTGCAATATAATCACATTTCATAACAAAGAAAATTTTTCTTAGCACAAAACACAACAATAAATAAAAATATCTATTACAACATTAATTCATATGAAGGCTGTTTGTTTATAACCGATAACAGAAGTAAAAATTATTATATAAATATTAATAATAAAAACATACCCATAGCTTGCAAGGCCAATAACTGATTTAAGCTTGTTTGTTCCGACTTCGTTTGTTTACTTCTTGAGTTGAACTGGTTCAAACAGCGTCCATACGGACTATATAAACCTTTCACCCACCCGCCGCCCCGCTACCGCTCTGCGTCATTCATATTTTTCTATGTATGCATGAGTCTATTAACGTAACTGTTTAGTACTATGGAAGTATTTATGTATGAGTTTTGCGTCATGGGGTATGTTTACAATTAAGATGAGAATATATATTTTTGTTGACAAAATAAAATTAATAAGGAAAATGTAGAGACTTTTGTGATGTCACGGTGAGTGTTAACGCGATCCCGTGACGTCCCACTATGGCGATGAGGGCAACCGTTGGTTTTTTAGTGGGTAGCCTTAAAAATGGCAGCGTCCTCTATGCTGCCGGGTAGTCCCACATAACCCCCCGGCCATCACCTTCTTGGCCGACGGGGTATCCGTAACGGATTTTTCCAACGAACAAAAAAAAAAAAAAAAAAAAAAAAAAGAGACTTTTGTGATACTACCCATTGTAGTGGATGTTATGTAAGCGTCGTAACGTTATTTAAATTTAATATAATAAAATAGCAAGACATATTTTGTTACAAATTATTTAATTGAAGGTTTTACAGAATAGTACAAGAGAATAAAACAATACTAAGATAGTAAGTAGTATGAATAAGTAGTTTTAATTTTTTTGACCTAAATTTCTAAGTAGTACCAATTAACTCGCCCTTTGTACACGTGTCAATAAGCCTGTTCTTTAATGTATCTGGTGTACAATAAAGTGTTAAATAAATAAAAATAAAATAATAAATATTAATAAAACGCTCTTCTTTAGTCACCATGCAATACTTTTATCCACGTCGCAACAAATACACTCAAATACACTAACACACACACATATATAAGCATGTGTGCAAGGTTACCACGCAGATATATATGTCTATGTAAACAAAATCGCACGTGTTCAATGTATGGCTACTCGGTGTCTGCTTTATAGACACGAGACCACTCATTACTTATTTTTTAATTTATGTATTCTAAATTCCTTTGCTATAAAACTACATACATTACTACATAGTTTACTTTGTATTTATGGTTTTAATAATTACAAGCTTAAAATTTTGGACGTATTCCAGATGTTTCTTTTGGCGTTGGAATTTTGTAAAATTTCTAGTAAATTTGGAGCGTTCTCAAATTTCGGAGTAGTTGCAAGCGGTTTTGTTTTGCTTTAAATATATATAAAAGCGATATTAAAACTAAAATATAAACAAAGAAAAAAAAGAGAATAGTTTTATTTTATCATATTATTATATAGATATACTTAATACGTATCGAGAAATATATTATTTTATCAGATATTATTTACTGTATAGATAATATAAATAAGGTATTACGATTAAAATCTATAACATTTATTCATAAATTTAAAGCAGATAACAAAAAACAATAGATCATTAATTGTATAATTTATTTCTTTTTTTATATTAAGTAATTATATGTGGGTGTGCCTGTGTGCGAGTGTGTGTGTGAACAAAATGAAACACAGAATCTAGTGAAGTAATTATTAATAACTATGAACATAAAATATCTTTCGATGTTTTAAAAAAATTGCATTTCAGTTTTCAAAGTTATAATATTATAATATCTTATGTGAGACCTAGAATGAAATTTAATTCTCTTATTTTGATTCGTTGAAATACTGAAAAATACTACAAAATATCACAATATTTTCAAAGTGCTTAAAGTAAAAGAATTATGTTATTACACAGAAAAAATTAAGACATTTTTGTAAAAACTAAAATAAATTAAAACTTAATTTAAGAACAAACAAACTTGGCAAGAATTTTTGTATTTAGAGATATTCTATGATATATATTGATTACATATATCTAATCAACAAGAGACGATGTCAGATGTAACGTGATAAAGAATAAAAAAAATACCACGTTTGCTGCTTTTTCCTTATAAATATACATTTTTGAGATGAAAAATAATCTCAATGTAGATATATACTTTTTTTTTTCTTAATCAATATTTTAATAATCAAACAAATGATTGTAATTTTTTTATTATTATATACCTGCCCTAAATTCATAGATAGTTCATAGACACTTAGCTTATTTTTTGTCTATGGTCTAATCTATGTAAGTATTTTAATCTGTGTAAGTGGATCGACCTCTACCATATAATTTAATTTGGAAGGGTTGACAGATTTGAAATTATTGTAGTATACTTATTATTTGATAATATTTTTATGTATTATAAAACTTGGATATTTTTAAATCTATACATATAATAAAACTGTAAATACTTGTTTCAATACATTTAAAAATGGGGATGTAATGAATAATATTTTGTCTGTCTGTTTTTTTGTATGTTGTGTAACGCTGTCGCGGGCATAGCTAGTGACTATAATAAAAGAATTCTAAACATATATATTGGAAACATATTTTTTAGTATAAAGTTAAACTTTTCTCAGCCCTGGCTAGTTAGTTTGTTCTTGATCGAGTCTGAGAAGGGTGGGTCTGTTTATGTCCCTGACTTATTATTTATTTGTGTTTTTTTTTTTAATAACTTGAAGGAATTTTTAGTTTACAAAAACTCATTTATTTTTAGGTTGGTAGTATGTGATCTTTATGTTGCTCATAATCCCACATTGTTTGAAATTAATCTTTAGCTAAAATATTGCACAGAAGGTAATCATTTTTAAGAAAGACATGATATTTATGACAATATGTCCACAGACAATACATACATTATGATCAGCTGATGTTACTAAGAATCATTGTGTAATAACATTACACGAGAGAGACGGATGTACAACTCTCTCTTTCTAACATTGTAAATTCCTTGAATAAATACGTTACATAATTGTTTCTTAGAATCGTGATGCATAAATGTTCGCATTTCCCGTGTTTTATGTTTTATGACGTCAATTCTGCAAACGATTTCCTAATATTATATAGTAAATGCTGATTTACTACGTATTTATAGATATATAGTATTAAATTAGTCCTTTTTTTACTTTCGAAGTTATATTTCATTTATTTTAGATTACCATAGAGTCATAGAGTAAAAAAAAACACAAAATACTATTATTATCATGATCATATGTTTTTCTTCCCATATATGAGGCAATCTCAAAAATGGAATGAATAGCTTTGACCCGAAAGAGTTGACTTACATACCTTTTTACTTTTATAATTTTAATCTGGTGAAAGTTCCACTATTTTCTATTTAGCGTTTCAGTTCATAAAATTCTACTAGGTACTTATTTCTTAGTAAATAAATAATTGTGGAAAAAAGTTTATATGAATTTCAAATAAAAACATTAACATCTAACAAATAATGTAGACATCAACGGTAAAAAACCGTAACAACGCTTATGACTCATTGATTTAATAAAGTACATACCTATATATATTGATATCAGCTGATTGACATGACGCCATGTTGACTCATACAAAAAATATCGACATTTTTATTAGGTGTTTGTAATTATGAGACATTCGTTTAATGGAATAATTACTGTAATAATTTACATTTATTATTATATTTGTATAAATATTTCAAGGTGATGTTTGTCTGTATATTATTATTGATTGTAAAAGCGCGCCAGACTTTTATGTTTGTAAACATGTTTATATTTGGATAAGCCGTCTTCTATATATATGAAAGTGAAAATCACTCACTTGCTCATCCCGAAATCTCGAAAACTATTTTATAACTGGGCCATTAAAATGAAATTTGCCTGAAAATAAATGGTAACTAGGAGACGTCCGCTAAGAAAGGATTTTTAGAAATTGCATTCCTAAGGGAGTCAAATAGTGGTTGCAAGTTTGTACAAAACTTCGTCATTTTAATGTTGGAGACATGAAATTTTAGATTTAAATTTGTGGTTAGTAATAAATAATACTGCATTGATTTGGTTTTAAAAATTTGATTTTTATGAGGTCATAATAAGGGTTAAAAATTTTTATGAATGTGATTTGTCGTTTACATTTAATCATGCTGTGTGGTAATTGTGATTTTATAATTAAAAAAATAAATGTAGTTCGCTTTATATATGTTTTATCTACACACCACACGGGCGAAGACGCAGTAAATATTTTAAGTCATTTGTTCTACTCTATTGTGTTAATTTTCCTTTTTATATAATTATAGTTATCGATATTATTAAATTACCGTTTCATGGTTGAGAATAAGTCATTAATTAGTTGTTTAGAAAATACAGTCGCAAACTATTTGCTCTATATAACATTTATTATTGAATTTGTATCTGTGTGCAAAATATATTTACATGTGTGCTTGAGATTGAGTGTGTATATTAGTTTTATCAAATAATAAACCATATTACATTTAAATTAAGGTAGTTTTTTATTCGTTGCCATTATCAAAACATCTTAGTGATAAAAGTTTTCAATTCAGTAATTTTCCTTCGTTCTATTTATTGAAACTGCGCAGTTGTTGAGTAAACATAACTAACTCATTGATAAGAAAAAGATGAGGGGTGATGAAGCTAAGGGCAGCTACCACTTTTTTATGTATAGGTCATTATTTAAAGAACTATTAAACTATTATAGGTATTTTAAATAAAAAATTCTTCTATGCTTCGATAATTTTACTTTTTGAGACCTTTGAATTTTAAAAAAAGCATCTTCGAGTAACACATCAGAAAAGAGTAAATCGCAGAAATTTGAGTAAAACAATATTGTTTTATATTTGTTTTAGTACGAAAACGGAAAGAAAGATTCATGTAGGACACTGTTAAAAAATAAAAAACATCGAGTTCCTCTGGATCTATAAAACTTGAATTAGGAGTTGGAGAACATAAAAACAATATTAAAATTTATTCTTCTGATGAATAAATGAAAAAAAAAAACTATAAATTAAATGAAGTTAATTAGAAAGTATAATCATTTTCCGAATTATACAATTTCAAAAGAATGGATTTTCGTGAAACAGATATGAATTAACATCTTAAATTTGAACAACCAACGAATCAAAAAAAGTTTTTTGTCAAAATCTTTTAATTTTATCCAATATTTAATTTACCTAAATACGAATAAAATAGGCTTCTTTTGTTGTCATGTTAACTATCTTTACTTATCATGTGTTGATTTCAATATATCTAGCATGTCTGTGTTTTTATACATATAAGTAGTCAATGTCAGACACAGGACAAAATGACTGCTCTTTTCATTACTTTCTTATCAATTAATTACTTAGTAAAACTCTTGAGTTAAAACACAATTACAATTAAAACATAAGGTATTATAGGGTACTTATATCGCTTTGTGAAATATGTAGTGCTCTAATGGTCATTCATAATGCCTATTAGGATAATCCTATGGCTGTATCGAGATGTCGTTATTCACATGAAGACTAGTGAGGAGAGGTTTTTATCATAAATAAAGCAAAGAATATATACATTACTCCTTTATTTTTACGTTCTTAGTGTAGCTACAGAGGTTTGAAAAATAATTCGTAATATTTTTCTGTGTAGTTTATATTAAATTTGTCACTCCGCATGTATCTGTATATTGTATGTTGGCTAATAAAAACTTATTACATATGATTCCTAGAGTGGAGACCGCTAAACAGAAAACGTAAGGTATCCCCGGCCAGGTGGAATGCTAACGAAAAGAGTAGCTGTTAGAAAATAGAGAGAGAGAGAGAGAGAGAGCGAGACTAGCTGAAAAGCAGAAGACTGGATATTATAGCGCAAATGATGAGGGGGCTTTATCCAGCTGTGGACTGCGAAAAGATGACATGAATGAGTGAATGGTTAATCAATATTAGCTTCTCGAATATTATAACTTTTTTCTGTGTTTAAATCCTTGATCTTTTAATGTTTTTTGTGATAAAATAATATTTATTTAATTGATATATTTTTCCTCAACCATTTTTTTTATTATCAGCTTCTAAGTTTCTTGTAGAAGATGCATCATAGAGATAATATTGTCATATTCATTTGCGTTATATTTGATAAGCATGTATAAAATAATACAATTACGAAATAAGGATTCTTATACAATTACTGTTTTTAGACCAATCACTAAAATAATTAATGTATAATGTAATAATCGAAATAGTGATAAAATCGCGCTAAAGTATTTTATTTAAACTCATCAGATTAACTTTATATCAGAAATCTTATCACAATATTGATTAATTGGGCATAAGAAGTTTGCATGATACGCAAACTTCTTCTTCAAAAAAAATACAAATTTTATTACTAATTAAAAAAAACTAATTGTAATACTAATTTTATTATTCAAATGTCTTAAATAATACGACATAAATAAAACAAATAACATCAAAAAAGTATCAACGCTATGTCAGGTGTGGGGTTCGAACCCACGCTCCCTCTCGGGAACCAGAGCTTAAATCTGGCGCCTTAGACCACTCGGCCAACCTGACTTGTTAGAGTTGTTAAAATAACAGTACTTATTCAATGATATATTGATTTTAAATCTTAATTGTAATTTACATTTTTTTTTTTAATATATTAATAGCTGTACATTCACACAAATGTACTTTATCAATTATAGGTTGTAAGTCGACTTTAAAACAAAAATAAGTAATAGTCATCAGAAAATATAAAAAATATGTCCTGTATTTTAAAGATTATGGTTGTGTTAAAACTATCAAAATGTACACTGTGTGTGCTGTTTCTTCCTATCCCATTACTTTTAATTTCCAATATTTAATTTTTTTTTGTAATTCTGTAAGTTTATATGTAAAAATTTAGTAAGGAAAATAAATACGTAACATAAGAATCTTCTTATTATTTTTCTGAAAACTGTTATGAAATCGAACAATTATTTATGATGATATAAAATATAAATATTTTTGTTATACATAATATATTTATTATTTAATTACCTTGCTTATAAACATAAGGTACTGCCATCTGTTGAAGCTACTAGGTACTTCAAGTTCTATCTTATATAGTAACACGCGAAGACTATGTATTTTTTATCTGATAACATAGATGGTAATATTCTATAAAAAAAATAACTTCCTGTTGCTTACTTTAGAATATGAAATATGAAACTACATTGTTATTTGAAAGTCAAAGTACTTACCCGAAAATTTGAAATGATTTTTAAAATTTTCAGCAAACTCAATATAATTTTACATTTTTTTGATGTCAGGACTTTAGGACACAAAGACAATCTATGTTTTTTTAAAACATTTTACTAGGTTTTTATGTGTATTATGTCTACGAGAAAATTAAATACGAGAAATACGAAGTACATATTTTAGGTGTCTTTATTAAAATGTAATGTTCAGTATTAATTACTAAACGAAAATTATTGTTTTAAAAACTAAGAAATTACTATTTTTTATAAACCTAAAATATATAGTTATCATATTTTGTCATATATATGACATTTTTTATTTGTAATATTAATAAGTACATTTATATTAAATTTATACTGGTAGCTAAATTTCTTTGTTTTCCTTTTTTGTCTATTCTTTTCTAGTAATATTAGACTGTAATATGATAACATTAATGATAATAATCTTTATTTGTATTGTTTGTAAAAAGTTATTATCTAAAATATCATGTATTGATTAAAAATGTTGAAGATTTTATCTGTTGCCTGATTTTATCTGATTTTATTTGATATTTTAGAATGTTGCTTTTGATAATAACTATGAAGTACCTCTTTTGGAATGGCATGTTCACACTATACTGTTACAGTGAGAATTAGTTAATGTTAAATCTTAAGGGCGTTATTAAAACATCTGATGTTATGTAGTAAGATATAATTCTTTATTCTTGTATAAATAAAACTAAAGTTACTTATACAATACGACCGTTATAAGACCGCAATATAAATAGTAAATAAGCTCGTTAATTATAAGTCGTGTATTAATCAGAATTTTGACAAATTTCTTTATTAATATATCGCACAATAATTCGCTATTAAGTATCGATAAATAATTTAAATAAACTGTTTATTAAAATCCAATGTCAATTTGAAAATAAAAACAGGTACAATAATTCAAAATACATGTTTTATATAATTATATAAATATTCTTAAACTGAAAACGCTAAGAACTGTCACTGTCATTAGGTTGTCAATTAGTAACGTTCCAGCGTTACAGTCGTCTGAGAAACATTGACAGACTGTTTCTAGATGATCATCATTGTCAGCTTTGTAACAATCCTTACGATGCTTCACCCACCCGCAGCCACGTGTCACACGGACCTCAGGGTCATGACCTTTGTGAAGAACTGTCAAACATATTATTATTTGTTAAAATGATGAAATTATAGTTACAGAAAATCATAATATTATAGATGGCGTGGAAACAATGAGTTAATAACGAAAAGTTACTGATTATTTGTTGAAGTTATGATATTTTAGTTATAGAGAATATAGTATAGATGGCGTTGTTTTCGCAAACTGACATCTTTTTGTTAATATTTAAAAGAGAGTTATTTCGTAGGATATTCTCATTTTACTGTATTATTTATTTATTTAGGCATGATTTTTAATGTTATTTTAGTGAATTTACATAAAATGATTTTGAATTAGAAACCTGAACCTTTCTTTTTAGTGAGAATAGTACAAATATTCGTTTGCAGTTTTTAGGTTTATCTAATTATATATATATAATTAGATTTCTATATTTAAGGTAACGTATATCACGTTGTTGTATTAAATAAATAAATATATCTTTTGAATATTATGTAATAAAAATATAGTAAATAGATTTCATATTATTAATATCGTTATAGATAACCGGGTTATGTTTAATATAAACATGAATGAATAACAAGATAAAATTAATTAAATTGGATATATTGTTTTATAATTATCAGAGAATAATCGGAAATCATAAAAGAAATATATAAAGAATATCAAGTACGAATTGTTTGACAAAAATAAGCCTATGTAGGTATGTATTCTTATGATGTATAAATATCTGACTATACTCATGTCAATACTATCGAAATTTTTCTAACTAATTTTAAATTTAGTCGCGGCCCGTATTTATAATCTCAGAGGATAGCATGAATAGTTCACGCCGCGATGTCTATAGTATTGAGGGAAGTCGTATATAGATATATATAGAATAAAAATATATTCTTACTTGTCTGTACAATCTTTCTGCAGAATAAGTTCTGTCTGTTAGCATCCTGAGCTAAGAGAGTACTTCTCTCACAGTTAGTACTGCGAAGGTACTTCTCAACAGATTCAGCGTCGTATGAGGCTGGCTCCAAGCACATGGAGTTGTTCGCGCTGTTACATTCATAACAGCGAATTGATGTACCTAATTTAATAATACTTTAATAATATTAATTGATTAAAACCTTTAAGTATACATCAAATTGATTGCGGTGGTTCTAATTGTTCGCAAAAAAAATTGCCTTGTTTTGTCATTTGTGAAACAGTGAATACAATAAAAAATATTAGGCTGAGTTTCTTGTGTTGTTCTTCTCAAACCAGGGCGCGTTTGACTTTTAAGCTGAAGAGTGTCCAGAAAGGCTTACTTCGATAAGTATACACAAGTGATCACTGATATGGATTCAAAGTGAAAAAGAAATAAATATACAAAAAATATTGATTTCATAAACAAACGTTTTGTCTTACCAATATGTAGATAAGCTAAAAAGAATATGGCCCCGGTTATATATTTAAAATCCATTCTAATACAAGACAAGTGAGGGAGGCCGGCTGGTGGAGACTGATGCGTTTGGCGGGAATTCAATGGTTTAATTTACTTAACACGCGCACAATGCACATCCTAATTCCGTGAATAAGCTCAGTTACAAGTGAATGAACTTATTAAAATTTGGGTCACATTCTGGAGACGAGAGAAATATTAAAAATACGCGAATTAAGATAATTTTGTTTGTTACTGTTAAAGTATTGGTTATTCTTATTTTTTAATGGCTTGTTTTAGGGTTTACCGACGACCGACCAACCCACATTTAAAAAAGAAATGATTTTGCAAGGCTTATTTTACTATTAGAATATAGTCGATTTTAGATAATTTAGGGGCGCCGCGGCGTTAATTTTTTAGTTAATAGTTGTAGCCGCGGTGGGGGGGGGGGCTGGGCAAGACTGGCGCCCGCCAGGGTTTCATTGCACACGGGCGCTACACGAGCTGGAGCCGCCCCTGACTCCAACTTAAAAGTTAAGGCTACGAACGTTTAAACGAACCCTGGTATGAAGAGAACCACACAATACACAATACTCAGTCGGGTATTTTGTTATCGTGATCAGAATTACAAACGTAAAAATATTTAATATATTATTTGCGAATAACTAGAACCATCGTTTTATTCAATATTTTCCTTTGAGGTAAAACCTGAGATTTACCAAGAGAATGACATTAAAAACATAAAATTACAATGATCACAGAACTGTTCCGATTTTTATTTATAAGAGTTGGTAAATATAAGGTTTTACTCAGTCCGGACTTTTACAGTGATATATGTATCATTTATATAGGTTTTATTAATGTTGTGATAAAAATATCATAATATTGAATGCATTTTACTTGATAATATTATATATAGTATTTTATTTCAGAATAGGTCTATATAATTATATGGTTTTCTCATCAAACGAAACCCAATCAATTTGTCCTCGTGATCTATTAACGAAGTAATTAGATCGCTTATTGCTTCCAGAATAAGTATCTTTTACACGCACTGCTTATTTTGAATCATCCGTCTGTCTAATTATAACGTTCTTTTGTATTAGATGTATGGTTTACCTTTGTATTTATTGAGTCAAGGTTTTTTGTATGTATCAAAAACCCTGCTAACTAGTATAGTTTCTAAAATTTAAATATTTAACGATAAAATTAAATTTAACTTTTATATATTAAAACCGTACTTTTTTTGTAATACTAGATCCAGATCACACACATACAATATCTATACTATATATTATATGAATCTGTTTTACTCACACCACAATGGTGACATTACTCAGATAAACGAAGAAATGAACTGACATATGACAATTGTTTAACCATAGCTTTATCCCATCTTATAATAAGTGGAGGAAAAAGTATTTTCGTATCTTATCCTGAGATATCAAAGTAAAAAACGATGAAACCTTTCCCCAATATAATATACATTTAAGTAAACATGAATTGTATACACCAGGGGAGGCCAACCCGTCAATCGCGGCCCCTCTGTCAGTCGATCGCGGGCAAGAAAAAATTATCGGTACCTACCTATTTCGGTCCTAAATATTACGAAAATTATTGGAGTGCTAGCAATCTTGCATCGATCATCACAGCGACTTATGAAGTATCCGTTATTTTATTGTTAAAATTCTGAATTAAAAGTTTTATTGCTCGCCAGTATAATTAGTTTGAGTTTCTGGCTAGTTCTTCGCAGCAGAACAGTATTCCGAGCTGGTGGCTTACTCATGAACTAATTACACATAAATTTTTATCCTTTGTAAATTGACGATTCAAAAGTGCTTGTAAATGCCTATTTGAATAAAGATATTTTGAATTTGAATTTGAACTTGAAAAAAAGTCCTATTCCTTGTCGGTAGATTGCAAAGAATTAGAAAGACAGACAGTACATCTCGAGTTCGATTAAGTTGGCTACCCCTGGTGTACACTAAGTAATCTAATAAATACCTTTAAAATATTAATAAAGATGTTCTATTTCAATGATAATTTAAAAGCAAACTGTTTTTAACATCATTTACTCCTGTCTGTACAAAGATATTTTGTATAAATAAGGAAATTGGAGATAACACTTATAGTAGTCAAAGTACACATTTATTATTATATATCATAAATTCTACTATTTGTAAAACTCGATTTGAGTATTTTGATCTGCTTTATTCACTAAAATGACGGGCATGGTTTCTACCAAGTAAGTAGCAATGCTCTCTATGAGAGACTTTTCTGCATCCTTTGTGCAAGCATCAATTAAAAGTTGTATATGCGAAAATTTACTAATTTTGCACACTGATACACCACAGTTTGGTGGTGGTTTAAAAAAAAATTATTTCAAATTTTCGATGTCGTTGAGGAATAACCACGGAAAAACTAAAATTCCATAGACTTCAATGGAAAAAAATATTCGTTCGAAAATTTAGCTTTTTACTCGGCATTTAAATAGTCAATTCATTTTAAAGTCAACAATAAGTAACAAAAATATAAAAATGAGTAAATTATAGTTTGGTTCATTATAATTTCTAAGTTTCTTTATTTTTCTTGAAGAATATTTCTAAATTATGAAAAGTATATAAAACAATATTGTTTAAAATACTTACAGGTTTTGATATAGAACGCCAGAATGAAGATACTGAACAAATAGTCTTTATATAACATTTTCAGGATTTAAATTTAGCACAATCATGTAAAAGAAATATTGCTATTATAATTATTGCAGGCGCAACTCACAATATACATTAATGTTCGTTCTTTATCTTTACCTAATAAGACAATCATATGATAACAATATATTATTTTAGTAAATATTTTATTATGAATGAATATTTTTGTAGTGAAGTCAACGATAGACTGCAACTGTATCTACAATACACTGACTATAAGTTATAGTAAAGGGAACAACAAAGAAATAATCCGGTTTTATTCGGTTTTAACATCATACAAAAGCAAGGAAACATTAATAAACTCAGGTGCATCATTCACTAAAAGTGGTTATTGAGTATAGTTGAGGAGTTAATTTTATTGTAAAGTCTTCTTAGTAAAGTCTACTTTCATACTTCGTGTTATAAAGTAGGCAAAGACGGGAAGTGACTTGACCTGTGGTATACAGGAAGTCATCCCACTCTCTGTCCATCTTAACTAAGTACCTGACAATCATGATTAGGAATCATTACAATTGATCTATTTCTATTGTAGCAAATAAACTGTTTAATCTAAAAAAATAATATTAGAACTGGGAAATAGTTTTTAATTCTTTAACGAGTAAAAGAACACATCTTTATGACCTTATACTTATAGTTTAACTGTAAAGTTTTCACCTGAAACTAACTGTACATATTAAAATAATAATACTTTTAAAATCTTTGCGTTTTTAGAGCAATTTACTTGTACAATTTGGAAAAAATAGATGTTTTAATACAAAACGAAAGTAAAGATGTTATAATATTATTTTAAGAGATGCAAGTAAGGCCAGCATGCCTAGATATTAATTCATACTCGGTACCTGTCATAAAACTGGTTATTCTTTTTCACTTTTTCTATATTTTCTCGTGAAAAATTATGAATTTTCTGGGGTAAGATGTGGTCTACATGTTTACTGGGATAAACAATAATATATTAAAATTTGTCCAGAAGTTTTACATGATGCGCGCACAAACAAACAAATATACAGACAATTTTATTAAGAGGATGAAAGAGGGATGGGGGAATTTGCTCTTATAATTCTTGTGCCCATTCACTAAATTGTTTTCTATACAACACTGAAAGGTTGGTAATTTTATCTCTATGGTCGAGGAGGAGTCGAGGAAGAGTCTATGGAGATGGCCGTCGACGAAATCGTTGTCGACATTACCCTCTTTACTCACCACTTATTTCAGCTCAGAGCTGCAAAATGACATTGGGCCTTTGCAAGAACGCAGAGATTCCTTGAAGCTGCTCTAGTAACAATCACAGTAGAGGAAATTTTGCTACTGGCCCGAGCTCACGACAGAAGATATCTTTCTTCAACAGTACCAATAAATACCGGGTTAGTGCATGTCGTTGATGTGCAGCTGAAGAAATCCGGAATTTTTTAAAGGTTCCGGGAAACATCTATCAACAACTACTCGGAGGGATCTCTGGTCCAGAAAATCTGTTAGCCGATCAGATCTGGAGATATCGCCGATGCTGAAAACAGGCTTAAAAGGCTTTAAATTCCAGACCCCGTCTAAAATGTCTAGAGAGATGGCGACCGCTTTTCCGTACCTCTCGATGGCCTAGTCTTAAATGTGTGGTAGTATACAGTAGAAGGTCCCCAGTTGACCTATTTCGGCGTCACCTATACTGTCGGTCACTGAGGCGATCGTTCCGTTCTATTTCATTATAATTATGAAAGGATCCAGAGAAATTATTTAACGATCACTAATATAGACATTTTTTTTAAATTCTTCACCTTAATTTAGGTCTTCAGCGTATAATATTTTATTACACATTGTAACTAAAATGTTAGTACTAATAATGCTACAAATACAAAATACAAACTGTAATATACTTCAATTCAATTCAGCTTTAAACTGGATTAATCTGGATTCTGTCTCATGAAAACTGATTAAAAAAAAAATTTAGGAAGCTTTCAGAAACCAGCTATTGATTGTGTTATTTAATTACATAATACAAAATACTATATTACAAACGATAATTATGAGTAATGCTAAATAGCTTATAGCCATCCCCATGAACCTGTATATCATAATGAGAAAGAATTCAAATCTACGTAGTAGTTTCGAAGATTGGGGTATTTAAACTGCTTATAATATGAGTATATTAGTATACATTCCGCTATAAAGTTCAATTTATAAGCCTAATAATAGGTAAGTCAAAGAAAGTAGAGTTATATTATTTGATGGCAGAAAAAAACGGCTTTAATATTAGAATTACACATACTGTATCAGTATTCCAACATGAACAAAATATATTATATATATTTTTTTCACCCATTTTCAAAGTATGTACAAAATTCGAGATTTCTAAAAGCTCAACAAGCCAACGTTAAGATGAACCTTTGTAGGTGTGAAAAACAGACAAGCAAAAAATATATTCTTTGTCTCTTTCTCTCTCTAAATGGAACCCTCCATCTTGGATTGGCCTTGACATGTTAGCTGTTACACGGATGTCAAACATCAACTAAATAAATTGACGCACAACATACCATGGAGGTCCCAACAAGTTTACTATATATATAAATTTAAATTGTAACAACAGTAAAAATAATAAGTTTATTTATTTATTTATTTAACACTTTATTGTACACCAGATACATTAAAAAAAAGGCTTATTAACACAAGTACAAAGGGCGAGCTTATCTCTGTAAGAGATTTTTACCAGCAAACCCAAGAAGTGAGAATGCATAAAATAAATAGAATTAAACAGTGCACAAGTAAAGTGATAAAACTAATTAAATTTAAACTAACTAAAACTAATATACCTAAAAACAAATTATTAAATTAAAGTTCATAAATATTGAGTTTGTTTATTTCATTGCTATTTGCTAATGTCTGAGAGAAGCAGGTTTTTCAACTGAAATCCCACTTTAGGTTTTGCTATCATTCTTCACCGAAACCCAAACTTAAACTTACTAAAACACTAGATTTTAATTTAGTATATTTTTTAACATTTAAATTAGTAAATTATTAATAAATTTTAGATATATTTGTATTTTATTGTTCATTTATTGGATGGTGATAGACTTTTTAACTACCATTAATGATTATATTCGAAAAGGGGTTTTAAAAAAAGTGGGCCATTATTTTTTTGCCTTCCGAAGAAAGAAGCAAGATCTACTTTATAATATCTTTATTTCCATTATAAAATATTTGATTATAGCTATAATATAAACTTAAGAACAACCGAATGATGTCGCTAGTGTCGTAATGCTTCCTGGATTGCAGCTAGTTAGTAGTTACTACGTCCGTATGCGCGGGCGCAGGAAACTTCTATTTGTCGGAGGGCGGCTCTAATCTAATGACATTGCTATGCGGAGGTGTAGAGTTGAGACACACACATTTTATTTCAATAGGTATAAACATTCTCAATCTATAATGTTCTAGCATTTTGCAAACTGTACTTTTGAATTAATAGGTCCCAAGTTTGATTCCAGGGCATGTAATAAATATACTTAATTTTAATTCGTGCAAACATCAGAAAAAAAATTAATAAATTATTTAACTTAACCAGCTCGCAGAAACAGTATGGTTGAGTAAAACTATTTTCTGAAATGAACTGAATATGCTTTTCTGATTGCTTCTCTGTTTTTTATTAGTTGTAACTACAAATACAGAAATCAATAGGAGAGAGGATTATAGTAATATTGAAACAAAACTTTTTTAAACTATGATAGTAGCGTGATATTCAACCACTGTTGTAAGCGAGTTTTCTACTTACTCGATCGCGTAAGAATAATCGATCAATTGATAGAAAATTCCATTTATTTTCGCAATTTGTCTTAGTGATTTTAGTAATTGGGAAATAATTATTAAATAATAACAATAATATCTTTTTTATTCATATTCTTATTCTTTATTAATTATATAGTATATATATTTAAAAAAAACGTTTTGAAAACAAGCTTTTATTTACTCGTATTATAATTAACGCCATTTTGTGTTAATAATTCGCCATTTTGGTTTTAAATTTTTATAATGTATTGTATTCCATTCTTTACGAATTTTTCCTAACAAACTAACAGACGTAAGACGTTATACGTCAAAACATAAACCCATTTTAACGGAAATACTCCTTTGTTAAAACTGAAGTACTTAAGATTAATTCCATCCATTTGCAGTTCTTAGCAAAGATTCTCGTCTGCAATTCTAGAAGGTCACAGCTTATAATATTATGTTAAAGAAAGAGAGAATCTTTTTACTTTTAATCGTATTACTACTTTTACTAAGAAGAATCATTTACTATAATATTTAGGTTCGGTAATGCATATATTTCTAAACTTGTACGTACGTTGTAAATTGAAATTCCTGGTGTGCCCTTTGACAGCAAACCGATACACCGGTGTGCTATATATTAGTCAATTTGCCTATATTACATCAATTGGATAAGCACCGTTGATTTGTTATAGGATCTAAACACTCCACCTAGTTTCTATTCAGTCGCATTGAGAACAGAATCGCGCGCGGTCTACAGCGGAAGAATCCAGTGCGAACGAGACAAAATGGCGCTTGTGTCTTTTTGCTTTTTGGCGGTATTATGTAGTTTGCTCCAACAAGGTTTGTCGTTTATTTAATTTGTAGGTGTGGTTTGTACTTTGGGTTTTAATGCAATTAGTGTGCAATGTTTTAGGTTATTGGTATTTTACTAGAGGATATTTTTAAATATGTGACCCTGACTTGATGCAAGAACATTTGCTTAAAAAAATTATGACGAATTTAACATCTTCTAAATAGCAATCATTTCTAAGTATCATGTTGAGATTATTTTTTCACATCTCGTCGACCTTGAAAATAATTGTGGACTAAACCATTCAAAAATTTGTATGATATATATATTATATATTTTTATAAAATGGACGCGAGCTTGTTTTTGAACTATATGAAAATACACCAGAAGCTACGTTCGAATCTAAATTATAGTATTTTATACTTTTACCATAAATAAATTTTAAAAAATAACAGCTAAGATCCTTAATATTTCTCATAAAGCTGGAACTAAAAAACAGTTTTATATTAGACCACCTGTTACTCGCGGTTCTATCCGCGTGCGAACAATTTCATTTATTATTAACATTACTAAGATTAGTAGCATAAATCTAGCTAAACTATGGGTTTATAAATCCCCATAAACCTGTCATAATCAGAAATAATGTTTCAAATTCATCATGTGGTTACCAAGATTAGTTACTTTTCCACTTTATAACATTAGTATAGATTTACAAGTCAAAACTTACCTCGAAATTAAATTCAATCTAGGTACTAACAAAAACTAGTGATATCTGATTATTTATAGTTTTATGGCCTCAACATATTTCATACTCTATTTTCATATTTCTGAACGCTTTTTCATATAAAAGTTTATAGAAACGTCAATACTCTAATCCCGGATATGAAGACTATAAATAAAAATATGTTTTTCAAATACTTTTATATTTTTATTGAATTACTTCTCCTTGTATTTAAATTATATTAAAAATTGTATGTAGTGCGAATCTCTAATTCTTTAAAATAATATTGTTCTATACTAAAGTTTTTTATTAACTTAACAAGCTTCCGCCCACAGCTTCTCTCGCGTGCATTTCAGAAAATGTCAACCTTTTTCTGTAATTAAAAAATAAGTTATTTCTACTTATAATATCTTCAAATTATTTATTTATTAGATTTTGTATATCTATTTATTAATTTAGGCGATTTTGCTATATTTTTACAATAATCGTTATATTTCAATTAATTTACATAAAGGCTTAAGAAATGATATATTAAAATGTTACTCATGAATCACACTATCTATTGGTAAAGAGCTTATAAAAAAGTTTTTGAGTTTATCGCATTCATACAGACAGACACGGAAAACTTTGTTTAATAATAGGTGATTATACACGTGAATAATACACGTGATTATAAATATAAGTAATACAAATTTTGAAGCTTTTGTGAATATTATATTAATTTCATATTCTCGGAATGGAAGGTAGAAAGAATAGAATTTAATTAATAATATTCAAAAATTTTTTTACCTGTCAGATTTATATAACCTAATACTTTTCTGTCGTGTCGGTGTTAATATTAAATGAATGCCATTTTCAAAATCATTATTTATTTATGCAGATATAAAAAAAATTACATTTAATTCGTTGTACTTTTTCATTTATTATATCTGATATATTATACGTTTTTTTTTTCAATGGCTCGTTTTGCCATAATATATTACGTGTCTTATTATAAGTAATAAAAAGTTAAAGATATATAAATTGTTCATGGTATTTTGTTGTTCTATATTAGAGGTTAAATTTTTCACAGTTACTTATAACTAAATGACTTTTTGAAATTGTTAATCTTATAATTATTATACGTTAAAGTAATAAACTATATATATAACTCGTTTTTATTTAATCAAAATGAGTATAAGTATTCATAATATTATTATTACCTTTCAATAAGCGCTTAACCCACATTATTACGAGATCTTTAACCACAAATCAGAAAACAAATAACCATTCGTTATACTAATATTCCGGAAATACTCTGAGTCTGAGATCGAATCGAAGACTTTTCAGATCCAAGGGAAGCATTGCTACTAAACCAAAACAATATATACATACTTAATTTATCTTTACTTGAAGTTTCAAAACTAGATCAAACTAGACCAAACTGGATTTAATTCTGGAATTTATTCGCAGGTCTAGCAATAACTTGTTACCAATGTAACAGTCACAACGACTCCCGCTGTTTGATGGATAAGCTTCCCGACTCTCTGCGCCTGCCCTGTGGTCCCAAGGACACCATGTGCAGGAAAATCTCCCAGGTTGTGGAGTTCGAGATGAATGGCATGCCCCCAGACAGTCGTGTTATTAGGGGCTGCGGTTGGGATGATAGCAGCTACAAGGTTCGTTGTGTGTTTTCGGTTTTTCATTTTAGGGACAAACGAGCAAATAAACGTGAGAGAACAAACCCTTATGTTACAAGTCTTACACAAGACAACAAGTCTATTATATATAGATATAGCTCATCTTCTTTGACTATACATGCTACAATATTTTTATTTTTTATCTTTTATAACTAGACTTGTTGATGATTGATTACGGATGGCTTCCTTATAAGCTTCCAGACCCACTGAATGTTTCAGATATAATTTCTTGTAGAACAGCTAAGAGCATCAAGAAATTATTGACTAAGTACAGTGATAATGTTAAAACTGCCAAAAATTTATGTATGTTCTCCAGGGCCGTTGCTACCAGCGTTCAGGGTTTGGAGGCAGACAGGAGGTGTGTTCTTGTTTGGAAGATGGCTGCAACGCTGCTGGGCTACCAGTTGCTGCCACCGGTCTTATGCTGCTCACTTTTGCACTACTTAGGATCTAGATGTATTCTATAATTTAGCTGAATGTTGAATGAATGTATAAGTTTATCGAGCTAGGTACCAAAGAAGTTGTAGAATTGTACAAATATAGTGAAACATCAGTGGCATAACAATAGGTTGACAAGCCGACTAAATACTCCAGGCCCCCAGCGGGAAGGGGCCCTCGGCCACAATTATAGGTAACTGAAGATCAATTATAATAGCGTTTGTATGTAACTACTACTGGAGGTTTCAAATAAATAATACAATGTCATTGGTTGAACTTATTTATATTAGGGAAGGAAGGGCCCCTTCAATTGAATTTTCCAGGGCCTCACACAATATAGTTTAGCCACTGAACTCAGATATATGCACTAATTGAATTAGATATTGAAGTAGACTAGGTCGTTACTTATTGGAACGATGTTCAATTAGTGTTCAAGTCACATGTCTGGTATAATAGTGGTAATATGGCAGTTTTGTTTTGTATATGTTAATTCTGTCACTGCCTTATTTATCTAAGAACATATAATAGTATATTATTTAATGTATAACTATTTAAAACAAATGTAATATAGTTTAGCGTACAAGTTTATTGTTTTGTTTGTTTTACGGATATTTATTAAAAGTTTTTCAGGATATTGTTTTTTTTTGCCAAAAAAGAAGTTTTGAAATTTCTTGACAGAAAATCTTCGGAAATAAATGACAAATATTTTCATTTAAATTTTTATGAATTAACGCCAATTTAATATACATTTCTCAACCTTAATTCGTGTATAATGTTTTGAATGGAAAGGTATGTTTTTAATCCGTGACGTAACCACCAAAATTCTCTAATCTCGTCCCAAATCGAATAATGAACGCAATAGCAGACTTCCTCTGGATTGAACGAGATACATCCGCTGCACCATTTTAGGTATAGAGGTTACAGAAGAGCTAAGTCTGACCAGTCAGAATAGAGCAGTCATGAAGATACTTGGAGTGGTTGTGCTTTTAGCGATTATTGATTATGGTATGTATATCTTTTTGCACTTTGAATCAATATCAATGATAACTTGTGTACTTCAATAAGAATCAGTGTCTATTTTCATACCATATTTATCCAAATAAAACCATAAAAGTTAAGGCGAGGGTTCCAAGCGCGTCAGAACCACACAACAAGCTCAGCCGGGCTTTTTTGTATTGTGATGACTGTTTCAGTCAAAACGTAAAAGTATTTTATAAACTAAAAACTTCGCATTCAATTCTATATGAAGATCTTATGATTTTAGTTTAATAATGTTGCATTCTTTATTGTTAATTTGTTTGTATATTTTGCTTTTTTTAAATATTTTTTAAATTTATATTAGTTGTTACTTGCCGTTCTACCTGCGAACGATTTTGTTTTACGAGTAAGATAACAATTATAATCAGCAAGATTTTTTAAATTCTGTCTGTGTAGTTTCGAATTAGCGCTTTTAATTAAATAAACTTTTTTGCGTTATAACATTAGTATAGATTTATCCTTTTATTATATGCGATTCATTCATATAAATTCCAAACTAGTCGGGGAAATACCAGTAGATAGAGGTAAATAGAATTATAGATATATATAACATACACTGATTATAAATATAAAAATATTTACATTTCTTTCATTTTATTATATATAATACGGTTTCTTGATTTGTTATTAATTAATTGAATTTGATATGAGATTTTATATTTATTTTGAATATATTTCTGTCTAAATATTAATATTTATTAAACATGTGTAAATAATTAGTTTTGTTTATTTGTGTGTATGTGTGTATTTGTTAATAAATAGTATTTTAAAAAGAATGAGAAATAAAAAATGAATTTCAAATATATATTATTGAACAAGTGAAACCGGGAACAAAAGCTTATATTATTTAACAGATTATTCTAGATCTTAATCGTAACACATCATAAAAAACATATGTTAACAAGATAAAATATAATTTACTATTATAGATAAAACTTTTTTTGTAAAAAGCTTTTAAAAACAGTGTAGTTTTTATGAGTTATGACATAGGAGTGGCGCCGCGCCCTATGGGCTTTAATTTGTCGCCTACAATGTACAAACAGACATGTAGATAGAGTGATGTTAACATCGATATTGGCCAATCTAATTAACGATAACATAGATATATACATATTTTTTTATTCCTTAATTGAGATACCGATCTTTTTTTAATAACTTTAATTATTTTATTTGAAGATTCTGTAACAAAGCTAAAGTTTGACTATAGCTATACTTGTTATTGTTATTATTTGGTAGTATTATATATTATAATGATCAGGCTGTTCAAGTCGTCATCCAACCATGCTTAAAGTTCATGAATAAGGTTCCAGAATGGTGTTGAAATTAATTGGACAAAAGTGAATAGTATTTTCGTGAGTACAGTCGTATATATCGAATTTAATTATAAAATAAAAATTTATAAAGTTAAATAAGTTCCTTTATTCATTTATATCCATTACCAAATATACTACGTTTGTTATTAATGGTTCACATAAAAATATTGGTAAATTTCGCAGAGCTTCTTTGGTAGATTCTTCTTAGTTCTGTAAGCCTATAGTTATATCTGAAAAGCTATCATATACAACCAAACACGTATTATAAATAAAAACTAATACTCAATAAAAATTTTACTATGATTATATACTGGATTGGATAAAGATTAGTATTTTTGTATAAAGACTTTTGTGATTCATGATAATATAATATATAAAACTATCAGGCTGTATCAATTAGTAGACCAATTCCGTGAACCTTCACACAGTGATTCGTCTCCGAGCTCTTAAATAATGGCCCTGGTCCGTGGACAGGTTTGCAACTAGTCGGACCAATTCCAAGAGATTAAAAAAAATTAGGTAAGCACAATCGGATAATGGTAATCATTGATCAAAAAGTCTTAATAAAAAAGTAGAAAAATCATCAATAAATCCGGATAGTTTTATAAAATAGTACACATAGTATTATATAATAGTAAACAATAATAATTAATTGTCTTATATAGAATGTTCCTTTAATTTTTCATTTAGGATCAGCCATAGTATGTTACGAATGTAACAGCGCGATAAATTCGATGTGCTCGGCGGCCATTTTGCCGGACAGCTTGAAGAGGAACTGCAGTGATCATGACCGGGGTGTACAGCATACCCTCTGTAGAAAGATAATACAGCATGTAGACCATGAGGTCAACGGACACCAGATAGTCAGCCGGGTTATTAGGAGCTGTGGATGGGATGAGACTAAGTATAAGGTTGGTATGATAAGGACATACTTTTTTAGACATTTATTGTTAGAATATATATATAAAAGTGAAAATTTCGTTGTGTGGTTTGCCTGACTAAATTACTGCACCAATCGAGCCTGATTTTTGCACAGGGGTAGATCAAATACCTGTGTGGTCAAGTGGGTGTATTGGAATGATATCCACAGATACCCCAGCACTCACCCAAGCATTTTCTAGAACTGCTGAACCGTTACGCCCATTTCAATTAAATTTTCACTTATATAACTTCTGTCGGTGTATCCGTTTATTTATATGTTTATGTAAATAAAACAAATAATAAGTATATGTTTTAGGGCTAAACTGAGCCTGGACCAGGATATGGTGTACATTCTATCAACATATCGCGCGGGCGAAGTTACGGGCTTAATTTAATTTCAATAAAAAAAAAATTAGTACGATACAAAATCAAATCTAGTCTTTTATATTAGATTTAAATAGTACAAGACAGATAAAGAATAGTTTACTATAGCAATTAGAAGTTAATATAATATGAATATATTAATATAATGTTTTTTTTTCAGGGATCTTGCTATCACAGATCCGGTTACGGCGGTCGTCATGAAGTATGCTCTTGTTCTAAAGATCTTTGTAATTCATCAGTTCGTTTTGCATTTTCTCATCTACTCCTTGGCTTCGTACTTGTTTCTTTATATCAAGTGACTGAATAGCTTAAAATAATATATAATAAAATTAACCTAAATTAAAAAAAATATTATTGTTAATTTGAATTATTCGTTAACAATTACAGATTTTGGCCTAGTTAGTAAAATTAATAAAAACATTCCGACCTGTTGAGACTTTTTTATTTCTATTAGTTAAATAAACCTCTTTATAAATACATATATTTATTTGTATTTTTATATGTAGTTTAGTATATAACCTCTTTCGATCAAAAGAGTCCAAAAATTGTGAAAAAAAAAAAAACCTTACGTCAGGAAACAAATGAACGAAATCATATGGTCGGTTTCCATTTTTTGGCAAGTTACACATTGTCCATTGCACATCAAGCACAGAAAAGAACATGATTATCAGCTCATTAAAGGAACCTAGGAAATAAGAAGATAAAAAGTACTTCTAGAACAGAACAGCTAAAACCATCATTTTAAATTAAGCTTAATATTCGGATTTTGACAGTATAAATGATTAGTGGGTGTTAATAATTAATATTACGATGTTCTGATAGTAATAAAACCAATTCTACCAGGACCAGGAGGGTGTTTTAGACGGTAAGTGATAAAGTTCTCTAATTTTGGTCAGGGGTAAAAACAATATAGGTATTTTAACATAAAAATCGTTTTCTTTTACTGTTTTTTTAATATAATTGGCAAAATATGTGTTACCAAAAATATCTAATTAGTTTTATATTGAAAAGAAAAATATTCTTTGAATACTACGTAATTTTACAGCCACCAACTAGATTAATCTCGTTTGACACATCAAGAAAAAATGTTTTATCTCTTAAAGGTTTAGTAAAACTAATTGTATTTTAAGGCTATATAGTATTATGAATATCGTCTTCATTTTTCTTTTTTATAGTACGGAATATGTAATAAGAATTATTATTAACTATTGTTAATAAATTTCTATAAGAAATACTTTTTTTTGATTCTAAAGCAATAATTACTACAAAAAAAATTGATTGTTTTAAAGCTTATAACTAATATATATTTTTTTAATTTTTCATATTAAGTAGGGATCTGCTTCATAACGAGATATTTTGTAGTTGACCGCGAGCCAAATGCAAGAGTATGGTAGCGGCATATCGAATAAGTCGGGAGAGAGCCGCGAGAGTGTGGAAGGAAGAGAACGAAGCCAGGACTTCCACCCTCAGCATCACTATCCTGTGATACAGAAGAGCTATGGTAATTGGTTCTTGAGTATCCATAATTTTTAAAATTAGAAAATGAGTAAATTAAAAAATACCAAATTTACGCATATTTATAAAAAAATTAAATCCCTTATTTACTCAAAAAAGATTTTTAAAAAATTCAACGTAAATAATAAAGCAGTAACAGAAAAATGATGTTATTATTTTGCAGGTACAAATAAAGAATTATCAGATCAAAAAGTAACAACATATAACAGAGTCGCGACTGGTATCTACGAGGCTTCAAGTCAACAATATCATAATTCTAGGTAACTTGTACATACATTGGTTGAAAATAGAAAGGAAACTGAGCTTATTTCAGAATACATTTTCAGATATACCAACTCCACTGTCCCTACTTTTAGTTCACCCCCCCATTCACCATTGGTTGGACTTGTGTTCGATCCCACTTCGTCGAATTACAGTGGGTCTGGTATTATGGGTGAACGTCTGAATCCTGATAGACGATCTCAAAACACTTGGTCTTTGTCCCATCAAGAGCCAATAGGTACGGGAGCAAAGAAAAAAATTGTGAAAAGTCACGATAAAAGAAATGCGTACAGTGCTGATCCTCGATACCAGGAAAAATACAAAAACATAAGTACTGAAACTGAATTACATAGAAATTTAGATCGAAACTTGACATCAGATTCTACGTCTAGCTTGGACTTTTTTGCTGAAGGAGAGAAAATGGTTTCAGAATTATGTAATATATCTGACTCTAATGCAAGGAATGATGGAAATAATTTAAAATCAAATCAAAAAGCTCCAACTCAGGAAGATGAGAAAAATAAACCCTCAGGATCTTCAGAAGTGTTGCTTACAGCTTTAGATAAAATTATTATTCATGATCACATTCCTAATCAAATTGTGCAATTGGCAATAGAGGCTTGTACTGATGCGGAAAATATAGCGATCGCTCACCACAATAGACCTTGTTTTAAAAATATTCATTCAATTTGTGCAAAGACTAGATCGAATGTCCAGAAACCAGATAGTGCAGTAGCCAACCTACATTCCCAGGGTATACCTTGGGTGATTAAGAATTTTATATTTTCTTTTGTTAGAATTCTTGATGGTTGGAAGGGAGTTAAGGAATTGTTAAGTGAAAAACATGATACTTTTTCAAGAATTGAAAATAAATATTACAGTCAAAACATAAGAGAGTGTTTTGTTCAGTGGCAAGCGGTGACTAAAGAAATGTTAACTCATATTTACAAAACTTTTAAATGTCTAGACCATGGTTTCACTATGGAACAAAAGAGTTTCACACATAATTATTACGCAACGAACTCAGCTGCTCCTAGGCATCAAAATCAGAACAAATTCCAACCAGCCAAGGCGCATGTGAGTACACCGCGTCCTGTTAATGCATCTCCACAACCTTACAATGTAATGCAACCGCCATGGGTGCAAACACAAACACCTACAGTACAACAAACCTACAATGACAGTCCATGGCCACCTCGATCGAATGTTACTTATAAAAAGTTCCCCATTTTACCACCACCAAATTCCCAGAACTTTTATCCACAAGATCAAACAGATATAGAGAGTTACCAAAAGTCGCAATATAAATGTGATCCATGCCTTCGTGAATCAAAACCTCGACAGTCGTGGACAATCACAAATGTACCAGACTTTCGTACCTTGGAAGGGATGTGTGTTGCTGATCAAAAAGACTTGTACGCACAGTTGAAACATAAGATGGATGCTGAACTTGGCAAATCGCCAGGTCAACCAATTTTAAGTAGCATGCCTTGCGATTTATTACAACGTCGAGAATTGGAACTTAAAGCTAAAATGATTCCTTTAAGCCACGTTGAAAAAACTTTAATACCAAGCATGGCATCGGTAGCCGAATTGAGAGGTTGCTATGTACCAAAAAATAATAGCTGTGGCGATACTAAAGAAGAATCTGATTTTTTTGCGGCGTGGGGTCAGATGGTCCAAAAAGAACCTAGTGAATTTTTGACTCATC
Source organism: Mechanitis mazaeus (assembly GCA_959347395.1). Taxonomy (NCBI): domain Eukaryota; kingdom Metazoa; phylum Arthropoda; class Insecta; order Lepidoptera; family Nymphalidae; genus Mechanitis; species Mechanitis mazaeus. The sequence goes on from OY365747.1 coordinate 17,646,736, forward strand.
ATACTCATAACATTCAAGTTCCTTCAAATGTTGTGACGATCTCGAATAATATTTCTGGCCCCGTGCAATTTATTGATCCCGAAAATGATGAGTATAATGAAATGTCCAAAGTTTATATGAAACCTGGTAGTTATAAAGTCCCAATAAAGGCTGCAGAACCAATGACGCCATTTATGCAGACCTCTCAGGATATTATATATGAAAATAGTAGTGAGGAAATGTCAACCACAAAAATAAAGTTACCATTTCCTCAAGTTACATTAGCACCACAACCGAAATACAATTTAGAGTCTTGGCCATGCTTAATAGCAAGGCGACTCGAGGATGTTTATAACGAGGAACAAAAAGTAGGTGCTAAACCTTTGACCTGTTTGGATATGCGTGCTGTGGAATCCTTAGATATATTAAGTTCCATGACTTCTGATCGAGCTTGGGAAGCTGCAAAACAATCTGCGCCAAAGTTGATGGACTTTATTTATGAAGGATCTAAATCAGATACAGCACGACTTTACGATGCTTTGAGCTTATGTGCAAATGTCGAATTCTCCGGTGATGTCAAATATTCATCAGAAAAAAATAATGTTTGGAGTAAAGATACAGTTTTCAATAATTTTACAAGCCTAAAAAAACAAGATCAACCAAACAAATTTCTAGATGATTTTAATAATACAGAAGCTATGTCTGAATTAACATCAAATGACGCGCGAAGTTCACCTGAAATTGACGAACAGGTTGATGCTGATGCCAAATCTGAAGAATCCAAAAAAAGTAATCGCTGTGCTAATTTCGACCAAACTGGCCATTATATAAGAAGTGAAAACCAGAAAAAATCCAATGGAAAATCGAAAGTCTCAGTCTCTGGGATGTGGTATCATCCGAAAAAGAAAAAAACTTTATCCAGTGCAACCGTGAAGAAGTTTGAAGATATTTTAAATCATTTATCTCATATTAACGAAGCCGCTTTTATACAACTAGATATGGATATTAAAGTGGTGAGTTAGTGAATTGTATATAAAACATAGTGTCCCGTAAGTCGAGAACAAACCAGAAATGAGTACTAGGCCATTTTCAGTTGCAGTAAGTTATCGAAAAAAGAAACCTGTCATAAAATTTTTACCTCTTTTTTTTAAATTATTACTCTTGATTACATATGGAAATAACCATCACAGGTTGTACATTTTTTACTTTTTTAAATGATTACAATTTTAAAATACATGACAGAATTTTTTTTTATTTTTCTAACTAACTGTTATGGACTACTTTAGCACCTGTTTCATTTTTTTTTACTTGACGACAACTAACGGGACGTTCTGTATATAACAAAGAGTATTTTTATTTGCAGGCTCCAAGATTTTATGAAGTTGTAAAATATCCCATGTGTCTGAATGATATTTCAACTAAGCTAAAGAATTCTTCCTACAACGAATACGAACAAGTTGTTCAAGATTTTAGACGTATATTTAACAATGTTAGACTTTACCTCAAGGTATGACATCACACACATATGTAATTATTTAAAATTAATAATTTGCTAATAAATAATGATTATCTATAGAGCTATCCAGATCCCGCAATGAAAAAAAACGTGAACAGAGTATCAACTGAATTTGAAAAGATGTTGACTGATGAATTTCAAACTAATAAGATAAAGAAAAGTCACGACAGCTCAGAAAATGGAGATTTGAATAATAAAAAAAGTGATAAAGACAGTGAACACACTGAATCTAAGAAAGGGGAAATCAATGTTGACTAAGATTTGAAAAAATATTTTAAACACCACTTAAATATGTTTCGTTTCACAATTTATCATTGTTTCATTGAAAATTTGTTGTTGATGCTTTAACTTCATTGTGGTTTAAAAATGGAGCTGTTGTTTCGGAGTTTTTTTTGGAATTTTATTATTTTTTATGTGCAACTCTTTGTTTTATTATTATTTATTTATTTTCAATTCATGTAAGATGAAATCGTAAAATCTTTTTTTTTGTAAATTTTCATTTCTTGATCAATAGGTTAATTAAACATCTAGTCAAGCGAAGAATATTTTTTTTAAGAAATGTCAGTGATGTTATCAGAACTAATAAGATCATATTATTTGTAAGTGCCTGCCAACTTTTTTAAAGGACTTTACAGGCGCCATCTGGTTGCCTTTTATTTGTCGTTATTGTCTTCTTTTATCTGATTAGTTAGTATATATCGTTTACTTTAATTATTCGTAATTATTTCATTAACTTTAGTAATTATGATCTCTGTAGAAAAACAAATTTATGTTCTAAAATAACATGGCTTGTGCGTATACCATTAATCACCACACGCAGTGGCGTAACAATAGGGTGGTATAACAAAACACCACGGGCCCCCGGTCAAAAGGGGCCTCAAATCTGAAAAGATCGCAAGTATAGGTCAAGTAAGTGCCCCATTCGGTGAACTTGTCACAGGCCTCAGTATAGTTACGCCACTGACCATTCGCACTTTGAATTGCTCGCTAAAGTAGAAATTAGTTAATTTTATATCTCAATCTGTGATGTATAATAGTTAGGTAAAAGTACTCTGAATCGTTTCTTGCGTTTTGTTATTATATTTCATGTACATAGTCGGCTATCCAATTATCAACAGCATATTTTGTCCCAACAATGTTGGTTCTTTCCTTCTCTGCATTTGTTTTGCTTCTCTCACTCTCTTTATGAGTAATGTTATTTTTTTAAATTTGTCAATTTGTCAAGTCATTCATATTTAAATATTTTTTAAATGATTTTTTTGATTACATTTTACCTGCCATAGACATTAAGTGAATTTCTGACGGCGTTTTTTAGATCTTGATTGGTAAAAACTTTATTCTTTATGATTGGGTTCAAAATTTCAAAAATATCTGCGACGTTGATGTTAATTTTAAGTATTCATTAAGTTGTGATTTTATTATTTAACTTATTTACCTAAAATTATGGCAAGGAACTTCTATGATAATACAGGAGTTATTTCGTAAAGTGAGTTTTATTTGTATCTGACGTTTAAATAAACAATACTTTTATATATTTGCTAAAAACGATTTAGTTATGACAGACGATTGATAATTTATTTATTTTATTTATTTATTCATTTATTTGAAACAAAAAAATACAGGGTGACAATAACAAAGACATTGTATAGTTTTTGATAGATAAATTTATTAGTATGACAAAATGAGTCGTCAGATATGTCAAATATAGAAAGACAAAATCCTATGACCTATATCAATTGAAAAATGAAATATTTGTTTTTCTAAATTTAATATAACTTCCTATAAAACATCACATCCCCTGACTTTTTTTGACAAAAAATTAAACACGGCATGTGAAAGTACATTTCGTAGTAATAAAACATCGATAAACTTGAATAAATACTAATAAAGCGGAACGATAAAAGTGCCGGAAACGCTATAAAATGTTATAAATATACACAAGTGCTATATTACCACGAATTTTTTGATATAAATAAATGAGAAATTTGGGAAATTAACGTGATCATAACATCTTACTATTTTTTAAAACTATGTTTATGTAAATATTTTCAAACATAGGTTTTGCTAAAAATATTAATATACGCTTTGAATTCATTTTATTCTTAAAAAAAAAACAAACAAAAACGTTAAAAAAAACATTCAAACAAAAGCGCGCGGCAAAGCTACCGTGATCTTTCTTAACAACGCCATCTAGTAAACTAAAATAAATTCTGATTGCAATAATTTAGCTTTTTTAAAAAGTGCTTTGTATAAACTCTTATTAAACTCATCATAGTGTAAAGAGTTTTGTTTACGATATAACAATACTGTTACTTTTTCTTTTATGTTTAATTTAACTCCTGGTCTGTCATCCTCAAAGCAATATTAGAAATTTCAAAAAACAGCTCATGGTACATGTTAAATAATGATTAATTTATAATGAATCATTAAAACTTGTAAAAATTAGTAATAGTAAGTAAAGTAATCTTACTTTAGGGATGTCATGGTACAAAAATAGAATTGTTTTAATATTACTTTACGATTTGGTGCTAAGGCCTTTAATACGAATAAATATTTTTAATACTTACCATATCTCACAAAACTTTAAACACAAAAATTTGTATATTGGATATTTTACATTTTATGTGTCATATTTTATTTCGAAAAACTCGCTATCACAATTTTTATAAACACTAAAAATATTATTACTAATCTTTCATTATTTAATAAAAACCTTTTGCATGTTTATTTTTTCGTTTCTTTTATCTCTCTTTTATCTCGTCTTTAGACAAATGACAAGCGTATGTTGTCGATTCTACTTGATGACATAAAAAGTTTATAATTTCAACTTCTGTCAAACTCATACATGTATCATTCTATTCCATGAGTCTAACTGCCTCTTGTCTAGGGCTTTTAGAACAGATTTGTTACAAATGAATCATTTTTCTGAGTATCATTATCAATGTATGAAACTTTAAATAGAATAACGCGTATTTAATGAATTAGAAATTTTTTGACTGTGACGAATTTTTTAATTTTGATGTAATTCATTTTCAAATGAATTAAATAATGATAGTATATTCCTTATAAAATAATATTAAAACAAAGCTAAACAAAAAAGGAATAAAAAAAAAATGTAAAGAAAATATTTTTTGTTTAATTCATATAACTTATATAATGTCAGTGCCTTTTAAGCTGAGCGAGAATAGGCGGCAAATTCAATAACCCTTTATTCTTTAATCTTGTATTGTACAAATTAAATAATCAGCTATTATTGTTATAATTCCGAGTGTTACTGATAAGGATTATCATTATTTTACAATGCCCAGATATTTCTTGTATAAATTGGCAGGGATTGATGTCCTTTGTTATCAGTGTTTGTGATTTTTACAAAATTGTTGGTTATTTGGAATTCATACCAAATATGAAGGTATTGTTATTAAACTTTGTTATAAAAATATTTGCGGGTATATAGTGTAAGCATTTTTCTTAGGTTAAATATTAGTTTACGTTTAATTTTTTGGTAATCTAGTGAAATTAAACTTGAAAAACCAGCTTTTAGATGTTATAAACTAAAAAGCCTCAAGTTATTTCAAAATGTTATATGATTTTAAGTATATGTATTGGATCAGGTGTTCTGCCATATTCTGGCAGTGTTAGCTCTTGTGGCAGCCGTGTGTGGCCACGGTCGCGTCATGGACCCCCCCTCCAGGGCGTCTATGTGGCGCAGTGGGTTTAAAACACCCCATAATTACGATGACAATGGTCTGAATTGCGGCGGCTTTGGACGACAATATGGACAAAATAAGGGAAAGTATGTTTGGATTATATATATATAATTTATTTTTATAATAAACTTAATAAATATTTTTTTAAATTCTATTAATTATATTTTTTTAAAATAAATATCCATAATTTTATTGAAATAAAATCATAGCGCTCCACTATCGCGGGTTGGGTTACTATGTACTAAAACTGTCTAAGACATGTTTTAGTTTCATTTTCCTTAACCGACTTTACAAAATATAAGTATTATCCATAAAAATATTTTTATGAGCTGTCAATAAAACTTTTCGACGGATATTTTATGATTCTCTTAATTTTTCTCACTGTTCAGATGCGGAATTTGTGGAGACCCCTTTGACCAAGCCAGACCTCGAAGTCATGAACTCGGTGGTAGATACGGGTCAGGTATAATAGTGACGGAGTACAAAGCAGGTCAAGTCTTTACAGCCACCGTCGAAATCACCGCCCACCACAAAGGGTACTGGTACTTCAACATCTGTCCTGACCCGAGCTCAAACGACCAATCCTGCTTCGACAAAAACCCTGTGGAATTGGAGAATGGAGGAACGAAATTCTACCCTCCTTCTACAGGGGTATTTAAAGTCAACTACAGATTGCCCCACAATTTGAGTTGTACCCACTGTGTGCTTCAGTGGTGGTACAGAGCTGGTAATAATTGGGGTGTGTGTGACGATGGCACCCAGGGGCTGGGTTGTGGTAATCAGGAATACTTTGGGGCGTGTACCGACATTAGCATCAAACCAGCAGTATCAATTATACCGGAATCTGGACCTATTGATTTGAATTAATACAATAATTCGAGGACAAACTTAAAGAGAGCTATAAAAAAAAAGGATAATATGACCAAAAAACACATTTTTTTTCTTATTTATTGTAAAATAACTTAAAACTTTGATATATTTTTTTTGTAAAGCATTTAAAATAATACTAATTTCTGTAAGCTGCCATCTTTGACATATTTATTGTTATAATAAATTATATTTTTATCTAAACCCCAGTATTTAATTGCACAGATATTTATTTAAAGAAGAATGAAAATACAAGATTTCTAGAAATCTTAACTTTTTTTATTTTTAATAGTAGTAGTAGTAGTTGTAACAGTAGTAATTTAAGTATACTATAAAAAAATATATATATATTTATGCTGAAGTTATATTTATGTTAAGTTTTGAACCCATAAGGATCCTGTGAACGACGCGATTCTGCCATACCCAGAGCTCATGGATGAATAAACTTGATTGGGGCAAAGCCGGATCGCGACGTGAAGTCAGTTCAGTGAAACTAGTTTTTCAAACTCCGATAGTTGTTACTTAAATACAGCTGGATAATTATATATAAAAGTAATCATGTAAAAATATATTTATAACATAATACCAACAAAAACTAAGAATATATGTCACAGTTTCATATATAATAAACACAATGTTATCAGTAACTTATTGTTTTAACAATTCTATCTGATCACCGTTAAGAGGATTTAATAAAAACACGATAGATCATGTCAAATTGAACAAACGCCAGTAAATATAGAATAATGTTTACTGAGAATTAAATCAATTAAAACATTAGTAATGGACGTGTCTTTAGTGGTCACAATTATAAAAAGAGGTAAGTAATTTTCACGGTATCTTCGCGGTTTGATAGAATAAATTAGGTAATTTTTTAAGATTATTTTCACAGCCATTATGAAGTTATTTTAGCTTTGTTTTCATTGAATATAATTTATTCATTCAAGTTCTATTTGTTTGTCCAAGTTATGTTTTCAAAAATTAGAAAAGAAATAAAAATAACAAAATATGTCAGATGTCAACATGACAATTAAATTAAAATATGTCAATAATATTCAATACGTTACAAGTATATAATAATAGCGCGTAAGAGAAAACATATTCTATAGTTCGCGCCAATTATCGGGATAATATCTCTTATTGTATTTTATTTATATAACAAAAATATTTAAAATTCACTTAATATTCAAAAATATTTCTCAATAAGCAATATTGTTCATACAAAGTATGATATAATTTGTTTGTAATAAAAGATGTCTATCAACTATATCGGAGTCACGGATCTTATCAGATTGATTTTAGGAGAAAGCGAAGTATATTTAAGATCGATCGAATTAGAAAGGCTTGGAGCCAGAAAAATCATTGCTATACCCAGTAGTTACCGAACGGACGCCATTAATTCACGCAAATGTGAAAATAGCGGGAAATTAATTTTCGCTCACATATTTACGGTCTAATAAACTTAAAACCTATACAACAATACAAGTGTAAATTTATGTGTGAATATTAGTGACTAATTAATTTATTTTAATATTAATGTGTGAAATGTGTGTTGTTTTTAAAACAATATTACGGTGATGTTCGAGAATTCTTGAAGTGATTAAACACGAAATAAGATAGACAAATAAATAGTAAAAATAAAATGAATTTTTGTGTATAAAGCACGGTAAGTATTAAATGATTATTATCTTTTCTTTGTTCTAGATTTAAAATTCTTCTAATATATTTGTTTCATATCTTCGACTATATTTAAGCATAATTAAATAAAATTAATTTAAAACTAAAATATTATAACTTTTGATCTCGGCTTCGCCTCTATAAATAATTTCAAATATATTTCTGACTTAATAAATACAGACCGTATCTAAGAAATTTTTAAACAATTAGTATTATTACTATTATTGTCATAATAAAAAATTACCTAAACTCAAGATATGTCATATATTACCTGAATCTCCCCGATTTAATATATATAGAATTATACATTTTTGCATATTTTAAACCTTTTCATTCTTGTAGTAATGGAAATAGAGAAATTTCGAACAATTTTTTAATTATTATTAGCCATATCGGAGGAAGGAAGGAAGTCAAATGAATTATCGCTATAAGGCTAGGATCATACGACGCAATTTCGAACAGCGTCTTCTATTATATAAATTATAATTTAAAAGCTTCAGAAAAAGATATATATATATATATATATATATATATATATATATATATATTAATTCTGACTGTTTACGCATCACTTCAGAAATACTATTAAAATTTTACTTCCATTTTTAGATGACGCATGACATGACATGACGTTTCATGTTTTATTTCATCTAAATTTAACAACTAGAAAATATTATAAAGCTGAAGACTTTGTTTCTTTGTTTGTTTAAATGCGCTAATCTTCGAAACTACACCAAGAATTTTTTTTTTCTTATTATGATAGATGAGAATCTATATCTAATTGTCTTAATAATAAATGAAATCGTTCGTATGCGGAGTAATCCGCGAGTTACGTCTAGTATTGAATTAAATAAAACGCAACAAAAATACTATTGCACCGAGTTATATTGTATTTAACCGAAAATCGTAAGAGAGAAAACTTCATTTGATTTTCTCTATTTCATTATTGATGAGTGACTATGTTCCGTCTTGTGGGTGTTTTTTATTAGAGCACGTAAAAGTTAACGTTGATTTGTATGCAATAAGAGCAACGCCATCTAGCGGAAGTAAGGTGACACTGCTCTTATTTTATACAAATCGATGTTTATGCTAAGTGCTTAAGCAGATTAGAAAACTCGCATTAGGTACACCATTTAGTATATTCACCCTTGCCTATATATCTAAATATTTAAATATATTCTTCAAATAACTCTTTTTTTCTTGAAATAAATTAATCAAATTTTCATGATTAAAAGGATTATGAAATCGTCGCCGTCTTTTGTCCCAGTGCGGTTAATTCCCGAAGCACTATATAGTATTTACTAGCAATTCGTAATACATACATAAATCGCAAAGAAAAAAGTCCAACATTTCTCGACACGTAACATCCGCTACCGCTAATAATCGCGTCATGTGTTCTAGGCCTAAGTAGTAATTACAATGTCGCAGCGTAAAAGCAGTAAATATTAATCTTAACCACGCAAACTTTCGCTTTTTTGTGAGTAATATACTTCTCAAGTATTATATTTATAGAAATTTAGTATGACACAGAGGGCACTGATAAACATATCGGACACCGGAAATAAGTTATCGTTTATTTACGATGTCTATAATTATTATTGTTATAATTTTATATTTTTTAGGCACGGGTTTAATGTCTTCCATCTTCTTATGTCCCTTACTTTTTTGTCCCAAAACCGTACCAATGTACTGAATACCGATTAACGATGTACCGTTTCGTGATGTACCTAAAAGCGTGAACCCCTTTTTTTTTTTTGTTCGTTGGAAAAATCCGTTACGGATACCCCGTCGGCCAAGAAGGTGATGGCCGGGGGGTTATGTGGGACTACCCGGCAGCATAGAGGACGCTGCCATTTTTAAGGCTACCCACTATAAAACCAACGGTTGCCTTCATCGCCATAGTGGGACGTCACGGGATCGCGTTAACACTCACCGTGACGCCCCGGCACAGGCGTGAACCCCTATTATCTTTAAAGTGTTGAGTATTTTTTTTTGTTAGTTTTTATAGTATTATTAAATAGATGGATAAAAATACCATACATATTATAATTTACTTTGTATTTATTGCATATTTAAATTTTTATTTATATTTGTTAAAAGCTTACTAAATTATGCATAATAATACAATAAAAATGTATATATATATTATTTATGAGGAATGATATATTTGTCTAAGTTTATATTAAAAGTAAACAGCATTTTTACGAATTTGAAGTAAAATAAAAAAATATAATAATTTCTATTTTATTGACTGTATTGAATGTATACGTAAGATACAATAAATATATGTGTAAAAATTATTTAAAATGACAAAAAATATTTGTTGTAATATTATTTACCTTTTTGATACAAATTATACCAACAACGCTGTTTTTATTGCATTTTAGTGTTCAGTATTTATATATGATCAAATTTTGTCGACTTTTCTTTACAAATTGCCGGCGAGATTTCGTTTCTGCTATCTTTACATCTAACAACGAATAAAAATTGTTTTATTATGTTAAGACAAATTTTCTTGATAATATTAATTTTAATAATAAAATTTATAAGTTATTTCTAAGACAATATATTTTTAGGTATTGACAGTGGCATAACAATTGCAAGACAGCCAAATGCCAGGCCCCCATTGCGAAGGAGCTTAAATTAAAAGTAACTAAAAATCAATTATGATACTGTTTGCATGTAATACTTCATATAGACTGTTTAAAATAAAATACAACATTTATATAAGAGAAATGAGGACCCCATCCGATGCATTTGCTGCGGGATTCGCACAATACAGTCTCGCCACTGAATATAGCAGGGGAGGCTAACTCAATCGGACTCGAGATCTACTGTCTGCCTTTCTAATTATTTGCGATCTACCGACTAGGAATTTTTTAACTATACTCCAATAATTTTCCTAATATTTAGGACGGGAATAGGTAGGTACCAATAATTTTTTCCTTGCCCGCGATCGACTGACCTAGGGGCCGCGATTGACTGGTCGAGTGCGATCGACGGGTTGGCCTTCCCTAGCATATAGACTAATATTACACAATTTTAAGAAAATTTAGACATATTACAATGAAGATGTTAATGTTTTTGTATTGTTAATGTCTGCAAAAAACAAACACCTTAAAGAGAAGTTGAAACTGGCGCCTTTCTCTGTCGTTAGGTTGTAAGTTGTTTATTACGTAAATATATGACTTTTCACTAGCATTTAGTAAGTGACATACATTATTCATTGCTCTAACTTACTTTCATCGTTGCGTTTTATTTCAGAGCACGTGCTTCATTACCAACTCAATAAAATCATGCATTTGTTGTTATAATACATAACAAAACATAAATATTAAACAAAATAAGATTATGTAATTAATATGATACAATAAAAACTTATTGTATGGAATATTAAAAAAAATTTGAATAAAAAATGTATATGACTTTCTCTTTTAAATTGGATAATAAACAAATTATGTTCATACATACCTACATTTCATGTTTCGAGAATGTTCTGAGGATAGTTACTGGTACTGATATGCTGGTTTACTTATTTCGAGGACATTGACCTGTTTGTGGAGAAGTAGTGCGGATCTGACACATGAATTCCACTTAATGAATAAAATTGCACATCCCAGACATATGTAATTATATTATAAAATAACTAACAATTTTATTACGAAATCAATTAATAAATAAATGGATTTTGGTTGGTTAAAGCGTATATTAGAAAAAAAACAAAAAAAACATTAGGAGAGATTTATAAATATGCTACTTAAGAGTAATAGTTGAGTACTAATGTTTATCATTTCGCGACCGAAGGTTCAGTTTAAAAAATTAGTATTTGTTTCGGCTTCAAAATGGCCAAAACTTTCGGTCACGCTCAAAATCAGGTATTCGTGAATGATCGTACGCCATTCGGTAATCTTCGTGACTAACTCCATCTAACTCGCATTTCTGAAAAGTCCATCCCGTAGTTTCTAAGATTGGCACGTTTAAACAAATATATTTTATAACATTAGTTTAGATATAAAAAGTATTATATCTATTCGTAAATTGAAATATAGTATATTATTCACATATTTACATTGTATAGTGAATTGTGCAATAGAAAATTTGAATATCTTTAAATGAGTATCGATTTCGGATAATGAGAGTAACGCCGAAAGTTCGGTTACGGTTGTTTGAAAAACCTTTTGTGATCCGAAACTATACTGTGATGTTAATATTTTTTTAGACCATTGTTTTTATAATAATAATTTTTTTGTATATAGATAAAATTAAAATAAGTATTGTTTTTATTAAAAATATAAAGATATCCTTTCCAAATTGATAACGGTAATTGGTAATGGTAATGTTATAAATTTTTTGCGCTTGACATCATGACAGTTAGGTATAACAGTTTTATAGATAATGAGATAGTGATTTTCTACCCCGAAATAAGTTTACGAGTTTTAGAAGTCACGATTATTGATTGCCCACGATTATCATGTACCAGCATAAATTAGGTATTTTTGAATTTGTCTTTTATTAGTATGCATACTGAATACTAATAAAACTATTTTTACGGATTAAAACTATAATTTGGTTACATTTTTGATTTTAACCCGACGTTTCGAATACTTTGCGGTAATCGTGTTCACGGGTAGACGAGATGTAAGTGTCTGTCCGAAAGTCAGTTAATTAATCATTAATTAACTAACTATCATTAATTAATTAACTATCATTAATTACTAACATTATAAATAGGTTTCTATCCAAAGTGTACCCGTGAGAATCTAAGAAAATGCTGTTGGGCATATAATATCTAATATTAACAGATGCTACGACACGTGTTCACGCTTTCATTCCTGGTGGGTTTGGTGCTGGGTCACGGTCGTGTATTGCAGCCACCCTCCCGCGCGTCCATGTGGCGCTGTGGGTTTTCCACTCCTCACAACTATGATGATGATGGACTGAACTGCGGCGGCTTCTATCGCCAATATGCCGTCAATAAGGGCAGGTAAGTTGTTTTTTTCTACGTTGATAAAATTATGTATAATTATTTGGGTGTTCTCACGTCAGTACTATCGGAATTTGCCTGCCTAGTTACGAACTCAATCAGGATCGTTATTCATAAGCTCGGAGAAGGAGGAACCATGACTTTTGTGATGGAGGGGGAACACTAATTAGACAAAATTCCGATAATATTGACATGAATACAGCCGAATAATTTAAACTTATAGTAATCAAACACGAAAGTTTATAGAAAACTATACGTATCAGAATATTTTTTTATATGAATATATCACAATAGGTGCGGCATTTGCGGAGATGCGTATGACATGAAACCACCAAAGAAACATGAGCTCGGTGGCATTTACGGCCAGGGCATAATAGTAGCGGAATTTGAACCAGAACAAATTATGACCACCACAGTCGAAATAACTGCCTTCCACCGTGGATATTGGTATTTTAAAATCTGTCCAAATCCAAAGACTAACAGACAATCATGTTTTGACAAATATCCGGTAGAACTTTTGACGGGAGGGACGAAATATTACCCACAAAAAGGAGGAGTGCATAAAGTGAAATATCGTCTTCCTAAAGGTTTAGTTTGTCAGCACTGTGTTCTTCAATGGAGGTACATAGCTGGTAATAATTGGGGTTTCTGTGGAAATGGTACCTCAGGGTTGGGATGTGGAAACCAGGAAACTTTTGGGGCCTGTTCTGACATATCGATCAGCGAGAATTCCATTGATACCGATGCTCGTCCTCTGAAATTCTCCACAGCTTCAAATGATATCAGTGAAGGTAAGACTTTGAGATAATAGATGTTATTCGCGGTTCCATCCACGAACGAACGGTTTTAGTAGTAGTAAATAGCCTATATATAGCCTTTCTCGTGAACCTGTCTATCATATGCAAAAGGATTTTTTTAAATCCATCTTGTAGTTTCGGAGATTAGCGAGTGCAACAAAAAAAACAAACAAAAAGAATCTTCAACTTGATAATTCAATACACTTTCAATTTATAATATCCAATATAATCCAATAAATTCATTGTCTATGTCATGGACTATAATAATAAACAATATCTTTTTATTGAATATAAAAAAAAAGATTAAAAAGTATAATCTAAAAATTCCGATAAAAAATATTTTCACTCATGTAAAATTCAAATCATAACATTATTTTATAATCAGCAAATATCTGTTTTATATACTTGATACCTACTTAGGAACAACTTAAATATATATATGAATTAAATATATATATGAAGGTGTATGTTTCTTTTTTTATAACACAAGAAGGTATTAGAAAGATTATGATGGATTTTCTTAGGAGAATATTATATTGTTAAAAATAAAAAAATTGTACTGAAGAGTTAAACCTTATTTCAATTAAAAAGTACTTCTTTGAGATAATGTTAAAATAAAATTAAAAGAATTATAATGAAACTAGGAATGTTAAGATTAAGTTTAAATAAATATATCTAAAATTGTCAACTTTACTCAAACTTGCAACCTGTCTGGAACTGTCCCGTTGCTCTGATAATTGAGCTACCATGTACTACCGCTACCCGCTTTAATATATATAATATCAATTCATCTAGAACTGTAAAAATATATGAGTATGGTCATCATGTAGATGAAGTGGCGTTTTAGAAGATAATTAATTTAGAAAAACTTTAACTTATAGATTTATTGAACTTACTTCGAAAAGTCACAGCAAAACCCAAATACAAATATAAAAAAACAAAACCGATGCAGAAGAAAAAGAGAAGTCACCGCAAACCCAGAAACAACATACGACCATCGAAACGAAAAAAGGTAGATATATTTAAATATGAGGTTGTTTTCACATTTATTATTTAAGTACAATAAATTGTTTATTAATGTCGATATATTTCATCTTTCTTAATAGATTTTAATCGAATGTTAAGAATATGTTGACGAATTATAATTCTGATTGTGATTGCAATTGTGATTGAGATTGCAATTGTGATTGAGATTGCAATTGTGATTGAGATTGCAATTGTGATTGAGATTGCAATTGTGATTGAGATTGCAATTGTGATTGAGATTGCAATTGTGATTGAGATTGCAATTGTGATTGAGACTGCAATTGTGATTGAGATTGCAATTGTGATTGCGATTGCAATTGAGATTGCAATTGTGATTGAGATTGCAATTGTGATTGAGATTGCAATTGTGATTGAGATTGCAATTGTGATTGAGATTGCAATTGTGATTGAGATTGCAATTGTGATTGAGATTGCAATTGTGATTGAGATTGCAATTGTGATTGAGATTGCAATTGTGATTGAGATTGCAATTGTGATTGAGATTGCAATTGTGATTGAGATTGCACATGTGATTGAGATTGCAAATGTAATTACTATTGTAATTGCAATTGTGATTGTAATTATGCTTGTGAACGCAATTGTTTGTGATTGCAATTGTAATTGATTCATTTTATTGTTATTTAGCAGTTGTAGTCTTTCTAATCTTTATTTGTTATTGAACTTATGTTTATTCAATAGTTGCGTAACAAATCTTTATTATTATTATTTATTTTATTTTAATATTTGCTATTTTATTTACAACTAAACGCCGTTTAGTTTTCAAAAATAAATAATTATTTGTTTCAGGTTTGGGAGTTTAAATACATTTGAGTGCCAAAGGGTTTAAAATGTTATAGATTTAAGTATCCCATCAGTGGGCAAGGACATAGCTGGGATTATTGAATTAAGATTATTTAATTATTAAAAATAAAACACAAATCAACTGCTTCAGTTATTTATTCCCATTATTTAATATGCAAATCTAATCTTTTACATCTACAGCGTGATTTTTATTCTACATTTTTTAGAACGTTTTACACACATATATTGAAAAATTTCAAGTTTCATTTCATATTTTCAATTTATGTAATGTTCACGGTTTCAATAGCAAACTGACTAATTATAGAATTTTAGTTTCAGGAAAAATATTCCTTCAAAATAAATAGTCATTAAAATTATTTGACCTATATCCACAATCATTTTTAATTTTACATCTTAGTCTAGTCACCATTTACTAACATCCAGAAGTGTATCAATAAGATGGTAATACAGCAAAATACCACGGGGCCCCCAGCCGAAAGGGGCCCCGATCCTAAAGAGCCTGCTTAGGTTAAACAAGAGCCCCATCCATTGAGTTTGCTAAGGGCCTTACCAATACTAAACATTCATACTTTTGTTAGGTATTTAGAATAAATAACCAAAATATATTGTTACTTTATTGCAGTGCACAACCTAACTTTGGAAGCGTTGCATATGTATGCACACACACATACACATACAATTTTAATGCAGTTACACGCTTTATCCCATTTATAATTAAACTCAGACGTAAAACATACCCTAAACAAGCATTCCCGACAAGCAATAGTGGGACTATCAACAATAATTATTATATATAATTATCCGGTTGTACTCATGTTAGTACTATAGGAATTTTCAAGAAATTTCCAACCCCTTCGGAGTAAGATAAGCTCGTAGCTCGAATCACGCCGTGAACACCTTTGACTAGCCTGAAACTAGTCGGATAAATTACAAGTATTTAAGTAAGTACATCCGGATAATTATATATAATAGTAATCATGAATCACGAAAGTTTTAACATCAATAATAAGATAAATATCTTGGTTTAAATTTACAATCACAGGCATTAAAATTATTTTTTTATATTCTCCATACACTAAGTTATTTTACTATTTAATATCAATAATTAACACAACCGCCAAATACCAATTGGCAAGTCCCGAAATATATATCCTATAGGTCGTAGGTTCGAATCCTGCTTGTGTTGATAATTTAATTTTTAAGCCGCTACTGAACTACTTAGTTATATTAGAAGAATGCATAGACAATTTAAAATTGTAAATATAATTTTGTTGAGAATATAATTTAAATTCTAGATGTATGTAATATAATAAAATTTTGACAAATATATACAGATATATCAACAATCGTAAATAATTTATATCTTTAAAATATATAGGGATGCATTGTTCTGCTGTCTCATTCGTGAACAGCAAAAGTGACAGAGATGTATAAATATATAGCACTTTACATCTATCTCGCTTACATTATAGAGCAGGTATGATATCTCTTTCCCTCGCAAACAAAATTTTAGACCGATGTATAATTAATAAACACGACATTTTATCTTGGTAAATATAAGAGTCACTGAAATTTGCTATCTCGCTCACACTCGATAAAAGTGAAACAGGTATACATACACAAATCTTGTTTAAAATATTTCAAGACATAACTTTGACAAAATATGTTATTTTAAATAACAATTTATATTTTATGTTTTGTTTCACAAAATTTACAAATCATCAAATATGTAATAAATAACAGATATTATTTATTTGTACTAAATTTAATATTTAATTTTATATATAATAAGTATTATTTTAATGATAATTTACAATCACACAACTATTCACTACTTGACATCTAGTAGCATTTGAAAAAAATCTAAACAATATAATATAAAATACATAGACTAAAATATTATTATGAAATGTTAACTAATAATGTTAATTAAGGCATGAAAATTGGACGAATATTTATTAGAACATATTTGTGGTTTCAAAATTTTTAAAATAATAAATTTCAGTATCTGAATGTCCATGACAATAACTTTTGAAAATAAGTTAGAATGAACTTAGATATTGACAATTTATTACATATTGTTGTTATATAGTTTCAGTGAGAACAATAACGTTTCTTTCTTTGTTATATTTGATTTTAAAAAATACTTGATATTTATGAAATGAGAAAAAACTAATAAATTATTTCAAAAACAAACACACTTATAAATAAATCAACAAAATCGATTTAATCATTGCATAAAACTCCAACATTGTTTAAATTTTATACATCAAGTACAATATCAGATAGTCATCAGCTAAACCGATGGATTAACTACGATTAACCAGCTTATTCTCGATTAACGTTGGTTAATCAAGCTCAATTCGCATGCTAGGTGCTAGTGAGCCACATTGTATCTTTGATTCCTTCAGTTTATTGAGTGACAGTCTCATATCCTCCATAGTAATCGGACGCACAGCATCCAAATATTCATCGTCTGAATCCGACGCGTTCTGTGCTTTTGACTGAAAGTTAAGTTTAAACATTATTATATTAAATCAATTGCATAAAAATACTTTTCTTTGTACTATAATATAGAGAAAAATAATTAGAATTTTACTCTTTTAAAAGACAATTATATAAATAATTACCTATTGCATAACATTATTTCACCAACTCAGTCTTAGTAAGAAATGTCTATACACATCTTTGACCATTTAAAATTGACTGACAATTATAGTCATAATATAATAAAACATGCACTACATCTATATTCTGACAGCACCAGTGGGAAGACCTTTTCTGTCTAGTGACATGATTTCTACTACTACTACTACAACTACTACTACTACTATAGTTCTATCGACTACTATCGTGGTCGTGGTGTAACGTCACGCCAGTAGCGACATCGATCCCTACCTGGTCCTTCGCCAGCTCCTCCCGTGCCAGGTCCCTGACGCGGTAGACAGCGGCCTGGCGACATAGCTCGTGCAGGTCGGAGCCTGAGAAGCCCTCCGTGCTGGCGGCAAGACGGGAGTAGTCGATCTGTGGAGTAAAAGGGTACTATAACTATTATTTATGTGCCGGGGCTATACCACTAATTCTCCAAGTAATATTAAAACCATCTTTATTTCCCTCTTTGTACCATGCCACCAGAACAAAATATTATTTATGAAAAAGAAAAATTCATTATTAAATTTTAACAATTTCATATAAAGATTTACTGGTACATAGCTCTTTTTCAAAAATTCAAAGCTTCACAAAGTAAAATAGTTTTAAGGAGTTCATGGTAGGCCACCTGAATGGGTTCAACAAAGAAGAGATTCCCTAATTAACCATACTTAATACACAAATGGATTTATAGTACTCTGTACTTTAAAATATGTTATCGACACTTAAATAAATATTGAAATGAGAATTTGTGTACGTGTACGTGCGTGCGTGTGAGCATGTTTACGTGCGTGAAGTACTTCCTTATGTGCATATGAGTGTGAGGACTTGTATTTGTGTTCGTACGTCATCGGCGGTAGGCTCGCTAGTTAGTATGAGCTGAAGGATGCGATCTCTCTGCTGCTCACTAGGCATGGGCACGTGGAAGGTAGCAGGCATACGGCGCTGGATCGCCTTGTCCAGGTCCTGGGGCCGGTTAGTTGCTCCTGAAATACATATATTATTAAATAATTGTAAAAGATTTTCATTTTTACTAACAAGGATAAACTACACAACTCAATAAATTATAATGTTTTGTTTTAAAATGTTCACATTAAATCATTCATATACTTTTGTGACATTAAATGTATCAAATTGAATGTAAATCTATTTCTAAACAAAAAACATACCCATTATAATTACTGTACAGGTGTTGTCTGTGATAAGTCCATCCCACAGTGACATGAATTGTGTCTTCATCATAGCAGTCGCCTCATGGTCATGTGCTGTGCGAGTCCTCAAAAATGACTCAATTTCATCTACAATATAGTAGAATATATGAAATTTTGATAAATTATCTAATTAACATAACCAAATAAACAATCTGACTGTGCTTATGTTATTTTTTTTTATTTGCCAAGTTCATGTTGTCTCTCTGCAATGCTTTGAGCTCATGTTAGAACAGGCTAAAACCTATTTGAGCAAATACCCATAACATGAGATAAATATATATAATAGTAATAGTGACAGTCTTAATATAGTAAAAACAAATTACCAATAAATACAATACAGGGCTGAAGTTTGACAGCAAGACTGAATACCGCAGCTGCTAGCTTCTGTGTCTCTCCATACCACTTGTCAGTTAGAAGTGACACATCAAGATTGATGAAACTCATGTTTGCTTCCTTTGCTGTTGCCTTGGCTATTAGTGTTTTGCCACAACCTGGTAATGAATAATTTACTTAAACAAGTTATTATTGATAAGAGAGATATAGTTTTTATTTTTGTTACTCAAATAACTTCAACTTATGTAAAAACTAAAACAAGAGAAGAGAATGTTCCCAAAATTGTTATGTAATAGTTTTATAAATAAAGTCTATAAATATTGAATACTGTATAATCCCACCTGGTGGTCCATGTAGCAGCACTCCTTTAGGAGGCTGAGTGAGCCGGCTGTCGGCAAACAGCTCTCTCTTCTGAATCGGCAAGATCACTGTCTCTCTCAGCTCATTGATCAAGTGATCCAAACCAGCTATATCTTTCCAATTAACCTTTAATAAATTTTATGATGAATATTAATAAAGACTTTTCAATATGTTTTAAAATTTCTAAATAAAGTTAAAAAAACTCAAGGTAAGTGTAATTTTTACCTTTATTTCATAATGTATTCTTTTTTAGTATTACTTTCAAAGAACCTTAATAATATGTATTACAATATCAATATACTAATATATAATAGATACAAAATAAGATAGAAATATCTAATAATACTAATCTAATAACTACATTTACCAAGATACTTACATTGATCTCCTCCGGCACAACTAGCTGTGAAGCAATAATCATCTCATGATCAGTCAGCTTGTCCAGCGCCAGTGAATGTTTTCCACTTAGTCCCGCTCTGCAAGATATTCTAACATATGGATCATCCATACAGTTGTTTGTATAAAAAATTATTACTATTACATTTTGTTTTATAATCTGACTTTTCAATACTATAGTTGATTCGAATTCTGTTTTGGTAAAATGTAACATCAAATTAATACGACTATGATAAATTAGGTCGCATTATTTATTATTCGGTGGACTTAAATAAGCTATCAGAATACTGACAGGCGTAAAACACCTGTTTTGATTCGCTTAAAGATGCGGTATTGATAATACTTGAACATTGAAAATCGATACTCACTTGCGTAACTGTTCCCGCGCTCTCTCTTCAGCTTTTTTCCGACTTTTAGAAGTAGGATCTATTTGATTCACAAGCCACTTTATTGAGAAATAAGTCACTGCAGACACAAAAGCAACGCGTATAGCCATTTGGAATACATCATTCCGCGTAAATGCCGACCCTTCCACCATCATGCCTTTGCTTATCAGTTGAAAATATTAGAAATTAAACAATCTTATCAATATATTAAATAAAAAGATTTCCTTTATGAGTTACGCAAAAATATGGTTCTAATTTTGATACTGTTCCTCATCAGCCCTTTGAAAAAAATCTGTCAAAGACAAGGCATGAAGACTGAAGACATTAGACAATGGTAAAAATTGCTATATAGACTATGGTAAAGTATTTTCTATTGTCAATTCTATCATCTATATTTCATAAGCTATACCTTATGTCATTGCTTTTTTTTTATTATATTATTAATTTAATAACTGGGAAAAAACTAATTTTGCTTCTTTATTTACGTTAAAATCATATTAAGTGTAACTTAATTGAAAATATATCAAATATAATAAATTACATAGATTTATAAACTCTATGGTCGGGATTTACCTTAAAATCTTGAATATCTAGACTTCTAAAGCATAAAAATATATACATTTGTTTCCAACTTTAAGCCTAGGAAATTTTCCTCACTAATCAGGAAATAATAGATCAAAACTGTAATCTTACAACAATCTTGAGATCGTCTTAAGAGGTCATTCGTTTAGGTGTTTGTTTAAATGGAGCATATGAAAAATAAGAGACTATTTTATAAAATGTTTGTCACATTAAAATTACATCTTAATAAAGTCAGTGATGTATTAAACCATTATTTTTGGAACTAATTAATTTATTTTGTTTGATGAAATAATATTTATAAATTAATAATTAATACTTTAAATATATAGTTTGTTTATATAAATTTTGTTCGCTACGCACGATTCTTTCATATTCTTTTATTAATTTGAAATTTTTAGTAGATTATTTTGCTATTCTGAGCTAAGTCATCGAAGTACATGAGTTTAGAACTGAATTTAAATAAAGTCTCATCTGGTCATAAGTTGAACGAGGTTTTCATTAGCAATATATTTTGACAATGATAATTTCAAATTAAACGTTCAACTTTGACGAGTTTAGTATATATTTGTTCAAAGTAAGTGTACCAGCCTGCTGCCAAACAAGCTTTGAAAACATGCTAATGTAAGCAAGTTAGAAAAATATAATGAAATGCTCAATAAAATTTTATTTGTGCTAATATAAGCCGATAAATATAAATATATGTAACACTTTTAATGTGATCTACAATACATTTGATTTGAGTAGATGTCAAGCGGCAGTCAGCTGTCATTTTTGAGACGTGACATGTGTGTGTTTTTTATTTACAAGTTAAGTAACCTAAAGGCAGAAATCTATTTCTTTAATTTTTTAATTATATTACGGCGTTGGAATTTATTAAATAAATAACATTTAAAATGAAGAAGCCAGTTAATAAACCAAAATTTAAAAATACACGTAAAGTTCTTAGAAAAGAGAAGAGGCAACAGAAGAAAAATAACCGCAAAGAATATTATTTAAATAGGAAAAGTGATTTAATTGAACCCCAAGTGATCACCGCACCGGGACAGTTTGTTAAAAGGCCTGCAAGTCCAGATCTGAATAAAGTGACTAAAGTAAGAAGTCATTCACATGATTATATTTTTTAACATAAACAGTATTTAGAATATAAATATACTATTTTAAAAAATATGATGCTCACTATGTATACATCTAATGAAAAGGAAAATATTTACAATGTATACAGATGTTCAGGTATTTTTTTTCCTTAATTTCTTTTATTTATAACAACTGTACTTATGTCTGTTAATAGAAGAAACCAATCAACCAGCCAACCACACAGGACATATTAAAGAGGCAGCAAGAGAAAGCGAAGAAAGAAGCAAACAAGTTAAAGTCACAGATGAATGATCAGAGAAGAAAGATGCTAGTGGAAGCCAATGAAGATGAGGACAAAATAATTAAGAAGTTAGAGAAACAGCTTGGCCTTAACAAGTCACGGAATAAAAATAGCTATTTTGCTGATGATGGACTTGACTGTATCCTTTATATTGTTATATTTTTCTATATCACTTTATATTTATATTTATATTCTCAAGTAATTTGTTTTTCTTCTACATTTTCTTTCATCTTTATTTGTCATTTATTTCACACTTTCTTTAATATCCTACTATATCTTAGTATAACATGACCAAGAGAAGTAAAGTATTGTAATAAAGTCTAGTAGTAGCTGACTTAACCACTGTCATACAAAAAATAGTCACCAGCACCATAATATCATCATTTATGGTTACATTTGCAATTTTATTTTTGGCTTGATAGAACAGTCTAAATTTTGCCACCTAATTGAAACGTTTTATTATATTTTTCATAATTAATGTTTTTCTAGAAACACTTATATTGTCTCAAAAAAAAACTTACATAATTTTTTTTGACAAATATAAACTATGACTTAGTTTAATTTTTGTTTTCATCATAATTTTTCTTAACAAACATCAGATTTATTAGAAGTATGTGAGAGAAAAACATCAGAACAAATTGTGGCTGCCGAGAAACATTTAGCTGATGTTGATAGAGATTCTGACTTTGAAGAAGATGTGGCTGCAGTTACTGGGAGGGATAGTAGTAAAAAGAATAAAAATAAAGAAGTCAACAATGATTCAGATGATGAAATGGATATGGATGAAGGTGTGGATAGTGATGACGATATGGGTGATGAAATGCAAATGGAAGATGGTGATGACAGTGAAGAAATGAGTGATGAGAATGAAGACAATAGCAATTTTGATGATGATGATGATAATGATGATGATGTTGATGGTGATGATGATGAGGCTGATGATAATGACGATGATGTCGAGCAAAGTGAAGATGAACCAGAGCTAACGCAAAAAAAAAGCAAACCTAAACCTAATAAAAACGACAAAAAAGAAAAAGTAATTTCAGAAGAAAATTTAAACAAAGTATTCAGTGAAGATGAAGTTTCACATTTATCAGATGATGATTTCGGTGATGAAACTGGTGATGAAAATATAGATGATACAAACACTGAAATTAATAGCAAACAAAAGCCAGATGTCTGGGAGGACATTTATGGAAGGAAAAGAGATAAAGAAGGAAATGTTATACAGGTATATATTAAATAACAACAATTTATATTTAAAATTGTTTTCAAACATATATAGCCAGCCATGTTAAGCCATTATTAGTTTTAAATAAATATAGAATGAAACATATATCGATAAAGACGGTTATATATACAATGCTAAATTCATATAAATAAGTAAAGATACAGTAGCTCAATGATTATGGCAACGAGACGGTTCTCTAAAGGTTCATAAAGTTTTTATTCCATATTCATTTAAAATAATGGTTTTTATATAAAATTGTATGTGTATTTTGAATTTATGTGTTTTAGGAAGAAAAGGGTGTTTACATTCCACCTCATTTAAGAAACAAGGACTCAGCTTCAAGTAAGGAGATTGAACAACTGCAGCGACAAATTAAAAGTAAGTCTTAGTTAACGATATTCTAGTAAGTACTTAAGTAAGATATTTGGTACTAACTTAAATTTGGTAATGAAGAAAATATATTTATTTAGTTTCAAATTGTTGTTATTTTGTTTTGCTAGTTTTTATTTTATTACGGAATCACCAATTCGTTTTAGTTGTGGTAAACTCACAGTATGACACTGTTTTTTAAACCGTTTCAAAGCTGACTCTAAAACCTGAAGTTTTTCTCCGTGAAATGGTAATGCATCATTTTCTAAGGATCTCTTCACTTGCGTAGTAAATTTAATCCCGAATCACTGGATGCGGTTTTTCTTTATGATTCGAATGACAAATATATCTCAGGTTTTTGTGTTACGATTTCTTTCTGGTGTCGATATAGATAGTAACTGATATATTCCAGGTGTGCTGAACAAGCTGACAGGCAGCAACCTGCACTGGGCGTGTGGCAGTATGGAGCGCCTGTATTCGTGTCACAGTCGGCACGCAGTGAACTCAGTGCTGAGCGCGCTGTGGCGGGAGGCGCTGGTGTCGCGGTCAGTGACCCCGACGCGTCTGCTGGCGGAGCACGCGGCGCTCGTCGCTGTGCTGCACGCTAATGTCGGCTCAGAGATAGGTACATAGAAAACAAAAAAAAAAAACTTGTGTCAAAAGATATTCGGTTGCAGTCACGGTTATTTAGCGTAAACAGTTCACGCCGCAAGGCCCCGGACGGGTTACGAAAGTAGACGGGCAAATTACAATAATTTTACGAGAATACAAACGAGCCATTGATAATAAAAAAAAAATTGTATAGTATTATTGTAGTATTGATTTAAATTTTCACTAAATTAGATAATTTGTATTTTTTTTAACTTTAGAAGAAAGTCTTAAAAAAAATATTATGTGAGTTATATAAGATAATTCAATTAAGAACCTGAACGTGCGACTTCTAGGAATCTATACCCAGCGTTTTGTTAACTGAGTCATGTCGATATTTGATACTAATTTTGGTAATCTATTACTATTAAGATATAATAAATAGTATTACTCTAACATATGTTAAACTAAAAATTAAAAATAAATCCTTATAACAATACATTTTATTTCAGGTGCACATTTCCTGGAGGAACTATGTAGAGAGTTTGATGCCATGATGCAGAGTCCACAGGCCATCGAGGATAAAACATTAGACAATCTTGTGGCATCACTCGCACATTTATATCGTTTTAAGGTATATTAATATATTAAAAATATATATTTAGAATACCATAGACTTGTACTATTGCTTGTACTATCTTAAATATTAATGAAGTAAACCGCTTCTGTCCCAATGATTATGGACGATAGCTGCACATAAAAATCGGTTATGGTCCCATTTTAAAAATTAGCAGTCGTAGATGTGCATAAAACTAAAAAGAAAATAAAAGAAAAAAAAGATTTCAACATTTTGGCGCCAAATGTGTAGTGAAATGAAATCAAAACTAAAAGTATTATTGGTTTCTAAATTCCTAAAATATCTGTTGAATTAACGCGAAGTTTCGCGAACGAACCACTAGTAATATAATGAAGTGATACATAGTACACAATTGTGTACCGCAGGTGTTCGACGCGTCCCTATTGTTCGACGTGCTGTCCCGCCTCACGCACACACTCACAGAGAAGAACATAGAGGTGTCGCTAGTGTGCGTGCGCGGCGCGGGGGCGGCGCTGCGCCGGGACGCGCCGCAGCAGCTCAGGGACTACACACAACTCACACAGACACGAGCGGGCGGACTGAAGACTGAGGAAGGGTGCGCTAACACATGCATACACACACGCACGCTCACACGCACGCACGCACGCACACGCTCGCACGCACACACACGCACGCGTGCACACACACACAAACACACACGCGAACACGCACTAACATATACATAGACGCACGCACGCCCGCACATTCGCACACACACATATACACATGCACTGATACACTTTTTTTACAATGTATTCAATATTTTTATTATCTGTTGAATTAATACTAATATCCGACCGAAATGGTTTTTCAGGTGAAACCGAAACCAAAACCCAATTTTTAGGCAATGTCTCAGTGTAGACCGAGCCAAACAACATACTTAAACATATATATATTTCTTTATACTTCAGTATAAAATAAAGAAATGCACTAGATTTCTATCAACTGTATTTTTTCATACTTACAACCAGTTCTATTTTGGTAAATAAAATTAAAAAACTATATTTCAAGTACGTAACAAATGAAATTTAAAATTTTTGAATAAAATTTCAAAAAGCTAATAGTAATGGTACACTGTAATTCTTGAACATCTAGGTTTCGGTATATTTTGTCGAAACCGAAACTAAGGCCTAAACAAAAAAAATTGGCCGACACTGGCCGAAAATCGAAACCGACCTTTCGGTGAATCACTGATCAAAATTAACATTTATTAACAGATCTCGAATAAAGTTTCTTCTGGACGTGTTGCTGGCTATTAAGAACAATAATTTTAATAAAATACCCAACTACGACCCTTCGTACGTGGAACATCTAATAAAAACCACCCGCGGTATAGTGAGGAAAGGAAATTATATCACACCATTAAATATTAGATTGGAAGATTTATTAAAAGGTAAGACTACTTCTGATATATATACATCAAACATTGCTCACATATTTTAAAAAGAGCAACTGTTGAGTTTCTGGCCAGCTCTTCTCAACAGAACAGCATTCCGAGCTGGTGGTAGCTTAAGGACGGACTGACTACTGACATTTTTATAATGTAATAATTGACGATTCAAAAGTGCGTGTAAATGCCTATTTGAATAAAGATATTTTGAATTTGAATTTGAATTTATAAAATTATTTTTTTAGGCCAATTTCATAACAGTATTTCTTTGAAATCTACTCTGCTTAGTGAATGGTTAAAATCCTAAACCCTTCATATTACATTGATTGCGCTGGTTGTTGCTTTTCGCTAATTGTTGGTAAACAGTGATCAAAATAAAAATATACGCGGATGTCTTTGGAACCCTGGTACCTTTAACTTTTAAGTTGCAAAGTGTTCCATGGCTTATTTCGATAGTATGGTATCAAAAAAAGAACCTTCTAATTCACGTACACAAATGATCGCTGATACAGATACAAAGTGGAAAAAGATATAAATAAATAACTAGAAGCGCCAACCAGACCTCAATTTTGACTCGCTGCGCTCTCAAAATCTCAGTATGTGTTGGCATATTGACCGAAGTGATGAAGTTGGTACAAACAACACTGAAGTTGCATTTACAAACGTCGACGCATTCTGTCCTCAACTAATTTTCAAGATATTATTAATTTCTTTTTTTTTAAACCACAACCAGACTAATGTCTATCAGTGTGCAAAATTTGGAAGTTTTCAAATATACCGTTTTTAATTGATGCTCGCACAAAGGATGCAGAAAAGTCTCTCATAGAGAGCTTCGCTCAATTAAAATACGAAAACACAAAACCAATTAGGTTAAGTCGTTCTCAACTGACATCTAACATATTCATCTTATAATAGATTCAAATATATAATTTCAGCCCATGAACGCGGCAAGTGGTGGGTGGTGGGTTCAGCGTGGGCAGGAACAAGACAAAACGTACCCACAGACACACAGACAAAACTCCCCACAGATCAGAAGCTATTAGATTTAGCGAGGAAACAACGCATGAATACTGATGTTAGAAGAAGCATATTTTGTGTAATAATGGCGGCTGAGGTATGTATATAATATACTAACTGTTATCCGCGGTTCCACCTGCGCAGTAGTTTTTTTTTTTTTTACTTTAAAAATAACTGAGAGTAGTAGCGTAATAATAGAAATCTTAAAGCCTTTCTGCTGAACCTGTCTATCTTAATTAGAAAGATTTTTTCCTATAAATTCTGTAGTTTTACAGAGTAGCGCTTTTAAACAAACAAACTTTTTCTCTCTATATTATTGTCTTAAATTAATTTAAGACAATAATGATAGTTTAATAATTGACCTACTGAAAATATCTGACCGAATGGTCCAACAATACCTGCGAATCATAAGAGGAAATTCAGCAAGCCTGTGGATTGGATCGAGAAGTGTTCATGATATCTAGACAACCAGCTTTATAAGGAAAATTGCTTAACCCTGGATAAACCAAAACCTCATAAACGAGGAAGCAGGTGGGATAATATGATTGAAAAACCCCAAGGAGCTTTATTTGATGTGTTTATCATAAAAAGTGATGAATTGGATTTCACATGTTTAAGAAACAAAGCGCCAATTAAATAATGCTTGTTTCTAAACGAACCTAAAAACTCAAAGTTGCAGATGCATTAAGTGCAATGCCACGCAATCAAATGCTTGCGAGAAGTTGCTAAAGAAAGTGCCCGGAACTTAAAGAAATATTGACAACACCTTGTTCGTGAAAAAGACGACCGATTTCCTAGAAACCATTTCCATTGGCATCTAGGAAGTCATCCGTCTTTTTCGACCATCATCATCGACATCACCATCGGTTAAACTTTTGTGTCATCTACCTTACAACCTTCTAAAATTAAACACTAAGTCAAGAAAATTTTTTTCACCAGATCAGCTCAAAGCGTTTGTAATAGGTTGGTAAGACGTTGGTAAGAGGCGCCTGTTACAAACTAAAATGTATTTGTTATACACGCCTAAGGAAGAGTTCTAGAAAAATATTTTCTTTAAAATATAACTTATAGGACGATTTTATTTTATGTAAAATCTTCCCAAATGTTCTAATATTCATATACTATAAACGTTAACGTAGAAACAATTCAACTTTAATAAAACATAGTTATAAAAGTTCCCAGATTTAAAGTTGCTAAGTATATTCGTTGTAGGACTACATGGACGCCTTCGAGAAACTCCAGCATCTAGGTTTGAAGGGACAGCAAGAGAGAGAAGTTATTCACGTGTTGATAGCATGCTGCTTGCAGGAGAAAGTATACAACCCTTATTACTCAGTGCTAGCTACGAAATTATGCAATTCCGATAGGAAATATCAGGTAATTCAGCCTTAAACGATAACACATGAGACACACACAAACACTCGCACGCACGCACGCACGCAAGCAAACACACACACACACACTCAGGTACGCGCACACGTACGCACGCAAGCCCGTACTTACCACGTACGCTCCACGAACGCATTACGCACAGATACACACAAACATCTATCAGGTGCCACCAAAATCTTTTTCTTGCACAGATTCGAACTTGTGACCCGTGTTATACTTAAAATGTTTTTTTCAACAGTTATCCATACAGTATTCAGTGTGGGATAAAATTAAAGAATTGGAATCTCTCTCGAAGCAAGCTATTACTAACCTGGCGCAGTTTCTCATACATCTTATTATGGAGAAAGGATTGCCTTTATCTATTCTTAAGGTAATTAGACTTATCTTAAAACTATTCAGTCTACTCCAGCATTTAGTTTGAAACTTATAACAAGAATTTAAGAACAAAGAAGGTTTTATCACATATAGTTAATATTTCGCTATAATAAATATATGTATATTATAAATTATTTATATATATATATATATATATGTATGTATATGTCAAAAACTTATTTAGAAAAAAAATATAAAACTATTTGACATCAAAATCAAAGAGGTGAGTGACATGTCAATTATCGATTTTTATTTTATATCAATTATAGTGAAATTTAGTTAGTGTTAGTAAAATAAAAATTTTTAATTTTTATATTTTTCTTACAGATTATCCAATTTTCTGATCTAAACAAAAAGACGGTACAATTTATGCGTCAAATACTTCTAGCTATCATCATGAATGCAGATCTAAAAACATCTTTAGAAGTATTTCATAGAATATCAAAACCGCCAAAACTACACATGTTCAGGGAGAGTTTGAGGTTATTTATACAACACTTTTTAATAAAAAACGCGGGTAAACATAGCACGGTATTGAACGAGGAAGAAATGTCAACGTTAAAAGAGAGAGCTCAGGAAGTTGATAAAATATTAACCATGCATGAGAATAAGTTAAAGTTTTAAATATATCCACAATTATTTGTTTTATTTTTTTGACGTCCTTGTAACTGTCACATTTTGTAAAAAAAAAACAATGGAGGAGATTTCAGTTCAGAAATATTTTATAACATGAAAAAATAATGGGGGTAAATTTAAAATTCAATATGTTAATGTTAAATATAATAAATATACACAGATAAAAAATACACCCCACAAGCCGTTATTTTATCTTATCTGTGCTTGCTAGACCAACTGTTATCAGGCACAGAATGATAGTGAATCATTGTACATAGCAACACTTCAACTATATTTGTACTGAAATATAAATAGGTTTTATTAAACTAAGAATGTTTTTATACGTAAAAAAACATAACAAGTAATAATATCTACTTTTAGCAACATGGTATGGAGCGGTAATGCTTAATTTTATATTTTTTATAAGATTTCACAAATTAATTGTTAACAAATCATAATAAAACATTGTAATTTACGCTTGAAGGAACAGAAGAGTGTGTGTTTTGTTCTTTTTTTTGCCTTAAAAAGATATAATTCATACGCACTTCTAAGATAAAGGCAGTATGTAAATTTCTAATTGATTTAATTGGCTGCGCAAGACGTGTGAAGAAGCATCCGACTATGAAATATGATTTTTATCTATTTGTAACAATGGATCTAAATTAAATGTTATCGTACAAAAGAAAAGTCAAATACTTAAGTATACAGATAAGCGGTCAAACTTATTTCTAGATATAGCTGGATTAAAAGTGCAAATTGATAATTTTCAACCAAGTGAAATCGAGACTTATCACATGATATTCAAATCCTGCGTGTTACGGGATTATGGATGTGGGATGCGCGGGATTTTAGGGGCCGGAAAGAAGCAAGCATTGTTATTATATATTTTTTTTAAAGATTAGTTTTGTTTCGTCATCGAACGAATTAGTTTTCTTTATCTCATTATCCAAAACATCGTGTGCCGAAGAAAATTTTCTAAAATCTTCCAAATAATAAACTTACTTTGAAGAGAAATAAAAAAAATCTTTTAAAATATACTTCAGCCTTTTATAACTATTTGA
Source organism: Mechanitis mazaeus (assembly GCA_959347395.1). NCBI lineage: Eukaryota > Metazoa > Arthropoda > Insecta > Lepidoptera > Nymphalidae > Mechanitis > Mechanitis mazaeus. Next base: position 17,678,078 of record OY365747.1, read on the forward strand.
GAACATGAAGATGAAGAGACTTCACAAGAGGCAAGTCAAGAAAGAGGTTTCACCGTCCGGTTTTGATCTTACAATGGAACAATAAAAGTTAACTATATCGTCAGCCTGTAATGTACTTTATCTGTCACCATCTTAAGCTAACAAACTCGAATCTATAATAAATAAACTATATTAATCTAGGTTCAATTGGAAAATAAAGTTTTAAAATAAACGGCTGCATATTATGAAGGCCGAAGTTACGGGCTATATTGCCTTTAAAACACGGAGTAGTTTGGCTATAGATATAATGTCTCTAAATGACGTACCGGAACCTAGCGGAAAATTGAAAATTCTTAGTTTCCGCAGATATATGGAGTACAGGATATAGGATTGGAAGCCCTAATGTAAATTTAAATTAAATCGTCGATATATCGTATCTTATATTCCTAATGAGATAGAATATTCTAATGGACAAACATAAATTATTGAGACGGCTCATTTTTACTAGATCACAAACTAATAACCACTAGACTTTAGTGATCAGTGGTTAGTGCCCCTGCATGTTGAGCCAAACGTTGTGGATTCCATTCCCACGGAACAATTTTTTGTGTGATCCACAAATAGCTGTCTCGAGACACAGAGATTATTTCTTAAGCGAAGGAGTTGTTTGTAAAAAAAATTTGAAGTAATCTTTTATAAAAAGTGTTCAAACCAATCATGGTTTAAATGTTATTCATACCAGATAAACATACAGGAGTTTCTCAAGTTAATTAGTGTTAGCTATATTATATATATTACAATATATAGTCTATATAACCATGCCATTATACAGTTACATACTGTTCCGATGTCTATTCTATTGGAGATACAACTTAATAAGGCCTACCATGTACTCTTAAAACTATTATAGTTATAATTAAAAATAAAAAATATGCCAATATTTCAATAATTTAATTTTTGAGGCATTTGAGTTTTTAGTAGAACAGTCAACTTCTAACACCTAAAAAGATCATAAAAATTTCAGTTAAACAATATTTTATTAAACATTACTAGTATGCTAAGACCAGCTAGTCACAATAGATAATACAAAAAATTTGAAAGCGCGCGCAAAATTTCCCCATGCAAAGTCTATGGGAAAAATTAATTTTTTGACTAATTACTGCAATTAGGCTAATGAGATTTGAGAGTTGTCACTATTTTTCAGCAGTGTAGCATAATGAGACCTTTGATTTGAGCCATCAACGATATTTTTCCCTTTAGTGGTTCTCGAGCTACAGTGTGCCAACGAAATCGCTTCCTGTATTAATATATAAGATTATTTGTTGTTTTGTAGATGTCGCTGTAAACTGAAACTAAGATTGTGGTTATAGGTAAAAATATAAAAATTGTGTTGTTAATAATAATGTGCTTTCCGATTCATATTTCTCACCTAAGCCTATGCTATAATATCCTTGATTGAAAAATAGATTTTTATCAGTTATCATAAAATACATATTCCTACGATAAATTATATTTATGTTGATATAATAATGAGTACTAGGTGCTAAATGGTGCAACTTAATTTGAATCTTATTGATACGAAGAGAGATTTAAATCAGTTTGACTATCAGTAAGTGGTAATAATGCTCGCACGCAGCTCGGATGGCAACAGGCTGTCTGCTCGCATCTGATACAATTATCTACGCTAGCATAATAGATAACTATAGATAGGTAACTATATTTACAAAATAGGTGTGGTGTCATTACCTACCTACCTTAATATATTTTACTATTACTTATTTTTTCTACTAGTTTTAACATTCAAAAGTAATTTCAAAATAATTTTTAAACTGTTAATATTATAAAAAAAAGTATTTTTTTTTTATGAGGCTAATCTTTGAAACAAACTGATTGATTTGATTTTTTTTCAGATTATGATAGACAGGTTCATGAGAAAGGCTATCTATATGACTATAAGCTATCTATATACCAATGTTTGTTGATATCATAATAGTTAATAAAATCATTAGTACGAGTAGAATCGAGAGTAACAGCTAGTGTTATACAATTTAACTACTATTTTATATAGAAGTACGAATATTACTACCGATTTTATTTATAATATTTCATTTTAAATGTGAATTTTTAACCCAGTTTTAGTTAAACAGAAAAGTAACTGAGTAATAAATACCTTGCCTTATCAGCAATTAATTAATAAAGGTTTATGAATCAAAGTGCTACATACATAAAAATCGAATGAAATCTAACAGACAAATCTATACATATATAAAAAATTCTCGTTTTTTTTTATTTCCAGCTCTATCAAAAATCAATTATCTTTCCATTCTTCGACCATAACCTTAATGCATTGTAAATCTTCACTCCCCTCCCTTCCCTAATATCACTACTTAAAGAAAAGTTTCTTGGAAATAATGTTACTTAAAATTTAAATGTATATTGAAACCATAGGTTTTATATATAAATTTCCAAATCTTACTGTTTTATTTCATAATTTTAATATATTGTTGAGAGTTTTATGAAGGGGTGAAATCAATTTATAACTTAAAAAATATAACTAATATTCGTAGCAAGGTAATTTTGTCCTCCTTGTTGAAAAGAAAAATTTTCTCAAGAGTTTTATTGAGATTAATTTATCCACTAAAATAAATCAGAGCAGTTAGATTTTTCCATGGAATAAAACAGAAATTCTAAAGCCAATCGTGGTCCGACCATGGCATGTTTTATTTCATAACATTTGAACCCACAATATCGTGAGTATATCATGTATCAATTAATATTGTTTAACATTTTATCATTTATTAACCTTTACTAATAAAATACTACCTATGAGTTATATATTAATAAAGGACGAATAAGATAGAGTCCCATTACAAATAATAATTTATAAAAATTTAAATAATTTGGTTTTTGAACGCACCTCTACTCAATTTTGCAGATCTAGCGCCATCTATTCACCAGTGTAACAAACAGGTCTTATAATGTGTTTAGGATTTATTTAAATAAATAAAACCTATTTTATTAGGTATATGTAACGTAATTTATTTACATGTTTTAACGGAATAAAAGAATTTCATTACTTTTAATTCTTTCATATGTTATTTGATTCCGATTAGTAATTTAAAAAGAAGCGCCAAATTTTTTGCTTCCGCCGCGACACCTTGCGTATAAAATTGACACCATAAAAACAAAGAGAGCTAGCTAGCCACTACTAGAAATTAAGGTTGTGTTTTATCTCTGTCCGACGTGTATGTAAGGTTTAAGTGCGAGTAAGACAGAGTTTATACTTTCGGCCATCAATTCATAACCATCTTTCTTTCTTGTGCAACTGTTTCTCGTCGGTCGTGTTCTAGGATCTAGTGCGAACGCAGTATGGACGCCATTCGTGCGAGATAAATTTTGGCTTCGCTCACGTAGCGACAGTGCGTGCATCGGTGGCGGGCGTGGAGTATGCTATATGTGTGACTGGTGCGTTCGGGTGGCCTCGGTTTGTGGAGTGTGTGGAGTGCGCGGAGAGTGCGGAGACTACGGAGACTGTAGAACGAAGGATCGGCAGCTCAGGCCGAGCAGGCAGAGCGGAGAGGCATGGCGGGCGCGAGGTGATCGGGCGGTCGCGGCGTCCGCTCGCGCTCCGCCGGCCCCATGCGAGCGCCGGAGGTTTTATGGGTATTTGCGTGAGCTGCCGGCGCCGCGAACGAAAGGCACCCGAGAAGCACTGGGTGCCCGGCGCGGGCGGGCCTGCTAAGGGCGCGGTAGCAGGTTTGCTTCCGCGGGGTGTCAACCTGCAAGCCATGGCAAACTCTATCTCAAACATCAAAATGACCAACCCTATCAAGGGCATCGTGAGCAAACGCCGAAAACGTTACGTTAAGGACGGCTTTAATCTAGACTTAGCTTGTATCCTTTTGTGAGTGATTTGTGTTAAGGTTTAATTTTCCGCAGTTGCAGCTATCTAAAGTATGTATGGTCCAATCGTTCAATTTTTAGAGACCCATTTTTGAAAATTTCAGTATCTTTTCAAAAATGGTATGTTGCATTTTTTATTTTCAAATTCAGCTAAGTTAAATAAGAAATGTAAAGATAAATGGATTTACTTTTAAATCTACACAACTTTATTTATATAATATTGTCCAACACAATTAACTTATTAAGTATAAAGTTGACTGTTCACACAAAAAGTCAACAGTTTACATTTGAAACCAGCCATACATGTAGACTGATATCTTGCATAGCAACCTAACTCATAGGTATGTAGTTAGATCTTATCTGATGTAGAAACCCAAACATAGGTAGAACTGTCTACTTTGTAGATTTAAGTCAGGCCTTGAGGGACCTCAATGTCATCATAGAGTTAGTTGATTGCATTTTCTATTTTAACTTAGAAATATACCGTATTCTATGCCTATACTTATGCTGTGTTAATTATATGAAGCCTATTTATAGGATGGGGTAATATTTACAAGGATATTTAGTTCAGATATAAATATCATGCATCTAAAAATATTTCTCCTACATATTTTTCATATATTATACAAAAATATATGCATTGAACGTTTTGAACATAAAATTTTAATTTTCCTATTAAAATGCAAAATATTAAATTATTATTAATCAATTTGCAATCTTCTATCTCTAATATTTAAAAAATCCTTCTAGATTTATTTATGAAAAAAATCAACATAGATAGAATTGTCTAGAACTACTTTGTTTTTGTTTCATTGAATTCTAATATTATACCATATTTCGTTATAATATATTATATATTAATTAAAAAAATATTTTTTAAATTTTTAATAATTAATTGAATTATGCTCGGATCTATATTTTCTGCTAAATAATTCATAATTTTATTGAAACCTGTCTTAATTCCTCTATATTAAATAAATAATATCCTTATTTATATAAAGATATTCTAAATATACTATTACCTATTAATTTTTTTTATTATGCTTTTGCGTTTTATCGATCGATTTATTATATTTCTGGATCAAAAGGTTCTTTTGTGATTTACTCTATTACCATCTGTTTTCTGTTGATGCAATTTTAAATAGAAATGATTAGAACTAGAATATCTTTTCTTAATTAAGAATCTTAAAAAGTTTAATTTCTTATTTTATTCTGGATCTTTTAATTTTTGCAAAAGTTCTAAATTTCTTCCTTTATCTTTCATTACATTCTTCATTCATTCTTCCAACATAAATTTGTTTATAGAAATATTTTATATGTAATATATATGTAAAAATAGAGTATTGTCTATCTTACTTAGTTGATAATAGGAAAAATCATACTATGTATTTTTTTTTACATTCCAAATTACCTTTCAGTTTTTTTCACCATTTTCCAAAATCATATTTATACATGTATTACACATTTAAATGTTACCTTAAAAAAACACATTTAAATATTATTTTATATTCCTATAATGCTTGAAAAATCCAAAAAAAAAATTAAAAGATATTAAATCATTAATATATATAAAGTACACAAAGAATATTGAAATCAGAATTCATTCTATATAAAAAACATTTATTTTACAGTTTTGTATATTATCATTTATTGCAGCTGTTTTTAGATATAAGCTCTGGCTCTGGTATAATGGTGTACAAATGCTGTGTTATCAGTATAGGTCATTCAACCTATATATAGTTGCTGAATTGGCAATTTAATACAAATCATTATCTATATGATTGTATTTTTATTGTTTAATAATTATTTGGAAGTGTTTTGTCATTAATATTATGTACTCTGTTTTTTTTTCTATTTGATAGTTTGGTATGCTTCTATTTATTATTTTTTTATTTCTATTGAAGCAATTAAGCTTAAAGTTAAAAATTTAGATTTATCTTAGTAAAAATGATTCTAATATATACAATAATATTAATATTATTTTCTGTACATCCATTAATACTCATTAACCATTTTTAATGTCAAAAAGTATTTTGATTAATATCTAAATATATACACTGTAATCTAAGAATTTATATTATTGATAAGTTAGATATATTATGCAGAATTAGTTCACTTTTCTTCGGACACTAATACATAAACATTTTAAGTTAATTGCTCTCTTAATAAAAATTTTTAAACCCAACATTTTTATAATAATCAATCAAGTATTATTATTTTATAATTATTTACTTTATTGGATAATCCAAAAGTACATATAAAGTTAAAAATATACTACATATATATAATACATAAAATTGGACCAAAATAGTACTACACTATTTAACAGTATTTTATATATAAGTATGTCCTTGTCTTGTTGTTTTCTTAGACATTAATAAAATTAGTTCAAAAGTAACAAAAAATTAGTTCAAGTATCTTTATGGAGTTACAATAAATAAAATATTTTTTAATTCAAAAAACAGTACATTCTAATCAGTGATATTATTTAATAGATATGAGCAGTTATAATATTAATTTAATTAAAAAATATATGACCCATTATAAAAGGGTCATAAGTAAGTCTCCTTATTTTTTTTAATCTCTACATTTAAAAGTTTGCATTTTAAGAGATTAAATTTAGATACAAATTTTATTAAAGTTCGAGAAAGATAGTTCTAAAATTTCGATGTCTTTTTTTTTTTATGAAAAAATATGTATGTATATAAGTATTTAACAATTTATATCATCTAAAAAAAAATTTTAATTACTGTTGCAATTAACTTAATATTTTTTTAGAAAATGACTTATGCCACTTTAAAAATAGCTTAAATTAAAATTCTAATCAGATTCTTGTTATCCATGTTAGCATTGTACAGGGGACGTGTTTATTTGGAGGAACTCAGCAGACATTAGCTAAGGCATTGTTTAACATTGGCCTCTATTGAAACAGATGTGGCCCGGCGTGCGTAATTAATATATAATATTTTAAGCAAGTATTAGTTTCTAATTGATAGTGGATTGCTTATAGGGTCTTCAAGACTCAAAAATGGCCACTAGAGTAGTAACGTGATTAATTTATGAACCCTTATAGTATTTTTGAAACTCATTTCGCTACCATTATAAGGTGACATGGTTTCATTACCGTTAGTGTTTTTTTATATGAATGGAATTTATTACCTTTTTTATATATTTAACAATTAAATAACTATGTTCTGTGACTTCAACCTTCTTCTAGAAAACTTTTATATTTCTAGATATGTGACTAAAAGCAGGCATATTTAATTATGAATATATTAGGCTTAAATAATTTTATTTTAATAATTAACTGTTTTTATTGTATTTGTTTAAAACAAAATCTTGTTGCAACAATTTTGTTATTACTTTTTTTTACATTGAATCGTACCAATGAAATCGTAGAAAATTTTGTGAAATTCCTGGGAATTGTATGAAATTTTATGAAATCTGTTAATTGAATTTCTTACTTCATAGTTATTATTTTTACACTTTCTTACCCTTTCTGTTCAGATGACGAATCATTACCACTCTCCAAGGCAATTAAATTTTGGTCAACATCGACAGACTTTAAACTCTGAAAAAGACATGCCTCCAAAATTTCATAATTACTTAAAGAATTTTCGATATTATTCTTACAGAAACACGTTTAATGTCTGAAAAACAATTTCCATTTTTATAACGACTAAAAATAAAATACGATAATAGAAAATGTGTAACTAAAAAAAATTTATAGCATAAGTATATTTAGTAGCAATCCATTACGGTCGTAAATCATAAAGTATTTTTAAACGCAGTTGTAATTACAAACAATTCTCTATATATCACAAATAATGATCTTTGTCAGGGATGGCGAACCAATGGCACGCGTGTCACAAGTGGCACGTTTGAAAGTTTTGATGGCACACACAAAAACAAAATAATTGTAAAACGTTGATTGATAAAAAATATATAAAGAAGAATTGTTTTTATTTGTTTATTTACTTACGTATAATTTCAGCATAAAATTTCGAATGAAATTTTATTGTGGCACGTTACCTATTTTATTTATTTGCACTGTGGCACGGACATTAAAAAGGTTTTCCATCACTGATCTATGTAACATTACAGAAAATACAACGTAATAAAAATGCAGCGATGTGTAAAAATATTATTAGTTATTACAATTATTTCTCTAGACAGCACGTCGCCGACGTCAGCCAATTGCTTAGAATTATTTTTACATACTATATATTGTTGTTTTTTTCTATGGTATCATATGAAAGTGCTTGATGTGCATATTTCGAAACGTATTATATTTATTATTAAATATTTATTTTTATTAAAGAATTTTAACTTTTGTGAGCCATGATTACTATTGTATATAATTGTCCGGTTGTACTCACGTAATATCGGATTTGGATGTCTAGTTTCGAACCCGTTTGGGGTCCTTATGAACTCTGAACATGGGGGATTCACGGCGTGAACTGTTACGTTATAGTATATATAATATACTAATAAAAAAATATCCGTAAATGAAAAAAAATACATTCATAGCGAAGCTAAGCTATTGCATAATTAGTTAGTCTTAGTTACTTGTAACCCACAAAATTGTAGGGAATCCTCAGTATTCGACTCGCACTTGTCCAGCTTTTAATGAATATTTTTTATAACTTATTTTAATTTATATTATTAATATATCTCAACGTCGTATTATTGTTAACTTGTATTCATTATAATCTAATCTTAAATACTACATAAATTATGTCCGTTAGTACCTAAACCCTGTTTTTAGAGGAGAAAGCCTCCGCCCTGCTTTACTTAATGGCTAAAAATGCTAACATGTTATTACCCATAAGAGTGCATTAATAGCTGAGAGAAAATAAACGACTATGTCCTTTAGAATTCTTTAAGAACAGAGGAATTAATATCATTATACTAAAGGATATACTACTTAATTAAAATAATTTTGAGTGTGATTGCATACATTTTATTATAAGTTTGTAGTTCAAATAAATTTTAACGAGTACATAGTAACATTTTTAACGGATTTAGCTCACGTGCAAATATTACATTATAGATTATCATTTGAAGTAAATAGGTTCACAAAAAATGGAGTTTAATTATTGAATTTTAAACTAAAATTAAAATTTAAACCCAGATTTCGAATGCTTTATCTCAAAAATGTTACACTATGCAAGTGAAGTTGGTTGATTAAATTTAATAAAATCAAATTAAAATATGAAATGTGAATCTAATATTTATACGTGAGCTAAATCCGATAAATATGTTATTTTGTACTGAGTTCACTGATCAGTTCACGCCGCGAATCAGCCATGCTCAGAGCTCATGGGTAAGGATCCAGAATGGGTTCGAAACTAGTTGGCCAAATTTCGTTAGTAATTACGTGAGTACAGCCGAATTATATATAATAATTAAACTCCAGTTAAATTCGTTTTTAAAATATAATATAAATAATATTTATATAATACAAAAATAATTATTTTAACATGCCTATAATATGCATCATTTGTGTGTATCTAGAGGTGTTGTATTTAATTGGTAAGTAGTTTTTAATGCTAATTTGAAACATAAAACAACTGGTAGCGGACGATACATAGGTATAAGTAAATAAGTAAGACGATACATAGGCATAGTAAGTAACTAAAGCGATACATAGGTTAAGTAAGTAATAAACTCAGCTAACGAGATGAATTGAAAAGCCTAACATTATTATTTATACTATAAAACATAATTTATATTATTGAGTTATTTATTTAAACTTATGCGAGTATAATTTGTTTCTTACTATTGTTACGTTGTAAAAATTAGCAATTTTTATGCTCTAGTTACATTCAGCATATTATATTTATTATTGTAAGATTTATCGCTATTAAAATTATGTACCTACTTCATATTATGACTATGATATAAATTTGAAAGGATTAAATAAATTATTGTATTCTATAGAATAGTATTACGTAAATTATTATTATTACTTTAAAAAAATATCTATATTTATAAGGAAGCTGTATCATGAAATCATGTTTAATTTATTCAGATATAACGCGAAAATATTATTATAATTTACAGTTATAACTAACATAATTTAATTTATATATCAATATAGATTGAAATTTTAATTTACTCAGCATGGTTTTATAAATTAAAATATATATTTATTAAACTTCCCGTTCCGATCTATTAACTGATTTGATTATGCAATAATATATATATATATATATATATGTTATAAAGCTGAAGTTTGTTTGTTTGAACGCCGTATACTTCGAATGTACTGTTTCTCTACTCATTATACTGATACTGTTTCTTGTTATGATAGGCAGGTTCATGAAGAAGCCTAAAAGCATCGAGTATTATGCCACTACTTCTAATAAGTGAAATAATAAATAAAATCACGGGTGGAACCGCGTGTTACGGCTACTTTCAAATAAGCATACACCAATGAAATTTGTAGTTGTAGTGTAAATTTATTAATATTAAGATAAAAAATACGTTTTTTGCGGGTAATGTATTGTAAAATGTTTTAAGCAACGTTTTGAACTCGAAGGTCGTTATACGTTTATAACATTTTAAATTTTAAATGATACTTTTAAAAGAAATTTTCTTTATTATAAGTTGTTAAATTTAAATTTAAAAAGTAAAATTAATATAGAAATAATAATACCTACGAAATTCAGATTCTGCGATTAAATTTATAATAATGAAATGATAAAAATAGATTAAATACCGTCAATATATTTTAATGCAAGCGAAATTATTTCTTATGTCAATACCACAGATGTTATTATTGCAAGTGAACATTAGACAGATGTTCACAGGCGTACAACCTAACTTGACTACGTACATCGCACCCAGTAATAAAAGCTCTGTACCAGGGGTGGTGAACCTATGGCACGCGTGCCACAATTGCCACGTTTGAAAGTTTTGATGGCACGCACAAAAACCAAATAATTGTAAAACATTGATTGATAAAAAATATTTAAAGAAGAATTCTTTTTATTTGTTTATTTAGTTATACTTATGTTTAATTCCACTACTAACATTTCAAATGAAATTTTATTGTGGCACGTTAAATTAATTTATTTTTGTCTTTGTGGCTCGGACATCAGAAAAGGTTCGCCATCCCTGATCTATACTTAACGATCTCAAGGTCGTCGTTCAATAGTGAAATTAAACTCGCTTAGTAACAATGCGCGTTTTACATAACTGGGCTCTGCCAGCTCTTAATTAAGTTTCATAGTCTGTTGCGATTCACGGAGTTATTGTAGATTATATATATATCACCTTGATAGTAATAAGGCTATAGTTTTTGTTCGGTTTATAAAATATTTATACTAATAAAAAACTGAAGAGTTTGTTTGTTCGGTTGAACGCGCTAATCTTCTAAAATATAAGATGGATTTGACAAATTCTTTCTAATTATAATAGGCAGGTTCATGAGGCTATATATAATATCACCTTGGGATAGTAATATGGCTATAGTTTTTGTTATAGAATAAGAGACTTCATACGAATATTATAAAGTAAACGTTAGTTTGTTCGTTTGTTTGGAAAGTAATGGTTGGATTGTATTTTTTTTTGGTTATAATCGTAAGGTGATGAAGGCTAAAAGTTAATACTGCGATATTAGTTTTAGTTATAATAATGCTAAATGAAATTGTTTGTCTGCCGGTGAAACCGCGTGTTAAAGCTAGTCTTTAATATATTGTCAGTGGCGAGTGGCTTGTTGGCTTTTAAATAGTTTTTGATCAGCTTATAAATTAGACTAACTTCAATATATTTTTAGTGGGCTTTATATTTGCATTTTAAGTTTAACGTATTATTTAAAATGTTATTACATGCTCGATCTGTTTTCGGGTGTCCATTACTCTTTGTACAATCACGAACATAATGTTTTGTTTTTTTTTTTATATAATCCAGTACAAAAAACGGTCTTGTTATACAACTGCATAAAATCACATGTTATTTAACCGAATGTAAACAAGTCGAGGACAAGCTTTTATTGTTTTTATTATAAAACGAAAATCTTATTGATCGAATATCTTTGTATTGTTTGAGACAATTTAGTGAAAAGCCCACATATTTTTTCTAAAGATATCATTTAAAAGTAAATAAATAAATATTAAATAAACATTATTAAAAATCGAATAATAAATTTAAATTAAAAAAAAATGATTATAGTGCATTGTATCTTTGCAGTTAATTTTGTCTGTAATAAAATTATATTGTCTTAGTATTCTACATATTGACATTTTAGGTACATATTTATATTATAATGTCAATACATATAAACATATAACAAAGTATTTTGATATATTTATATGTTTTCCATATACAATAAAGATGAGTTAATATTTTACAATAGTAAATTTAACTCTAAATCTGGGTCAGTTCAGTTGATTCATAATGTTATGTGCAACTCATGGTTCATACGATTGCTGTCCAGAAATGAGTCTAGATAATCTTTTGTGTGACGTTACCACGTGAGTCAGCTTTTTTTAAAATAGAATTTTATGTTTTTTTTTTAAATTTTTTACAACTGTTTCTCAGTAGAATGCAATTGAAATCTAAATATAGAAATAATATCTTTAAATTTCAGATTATTTTGATGTGTTATTTAGGTTACCGCGTAACTATAAGATATGACCTAATCTAGAAAATTTTAAATACCTATTTATATTACTTTAAAAATTTGATTTTTTATCTTTCTGAAAAAAAAATAATATTATTTTAATTACTGAATTTTTGCTTTAGAAAAAACAACATACTAACATTTGAATTTTATTTTTATATAAAAAATATATAATTTATTAATATTAAGATAACTAAGAGTAACGTAATGTTGGATAGTCTGTAGCCTTCCTCCTGAGCAATCAGAAATAATTTTTCAAATCCTCCAAGTATTTTCGAAAATTAGAGTGTTTAAAACATATAGAATTTACCGTTTTATAATATTAGTATAGATTTCTATAATTAGGTTAAAATATACACCAGATACTAGATATATAATGTATATTACTCTGCTTAATACATTATTGCCTAAGTCGGAGACAGGTACTAAATGGAGACAGAACTTAATTGACATTGCCTTAGCAAATAGACTTGCGAAAATAGTATTATTGTTATTCAAGGGATAAAATAGAGTTGCATGGACCACATGCCTCAGATTAGCCACGATTTGCAAATATAATACAATACAAATACGAAACTGTCGGTGCATTTGTTAGTATTAACGTTTTTACGTGTATGTTATCATGATTTTGGTATGATATAGTTTTATTTGTAAATATATTACGTATGATATGTCTATGCTTATTTTTTAAGTTATTGTATTTTTATTTTTGTTTTTTCTTTTGTGAAGTTTATTTAATATGTTTTGGAAATTTTGATATCTGTGACATCTTTGGTTTTGATTTGATTTCATTGTAAATTGCAAGTCATTCGTATTTGGCACCAAAATGGTGATATGTTTTATTATTTTTTTTAATATGTTTTCTGCTGTTGCTAAAGCTCTTCAAAATGAGAACTGTTTTTGATGTGGGTGCTTATGCTATGAATATATAAGATATGTATAAAAATATTTAGACATTTTTTGTTATAATGAATAATTGACGCATCACAGAAGAACTACCATGCTTTTTGTTATCTTTGTCACATATGTTTGTCAGATGTAACTTTATTGTTTGGGACACAAGAAGAGTAGGAATCTTATAATTATGTTAGTGAAACCTAGCATAGTTAATGTTTATCAATTTTTTTTTCCATTTTCTATATATCTCTAAATTTCAATTAATGTTTTTTACAAAAACAATTATTTTATTTTTGACCCTTCCCGAGCAAGGCTTCCCCGACGGTCCAGTTTTTGTCTCTTACGTTAATCTTGTTGTAATACTCTTACAGCTACACTTAGCTAGTGTAGTGATGCGACTCGAGCCCTGTTTTTAATCGAGTGACTCAAGCTAGTTTGTCAAACGAAAAAAAAATTAACGAGTCTCTATACACTCGAGTCACCGAATCAACTCGGCACTTTGAGTTGATTTCGTCGCTTAGGTATTTGATTGTATAACTACTAGGAACGCCACCACCAGACCCTCAATTTCGACTCGTTGCGATCGCGAAATCTCGGGTGCCGTTTGCATGTTGAGCGAAGCGAGCCAAGCTGAAGGCTTTGTCTTGGTGTGGGAAAAAAAAATTGAACAGGGGGACACTACAATTCGATTAAAACAATTCGGCACGCGCATCCACAATGAGATTTCAATTTTTCGCGCAAATTTTTTTACATTGAAGACTAAGGGATTGATGTTTTATGCACATTATTCCTCAACGACAATTAATTTTTTTTGAAATTTTTTTTTCAAACCACACATCAGCATGGTATGGTAGGGTATATATTATTAATTTTCTTAGATTTTAACGAGTACACATTTGAAATAAAAGTATTTTTTACGGTTTCAACTTGCGTATAATTTGGTTACATTTTAATTTTAACCCGACGTTTCGAATGCTTTGCAGCAATCGTGTTCACGGGTAGACGAGATGTAACCAAATTATACGCGAGTTTAATCCGTAAAAAATAGTTTTATTTCATATTATTAATTTTATGAATTTATTAGCATTTAACGTCATATTAAATATAATTTATAGTATCTATTCATGTTTAAATGAAATTATCTTTTGCTTCTTATATAATTTAGTTACAATTGTAGCTGTCATTTTAATAATATATTATGAATAATTACCAGTTTTATAAAATAGAAAACTTGTATCGCTATTAATTTGCAAATATACAAATTGCAAATTATTAATTTGCATTTAAATATTTCCTGAAAGTTGCAGGATTGCGGATTTATCAATATTTGGTTATATATTTCAGTTAAACTAGTTGTATGTTAAATTTCAATAAAATATAGTCATATTAAGCCCCAGTACTGTCAACATACATATTTTTTTTGAATCTCTTGTCACATAGAGCATAGATAAACCAAAAGTTCTGTAAAAAAATAAATAATATTGTTTTTATTTGACTTCCCTATCACATACAGTATTTTATTTAATATTTTTATCTTTATAGTAAACACTGCTTATGTTTTTAACAATACATTATATCGTTAATATATTTAAGAGTTTAAAAATACGTTTTAAGTCAACTTTTTATACAGTGAATTTCTTTTCGAAAGGTAACAGGGTGTCCGTCATAACAAAAGACGAGACTGGTTTCGTGAAACCGGTAAATAATTATCATATAAATGTTTGTTATTATTATAACCTGAATAGATGTAGAAAATAACCAGTTAATATGATACTTTTATAAACCTATGTATTTTCTAGAATTGTTTCTTTCACACCATGAACTCTGTATATACTATAGATTAGTATAGATTTGGATTTATTAAATTGAAATATATTGTTTGTTTGCAACCTTTGAGACTATCTATATTTGAGAAAAATATTCTGATTTTGATAGGTCGGTTCATGAAGGTTTAGATATATAGTATTAATCTACTGCTCTTGTAAATGCAATATTTTGTTCGCGGGTTGAATCGCGAGCCAAAGCCAGTTAAAAAGTTGACAATTAGATATAGTTTTGAGTTTTGATCCAGTCGATGTCATAGTTTCAGATTGAATTTGTTTTATATATATATATTTTTTAGATTCTTTATGTATGCTTATTTCAATAAAAAAATGTATTTCATTCAAAAATATATCTACACGAGTGTTCATGGAACCTGTGACCTTTGAGACTACGATCTCGTCGCTGTTCAAACTACGCTACCGTGTAGGTGTAGGTATATAATAGGTTTTATCTGAAATTATATATTTCTAATATTAGAGTATATACATTTTAAACGTATTAGCCATGTTAGGGCTCGAACTTGTTCCTTTTGGAAATTTTGGTTCTTGTATATATTTACAAATGGGTCGTTCCTTGTCAAATCGACCAAATCGGTCAATTTCAAATTGCTTTCAATTTGGAGAAATTTGGTCTGAACTTTGCTGTTATCGTGTAGTTATATCAATAAAAGGTTAGACAAGGTTCAAAACTGTATCACATTCTCGAACTTTCTAAGATTATTTAATATAACTTGCTACTGTGATAAATTAATTTACCATAATTAATTTAGTATTACATTCCGTGTTACGTTATACATATTTTGAAAATATAACGTAAAAATTTGTTATTTTTAAATTTAAAATTTCTGAAGATCGACCTCTTTCTTTTTTTGTTTTTAAACGTTTAACTTTGTTTTAATTAATTTGTCGTAAAAATGGGTTTTAGTTTTTAGTTTCAATTCTTGATTTTTTGTTTCTTTGACTCAATTTGTTTTTTAATATAATTGAAAAAAAGAATCGTACATTTTTATTAATTATAAAATCCCAAAACTAATAATTATCTTTTTGTTGCACTTAAAATTTGACACGTATTAATTATATACTTTTTTTTAATATAAGATAAAGGTTACAAAATCACAAGGTAAGGTATATAACCGCTATATGTCCTTGATATATGCATATAATATATTATAAAATTATGAATGTATCTGATCCGGATGCAATAGTATTTAATATTTTGCAATAATTATTGCACTCAATCTCATTTTCCGGTTTCAAATATTCCGTTAATTTTGCGTTTCATCGCGAGTGTACCGGATGACGTAACATCCGGTGATATTCTTGAAACAGAGTTATGATTTACTAATGTTTTTTAATATTAATGTGTTATTTATGAAATAGTTAAATTTAGTTTTTTTTTGTGTCTAAGTTTACTCTTATATATTAAGACTAACTTCCTTTATAATTACATCCGAACAGACATACAGCGATGAAATTATATATTTATATATAAATTATTAAATATGATATATACTATCAATTATTCAATATGGTTGAAAAATTCATTACTTTAATGATAAAATACAATTTAATTTAATATATTTTTTCATTCAGCCGTAGATTTTTTTTAATATGTAATGGTATATCAAAGAAAGGCTAAGTTTTATTAAAATTATACTGTTAAGATATAGACAGACATACAGACGTTTAAACAATGATTTTTTATTATGTTCCCAATTTATCTGAAGAGTAATTATAATTATATTACATTAGATTATGTTGTCATTTTATAACGTATATCATTAATGTCAATTTTAAATAAACGAGATTCCATGCAAAAATAACGAGTGACGTCACACCGCACTCTAAACTTTAATACGATTCATAGACACACTATTGTGTGAAATTGAAAAATCATATTCTATATGACACATATGACACGTATGTATGTAATTAGTATATGTACAACACGACGTGTTTTAAAATTTTACATTGGCATAGAGCATACGCTTCAATGAAGTTTTAGTATCGCAGTTCGTTACTTATCCCTCTGATCACAGAATAAGGGCCCTGCTGTCAACACTTTATTAAAGTTAAACTTTATAGCACCCTTGCTATTAAATATATGAACAAAACACAAATATTATTGTTTAATAATATTTTATAAAATAACTGCTGTTTTAAAATATGACTAATTATTACGTAATTAAATCTTAAAAACATACATTATTAAAAAAATATATTTATTAACGTACAAGCTTTTGCCCGCGACTTTGCGTGAATGAAAGCGTTTTGAGAGTATTTTTATTAATTTAAACGTAATAAAATTTCTATGACTGCTACATATGTAAAAGTATTATATTGTAATATATATACAAAACTCCATACAAAACGCAACGTACATATTAACATAAGTCTAATATTTTTGATATTCCTTAACTCCCCTACAAGATATAACAGACAGATTAATAGCTATGGGTTTTCCTGCGGAGAAGTTGGAAGGTGTATACCGGAACCACATAGATGAGGTGTACCGTTTCCTGGAGCAGAAGCACAAGGACCATTACATGATATACAACCTCTGCGCTGAGAGGGATTACGACTACAGCAAGTTTAATAAGAGGGTGAGTTTAATAATTCTTTATTATTTTTATTTATTTTTATTTTTTCTACTTTGAATTTTTATTAGTCTATAGAAGTGAAGAAGTGAATTTTTATACTGAAACGTGACCTTAAAAGTCGAAGCTACAATGGTTCCAAAAGGTCCTTGGTCTGACAAGAACCACACTTATATTTAAATTTATTAAATTTAAATTTTAAAATATAGTTAGAGGTTTAAAATCGCTCCTATTTTAAATGTTTGAATTTTTTTTTTGGTGATGTTATGACAAATTAACATGATCAGAAATCTTCCACTAAATGGACAGCTTTGATGCATTTGAAAGGTCAATTTGTATTTTTTATTTAAATGTTCCTGAAAACGCTGGATTATATTACAAATCTTGTGGATTTGAACGGAACGAGTTAGGATTAAAAGATTATACGCGGATAGAAACCAGCTTAGCTGTAATTAAATTTAATAGCATAGAAAATTAAGAACATTAATAGAAATCAATTATATGTACAATTTTTAATTAAAAACTGCTCTAACATATGGAACTTAAATTACAACAAATATACATAATTCCTTGTAATTAATTATATGTATAATCTTTATTAAAATAAAATTTGCTTACAAATATAAATAGTTCTTAGTAAATAATTATTTCTATACTCTTTATTTAGATAACTTAAATTACAAAGAATATATAATTCCTTGTACTTAATTCCTTTATTAAAATAAAATTTTCTTCAAAAATATGGAACTTAAATTACAACAAATATAAATAATTCCTTGCAATAAATTGAAGTAAGCCATTGGCTTCGTTCAGGGACAGTTCCAGTGGTTTACGAGTGCAGGAATTTTAAATATAAACGGCTGCAACATTGTTGATATATAATGTATGTAATTTTATATAATAATACATATATACATTTTTTATGTTAACTTTATTTATTGAGCTGAGCAAAGCAAACATTTTACTGGTCCAAAGTATTGCGTTGCTAACGCTACTCCTAGATGAATAATTGTAAGATGACGAAAATTGACAGATGTCGAGGACAGTAACTTATAGGTCCTGAAGTTTTATAGTGACTTTTATGTTAGTAATTTTTTATTAAATGGTAAAAGTGGGTCCCATAGAGTTAACATGTGGAACGTTTTGTAATTGCACGCGCGAGTTCTTATTAGTCTTAAGATTATAAGTACTATTTACTCTACTAATTTTACAAGTATGTTAAACTCATTCAGCAACAATGCTTCGCTTAGCTCCACTCGCCTTGCACAGTGACGGACCTAGGATATTTTCGAAATTTGCAGCCATTATAGAAAGTTAAGAAGTTGAGACTACTGATGTATGGGTATGAAATGAGGATTAATTACATTAAGCTAGTAATAGTGGATATACAATCTATCTGCCTCTTTTGGATAAGATAAGAATGTATGGAGTTTGGAACAGCGATGTAAATTAACTACCTTAAGTTAGTTATGGTGATGGAAGGAGATAGATATTCGGTTAGAGGGAGACAAAAAAAATGGATATACAATCTATTTGCCTCTTTTGGATAAGATGAGTATGTAAGGAGTTCGGAACAGCAATGTAAATTAACTACATTAAGCTACTTATGGTGATGGAGGGAGATAGATATTTGGTTAGAGGGAGACAAAAAATGGATACACAATCCATCTCTTTTGGGTAAGATGAGAATGAAAGGAGTTTGGACCGGTGATGTATAACAAGAGAGGGAGAAAAAACAATTTAAAATCCCATTTAGAGTGAGATAAGGATATTATACATAAAGATGATGTAATTCTATACAGGAAAAGCATGAAAACTTCAAAGTCATGTAAATGTTTAGTTTATTATAAGGTTATGTAAATGTTACGTCAGTTGCGTCATAAATATTGATTAAGATAATATCTTTATATTTATAAGTAATTCATTAATTTTCTTATCACTGATTAGTTTAAAAATTAATTTAAATATGTATTTTTTTTGATATAGGAAATGCAGTTGTAAGTTTTTCGATGATTTTATTGAGCGAAACTCTCTATGAGAGACTTTTCTGCATCCTTTGTGCAAACATCAATCAAAAACGGTAAATCTGAAAATTTTTAAATTTTGCACACTGATAGACATCAATGTGGTAGTGGTTTTGAAAAAAATAGAATGTCCCATCTTGAAAAAACTTGGACATAATGCGTCGATGTTCTGTAAATGCAACTTCGGTGCTGTTTGCACCTCGCTTCGCTCTATATGCTAACACATGCTGAGATATTACGAACGCTGCGAGTCAAAATTGAGGTCTGGTTCGCGCTCCTAGTTAATAGTTTTTAATTTTATTTTTTAATCAAATAATATAAAAATTAATCAATTAATTATTAATGTCTTGATATATTATAGGCAATTATATGTTTTAAGGTTTTATTAATATAGTATCTTAAGTATGTATGGCCTTATTATTAGTCTGTAGATGTCCTTATAATTTCTGTTATAAATCAGTAGTAACATGGAAAAGCAACATTGTTGAAACAAGACGACCTCTAATCATGGCACCATAATGTTATATCTAAAGGTGGTTCAAGATAGTTATTGTATTGTTATTTTATATATATAAGAAATTGTTTGTTCATAAATAAGTTCTATATAGTTATAGTATTGGAGAATAAAAAAAAAATTATCTTCAAAAAAAAAATTCTATACATCAATAGATGCGGAATTTTATACTAAATCTAAAATCCAACACTCATGACGAAAAAAAAGATTATTTAAAATAAGTAATGTATTGACAAATTATTTATGAACCAATATTGCTTATTTATAATTTTTTATTTAAGATAATTGTAAGCCTATAGCCAAATGACCAAGTTATATTAATCGATTATATTTCAATGTAAACTATAGTGTCTTGTCTTATGTCAAACCCATACATTTGTCATTCTATTCGATTAGCGTCAATGTCACTTGTCTAGACCTGTTTCTATAAAAACCGCTATAGGAGACTCCTATTCGAAGGGCTAATGTAACTTTGTTTTTACTTTTCAAAGATTAAAAATAACTTATAAGCCATTTAAACATTATTTGCTATGACATAAAAAAATTGCAAACAAGTGACGTCACACTCTCTTAAGTTTAAAACGATTCATAAGCGCATCATGGTATGGTACGATTATCTAATCGTATTCTATATGATATACTTTAAGTCGTCTATGGACAGCTTTTGATAGCACATACCACGCGACAATGTGTTTTAAACTTAGACATATTGTAACACTACTTTCCGTGTCCGTCTTGTTATAACTAAGAATATTACAATCTATACTAATACTAGGAGCGCGAACCAGACCTAAATTTTGATTCCCTGCGCTCGAAAAATCTCGGTATGTGTTAGCATATTGAGCGAGGCCAGGTGAAAACAACAATGAAGTTGCTTTTACAAAACGTCGACGCATTTTGTAACCAACTATTTTTCAAGATGAGACATTAGATATTTTGTTTTTTTTTTATGCAATAATTTTTTGTTTAAAACCACCACCAGACTCATGTCTACCAGTTTTCAATATTTGGAAATTTTCGGATATACCGCTTTTAATTGATGCTTGTACAAAGGATGCAGAAAAGTCTCTCATAGAGAGCTTCGGTCAATTATAAAGTTTGTTAGTTTATTTGTTTGAACGCGTTAATCTTGGAAAATACTGAATTGGTTTGAAAAATTCTTTGTTATTATAATAGGCAGGTTCATGAGAAAGGTTATATGCTATCTAGCCATTAAGCTACTGCTCTTAGTTATTCTAATAGTATATAACATCGTTCGTCAGTCCGCGGGTGGAACCGCGAGTAACAGCTAGTATGTTATAATATCGCTAAATTTGGCGACATTTTACATAAATGCATTCCTATTTTCAGCACACATAAGTAATAATATATATAATGTATATATCTTCATATGTAGATATAGATGTATATATATCTTCAGCTCATTAGTGGAAGAATTGCTTATCATAAATTTTCCCCCCAATCTGTCATGTATCACGTACACCATGACTCAGACCTGACGGACCTCTGGCGGTCATTGTGGAGATATAGACATATATACTCTTATAATTATTAAGACGTGCAGGTTTGTGACGTCACATAAAGCAAATAATATCAGAATACCGTCTGGTGTATTAATACTTACCTTAAAATAAATACCGGGTTCGATTTCCGGCCTTGACATCATTATAATTATTATTATTTATTAATATATTATCAATTATTTGATTTCGTTTGGCGAAATTTTAAAATAAATATAAAAAAAAAAAAAAAAAAAATTTTCGTGATCCATGATTTCTATTATATATATTTAACCGAATGTACATACGTAAGTACTATATGCGATATGTCTGACTAGTTTCGACCCCATTCGGGGGTGTTATTTATAATCTCCGTAAATTATATATATTAATTAATTAATTATATATATTTTATCTATTGATCAACGAATTTATTCATAATAATGAAATCCAGTGACCATGTAAATTCTAAAACCGGATAGGTTATTAATTTCAAATGTGCTCAATTAATCCGCAGTCTATTGTTAGTTTGTGGACACAAATAATTGTCGCCTCGTGTCGCTTGTTAAAAGGATAATGTATTTATAATGCAAATACATAATAATAAGTTTTCCTTGTTAGTAAATTAAATTGTACAACAAATGAATCCTATACACTTATTAAATTGTTGCTTTGTCTGTCTGTCTTACTAATAAAAATATTTATACCCAGAAGTGGTAGCAACTTAATTTCTGTTTTGTCACTTTCTCATTGACGATTTGCGTCATAGGTGTGAAAGTGACAAAGCAAAGAATATGTTCTTACTAATAAAAATATTATTCAGTCGAACTTATTCTATTTTGTCACTTTCACACTTTTGACGTACATGGTAAGTGAGAAAGAGACAAAATAAAAAATATATTGTACTACTTATAAATATTTTTATTAGTAAGACAGACAGACAAAGCAACAATTTAATAAGTGTATAGGATTCATTTGTTTATTAATATTATAAAGAAGAAAAGTTTTTTTGTTTGTTTAAACTAAAATGGATTTGTAAAATTCTTTGGTTTATTTAGATATACTAATAGTAAATAAAATCGTTCTTATATTTGTAAATTTGTTCTTAAGTAGTAGTCCTTATATTAGTACTTCTTACTATGCTAGATATACTATAACTAGGTTTGGTAAAAGATAACATTTTTTATACCAGAAAATATTTCATTTAATTACTAGTAGTATAAATCTAGAAGTCTATAAATGTTAATATGTATTGAAGTCTTGAAGTTATTTATACTTTAGACTAGTTTCTTTTCCTTAAAAGATATTCATCTGTATCTATACCTTGATCTACTTTAAATACAATTATCTTTAATCCATTGTTATTATATTTTAAGATTATTTATAATTAATTTCCTAAGGTGTAGTATTATATTTTAAATCGGCAGTTTTTGTTTCATTGTATTGATTCATGAGTTTATCTTTCGTTCTTTCAAAAAATGCGAATATATATTGTTATTCGAAAAAAAAAATGCATCGAATTATCCGGGTTTAAATTTTCTACGAAAATATTTTACTTCAACATGCTGTTGATTTTTTGTATTTCAAAATTATAGTTTTTGGATATCACAAGTTCGTTTTTTCGGCGTATTTATATAATAATCTGGCTGTACTCTAGTTTATACTATCGCAATATGCCTGGTCAGTTTTTCGCACCCATTCGGGTTCTTATTCATGAGCTATGGCCATGGAGCTATCACAGGTTGAACTGTTTGAACTAGCCGGGCAAATGCCGATAGTTTTTATCAGTAAAGCTGAATAATAAATTAAATTTTATATAAAGGTTATTTTTTTTCTATAATATTTGTTTAGTAAATTTCCGATGTAGTCACAAGTTTCTATTAGGAGAGTTTCAGACTACACGTCGCCCCTGTGCCCTTCCTTGCTGATAAGAATGATAACATCTTAGGGTGACTGCAGATTAGCATTCTTTATAGAAAACTTTATTACATCATTGGAAATTATAAGAAAAATCTAATTTTTTTATAATTACAAAAATGTAATTCTATAATTATTTTGAATAGTTTCGAAAAGATATACTTTTTCGAATGTACGAATTTGACAAACTGACTCGAGTCACTCGAATAAAAACAAGGCTCGAGTCGCATCACTACAATAAGCATTGTTTTTCATATAAATGAAAATATAAGAAGTAAGTATAACTAATTTAGAGAAGTTTTAGTAAACGACTAACAATATTCTCGTGACTTTGACCTCAGAATTACATGAGAGCTAAGTAATTCACTGACATTTTACATCTCATGATATTATGATTAAAAGTTTTTGAAAACTGTAAGAAGATTTATAGTATTTGTACCTTTATCTTTGACGCTTTGATAAAGCGTTTTGTGTGTAAAAGTATTTTCTCTCTCTTTTTCTATTTCTATCGCTCTCACTCTGAACATATATATATATATATATATATATATCAAATTTACGACTAGGTATGACTATCCTATCCATGGCTTCACACGTTGACGAATTATTTTATTTACTAATAAGACAACTACGATCAATGACAGCCTTCCTCATGAACCTGCCTATCATAATCAGAAAGAATCTTTCAAATCTATGTGCTTTCGAAGATTTAAACAAACAAACTTTATTTAGTATTATAGATAGTAATGTCAAAGTAAAAATTTCCATGAAATGTCATTAACTTAAACTAGTATAGTGCTTACAAAGTGCTGGAAAGAACATTATCTCATTGGTGATCTCATCTCTCTTCCCATCTCTCTCTCATTCACGACTTCTTATTTTTGATTCTTTCTAAGATTACCTTCGAATGTGTAAAGGTTTTTAAATTATTAGAAAAATATTGAGAATTTTTTTATTTAATAACTACATTTTATTAATAATTTGGTACCGTTATCTATGTTTTGCTTTAATTATATAAATGAAACAAAAAATATGCTTCTATCGAATAGAGCAATTATTTTTTGCTTTGTTTTTTATATTTTATTTCGTGCGTATTAATGTAACTGTCTAATAGTTATAAATAACCAGAATTAGTTAAATATATACAATGTCTTACGGAGTTATTGTTTTCATGTATATCTTAAATTTAATATTATTAAAGGTTATTTTTTTGAAGGCGTTTTGAATGGACAAAAAATTTAATAAAATATTTTAAAACTAGCTGTTACTCGCAGTTTCACTCACTGACAAACGATTTTATTTACTATTAAGCAGTTGCGTAATGCTAAATATCATAAAGAGTTTTTCAAATTTTTCGAATAGTTTGGATTTTAGAAGATTTATTAAACGAACAAACAAACGTATTTAAACAAACAAATTAAAATATTTGTAAAATATAATTTTTGTAGGAATTCGAATGGACTTAGTAAAGAAGTTTTATTTTGTTGAACATTTCTCTGATAAAGGTAAAAGATACAACTGGCGAACCCTTGATGCTGTCATCAAAAGATCAAAATCAAAATTGAAAGCTGTTTTAATATATAATATATTCTAACATTTACATAACGAAATCTAATTAATCGAAACTTTTACTTATGTACTAGATAACTAAGAAACAGAAATATATAAAAAATAACTATATAATGTAATGTATAATAAAAACATTTTTTTTTACAAATATATTTCTAGTATAAGTTAGGAACTGCATTCACATCATTAAAAAAACATGATATATACTTGTATACATGTTGTACAAAAAGGATCGAGTATGTAAAAATATATATATAAAAATATATATGTATGTCAATTATGACGCACTTATAAAAGTACGCTTATGAAAGTACTCATGAGAATACGCCCTCTACAAAAAAAAAATGTAAAAGAAACCAATCAACCTCTTTCGTGTTTTATTCAAGTAGATAATGCTATGAATGTGTGCGTTATGTATGTGTATGCGTATACTTATGTATGTGTGTGTATACGTAATGTATGTATGGGTGTATATACGACGAAAAAAAAGTAACACTCAGTCAAAAGCAGTGCAGTGTGAACAAGAAGCCAATTTAAACTAATTAATATGTTAAATGCAATTTTAAAGAGACACTTAACAACCACTTAATTATTTTAATTATTACAATTCTAGTTATTCTCGCAAACCTGTAATACTGTACTTATAAAGAGATTAATTAATTTTCTCCGCTGTCCATATATTATAACAATAATAAGAAATATTATAAAATAATATTATTTATTAAAGTATTTAAGTATGGATAATAACTAAACCTATGACAGGTTTTGTTTTGATTTCATTGTAAACTGCAAACTCATCAATATTTGGCGCTAAAATGATGAGACCATTTTTTTTTCCATTTTTTATATGCAACTATAGTTTTTCAATGACGGGGACAAAGGTTTGTATGAACTTTTTTTTTTTTTTTGTATATAATTCTCTTAATTTTTTTGCAAAATGAAACCCTAGTCGATTTTTTATATGCAGCCATAGTCCTTCAATAACTGGGATGAAGATTGGTTTGAATTTTTTTTTTCTTTTTTTTTTTCTGATAAATGAAACCATAGCCGATTTTTTAGCTAGCCATCATCCCATAGTCTTTGGTACAACAATCGAAATTTTTTGTTGGCGATATTTGTTTTTTATTTTAAATTCGTTATAATCTGTCTATATTATAATACGAAGTCTCCGGCATCTATCTGTATGAACGCGATTATTTAAAAAATTACGAAATGTTCTACCACTAGATAGTAAGAGTACTGAGGAAGCTTCATGAATTTAATTCATTTTTATCTAAATTGACTGTTATTATAAATAAATACGTGTCTAAATAAAAAAAAATGTAATAAATAAATAATGCAGTAAATTGAATATCATAACTATATATAACTCACTTTTCAATCATAAAAAGCACCGAAACGGTTAATGAAGCGAAACTGCGGACGAAAGCTAGTGCATTAATAAAATAAATCAACCCATCACATTACGTTTTTTAATAACTTTCGTTATAGATGAAGCATAATTGTTATATATGTTATAAAAAACAAGATTTTATAATATACTTCTAATCAGATTCAATACTTTATACAGCTTCAATCAATCTGAGAAGCCCTGTGGAGGCGATGATAGCAATTGATTACAATATTCATCAATGTATGAGCGAGTACATACATACATACATTCATACAATATAACTTTTGTAAGGCTGTATACGATAATATATACTAGATGTTGGTCGCGGTTCCACCCTGGAGGATTTGATGTTAGGATAACTAATATTAGTAGCGTAATATTAGTTAGTCTTCATGGACCTGTCTATCATAATCAGAAAGATTTATTCCATAGATTTAGTTTAAACAAACAATTTTTTCCGCTTTATAATATTAGTATAGATAAAACCATAGCCATCTATGGCAAAAGATAAATAGCTCGAGTCTTAAATACACAGAATTCAAGATATTTAAATTTCAAATAGCGTGCTATATGACGAAAACTACAAGGCGAGAAGTTACATCATTATGTTCAATGGTGTGTCGTACACCGGTCGTGCCGCGGCCGTGACCGCCTCGTCACGGGTAAATGTCACTTTGTGGACAAGACAGCGGGATTAGTGATGCGACTCGAGCCCGAGTTTGACAAACTGACTCGAGTGAATCGAGTCAGTTCGTCAAACTCGTACTCGATTAAAAGAAAATACTCGAGTCTGCACTCGAGTTACCGAATCAACTCGGCACTAAGTTGATTTTGTCGCTTTGGTATTTGATTGCATAGCTATAAGTATATAAGTAATTGTAATATGCAACTCGGGACATATTTTACTCGAGTCACTCGAAAACTCGAATATGATTCTAGTGAGGTAGTAAAATTGCTCGAGTGCGAGACACAGAATCTTATTCGATACGCATTACTAACCGGAATACGGACGAATGATGCATACAATATTTTTTTATTTACTAAGTAAAAGGCATCAAATAAGGTCGTATATATAATATTGACAAGCAATTAAAAAGCCAGTTGCTTATTTTAAATATTTGCTTAAAATTCGATGTCTACGGGACGCCACTCACCAGAACCAGACTCCGAACTCGTCATTATTTGTTAAGTTAAATGGAGACGCCCACGTATAGACTAGAGGTCATTGTACCCTACCTGTTATTTGGCTACCGGAATATTTGTGATCGACAAATGCGTTACTGGGTTCTGTCTTGTTTAGATTGAACTATAGTTTAATATTATAGATTACAATTTATCACTAAGATTTTATTAAAGTTGAAATTATATATAGAAAAGTGGAAAAATTTGTTTGTTTGTTTATTGCTAATTTTAAAAAATAAATCATATATTCAAAAAAAATATTCTGTTTATGATAGGCAGGGTCATGAGGAATGCTATCCAGCATTACTGCTCTTGGTTATCCTAATAGTAAATAAAACCATTCTTCTGCAGATGAAACCACGAGTAACAACTAGTAATAAAATAGAATTGTACTTATAATATATGGCTTTTTCCAGATCTATTTTTATCCTCTGTTAATTTTGGTTACGCTTTCGCGAGTTTCGTAAATCATACAATCACATTGTGGTAACCCCAGACCACTTCCACTGAATGGTACCATTACCACACATATATATATTTTTATCATAATGCCCTCTACGCATACTCTGACTCGAGTATTTTAATCTTGTGTGTAGTGACATTATCAGTTAATAATCAATAAGTAGAATAATAAAACACAAGGTGAATATTATAGACGTTAAAGGTCTTTCCGCACTTGCAGGTGCAGGTGTTCGCGTTCAAGGACCACGAGCCGCCGTTGATCGGTCAGATCCAGCCCTTCTGCGAGGACGTGCACAACTGGCTCAGTAAGGACCCTCGCAATGTTGCAGCTGTTCACTGCAAGGCTGGGAAGGGACGAACGGGTTAGTTAAACTAGAAATAGTTTTAGCTTTAAATTGTATATTCATATCAGTAATATATAGGTAATTTATTTATTTCTTATACACCTACCAAAATTTTTTTTTTGTTCGGAAAACAAGTAAGACCTGAAAAAAAGTATAAATTTGTAAGTTAAAAGAAGTTTATTTAGAAGTAGATAAGCATAATCAATTTCAGACGTCAAAGTTTCAAAGAGTTTGCTAAATAGTGAAAATATCCTTAGAATATATTTTGAAAGGTTGAACATGTGCAGCCCCGCATCACCATACGAATACACTACAACTATATACAACTATATACGACTATATACAACTCAAAGGTATCCTATTCCAGATATTTATCGCACAAAATAGCTTTTCACAAGCAGTATAATAGTTTCTTTAACAAAAGCCGGAACGTGTCTGAATTACACGTCCTTTGATGGTGGTATTGTGATGCAAACAAAATGTGCTCCAAAATTGCGGTTGGGGGGTTAAGGGGGGGTAATTGCAAAACTTCTTTACGACGTATAATTGGTTAAATTACCGATGCCGGTGGTTCGGTGTAATAAATTTCGAAGGGATTCTGTAACAGTTTTTTTTTGCGTTCAGCCAAAAAGGGATGTAAGAAAGGCGTGCGGTGAAGTCATCCGATATGAAGGAAACATGTTCGGATAATATGGCTGTTACATTTTTTATGCCGAATGGATATAGACCAGGGATGGCGAACCAATGGCACGCGTGCCACAAGTGGCACGTTTGAAAGTTTTGATGGCACGCACAAAAACAAAATAATACTAAAACATTGATTAATAAAAAATTATAAAGAAGAATTGTTTTTATTTGTTTTATTTAGTTATATTTCACCACCCTAACATTTCGAATGAAATTTTACGTGTGGCACGTGACCTATTTTAATTTTTTTTTTTACTTCAATTGCACGGACATCAGAAAAGGTTCGCCATCCCTGATATAGACGGTCTGAAAGTTTCTTTTTTTTTTTTTTAAGGTTATCGTATTATGAAGCTTTGGTGTTTGATTTGAAGGGTTCAAATTTAACTACAGATGTAGAATGGTTCTTTGAGTTGTTGGATTTGAGTATTCTGTTGTGGGTTTTATTGTTTTTTTTTAAATTGAAATGTATTGAGATATTTTGTTAATATATATTACATATTGGAAAAAGTATTACTTAGTATGATAAGCAGGTTCATGAGAAAGGCTATAGGCTATCCAGAATTAAACTACTGACTTGTATTTATTTTTATTGTAAATATATATTTTTTTGTCGCTGGTAGAACCGCGAGCAACAGCAGGTTAAAAATAATGATTTAAACGTAAAGCTTACATTACTTTTATAATTTTATTATATTATATTAATCATGTATTTTTATATATATATTAATATTATATAATAATAACTCGACAACCTACTGTTATACTTATTTTTTTATTAAATAGTAATTGCAACGTGTCACCAAACAATAGTTTTGAATGTTCGTTTGTTAGTCATGAAAAAATTAGTGGACCGATTTTGATTTACTTCATTGTATACTAAAAACACTCCCAGGGTAAAAATATATTTAATATTAAATATAAATAAAATATTATTCAAATAGTCCTTGTATTCTATTCATATATCAATATAACGTCATTTTATATATAAATTAAAATAACTTTGTAGGTGTTAATGTTCTAAACAAATATTCATAAAATAGCAATGGCTTCCACTCATTATATTAGTTTAGGTGATAAGTAATGACACTATCAATTAGATATACATTACATAATATATATATTTTAACCTTCCGTGATATATGATTACTATTATATATAATAATCCGGCTGCACTGTAAATAGTTTCGGACTTCGACCTTCAAGAGCTCGGAGTATTGTAAATTCGCGGTGCGAACTTTTTATTGAGCGAAGCGAGCATTGCGAGCGAAGCTCTCTATGAGAGACTTTTCTTCTCACTTTGTGCAAGCATCAATCAAAAACGGTATATCTGAAAATTTACAAATTTTGCATACTTATAGACATCAGTCTGGTGTCAAATGTCAAAAAAATTCAAATAATTAAATAAAATAAATTTTAATAATGTCTCATCTTGAAAAATATTTGAGGACAGAATGCGTCGACGTTTTGATATGCAACTTCGGTGCTGTGTGGACCTCGCTTCGCTCAATATGTTAACACATACCGAGATTTTGCGAGAGCCGCGAGTCAAAATTGAGGTTCGGTTCGCGCTCCTAGTACTATTTTTTTATTATAGATTAAATTTTGTTTTTCAGGGACAATGGTGTGTTGTTACTTATTATACAGCGGTCAAAAGACCACGGCGGATGAGGCTCTTAAATACTATGGAAACAAAAGAACTCACGACGAAAAAGGTAAAGAATAAATATTTTATATTCATTTTCTAATATATGAATATACAAACTAAACTATTTACCTAAATATATTTTTAGTCTATCTCTGTGGCGCTTTGCAACAGATTTTTTAATGTCAAACTGACAGGTGACAGGAGACAATTTGACAAGTTTTTTAAAAGTTACATTTTTCATGACTAATGTGTCACTTATATATTTTGTAGATTTAATATTATTTAATGTTTTTTTCTTGATGTGACAATTTGTCAGTAGAAACTTGATTTGCTCTAATTGGACTGAATGTCTGTAGTTTTCATAGAATAACAAGTTTATATGTCATTTGTTTTTTAAGAGAAAATAATCTTTATTAATAGCGAAGCTTTGCGTCTATTTAATGGACATTATAGGAATTTCGAAACTTATGACAGGTTTTGTTTTAATTTTATGTTAAACTGCAAGTCATTAATCTACCTTTGGCGCCAAATTATTGTTTTTTTTTTTGTTCTCCTTTTTTCTGCATGTTTGTAGTTGCATTTAAATAAGACGATAACCGAATTCTATATGCAGCTATCTTCCTAAAATTATTAAGTTAGAAATTCCCCTACAATATTAATATATAAGAGTTTGATATTAACGAAATTTCGAATAAAAAATAAGGTTTGCGATGTAAGACAGTTTGACAGCCATTAACCGGCCATGTTATGTGTTTGCTTTATTAAACTAGGCCGGTGCTGTCTGTCTTCCTAACCCATAGCATTTTTAGTCTACTTCAGCTAGTCTAGGGTTGGTACTGCAAACAATTTAAGTATATTCATACGGCCCAAGAGTTTACGTATACATGATGTACTCCTCTCAACTATTCAGCCTTGACGATGTCCATACTTTTTCTTTTTTTTATACGTCTGGAAGGTTTTCTTGCTTCTGACTTCTTCCAGGGAAAGAAGGAGCCGGTTAAGTTAAACTTCTGGTAATAAGAGATAGAAGAAGATAGATAATAGAAGATTATTAAGGTTACTCCCTAACCAGGACGGTTGCTGCCGTCTTAATAATATGACTTCATGAGATCGTATTCACATTATTAATCAGTATTTCTTTTATTTGATGTACAAATGTTTTCCTCCCCCCAGGGGTGACGATTCCGTCGCAGCGTCGTTACGTGGAGTACTACGCAGCGTTGGTCCGCGGCGGACTGTCGTACCGCGCCACGCGCGTGCACGTGCGGGAGCTACTGCTGTACCCGCCGCCTGCCTTCAACGGCTCGCAGTGCACGCTGCAGCTCACCGTCACGCAGGCGGACCCCTTCCATAAGGTGACCACTACCCCCTACTGAATCAATGTGAAATTGCGAAAAAGTGCTAAGATGTGAAAATCCTTTAATGGTAATGAAATAATTAATTAAATAGAAAATAATAATTTCATAGGTGATACATTCTTTCATAATACAGCTCATCAATATTTTCATTAAACAGTTATAAATAGTAAGTTTAGAAATAGAAATAGTAAGTTATTCTATGAATAAAAAAGATACAAAATGTACATATTTATCCAATTATGTATATATGATGCATAGAAGATATTTATGAATACTATAAAAGCACAAGCACAATGTCATGACATTTATGAAAGTTAAAAATAATATGCTTGCTCCATGCTGGCTGTATAGTATACGACCGTAGCCTGTTATAAAAACGAACAAATGAGACTAAAAATGTTTGGTCCATGCTGGCTGTATGGTGAAAGACCGTTGCTTATTGTAATGAGCACATATAAAGTAATTTGCACAGAGTACTATATATAGAGTGCAGACTTCGTAGTTTGGACTACTAACGCCATCTATACTCTGAATGATAAAACTACTTCGGTATGTCTGGTATCCACATACCCAGCATATTTAGGTTTTTTGAATCCTCCGATTAACTACACTTTCATAAAGCTATTTATTATAAATGAAAAATCAATTTTACCATTTTTCATTTATAATAAATTGCTTCATGAAAAGTGTTCAGATTAAATAAAAGACAAAAAATATTTAAAAATTTTTTTTAATATAAGAAATACCTAATATAAACATATTAATTTTTACTAAAACTATTAACAGTAACACCGCATAATTAAATATTGACATGTAGTAACATTCACAGGCAGTATTTTTAGAAGTATATCTTTTTAACAATAGTTAACTTTAATACAATCAATATCAATAGCAATAAATGATGTCTTCTAGAAATTAAATACACTTTGACACCCTATTGAATCTGATTTGAATCATCAATATCATTGTGCTTGCTACATAATATTTTATTAATTTCCTTACACTAGTTGTACAGACAAAAGTTACATGACAAATTTTGCAATACTTTAATTTTTTGTGATTATTGCTTTTACATTTTCAAACTTCTTCATTTATATCAATGCTCAGTGTAGTCTTTTAAAATAATAGGAAATATCTTTAATAAAACATTTCCTTTTAAGAATATCTATAAGAATATCTTTATATCATTGAAATATTTAATTAAGAAATCTACACGTTATGCTAAGCTACTTTTTTATATATTTTTTTTTCTAACTTTAATATATGAGCAAATTCATAATTATATGACAACTGTTTAAATGACCCACAGTTTGTAGAAACTTTAATTCTTAAGTCTTAAAATATACCCAAAACCATATTCTTATGCTGCCCATATATAATACACATTTTTATACATTCAATAGTTAACAGACAGTTTCTTATTGAAAGTGCAATTACTGTTTTACTTGAACTTTTTACAAATTGTATAAAATGTACAACCCTCTTTGCTCTTACCCACACTTCACGGTGCTTAAAATTTGGCTTTACATGACCCTGCAGCATCTTTCCTCTCTTCTTAAAGTTGTTGTAGCTCTCATATAATTAATCAAATAGAATGACATCTGCAGTCTTAACCTTCTCTGAGAAGTATACCTTTATCTGAAAATAATAAGAATAATTACAATTTCCATCTATTATTTGTAGTCTTAAAAATTTAAAATTATTTGTAAAAATTCCCAATATTTGGCATCTCCTTTGTTGACCTAAAATTTAATAATGAAAAAAGTATTTAAGATTTTAATTTATTCCAAGTAAACTTTACCTCCAAAAGTAGTGTTAGACACTGATGTGGCTAGTGAAACAGCAGTTTGCCAAGAACTTGTTGGGTTTTCTGTGAATAAAATTGATATATTGTCAATAATTTGAAAATAGCCATATCTCTAAAGAGTATGAAAGGTAATAGTAACAAAAATGGTTCAATTACATGTATAATATTTAGTTATATAAGGGAGTAAAATTACAACCTAGTAAGTAGTAGTAAAAGAACATATCTATGATTACTTAATCATACTTTGTTCTTTAATTTATTGATAGTTGCTTATTGATTTAGCTTTTTAAATTAAAAATATTGTTTTATATATAGTGTAAGAAAAAAGAATAATTTCTATATTTGCAATAGGTTTATCCTAAAATGGTTTTTTTCTTAAAAATATAGCCACTAATTCTATTGTTATTACAAATATTTTTATTTTATTACAAATAATTTAGTTATCAATAAGAAAGTATATTTAGTTTGAAGTTATATTAAGACAATAATAAATTTCACGGAATGTCTATATCTATCTTAAATATAATTACAGGTAAAGAAGCCTAATAAACATAACCTCTTTTAACTTAAATTTAAACTTATAAACCAGGAGTACCACCAGAATTTTAGAAATAAGCTTCTCCTGTATGTCCGAAACATACAATGTACATGCAAATCAATAAAAGAAATTGATGTTCAAATGAGTTTAAATATAGTTGAATACTAAGTTAAATAGTATGCCTTCAAACAGAATACACATAGGGCATGATGCTTAATGGACGCTTGTATTTAAATGTAATAAAATAAAAAATTAAAACACGATGCGTTAATAGCTATTTAAAAATATCTTCGTAGCTTACTTGTTTGAGGTTCATGGCAACCGGGAACATGTATTGTGTTTTACCCATCTTCAGAGACAGGATTGGTATCTGGATCCAAAATGAAGATCCAATGATGTTTGGATACAGGCTGCAGAACTATCTCACTATACAAATGGTTAGGGGCCCAATTGTCATAATTTTAATGCTTTAAAATAATCTTATATGAATAAATTTATTGTAGAATAAATTTGGCTTTACATGACCCTGCAGCATCTTTCCTCTCTTCTTAAAGTTGTTGTAGCTCTCATATAATTAATCAAATAATTCATCAAATAGAATGACATCTGCAGTCTTAACCTTCTCTGAGAAGTATACCTTTATCTGAAAATAATAAGAATAATTACAATTTCCATCTATTATTTGTAGTCTTAAAAATTTAAAATTATTTGTAAAAATTCCCAATATTTGGCATCTCCTT
Source organism: Mechanitis mazaeus (assembly GCA_959347395.1). Lineage (NCBI taxonomy): Eukaryota > Metazoa > Arthropoda > Insecta > Lepidoptera > Nymphalidae > Mechanitis > Mechanitis mazaeus. The sequence goes on from OY365747.1 coordinate 17,713,585, forward strand.
TGTTGACCTAAAATTTAATAATGAAAAAAGTATTTAAGATTTTAATTTATTCCAAGTAAACTTTACCTCCAAAAGTAGTGTTAGACACTGATGTGGCTAGTGAAACAGCAGTTTGCCAAGAACTTGTTGGGTTTTCTGTGAATAAAATTGATATATTGTCAATAATTTGAAAATAGCCATATCTCTAAAGAGTATGAAAGGTAATAGTAACAAAAATGGTTCAATTACATGTAAAATATTTAGTTATATAAGGGAGTAAAATTACAACCTAGTAAGTAGTAGTAAAAGAACATATCTATGATTACTTAATCATACTTTGTTCTTTAATTTATTGATAGTTGCTTATTGATTTAGCTTTTTAAATTAAAAATATTGTTTTATATATAGTGTAAGAAAAAAGAATAATTTCTATATTTGCAATAGGTTTATCCTAAAATGGTTTTTTTCTTAAAAATATAGCCACTAATTCTATTGTTATTACAAATATTTTTATTTTATTACAAATAATTTAGTTATCAATAAGAAAGTATATTTAGTTTGAAGTTATATTAAGACAATAATAAATTTCACGGAATGTCTATATCTATCTTAAATATAATTACAGGTAAAGAAGCCTAATAAACATAACCTCTTTTAACTTAAATTTAAACTTATAAACCAGGAGTACCACCAGAATTTTAGAAATAAGCTTCTCCTGTATGTCCGAAACATACAATGTACATGCAAATCAATAAAAGAAATTGATGTTCAAATGAGTTTAAATATAGTTGAATACTAAGTTAAATAGTATGCCTTCAAACAGAATACACATAGGGCATGATGCTTAATGGACGCTTGTATTTAAATGTAATAAAATAAAAAATTAAAACACGATGCGTTAATAGCTATTTAAAAATATCTTCGTAGCTTACTTGTTTGAGGTTCATGGCAACCGGGAACATGTATTGTGTTTTACCCATCTTCAGAGACAGGATTGGTATCTGGATCCAAAATGAAGATCCAATGATGTCTGGATACAGGCTGCAGAACTATCTCACTATACAAATGGTTAGGGGCCCAATTGTCATAATTTTAATGCTTTAAAATAATCTTATATGAATAAATTTATTGTAGAATAAAAATCGCGAATCAGTACGATACACAAAATGGCCGAAACTAAAAATGTTTATAAGGTCGAACGAAAAGAAACGACAGAAACCGATTATGCGCCACCTACAATCAAAATTTGCGAGGAATGCGAAGACCGCCAGTACTGAGTTTACATACCCTGGTAATTTGTGTTGTCAGACGTCGCTGGGCAGCCACGAGGTGCGGCGGCACGAGGCGGTGGCGCGCGTGGCGGCGCAGGCGTGCGCTCCGCTGGCGGGCGACGTGCGCGTGGACGTGTATTGCAAGCCCAAGATGATGATGCGCAAGGAGCGCCTGTTCCACTTCTGGTTCAACACGTACTTCGTCACGGCCTGCGTGGGCGCCGCGCCCGTGCCCGCGCCGCACGACAGTGAGTACTCAGCCCATACTACTTGCATATAGTTACTCATAGGAAATTCAATTCGAGTACTACCCTCACCGCCAGAGTAAGACGCCACGAGATCGCTTTAAAACTTACGGTGACCCTCCAACGGTATCCCCATTTGAAGGTGTGTCCATATTTGAATATTCCCAGATCTACTCCTCCATAAAAATGACGACTTCACTTCCTTTGTATTATATTTTCTACACGTGCTTGATATCGATTTATACTCCGCCCATTGTAAAAATAAATAAAATACAATATTCAGTGCTAATCGTTGAAAAGTATCAAATATATTTATTTCCATAACCATTTAAATAAAATGTTATGATACTATTTTTCATTAATTTGTCAGTATGAATTTCTGTGGTAAGCAACAACGAATCTATGAATAAAACTAAATCTGTAATATAAAACTATTTATATATAAATATGTTATTAATTTTTTAATTTAAAATCACTCTTTTTTTTTTTACTAAAATATTGTATGTTTCAGGTCAAAATCAAGAAACGTTCAAGCTAACGCTGGATAAGTGGCAGTTAGACGACGCGCACAAAGACAAGCAACATAAACTGTATAGCGCAGACTTTAAGGTAACTCCTAAACCAAGATTAAATTTAATATGATGAAAAATAAAACTGGAATTTAATATAAATAGATCATAAATTTGATATAAATCAATACATAATCAAAGTATAAACCAAGGAATGACAAATATGAGATAGTTCACTGAAACAGCGGTCCTTGCACTAATATAGAAGAAATGCATGTCGATACATATGGGCGGTGGATTATATATTATATATATATATTAACATAAAATCATTACATACAAAAGACAATAAACATTTGAATGTTAGTATTTTCGATCAATTAATCATTACATTAATAATTTGGCATTATGTGATTAACAACTCACGGTGAGAACAAGCGACGTCCGCAGTTGTTTAGTATGTCCACAGCTCCGATACTGCTTGTATTGGATTCGCGGTGCCGGGTCTTATGTGGCTCATCTTGTCACCGTTTTGGAGTAATTACATATTATAATTAATTTTGTGCAAATAACGGAAAAATATATAAATATATAACGTTTTTTGTCTACGTTAAGTTTTATACAAAACATAAACAAAGTACCCGTGACTCTTTAGCTCGTAATTATTAGAATAAACAATAAGTAATCGAGGGGATGTTCCCAGGTGGAGCTGATAGTGCACAAGCTGCCGGACTCGTCGACCTTCAGTGTGCCGCGGGGCCCGTCGCCCGCCTCTTCGTCAGACGACACGGAACAGGACCAGGACTGGGACTCGGGTGAGCGAGGGAGGGAGGAGGAGGGAGAGGGGGAGGGGCCACCCTACGCGCCGCTGAGGGGGGACTGCGGCAGCGACAACGAGCAGGAGCGACCCGACGCAGACGACGTTTCCAAGAACACCGAGCGAAATAAGTTTTCCGACGATTTCCTGCGCACGGAGGCGGACGCGCCCGACGCGGACGCCTACTCCGACGACGGCGGAGTGGAGAGGCGGCAGACTTACCCCTCGGACGAGCTCTCCGAGTTTCCTCTTGGGGGCGTCGTCTTCGACGATAGCGACGACTTTAACGAACCCCTCCCCGAGTATCCCCTCTGTCCCGGGAGAGTTCCGGAGTACCCGTCGGACTTGTTTCCGGAAGCTCTGGAATATTCCGACAGGCCCGACTATCCGACGGACCAGTCAAAGGACTACGATAAAAACAAGAAATGTAAAGACGCGATGTCCAAGCCCAGACTCTCCCTGGGCGATATGAGAGCCTCGTGGAGGGAATTCAGTGGGAAGTTCGGGGAGAATAGGAAAAAGAAACACAGGGACGATTGACGACCGTCTATGTTGTGGTGCGTTTTGATGTTACCGCAGGTTGTTGCTGCGAAATTAAACTTCCCTCGTACGAAGTCTGTCAAATTTCTGCCTCTCGTAAATCTTATTGGAAGCTACTCGTCGGTGAATGGTCTCGTATCGGGATTGTGAAAAGAAATTAATAGTAATTTTACGAGATGTAACTCAGATGTCTTAATAAGGCTGAGGACTCATCGACAACTTAAAATTTATCCAGCAGTTGCCGGTGAGGCCTCAGATTAAATATAAAGTGTTGGATACCAAATATCCGTAGGCCGTATATAAATAGTGGGAACTATTAAGTAGGTGTTTAATAAGTAGGTCTCAATTATAAGGCAATAGAGACCTATCGTTGAAGTATGTGAGGATGAATTTAATTCAGTTTGAGTGAGGTCTAGATATTTTGGTTTGGCTAACAGGCGCCACTTGTCCGACTTGTCTTTTGTTAGGGCCACAGTATGTTAAGACCTGAATACACTTTAAGTGTTCTGAAATTTGTATTAAAGTTGTCACATTGATTTTCGTATTTCTGAATTATATGTTTTATAATATAATTTGTTTTAGTATTTCAGTAATGTTAGATAACTTAATAGAAATTATGATTCACATTATCTTTCTAGTTAAATATCAATATAAATTAATTTGTTTTATGTAAATATTTTGACAACTTTAGTACTACATCGGATGAGCGAAATGACGATCTCAAACCGATAACGAATTTTCGGAAACAAAAGATGGCGCTGGTGTTATTATAGGTATTTAATAATTTTCTATTAAAAAAATAGTCAAAACATTATTACTTGTAAATAAATGTTTCCAATACATGTGTAAGATAAACACATCTTTTTTAAATCTTTGTTTTTGCATTATTTCTTTAGATTTATGTTAGAACCGTGTCTTACAAGGATCAATATGAGTTAACTTTAAATAGATAGAAATTATAAATATAGATCTATCGTTGTTAGTATGTGTTAAGGGATAGTACTTTAATATAAAAATACAAATATTCGGAAACATAACTTATCTCTGGTTTGTAATATAATCGGATTTTCGTGGTATATATTCCATCATTAACATATTCATAATATCGAGTTGCTGTCATGACGACTGGTTGCAGTCTCGGGTCGAGGGGGTTGTACAGGGAGGGTTGTGGGTTGTATATTCATGTCTGTTTGAGGCCTCCTTTTTAAGAGGGTTACCGCTGGAGGTCACGAGATTAAGATAGAAATCAAGTAGTGTTTCACTAAGGCAAGGAGGGCAACTTTTGGTTTTTTGGGATACTTACACACGTGGTCTTCAAAGAGATGTTGCTTTGATAAATGACGACAGAAACATAATATGGAGTAGTTTATGGCTCTATTTTATGCTTTTCACTGATCTTTTTTGTTCTGTTTCGCTTATCCTATCGTTATCATCTCATCTGTGTATATAAAGTAACGAACCTGCTATATATTGTATAAATGCTATAAAATATGCTTTTTTTTTTCAGGATTTTTTGTTATCATGCTACCCTCATGATTATGATTTTGCTTATTAATGTGCATGCCTTAAATTTATCATTTGAACAGAAAATATTTTTACATATTATATTAACAAAAAAAAAAAAGTATTGCTTTTTTTTTGTAATTTTCTGTTCATTTTGTTAAATATTTTTTGTTTGTAAATACTATTCGTCCTGTACTTGTGGAATGTGTTGTGTGTGAAGGTGTTTTATATTATTAAATTAAAACGACACCCCCACTCCCCCCCTTTAACAATATTCACAACTAAAACAACCACATAATAGCTATTTAAATATTTAATTATGTATGAGTGTGTGTGTCTGTTTGTGGATCACGTCGCTGTAACCATCATCCTCTCACGCTTCGCTCCTGAACGCATCACACATGCCACGATTTTATTGAACGCCTGTTTAATATTAATCTTTGCCTATTTTTTTATTGGGCGTTTTAAAAAAAACTTTTTTAATCTACGGATCTTAGTTGAATTGAATATCCGGAGTCCAGATGTTAAAAATGTGGCATATGTTACGTTCGAGCGCTCAATGGGTTTTTACATTTTTCAGGTGAATCTACATACCTGTGAGGGGTACGTGGGGTCGGTGACCTCTGCACTATATAAACCATTTAGCAAGACTATCCCTGAAGCCTTTAGTGACGAACAATTAGTGTTCTATGTGTGTTTATGTAGAGTTGTGGACTGATGTGATGTGTGCCGGGCGATTGTAACACTTATGTTAGAGGCCTGGGGTCCATTGTCGCCCGCAGCCCACCCTCGAGAACTGCTCACAATGTATCTATTAACAAATCTTATGACTAAATAAGTACATTGTTTTTTTTTAATTCTCGATTTTGATTCTGGAATGTGTGTTGATTGCAACTTCAGTTTGGGACTAAATTTTTAGAAATTTAAACTTTTTTTTTTTGTATTCGAAATTAAATTTAATGAAAGTATATTAAAAAGTTGCTCCGGTATTTATTATTTATATAATGGCCAGTGTTCTTTATTACTGTACAGTTTTGTTTCTGAGTTCAGTGACCTTGAGGAGGCTTGTAATGTTTGGAGTGGTTAGGAAATAGATAATTTCTAAAATATTAATGTACTTTTAATGTTTTTAAATAGTTTCAGCTGTCGAGTTTAATTGAATTAAAACGGCCTATATATAAGCTGAAGTAACTTATTTTATAGAACCAGTGTTGACTTCAGTAAATTTTTTATAAATCTTTTACAACGTCCGCAGTGAAGAGAGCTGTGACAGTACAAATACAATAATCGTATTCTTTGGAAATCTATTTGAAACTCGTTTTTAATAAGTTCACTGATTTCAAGTAGTTTTTAATATTAATTAGAAAAATACAATGTCGTTAGGTGAGACAGATTTTCCCACCACCGGTCTATTGAAACTACATCTTAAGTTCATGGCCGTAAGGTTTAAAAATCGCATATTGATTTTGTTTGTGATTTTATTCTTTATGTACTCAGACTTTGTGTGTTCAATAGACTCAAAAGAATTGACTTAGTCCAATCTTGGACGCTAATTTTCATAGATCTCATTAACTGCCATCTTTTTAGGCTATCATCGTGTTCTATGGGATTTTTTATGCTTTCTTTGACCTTCATAAACAATTTTGAGAAATAGTTACTCATATCTTATAGAAATTATTAGAATTATATATTTGTTTTCTCTAATATTATAGAAAAAAATCCCATAGTCAAGTATTTCATTAAGAAAAATCACAAAACAATTGACATTCACAATAATATTATTTAACATACGCCTTATTAAATCCAAATAAATAATATCCAAAGAGAAACTTACCTTTCATACATTTTGTAGATTAAAATGATTTTTTTAATTCTCCGAAGTTATTAGAAAACAAATCATTCTTATAAATGACACGTCGAATACAATTAATATAAATTTAATTACTTTCTTTATCTTCTGTGTGTTTATAAAATTTTTATTTGAGAAGGACTTAGCATGGTGAGATATTTAGCTCACAGTTTTGTACAGAATTTGATTTAATATCTCTAGATTCGATTAACATTCATAAGGTTTATTAAAAATAATATACATTTTTTTAAATCGTAATTCTAAAGTTTATTATTTTATTTCAATACATAATATAATTTATAAACACATGCCTTACTAATAGAAATATATATTTTGTGTCACTTTCACACCTTTGATATTAATCTTTAGGGTGAAAAAGACAAAGAAGAAGAACAACTTCAACTATAAATATTTTTACTAGTAAGTCAGTTAGTCTTTTAAACGGGTTTAAAGTGCAAATTACTTAGAGTCTAATTATATTAAATCAATTATTTTGCAAAAACAAACAATTACAAGGTTTTGTAAATATTTGTTATCTTAGCGTTATTCAGATCTGTTTTTTTTCTGTACTTTAAGTGAAATTTGACTAGTTTTCCTTTGAGGTTATTTTTTAAGATGGCGGGCCCATATGAAGAATTTCTATGACGTTAAGGCTTGTGTTGATATGAAATGGTTTCTGAGACGATGAAATACTCTGATGCTTTTAAACTTGAAATTACTTAAAGAGGCGAGCATGACAATAATGTTTGTTTATAAATATTTTTTCTAAATTTCATTACGTTTATTAACAAGACGTATTTTGAGTTAATAATTTAATTTTTGTTTATATTTAAAATTTTTATTTGTTCGAAAATTGAGAAATCTTTGTTTACTTAATTAATATTTTGTTTATTCATGTAGCTCCTTATTAAGAGTCTATAATGCAGGTAATATTCTACGGCTGGTCAACGAATTCTATAAAATTGATGAAAATGGATGAGTAATGGTTTAGTATTAGTAGTTTAAAGTTAGGAGTGTAGGTTAGGTTAATTAGGTTAGGATGAAAACGTCATAGAAACATAAAATTAACAAGCAACAGAGTAAATATTTAGGTTTTATTTTAAATTAACGCCATCTGTTGTTCAATTGTAATATTTTTAGGATATTTTAAAAGGTATTAAATTTTTAAAAGTGCTAAAGCTGTCTCAGTCACGAATGCTTCCAAATGTAATTAATTGTTTTATTTTCTTTAGGTGTCATGATTTTTTAAAACGTTTCTCATTAATTAGTTTGTAATTTAATTCTTTAATGTAATGCTTTGTTCTTCAAAAAGGTACCAGCGCATCTATTTGTCTATTTTTCAGTTAAAATGTAAATATAGATAAATTCCATGTTTCCCATTTGTTAGCTTGATTGAAGTTTTGTTTGCTAGGAAACGATACCTTGCGTCCGGGGCTCATACGCGTCTATAATATCGAGTACAAATTTAGGATTTGTTAGTTGGTTCCGTATCCGGTTCAGATAAATTTAACGGTTTTTGTAATATTTACAGTCTTAGTTCTCCGGCCGTCATTCTATGTCGGTTGAAGGTTTCGTTATCGGTTCCTCGCTAATCCCCTCACTATCCCATCATCTAAGGTTTAGCTTTAAATATTGTTGTTTGCCTTATAAAAAAATGTGATCTTATGACGATTATACTTAAAAGGAGGACCGGTGCCACGGCCGCGATATGACTAATAATGCCATGATATACATATGGCAGCCGTGGCACTGAATAAAAATTTGCCTTGTGTAATGATAACAAAATGAATTATGTAATGTAAGACTTGATAATGTGCGGTTACGATAGAAACAGGAGTGTCAATTGGGTACAGATTACGTGTGGGGGAGTTTTTATCAGCTCTAGTTTTGTTTATGGTGCAGAATATACTAGGATAGATTAAAAATATTAATATTGGATGAAATGTGTTCAAAATTTTTATAACTATCATCATTTTTGGCGGTTTTTTGTAGTTTTTATGAATCGGGCTGATAAAATCTTCCGTTCATTCTTATATAAACTTTTTTATGAATCGTATGAAATTCTTAGTTCCACAATAATTAAAATAAAATATGTAAATTTTTTCTTATCTTAGTAAGTAAAAGATCTCATATGACATATTTTTTGTTTTGTCTTTTTTATATTTTGATGAACTTCAGAATAGTCGAGTTGATTTAAAGACAACCTATGTAAAATAAAATATATTGATGTATATAATACAGTGTTTTATTTATACCTATTATAATCATTCTATACAATGAATATTGCAAAAGGAAACAAAAATATCGTCAATATTTTATTTAAAAATATGTCAATCTTGTATAACTCATTAAATTGAAGTGTCCACAGTTATATTAAATTGTTCAACAATAGTATTTGATTATAAACTCATCAACAGTGGCCGTATAAAAGCATAGGCCATACAACAAGCTACATCGACACTATCGCACGGCCGGCCTTTGTCGCTAGAGGGCGCCTCTGCCGCGGCCTCGACCTCGGAAACCCCCGCGGCCTCGAGGCCGGGCGCCCTTGCTGATGTTGGGAGGACTCTTGGGCCTCAGCGCCTCTATGCGCTCCGTGCAGCCCGTGGTCTCGCGGCCCTCCGTGAAGTACGACGCGTAGAGCTCCGCGTTGAAGTTGGAGTTGGTGAGCTCGTGACCGATCGTCACCCAGCCAGGGCGGATGGTGGAATCCCGACCGAACAGATGAACTCTGGAATGGATGTATATTATTATTAGCTGTTGCTGATTCCACTGTAGACATAAGGTATCATTCACTATTATGATCATTAAGAACAGTAACTTATGTTGGATAGATTATGGCGTTTTGAAAATAAGCGCGTTAAAATTCCACTTTATAATATTAGTGTAGATATCTAAAGTAATATTTGATATAAAAATATAAGTAATTTATCTTACCTTCTACGTCCCAAGCAGAAGTGTTCCATGATATGAAATATTTCGATAGGTTTTTCGGTGCTTCCGAATTCGGGATCTTCGGAGATGATCAAATCAATGTCCACATTAGCGTGAATAAAGTCTCCATCAACTGATCTTCGGACGGTTCCTTTGATACCCATCAGACAATGTTCCTTGGTTCTTTGAAACACTGCATTATGCTCTAGATTCTTCGAGTGTCCTGGGTTTTTTATATTCGTCTTGATCCAACAAATGTCTTCACAACGACGGAAGCCCCATTTTTTAAGGCACTCTCTACCCATATCCAATCCTGAAGAAAAACAAAATGATTTACAGACAGAAATGGCAGTTCCAAGAAAAACTACAGGAACCAACACCATCACAAGGTATAAGCACAGTGTAGTCCATTGAGTATCAGTGAACCTACCCTCCGAGCTGCCGCACCACAGGAACACGAAGGAGCGCGGCTGAGCGAGGTGGTGCAGCTCCAGCGCCAACACGTCGCGCCAGCGCCAGCCCGCGCCCAGCGGGGGCTCTACCAGCACTACGTCGAACTTACTTCCCATCGACTTCAGATCAAATGTCTGACGACAAAATGTTAAATATGTTGACTACCACACATAATTTTTCTTTCACATTAAGTCAATTACTCTGATATAACAAACAGTAAATTTTATTATCTTGTAGAAATATTTGTTTACCATACCAAAAAAACACACTAAAAAATTTAAAAATCTTAATCAAACAGTCTTTTACACTTTTAGAGCCTTATAAATGAGTAAAATTTTACTTCAAAGATTTTTTAATAATAATGCAGGACTAAAAACATAGTAATTACAGGTAAGTCAAAAACAGACCTTCAAGTCACACTTTAAGTACATAGGAGGTGTGGCCGTCCGTGCAATTAGTTCATCCTTCAATTTTATCAGTTCTCTTAATTTAGGATACTCTTCAAACCTATCTGCTAATCCTACATCACGGATGTAGTTCTGTGGTCTCTGACCTGTATCCACAAAATGTTGGCAGTAATCATTGTGAGGATTCGATGATTGTGTACCCTGAATTAAAAAAAAGAAATTAAATTACAAGTGTCATGTACAATATGACTGAATAATATTTAGGTATTAGATATATACTAAGTTCAGGCATTAATATAAGTATTATTTTTTTAAAGCAAATATCTGTGGGCCCATCCTTGGATATTGTCAATACAGTTTGGGTTCGCAAATAACAGACTATTATATAATTTGAATAAAACTTTAAAATTTTAGAGATTTCAGTAGTTTTATTTAGGTTTTAGTGACCTATGTCTTGTCTAACTGCAAAAATGTTTACTTCAGAGCATTCAAAACATGTTATAACTAAAAATATAGTAATATATGCAAGTGCAAATTAGACATATCACTTACAGCAAGAATCATTTTGCTGGCCTTTTCATTTACTCAATACATTTGAAATACAAAACACATATTACAAATTTACACAATGTAATACTAACTATATAATATCACCAATAGTACTAGTTAGAAATAAAAAACAATCAAAAATACATCTATATTACCTTTAAAAATGTAGAGGAATCTGTATACACAAGGCTATCAGGTTCTTTATGCACAGGCTTATCATTACCATCAGAACTGTATTCTGATGAGGCCTGCTTTTTGGGTACGACATCGAGAGTGGCGCCAAGAGCATTTCGAAGCTCGCCCACACTTGAGACACCTAACTGTAATTGAATAGTAAAATCTATACAACTAATGGCTTCTTACATATTGTAAGGAACCAATAGACATTTTCACTTGGTTTACACTAAAAATACTTAAACAATATGAAGCGAAATTGAGAGTTGCATAAAGAATTTGTACATTTCAAAAAAGACGACTACAGAAACAATAAAATACCTCAATTGCATTATTGAGAAAAAAACCACAACCCATACATTTTTCTATTATTTATCTCGGTTAGATAGAAACTTAAGTCACTGAACTAAGTATTTTGGTCAAGTTGCACGAAACAGTACACATGTCATGGAGTCTTTACCGTCTGTATCAGAAGTTTCTTCCGTTTTTGAGATCTTTCACGAATTTCTTTTAGTTTCTCACTCATTGTTTTTAAGTTGCACTCCGTAAGTTTAAAAGGAAAACTATTTTCAACTATTAGAAGGATGACAAATTATGACGGAACGCTCAACGCTAAAGTACAAATTGACGCCAAAAGCTTGACGATGACAATTACAGATTCAGAACAAATGATAATTTTTAATTTCAATTTTTATATAAATCTTAATATGTTTTAAAATAATAGGTTCTTTTTATTGTAAAATTTTCATATGTTTATTAAAAATTAATATATGTTTTTAATTTTAATTAAAATCTGTTAACTTTTTTAGACATAGCAACTTTACAGTATTTTTATGATTGGCTATAAGTGTGTTTATAAATTTCGACATCGTTCTCATAGTCTTCGGTAGTATAGTGGTCAGTATCCCCGCCTGTCACGCGGGAGACCGGGGTTCGATTCCCCGCCGGAGAGACTCTTTTAGTCAATTTTGTTCATATATCATAATTTTGTTTTGACTAGAAACATTTCGTTCGATAATTATTATTAAAAAATAGAAATTTTATAAAATAAATATATTATTTTGGTTCTACAATTTTAAATTTAATTTAACTGTCTGTTACTTGTGGTTTCACCCGCAGAAGAACGATTATATTTACTATTAGGTTAAGTGACAGGACTAGCGTAATTTGAGATAGTTTAATTAAATTATTATTAAATTTAGATAGCTTAAATTAATTTTAATAGATTTTTCTTTATAACGTTCCTCATGAATTAGACTATCATAAACAGAAAGAATTTTTAATCCGATAGTTTCTAAGATTATCGCGTTTAATTGAACAAATTGTCTCGCTTTGTAATTTTACTTAACTTTATAAATTGAATTTATTTGGAAAGTAGACATCTTCGAAAAAAAAAACTATTTTAATTTAAAAAGAGAATATGAATTTATTTCTTAATTTAACAGTTTTAAAAGTGGTTTAGAAATTAATAAAGTATTGTGGTCTTTTAGTATAATATAGTATATAGCTATTTTGAAATTCGGAATATGAAATTTTAAATTACTGTACTAAAGAGGTATTACTAAATAGTTGCGGCTTTGGCCACCACTGAGGTGGCTGAAGCTACAACAGAAGAAACTCATATGTGATGACGTGATATTTAATAAATAATCTTGATAAAAAAAAAAATAGTCTTATATTTATTAAAGTTTCTAAGGTGTTATTTCTAGAAGCAAGTATTAGTTGTAGGCATACAATATTTTATGGGGGCAAAACCTTCAAGGTGAAAAAATTATTTAATCAATTTTATAATTACAAAAAATTGTGTCTTTTTCAACAAGACCGAGTATAAATATTGGTGTACAAAAAATACTGAAATTTAATGTTTTTTGTTAGAAGATTCAGGCTGTAAATGTTATATAGAATGTATCTAGTCATGAAAATTGATTGATAACGACTAGTTAGTCGTTTAAGCAAAAAGTTTGAAACTTATTGGTCTTATTTCTATAACTAAGGGAGTCTTCAAAAAGACAAAAAAACTCTCATTAAATTAGTAATCATTTTTTATAATCAATCATAATTCGAGCATTCCTCTGGTTTAACACATTTTCCATCATTATCCCTTAGAAGACCGAGTCGGCAATGGCAGCCAAGTGTGCAGCGACGCGTGCGAGCGCACACACGCGACTCACACCGGCCCTCACACCCATACTTACAAACGTACTCCTCATTAACACTTTGACATTTATCTGTAAATTAAACTATTTTATAAACAAACAAACAATTAAATAAACATTAATAATTAAAGTCTTAAGCATTAACTAAACTGCTATAAACGTTTCAGCTTTATTGTAAAAGTATTTGACGTTAACTTCAGCCTTTTAAAGTAGGTGATTATCTTCTCTTTTAAAGTAGGTAAAGGGCTGAAATATGAAAATTGTTAATTGTTGAGTAACGTTATATTTTCATTACACATTTATAATTGTTGTATTATTTAGATAGAATAGAAGAGAAATAAATAGAATCATATTGTTTTTACAGTATATTATTAAAGTGTTCAAACAGAATTACAGAACGTAAAAGAACTGAAATGAGGATTTATATATTTATTTCTTTATTAAAAATGTAATAAGAATTTTATATTTCAATTTTTTCGTTTAATATAAAATAAAATATTATAAATTATTTAATATTAAATATGTTTACTTGTACTACCATTGTTACCTTCTGAAATAAAGAAATATAAAGAAAAATCAATTTACTATCTACTTTTATATATAATATAATTTTTTCATGTCAACAAAGAGACTGGACGGTAGTCTACTCTTGGCTATAATGTATACACCCAACGTACGTGGCTTACAGTCTTCTTCGAGTACGCAATGGCCGCTGTGGTGTCTTAATAAGGGCGGGACGCACAAGCAGCCCCTCGTGCAGGCTGGAGCACAGTCCGGGGTGGGAGCAGAGCACGAACCCTCGCACCAGCCGCACAGCACGAACACCTCATCTGGAGCGCACTCCTCGATGGACACTTCATGACCGAAGAAGACTTCTTTGTTTATTTCCTCTGATCGAAAATTGCTGGATGAGCTTCATTAATTATAACAGTGTTTTGTAAATATATCACTTTTTATTTATTCTTTATATAAAAAAATTATTGTGCACCTTTTGGACAGTTCTCAAATTTGACGCAGCTGCCATCGGGCGCTAGTAATAAGCCGTCGGCACAAAAACAACCAGAATAGCATGGTCCAATACAAGATGGATTTGGGTTAGAACAGGACCTTTCGCAATTTCGACAAGAGCTGAACTTCTTGTGAGGTCCGCAGACTATTTGCAGGGAGGACTCTGAAAAGGAAGTCATTCTTTGATCTGGAAGTTTGGATATATAAAAGAATCAGGGATAGTGAAGAAATTTTGTACTTACGATTCTCCTTTTGATTTTTCGAGCAGTTTTCATAAGTAACACATTTTTCATCTTTGTCTCTAAAGAGATTACAAAAACATCCACTTTGACAAGGTTCCACACATGATGTATTGTGACCATCGCATCTTTTCTCACAGGACTTACAAGTTACAAAATGTTCGTTTTCTGAGCAATTATTAGTAGTTACTTCTCCTTTTGGATATATTTCGGTGACAGGACGCTCTATAGGAGCTTTCAAGTCTTCAATTAAATTTTCTACTGCCTTAGAATCTACAACAGTGGATAGATGAGTTACTATAATATAATAATCAGGCCGCTTCTCTTTATCCACCACTAAACTTTTTATTTTGTTTTGTACCAAAGAACACTTAAAATAATGGTATACTTAGAGGCTATAAGATATATATATATATAAAATATATCCGCAAGGATTTCGCATAACTATCTGAAAAAGTATTACTTTTTTACATTACTTACAAGTAATAAACACCGAGTACAATATAAAACAAGTGTTTGCGTCCATATTGGATGAAAGACAAAGAAACAACGGGGAAGAGTCTTGTTGAAGTCTTGCAATGCATTCTTGGTATTAAAACGCGTTGCTCTTATACGAACAATTTTGTATTATACATTATAGGATTTAAATATCTCATGAAGAATTTTCCTGTATAATTATAAAGCTATTATGTTATAAAATTAACACTTTATTGGTAATCCAAAAACGGTAATAAATAAATATACATATACTCGTACTATTATATAAAATGATCTTGCTGTACTCATATAAATATTAACGGAATTTGAATGATTAGTTTCGAACTCATTTAGAGCTTTTATTCATGAGCAGAGAGCAGGGTGGAATCGCATAGCGAACTATAATAACTATATAATTCCACAAAATAAGGAGTCTAACATTATTCAGAGAGTTTCTTGGTGGTTCCTGTTCATGGAGCTGTGACGTTTCAAAAGTGCAATGTTTGCCTTGAAATAAAAAATTGACTTTTTGAGCAGAGTGAACCGAAGCTCTTACTGGTCAAAAATTTGTTTCGTTACTAATAATAACAAAAAAAATTAAAATATAAAGTAATCTAATAGAAAATAAACCTAATAATAATTTATCATAGAAATACTATAACAAATACCTGATTTGACAATACTGCATCACAACATCCATTTGAAGAAACCATTGTTTTATAATCCCAGAAATCTTTGTTACCTAATGTGGTGTTGAGTTTAAAAATTTAAAACATCCATCATTCATAATATATCACTTATATTTTGAAGATTTCTAGTGACCCCAGTGATAATCTTTTATTATTATAGAATATAATGAAAATATCTTTTATTTAGAGTTTGATAAAATAAAAAAATATATATCATAAATCTTTTGCATAAAAACAAAAAAAGATGAACAAAAAATATACATTAATTTGATATTTTTATAATTTTGTAATTTTCTTATGTTTAAAAATCTTTTTTTTTTTATATAAAAAGTACCCAAATAAAACTTATTTATCTGTTCCTTTGACACTGTTGGGTTTCTAAACGTTGTACTGTCACCAATCGTACGATCACAATTTTCTTAATGCACTAGCTTATCGCGGGGCCTCACACAATGTCCTAATGGATCTTATCATCTTCCCCAGCTTTAGTAATCCTCTGTTTATTTTTAAATCTTATATAATGATTAAAATGTTATTTATTATAAGATGCTATTTCATTTATTTATTTTATTTTTTTGCTTTGAATCAATACCTAAATAATAATTAGTTGTGTACGTCAAATGGAAATATTTTTCTTACACAAGTGTTTGCACAAATGCAATTTCTATTTGTCGTTGTTATTACATACAACGAAAGTCTGTTTTATGTTTCAAATATATTTATAGTGTTAAAGAAATATAGTAGTGGAAACTGATTAGTATTTTACGTAATATAATAATTAATAAGAATGCAATATATTTGGTATAGAAACGAAACAGTTTCCCAGAAGTCGCGGGATCGGATCTTGCTTATATCGAAAAATTTCAATATACAATTCATTAAAATTCATGGCTTAATAAAAAAAATAATTTCAAACATTTATACCATTAAATTAAATCTTTTACTTACATGAAGGTGCTATATTTTCCTTAAAGATGGTATCTAAATCTTAAGTTTGTTCATAGATACATACGAAGGTAAAGTTGGTTCGTAATAACCTCGAAGTATGACAACGTGAGCCATTTACTTAAAGGGAGGAAAGGGTTAAGTGATTCAGAACCTTTGTTATGATACATATTAAACTGGCTTTGGTATTAATAAGTTCAGGTAGTTTTTTTACTACTTAATAATTTACGAAGATTACTTTGCGTATTATGTATTTATAAATAGGTTGAAAGCATGAATTATGTACGATATTTTTATCCAAATATTTATGAAAGTGCACCAAAAAATACATATTTATTAAGTATTTAAACATTATCATCATCACATCATATCATTTTAGTTTTCAAAAGCTTAAGTCTCTGTAAAGGTGATTGGTTATATATTAAAATTTAATTAAACCATTTTAGAATTTTAGAGTCATTATATTGTTTGTTTGTCTTTGTAATTTATTAATATGTGTTTATTTTATTAGATGTATGTATTCAAATTTATTTTATATATTCTCGAATTGTATTTTGCACCACGTTTTTGTTTACGTTTAATTATTATCAAAATAAGGTTGTCTGGAAGAGATGGCTACTTAGCGATAAGACCGCCTTATTGTATACATCAAATGTCTCCATACTTCTTTTGACTGTATTTCTTTATATGTGGTGTGCAATAAAGATTATTATTATTATTATTATTATACTGCAACGAAATCGAACGAATCTCAAATTCATTTCATCCGTCTAGTTGCAAATAACTGCTGAAAATGAATTTATAGTGAACTATTATTAAACAAATATGCAAAAAAATGTAAAACTACTAAAATAACATTAGAAGTGCTATAATAACTATTTAGAATTATCAATAGTTGCAACTTAAACTAAAAAGATATTATTTTCAAAAGAATTCTCTCCGGCGGGGAATCGAACCCCGGTCTCCCGCGTGACAGGCGGGGATACTGACCACTATACTACCGAAGATTATATATAATTGTCATAATAATTTGCACGTATAAATAAATTCGGAAAATCATCTATTTAAACAGCTTTATTTGATATAGTGTTTGATATAAGAAAGTTTTTAATCATATACAAAGACAATTACAATTTTGTGTGTACAATTCTGTATGTACAGATTTTTATTGTAAGCGTTAAAAGCTTCTAAACAAACGAAAACAATAAGGGATTGGATTTAAAACTCAAGCAACTAGTTCATGTAAGATATAAGAATCTTGATGTGAATATTTTAAAACTTAAACTAAAAAAAACTTTTAGTTCTAATATATATCTTCTTCTATCTAGAAAAAACATAAAAAATGTTGAAGAAAGATTTGTATTTAGATCATGGCCGTAAGATAAAACCTAAAGTTATACAGTTTGTTTGGGATTTTTGGTATTGATTAATTGGTATTGATTGAATAGCTTGGAAAAAGATTGTGCTTATCTTTATTAAAAGTACTGTAGGCAATGAGACTTATTTAAGTTTATTTCAATACCTATGATTATGTTGAGTTGATTCACAAATATCCTTATAATATTTATTCCCTACCATTTTTTGCAATTTTATTACCAGAAACATATAAACATCTGTGAAATAACTTATTTACTTCAACTTAAAAAGAAGGTTAAGGTTGTTTTTGTTATTCACAGCTGTTCCCGCTGTAAATCAAAATTATCGTTTTGAATGGAACTTTTATTTATCAGACTTGCATTTGTTCTTATAATTTATATTTACATCGTATCCATTTGTATAAGCAATAATAGATAAAGCATCATGTGTTTTTTCTGGTATTAAAATTAGGTGTATCACTATGCTTAGTAAAGTTATAAGAATACTCATGAACATATTTAAGATTTACCAAAATATACTGGCCAGCGACTGTGAGAACATTGATATATTTGACCTTATCTTGTAAGAATCTTTAGGGCCAAGACCGTAAATTGCATGGGAAACAAACTCTTCTGTTATTAATTATATATTACATTATGCTGTGAAATTAACTTTAATAAACTAACTTCGCAGAACTTTCATCAGTGATGTCTCTTATTTTTTTACCAGCAAAAGTAGTAGAACCAAATTTACTAGCATACCCAGCTCTATAAGGGCTTCGTTTTAGCATTTAGCATCTGCGGTGATTCCAGGAAAAACTGGGAAATCAACCACTTCCAACACTTCCTCATTTAAAAGCACATTAGTTGGCACCGGTTTTACATTGTGGGTTGTAAAACTAATAAGTTTCATCTCATATTATTCAGCCACAGGTTATTTACACTAACCCAATGCAACATTTGTGAGAAAGCTTTGTTTTCATCTTCATACATTATCTGATGCTGTTTCACTTTAAATATCATCAACAATAAATTCTATCTCAAAATGTTTGTCTACAACAGTAGGCAGATCATTTATAAAAAAAAGAAAGAGAAATTGTCATAATTTCTGACCACTAATGATCCCCATAGCGAACGGACCCCCAAATAATCTTTTTTCATTCACTTCAACTCTCTGAATTCTATTGGATCAGTGAAACATCAAAAGTTTGAGGTCTTTGTTCTTAATGCCGTAGATGCACAACTTCTGTAATGATGTTTCGCGCTGAACACAGTTAAAAGCCTTAGATAAATCACGGAATACTCCAAGAACACCCTGTGCTTCCTCCCAGACTTCAAATGTATGCACTTATCAAAGCACTATGAGAAATACACTAGTGTCGGTAGTAGAGCAACCACTGGTAGAATCGAACTGTTTCTTGTGAAGTAAATTATTATTATGAAAATGATATAGCAAATGCTCCATATATAGTAAAATCGATGTTGATCTGAAAGTCTAGGGCTCAAAAACATCACCAGATTTTAATAGGCGTAATTCTTTGGTTTGTTTCACAAGGTCATGAAAGAGTTCAAAAGAAATATAGTCATTTTAAATATCCACTGAATACAATGATATTGGTAAATGCTTTAGAACTTTAAATACTACGAGTGCTCTGTGAAGGTGATTAACTAAAAAGACTCGTGATCCTTTATAATGACTGTATTTCTCGTGAGTTGTTACGTTAATATTGCTTAACAATTTTTTATAGTAATGATTGACTGACAGCAATATATTACGCATTCTATTTTTTAAAAGTATAGAAACTGAAATTATTACTAAATAGCCAAAATGATTAACGTAAAAAATAAATAAATAGTTATTTTTTAAATTATGTCACGTTAAAAATCGCTATATACTTCAAGACAAAAAGTTATTTCAAGACATACATTATTATATTATTTATTTTCCAAAAAGAGTCTCTCCGGCGGGGAATCGAACCCCGGTCTCCCGCGTGACAGGCGGGGATACTGACCACTATACTACCGAAGATTATAGCTAATAATTTCAATAATTTCGACGTGTAAATAATTTAGGGAAATTATATTTAAACAGTTGGTTATACATTATATTTCTTTCATATTGAAATAAGCCATTCATTGTGAGTGCTCGTCTCGAAGAGCAGGTGCAGCATTTGATATAAGCAAGTTTAATTTCTGTTACATGTACAAAAATATATCTAACTTAATCGATCCTTTCTTCTAAAATGTTGACTTTGTGTAAAGAAAATTATTTTACTGTATGTACAGTTTTTTCCAATTATTTTTGTATCAACACAGTTGTTGCTCGTCGTGGAATTTTTAATTGAAACAATATTTATGAAATTATTGAACTATTAAACACGAACATTTAAATAAAAAATTAAGTTGCTTCTTTAAAATCCTATATTTTCTCTCAGATTATTTACAACGAAATAAAATATAACAGCAAAATATTATAGTAAGAAAATATGCGATAATCATCGATCTGCAAAATAAAAAAAATCTTCGATTGATACAGAAGTTATAAACTAGTCATCTCATTAATTTGCACATATGCATAATTTCGAGAAATTATATATTCAAACAGCTGGTTAACTTTGCATATTATAGAATAAAGTCACTGCTGCGATAGTC
This sequence comes from Mechanitis mazaeus, assembly GCA_959347395.1. Lineage (NCBI taxonomy): Eukaryota > Metazoa > Arthropoda > Insecta > Lepidoptera > Nymphalidae > Mechanitis > Mechanitis mazaeus. Next base: position 17,734,336 of record OY365747.1, read on the forward strand.
TCTCGGTATGAACACAACCAAAATCAAAACCATGAATCTTATTTTAATGCAGTTTATACCAATAAATAAAGTTATACTTGAGAAAAGTTTAAGAAAATAATCCAGTATAATCTTATGTAAATTGACTGAAATACAACAATTATTGTTGAAGAGTTGGTTACAATTTTACATATACGCTTTATTTTCTCTCCGTTGCCACAAACTAGAAATTAAATTATAATGGCAACGTATTATTATAAGAAAAGACTCAATATTTACATTAAGTAATTTATCAGATAAAATTATACATTTAAAGCATGGTCGCAATTCACAATTTTTGCAGTAATGAATGAAAATTCTCGTTTTAAATGAAATTCTTTTATTTGTTATAAGATTTAAATTTATTCTTATGATTTAAAGTTATCACACTTTATTCTGTAAACTTGCTTCAGATAACCAAATTCGGTATGGATTACGAGTAACAAATTTATTTATTTTTTTCTGTAATAAGATGTGTATTATTTTACAAATCATTTTCGTAAGTTGTAAGGTTAACAAATAAAATATACAGTGATATACAAAGTACCTTTCCTGAGGTAACACATTCAGATTGTTTTATACACTAAGTAATAAGTTTGAGCATTTGTATAAGTATAAGTTTTTAAAGATAAATTTCACGGGAACGGTGTATATCTACCAATTGTTTTGTTGAGAAGCTCAAATTGTATACGAACTTTTTACCATTTTTACGGTTAAAAAAGTTAATAAAAAAGTTTATTTAAATCACTATAATAACAATGTTTTTGATTGTAATATTTTTTTTTCAAAAAGAGTCTCTCCGGCGGGGAATCGAACCCCGGTCTCCCGCGTGACAGGCGGGGATACTTACCACTATACTACCGAAGATGATAACTATTCATCTCAATATTTTGCACATATAAGTAAATAAGTAATTGTATGATCAAACAAGCTGGTTAGACATAATGTTTGTTTGAGTCGTTTAAAATAAGCAAATTTAATATTCTGATGCGTTCAAAGATAGTAGAAACTAAATAGATTCTTCCACCTTAAATATTGATTATGAAGAAAAATATTCTATATGTATAATTTATTTTATATTTTGATATGCACATGAGATGCTAGCCAAAGAATTTTTGAATTGAACAATTTATGACCCAACAATATTTACTAGGGTTTTTTTTAATTAAACATCTATAGGATAATAAATAAAAATGCAGTTGCTTCTTTGAAATGCGCTATATTTTCTCTCAGTTGCAATAAACTACAAGTCAAAATATAATAGCAACATATTATAATAAGAAAATACTCGTTTATCATAAACCAATCCTTGTGCAAGAAACCAAAACAATGTGAGGCAGCCATATTGAATATAATACGTGACAACAAATTTTGTCAAATGTTTTAATTATACGTGCAGACGATTGCCCACAGTGCGCAGTTTACACACAATTAAAACTTCCTTCTATTAATGATATAAATTAGTAACTAATTATTATCGTATCTAATAAATACATAATGATGTGATTGTTTATTCGTTATACTTTTTCAATAATCTTCTCTTTATAAAAAAACTATGACGGAAACTTTGTCCATTATATTTAAAAAAAGTGATTTCAAAACATCTCTTATCAAAACAAGCAAAACTATTGTAAAAACCACTTAGTATTCAATTTAATTTTGAAAAACATTGCAATATGGCTGCCAGTACATTTTTGACTAGACAAAAATCCACCAACAAATGACTTTAGAGGCAAAATTGTAATTAATCCAACACTATAGTCTATTTTTGTATACAATTTCGACTCTAAAATGATATTTAAGAAATCCAAACTTAAGAACTAGGGAAAGTATAATATTTAATATATAAAACATTTTATTTTTATTTTGTAAATCTATTTACCAGCAGGATTCAAAGCTATTAAAGTTACATGTATAAAAATGGCTACCGCTTTCATATACGATTACAATTTAACTGCATTACAAGAATAATTTTTAATTTGCTATTGCTTACAATTTCATGGAGGCGATTTACAAAATATTTAATATTACTCGCTACGATTTTTACAAGTTTGTTTCTAGCTGTACCTAGGTACCAAATAAATACATACACACTATGATATCATTTGTTAACCTCAAGTTAAGTCGAAGGGTAACATAAAGAATATTAATGTACATAAAGGCACAAAAATTTAAGTACCTAGCTTTCTTATATATAAAGTAAATTAAACTAAATCATTAATAAAATATAAGATACATTTACATTAAGTAATTGATCATTTACCATATACATTCAAAGCACGGGAGCAATTTACAATTGTTCCCATAAATGAAAATTCTCGTTTTAAATGAAAACTTTATTAGTTATGAAACTTACATTTATTCTTATAATTTACATTTACACCAAACCCTTTTGTGTAAGCACGCTATACTTTTGGCACGCTACGAATAGCTAAATTCGGTCTGGACTACGACTAACTCACTTGATAAATTCTTTTTCTACAATTAACTATGTACATAGGAACAACTGTATTTTATGATTGCTGTACTGTATGTACTACATGAGAATTTTTTTAATGAAAATCATATATAAAATATACAAGAATGAAGTATACAAAATATAACATTTATTCAGATACAAAGTATACATTCAAGGTCAACCTGAATAAAAAGAAAAACTCAATTAATGTACTTGGCTATCATTTAAATAAAAATACAGTTTTATCATACTTTATTACAACACACTGGCCAAACAATCAGGCAGTTGGCCCAACATCACAAACACTGGCCAACACAGTTCTATCAATACTGGCGTACTCTTTGCCCGAGCGTGGTCTAGTGATGTGTCTGTCGGAAACGTCGCAGGAGCTGAACGACGACACTGAGAGAGACTCCATGTAGTCGGATGTGTCTGACGCTCCTGATGATGTGCTTTTTGTTGTCATTTGGCTATGACGCACTGTAGCATCGGTTTCACCTGTCAATGAAACATTTTAGTTAGATCATGAAAATAAATGAAACTAATATATTCTAAATTCATAATTTTTAGAGTACATAAGTGCATTTCGGTGTTAAATATAAAAAATATATATATATTATAGTAATGTTTATATGGTTTGTTGAAAATGTAGTAATAATTATGTTCTTTGTTCATATTGTAATGAAATGTTGAAGGTTATTTGAAACACAAATGCATTGATTTTTCCATTGCCGCGATAAGATTAATATGTTTTTTTTGTTATCCAATATTTGTTATCGTTGCGAAACTGATATGCTCTTGTTGATAGATTGCAATAATAAATTGGCTTTAGATAATAAAAAATATTTTAGATATATAAACTATATGTAGCAAAAGACATTTTTGTTAACTTACCGACTCTTTTCTTTCGTTTTGTTAACGTATCAACTTCACAGGAATTGGATTTAGTCAATGTTGCAACTTCTTCGAATTGGAATGTCAAATGTTTGAGAGGATCTGAGGAGTTCGACTTCAGGAAGGGAGTGTGGACTGGGGTCAGAGTATTCCTGAAGGATTTGTTCTTATGCTTTTTGCTAGATTTGGAATTAGTTACTGGCATTTCGAATTCATTGAAATCACCTTTGTGATGTTTCAAAGAACCAGTGGATACTCCAGAGTCGTTAGAGCTAGAGGAATCTCTGTTTTTATCTGATTTGCTCGGTACGCTTGAAGATCTACGTATTTTCACAGCCTCACGTAATTTGGTTACCAATGTAACATTTTCCGTCTTTGGTAGTGGCGTTTTAAACTCTTTCTTCCTATTTAATCCATCAGGATTAAGTACTGGAACACCTTCGTTAATGGAATCAGTTTTAATTGTTCGTCTAATAACTGTGGGTGTGAAGCAAACTCGAAGGTTTAGGCTGATATCATCATCATATCGTTTGGTAAAATCTGCTGAACTCGACCGTCTTGTACTTATTGTGTTATCCGACTCTGAATGCTGCGTTGGGTCTGATACGTGGCTGATTCTGCTGATGTTATCAGATAAGTTTTTGCTATTACTAGAGCTACTACTCTCCAATGGCTCCATGTGCATGTAGTTCAGGTGCTCATTGCAATATTCAGTCGAAGGATGGACGGTATTCGTAGTAGCTGTTGATATATCATCGTCATGTTCAGGGATATCTTCCAGCGCGTCAATTTCCTCCTGACTGAATCCAGCGCTACGAAGAATTCTCAGCGAACTTTCGAATTCCTCCAAGATTGCCTTATCGATATTGGCATAATTGCTTATATCTATATCCTCTTTTGTAGGGATAACATTGACGTAGTTGGATTGTATATCCTCACTGATATCTGTGTCAGTTTGGTCATTTTTGGCATCGTTTTGTGCGCATGCGCACTGCTGTCCGATAAGACATTTTAGTTTCTTTGGTGTGTCGTACAGGCTCGAGGCGTCCGTCGCGTCTACTGGATGCTCCTGGTACAAAAGATTGCAACTTTATAAAAATGTCTAAAAAAAATAAAAGGTACAAAAATAGCTCAAGTTCAGAGTTTATTTATACAAACCTGTATTAGAGGCATCGGCGTCTTTGGCACATCATAGTTTTCATATGGTCCATTGAAGGTTTTCTTCCGACAGCAGCAGGGCTTTGTCAGCTGCCAGCACTGGCACGAGCCGCCCGTCTTCATGGGCACGGTGGGAGTGCAGCAAGCCACTGGGCTGGCGCGCTTCGACTCGAAGCTCTTCTCCAGCAGACAGACACCGCGCGGTACAGAGTACTCAGACGCACTGCCGCTGGAGCGAGAGTAGATCGACGCACGATCTGAGTCCGATCGCTTCTCCATTATGTTGTCCATCGTCCACACCGGAGACATCATGGATCCCGGTGTATTCATTGTTGATGATCTGAAACATGGAAATCATTATGACGCTTAGTGAAATAAACTAGTGATGGATAATACCAAAAACATTGAAAAAAAAAACAGTAAAAGTTTAGTTCTAATCAACTTTTTTATGTACCTTGTCAAATTGCTAATTTTCCCAATACAGCTGGAGCATCTTGGCAAGGATGTAGGTCTTCTGAACTTGTCATCATTACTATCGAGGCTTGAGTCGAGGTCAGACAGACAGTGCATGGTCTGACTGTTGGGTGCCCACGCGGGGGATACGGACCGCATAGACTGGTTGAAGCAGTCGTCCATGCACGAACTTGTGTCGGAGAAGCGTTTTTCTAAAACTGTTAGAAGAATATATTTATTACTTACCAACGACTTTTCAATAATACGTTTCAATATATTTTCAATGTAAACATTTTATTAGTACAGAAAGATATTGCGTTTTGAAAGATTTGTAAAGTAGTAAAATTTACAACAATAGGTAAGGTTATTAATAAAAGTATAGAAATTATTCATATACTTACACATACCTGATCCACTCCTGGAGGCTACACTCAATCGTGAATGTGCTTCATGGCTGTAGATGTTAAGTAGTTCTGTGAGCTCGCGCCCTCCTTCCGCTGCAAATACGAACAGTCCCTCTCCTTTCCCGCAACGGGAACCCCCCTCCACGCAGAAACGCTTGTCCACCATTCCGAATCTCCTGAATATTTAAATATTATTTAGAAATAGCAGTAAAGTAATAAGTAACAGGTTATTGAAGAAGAATGGAAGTTTTAAAGGTGATGAAGCAAATATATTTTGTTAAGGTTAAGTGATCATTCAGTTTAATATAAGATCTGTTGTCTCTAAATCACAGCTTGTTAAAACATCATTACACAGAAAGCAAGCCATAACAACCTTGCCTATCATACAAAAGTTCCCAAATTAGAGTCATTAGAGAAATTACGTTTTATTTTCTCAATGACTTCCATGAGATACGAGACCCGTATGTTGTTAATTACTTGCTTCATTTTATGTTACTATGATTAATGATAAAATCTTTATAACGTTTTTTATTTATTTATATCTATTCTAGGTTCAATCGATATCAGTGATCATTTGAGTACGTCAATTAGAAAAGTCAGTGCCTATTTTGATATCATACCTATCGAAATAAGTCCACAACTTAAAAGTTAAGAGGATTCCAAAACGCAGTCCGCGAAGAATTACACAAAAAAAACTCGGCTGAGTATATTTTATTGGGATAAAGTTAAATAATGTTTTAAGAGTTTTATTCTGCTAGTTATTTTTCATGTTCATTTATCGTTTGGTTACGGTAAACGAGCTGCTCAAGGTTGGTTGAGAGCGAGACGAATTCTGATAAGGCTTTGTCTCTATAAACGATGTCGGTAAATTACTTGAAACTACCAGTGTATTTGTCGGCGTAATGGTGTCGCTTTAGGTGAATTTATATTAAATAGTATTTATTATATATTAATTACTTTGTGATTTAGTAATTTAGTATAGACTGTCTTGAAAAACATGACAATGTTTTTTATTATTTATATAATTTTTTAGTTTAATTGTTTTACTTCGAGTTTATAAATAATGATCTCCAATAGGTTTAAAATTAGTAATAATTACTAGTAATTGACGTGAGAAGAGACAGATAAATACATACATACATATATATAATTAATATTATGTTTTCTTATTTCCTTTAAAAAACAACAAAAATAATAAAGTCAAAATACAATATAAACACTCAGATAAATTTAATTTCCTGAACGTAGAGATATAAGGTAAATTGTTGACCGCGACGGAATTTCATTTCCGAGGACAAGTTGAGCGTCTGAATTTCAAGCCTCCAGATGTCTTGCATTGCTATGAAAGAGAATGTACTAAGAATATATAAAGATTTTATATTATTGATATAAGAACAGATAGACAGGAATAAATTGAATTTAATCTTTAATTTTATTATATATTTATAATTTTTGTATGTAAACTTTGTATGTAAAGACTAATTTTTGTATGTAAAGACTAATTTTTGTATGTAAACTTTGTATGTAAAGACTAATTTTTGTATGTAGAGACTAATTTTTGTATGTAAACTTTGTATGTAAAGACTAATTTTTGTATGTAAACTTTGTATGTAAAGACTAATTTTTGTATGTAAACTTTGTATGTAAAGACTAATTTTTGTATGTAAACTTTGTATGTAAAGACTAATTTTTGTATGTAAACTTTGTATGTAAAGACTAATTTTTGTATGTAAACTTTGTATGTAAAGACTAATTTTTGTATGTAAACTTTGTATGTAAAGACTAATTTTTGTATGTAAACTTTGTATGTAAAGACTAATTTTTGTATGTAAAGACGTTTTATTAAGAGATATAATTCCTACTGTTTGAAATCTGAATTCAAAGTTCTTTGACTCCTTTGCGATGAAAATTGAGCTTTTGTCGTACATACAATGGTATCATAGTTGAATATCTTTTAAAGATAAAACATTCCTCTTTGCGAATCTTTTTATCTTTTAGCATTTGTTATATCTCTTAGCATTTGCTATATCTTTTAGCATTTGTTATATCTCTTAGCATTTGCTATATCTTTTAGCATTTGTTATATCTTTTACTTTGCTATATCTTTTTTAGCTTGTTTAAGTTATTGATGTTTCAGTTCATTAACACCTCTTAACATAATGTTCATTAATAGTTCTGAGTAAAATCTAATTCTGTGAAGTATCCGCTCGTAAAATATATTACGAGATTTCTCCAAAACTGTTAAGAATACCAAGTACCTGAAACATTGTTAGTATTTTGGTACTTAGATGAAATTATATGAAATTAAATTGAAATGTTTCATTGACAATAAATTTATAAAATATTTAGTTAATTTGGAATGAAATAATTATCGATACGAGCAGGATTCGAACCCGCAACTTCTGATAAAGCGACGCTTGTAAATTTTTAATAATATATTTATTTACAATTTAATAAATTTATATGTTTCAAAAAAAACATCAAGAAAGTTAATAAATAACATTTTTTCATAGTCAAAGTTATCCCCGGCTTGGAAAGATATGCCTCAGTCCTGAAAAGTCCTAAAACTCAGCAGGTTTTCCTATTTTCTTACAAAACTAAAAGACTAAAACAATTTATACTTATATTATAAAAAAATAAAAATATATATATATTTTATTCCAGTTTATTTGATCAATTATAAACTACTCAGTCTATAAATCTCACTTCCGTTCAAAGCCAGTTATACGAAAATTTCTTTGTTGTGAAAAAAGACATAAAAAAACAAATATAAGATAATTATTTCACGAACAAAGAAGCGGTGATTAACGCTTGCTTGTTTTTTCCATTAGCAGACAGCAGTTCGGTAATAAATATACTAACTAAATATATATCTTAATTATTGAATTTTTCACCATATTTATGTGCTTTATATATTTTAACTAGCCTTTACCGGCGGTTTTACCCACGAACCAATTTTATAATTCTAATTGTCTGAGAATAACTCAGACAATTAGAAGCCGTAACGTAATGTATTACTAGATAGACTATATCAGGAACCTGCCTATCATACATAATCAGAAACAATTTGTCAAATCCATCAGTAGTTTCAAAGATTAAGGCTTTTATTACATAATAGAGTTTATTATTATTGCATTCAAATAGGAAATATTAATTAAATAAGAATACATTGATATATTTTTTTTAACACACTCTTTTTTATATCGAAATTTATTTTTTATACAGACAGACAAAAGAATAGAACAGAATTAGAGTTAGAAATTCCAACTAAAAACATAGATCAATTATTATTAAAAATACAGACACGTAATTTTAATTTGTTAAATATATTTAATGGTTTCTGGAAAGAATCATCATTTTACGATCATTTTTACATAAAACTTGACTTAACTATTAATTTTGTAGACACGTACACTTTTATGAAGGTTGAAAAAACATGTGTAAAATTTTATTAATGTATTTAAACATCATACTTAAATAGTTCCTGAGAAGAATAATAGATGTCACCACCTTCCCAATAGAGACGGTAATATATATATATATATATATTCATAGGATATTAAATTCATTGAAGCCAGCGACACTGTAGCTCAATTGATTGCGTTACGGGATGTTTTCCCAAAGGTCGCGGGTTGGAATCCTGCTCGTATAAATAAATATTTTTTTATTTCTTTAAAATAAAAATAAAAAAAGGGATTTATAAGGTATTATATTATTAAGCAACATTGAGGGGTATTTGTTTCACGGCCGATTGGTTTGGTGGTTAGTGGGTGCTTGCTGACCCAATGGTCATGGGTTCGATTCCCACACGGAATAATTGTTTGTTTGACTCACAAAATGCCGTTTGGAGTATGAGTGTTTGTGTCTGTATTTCGGATTGTAATACCACACGAACACTGAGATTATTTTGCTAGTACGAAATAGTTTTTTATATTCATATATTTTAATGTGTGAATGAGTTCTGGAGATATAATATCTGTCCTTTATTACCTAAAGATTATTTATTTAAATCTTTATTGGACAAAAACAAATTAATTCTGTAGAGCACTGTCTATTTTATTTTAATATATCAAATTCAGATAATTTATATCATTTTAATAGAACAATAATTAAATCTAACGTATAAGCAAATAATATCTCTACCTCAGAATATTCTATGCATATGCCTTAATCTAATGAAGCAGGCTCCAATCTCTCAGGTTTGTTTGATCAATGTATCCATAATTCGGGGTATAAATTTAAGCTAAGTTAAGTCACTTAGTGATAAGAACTTAATGTGTAGATATAAGTTCAGCCTCTGAACGAACGACTTACGTATAATGTGTTTTAATGTGTATGTAAGTGTATCAAATTTTATGCAGTTTCGAGATAAAAGTTAACACATACACACACACTAGCATACAAATAATACGCAAACATTTATAAATTAAGTTCCGATTTACATGTGTATCGAATTTCATACAGTTTCAAGATAAAAGTTATAACACACACACTCACTCATTCATGCACACATACATATAATACACACACATAAATCCATTTTAAATTGAACATAACATGGCCATTACAAAGTTGAATGAACCTGAAACGTCACTGGAAATTCCTGAATGTTCGTGTGTGCTGATCTTATCTGAAAAATTCTGTACATTATATGTAAATATGTATGTAATAGATTTTTTTTTCTTTTTAGAAATACAAGATTTAAATTTAGACAAAATCTTTTTTAATAATCGTAATTTTGTAATTACTTAACGATGTCATTTTTTCTACAATTGTTCTACAATGTACTTGGCAATATTTAAATAAAAATTATATGAAAAATTTTAAATAATAGATTTATAGAAATGTTGGATTAATCATAAAAATTCTCTAATACAATCATAAATATATTGTGAAAAAAAAACAACTAATAAAAGTTTGTTCTACAATGTACTCAGCATTTAAATAATAACCAAAATTTGTTCTACAAAGAACTCATAGCATTTAAATAATATATTTAAAAAAAATATACAAATAACTCCGAATTTATCTTCATTTGAAGTGTGGTGAAAAGCATTAAAATATTTAAAACCGACCCATTTCCATGGTTTATTAGATGCATTTAACGACTCTGACGTCTCGTTCGTTTTATGACAATCGCAATAAAATAGATATACAAATAATGTGCTTCTGTTATGTCATTTGTTTTAGTATAGTATATTATAATAAATGATATCAGGTATACTTTTTAAAAAGGGTTTAGGGGTTATATATGTAAAATTCTTCTAGCATATTTATGTTATAACAATTTTACATACTGTTCAAAAAGAGGTTGGAAATTTCAAAATATTAAAATACTTTTAACATATTTAAGTGGCTGCTAAAACTTATATACTGTTCAAAAAGGGGTTAGAAATTACAAAGCATAAAAAACTTGTAACATATTTATGTTGTTTTTAAAACTTATATACTGTTCAAAAAGGGGTTGGGGTTACAAAATATAGAATGTGTTCAAAGATAATTATGCTTCCCTAATGTATCTTATATAACCAGACGCGAATAATTTTTTTATCATATATTTTTATATAATTAAAGAGGATATGAGCACTGTTACATCCACGGTTACTCCCACGGATCCTTATGCCAGAGGATGTAGAAGAGCCTTACAGAACTGAGGAAGGAGTAGCTCTTTTTATCTATGTCATATCAATCCCGAAACACTGCTGAAAGAAAGTTCATTTCACATCTTAGTGGTTCGTGGCTAAACGTTTCTATGATATTTGATTTTAATCATTTACAATTTTAAACCAGGACACCTCAAGAATAAAATTAAAACAACTACACGAAAAGGTCCTCTTTAGTATTAAAAAATTACTAAGTTGGTTCAGATATTTCTAAACTCAAGTAAATAGTAATTGTTGTAACACAGGAAGTACTGAATGCGGGACACTTAACTTAATAACTAGCTTGTGATATTTGGGACTAGTTAAAACGATCAATCTGGATTAAAAAATATATATCTACAATATATATTTACTTTATATCTCTGTAAAGTTCTTTCGTTATTACTATGGGAAATTGACCACCTAGTTTCGAACCTTTTGAGTCCTTATTCATGAACTTTGAGCAATAGAAATAGGGAGCAAATTCGTTTGTTTAAACGAACTTCGAAACTACTGGATGGATTTAAAAAAATCTTTCTGATTATGATAGAAAGGTTCATGGGGAAGTAAATAAAATCGTTCATCAGCAAGTGAAACCGTGCGTAACAGCTAGTTATAAATAAAAATATCCAAATGGAACAAACCTTTCCGTTCAGTTGAAAGTTAAGGGTAGTAAGAGAAGGTTAATTGCTGGAATAGAAATATAAAAATGAAGTATCTTAGATCTTTTGAATTCTCTTCAAAAGATTGAATCTCTATTCAAATATTAACTCTCTTGGATACTTTTTTGTTTAATTTGCGGTAATTGGATTCTACTTTTTAACGTTTTATCATATTTATTTGTAAGAATTTGGTAACATTTTATATAATAAAGTATTTATATTTTATAAATTTTATTATATTTATTCAATCATAATTTTTCGTTACATTTCCCATTTGTAAAAGATTTTAATACTCTATAAAATATCTATATAATACTTTTAATAGATTTGTGAATAATATTTTAATTAAACTGTACAATAATAAAAACATTACGACTTGACGTATCTAAAACATTTAATTACGATAAGAGATGTTAAAAACAAAACAAACAAGTTCATCCCTTTATTTCCTTGTTACAACTTCTTTGTGTGACGAAACCCAGCTTACCCTCAATTCACCCATCAACCCTCACCCATCACCCTTCACCCGTTAGATTACACCCATTCTCATCTATCACACGCGTCATATTTTATTGCATTTAATAATGGGGGCGTATTTTTATCGTTTGTCAGAACTAATTGATTGATAAGAATTAATATATTGGGTACAGTATTGAACAAAGGTTTGACATTGAAGACATATCAAAGGTACAGGAAAATTGTATTATTAGTTAGTTCATTAGCTCGTTTGTATAGTGAAGGTATCGCTTGAGGCTGTTCGATGATTTTCGGTGGTGCAAGTTAAAAGATTTATGATTTTTAATTATATTATTATTTAATACTAGCCGTTACTTCTAGCTCCACTCGCAAAAGCTAAATTTTATTAGGTTAGCTAATATTAGAGTTATGTTAGATAGCCTATAGTCTCCCACCTGCATATCATGATCAGAAAATAAAAATCCTTCGAGTATTTTCATAGATTACCGAATTTAAACAAACAAACTTTTTCGCTTTATAATATTATTATATGTGATATTTTAATTGTTAAAGAATTAATTAAAAAACATCATTTTTTTTTAATTTTTTCTAATTTACTATTCTAGTTTATTTTTTTTACATTAACACTCAAAACAGTCTGTGATTAATAAAAGAAAATTGTCCTTTATGGGACTCGAACCCCAGACTTTCTAGATCTGTATAGGATATCTAGAAACACGAGACAGTGAGTATACATATAGCTACTACAGTCGTGGAAGCTCTATAATTTTTTATTAAAAATTAAAAATTAATATTCGCTAAGAAATAAAATTTGTTGGAAAGTAAAATTTAGTCCAATAATAAAAAAAGGAAGCTAACCTTATTTATATAATTATATTATAGCATTAAAAATATTTGCATATTGTTCATATATTTATAGAATTTGTTTTCTTAAAACTCTTTTGCACAACACAAACAAATGTACAAAATGTGAATGTAATACAAAAAAGGCAACTCTTAGAAGTTAAATAAAATAAGTATATAGGTATAAAAAAAAAGAAACAATATCAACATTTTTTAAAATATGTCAAATAGATAAAGACACATACATATACACTTACTGAGTTACTTGTGTGTGTGTGTAACGCTATCGCTTATGACCTATAACACACGCTAACTCTATATTGGTAAAATCCACGGGGAATTGCGGCGGTCATGGCTCCTAATAATAAAATTAGTACATCGCTTTAAGCGTTACTCACATCAACAATAGTTTGTGTTACTTCAACTACATATCATTTATAGTACATACAAGTTGCTAAATCGCATAACATCTTGAGAACATAATACCAGACTAATTGATGAAGCAACACAGACATAGAATGGTGATTTATTATAGCTATGACACAAGCTTTGAAGGAGTATATACATATAATAAACTGTAAATAACATTTAAAGTTATAAATATATTTTAAATTTTTAAATGGGGTTGTAATAATCAATTATTTATTATATAGATACCAAATCATTATTTTTTTTCTGTCTGAATTATTATGTTTGTGAACGCATAACGAAAAACTAAGTGACAGAAATTTGTGAAATTTATTATGATGATAGCTGAAGGTCCGGGACATTTAAGATTACTTATACTGCAGGCAAAAATCTGATTCCTACGGAAACAAACAGAATACTAGTTCTACCACTTAATTCTATTAATATATATATGAACACATTGTGACATATGCAGCGATGTCACGTGTCATGTTCGCCAAGGCAAAGGTCGTGGGTTCCATTCCCCTTGAAAATTTTTTGTTATCACAGATTCCTGTTTCGAGTCTGGGTGTTCTTTGTGTCTGTTATTTCTGTTTCTGAAATTGCCCTGTGACACAGATATTAATTTTCTCGGGGTTTGTTGTTAAAATAATAATAATAATAATAAAAAAATAATTACTTATTGATAAAATTCTTTCAATTATGAAACTCTTATAATTTGAATTTTAAAGTGAATTTTTTTTTCTGACAAACATTTTCAAATCATCACCTCATATATTAATTGTAAGAACAGTATATATTAGCCAATAAAGTCAGTCCGTGTTTATAATTATAAACGAGGGTATTGGTACATAATTGTAATCATTAATTAAAACCAATCACAAAGTCCTGCTGCAGGGGAACAGATTAATTATCCTATAGCTGATCGCATTATGCCTCATAATGACACGCCATCCAATGAGGAGGGAGACATCCATCATGGTACTGGGTTCATGCCTGTCTGTCCGTGTTGATGAAAATTTTGTGCATAAATCTGTATTATTTGTAGGATACTTTGATATTTTATGTAATTTTGTTATAAAGATTTAAGAAAATCGTGTCTTCGTATTTCTTATTATTAGTTAAATCAATTTAAAAGTGTATTCATTAATAATGAGCAGTTACGTGGGCAAATAATTGAAGTGGATTTTGGTCAAATCCTTTGTAAAGAGTTCACGTCATACACAGACAAAACTTAGCTAGTCTTTTTACTATAAACTAAATAATAATGAAAGAATTAGCAGCTCAGGAAAACTTATAAGTGTACACACAATTAATAATAAAAAACCTATTAAATTAATTAACCCACCTAGTAACAAAAATATATACCCAGTACAATATATGGTTTTGTCACTTTCACACCTTTGGTTAAAATCGTTAGTTGAAAAGTGACAAAACAGAGAGTAAATTAAAAATAAACTTTGAACCTAAAAATATATTGGAGATAAGTTACCAGTTATTATTGAAACATAAATCTTATGTGCAATATATCACACTTAATATGACGTATTGAGCTAAGATATACTGCAGAATAATAGACATTGTCATACAAGAACTTTATTAAAGAAATCCATTTTATAAGGAAAATACTATTTAAATACATATATATTTTCGACTATGAAAGTAATTCGTACTTATTTATCTATATTAATATTATAAAACTGATGATTTGTGGGTTTAAAAAACTAATCTTCGTAACTAAACGGTCCATTAAGATGGCTGGATGGATGAAGATGAATTCTTAATTATTAGTTAATAAAATCCATGTAGAATCGAGTGAAACAACTAGTTATATATTTTTACGAACATTAGAGCTTGAGTAGTTTTTACATATATATATATATATATATATATATATATATATATATATATATGTACATATTACTGATTAGAAGAGCTAGATAGCGCATTACGTTACTAATTTCAATTTTTAGTAAATAAAATTGTTCATCCTTATAGAATCTGGAAAAACAGTTAAATATTTTTAGGACTGTTAGAACTAGAATACTTTTTGCATATATCATAGTCAATTAATCAAGTTCAGATTTATAAAGGTAGTCGTGAAGTGATGGTTCATGAGTTATTGGTACTGGTGTCGACAAATTGTCGAGTGCTGGGTTGACCGCAGATATATCAAGGGGTTACTGACTACGTTTTGTATGTTCGTTTGTCATATGAAATATGATAATTGGAAAAAGCCACAAAAAAAAAATAATTATTTATTTCAATTATTCTAAATTTTATTTCTTTTTGGATACTTGTAAATGTACTCTCCTATCTTACTCGAGGCTGGCTGATAGAATGCAATATTTTTAATTAAGCTCACCGTTTTGTAATTATTGTTTTTTGTTTCTTTTGTATTTCTTTATTTGATTATTTTTTTATTTATTTGCTAACGAAACCAACAAAACAACACAAAAAATACAATCACTAATTAATACAATTTAAAAATATTAAATAAAAAGGGTCGTTTTACTTAAAGGCAAATATTTAAGCAAACACACGTACAATAAGACATTAAGTTATAAATAACACAAAATATATTATAATAATAGAAAACATGATATTGCGATAAAAAAACAACAAATAAATAATATCAACAAAACCACACAAATACAAAACTATGTTTTTTATAAATTATATTTATATAATTATTTATTTTTTTCTATTTAATGCTTAAACATCTAAATTTTGGTCTAAAAATAGTAAAATTCTTTGAAAATTGTTACCAAATCAAAATTTTGTTTTAATATAGTCGAAATTATTTTTAGGTTTTAATTTTTAAACTTCATGATATATAGCTAAGAAGTTCAGATAAAATGACCCTAATTCACCCCGAGGCGGTAAATCCGTCCCTCTTCAGCGATCCCATGAAATTATTTGAATTATCTTCACAACTTTTCAAAACGTTAGAAGACTCCAAGATCAAATCTACCTTATTAGGGCGTTCGAAATACGTTTCGAGAAAACATTTTCGTTTAAAATTATCCAAGTTTAGATTTATGAATATTTTAGGATTGTTTTATTTTTGGCGCATTTTAATGGATTTTATCAAAAAACAATGTAAACAATTAATTCAAGTGTAATTTGCTATTAAGACAAAAAATATCTTCATTACACGCAATCACGCACGCACACACACACCCACGCACTCACACAAATACAAAAACGACCCTCTGACACACTTTTGGTAGATTATCTAATCATTAGGATTTTGTTATTGAACATATATTTGACAGAAGCAAAGTGATAATAAAGATTCAAACTCACTTTCATTCATCAGCGTAATTTACTATTAAGAAAAACTTAAAAATGCTGAAGAAAATATAGAATACAAGACAAAGTAAAAAGAATTTTCATTAAACATGAACAAAAAGACCACGTAAGGAACCGTGGAAAGAAAATTGTAATATAAAAGAGAAACTAGCTCAATTTAACAATACAAACAATAGAACGTTCGCTAAACATGGCCCCGGGCTGATGAAATTACGAGCATTGAGTAAAAAGCGACCGAAATAAAGGAGAGCGCTGGAAAACGCAAAAAACTGTGTCGAAACTGTAATGTTAGACTCTTTCAGCGAATTTTGATCAACGCTTTGAGCGAGAACTCAATGAAACTAATTAAAACTTGTCATGAAAGTCTAGTTCTATACATGTGTGCTAAATACCCAGTATTATTTAGATGTTTACTATATACTAGTATATTTATTATAATCTTATTTTGTGCTGTATGGTGGTTCACGCCGCGATGAAGCCATTTATCAAGCTTATGTAGAACACCAAATCTTTGCTTCTGTAAAGTAGATCTTAATCAATAACAATATCAACGATTAGCTAATCCACCAAAATTTGTCAGTAGGTCGTGTGTGTGTGCGTGTTGCGTGTGTGGGCGAGTGTGTGTGTGTCAGTGTGTACGTGTGCGTGCGTATGCGTACGTGTGTGTGTGTGTGTGCGTGAGAGAGTGAGTGTGTGTAAATGTGTGTGGGAGTGTGTTTGTGTTGCGTTTCTGTGTGCATGTACTAGTGCTATTTTTTTTTCGCGAACAACTAGAGCCATCGCAAAATTAATTTAAATTTGGCCTATACGAGAACCAGTCACCGCAAGCAGTGCTAAAAATAAATAAATTCAATTTAAAAAGAAGGCATGTTTAAAATATTTCAAGACTAATGTAAAACCGAATGCGTTTAACCTACAACTGGGACTGGCGTTCAATTTAAATGTCACCCCAGGTGCAGACAAAAAGATAAGAAAATAATAGTTTCTTCAGTAATAATCTTGATAATGGAATCCGAGTAAAGATGTCTTTGGGTTTATAGTATCAATAATTATAAGTACTATATTAACAAAATAATGTATATATTTTTTCTAATTATGGTAATTATGGTAATTTTAATGTAATAGTTACATTTAGACTTCCCAAAAAATACTTTACGAGTGGGAAGAACTGTAAGCATACTTTCCTGACTTTTGAATAATAAAAAAATCTCCTAAGTTCCTTTATATATTACCTTAATACGTTAATTTTCTGCGAAAGTTTATTTAATTAATTTGTAGACAAAATGTCTTCAAACTGATTTCGAAAATAAAAAAAAAAATAAAGACGAAAGAAAAGTGCAAGGTGTTCCGAAAATCAGCTTAATGTCTATTCGAATCTATACCATTAGTTCAGATTTACCTCAACAACTTGACATCCCACAGAGCCAGGACCTCTGGAGGCCTTGAGCCGCACAGCGCGAGTCGCGGCCCACACGCGTGCATCCGAACTGGACCGGCTTTGATTGAAGGCGAGGATATGATCACTGCTGCGAACTCCTTACTGCTGCCTAGGTTGTGTTGGACCTGGTAAAAATTTAAAGAATCTTGGAATATGTTTTTGGGGTAGATGGAAGAAAATTTTTGTATTCAGAATAATTATGATCCGAAACCGAAAACTGACCATGGCGGTCAAATTTCGGTTGGAATGTCAGATTTCGGTCAAATGTCGGTGAGACGAATTTGTATATTTCATCAACAAACGTACCTTAACTCTCCACTGCATCAATATTTCTCTGGTATCAAACGCGAGCACAGGCACCACATCCTCACACAAGATGGCCAGGGTATTGGACTCCTTGTCTAACGTAAACCCAGACTCAAACCCCAGGTACTGCTGCAGAGACAGCGAAGCCTTCGTCTGACCGTTCTTATGTCTCTCCTTCAGGTCCTTGTAGAGTTGAAGATGAACACAATCTGGAAAAAACAATATTGATTTAGAAATATTACAATAACTTAGCTTTCTAAACTTTAAACACAGCATAAAAAGTTTTAAACGATATGTATTGTGTCACAATTTATATAACTATCCAGCTGTTCACACGTTTTTTGGTGTTTAGTGTACAACATTTGGACCGTTTTTGATTGATGCTTGCACAATCAACAATAATTTTGTTCAGCTTTTTCTGCAGCTTCGCTCAATTATTCTTATCCAAACACGTACAGGAAAAATTAGTTTGGCTTAGGCCTATTATAGTTTATCCTAAAATCGGATTTAACCGTAACATATAATAGTAATAGATCACGAAGATTTCATACAAAAAAATACACATTTTATTATTATTTTGATATTCAAATATGGAACTGTTTAACAATGACTTAAACTTTAGGTAAAGTTCAAATGTAAGTCCAAAACGTGCAGAGAAACTGCATAGTCTTGAGAAAATGGCGGAGTTATGGCGCCTTTGATATTCGATCCTTCGTTTAACGAGGTTCAGTAATGATCGTAGACGTTCAACTTTGTGTTACATGAATTTAGCGCTGTTTTCTTTTAAACGAAATATTCTGGTGATGTAGTATTTATAATAAACTAGATTCCGCCTGCAGCTTCGCCCGCGTGGGTTTCAGTATCCGTGAGTCAATGTCAATGTCAATGACGTATATTTGAACCATTATTGGAACTAACTTTGGCACCAATTTAACACACATGGACAAAAGGGTAGCTTCCGCATTCTACTATTATATTTATGTATAGAGGTAATTAAAATATTCATTGAATTTCAGATCCAACAAACTAAATGGTATTATGAGCATTTAAGTAAACGTTTAACAAAATGACTGAAAATGAATGAAAGCGAATGAATTTGATTAATGTTTCATAGCGCGGAAGCTCAGTACACACATTACAATAAGACTGTGACGATCAACTAATGCGGTAAACAAACCACCAATAGAAATTACATTCGAAATTCAAACGTTGATTAGATCCGAACACAGACAAGTCACGTTGCGCCAATTAGAAAACGGTTCGGAATTAATTCGAAAATGGAACGCTCGATTTTGATGTAGTGGATGTCATGTGTCCCTTGTTATAACTATTTAATTAAAATTGAACCGTATTATAATAGCTCAAAGTTTAAATTGCATTCATAGATAAGGAAGTGTAAGAGATATAACAGAATCTTGATGTAATTAAAATGAAACCTTCTTTGTAAGGAAATTCGGTTTATATTTAAATGTTATTAAATATGTAATTAGTAAAAGTGTCTCGGAGACATTTTTAGAGGATCATAATTTAACAAAAATAATGAACAATCTTTTTAATATTATTTGACGGCCATGTTTTTTTATGAGATGTTTTTAGTTTAATTTATATGAATATGTCACTCGAGATTTTAAGATATTTTTATTTGATAATTTATTCATTTATGAGGATCTTGTCATATACTGATTATTATTAAAACACACACGGCGGGTGGAGCTGAGCGAAGCATTGTTGCTGAATGAGTTTATACTTGTACAATTAGCAGAGTAAATAGTGGCTATAATCTTAAGACTAATAAGCTTCGCGCGTGCGATTTCAAAACGTTCCACATGTTAACTCTATGGGACCCACTTTTACCATTAAATAAAAAACTACTAACACAAAAGTCACTATAAAACTTCAGGACCTATAAGTCACTGTCCTCGACAACTGCAAATTTTCATCATCTTACCATTATTCGTCTAGGAGGAGTAAAGGGGTAAGTAACGAAACACACTTTTGAACAGTAAGAGGTTCACTTCGCTCAGTTCAATAATTAATTCTTTATAAAAATGTAATTATTTAAAAAAAATACTAGATATAATATAGAGAGTAATATGTAATATATAGAGTAAAATGAAAGATTTTTTAATCGAAATAATATAAAGATACGCTGAAATGATAGGAATAATTTAGGATATTTTTTAAATTAAATTATTATAAGATACGCTAATCCCCTTGACACAAATTTACATTTCCATGATGATTTTTTTTTTAATGTAATAGATAAATATATTTCCTTAAATTTTCTGGTGATAAATATTTGAAAATTCTACCAAAAATAGTTTTATTTTTAGAGTTAAAATTAAATAATTATCTATACTAATATTATAAAGCGGAAATATTAGTTTTTTTTAATACGCTAATCTTCGTAGCTACGGATGTATTTGAAAAAATCTATTATGGTTCATGAGCTACTGTTAGTTATCTTAATAGTAAATAAAATTGTTTATCCGCGAGTGGAATCGCGAGTAACAATTAGTATTTATATACATAAAGCTATGCATATTTATTTATAGTCAAAACAATGTTTTTTGTGTGACTCATGGCTCGTATTTCCATAGGGGTGACAATTAATTCGTTTCATGAATTAAATATTTATTAACATGTGCAAATAGATGATATTCATTTACTGATAAAATACAATCTAATTAATATTATAAATTTTTATTATATATATTATGTATTATGTATATAATAGAATTAATGAATTGTATTGTCTCTAAAAAGTTTTTCACTTTCGTTTAAACTAATAATGGCAAACGTTCATTCGTTTCTATTTAATTGTAACGACAGAACGGGAAGTATAGAACAAAAAAGACAGAAAAATATTTCGATTCGTTAATGCCACTTGGCTAGGTTTTCTATTCAAAACTAAACTATTATATATAATTTGGTATTAAATAAATTTAAGCATTAATAGTATTAAAAGTTATTGAACAGAATTGTTATACAATTCCTCGTCGGATTTTTGCGGGTAGTGCAATAAATTATTCACAAGATCAATTCTTTTCCACTCCACGATATATTGATCATGTTGTCTGATTGTCTGTGCATTACGAAATTACATATGAAATATTTATTACATATCACAGATTTTTTTTCTTTTGGACTTTTGTATTTTTTTTAACATTAAATTAAAAATATATAGTATGGAATTATATTTTTTCTTTTCGATGTAAATAAAACTATTGTTGATATATTAGTATATATTATTTAACATATATGAAATGTTTATGTATATTTTATGAGCGGTTGAAGGTAAAAACCTTCATACAATCTATTACCTGTGTCAATTCACCAAAATATTGTCGACTTACCACTTATTGTTATTGGAAACACACGGATTAATATTCTGAATATTAAATAAATAAAAAAATATTATAATGGATTTTAGTATTATGTAAAAATTAAAAATTTTAACAAACACTACTAACAAACTCTTTTAAGTATTTTTTTGTGAAAAAAAAAATATAAACAAATAATAAAGATTAAAACGAGAACGCCTTTAGTGTCTCAATTATATATAAAATAAAAAATAAAAAAATATTTTAAGAATAATAATGAAAATATTTTTTTAAGATGTTAAAACAAAAAAATTGAACAATTAAAAAACCTCCGTTTATGCATGTTAATATGTTACAAAAATAAAAAATAAAAACACAACAAATCTAATTAAGATTAAAAAGAGCTCGGAAGCGTCTGTGGTCAGTCAACCATGTATACGTCGGCGTCATCGATGGCGGGGCGATTAGACCTTCATCATGTACACTCGATGGTACAGGGGCCATACTATCATTGTGTCAAAATAACGATATCGAGATCGTTTCACTTCATTTCTATACTGTATATAACCACAATAACATCTCTAAAACACACAATCACCCATCACTAAACAACTAAGAGACCAGATCAGCTCTTCCAGAAGAAGTGATGGTCGGCTTATCCATACTTACGAACTTACGAAGATTCCACTTGCCGCCATTACAAAACAGCTGACGTCACAGCATTTATCCTACTACTAAGTAATCAATAGACGAACTTTAATTAAAATTATATTATATCTGCGGTAAAAATAAATAACTACTGTTTATCAGAAACGGCCAGACAGAGAGGGAGAGTTTGCCTGCTACCGCTGTATGCAGCATGAGAGAAATGGAAGCCATACAGACTGGCGCCGTCACGCGTTTCGTAACGAAGCTATTCACCTTCTCATAAGTTATTACTTAAAAACCGATAAATATTTTAAATAATATAATGAAACTACATTTAAAAGGATCAGCTATGCATAAATGTGTTTACAAAGAAATCCTTGTAAGAGGTCGTACAATACACGAGGGATCTATATACATCAGAATAAGTAATAACTTAAAAGAAACGTGATCATGTTATGTTGATTTAAACTTTTAGTATATTTAGCTTATTGAGAAAATTTGGTCATGGCTACAGAGCCAAAGGTGGTGGGTTCGATTCTCAATACACTTTGTGTGAGCCATAGATTGATGTTTTGGAATTTGGGTGTTCTTTGGATCTGTTATCTCTGTTTCCAAAATACAGTTACCTGTATCTATAAAAAAAAAATGCAAATATATATATTCTTCTCCATTTTAATTTTTTCATGCTTTTTTATTCTTTATTTTTCATTTTTTAGTTTTTTTAATGAATATGGAGAATATAAAAAGATGAAAATGTAAACAAAAAATCTATACATACTATATATTATTTTCCTTTAAATACCTTAAATAAATATAACAAATAAATAAGCTGAATATAATTTGGGGCTAGTGTCTTCTATTTTCGTGTCCGTGCGTCGCCTCACGTAATACAGACGTGAGGTTTTTGTGAATTGCTTCAAATCTGTATTGGCCTGACTATTGAATGCCTATTATTAATATTTAATAATTATACTTATATATAATAAAATATATATTAAAAATAATATAAATAACAAAATATCTATTATGATATTATAAAATGGAAAAGTTCAGAACAAAAAAGAACAGGCTTATCTTCAAAAGAACCGGATGGATTTGAGAATATATTTTTTATTATTACAGGCATGTTCATTAGGAAGGCTAGGCCGAGTTGTCTACCACTACGATAGCATGGTTAGTTATAGCCATAACTATGAAAGCTATGTAATATTATTTTTTTAGGCCTCACGGTAGGCCTGAAAAAATAAAATATCTTAAAACTATCATAGTTTAAAAAGGTTTTGTTTCAAAACTAAAACAATTTTGTTTATTAAGTTTTTAGATAAAACAACATCTCGTTTTTTTCAAACGATTAATTTTTCTATATTGTAGTTAGTTTTTGTTTAAGTAAAAAAATTATTTAAAAAAAATATTTCTATATATCATTCGATGCGGAATTTTATGCTGAATCTAAAAAACTAACACTCATGACGAGCCAAAATTTTCCCTAGAAGTTATGAGAGAAAAACTTTGAAGTTTTAGATTATTTGTATAATCTTAAGTTTCCTAAACACTAAAATTTGCAATACTAGTAAAGTGTTATTTTAATATATTATCATATAAAAGCTATTCTATCTTATCTGAATAGATTTAGATCAATGTTAATTCCATGGTATTCATACTAACTGCCTTATTTCTAGTGTTCATTATAATTCTAGCAGCTTTCGTATTTGTTAATATAATCTTAACCAATGGAACTCTCGATATAAATAATAAATTAGTTCTTATATATATTAGACAAGACTCGCGGTTTCACCCAAAAACGAATTTTGTTTATTATTAAGATTTGTCAAATCCATCCAAGTGTCAAGATTAGATCTTTCAAACGAACAAACTCTTCAGTTTTATAATATTAGTATATACAAAAATTGATAAGTACAACAGAATTTATGATTTTTCTTAATATAGTTTGATGGCATATATGCGTATTTTCTAAAACAAAATAATATATTTTTCATTTTAGAAAAGGTTCTTTTTTAGTTTGAAAATGAAAATACGTTTTGATAATAGTTATAACATAACTAGAAAGTATAGATTTTGATATTTTGTGAAAACCATGCAAAAGATATTCTAACATCCTTAAATTGAATCGCAAATAAATCAGAATACCAGATGTATTCTAATATAAATAATGTATTCATACACATATATATTCTAATATAAATTATGTATTCATAGTGTATGAATACATAAGCTATATTAGAATACAAAGTTATCATTTATTATTGAACATCAAAACTGAGCACTTAGGGACAAAGAGTGAGCTACCCTTCGTTACATGCGAAATAAGTGTCTCTGAATAAACTATGAGCACATTTTCATATTTCTTTCATGGGATTATGATCTTTATGGTGTTATATACAAGTGCTGGTATACCTTTCACTATTTGTTTTGGTTGAGATATTTTGCTTTGTTTTTTCGAGGGTCCGCTTTTCTCTTTGAATACACGTTTAGATTTTATTCATTTCAGCGTTTTAATCTGTTATATAAAATTGTAAGTTAAGGCTAGAGAGAGAGAGAGAGTCTTTCTGTTTAACGTGTATATTAAGAGTTTGAAGTTTTTTTTAATGTTATGTTATGTTATAATGGTCGAACTCTAGTAGTTAGTGCGAGGAGGTCCTGATAGCTAAGCAGAAGGTCTTTGGTTCTATTCCCAAGCGAGATATTTGTTTGTATGATCCATAGATTGCTGGTTTTATTTTGGGTGTTGTTTCTGTTCGTTATTACTGTTTGTGCTATTTTTCTAGGGCTCGAGTTATTGTTTGGAATAAAAAAAATTAAATATATTGTAAGCTGTTCCGTCTCTATTCATTTTCTCTCTCTATTTCCACTGTCCTTCATACTTTGCTTCTTGTTTTAAATACAAAATCTGTTGATCGAAAGACAACATCCCCATTCGTGTCACAAGACAATAAAAAACCCCCAAAATACCATAAAATCACGATAAAAAATAAATAAACCGTCCTCATATGAACATTTTCTCTTAAACCTATTCTAACTTTCTCTCGCCAATCTCGATAATGCCACAGGCTATCTGCGACCTTTGTGTCATGAGAACTCATACTTTACTGATAGTGTACCAACTGACACGATCAGGTACGATTTTTATATGTAAGTCATCTTAAATCAGTATGCTGACTGCGAAGGTTTGAACTAAGTCGATTTCGTTAGCGTACTTTGTATAAAATATGAACAACGCCATCTAGCGGTAGTATGGTGTTTATAGTCGCTAGATGGCGTTGCTCTTATTTCATAAAAATCAACATATACCTGAACACAATCGAGGAAGTTAAAAACGTTCACAAGACACTTTAAAGTATATAAATTTTAATAATTGGATACACATAAGCAAACAGGAACCAATACAGACAATGTAATCAATTTTTTATGCAAAATAGGTTGCACTTTGCTACAGTCTGCCTGGTGTTAAGAATCAAAATTAAAATTCTTATTGAAAGTAGGTTTATTTACAAAAATTTGTTCATTGTTGAGGTAATCGTTCTTAGCTGATGGTGGCTTTGCCACCAGCTCGGAACGATTGCGTTTAAAAAGTTTTGTTTCAATATTATAATAATGTTACTTTTTCGTGTTTTAAGAAAAATCTATTAGTAACCCCTAAAAAAAATTATGACAAAATAAAACAATATTTTTTACAGATACGAAATGGAAAAGTAAGAATGATTTAATACTTACGACAGCTTATACGTTTTATTGAATTTTCAATATAATAAAATGTTAACCATATATTATGTGTATATTCGTTGGCTAACCTCATAAAGAAACGTCTATTTTCTTTTCAAATCAAATTTACCTGAGTCAAACTTAATAATAAAATATCAGTCAACAGTACGAGGGTATACAAAAGAATTCTCTGTACCCGGGGTAAGCTGTAAATTGGAGGGTAGTGGATAAAAATAACAAATCTTTAGGGTCGACATGGTCATATTACAAATATACAAGTTATTGCTTGCTAAGTTACTTCTATATTTGGTTGAAATTTCATATATACACAGCTTCCGACATAACAAAACACACACACAAATGCACAGATATCTATCTTTTCACTTTCTTTTGAAACTGTATATATTCATGTGAAGTATATATTTTCCATTTTTTATTTACATATTTAGATTTATAATTTTGCAACTCTGTTGGATTAACAAAGAAATTAAATAAATAAATATTTGTATAGAAACTTTAAGGATCTATGATTATTGTTATATATAATTGACTGGTTGTACTCACGTGAATTATATCGGGGGCGTGAACTATTCACGCCGCGATTCCGCCATGCTCAGAGATGAATAAGGAACCCGATTGGGTTAGAAAGTAATTGGGTAAAATCCAATAGTATTTACGAGAATACAGACGTACAATTAAAATAATAATATTTTAATATTATTTATCTATAATTGGAAGTATATGAAATTGTTATTAACAATTGATAACATATTTCAATATACCACGTAAGTATATATATATATATATATGTATGTATATGTATATGCAATCAAACATACATACATTTGATTTTACTAGAGTCCAAGAACCCTCAAACCTAAATATAGGAACAATACCTTTGTTTTAAGCGAGTATCAGTACAAGAAAGTAATTGAATTTTGAAGTCGCTGGTAACTTTCCTATACAATGTAACACTAGCTTTCACTCGCTGTTCCACTCGCGGTTTTATTTACTATTAAGATAATTAGCAGTAGCTCAATGTCTATTATAATCAAACAGATTTTTTTAAAATCCATTGAGTAATCCCGTTTTATAATATTAGTATAGATAAATGGTATTGAACCTATATGGATATATATGGATAATGGTACAGAACCTATCAGGTCTTAGTAAATATTAGTAAATATATATATATATATATATATATATATACTACTCGATAATTATTTGAACAGTTGTACATCATTAATATATAAGTGTATCTTGAAACAATCATGAGACAAACACATTGAAATCATTAAAAACATTTGTTTACTAACATTTAAACGAGTGACAAACATACATGTTAACTACACGGTCCCGTCTCGTTAACGTGACGTGCTCGTGACATGCTCGTGACCGTAAACACGTGTTACGGAAAAATACGATATTCACGTTATATTTATTCCGTGACATATCTTTATAGACGTGAAATAATATTTTGATATTTATTTGTTTTTATATAATTGATGAAAAATATTTATAACATTGTATATTTTAAGATTTTTATTCCGTTTGTTGAGCGAAGTTCTCTATGAGAGACTTTTCTGCATCCTTTGTACAAGCTTCAATCAAAAACGGTATATCCGAAAATTTTCAAATTTTGCACACTGATAGACATCAGTCTGGTGGTGGTTTAAATGTATAAAAAAAAAAGTTGAAAACAGAATGCGTCGAAGTATTGTTAATGCAATTTCGGTGCTGTTTGCACCTCGCTTCGCTCAATATGCTAAAACAGCGAGATTTGGCGTGAGCAGCGAGTCAAAAGTGAGGTCTGGTTCGCGCTCCTAATTTTATGGAGTGGAAAAGTTTGTTTGAACGCGCCTAGTTTCAAAACTACTGAATTTATTTGAAAAATTCTTTCTGATAATGAAGGTCCTGTTCATGATGAAGGCTATAAAGCACTACATTACTACTCTTAGTTTATTAGTTTGTTAATAATAAATAAAATCGTTCGTCCGCCTTAGACATCGTGAATAACAACTAGTGTGTGTATATATAAAAAAAAATGTCTTTACAAGCTTTGAGTCCAGATTTTATGTCCAAATATATTTATTTATATTGCTAACATAAACAAAACAAAATAGAAAATTTTGTATATATATGAAAATGTAAAGAAATCAAACGTACTATATGGAAATTGAAAAATTAAGCTTATATATATTAAAATATACTTGATATCTTGAACTCATTGCCTTGACCTTCACACCCTAATTTACATACAATACGAACGGAAATGACGTCATTGAGCATTACCGGTTATATTAACATATATGTTTATTGTTATCATTTATATGTCAATTAATTTTACTTTTAAAATGATTTTTTTTTTTAGAATAATGTGCTTTGAAAATTGATGAAACGGAAATACGAACGATAATGAAACCAATATATAGCTTGGAGTATTCTTAAGTAAATCTTGAACAAAGTTTTCTTGGAATGAGTCAAATATTTAATATCTAAAAATCTCCTGATTTCTATTACCTATATTTGACCTAAATCTAAATATTAGCCTTTCTTGGTCAAGTCTAATGACATAGTGTTGAATTATGGTATATTTAGAAATGTCGAAATAGCTGTATAATTTCAGTTTAAATATTTCTACTGTAATCTAAATATAATATAACGTGTGTTCACACCATCTAGTGACGAATTGGCGAACTGTGTTTTAATTAAAATTTAATATCTCTTACTTCTTTGTACTATATATATTTTTTTCTTTACTATACTAGATTTCTGAACTTTCACTTCTACCGAGTGTGACAGAGACACACACACACACACAAACACCCTTTTTACAACAGTAAGGTGGTAAAAAAGCAATGTTCCTGATGGTAAGTATACCTTCGCTTATAGGGGTGGTGCCACCCCTTGCAACCTGAACTTAGACCCTATTTGTATATATAAATTACTAAAAATCGTATTATTATATCCTGTTACAACCCTCAGGTTATGATACAATGATAAGCTTTTCATTCTGATATGAGGATTCTTTCAGACAATTTATTTTCTGATTGTTCAGGAGAAAAATGATGAGCAATTATGTTATACAGAATATTAAGAAAATTGTCTTTATAATAAGAAAATATATTTATCAAGTTACAATGTCGACATTTCAACGAAATAAAACTTCGAAAATTTGTGCAAATTACACTTTGAATGGATTTAATATAGTAAGAAAAGTTTGTACTTATGAAGAAAATTTTGGAACAAAAAAACTTTGAAAATATATAAAATTATATGCAAATTATACTCCGAACAACTTGATTTATATATCATTGTAAACAAATAATGAGTTATGTTATACAGAATATTTTTTTTTTATTAATAATGTAAAATTATACTTAGCCAGTAACAAATTCAACATAAAAAAAAAACGAAAATTTGTGCAAATTACATTCATAATAATGTTTCTCATTATATATAAATATATAACAAATTCTAAGCAAATAATAAGTTATGTTATATATATATATATATTATTATAGATAAAAAGAAAAAACTATGTATCAAGTTGTAATGCGACATTTCGACAAATAATCAAAAAACTCAACAATTTGTGCAAATTACATTCCGAAAAACGTGTCTTACATATAAATATCAAGAAATTGTAAACATTTTTATTCTGACAAATCGCAAATATATATTCAATACCATACGCATTCCTAACAAATTCCCACGTTACCTATGCTCTATGGTCACCATAGAGGTCATTGACCCGCCACGTGGCAGGTGGTTTACATGACTCAGCTATTGTGATTAAAACACTTTTATCAATTAAGCTCAAGTTTGAACAATGATTAAAGATCAAATATTGATCCCGAAATAATCGACTTTTATTATTAGAACTTTATTGAAAGTATATAATAATATAAAGTGGAAAAGTTTGTTTGTTTAAGCGCGCTAATCTTTAAAAATACTGGATGGATTAAAAATATTATTTCTGAATATCAGGAAGACTATAGGCTATCTAGCATTACACTACTAAACTTATTTATATTAGTTTTATAGTAAATAAAATAACTCGTCCACGAGTGGAACCGGGAGTAACAACTAGTTCTTGATAATTTAATTGTCGGTCACCTTATTTATTCATTGAATAAATTTGAACGCATTATCTTAAGTAAATGACACGATGACTTTGGTCAAAGTCGGCAAAAGACGGCTTAAATTCGGCAAAAATTTAGTATAGAATGTTCTGTGGCAACAAGTTCTTTCATTATACAATTTTTTGTACAAAAAATATTAAATAACTGATATATAAAGGTCTACAAGACATTTCTGAATTACTATGATGTAGCAGAAAATATTTTGAAGAAGCATTTTAACTATCTATACTAATATTAAATCGAAAGTGTGTTGGTTTGTTTAAAAGCGTTTTTCTTCGAGACTAGGGATGGATTTGAATAAAAAATATTATTATAAGTAGGTTCAAGAGGAAAACTATGTATTTGGCTCTTATTTAATCTAATAGTAAATGAAATCGTTCGTTTAAACCGCCAGTAATAGCTAGAGTTATAGATATTTGTATAACAATAATTAAATTATCATGTAGTTGACATATTTAATACACACACACACACACACACTCTTACATACATACATTCCTTCCACGTTTATCTATCATACGTCATCTCATAACTTTGTCATTTTATTGTCACTCCATGTTTTCTAATACGTTTTCTTTTATGAAAACATATTTAATTTTCCATGAAAACTACCGAAATCCATACATAAATCACAGCCTATAAATTGCTATCCCATCGCCATCTTGCTCATAAAAATGATGTATTACCTAATATTAGCGAGGATTAATTATTGTATGAGGTTCCATGTGGGTCATTAAGCTTCATACAAACCTTTATTAGTAAATAACGTTTATATTTACAACGAGCATTGATACATTTTTAGAAAAATATTTAAAGAAAAAATTCAATAATAAAATTACAATATTTTTTTTATTTATTTTTAATACTTTTTTTTAATACTTTATGTAAACAGTGAAAATTTGAGAAAAAGGAACCGGATGAAATTAAATATAATTAGTTATATTAAATAATTGACAACTGTAGAATAGTTCATACAACTACATACAACCACAATAGTTTTTTTTATACACTTTTTTCTTTGTGTTAATTGTATGATTATTTCTGTAATAAGAGTGTAATAAGAGTGTATGAATGTTAGTATTGAATAAAGATTATTATTATTATATTATATAGAGGTTAAGCTAGTCTAAAATTTTTAACAAGCTGATAAAAATGTTTAAGAACTTACAATAGTATCAACAAGTCTGAACCTGTCGAGACACGAGTTATTATATAAAAACAACTCCTGTGCTATAAAAATAAACTCTGTGTCGCTGTGTTTACAAACAGAAATAACAATGAAATAATTTAGGTTCAAAATAACACCCAGACTCGAAAAACCAATTTTTTATCACAAAAACAGCTGTTTCGTATGGGATTCGAACCCACGATCTTTGGCTCAGCACACAGGGCTATGACTAACCACTAGACCGGGAGTAAAAAACTATTAGGATTTCTTATTTTAAGGTTTGTTGACGAAATTCGTTAAACAAATTAAAATAATATCTATTAATATTTTCCTATTATAAAAAGGTTTTTGACATATACATATATGCGTAATATAAATATATATTTTTTATTTGTTCTTACAAGCAATTTCAAAAAAAAAAACCGTTACATTAAGGTTCAAAATGGGTTACACGAAACTGGTAACCGAAATAGGTACCTATAGATAAAACTTAAACAATTAATGCAATATGTAAATAAATACAAACACGACGAGACCGTTAATCAATTATTATCACCTTGAATTCATTAAACTATGTTTCTAAGTGCATATTAATATGTGAATACGAACAGACGGACATTTGACCGCCCACTTGTACTAATTGATAATAATTAATGTTTCGATTAAAGCAAAATGGTTGTCAGTTATGAAACGTAATCACACATACATACATAAACAACGCTTACACACACATACACACAAAGGAAACACGTAATAACATATGTGGGAAAGTATGAATATTGATACAAATATAAGAATTGGGATGTCGATAATGTCTCATTTAACGTCACGTTTAATCAATCTATCGATAAAATATCGATTCTCGACCCAAACACCCTGACAAATGTACACACACATACATACACACAGTGAAACGTAATAACCTATGTGAGAAAGTATGGCTATCGATTAAAATATAAGAATTGGGATATCGATAACTATATCTCATTTAACATTCAATTTAATTAATGCATCGATAAAAAAAATTATTGCCAACACATATACACGCACACTTACACAGATATATACAAACGCACATGTTCAGTGGAAACACGTAATAATATAGATATTTTTTTTTTATTTTTCTTATTGAGTATAGGGAAACATACAGCACTTATATTACATCTATGAAAGTATAGGTAATAATAATACATATTTTCCAGCAAAGTTTCCACTGGTATTTATACATGGAGTGAAATTACAATCAAAATAAGTTAAAAAGTAAAAAAAAAAAAAATGATAGTAATACATAAAAAAACTGAAACTAACTTGAAAAATCAATATCAAAAATATATATAATTTTTCGAATACATTGATTGAATGTGATATGAATAATATCACATTCAATCAATGTATTCGATGATAAAAAAAACGATAATTCGAATGATTTTTAAAACATTGATAATCGACACACACACACAAAGCGGAAACATAATAATATATGACGATATAATATATATCGATGACGTATATGATTTAACATATGAGACGTTAATCGAAGTATCGATAAAAAAATCAATAAAAATATAGATAAATTCTGATTTTATTAAATATATTACATGATTTATATAAGAGTGTATGTGTTGAGAAATTCAAAACAGTACGGATATCAACCGCAAGACGCTAAATATAGGCTGCGGTCTGTCTGTGGAGAAATTGCATTGCAATTAACATCACCCGACGTGGTTTGTATTTTATTTGCAGAGCTGTGTGTTAAAAACACAAAACAATATAAAACACACAACACTTCAACTTGCATTAAAACTTTTCATATGTTACATTATAATAATATATCTCTATATTGTCTGTGTTAATTAGAGGTTTTAAAGTCTCAATAAAGAATATGAATTTCCTATAAATTATGCAATATTTTATATAATCTTCATCATTATTATTAACAACGAGACGATTTAATGAATACTTGTAGTTTTGTTGCTGATAATTACACGTTTTTTGTACTTCTAATAATTTAATGACGTAAGTACGAACGAACTAATACATACGAAAAAATGTATGTACGAACAAACAAACGTTCGAACGAAAAAACATACGAGGAAACGGACGCACATGAAAGATAATGGTATGAAGTGCATCAAACGTAAAACAAACGTACGAACGAATGAACTATCGAACAAACGAATGTACGTACGAACAAATGTGCGGACAAAGGAACGTACGAAGAAATTGTTAAATATAAAAAAAAAGTATATCAAATATAAAACGAACGTACGAACGAACAAACGATGAATATACGAAAAAAGGGACGTACGAAGAAATGGAGGAACGTAAAAATGATAAAAATATCAAATCTTAAACGAATGTTAGAACCAACGAATGAGCGAACGAACGAATCAACGAACGAACGAACGAAAGATAGAAGAAGATATGAAAACTTTCAAATATAAAATATCTTGGATGATGGAGATATATTGAAGTTTTTAAAGTCACCTTCATCTGTATTTTGTCATTTTATCTATAATTTAGAACAGAGCTTCACGAATATGCAAGTTGAAAGTGAATTGAATCCCAGAACCAGTTTTTCGGTTCGTCGCAACTAGAGTATATATTTTCGATACAAATATTGCTGTCTGTTATTTTATATACGGTGTTTATTTTCCCAATGGAATATTCTGACGAGTTTTTATTGTAGGTATGTGGAAATTATTTTCACAAATGGTTTTTTATATCTGCATTTTTAAAATGCTATCCCGTATACATTTATTTATAAAAAACTTAATTATTAAAAATGTTATTAAATTTTTATTTAAATTAATAGTACATTCTGGAAATATAATTTATTTTAATAAACGTTCTAATAACAACACTTATAATATAATAACAGTACCTAATAAAAAACTTTTTTCTTGTTTGTTTCTTCTTCGTATTTCAAGACCATTGGAGAGATATTTACATGAAATATGTGATCTTAATTTTTTTATATAGTATACCTAAAAACTAGATAAAACAATAAAAGAAAAAAAAAAAGAAAAAACTGACTTCATACTCAAAGGTTAACGTTCTTATAATAAGTTTTGTGGTTTGTAACCAGGTGTCCCCTAACACTAGTTTCTCGTAATAATCTAGTAATAAATCTAGTAATAAGTTAAATACTAAGCTTTTTTAGCTAATAAGAAAATCAAAATATTTCTCTGATAGCTCAATTTGTAGGGTCAAATCATCTATAAAATACTACATGACTTTGAGAACCAATATTAAGAGGCCTACGAATATATGGTAATGACGAAGGAAGCTATAACCTTCCTGGGTTGGATGGAGTCGTCAACCTCAGCTGTTACTAATAAAAATACCAAGTCGAACTTTTTTGTCACTTCCACACTAATGATTTACGTCAAAGGTGTGAAAGTGACAGCAATTCTAACCTCAGCTTAACCTCCTGAAGACAGGGGACACAAACAGACCAACCACTGTAAAGTCCAGGCCATAAATTAATTATATGGTGAAGTCAAACAGTCTGTCTCCATTCACATACATGTTTACATGTTTATTGACATCCACTTTGATCTTCCGTGGATGACATTATGTAATATAACGATATAATGCAATTGAATTGTTCGTTGAGCTGAGCGAAGTGAAGTTCTTACTGGTCAAAAGAATGTATCGTTACTAATGCCTACTCCTCCTAGAAGAATAATGGTAGGATGTCAAAAATTTGCAGAGTTGTCGAGGACAGTGACTTATAGGTCCTGAAGTTTTGTGGTAACATTTGCGATTGTTGTTTTTATTAAATTATCAAAGTGTGTCCCATAGAGTTAACATGTGGAACGTTTTGAAATCGCACACGTGAGTTCTTATTAGTCTTAAGATTATAGCCACTATTTACTCTGCTAATTTTACAAGTATTGAAACTGATTCAGCAACAATGCTTCGCTCAGCTCCACCCGCCGTACACAGTGACGGAACTTGTACGATATATTTTACATACCCAATTATTTTATATATATTTATATTTCTGTACTCACATAAATACTATCAAAAGGAATCTAATTCAGAACTGAGTTCACGCTGTGACTCCGCCATGCGCTGATCATGCTCATGAATAAGATCCCGAATGGATTCGAAACTAATCGTTCGAATTCCGATAATATTTACGTAAGTACGGATAATCTATATTAATATTATAAAGCTGAAGAGTAGGTTTGTTTGGTAAGAAACTACTGAATGTATTTGAATAATTCTTTCTGATTATGATAGGCAGGTTCAAGATGAAGGTTATAGACTATCTAATATAACGCCATTGTTCGTAGTTATTCTAATAGTAAAAACAAATTTTGTCCGCAGATGGAACCGCGAATCAAAGCTTGTTATATATAATCGTAATAACAAAAGTTTCGTAAACGTAATAATAAAAATTAAAAAATAGCACTTTAATAAAATGAGAAAAAGAAGAAAAAACAACTTAGATAAATTTAATAGATCAATAGTTCCTTTCTATATAACGCCATCCATCTAGACTCACTTGCAGGCCAATTGAATTTAATGGAGTCGCTACGTGCGAACTAAGTGTACAGTCCGTCTCATAGTTAAACATCTTAGACGATTATAACCTTTATCATGTGTTAATAGGGTTGATAATTGCTTGTTAGTGAAGCGTTTTATGAAGCAATTGTGTATTTAGGCTATTTCGTCGGTTAACGTAATGTAAGTAATGAAGATTTGATTAAGTAAATCTGGTAAAACTTTTAAGTGGTGTGTTTTTTTGTGTATAATGTTTATATGATTTTGTTTCATTAATAAAGACGAAAAATTTCATGAATTATATGTAGTAATAGAAAGTCAAATTGCTTCAATAATACCAAATGTATAATTGAAATATTTAAATAAAAATATAAGGGGGGATAGAGGGAGAAACAAATATTTATATATTTGTTAATTTTTGAATTCTATAAGAATTAAATATTTTGGATAGATATCAATTTTTTTAAAGCCAAACCAAGCTAAAAACTATCTTGATAGATATGGCTAAGAAACCGCATCAAAATCGGTTCATCCGTTTAGAAATCATACAAGACAATACACTAACAAAACCTTGTAAAAAAGTCGTACCAAAACTAAAAAAATAATGAAATAACCAAAAAAAAAAGTGTATAAAACCCCCAACAAAAATATAATAACATCAATATATTAGATTATCTAATATGTCACAATCAAATAGTCACAAAAGAAATTTATCACTGACCTAAAAATAGTTAACTTAAACGGATATTGTAGATAATCCGTAGTTAACATAAAATAACTTGACATATGAAAGACCACAAAAAGACCAAAAAGACCTTACGTTAAGGAATAATAAGTTATTTATTGACACTCCAGAAAGTCATAATAAAATATGTTCTATTACTTGTATACTTTTTCGTTTTAGGTTCTACTAATGAGAGAAAAGACCGAAGTAGACGTGAAGTACGAAGTGAAGTATGTAAAAAATTATTTCCTGGTATTTGTATTTTTTTTTTGTATTTTTTTGTACATTGTTTGTTTTTTCTTATTGCTGTTATTTTATTATTTGGCTTAGATATAATTATTACAGACAAAAAGACGGAAATAGCCATCGAGAAAATATATGTACTCTTTCTATTTTTTTTCTATTAAGTTTAGTAAGTTTGTATTAAGTTTCGTTTCCACCACTATGTTTGTTATTGGTGCTTGCTTGTGTTTTTCAAATTTAGCATGTTTTTCTTTTATATATAAACCTTGTTGATCCATGATTACTATATATAATTATCCGACTGTACTCAAGGAAATACTACGATTTTTCTCACTAGTTTGGGACCAATTTGGGGTATTATTCTTTGGTTATAAACGTGGCGAAATCGTCAACTGTTTGCAAGATTAAATCAAATAAATAAACTAATGATTTTATATATATAACAAATCTGAACTCAGGTGATGTATGATAAAAATATCTGAAAAAAAAACATGTTTCGAAAAACTTAAGGGTAAGTACATGATAAAAATTATTCAATATTTATATTTATAAAATCATCACTCACTCAATCACTCATCACAAAATCTCGAAAGGTACTGAGCCAATAAAGATGAAATTTGGCTGGAACGTAATTGTAATTAAGAGACGTTTACTAAGAAAATATTTTTAGAATTTCCATTCCTAAGGGGGTGAAATAGGGGTTGCAAGTTTCTATAACACATCGTAATTTTTAATGTTGGACATGAAATTTTAGATTTAAATTTTGTAGATACAAAATAAAAAAAACAGTTCTCTTTGTGTACTTTTTATCCAGATACCGCGCGTGAATAAATATATCTGAATGAATAAGAATAAAAATACAATACAAATCTGTGCAGCCAATTAGTACAAAAATGTCTGTTTAATTAACTGTATGTGTGAATGATCATTTATCTCAGACAGCAGTTATAATAACTCGAGTAATTCCGAATACCATTCTTATAGTTCCATATTTCATCTTTTGAAAGCTCAGAGAGAATACCTTTATACATTCCTACTTAATTATAATTTATAAATAACTTCAAATCTCGCTTACTTTTATAATAGACTAGCTGTTACACGCGGTTCCACTCGTGGACTAACGATTGCAATACAATATAGCCTATAATAATAAAAAAGAATTTTTCGAAACTAAATGAAGTTAATATTTTCAAAGATTATATTAAACAAACAAACTTTTTCCCTTTATAATATTAGTATAGATGTTTTACAAATAACTACAAATCTCGCTTACTTTTATTTTAGACTAGTTGTTTCACGCGGTTGCACCCGCGGTTTAACGATTTTATTTAATATTAAGATAACTAAGACTAGTATTGTAATGCTATATAGCCTTCTTCATGTATGTGTCTGTCATAATCAGAATTTTCCGGAACCTACCAAAGTAATAATTTCGAAATAATATTAAACAAACAAACTTTTCCGCTTTATAATATTAGTATAGATGTTTTATAAATAACTACAAATCTCGCTTACTTTTATAATAGACTAGCTGTTACACGCGGTTCCACTCGTGGATTATTTATTTTATTTACTATTAATATTGTAGCCTACCTAATTTAATATAATGAGAAAGATTTTTCGAATCTAAGAGAAGTTAAAAGTTTCCAAATTATATTAAACAAACAAACTTTTCCACTTTATAATATTAGTATAAATGTTTTAATTGATGCATTCTGTAAATAGTAAATGATATGAATACGCATCAATTAATGTTGAGGAGCTTTTTAATAATATGAAAGTTTGTTTCCTAATTACTACGATACTCAATAATATTATATGCTTATAGTAATAATTTATAGTAATTTTATTTTGTTTGTTGATAATTCATTCATTTAATTATTTGTTTTTTTATTTATTTATGAATATAAATCAGTTTTTTATAGTAAGTAAAATAAACGTTAACACACGTTTTTTAGTCCAAGCCTAATGGACTTGAAAAGTTTTTTCTAATTATCTTCATACACGACAGGAACCATGGTAAACAAAAAAAGTATAGTATAAATAACTAATTACTATTTAGTAGCGCTGTATAATACATATAAACAGTTGATTATCTATAAGTGACATAAATGTTGCATCAAAATAAGTGCAGTCCGGATGTCTGTGTTAATGCCAAGCTCTCTATTGATTTATGATGGTCTGAGAGGATTCAGACCAGACATAGACCGAGGTTACTTAGGTTTAAGTCGTCTTTGAGCATATTTATATGTCTACTGTGAATTAATATATAAGTATTTAAAATTATATGAAAAAAATCATAATTTAATACATTTTAATCAATTATTTTTTAATATATTTAGAGCATTTTTATCGTATGAAAAATTAGTAAAATGAGTAATTTTTGTGTATATTTTATTTTATTTATTTTTAATACAAATTATTTAATGATTTGTATTAAAACTTGTTATATATGATTACTATTATATATATATATATATATATACATATTATATTATATTATATATAAGCACCTCGAATGGGCTTAAAACTAATCGTGGATATATCGATAATATTAAAATGAGTAAAACAAGATACTTATATATTGTATAATAGTTTTATAATATCCAATACTTTTTTCAACGTTGAAACATTAGTATGTCTATCAGCAAAATAAAAATAAACATACATTGAGATTATCTCGTCCGTCCGGTTGTGCAATGTTTTAAGTATCATTAAATATTGGGTCATATTAATATATTTACGTCAATTAATATCTTTAATATTAAACAATTCTTTCAATGAGAAATTATAGTTATTCAGAGAGGTATTTAAATATAATTTCTGTTCCTTTTTCACTCTAGTTAGAATCACATGCTGTCCTTTTCCATGTGATTCTGTCATACTCTTGATCAATTAATATGTAGACGTTATTATTAAACAATTCTTCCAATAAGAAATAATAGTTATTAAGAGATCTATTAAAATATCATCCTGTCCTTTTCCCACTCTACTTAGAGTCACATTCTGTCCTTTTCCATTTGCTTCTGGCATATTTGAACTCTTTTTTTTATCGTTGGTCATTCGTAACTCTGCCCTCTTTTATCCTCCTGTCATCATTCACACATTTCTATTTTTTCAGGCTCTCTCTAGCCACAAATCTATACATACTCGTACATTCATAATTTATGATATATACGCTTACATCAAACATTTTTGTCACACATGTTCGTATATCCATAAATTGGTATACATACTCGTGCATCCAAAATTTCGCCCATACATACTCGTACATTCCAAATTTTTGCCATACATACTTGTACATATATAATTTGCCATACATATACTTCCATAATTTGCCATATAATTTTCATAGTAAAAATTAAAAAAAAAACAAAAATCATTATTCTTTCACATGATATAACAAGTGCACGGACGCAAGTTCAATAAGTTTGTTTGAAAGCAAACATTTTTTCCGATAGCGGGTTCAATACCCGGTAAGCAAATATGGATCAGATCGTTGGTGGTGCAACGTATTATAGATATACAACTACTAAATATGAATAAATTTTATGTATTTAACATATACATATTATTTTATTATTGCTAATATATTTTCATTTAATATTCAAAGGTGTTATGAAACGAAAATGTTGAAAAATGTAACATCTATTATGTCAGCGTAATTTACTTTTATCGTTTTCGGTCCAGGCAAGAAAAGGTAGCGTAAGAAATGACAGAATAGTTACTAATGTACCGATCAGTGCAGGGGCTGTCCGACTCACTG
Source organism: Mechanitis mazaeus (assembly GCA_959347395.1). Classification (NCBI taxonomy): domain Eukaryota; kingdom Metazoa; phylum Arthropoda; class Insecta; order Lepidoptera; family Nymphalidae; genus Mechanitis; species Mechanitis mazaeus. Next base: position 17,775,067 of record OY365747.1, read on the forward strand.
AGGGTCGAGCCCTCGCCCTTATGTCTGTGGTACAAGTGACGAACTAAGAGCGTTTAGCTATCCAAATATGACGAATGTTTGATGTCTGAGCATTGGCACGTACATGACATCTCAAGTACGCCACTATTAATTTAATTAATTGAGTAAAATCAGTAGGCTTTTATATCGAATTAATTGCGGTGGTACTTGCCCGCAAATTGTTCTAAGTATTGACCTTTGTGTAACCGTGATGACAATAAAATCAGACTAGAATGCGTTTAGCACACTCGTAGTCTTAACTTTTAAGTTGGAGTTTCTACCAAAAGGCTCATTTCCATAAATATGGTAAAAAATAGACATTGACACTTCTTTCACCTACACAAGTAATCAGTATATTGATTCAAATACGCAACACAAATGTAAAAATTAAGTTAGTTTAGTTTAAGAATGAAATAAACATACAGATAATAAACTATCTCCATGTAAAAATAAATATAATATAATTTATTGCATATAACTTGGACCACAAATAAAAATGTTCAAAGTATTTGTAAATTCACGCACCTGTTCGGGGAGGGCACGTGCTGACGTGTTGTGATGTGTCCTTGTTTATTTCAGTTAACCGGATTGTTTTTAAGGAGATTTTATTATGAAATATTTATTTATAAGTAGTAGAGTAAAAATATGTAAATTTAGAAAAAAAAAACATCTTAAATTGGAATATATTACACAAAATACCATTTCATTAAACATATTTTACGATTCCGACTTACTAAATGACATAATTTTGTAAAGACATATGTAATTATGTAAAGAAGTTTTAAAATATACGCGCCATGCTTTAAAAATTGATTAACTCGAACATGAAAATTATATATATGATGAAGTTGAAAAACCAACTTCCTTGCTTTATTTTCTAGTTATATTTCCGAAGCAAATACAAAGTTTGTTTAATATGAAGGTAGTCCATAAAATATTGGATTGTAGCACGCTATGAAAACGAAACAGATACATATATATGTTATAAAGCGGAAAAATATGTTTGTATAAATGCAGCTATCTTCGAAGTTATTACTTGGATTTGAAAGATTGTATCTGATTATGATAGACAGGTTCATGAGGACGGTCATATAACCTATAATATTTAATATTAGTAATTTTAATATTAAATAAAATAAAGGGATGGAACCGCGAGTAACAGCTAGTCGTGAATATTTATCAATACAAAATAATGAATATACAGAAATTACATTATCATAATAAAAATGGGTCAGTTGTTTGTATGTAAATAAAATTCTAACCAGATATATTCTAATAGTAAATATTTATGCTATTTGCTAGAATTTTCTCTAGACTCCGATTATTCTTGACTAGATTCCGCCAGCAGCTTCGCCCGCGTGGCTTTGAGTAACAATGAGTCTTTTTGGTCATTATAAAAAGTGAATTATAATTATTATTGGCCGCCCGCCCTAAGATTCGAATTTATTAAGTCAAGAGTCGTTGGTATCCAGTCCAATGGTGTATATTTGAACCAATATTGGAACCAACTTTGGCACCAACTGCAGACTGACAGACAAAATGGTAGCTGTCCCCATAATGGTAGTATTATATGTAGTAAAGAAGTAAAAATAGAGTAATGATAAGAGCTTATACTAATATTTTGTTTGGTAGTAATAGATATTTTGTTGCTGAATTTTTGTCCAGCTCTTCTTTCTTTAACAAATAATTTCGATTCATTATTTTCAACAAATTTCTTATTAAAATATTATTTTCACTACAAAACAACAACGAATCTTAAAATTAACTCTGAAGGGAATGGTTGAGATGATTTTAATACTCAAGAAAATCGAGCGATTAATTTTGTTCCCTCCTTAAGTCCTCTAAAGGGGAGATACTAAATTAATATCTAATTTGAAGGGTTGAGCACCCCTTACAAATTTTCATTAGTTTGGATCGTAAATATACATAACATATTTTACTTTGCTTTCTCTTTAATTATTGTTAATTAATTACAGTTTTCATATTTTTATATTTAAAGTTTCGTTATACAGTAGTCCATATTAATATTCGATTGTACACGGTAATACCATGTAATGAGGTGTGAATTACAAAAGACCTCGAATGTGTTCGATCTTAATTAAGATTCCGATAGAAATCAAGGAGTAAGCTCGGATTATTATCGTCGTCATGTCTATATATAATTAAATCACGTGCTCCGGCATTTTTTTGTGTGTCTGTATGAACGTGATAAACACAAAACCAATAAAACGGATTTTTAAACGGTTTTCAGCAATGGAGAGTGTATTCCTGAAAAAGGTTCAGGTGTCTAATTCATTTTTTTATATAAATTTACTAAAATTTACCATTATTGTTGGTAAAACTGTTAATAAGGTTGCAACAATATCTTGCTTGCTATATATTTGCAACTACCTTCTTTTTTGATATTAACAAAAATTATTACGGTTATCGAAATTCACGCGGGCGAAGCTGCGGGCGGAAGTTAGTTGTTAAATAAAATCACTAACAAAAATAATAATTATTAACTGTATTTGCGTTACTTTATTTACTATAAACTAATGTTTATAATATTCAAGAATTATATTCAAAACAAAGTTAATTTCACAAATAAACCAATTCGGAGCTGAAAAAGAAATATTATAGAAATACGAGAAGTAATACATAATGTTTTGACAGGTTTGATATAACACATGAGTGAACTTAATAATATATTGTTTGGGGAAAAAATACAAACAGATTTGAATATCAATATATACACATAGAATCATTTGAATTCATATTAATTTCCAAAGGATTAAATAAACATGAAAGATATTAATCTATCATTTAAAATGTTACAAATGTTATTCATTTTCAAATGACCCTATCAGGGAACAAACCAGAACGTTTTTAAACATTTGACCCAAGTTCATATAATTTCCATATACAAATACTAGTAAACCCCCCATTAATTCTTAACGGTCTAGACGGAAAGATAGCTCTTAATAGAATTTAAATTAATTACCTTACAAACAAATTGTGGTAAGTTATAAGAAATTCCATTTAAAAGACATATGTTGTAGTATAATAGGGCTTAAACTACAATATAGGAGTTTTCTATAACATCTTAAACTACAACATAAGCCAAAACTGCAAGGAATAAAAGTTACAGATATATATACCTATAAACCTACTTTTTCATGTGCATATATATTAGATAAATTGAACAAACACCATAGAAATGAATCTATCATTTGTAACATTTTACATTCATTTATAATGGCCCTATCAGGGAACACCTTCAAATCTAAATAAATTCGAGGCACTCCTGCGGTGACAAGTAATTTTTCTTATCACGAGTAAGCCACCCTACGATTCCAAAACGTCAATCAGAGTCCCGCCATTTCTCACTGACAGCTGCGGAAGTTTTTTTTTAAATAGAGTGCGGCTTTGATATCGAATAGTTAGAATTTTGACAGTTTAATGTATCGATAATTTAAAGTGAAAGCAAAATATACACGCGAGGAAAATGAATACATTATTTCCAATAAAAAATACTCCTTGTTATGATTTATTATTTTTGTTTGTATTTTTCCGGTTATTACGTTTTTAGAAATGTATATTGATAAAAAGTATGTGTCCTATCTGACTAAATAACAAATTATATATATATTTTTATATATATTAAATTATTTTAATATAACATATTAAGATATTTTATTTAGTAATCTGTGTCTAACAATGATAGGTTTAAATAAATGAATGAATTTTATTGTAAAAATAGTTCAATTTAAAATTTACTTTGTGACGGATAGCTGTATTCGAAATTTGAATCGTGCTAATTCGTGCGCGGCGAGATCAAAGCGGCGTGGACCAATTACGTCGGTGCGTACGCGCAGCTAAACGCTCCCGTTAGAATATAACTGAGGTTGTAAGTTAAAGGTGAATAAACTTTATTGTAGAATTTTTAATGTTATGACATTTTTTTAGTCCTAAGAGAGAATATTATTATTAATTTATTTCTGTTAAATTAATACTAAATATTTGACAACATATTATTGTTTATAATATCTGTAGACATATGTCGTTTAATAAATAAAGTTTCATTAAAAATGCATACAAATAACATATTAATAATGTATGAAGTTTAACATGTTAACTCGCTTCCGCTTGTCACTTATAAGATCGATATTTTAAATTTTCGTTAGCGAGTATCTAAAACTTGTGTCGTAACTTTTATTACATTTATTTTACTCATTATTTTTATGACAACGCCACATCAAATAGATATTTTCTTACTGATTTTTTCACCTTTAGAAAAATAATCTCTGTTTCGTCTGTGTAAAGAAACAGACATAAGAATTCAACCACACTCGATTTGATACACTCTTTCGAGTGTGGATGAATTTATGTAGGAATCGAACCTACGACCTGTTACTCAAACAGTGGTCAACATTAACCATTAGACCAATCCAATATGTAAATACGAATATGAAATATGTCCTAGATCTAGTATGCTAGGTAAAAACAATTGCAGCATTTCTGAATGTCTACCGAATTCCATTCAAATTCGTTGATCCTGTTTGAGTGATTGAACAACAGACAGACAGATGTACAATACACAGTATAGTTAGTTTTGTGAATCTTGATGAATGTACACCTTATTAATGAAACCACTGGTTAAAGAAGTGTCAAGTCCATTTAGATGTTACAAATATTTTTTGTATTTAAAATTTAGTAATCATATACTATTATATATAATTATCCGGCTGTACTCAATTTCTATTGCAATTTTCCTGATTAGTTTTGAACCCATTCGGTGTTCTTAGACATGAGTTGTGAGCATGACGGAAGCGTGGTGTGAACAGTTCACAACGTGATCAAGACTAGTTCGAATTTTGATAATAATTACATAACTACAGCCGACTTATTACATATAATGTTAAAAATAATTGATCTTTGCTTGTTTCTGTAACTATATATGTATATCTATATTTTTTTGTTCATTCAATTCTTAATAATGATACCATAGGTTTCATGTTTTCAAACTACTATTTATTAAATCTAATCTATAATATATATCAAGTTTCATAGTTATATAAACTACAAGTTGAAGTTCTTTTGTTTATAAACGTGAAACAATGCTTCTACCTTAGGAGTCAACTTTCGTGGTTATTGTACTGGTTTATTATAAATAAAGACACACACAGATACAAAAACACACACATGCTAGCTTAATATAAATACGTATTTAAAAAAAAAGGTTAATTAGTTCAGTTATCTTTTTTGTATTACGACTTTCGTATTCAATTATTACTATTATATATATTCGACTGTACTCGTGTTTATTGAAATTTGACGGAGCAGTTTCGTATTAATGAGTTCCGAGCATGGCGGAATCGCGGCGTGAACAGTCACGCAACCGCGTTTACGATACAACTAGTCCGCAACCGCAATTAGAATTCTGAGAGTATTTAAATGGGCAAAGATAATTCAAATTTTTAAAAAATTTTAAAAATTTATTATTAATAACTTGTAAAGGAAAATTTCAAACCTAACTGTTTAATTTATACAGCTAATGTTATTAACTTTTATAAAATGGCGTCATATGTTTGTAGTCGACCTTAGACCCGAGGTCATATTCAACTGCGTGTTTCATTTGTTTATAGTTATGCTTGATTAGTAACAGGACTTGAATGAATCAACTTTTCACTTATTTAGCTGTATCCTGCGGTTTCACTTGCTTATAATCCTATTACTATAGTCTCTTGCCTTCCTCGAGAACCTATCTATCATTATCAGAAAGAATCTTTGAAATCCATTCCGTAGTTTTAAAGAACGACTATAAAAAACAAACTTTTTCGATTTATATTATTATATATATTATTTATTCGACTGAACTCACGTTAAAACTATCGAAATTTGCCCGATTAGTTTAAGAACCTATTCAGGGTATGAGCTTGGAACAAGGCAGAGTCGCGGCGTGAACAGTTCATACAAACTTGTACAGGGTTCAACTAGCCCGCAACTGCAAATTCCGATAGTATTTACGTAAGTATAGCCCGAAAATTATATATAATAGTAATCATGGATCATGAAAATTTAAATAAAAATAGTATACATATATCCATATATATACCAATGACGTCACATCAATTTAAATAATAACAGTATACGAACATTATTTCAAGACAAGGAATCATTGACAAGTGTAAATGAACTAGCTTAGATCGATTTAGATGAAACCGCTAACTTAGTGATATGTTCAATGGATTTTGAACTTTATATCTATAAGATAGGTTTGATATTTAATTAAACATCTAACCCTCTTAAAATTCCTCTGTCGATCAGTTTTGTTTTGTCTGTATGTATTAATATCTTAACCAATGGAAGAGTTATCTTGTATACTTACATTCTTGTTTCTAGTAAGATCTAATACGGGATAGATTTTACTAATTGAGCGAAGCTCTTGAGAAACTATTGTGCATGGTTTGTGCAAGCATCCATCAAAAACGATATATCCGAAAATTTTAAAATTTTGTACAATGATGTACATCAGTGTGGTGGTGGTTTTAAAAATGAAAAAAATCAGATATTCGATGTCGTTGAGGAATAATCACGGAAAAACTAAAATATCATAGACTTCAATGGAAAAAAATTATTGCGCGAAAATTTAGCTTTACTATGACATGCGAGTGCCGACTTATTTTTATTATTTTTTCTTTTTTTTTAGAATCTTGAAAAAAAGTTCTGGTTCGCGCACCTAGTTATTATAAAGAAGAGTTTGTTTGTTTAAGTATCGAAACTATTTGGTCGGTTTGAAAAAATTTGATAATGAAACCAAGATTCATGATTAAAGCAGACTAGAATAATATGCTAACGAAATATTATATTGTAAACACTTTAATCGTTATAACATCAATATTTATATTACAAAGCAAAAACTTTGTTTGTTTAAAATCAATAATCTTTGAAAGTATCTCTGATGGATTTGAAGAATTCTTTCTGTTTATGATAGACAGGTTCATGAAGGCTATCTAGCATTACGCTACTGCTTAGTTATAATAAAGATTTACTAAACCGCGAGAAATGCCTATATATAATATAAAAACTAAATATTAATTTACAAACAGCTTATTCCTTTAGAACAATTATTACTTTTAAACATTTACCAAATGAATTCTTTGATATAAATAACATAATGAAACCGCGAGTAAAAGCTAGTTAAGATGTATGCTTCTTTTTGTATTTAAATATTAGTTTTTTATTTTGTATGTAACTTTATTTTTTTATGTGTATGCTGTGTTCTAAATAAATCTTATCTTATGTTATCTTATCTTATCTTATCCTATGGTATCTTATATACAAAAATTGTTTCATATAAATATATAAGTAATAAGTATAAATTAAAAACATTTCAGACAATGCATAAAACATAATGAAACAATCTTTCAAATGGATTTGTCTTGTTCTAGAGTTATTCGTACTAACTTCGCAGACTGAATTAGTACTCTCCACTGTTTCATCTAAATTGATATTTGAATATGATTCCAAAACGATTCAATTTGAACCAGTTTCTTTGAACGATATCTCTTAATTTAATAATATTATAAACTAGCTGTTAATTCCGGTTTCACTTGCGGACTAACTATTTTATTTGCTATTAGGACAACTAAGTGCTAGATAGTCTATAGCCATCCTCCCAGTTTCTTTTAACGTTGTCTCATCTATACTAATATTAAAAACTAGCTGTTACTCGCGGTTTTACCCGGGGACAAACGATTTTATTTACTTTTAATATAACAAAGAGCTGTCCTACCTGTCTATCATAATCAGAAAAAAAATTTCAAATCCATCTGTTAGTTACGAAAAAAAGCGCGTTGAAACGAACAAACATTACTTTGTGTATTAACACATTGTAATATTAGTAGATAGAGAATTATAATATTAGTATAAAAATATAAATTTCTTAACAACTCATATAACATCTAGGTTCCAAGCCATACGTCATCGTGTTTAAGAAGACTTAGAATCTGTCACACGAATAACTTATATTTATTAATATATATGTATTTGATTTTTGACTTATGAATTTTAATTTTTATATTTTTAATTGTTCTTTTTTTATTCTTTCTTTTCTAAACAAATTTTTGTATGGGCTGACAAATAAAGATTATTATAATATAAATATAAAAATAGTAATAGTATATATTAGATATAATATTATTAGGTATTTGTAGAATATTATAGTAATATGTATGTACCTATCTCTGCTGTATAACTCTCTGCCCAACAATCGTCGGAAGCTGTAAGAGATTTCTTTTAGAGATAAGCTTACCCTATGTATACATCTTTGTATTTTTTTTGGAACTTTGGTACATGAACGAAATAAATAAATAAAGTAGAAAGGTTTGTTTGTTTAATAAATCTTCAAAACTATATCCACAAAATGAAGAATTCTATATGTAGTACATTTATTACATTTATACTAATAAATGAAATAAATCCGGTGGCAAAAACGAGTGTTGTAAAATAGTTTATTTCTAAAATGTAAAGGATAGAAAAGGAAATAGAGACGTAACTCGATCGTAGGACGTGAACACAATGTTGGTCATAAAATACTTCCGGGCGATTGGCGTCAATATCGCCCAGGCACAGGCGGCTGACTGTGTTAGATACTGTGCTTTGTGGTACATTAAGATTGGGATTTGATTTATACTTTGATACCACGTGGGGATATTGAATGCAAATATGGTGTTTTGTAGAAATTATATCAGTAAAGAAGTCAGACATGTTTTTAAATATTTTTTTAAGTTTATGAGTGAATGAATGAATTATTGTATGTAAAAATGAATGACGATTGATTGAAAGATCGTTTGACTGATACATTTAGTGATTGATTAAGTGAATGAAGGTAAAAAAAAAATGCTCTTATCTTTAATCTTTTTATATCATATATAAACAGTATGTGAATTTCCGTTTGAAATTTGAAACTCTTTCGAAGAGGCGGCAAAATCTGTGTTCCATTAACTCTTTTAATGAGTCCAAAGAGTAAAAGATATACACTACAATACAATATTTCATACACAAAAGTTTTATTAAATATTTTTTTTATTAAAACAAGAAGAATTGAGACAAAAAGGTGAACAATTAGCAAAAATTTATGTCCCGAACTCGAAGGGACAAAAGGGCAGTTCAATGGAAGGTATTTGGGGCAATCTTTTGTTTTGTTTCGTGAAAGGCATTCGGGGTAAGGGCAAGCGCCATTACCGCAACATACATGAAATTTATATTTTGAAAATATGTATTATATACCATTTTTAACTGTACTCACGTAAATAAAATGTTTGCCCGTTTGCGCCATTCTCTACTCATGAATATGACCAGAATAATATCGAAAATAACCGGGCAAATTTTCATAGTATTAATATGAGAACAGCTCTATAATTATGTACTCTAATAATCATGTATTACGAAACTTAAAAAATATATAAAATATATTTATTTTGATAAAATTTTTCTTCAAAAAATCACTTTCTAAAAACAACTTTCCACTCAGTCTAGATCTTTCATTGTTTCAGTTTTCTCTTTTTCACAATTCTAGTTCTAGATGTCCTACAACAAATGATTAGCATGACACAGCTTCGAGGATACAATAACATGTCCTACATTTGTATAAGGACATTAGCATTACAAAACTCCTTTCATAGCTGCAGTGAATGTCCTGTGTTGTGTTTTCTAGAAACATCTGAATTTGAAGTATAAAAATGTTACATATTTCTGAAGTATTTTAACATCAGTAAAATAAAATAAATATTAAAAACAAGTAAATAACAAAAATTATTTATAAAATTAGCAATATTATTCTTATTTTAAAATTTTGCTTTCTATTTTAAACATATAAATCCAAATTCAAATTGGTTACAATTTTAAATTCCATATTATTTCCAAATTTAAAAATCCTCTGTTATCGCCACATTCTAATTTTACATACTATTCTATTGCTAATACAAATTTGTTTACAATTTTTCATTCCATATTATTTCTATTAAAATTCCAAATTTAAAAACCCTCCATTTTTACCACAATTTTAGATTTCATCATAGGGACCGTAAAAAGTATATAATCTCGTCTTTTGATGTAATGTATATCCCTCTGTTTATATCAAAGGCCGGGGGCGGTTAGCGTTAGATAAAGTACTTAAATTCGGTTTAGACGCTCGTTTTGATGAAAAGATATAAATATATCAAAAACAAGACTAAGCGTGTCCATAAATAGATACACTTATTATAGTCAACAAGTCGGTAGTCAATATAAACAGTGGAATCCTTTTCATGTTTAGATTAAAGTTCGAAATTTAAATTTGAAAAACTGTTTGTTTTTGAAGTACAATGAACTTAACGTCTCTTTGATGGAATACGAGTTATTTTTGATTCAACTGTTGATGTACTAATTATTTGTGGTTTATAGTGATGACGGGCACTACACAGAGTAGTTTTATTCTATAGAGGCAAGCACTACACAGAGTAGTTTTTACTGTTGTAGTTTTTTGTATAGAGACACTACACAGAGTAGTTTCTGAAACATTCAAGTTTTTTAATGAATTTTAAGATTATTACATATATATATATTTTAAATACAATAAATTTTGTTAAGAATAGACGTGTACACTCAGTGTCGTAGACAGGTAAATCTCTTTGAGATATCGTTTCGGCCATTTGGGAGATAAGCCTGAATAGAGATACACTAACAGACAGAAATAATAGTTTTGTTTTTGTAAATAGAAACATCTTTATAAGGGTATTATTTCTTTTAGTTTCAAATACTTTTTTTTTGATACTCAATGCAATCTTACTCACAAACTAAGCAAAGTTTGTACTGAGCAACTAAAGTTACTTATCAATAATCGATATATTATAAAGAAATGTATTATTATTATAAAAATATATATTAAAAGATGAATATGTTAACTATGATATATATAAAGATATAGATATATATATGTAGATATATATACATATAATATATACTAGAAAAATGTAAATCTATAGTATGAAACAATCCTATATTATGTGGGAATTGAACCCACGACTACCAAAACTAACAGAACTAAACTCGAATTTATAGCCATTGTTCCAATAATTTTTTACCTTAAACTTATTCCGAATTTAACCATAAAATGTTTTTGAGGTGAGTCATTTACACATATATTATGCTTTTCGCGTACGAAAAATCATATATCGCCTGAAAACATATATGAAGTATTTTTTGTATTAATATATAGTAGAATAATACATATTTATTTAACAAAATATCCTGTACAGTCGTTTGTTCCACATAGTTTACATGTACTTTTTGAATTTAAACAATATCTGACTTCCTAATGAAAATATATTCCAGCAGAATTTATTGTTTTGTCACTTTCTAATTAACGATTCACATCAGAGGTGTGAAAGTGACAATAGAGTACTAGTAGTAGTCACATAGTGTGTTATGATTGGTTAATAAGAACCAAAATGGTAATTTAAATATTAATGTCACCTTCACAGTACTTGTTTAGTGCGACTCAAGGTTACGAGAAAGGAATTATTATTACATTGATAATTGTCATTGTAACCGATTAGAAGGTATGAATAAATCCCGCTATTTATTAGACGTTTAATTTTTTTATTATTATTTTTAAGTGTTTAGATTCAAGGATTTAGATAAACTATCTTTAAATATGTGGCGAAGACAAAAAATGTATATAATTATTGAAATATTTAGCATCTGAAAACAAATTTTTATATGTTTACTACAATATTTTTTATAGGATAGGTGACCTTGATTTAAATATAAAAATTAAAATATATAAAATTAACTGGTTCTACATATTAAATCCACTAAAAGGTTTCATATATTTTTTGTCACAAACACGACCTGTCCGAGCAGGTGCCAGCATCACCATCTGCTCAGGAACATGATGCAAATTAAGATAAAAAAAATAAATCATTTTGCCACTGCAATCATTTTCAGCAAGATCCATATCAAATATATGTAATAATATATATTATTAAACCTAGAAGATACATCATTTAAAAAAATTACAATATAGACTATTGTCCTGTCTTGTCTTATTGGCGGGTTATAAAATGGCGCGATAATTATGACATTTAAAATGAAATAAAACCATTAAAAAGTTCGTAGCGATTTATTTTAAATGATTAATGTTTATTAGTAACATTATTCTATACAAATATTTTAATATATTAGCATTGAGTACATTTAATATATTTTTAGGTGTATACCTTATCTATGCTCCATTACGATCGAGAAACCAAGAGTTATTGTTTTTTTAAATATCAAAGACAATATCCTCAAAAGATAAAGTTTCAAATACAAATTATATTATTAAAAAATCAATACAAATCTCTCTTCTATGGACAAAGTACGACTAAACCAATTTCTCAGGGTTAGGAACAAAAACAAATATTCTTTGTATAATGATCCTTATTTTCTATGAAATAAGATGCATTTTTCAGTTGTTCAGTTTAGGCTAAGTTTGTTATTCCAACAGTCCTTTGAGTTCTCAACTTTGTGAATTTCTAACACTAGATAGATATTGACTTAATTAACACGTCTAGTATATTATGTATGTATTTACTTTAAAGTAATAATAATGTACTATAAATAATATTTTTTTTTGCACTTATAAAATATATATATTTTAATTTACAATTAGGATATCTACGATACAACATTTGCATCCAAAACATGATTTAGAATTAAAAAAAAAATCAATGACATTTCAATTTGCTTCAACAAGAAAAACTAGTTATTAAAACAAATTTTGGATTGAATTTGATTTCTAATTAAAAATATAAATAATAATATATATTTATACTAATATTCTGTTAATATTACCGGATGGATAAAATCTTTCTGATTATAATAGGCAGGTTCACGACGAGCTATATATCTAGGATTACAGTACTACTCTTAGTTATGTACCAGTAAATAAAATCGTACATCCACGAGTGGAACCGCGTGTAACAGCTAGTATATAATAAAATATATAAAATAATTAAAGCGTAAATATACTCTGTGGTATATTTCATTGACATATGAAAGAAAAGTTTCTCGTAGATTGGCAGCTGGTGAACTGACGCCACACCTGGCTACAAGACAGCAAGACTTTCAAGACTTAATCACATGCTCATGATTTTGTATGTAAATTACATACATTATTATGACCGTGTACGATATTTTTTATAAAACTTTTTCGAAAATAATTGAAATTTTAAATTCATACACTTTATGACTACATTTACATTTGAATGGAATTAAAAACGATCAAACATATTACTATATTTAATATTGAAATGTTATTATATTTAAGACTATTATTATTTTGGTTTAGATCATTTCTTTTTACCTAAATATTATTAATAATAATTTGTAATAAAACAGTTTTTTCGGTATTTCATGTGTTATTTTGTTTCTTTTATTCAATATTTCATTTAAATAAACAGTATATTTATATCACCTGAGTAACGTGACGAGTGCGTGACGTGAACGATAACACATACATATTATAAAATAGAGTTCTTTAATTCAGTCTGTCTCTTAACGCGATATACGCAAAAACAACTGAGCATATTTTTATGTGGTTTTTACGAATAGATAGTTTGTCCTGAGGATGGTTTAAGTGTATAATAAATTATGGTTTTATATAAACTGACTGAAATATTATAATTATTGGGAACAGAGTCACAAAAAAAAATTATTAATATTAAATAAATAAATAATGTTGTGATTTAGGAATATCTTAAGTAGAATAGAGATATCGACGCAGGCGAAGCTGCGTGCGGAAACTAGTTAATTATAATAATATTAATAAGTTAATCATACTAACTTATAAGGGAAAGTAAGATTACAAACACACATATATATATATACACAAACACACGTATACACACAATATTTTACATACACACATACATACATATCAGAACAGTACATCTCTATTTAAAACAGACGTTTATAGTGTTATGTTACGAGTGTAAGGCGATACGCATTTAATATTGAAACCGTATTAAAATGTTGCGTTGTTGACTGTACAAATATGTATAAACTCTATTACTGAAACATAAGGTTCATTTTAGTATAGCACAGAACAATAAAAATAAGGATATTTACACACTATCAATTTATTAAATTATTAAATTATTATATTAATAAAAAAAAAAATATTTGATAATATATCTTAATTAAGAGTTGTCAAGTTGTAAGCTTATAAATTTAGGAATTCTCAATTTAATTAAACTTTTAATCACAGCATCTCTTATCAATCTCTTCTATCTCTAACCAGTTAATTACCATGAAGTAACTTAATTACTTTTTAAACTATAAAACAAATATATTGTTAGACATGATAATTGTTATTAAATTCTTCAGTTTATAGGCTGGTTACATTTATATTCATATAAAAAAAAAATAAAGAGTTTGTTTGTTCAGTTAAACTAATTTTCGTAACTACTGGATGGATTTGGAAAATTTCTGATGATGAGGTAGGATATAAAATATCTAACTGTTCTTAATTTTCCTAATAATAAATAAAATGTTCGTCCGAAGATGGAATCGGAAGGAAAAGCTAGTATTATATTATTCTTTATTAATTTTTTTTAAGAAAAGTGGCATGAGGACCATCTGATGGTACATCATCACCGCCCATGGTCTCTTGTATTATCAAAAGATAACTTAATCTTTGCTAGGTTTGAGTGAGGTCTACTCTTTTTAAAGACCCATAATATGAATCCTAATAACCAAGGGTCTAAATATGGCCTATTTTAATCGATTCGTTCAGTTGTAAATATACATAGAAGTTTTGTCAGGAATCAAATCTTGGACACGTCAATTCAAAGATAAGCATTGACATCTGTACTGACGGCTGTCTTGAAGCTATTTTAATGTAAATATTGTAAGGATAGTAAAGGGAAAATTGACAGCCGATTGGTGTAGGGGTAAGTGGTGGAGGTCAAAGGTCGTGGGTTCGATTCCCACACGGGTCAGTTGTTTGTATATTCCAAATATCGCTGCTTCAAGTGTGAGTATTATTTGTGTCCATTAATTATTTTTGTGATATCTCCGATACTTCAATTATTTATCTTGTTAAAATATAAAATTGAAAATAGTGTATACGCACCCTTAGTGAATAAAAAAAGACTATTTTAGTTTGTTTTTTAATCGAATCAAGTTGTAGTTCTGTAACGGTATAGTTTTATTTTTGTATTTTTGTGTGTGTGTAAAATGTTTCGAGATTTGGCTTAGTATGCGTATGTTTGTATGTGTAGGTGTTTTTTTATGTCCCAGTGGTATTACAACAATATATACAAAGAACAATACGGTTTCAATTTAATTTCACTAAAAAAAACTAAAGTATTTCTATGGAATGTAAAAAGCGGTAATCTGTCTGTCTGTAAGCACCAAGCCCTCACTACCTGTCTCTGATAAACACGTTATTAAATAGTGATGCCAAAAGTAACGATATCGATTCAAATATGATTATTTTTTAAATAAAATTACACAGTTTATGACAAATAAAGAAATATATATTTTGTAAAGAATGTTTTACGTATGAAATGAAGGTTTCTTTTTTGTTTACTTACGAATCTATACATATTATAAAATTAAGATCAGGACCGTGTCTGTCTGTGTCTATAAACGATAAACTTAAAACCTTTCAGCCAGATTTTTGTATCGTTGAATAGGTAGTGACTTCTAAGGATAGATAGTCAAGGTGGTATAAGCTATCGCCATTTTATGTTAATTAACCGAAATTAACTGAAAAGTTACGTTATGATAACAGTGTAATTAACTGGTTAGAGATAGAAGAGATTGATAAGAGATGCTGTGATTAAAAGTTTAATTAAATTGAGAATTCCTAGCTTGATAAGAATATTCTAAAAAGAAATAAGTTAATTTAATATTCACAAAAAATGGTGTTTATCGAAATTATAGTTCTAAAATAAAATAAATATAGACACGACTAAGTATCTAAGCGATATTTTATGAGACACTAATTTTATATTAAGTATTAAAAATAATAATAAAAAAAATATATATTAACGTTATAGTAATATGGTTATGAATTGTGACCAAATTCCTAGTTTTTTGTTTAAATAATTTTCATCGATATAATTTTACTATTATTACACCCATCACTACATTTCCGTAAGCGAATGTGATTCAGCGAAATTATCATTAACGGATTTTAATTCTTATTATATACACACAAGAACTACAATTGCTTAATTTTAATTGTGCTTTGAACAATTAATCTTATGTACCTTATATCATAGACCATAAAGGTTATTATCTTGGTATAGTGAACGCAAGTTAATGTTTTATTGGTATCCGGTCTGGTTACGAACTTAATTTAGAGAGCTTTTATTTTATGAATAATATCATTTAGTGTACTATACGAAAATAAATAAAAAATATATATTTTTTGTATATACAGTTTCGTGATCTATGATTACTATTATATATAATTATTTGGCTGTACTGTCTATATTATCGGAATTTGTGCACCTGCGATTCGGCCATGCTCTGCTCATGAATTTGATACTCGAATGAAAGTACTTAGAAACTAGTCGGGCAAATTCCGTTAGTATTTTCGTGATACCGGATTATATTATAAAAATATTAATTGAATTATTATAAGAAATTAATTCAATTATAATCCACAAAAAAGTATTTTTTGTATGTAAACTTTCGTGATCCATGGATAAATATAGTTCACGCTGCGATTCCGCCATGCTCAGAGCTCATGAATGAACCCAGAATAGTTTTCAAACTAGTCGGGCAAATTCCGATAATAAAGTGAGTATATCCGGATGATTCTATTTAATCATAAAAAGGTAATTGGATATAAAGATACTGTAACAACGTTTTGATAGATTTATAGTGCAAGCTAAAAATAGAAACGGATTCTCTAACGCTGATGTCACATACATTTCTTG
The DNA here is from genome assembly GCA_959347395.1 of Mechanitis mazaeus. NCBI lineage: Eukaryota > Metazoa > Arthropoda > Insecta > Lepidoptera > Nymphalidae > Mechanitis > Mechanitis mazaeus. The sequence goes on from OY365747.1 coordinate 17,792,046, forward strand.
TTAAACGCACCGACAGATTATTTTATTTATAGATGTGACATTGTTCAAGGTGCAGCTATCCATTACAATTTATTGGAATTTAATAACAGTTCAAAAGATATTAATAAGAGAGATTTTAACTCTCCTTTATGAACCTGTATATATTTTGCTAGAACTTTCTGCTTTAGAACGTTCATTCAGTTTCGTTTAAGATCAATGCTAGCTCTAAGTTGCGATTCCACCCGTGGACGAAAAGTTTTATTAACTATTGTAATAACTAAGAGTAGCAGCATAGAGCTGAACTCATGAACTTGTCTATCATAATCAGAATTTTTGGAATCCATCCGAAAGTTACGAAAATTAGCACGTTTAAAAGAACAAACTTTTCCTCTTTGTAATATTATGTATAAATATAAAATCTATTTTAACAACATCATGAAATAGATTTCGTCTGTAAATGTTTTGCAAAATGAAAATATTCCCACATTCTAGTAACTTAGAAACTTACAAATATTTGTTGTTCTATGAGTATCCATTTTAAATTGCTCACACAAATGTCAAGATCAGCAAAATGGCCGACACAAATACATTTAGCATTGGTGCTTGCGTTGTCTCTTAAGGACTTAAAATACTGTATCTATATATATGTATACATGTTATTACACTTATTAAATATTTATTTTATTATATTCAATATTTATTATAAGATAGACCAAATCTGTAGGTATATTAATTATTTTTTGTTAGTTAGTTACGATTTTGATGGTATTCAGTTTGGAGTTAGCTTTGTTCGAGACCATTTGTAAAACTTTTTACTGCGACATATCTAACTTTTATTCCCACGGGAAAACATAAAACCGCTTTTAGCTTTAATTACAATAAAAATAAAAATAAATATATAATACAATTACTTTATATATGATTTAGTTGGTCACAGAAGAGAAAACTATTAATACCAGCTTGTAGTTTCAATTATCTATACTAATATTATAAAAAAGAAAAGTTTGCTTCAACGCACTAATCTTCAAAACTACGGGATGGATTTGTAAATTTCTGATTATGATAGCTGGTGCATAAGGAAGGTTCTACACCAGGGATTTTGAACCGATGACACGCGTGCCATCAGTAGCACGTTTGAAAGTTTTAATGGCACTCAAAAAAGAAAATAATTGTAAAACATTGATTGATAAAAAATACAAAGAAGAATTGTTTCTATTTCTTTATGTAATTATACCTCCGTTTAACTTCACCACGCTAACATTTCCAATGACATTTTATTGTGGCACGTTACCTATTTAAACAATTTTTAATAACTTTGTGGCACGGACATCAAAAAAGGTTCGCCATCCCTGATCTAGACTATCTAGTATTAAGCTACTTAATAATAAATGAAATTATTTATCTTAATAAATGAAATCTAAGATAATAGGTTTAGGAAATCAAGCAGTTATATTGAAGTCTATCAGAGGTGATACGTTCTTGTAAAAAGGACACTTCTATTTTATCTAATCTGCTGAACGTGATTCAAGGGTTGCAGCATCCCTTCTGACGTGTCAACGAGTGTACATATATAAAATAGCGTATTTTATCTAGCCGTTTGTGATTTAAACTTTAGACTTTAATCTATAATTATGTTATTTATAAGACAAAAAATATGAAACAAAATGTTAAATATCTATACTGATATTATAGCTGAAGAGTTTTTGGTTTGTTTGAAAGATCTTTCTGATTATGATGGAAAAGTTCATGATGAAGTCTATATGTATAGTAGCATTACGCTACTGCTTCTAATATTAATAATAAATAAAATTTTAAGGCCTCGAGTGGAACCGCGAGTAACAGCTAGTTAAGAAATAAAATTAAATCAACTATGTAGCATAGTAAACAAAAATATATGATTGTAATTAGTTATTCTATGTTGCATTTAGTTCTCACCGAGTTCTCACCGTGTTCTCACGCTGTTCGTGACAGATCGAGTTCGTGGTATCTGTGGGCGGACTGTCTGTTAAACAATTACCGTCTCATTTGTTTTGAACTTTTCTTTGTGAATAGACTTTTTCATTTGGACTTCTTACACTTTAACGTCAATCTTCATTTGTTTGTCTTTACTATCTTCAAAAAAGGAGTATTCCTTTTCTGTTATCGCGTGAGAACTTTTAAGTTTACTTATCATAATATTTCTGTAAACTGAATATACTTTTACTAAAGATAAATCTCGGATTTTTATATATATAGAGAGCATAAGTAATGTACTTTCTGTTTTCTATTTAAACTTCGTGATACATTATTATTATAACATATAATTTTATGGCAATATTCAAGTAATTACTATCGGGATTTGCCCGACTAGTTTCGAACCCATTCGGTGTTCTTAGCCATGAGCATGACGAAATCGCGACGTTACCAATTCCAGTCGGGGAAAATCCAATACTAATTATATTTACATGAGTACAGACAGATTGTTTAAATAGTGTACTTTTATATATTAATATGAAGAGTTTTTAATAACTTGGTGTGATTTAAATTTTAAATGAGTACCACTTAGTTGGAAACTATTATATAACTATAAATATTGCTATAAATTACAACAATTATATGGCTTTTATATTATATTATAATAATAAATAATAATGATATAAATATACATGTTAGATTAGCATGTAACATTGTTAACTAATATGATTTTTTTTAAATTATTGTTAACTTACATGAAACTTGATTTTGTTTTTTATTTGATTATATATTATTTCGTTAAATTATTTTAATAATAAATATATATAATCAAAACAAGACACTTAGGTATGAATGAAATTGGCTTCATTTTCTTAACTTCAATGAAATATCTTAATTATATGATCGTAATTAACATTTAAGATTTCATTTTTATTCAGTTTCTTGTTAAACCAGTATTTATTATTTTAATCTTTAGTTACAAGATATTACTCAAGTTGAATGTTACGATGTGAAGTCACTTTCTTTTTGTTAATTGAAAATTTTGTGTATTATATAATCTTTATAACTTTGTGAGTAATAAATGTAATAGTTTTTTATTATTACTATTTATATATTCTATATTGTTTTAGAGTTCCGCAACCAAAAAAAAAAGACCCCTAATAGGATTAGTTTATTGTCTGCCTATCTGTCTGTCTGTCTGTCTGTCTCTCATTGAAATTAAAACTACTCACTCAGTTATGTTAATAGCTAATAGCTATAATATAATTGATTTAACTTATCTACTGGTAAATTTTGTACGGAACCATCTGTGGGAGACTCCTATTTGTACGTTTTTTTACAATATCTCTGCTTCAACAATTATCTTCTATATAATTCATCTTCTTATATGTTAATAACTCGTTTGACTTGTCTGTAACATACATATTACGTCATCTATCTGGTCCTTACCACAATTTAGGGCAATATGTCAATTTAACATATTGCAATCTATGGCTAAAGTTTTTACAACCAGGTGGCTGACAACAATATTCCTTTGGTAATTCATTTTGGTCAATATAAATTTGAAATCGCTAAAAATGTGTTCAAAACCAGTCAGCCAGATGACAAGGAGTCTTCTTTGATAATTAGTGATGGTGGGATTTTCAGCAACTTTTGGAAAATACAATCATACCAGGTAAATAATTTTAGAGATATTTTTGCATTTGCAGTATTATTTGTATATCTGAGCTAAGCTTGAAACTTATATTAGTAAAATTTATTATTATTATTATTATTTTGTAGCTATATATAGTGTGTTAGAAAGATAAAAAGGACCTAAGCACCAACCACATAACATTCAAATGACATTTTTTACCATTATTATTCAAGGAATATAAAATCTGTATGAAGTTGATGGTAAATTACATTTTTTTTAATCATAATAAAAATAATGGTAAAATATTAACTGTGTTGCTAAGAACATTTATACCTAGTAGAACTTTGTTCTGTCTCTTTCTCACTAACGATTGTAACAAAGGTATGAAAGAGCCAAACAGAGAATATGTTATTGTTACTAGATATAAATATATTTAATAGGGGGTATTTATTCCTAGTAGACCTATTATGTTTTGTCACTTTCTCACTTATGATTTAGGTCAAAAGTGTAAAAGAGACCAAATAAAAATATACTAACTAGACATATTTCTTTTTTAGTAGGGGGTAATCCAAGTCGCTAGTCAAATGCGTTACAAATTAAATTAATATTTTATTATTTACTTTTTATTTTCAATATATTTAAAAAGGGTAGTTTAAAAAAATGTCTTGTCTAAAAGAACTATAAATGTCTTTTATTGCACTCAAAAGATTTGGGGTTTAGCTTATCTCATAAACTTACGGAACCCTTCGTTTAACATTAATCTTAGATTAAGTGAGGGTAGATTGTAGATCTACAATAAAATATAGCAAAATAACCTTTAAGACATACAAAATAAGATATATTATTGAATAGTAATTAAAGCGACAAATTACATGACTGTAAATTTTAAGCCTTATAGCTATCGTTATAAATAGTGGTGTTAAAGATGAGTTTTTGTTTGTTTTTGTTTATAATGTTTACAGATTATTGCAATAGTATTAATACGAGTATGTTAAACAAGAAAGAAGCATAAATGTTATAAAAAATAAATCAGTTTTCTATTAGCAGTATATATTTATGTATGTATATCTAGGTGACCTGGCAAACATTGTTTTGTCTTGAAAAGAGAAAAAAAAATTGAAAATGCGATATGCATTAATAAATGGGGGTTGGTGGAAGAATATAATGATTTTTGTGTGTATATTTAATGTCAAGTCATCAAGAATTGACAAAAAATAAAAAATTTTTGTGGTTATCTTTATCACTTAGTGGTATGTAAAATAATATAAGCTCTATTTTCAGACTTACTGTATGTTTATACAGTAAGTTATTTATACACAATATTTCATAAGTATCGGTCAAGCTTTGTCTCAGAAGTTTTGTATACAAAGCCTATGAGAAGAATTTTATATATTATATTATTTCATGACAACATACCTGCTACTGGAGACAGCTTCCTCATGACACACCATCGCGATTTCCACTGAAAAAAAAAAAAAATTATATTATAATTTTTTTTTAACTTTTGTTTAGCATAATATAATAGCGGGAATTAACGCGCGAAATAGGTATTACATAGCTTTTAATTGCCTGACGTTTCGACCAGGTTGCTCCGGCCGTGGTCACAGGCTGACTGTCTTAACGGAGCACGATCTCCGTCGTCGAGTCCGTGAAGTCGACATTTCTTCATCTACCCGCACGTTTTCGTTATTATTTAAATTGTCTTTTCGCCATGTACCGTCACACAACACTCACAGTGTCCTTATTCTGTAAACTAATCGACGAGTCCCTATTCTGGTGTTTAACCGTTTCCGCAAAAAAGCGAGGTATGGTGTTAATCACTGGATTCCACGAAGCTGATAACTTAAATCCGCCATCCCGATTGAAAGTTTTGTATTTTTTAATTTCAATCGCTTCACGTACAACTCTTAAGAGAATAAAAGTGACGTTCTGTGGAGAGGACTTGGATGCAGTGCAATTCTATCACATGATTGTTGCCTGCTTCTAATATATTATAATACCTATTTCGCGCGTTCATTCCCATTAATAAAACAATGATATAAAAAAAACGTTCTAACCTTGGAAAAAGATAGCTTAAAAATCGGAACAGATAGTACATATATATTATTTAAATATGACTGACTTTGTCAGTACTACTAAATGTTCTGAGCTCGTGATATTTGAAAGGTAACCGCGATACCACAAACAATATATTACCATTCTATTATATGTGTGTATATCTTTCCTTTCAAAACGATTAAACCTATATAGTTTTTTAACAGAAAACATGCTGTAGATAAATAAATTAGAAATAGTAAAAAATTCAAACAATATAATAGTTTAGGAAGTCTTATAATATATGATTATCATAAAAATAATATTTTTTTTTATTATGTTAAAAATAAAATAGAAATAACTTAATTTATCATTCATCTAAATAAACTACTATTAAATAAAATTACTTAAATTAAAGTAATTTTCAAAATATATATTAAAAGTAAAAGTAATAATATATCACTATATTAAATAAGTATGTATATCAAAATAAAAATAATCTGTTACCATAAACAAGAAAACAACTAAAAAGGGTGATCATAGAGATTTGATGAACTCAAAGAGATTTTAATCCGATTATGAACGAAAACTCGTCTCTGCACCGAAATATAAAAAAAAATATTAAGGACTTATATACGAAACATTTAATATAAAGGAATACCAACAAAATTTTAATTACATACCGAAAAAATTTACTTCAAGTTTACGTATTTTAGGACAATTTCAGTTGCCTATATTGATTGAGCTGAGCAAAGCTCTTACTAGTCGAAGTGTGTTTCGTTACTCATGCTACTCCTAGACGAATATTGGTAGGATAAAAATTGGCAGAGTTATTGACCACATTGACTTATAGGTCCTGAAGTTTTTTGGTGAATTTGTGATTGCAGTTTTTTACTAAATGGTCAAAGTGTATCCCATAGAGTTAACAAGTGGAACGTTTTGTAATCGCACACACGGGTTCTTATTAGCCTTAAGATTATAGCCACTATTTGCTCTGCTAATTTTACAAGTATTGAAACTCATTCAGCAACAATGCTCCGCTGAGCTCCACTCCTGCACATTGGCGGACCTAATAAATAATGTACAAAACAATTTAGATTTTATATACAAAATAGCTTGCAGTTTGTAGTATTTTCAAACAGACACAAATAAAACAAAACTAAATATGTTATAACGTGTGGCGTAAAATTTGAGCGACGCAGCCATCTTGTTTTAAATATCAGCTGAGCGCCATTGCAAGTGTATGTAACGTGAAGTAAAATGAATATTATTAACAAACTAGCTTTGATCGGGTATCACTCTTTTAATCTTACAAATATAGCCTTCATCATGAATCTCGATGTATATTGTATGATATTCGATAAACTGTTTTACATATACAGATTAAAACATCTGACAGGCGGCAATCGAGCTTGCGACTATGAAAAACTCCTAATCGGCAAATTATAACTCGCAAATTAATTAACAAACAAAATCACATTTTTAAAATTAACAATTTATTTTAATAATAATTTTTATTTTTTTTATGTAGTTTATGATAGGATTTTTAAAAAATTTAAAAATTCGAATTTTTTTTCCATTTTTCGGTAACTTCGGCGGTTCTTTCGGTAATCTGACCACCTTCCCGTTGGACAATCAACATAATTTTGAAAAGTGAATCTTACATTTAGATGCTGATTCCAAATATATCTTTAGTTTTTCAAAATTCGAAAAATAAAATTCGACACACACACAGACACACAGACACACAGACACACATACAGACAGACAGATCGGAAGGAAAAACGGAGTTTTTCGATAAGATTTAGTTTGAAATGTCGTAGTTTTAGCTGATCTTTGAAAATTTTGAATATTTTAAGTAGTAACATCTTATGTCACGGTGTGTGCTAACGCGATCCCGTGACGTCCCATTACGGCAAAGAGGGCAACCGTTGGTTTTTTAGTGGGTAGCCTTAAAAATGGCAGCATCCTCTATGCTGTCGGGTAGTCCCACATAACCCCCCGGCCGTCACCCCCCTGGGCCGACGGGGTACCCGTAACGGGTTTTTCCAACGGAAAAAAAAAAAAAAAAAAAAAAAAAAGTAGTAACATCTTGTAAGTCGTCTTGTAGTATGATATTTCATACTTTTATATTATAGCAAAACTAACAAATTATTTTACGAATAATTGTGCATTTTTATATTAAAAACGTTTTATCTGCAACAGAATACATACCCATTACAGTTATATTCATATTAAATATACTGTACGACAAATATAAAATCCTTTCTAGAACACATTTCTTTTTTTTTTTGTTTCTTTTAAAATGTAGTTCTGAATCTGAATGTACTGATCTCTCTTGAGCCTAAAATACTCAACTCGGCGTTGTGATTTAGACGAGAATAACTTAAGTCTAGAGTTATTCAACGTGAGTTTGAATACCAACGAAGATGGATTAGCAGTAAATGCAGTTTGTATGTATGTATATAATAAATCTATACGAATATACATCTGAAGAGTTTGTTTGTTTTGGTTGAACGCGATAATTTTATAAAACTACTAGACGGATTTAAAGAAAAATGTCTGATTATGAGACAGGTTGATGATGGAGTCTTTAGGCTATCTAGCATTACGTTATTTCTTCTAATTGTCTGAATATTAATAAGATTGTTCGTCCGCATGTGGAACCACAGTAACGACTAATTATTAATAAAGTTTTGTTTTCAAAATGTATCAATCACATATAAGGACACACACACACATATGACAAAAGTGAAATTCAAAAATATAGCCTAAGAAAGAATAAAATGAGTATAGATCACTATTATAGGGTTTATTTTATATTTTTACCACTCTCATTTTGTTCTAATGTCATCTAAGTAACAAAAAAATAAAAATATGACGTATGTACCTATTAGTTTAAATTTAGAATTTTTAAATATGTTACTAAATGACAAATCTAAGAATTGTGTCTGACGCAACAATCTGGCGGCCATTTTGTAATGTTGCTATGTTACCACCACCGACAACTGTCAATCAAATCACTTGCATCTTAAAATGTTTTATATTGATCCAGAAAAACTAATTAGTGCTGTAAAAGCACGTCCTTCTTTATATAATAGACATGATAAAATGTATTACGCAAATAAAAACCAAAATAACTTCAAAGAATTGATGTGGCTTGAAGTTGCTCAAGAGGTGTGTGGAAATATACAAAAAGATAAAGTCAATTTCGGTATGTATAAAACATTTTATAGTATATGTCTAGTAGAAGAAAAACTTATTAATGTATATGCTTTTGCTTAGTTTCTGAAGTTCAGAAACGTTGGAGGAGCCTTCGAAGTTGTTTTGCGAGAGAATTAGCAATCCAGAGACGAGAACAGTTAAGAAATACAGATGGAAACGGATATATTAAAAGAAGAAAGAAATATGAATACTTTGAAAGTCTGCTATTTTTAAAAGGCGAAGACAAGAGTGAAATAAGAGATAATAATAAAATGAATGCAACTGAAGTATTTGTAGATTATGGAAACGAAAATATCTATCTTTACAATGAAAACAGTGAAGAAATGAAGGAAATAAAATTAGAAGCACCAGAATATGAAATAAAGGAGACAGAGAGAGTTATTTTTGAAAAAAGAGATAGTATAGAAAGAGAACACGATGAGGACCAACAGTTCGCGTTGTCTTTAGTACCGAGTTTAAGGAAATTAGACTCTAAAAGAAAATTGGAGGCTAAAATTGACATTTTGAAAGCTATAAAAGCTGTTACGTATAGATTTGAAGGCATTATAAACAAAAATTAGTAATTAAAATATTTATATATATCACCAGTAAATTAAAAATATTTACGTTAAAAATAAGTTAGAAGTAAATTTTTCAAATAACTCTTAAATATGGATAATAGATTTTATTTTATTACAACAAAAACGATACATCTAATATTTGTAAAAGGCTAAAGAAATGTCAAATAACGTCTACAGGTTTTTAATGTAATGATGCCTACGTGGGAATTAAGTTATAAATTTTACGCAAGTTATCTCTTTAAAAAAACTTATAAAATATTAAGTTCATTTTAATAAAATAAATAAGCCTCTTATTTCATTTGTTTCCGCCTTTGAATTAACTAACAAACATATTTGATTTAATTTTTTTCTGTTGTACTTTTTCTCATTCATTATATGTAATATCTGATAAAATTTTAAAATGGACAAAAAAAAGTAGTTTTTGATTGCATTTACTATCAGAGTAGAAACAACTTTACCATGGAGTCAATGAAAAAATCTTTTTCATCCCTTCTATTTGAAATGGGTCGCTTTGTTCCTCTTTAAGCGGGAGCAAAATAGCACTTTTCTGATAGGAACTTTTTAGCTGGCGGGAAACTGATTTTAATTTGTAATATACAACATACATATAGATATGAACATTTATAGAAATCGAACACACTATGAATTACTGGCTGTATGTGTTAGTTGTACGGCGCTAACTAAAAAAAAAAAAACATAAGCGCGCAAATGACGTCCCTATTTTTGTAATCAGTAGGTACATATTTTCTCATGAAAAGTAGAGTGTATGACTCGAAAGTAAATAATCTTTCTTAGGGCATGTGCTTTGAATCTTTTACTATGCTCAGGATTTTACGTTAGAATCCTTCACTTCGTTCGTGCTTCAAATAGCGCCCTCGCCGTAAAAATACTATTTTGCTCCCTTGTGATACAATCTACTATTCTTCTTGTTTCTTTACTTTACTAACACGATATAAAAGTTTACAATGAAACCAATTGAAAAGTCGAATTTTATTTGTTTCCTCAACTATCAGACTAGACGACACTTACATTTCGTCTCATGAACACGATTGCTTCAAATCATACGAAACGTCGGGTTAAAATAAAAATGTAATCAAATTGTACGCGAGTTAAATCCATTGAAAATACTTTTATTTTAAATGTATACACGTGAAAATCTAAGAAAATACTAGACGAGACAATGTTTGACCAGTCAATGATAATACCGTTTTGATTACTGTTTTTTTCTACTGTCAAATCAGAGAAAATTTGACCATAGAATTAATGAAATAGTACGTAACTTTAAAAAATTAATAATATGTTAGATATAAGATCTTGATCAGTTCAGTGTAATAAAGTATTACACGGTTCAAGTACTAACACTCAGTGAAGTTACATGTACTGCGAAGTGCTGTTACCGCTTCAGTGGGCATAGGACTTAGTTTTACTTCCGCTGGCTGGATAGAAACACACACACACACACATATATATATATATATATATATAACTAAATACATAAAATATTAATTTAGCTTTATAAAGAAAGATTAAACGTAGTAATACTATGGTATTCATTCTATACACTATTAAAATTGAATAAGGTGAAAAAACATACAACTAGTTAACGTAAATGGTCATTTATTAACAGCTTCACGGTAAGATATATTTTTAACAAGTTAAGGTATTAAAAAACATGCTGTATTCTTAATCTGCATTACGTTAAAACACGAATTGATATTAAAAATTGTTTAATGAATAGTAAATAATAAATATTTATTTTTATATTTAAAACGAGTTAAACTAGTAAGAACCAGCAAAAACCAGTTTCAAAAACAAGTAAGAAGCGGTTTGCAATGTTTAGTTTTCGAATACCTATTATATGGTTAATAGAAGTATGGTTTTAAAATGACGTAGCCTTCGAAATTTTAAAAGGTAAATAAAAGATACAATCAAAAACAAAAGTATTTACGAAAATCCTTGAAAAAAAAGAGTTAACAGAAAGGCTGAGAATAACCTTAATAATTTAACTCGCCGTAAAATATTCATTAATTTAAAATTACAGCCTCGAGGATCCTCGAAGAAAACTGAAAGAACAAGAATTGGTAATTTGAGGTGAAACGAAGTTTTATACTTCATTTGTTATACAATATAATATATTAATATATTTGTATAATACATGAATAACTTATAATATTTTCTTTGACATTGTCTTAAAAAGCATACATGTGGCATACATTCTCTACTAACCCTCAAATTACCAATAAAAATCGACAGGTGCAAAAATAAACAAAAATAACAATAATAATAAAAAAACAAAACGGTATACAAAAATAAGAAAACCAATAAAATTATTTTTAATCTGTTGAAATTATGTACTTGTAACTTCAACAAATTATTTTTTTTTTATCTGTATTTTTTTTTATCTATTATTGGGCAAGTGACAGTAACATCAAATATCGTCACGCACGTGTTCAACGAACGTTTATTCGTAGAAATATATTTCTTAGAACAAGAAGTATTTACTATAGGTATAACTGATATATTCACTTGATTATTGATTATTTTATATTAATGTTTTTATTACAAAAGACCTCGATATATTAAATGTTATAGCGGATATTACTTACCTTTAATTAATACAAGTGTCTGTTTATTTATGTGTGTGTGTGTGTGTCTAGGATGATCTTACGATTATTTCTTAGTTTACTTTTAAATATAACTTTGTAAAGAATTCTCTAGACTAATCGACTACGCAAACGTGTTTTAGAAATGTAACGATTTCTATGATCTAATATAATATAATAATAATGTATAAATTACTTTACAGTATGAATTATTCAAGATACATTACTTATTATTCAAGATACATTAATCTGTGCGCCTCTACCAATAGTTTAACATAAGAAATAACAACACAAAATTCATTTAATCTCTTATAAATCTAGAACTTTTGAGTCTTGAATTGAATTTTATTACCAATCCTACATTTTACAAGCTTTATAAATATAATATAAACCAACACAAAACTATCTAAACAATAATCAAAACTACAAAATAGCAGTAAAAGGACATCGACAAATGTAAGAGAAGTCAAAGTAATAGTTAAAATAATAAGTAACTGTCCCTAGCTCTTCGGTTAATTTAGTTTGATGTAAAAACTTTTTGCGTTACCTCAAACAAAACAGGCACAGAAACGTTTTTTTTAATTGGTTTTATATTGTTCTTTTTTTATGTTATTAAGGTGCTTTCGATCTGTTTTTTATGTAATTTGAAATTAAAGCTTTATATGAAATTGAAGTTGCATCTACAGCAGTTTTATTCGTATAGTTTTACGTATAAAAAATATTTTCATATATAATTCTTGTCACACCAATAATATTTAAATAGTATAAATTAGATTATAAAACAAAAGTCAGAATACAGTGAATTCCGTTGCAGCGATTGACAGCAATGTTCCTCCGCCATCTTGATTTAGTTGTCCGATGTATGCTAACTGGAGTGCACGTCATATTGTACAACAAAAATCATTATATTATTACATAATACTGATGTTGAACGATTAATAAATTGAAAAATTTGTACTGCGTTATTACGGTTAGTGAAGAACATATCCTAACTATATAACATGCGTAGATGTCGTATGAGATAGCTATGAGCCATTATGAGCCATATGACAACTAAATAAGATAATATTTGCTATGTACTAAGCAATTCACACGATTGTTGGTAGACACATCCAATGAATTTTAAACGTTATTGGCTTGCAATAAACTCTGTATTCAAATGTGCGTTTATCGATAAAATTTTATTGTTTATTTCGGATTTCACAGTTTCATTGAAGATAACGGTTTTAGTTATTTCCCATGTCTTAAATGACAATGCGTTAAAAAATCCAAATTTAGAATGTTTCTATTTTACTTTATTAAAACTTGGTTTTTCGAAGAATGTTTATTAAAAACATTAATTTACTATTCAAACGAGTATTAACTAATCGTTTTTAACGACTCATCTATTATTCCTATTATTACTTAATAATTCCAGAAGCTAGGATTAATGATATATTTATAAGGCACTTTTCAACACTTATGTATTATATTTTACATGCACTATACTCTCCGATCAAGTTTGGTTGCTGTGCTACTAAAGTTTTAAGTTTCACTATTTCAGTTTGGGAGATTGCGCTATAGAAGCCTGAGGGTATATTTAACAGAGTTGTGCGAGAGGAGAACAATAGACATCGAAAGTCAATATAGTAGTACAGAGAAAGAGACAGTATTATACGATTTTTTTTTTCAAATGTATATGACAAAAGGGGAAATTCAAAATAGTGACAATGAAGAATTAAAAGATTCTTCAGATAATGTTAAAGAGAACGTACTTGAAATTAAAGAAGAATTAGAAAATACAACATCTATAAAGAAGGAAATAAATAAAGAATATTATGTTTTATGAAAAGAGAAAAGAAATAGAAGAAAGATATTTGGATATGTTAAATTAAAAAAGACACATGATGACAGACAAAGATGAATTTGAATTCAAATATACAAGTTTTTAAAAGTTTTATAAAGTAATCTCAGTAATATTTTCTTTTTGAGTTCACTCAAAGTTATTAATTGTATTAGTGTTGGAGTAACTATATAATGTCTAACATTTTAATATGGATACTAAGCCATTAAAATAAAGCCAGTAAATCAAATTATATCAGATTTTATAACGAATTTGAGATGGACATACAAATCTGTCTCACTCTTACAACGTTTTCCTATACTTAAATATTTATTTTTCTTTTTTTTTTATTTTGTCTTGTTTAATTTTTGTTAAATATACAAGTAAAATATGTAATGTTAAACGCCTTTATTCTTTCATTTTCAAGTGTTGATAAAGATGAATAAATCCTGTAAAAATATCTTTGTTTTTTCAGGTATTATCTGTCAACTGTCATTCAGAATGGATTAGATACTTAAAGATTATAAAAATAAGCCACAAATAACGTAATAATTTATATACTTTCGTCTGTAAATGTTTTATTTTTATCTTTGGTCTATTCGAAAAAATCTTTTAATAAATTCTTTGAACTTTCAAACGCGACGTTCAAAGAAATAAAACAACTCTGATTTCGTTTAGCGCCAGTTTTAATTAAAACTAAGCTCGTTTTAACAGTATGTGGAAAGGATTATAAATATTATACAAAATATATATTAATAAGAAAATATTTTATGAGGAACTTATGAATAAATTGAGTGCAAAACGGATTTTGAGAATTATATAAAAGAAATAAAAATATTTTAATAGATTGTTTATTTTTATAATTTTAAAATTCGAATGCTTCGCGGCCATTTTATGTACTATGATATGATTTTGAGAATTATTTAAAGGAAATTAAAATATTTTAATAAATTGCTTAATTTTAAATTTCGTATGCTTAACGGCCATTTTGTTTAGAAGGCTAGATTTTTTATGTAACGATAGTGAAGGAATTCTTAGATATTTATCGATAGCTATTAATGTATCGACCTTATGTTGGTTACAAACATTTGGCCAATGTCCAAGGGCCAAAGTCAAAGTTACCAAGAATTGAAACAAAGTGCCGCCAAACACAAAACCTGATTTTTTTTAGTTCTTATGTCGAAGTAATAAAGATTAATATTAAATGTAAGTTATTGAATTCTAATCAAACGGATGTGATTCATGTTTTTGCATAGATCTAAATGACTAACTAGGCGCCGGACATGACAGACGAACATATAACTTCCGTGATATATTGATACTTTAATAATAACTAGCTGTTACTCACGGTTTTACTTGTTTTACTATTAACCTTAATGAGCCTGCTTATCATTATCAGAATTGTTCAAATATCCGTTATTTTTTAAAATTATTTAAAAAAAAACAAACTTTTCCGCTTTATATTTTAGTATGGATATTAAATCTTAGGTGTAGTTTTCTATAGACTTTATATTTACAAGATAAGACGTATTGTCAACGGTTATGAAGACGTCATAGTTTAAAAATGTTTTTTTAATATATGTTTTACAATAATTATACGTTCTGAGACAGGAGTATTTTAAAGATTATCACAGAAATGTTTTGTTGTTTTGTGTCCCTTTTCAAACATGTTTTTGTACGTCAGTACGTTACGTTAGGTTAGTACGTACGTACGTTGTAATTTTACTATATGAGATATTAAGGCGCTTATAAACGTTCAACCGAGCGCTATATAGAATGACGGAATATACTGAAATAAATGAATATAAAGTTATACATATAAGTCTTATCGCAATACGTCTATATATTTCGTAATGGTATTCATGACAAACTAAGTTTTCCGTGAAACAACAAATATTGAATATTTTGAAACCTATGACATGTTTTATATTGATTTCATTTCATTTTCAACTTCCAAACCGTTTATCTACATTTGGCGCCAATACAGATTTTTTTTTCTGAACATTTACAGCTGAAGTTTTGAAATGAGACCATAACCGATTTCATGTGCAGCAATTGTATAATTACTGGGACAAAAGTTAGCTAACGCTATTAATATAAAATATTTTTTTAAAATAATTAATTCCACAGTCAAAGTAGGTCTATTTTCCAGAAATACTACCGTTTAAAGGTGTCACTTATCTTATCAGATACACATTTCTGAATATCGATAACAACGTGATAAGCAAATGGTGAATAGATTTTGCAATTATACACTTTATTTCTTTGTAATAAAGAACACTGCTTCAGTTTTTGTATACAAGTATTCAGTTTTCAAGTGTATTATAGAGAGATATGACACGTAGGTACTTTGAATATTTCTATCATATTTTTTATATGAAATACATATATACTTATGAAATTAATAAATAATTATTTGACTGTACTTACATACTATGGGCATTTGCCTAACTGGTTTCGATTCCATTTGGGGTCCTGATGAATTCGGAGCTGGACGAATTTCGCGGCGTGAACTTATCAATTTACAATGCGAATGACCTCAAATACTATCGGAATGTCCCCCGCCTAGTTTTGAACTTATTCGGGGCCTTTATTCATGAGTTGCGAGCATGACGAAATCGCGGCGTGAACTCATCAGTTTACACCACGATTGGCACGAAATCGGTTGCAAATTTCGATGTATTGACATAAGTACAGATGTATATTTAATCGTATATAATTGTAATTATAGAATTATAGAGTTTAAATACAAAAAATATAAAAAAAATAGTTTTACCTTTTTTCCATCGCGGAATTTAACAGTCCCCTCGATGATGGAAGTGGCTGGACTTGTGTCTGCCATTTTTGCTTTTAAACGTCAAGCGCTGAAATCCCAGCGCTGCAGCGCCATATTGTGCTAAACAGCCATCGTGCACTTCACTTTACATTTACAAGTGTAATTGCACTTAAAGTCACGTGTTTTCTTTCTTGCACCTGCGAAAAAAAGACAAATTTTACTCCGGTCGAAAACGAATATATTTATTTTAATATACATATTTCTTCAATTTTGATTCAATATCATTTAAGTACTCATGTACGCGAAATAGAAGTGACAAGAGGGCCTATTTTGATACCATACTTATAGAAATAAGCCCTTCTGTAAGGACATTTTCCAATTTAAAGCTTGTGATAACGATTGTGATAGTAAATCTTAAACTGAAAAGAAAACTGCAACATCCGCAGATAAATTTATGAAAAAGGAAAAAAGTTTGTTAAAGACTTAGTTTTACGAGAATGGAAAATTTTGTCTACAGTCGTAGTTATTTTTAAAGTTTTCGCAGACATAATGTAATAAAAACACAATGTTCAGAAATTGCTTCGGAATCTGGAAGCAATTCAAATACTAAAAATCCTTGAAAACCAGCAAAGATTCTAAGGGAATCTTTTAAATATTTGTATATATTTTAAATTGACAGACCTCTGGAAATATGTATATGATGATATTTTCTAGGTTCATCCTTGTCCAAGTAACTGCTGGTATTAATTATAGATACTTTTAACATAAAAAAAATCAAATGAATATTAATAAAATTAATCGGAAAAGTTTGTTCGTTTAAACACGCTAATCTTAAAAACTATCAAATTTGTAAAATCTTTCTAATCAACCTTTTTTTCGAATTCGGACGGAATCGCGAGTAACAGCGTGTATCTAATATTTTTCATGACAACCTCTATTATATTCCATTCTCGACGTAATGACGTCACATCGAGTATTTAACCTACGGAGGAAGATATTGTATCGACATCAGCGCTGTAATAGGCTATTTAACGTTAAAACGAGAGAAGACGTTTTTGACGTACACACATAATCACATGTATTGATTAAAGTGGAAAAGAAATTGATAGATAGATAAATAAATAAATAAGAAAACAAATAAATAAATAAGTAATATATAAATAAATATGTCACAAATAACAATATTAGTTTAATTAATTTTCGTGAATTGGTAACTTAGGAGTAGGATAAATGCTGTGAAGTCAGCTGATTTGTAATGGCGGGAAGTGGACAGCGTTTTTTTTTAAGTTCTTAAGTATGTACATATCGTCAATCACTTGTTCTGGTTTTACAAAAAAAAATAAACCAACCAAGTGACCAGGTCAGCTCCTGCTGAATAATATACTATCCTTTTAAATATTTGTATATTTTTAAATTGACAGACCCCTGGAAAAATGTAATTTATTTAGGAAGCACAAGTATGTTTTGTAATAAGTAAATTTCGTAAAAGGCTAGCCGGAGACGCCATTTGCATTGTTATACGTTCTAGAAGCTTCCAACTTTGACCAGCGGCTCACGTACATTTAATAATTCACGGACTTTAGATGTGAATGAAATGTTCGTTTGTTTGTTTGTTTTGTTTTAATTATATTATAAGTTTGAATGAAATTACTTGAATTATAACTTCAAAAAATATTTTTTTCAGTGCCTTTAATATATAATTAAAATTTTATTATAAATGATAAATATGTAAAAACATTAATTATATTACAGGTTAGAATATAATTAAAATCAATTATTTCGAAACATTTTTATGCCTTTAATCTTCAATCAAAAATTTAATAAAAAGGATATTATATAACTTTTTAATAAACACAAAAATTAATTATTAATTCCTTTGACAAGTCACTTATAAGTATTAAAATAAGTTTTTCAATAAACTCTCCAACTTATTCAATCTTACTTCTTTAGAAGTCTCAAAGATTTTAGCTTTGAGATTTTGTCTAATTAATTTGTCTGATATTTTACTGTATACTACATTTTTTATTGTATACATATGAGACATATATATATAGAAACAAAACTATTTTTACCGATTTAACTATCATATAATTAAGTGTCACAATACTGTAAATTGTTGGTATATAAATCTCGCGAAAATTTAAGAAAATAAAAAATATTTATCCTTTAAAAATCATTTTTAATGCTATTAACTCAATACAAATGCTATGAACTCAATACAAAAGTTCTATATTTTTCTATTATGTGTGTTTGTTTGTGCATTACACAGTATCTATTAGACGGATTTGTTTATACTATAGTTTTATCGTATTATCTAAATTATATAAAGGTTTTTACTCTTTCAAATTACATAATTTACTAGGGTTTACTTAAAACTAAAAATGTAAAATAAAACTAAAAATGTATGCATTTGTATACATTTTAGATCAATAGACGTTGGTAAATTTTAGGTGATATGTTATTATATAAAGATTCAGACGAAGTCACTGACATCAGCTAGTATTAAATGTTCCTGGATTTGTATTAGCCACGGCGCAAAAACTAAATTATATTTTTAGCTAAAAATATGTTCGCATTTCACTAAACCTTCCCTGGTATTAACTCTAATCTAGGATGTTACAAGCTTACCAAGTAAGGATCTATTTCCTCTATATATATTTTAGGACCCCTAGAAAAGCGATCCTGGTAGATTCAAAACTTTATCTTATTACTTAACTTTCTTATAAATAAAAATAAAAAAATAACCAAAAAAAAAAAAATTTCTTCAGACTTGAGGAACTCCTATATTAAAATCAGAATTTGTATAGCTATACAACATAATGTAATATCAAATGAAATTACTATTGAAATATATAACAATAAAATAGAAAGTATATTTATATAAAATATTTTATTACACAATTTAATAGTGAACCATATTTTGTAGATTCAATGAGCAACAGATAAAAATTCTAATCCACACCATAAAACCCCATGGGCCATACATTACTGGATATTGAATAAAGGCGGATAGCCCCCCCGGGCACCATAGCAACTTTATCCTTGGATTTGTACGTTTAAACTTTATACACAGGATGTATTTTTTAACTTATTAGAAAAACAATATCGTGTTTTATGTATTTATATATTAAAATATCTGTATTTAAGCTTTCGTGATCTATGATTACTATTATGAATCATTATCTAATAGTACTCACGTAAATACTATCGCAATTTTGCCCAACTAGTTTTGGACCCCTCCGGCGTGAGCTGTCAGTAAAGCTAACGTTCACGTTGTGATTCCGTGATGCTCAGAGCTCATAAAGGTTCCTGAATAGCATAGGCGTAACTATACGGCTTTAGGACTGTGTCAAATTCACGGGATGGGCCCCTCTGTTCCCTAATATAAATTATCTCAAACAAAAAATGAATTATTTTTTATTTTGCAGGAAAATAAAGTAGTTTAAAAGATAAAACAATAAATATTTAAAAAAAAGTTATAATAAATGTTATATTATTTGTCTGATCTGCACCTGGGGCCCCTTTCAGCTGGGGGCCCGTGCCATTTTGACGTCTTGTACTATTGTTACGCCACTGTCGAGTCGGTTCGAAACTGGACAAAATTCTGATATTATTAACGTGAGCACAGACGGATTAAATATTATATTAGTATCAGAAACTTTATTCGTTATTCATATTAATAATTACATTATTCTATCTTATTTACAATTATCTAATCAAGGTGTGATTTAATAACCGGAAAATTAGAAGACGGTAGAATGAACTTGTGTGCGACACGTATAGGATGCTGTGTAGAATAATAATACTGTTACAATTAATAATTAAGACAATTAATAGTGATATTATGTATCTACTTGAGCTAATAAATATTATATAAGTGGTTCCGTACATTTTGAATATCAATCATCATATTAACAATATTTTGATATAAAAAATAATACATAAATATTCACATAGTATGTAGATATTTATGATTGAATATATAAAAACAAAAAAACTCAGCCTGTATACTAAACATTGCAAGTTGCGCAAGGGCAGAGAAACCATATTTGCGAAAACGATTTTTCGTTAAAATAATTAATGGCCGCCCCATTCGATTAGCTTGAATCAATATTGGGGCACTTTCCTTCCTGGGGATAATTAAATTGTTTAAAATATTGTATAACTACACGGATACCCAACTGGCTTCATACATGAGATTAGTTGAATTTATTTCAATAACATTAATAAACAAAAATCTTAGTTGCATTTATTCAAAAACATCTATAAACAAAGATCTTAGTTGCATTTATTCAAAAACATCTATAAACAAAAATCTTAGTTGCATTTATTCAAAAACATCTATAAACAAAGATCTTAGTTACATTTATACCAAAAATATCAATAAATAAAAATCTCTGTTGTATTTGTTCCAGAAACATAAAAAAACAACAATCTAAGTAGCATTTGTGCCAGAAAGATTAAAAAACAAAAATCTTAGTTGAACATATTACAGAATCATTTAAAAAAACCTTATTGTCATTTATTCCAGAATAAGTAATAAACAACAATCTCACTTGCATTTATTTCAGAAACATGAAAAAACAATAATTACATTTCTTTAGAATGGAGTCGGAATCTTTATCAGCTGTCGAACATCTGCGGAGATCGATTCGTATATAATAGCAACATTGTTAAATTTGCAGATAAGATTTCTTTGTTGGCATTCTTACATCTGTTGAAGATACAATAGATTAAACTAGGGGTGGCACTTACTTTAATCTATTTTTGACTTCTGATTCATATTATAATAACTATTAATATGTTACAATTATAGAAGAAAAAAATTAAAAGAAAAAATATGTAAATTTATAACAAAAATTCTAAAAATGATTTCAAACTATGGTCAAACACCTGCTGTATATTGTTCGGTCATTGTCGGTCACAGTCGTTGTGAAGCCGTACAAAATGGCCTTGAGTTTTAGCAGGTAAATAACCGTAAGTCGTAAACATTTTTTTTTGTTTCTTTCCATGTTCCATCCCAATAAGTTTAGTGAAACATAATTTAGAAACTTGAGGCATGTTTTGAATTTGTTATATTCATAAAGGAGTAGGTACGTTCACTTTGATGATAGTACTAATATATATTACCAGCTGTTACTCGCGGTTCCATCCGCGGACGAACGATTTTATTTACTATTAAGAAACTAAGTGTACTAACGTAATAGTAGTCGGCCTACAAAATTTCATTTTTCAATTATATCTAGAAGTTTTAAGACTTGCGCATTTAAACAAACAAGTAAGTATAGATTTATTTAAATAACAATGTTGCAACTTTTCTGTTAATGTTTTTACATCATTATTTGTCATATATATTCAAACACAACTCTTAAATCAAATGACTTAATCTTTTAACACTCTTAACCATAAATAATCAAAACAGTTGGCAACCTTACTTATTCTATCTCAATGGCCACGCGTTATGCCATCCACCACCTGCCCGATTGTCCGATTTACTATCTCTTTCGCACCTGTTAACCAAACTATTAAAATGATTTACTATCTCATTCGAACAAAGCCTCAGTTTATTTCATTATTGTACATATTTTGTTCGTTCAAATATGAGGAAAAATGCGAAGGATTTCTAAAAGGAAAAAACTTTAACAAAAAAAAAGATGCAAAGGTTTAGCAGTAACGACCACTTAAAAAGTATATTTTATATTTCATGTATTAAGCGTATAGACACATTTCATTTAATTATTATTCATTGTACAAAAATATGTAATTTTAATAATATTAAATAACAACCCCAAAACCTTATAAAAACAACATCCGCCATATGTAGCGATTATGGATCAAATGTAACACTCTGGTATTATATTTTAAAAACATACAAATTTATTTAAATCTCTATTAATTGTACAGAAGCTTGTTTTTTGTTTGACCCGTTTTTGTTTTCTTTTGCTGAGGTTAATAGGCGCGAAATTCAGAATCGGTCGGCCATTTTTAAATGGCAACTGTCAAATGACGTCGTCGCATGGGAACAAATTTTATAATGTAATTTGTATATCAAAATGAAGTGTTTTTTGAATGTTTAGTATGAGAGTGTTTAACATAAATTTCTTTATTACAGGAATCATGTATCATAAAAGTTTTTTACGTAGTGTATTGTAGTGTAGTGATGACAAAAAACAAGTGTTATCAACGGAATCTAGCTTAGGACTTGCAAATCCAAAAACAAGCCAATTTTAAGGTGAAATATTGATAATAAAACTGTTCACACAATGGAGTATGTCAGAAGTACGTCATAAATCGATTTTACGTAATATATACAATTACTTTTATTACGTATACTGAATAATTGCATACATCTTACAAAGGAATACTGCAACCTGTTAACCTTAAGCTGGTAAGTACATTCACTTGGTATAATTTAATAAACTAGTTGTTACTCGCGGTTTCACCCGCTTACAAACGATTTTATTTAGTATTAGGATAACTAATAGTATTAGATAGCCTATAGCGTTGCGGACGAACGGATTCATTTACTATTATAATAAGTTAAATAAGTTGCGTAATGGTACCTATGTATAACACTCGAAACGAATTTTTAAAATCCATTCATTATTACTTTTAAAGATTATCGCGTTTCAACAAACAAATTTTTTCACTCTATTATATTAATACTAATACATTACACTTATAAGGAAAACATGCGGAAAACTAAATATTATATGGACTAGCTATTAAGTTGTTTTCTAGAAATTCCTCTAACATTTTCCAGTCCAGTTAGGATCAGTGTTATATCATTACCGTCATACTCCATAATAATTATTGCGCTAGCGCTATTACTGGTCCTAGACAGTAAGTACTAAGCATTATCTTTAGCAGCTTGCAAGGAATTTCATTATGTAACGTCAGTATGGATGTTGTCTACTCAAGGGATATATTTTAAAATCTCATAAATATATTCGTTCCTCCGTTGATGTTTGAAAAAATCAAAGAAGGTATACTTAAACCTCTGACTCATCATGAACTTCATGAAAGTTGATATTGACAGATCTTGACCTCCTGAAAAAATAGTCTTAGGTTTGGCCGATTTGTTGATCAAAAGATATGAAGGGTCAAATTTGTATGGTTAATGAATTACTTGACCGATTTTGCTTAAACTTAGAATTCTTAAGTGTGAGTAGTTGATTGATGAAAATCAGTTGACTTTTTTGTTCAGTTGAAGTGGTAATTTAGTGATTATGGTCTGAAATAATATTAAACAAGGAATGCGAATTAGATATCAGTTTTAACTGAGTGAGTCACTTCCACTCGCATTGTCCTCAACTATTTTTCACAATGAAAAAAAAAATAGAAAAAATTTAAAGCGCTTAAAAAAATTTGACACGCGCATGTCATTTTAAAGATAAATTTTCGCGCGAAAAATTTTTCCCTTTGGAAGTCAAGTCAATATATATCGTTTTTGATTAATGTTTGCACAAAGAATGAAGAAGTCTCTCATAGAGAGTTTCGGTCAACAAATCAACTGAAGAACGATTTTTCGGCTTTTGCCAGAGTTGACTGGTTATTGAACCATTAAATAATTATATTACGTTCAATTATTTCCATAAAAGACAAGTTAGGTGACTTCTGCAAGCCGTTACACGATTTGGCGAAGCGGCCAATGAAAGTTAGAGGAGCAAGCTAAAATTTAGCTTGAACATTATAATTAAATGTTAAAACGTTAGAAAACTATGCCGGGTCAAGAGTTTGTATGGAGGTCGAGAATTTAATGGATATATATATATATTATATATCTTTGTGTTTTAAATAGGTTTTTTTTTTAATTTTTCATATATTTAATCGTCAGTTTTTTCAAGAGTTAATGACTTTGGTTTAATTTACAAACTATTTTTTTATATATTAGGATAAATAAAAGCAGTAGAGTAATGCTATCTTTAAGCCTTCCTCACCTTGACAAGTTATTTTTAATTATAAAACGAACATTTCAAATCAAACTAACAAAGTTTTCCTTTTCATAATATTAATATATTACAATAAAATATAGCGTATAGCCGTGGCTTTGCTTGTAAATGGTTTTAGGTATAAAGTAACGGAGACGATACGTTTAAATATACGACCCATACAAAACAATAGACACAATAGAAACTGAGTATAACTACTGGTGATTTGGCAACGTACAAGCCTCTGATGGCTGAATGTCTAGTCTGAACGAGTATGAAAATGCCTTGAATATTTTGAATATTCTTGAGATTTTTTTTTGTTATGAATTTATAAATAGACTAAATTTAATAACTGAAAATAATCCGTTTTGAAATTGATATATTTTTTTTTAAAGTGAATTATTTTTTTACGAAAATTAAATAGGGTAAATTTAAAATACTATAAACATCGAATACTGAACTATTTTTAAGTACTTATTTTTTATTTTAAAACATTTCCTTTTTTTTAATTTTGTAAATTTAGTATACGCTAAAATTATATATAATAGTATGTGAAAACATTTTTTTTAACTTTTTTTTATTTTTTTTTGTATTTTTAAACATTTTTTGACAGTTTACAAATATTCTATGTGTATATTACTGCAAATGTTTACATTAAATAAAAATTTTTTTTTCACTAGTTTATACATAGTATATATTAAAAACAAATACTGAAAATTTTACACATGCTTCAAAATATCCTAAATACAAAAATAGAAAAAAACTTGAAATAAAATACGAAAACTCAATAGTTTATCTTGAACTTTTAACCAGTTTTCTACATTCGCATTAAAAATTTATGAGATTCTAGCAAAAACTAGACGAACTTGAATTTGGTAGTCGCTGGACCGGTCGATGAGAAATGTTCATAGGATTTTAGATCGAACACGTTTAGGCATAAAGTTTAAAATTGCACTCATATATTTCAGTAATTAGCATTTGTGTTACGGTATGTGTATCAAAATTATAGTGTTGATGTTTTTTATTACAGTCTTGGTTATAAATTATTATCTTAAAGTAGTGGGTACATGATTTTGCAAATGAATTTTTATATAAACATTAAAAAATATACTTTTTATATTAAGACTCATCCGGTTGTACTCACGTAAATACAAATGTATGAGCTCAGAGCATGACGGAATCACGGCGTGAACAAGTTCACGGGTTACGTCATATACAATAAAAATACTTGTAGAACCAAAACGTACTTGTATTTTTATTTGAAAATATATAAAATACAAGTACTAAAAATATGTTATATAAAATAATATATATTAATCTCGCTACCGACATCCCTAGGTAAGGAGAAATTGCAACTTTTTATTATGACCAATAAAAATTATTATTATAGATAATAATTCGAAATTATCTTCTAAATAATCCATTACTTCTGATTGTTTTAAATATATATATCTCATTACCTTAGTATTAGGGTTGCCAAAATAATTATAAAGGGAATGGTTTGAAATATAATTATTACTTTTTATATTAATAAAAATATTGCTCATAAACTTATATTTATGTCAGAAATTTGTATTGAAATTTTATTGTATAAAAAAATTACATTATTAATTTTAAAAAAAATTCAATGAAAAAAAATGGCTTCAATCAAAGAATCACATAAATAATGAATATCCTAAAAACGTCTGTTTGTATATCATCTTAGAACATACAAATGAAATAAACTATCAGTCAATTTGAATAATTACTAGAATAAAAGAAAACTGTTTATTTGGAGACAAAAGTAATCATTATTTCTATACGTTCTACAGTCGTTAATCATTATTTATATACGAGGGTTAGAAGCAGATGTCCTCAAGAGTAATTTATTATATACTTATATATATATGTATAAAAGTGACACCCCTATTTACGGATATTACAGTAATTACTCTGAATTTTTAGTACTTTACTGAACAAGGTAGCTGTCATTACATATATCTCAATAATTAAATATAATTTAACAATGAAAATTTAAAAAGCGGACCAAAGACAAGCAATATTGTTATATGTAAATTTTCGTGATCCATGATTACTATTATATATTATTAACTATATGTACTCATGGTAATACTATCGGAATTTGCCCGGCTAGTTTGGAATCCATTCGGTCCTAGTCGGGCAAATTCCGATAGTAATTACCTAAGAACCGGATAATTATATGTATTGTTATATTAATAAACCTGGGCAAGTTAAAATAAAAAAAAATAAACATATAACACTTAACTTGTCTTTTCTCTGAAAAGCTGCTTAACAACCATAGTGTGAAAGGTCAGTAACCTCTACCCAAAAATGGTGTAAACAATTTTGGCGGAGCTCCAGATGATTTTGGAGCAATTATTACAATACCTATTTGGCAGACCTTTCCAACTAAGTGTAATGACATTTGTTTAAATCAAATGATTTATGAATCACGCGATTTATGAATCGGATCATTTATTGATTTAATGCAAAATTACAATACGTTAGATACATATGTGAAAGTAGCTGTAATATATTGAACCGGTTTTTTTTCTTTTCACATTGTACTTGTTATGCGAAATTTTGAGGTTAATGTGGTTTCGGTTAGTTCATAGTCATAAGCGGAGAGAGTGGTGCAGCGATTTCTACATATAGTAATTCTAAAATTTTGTTTGATTTTATACCAACCTATTTGTTTATAACAATAAATTACTAATAATAATATGACAAAAAAACAAAAAGTAGTTACTATATAGTTATATATGTATAAAAAAAGTTAAAAAATATAATAAAAAATGTAACATATATGTGGACAAGGACTCGCTAACAAATTTTCTAACTGCTATTAATAAACTCCTCTTATACGAAGGTGTTTTGTCTCAAACAAATCAAATATCACAAAGAGGAAAGACCACGCGTCTATGATGTGTTATTATTTATATATTAAAAAAATAATAATATAAAATAACTTATATAACTTAACTTGTTTCATATATAAAATTGTCAAAAACCACGTAATCGCTGAGATCAAAGGTTAACACTAAGAAATACATTCTAGTAGTTATTACAATATTTTATATATAAATCAAATACAAAGTATATAGGTATTTTTAAATCCTGTAGAACTTACTCTCTGTTTTGTCATTTTCTCCCTCATGATTGACGTCAAAGGTTTGAGAGAACAAACAAAGAATTTCTTTTACTGGGTATTTTACTCATAAGAGGTTATTTAAATTAAATAATGTATACGAAAAATACACTTAAATTTAAAATTCAAACAAAAAGATGTCCAATGACCGTTTTACAGTTAATAGTTTACAAAAATAGATTGAAATCCAAAACTAAAATAACACCCTAAGTCCTAATGGATCACAAAAAACATTAAGCTGTTTATTGACATCCCCTTGGGAGTGGAGGGTAAAAATAAATTTGTATTAAAAGATGCCATAACCTTTGTTTAGGTTTTTCCCTTAGTTTTTAATAAAACTAATAATTGTCCATAGTTTTTTGGGTTTTACTTCTATTAAAAATAGTTTTTGTAATTATTTTTTTAAGTACTATGGATAGATAGGTTCAATAACCTGGTTTGTACCATGATCTATTAAAACTATTATAGTTTAAAAAGGGTTTTGTTTCAATATTAAAACATTCTTACTTTTTGAGATTTTATAACAGCTATCTAAGTCACACCTAAGAATCTTAATAATAAAAATGTTTGTAAAACAATATTGTTTTATAGATGTTTTGACACGAGTAAGGAAAGTAAGATTGTTGTAATATTACTTTAAATTAGCAAGGCCTTATAGTATCATAGTAATATAAGTTTTATAAGTTCTCAAACTAATCAACTTTGTAAGTAAGTTTATACTTAATCTGCATTACAGTACTTATTAAAACTTCATAACTAAAAGGAATTTGAGTGAAATCTATCACGTGACATAATATGAAAGTAAAGTGTAATTACTTTAAAAATATGATTAATAGCTATATCATTACATACCGACACGCAAATACGATGCGATTTACATTATCCTAGTGATGTGACTCGAACAAGATTTTGTGACACGAGTTATCGAGCCATTTTACTACCTCACTCGAATCTTATTCAAGTTTTCGAGTCGAGTAAAAAATGTCATTGGAGTTGAATATTACTATTGTTTATATACTTATGGTTACCTACAACTAAATACCTTAGCGACAAAATCAACTCGAAGTACCGATTTGGTTCGGTAACTCGAGTGCACAGCGACTCGTGTAATTTTTTTTCAATCGAGTACGAGATTGATAAATTGACTCGAGAGACTCGAGAAAACAGGGCTCCAGTCGCATCACTATTTTAAACTACTGGTTAACTTACAATTAATCTTAGAAATTATAAATGTATATTGATAATATATATAATTATGCTGTACGTATAATTACTATCGGAAATAGCCTGAATAATTCCGAACTCCATTGAGCTGATGGCAGTTCCCGCAAGCGACTCCGTCATGTTCCTTTAACGGATTCTTTGGTTTTTGTGCAATCATGATAATTTTAATGTTTTAGATAAATGAAGTATGAAAAATCAATTAATAACAGGTTTCGAACCCGCAATCTCTTGGAAACCTTTTGAGATCGTCTATAATATTCTTTAAGTCAATTTATTTAAAACAATCCACTTAACTAAGGAAATTAAAATTAGTTTCTAGACTTGAATATCATTTGTTTTTAATTTACCAGATAGATATTAAGATACGTTTACCATCAGGAAGGTCTTGAAGGATATAAATTTTTTTAACTCTTTGTTTAAGCAAGTTAGTGTAATCATCCTGATTTTCGACGTAATTATTTTTATAATATCTTTGTTTTGTTGTCCTGAGTTCTAGACACTTTAAAACATGTATATGTGTTACCACGTTTTTAATAACAAAATAACTGAAAAACTATAATCAATAAAACAAGAATTATTTATTAGAAAAACTTGTTGAAAATTTTTTTTTTACTTTCTACACAAAAGATTTTACCGATACTTAGTTCATATATATATATATATATATATATAGAGCAGTACACGAGTATGTTTAATTATTTCTATTACTTAGTCATAGTGTCAGTGTTTTACAAACACTTCACACAGCACTTACGTTTTATATATACTACTTATAATGGACGTCTAGTCTATAAATTATTTATCTCTATTGAATAACAAATTCATAAATTAAGTTGATAATTCGTATGCGAAGAATATATATATTCTTTATTTTACACAAAATAAAAATCATAAAACAAAAAACAACTAGATACGAGACACGGCGTCATTCACATTAAAAAAATTAAAGTTATAATATAGCAATAAACATAAATACAAATATATATATATATATATATATATATATATATATATATATATATATATTTCGTAATAAAAATGGTTCAAAAATTTTAACAATTAACATTGTACAAGTTTGCTGGTCTCTCTAAAGAGCGATCTTTTCCAGACAAC
The DNA here is from genome assembly GCA_959347395.1 of Mechanitis mazaeus. NCBI lineage: Eukaryota > Metazoa > Arthropoda > Insecta > Lepidoptera > Nymphalidae > Mechanitis > Mechanitis mazaeus. The sequence continues at coordinate 17,822,050 of OY365747.1, forward strand.
CAATGAGGTTGAAACAATAAATATGTATTTTACAAACAACTTTTACGCTTTATATCACTTATTTTAGACTTTATATATATAAATAAATAAATATATTATGGCCCATAAGTTATTATTAACCAATTATTAAATCTGAACCGGACTTAGTTTGTTACGTGTCGTTTGCTATTATTTGTAGTTTTTTTGTAATGATTAATAACTTTATATAATAATTAATCATGAGAGAACACATTCATATAATTGGTGGGTAAAAAGTATATTTTATGTTCTATACTCTGGGTTTTTTTGACCACAAAATCACCTACAGATTTATTTTTATAGAAACATAGACGCAGTATTAATTAGAGTCCCATAGGTTTTTCAACCGGAACCGAAACCGAAACATTTTCGGTTTTGCTATCAAATTTCACTTAAACCGAAACCCAAAAAAAAATTCTTAAAGAAATTTAATTACAAGATTTCAATCTAGTACATATTTAAATTTTGCATATAGATACAGCCAGATATGATGTAAAAAATACAATAATAGCAGGCCGCACCTAAAAATTTTGGCCGAAACATGCCGAAATTTAAAAAAATTTAAATTGTCACACATAACATACATTATAACAAAAAAAAACAGAATAACCCTAATAAAGATATAAATAAAATACATTTCAAAATCCAACATCATTTAATTTGTATACGCGAACTAAAATCCCTAAAACTTACCGACGAGTTAAATATTAGTTTTCGTAAAAGGAACTCCCTAAAATAATAAACACCAAGATGAAATACAAGCCCCGTGTGAGCAAACGGAATATAATTAAGTCTTTGTATATATATACATACAAATAAAATTGGAGTGTCTGTTTATATTATTAATATAATCACTTTTTATGTATATAATATATACCAAAATATATATATTTTTTAATTTTTTTCTGTCCGTTTGTTCTGGCTAGTCTCTGGAACGGCTGGCCGATTTTGAAGGGACTTTCACTGGTAGGCCTATATAATTAGGAGTAATTTGGGCTACATTTGTTTGAAAATTATAGTAAATAAAATCGTTCGTCTGCAGATGGAACCGCGGGATAGAACTAGTCTATTAATAATTATTATTCAAAGATTAAAATAAAGTACCGACACGAATTGAGAACTTTGAACCAATAAATAAAGAAAACTGAGAATTTAAGTATAAACTATAAAGTTATAGACTAAGAGAGAGAGAGAGAGGGAGAGAGATCTAGGGAAAGAAAGAGAGTCAAATTCAAAATATCTTTATTCAAATAGGTGTTACAAGCACTTTTGAATTGTCAATTTACAAAGTTTAAAAATTTATGTGTAATAAGTTCATGAGTAAGCTACCACCAGCTCGGAATGCTGTTCTGTAATTGAGATGTACTAAGAGATGATCCTTTTAAAATTGTTATTCATAGATTAACATATTTTAGTATCGTCACGATAAAAGATAGAAAAACTTGGAACAAGAATTATAAAGAATATTTTTGTTTAACATATTTCAAAAATGTGACATCACAAAGCTAGTCAAAAACTTGATATGACAATTATTTTACTAACAGCCTTTTACTTGGTCTAGAGATAAGTAAATTGAAGATAATTTCCACTAATTAGTATACGGTAATAATAATAATATTAATATAATAACAATAATTTTATGAGCCAACATACAAATACAAGTGACAAATTTAATATATACTATACAAATATATTTGCAGCCTCTGTAGTTACTAGTATGTCTGTATTGCAACAGCGCCCTATATTATTTGACTAATATAAATATATAATGTGACATTTGAATGTGTGTGTTTGTGTGTGACACTAGTAATGACTAGGTCATATAAATATAGACTATAGACATTTTTAATTTCTGTTTATTTGTGGTGTGTGTAAGTAGTGCTTAAATAAAAACTGACCTTGCTGAAACAGATAATTAATTTAAGTATGACGTCAAAAAAAAAAACCTGTGTTCGTTCAATTACTTTGAGTCTTTATTAACTCGTCTGAACTCAGTGAGTTTGCATCCGCTAGAACCGGTTGTACTAACACGAGGTTGAGTTCGCGTTTAGGATAGTGAGGAGGTGTAGGAAGAATTATACATGTGTCTTTATATTATATCTTTGTTTGTGTCTTTTTATCGTATTTTTTATTGCTAAATACGGTGTATAGATTTAAAAAATATGAAAATTAAGAAAAAACTATAAAATATTTTAAAATTATTACTTGAAAATATCAATTAAAAAATTTAAAATAAATATTAATATCAAGTTCAAACTATGTTATTATTCTTAAGATATTACAGAAATCATAAAATTTAAATGAAAAATAGATTATTTTTTATAATATTACAATTTATTGATTTTTTTCACGTGAAATCAAATCACAAGGTTATTAAAAGGCAATACAAAAAGAAATCTAAGTTTAAGTTAAATAAAAAGCTAACAAAAGCTAATACTAAGACCTTGTATTAAACAAAATAAAAGAAACCGATGATTTTTTGTAATCAACGTTTATCGAGAAACGAGTTTTTAAATATTTGAATATAAGTATTTCGTTTTGTATCAATGAAATAATGTATATATATATTTTGTAATTTCCTTGTTTTTATTATCAATATCAACACGTGCGTAGGAACGTACAAAAAAAAAAATAATGTCACGTTTATTACAAATAAAATTGTTTCTTAATCATAAATCTATATTAATATATATTGTGTTTAAACGCACTTATCTTTGAACAATTCTGATTAAGGAAGGCTGTATATCTAGTACCTAGCTACTCTTATTTATCTAATTGTAAATAAAATCGTTTATCCGCGAGTGAAACCGCACGTAACAGCTAGTTATAAATATACTAGAAACTAAGGTATTTGTTGTCTGTTAATTCCTTATTTTAATACACTGTCAATATTCTCAGAACTGCAGGTAGGAAGGTAAGTTTAGTGATTTTTAATGCTCGGGGTTTTCCGGTGCTTTTAGGTAAATTAAAAACTAATATATTAAAAACTAAACAATATTAGAATTTAATATTCATTGAAATCCGGATTGGATATTGGTTTATATTTAATTTATTTGGGATCAAATATAATCTGTAACATTGTAATATTAGTTTTTTATTAATTATTTATATTAATTATAATAACGTTATTATAGTAACGACTCGTTTTCAACAAAAAACATTAAATCAAAATATTCTAAACTTGTAACATAAAATATACATATAATATCGTTAATAAGAAAACTTAACTTCGATTACAAGGAACTTAAGTTGGGACTTTCTGAGAAAATAATCGAGTGTCTTACAAATACAATAACTATGAGATTTATTCATTAAAATGAATCTTAATGAAATAGAAATAAGGGTTAGGCTTTAAAATATTTAGTTATGTATAGGGTTGATACTTTGTAATTAAATACGAAAATATTAATTTTATTTATATTTTCAACCAAAAGTCTTGTATTTAGTTGTTTTTGTTGCAAAAACTTTAATAAGTGTACACATATAAGGAAATACTGTAGAAATATGTAAAATTAACATAATACTCTCGAATTTCTAAAGAAATCGAATCGTGGGTCGTGTGTAACCTGCTTTACTTAATGTTTTTTGAATTGCAACATAAATATTTATGTTTTTCTTACTTTGAATCAATATCAATGATCACTTGTATACATCGCTTAGATATCAGGATATATTTTGATATCATACTTATCGAAATAAGTCCTGAATATAAACTTTAAATTAGAACTAATAGATTTCCAAATTTCGGGATCGGATTAGAACTACACAAACTCAGCTGCGAATATGTTCTGAATTAACAAACATCTTTATAGAACACTACCAACCAGCAGAACCAATTCATTCAATCAATCAATCAATCAATCAATCAATCAATGCTCATACAAAATAGTTTGACAACCCTAGACCTATTCTATGTAGCACACTTCTGCGAAATGAAATAACAACACTGAAGTAGCCGATAATTGATACGAAGACCGCAAATCCTTTGTGTGTAAACCGATATTTGAGAGCAGATCTGTACTTACTGGGTTTACTAGTTTCATAATATACTCCTAGTTGACACCAGTGATTATATTATACTTCAAGTTGTCGACTTCTTCCCCCCCCCCTCTCTTTGATTCTATACTTAAATATTATACAAAATCTAAGCTATAGCTCATTTCCCCCCTCCTTTTTGACTCATTCGTTTACTTAAATATTATGCAAACCCAGAGATATAGCTCAAAGCAATTTTGGGTTTGGTTGGTGAAAAGTTTGAGTATTTTTCAATTACTTACAAAGTTTCATCAAAACGTGTCTATTCGTGATGTACGAAAAAGTGACACGTTTTTTGAAAATATTTTTAAATGTACAGATTTTGTCATTTACCTATAGTAATATTTAAACCAAAAAAGTTTGTTTAAATGCACTTCTTCAAGAAACTACTGTTGAAACTGAAAAAATATTTTTCATTATGACAGGCTCTATAGCAATACGCTACACTTAGGTATCCTAAGAGTAATTAAAATTTTTAGTGCCCAGGTAGAATCGCGAGCTAGTTTTATTATATCGACACATCTTTACAACTATGTCAGAAGTTCACACTACCAGTTGTTAGTCTCATTAAATTTATCTTTGAAAGATAGCCTCTGCTAATTCCTACTGAGTTGGTTATAATTACTAATTATTTAATAACATACATATACTATTTAATAAAAGACCAACAGCTACATACCTCTGCAATCGTACAAATGAATATTAATTAACAATTATACAGCGATAACAAAGAAAACAGCGATCCCAAGGTGAGGCGCCTTTTAAGACTTTTATTTTATTACCTGTAGGTAATCATTTTTTATGTTTTTTTTTTAAGATTACAACAAATGTTTGTAATTTGTTATTACTTTATATTTTAAGCTCTATATGATATAGTACTAATGTATACTAAATTTCAGCTGATAATGAAATATATACTAAATTTCAATTCATTGTATCTTTACGTCATGTTACATTGTTTTTTATGTCTGGCTGTACACTATCGGAATTTGCCCTACTAGTTTAGAGTCCATCCTTATGAGTTTTGAGCATGGCGAAACCTTTCCGTGAACTGTAAAAAACGCTCCTGTGGGCCCTGAATTGATTCGAATACAGAAAAATAATTGTATATGTCTAGAACACTATATATGCGATTTAAGCGGTTATCTAATTAATAGTAATCTAGTAATATTAACCTTAACGAACGCTAGGTATATGTTGTATTGAATGTCAAGAACGTAATATACTTGTAATATACTTGAGAATGTTCACACGACATTTTGTTATCTCGAGATAGAACCCGTTAAGTCGCTTCAGGTTTTATTTTTAATAACTTTTTGCATAAAACTTACAGACGTGTTTTGAAATATATATATATTATAGTCAATTTGAATCAGGAAGTAAAGTATATGTATTGTATCAAAATGTAAATTATTTTCGTCTATTACCCGGTAATTTAAAGATGAAAATGGATACTTCTGTTTTTATTGCAAGCGACAGACGACATTGAATTCCTAGAATAGTGAATAAATCACTGTCTACTACATTTCTTAGAATACATCTCATTTATAAATACGAATACCACCTACAATAAAAGAATACAAAAATCTAAATATTTTTTTTTAATCTTTACTTATATTTCCTGTTTTTTTTATTTGCATATTTGAAGTTTACACAAATATCTATTTTAAATCGATTTAATGAAACCTTGAATAAAAGATGCGGGTTATTTTAATTTGATTACATCTATTAGTAATCACGCAAAATAACTAAGGATTATTCACGGCGATTAGTCCTTATCAGAATATAATCAACCGTACATTGCTATGATAACAGTAATACCTACCGTTAAAAATCCGTCAAATAGTCACGAAAATACACAGCACAAATAACATTCTAAAACGAAACACAATATTATTTACACTAACAGTTACACTAATATCCAATCACTGTTACACTTTCGCGAAAACGAGAAAAATGTTTGACAATGTTTTTTTTTTCACGAAAGTTATCACGCGATTTTGGAGTGCGACTGACACAACCACCTCGTACGGTGAAGCGTTGCTGACTGACGCGTGCGAGAGAGAAAGGTCATACAATTTGAATGAATGATGAGTGTGAAAGAGAGAAGCGATTAGAATGAAGCTAGCACGGTGTGACCGGGAATGACCACATGGCACGCATTTTGTTTGGTTCAATCATTGCACAAATTGAGAGTTGGCGCGTTTTTGTTAAAGGCAACTTTATGAAGCCACGTGTTTAAATGTTTTCAAATAGCGAACAATTTTGTTGAGTGGTTTTTTGTCTTCATTCTTGAAGTGCCTTTTACCTTTGTTGAAAAAACTTATACAGAAATAATAATAACGTACTCTCAAATTTGTTATTATTGTTCTGTATATTTTGTATAGCTTTTTGTTGGTCTTAGTATAGATGACTATGTCTTAGAGAAAGGTGAGAAAAAGAAATGTTCAAAGACAAAGTAAAATTAATTTAACTTATAATACTTTTATATTTAGAGTACATTCGTAATATGAAATTAAAAAAAAGTTTTATGAGATGTCTTTCGTTTTATATTAAAAAAAAACGATATTTTGTGATTTCATACTTAACATACTGGAGAAATTTTTGTTATTTAAATATATAAATATAACTATTAACAACTTTAAAATTAGAACGGACGTCAACATATTCATAAAGATCTAAAAACCTCGGTTATGTGTATATAACTGTTGTTACCGAACGGAGGCCGATTTGACAAAAGAAAAAAAAACAATTTAGTGATATGTCTTTCTTTCGATTTTATTTTGGTATTTAATATTCCATATAAAAATACTGCCAATACAAATAAAATACCTGTATAATATACTTTATATCTTCAAAATAAAGTCAATATTCCTTCATTAAATAAATGCAATTTCCATTTTTAAGGAAAAAAAGAAAAAAATTGTATTATAAAAAGTTTATGCGAAGCCAGGATAACGTCTGCCCTTTTTTTATAATCAACGCCTCAGTCCTTGGTATTGTGGCAATACTCTCTAAATTGGCAATTGTTTTTAAATTATGCAAAATGGAAAAGATTTTTCTTGTTGAAATAATATATATTTTTTTTCATTATTTATTTTTCCTTTATATAATATTTGGCCTTAAATTATTAATAACTATAAAATATCAAAATGAAAAAAAAAAGTATTTTATTTTTAATTAATTAAATTATTTTTTTATTTTTGTTTACCGGAACTAAGGCATTTTTTTGGAATTGGATTAAATAAATGAAAAAAGTTTAATATGAGATTTAATATAAATATTTTTTTTTTGATTCTGTTACGAGATTACATCAAGTACTTTTTTTTTGAAAACAGATTAAATTAATTAGACAACTTAAATTAATTTAATATAATGTTATTATAAATAAGTTTTTAACATTGTAAACACGTGCTTGCTTGCGGGAGTCGATAATCAAAAATTTGTTAAACGATTTCAGTTAAAACTTGTATTGGACTCGTTTCAAAAATCTACCACGTATTTTGTTTTATTAAAGATAAAAAATTTCAAGTAATATGTACACTCAAGCTTGTAACTTGTAAGGTTTGTGCTCATAAATGTTTTTGATACTTTTTTTATTTGCCGTATTTCGAAGTGTTTTGAAACTTGATGAAACAAAAATGCGAACGATAAAGACAAACATAGGGTACTATTAATGAAGTCAAATACAGTTTCTTCACAAATAGTCAATACATCAAATTACAAAAAAACAACCTAAAATAGAAACCAAAACATTATTACAATTAATTTTCACTGCTGTGTGTGAATTGCACACATATCTTTTATTTACTTGTCTTGTTGGTTTTTTTTATTAAAAAAACTTTTATAATCATTATTTTATCACAATTTTATTTATCGTTAAGTTAATGCTTTTTACTTTGTTAAATAAAAGTATAAATAATGATGATTTTATCATAGTTAATCCTTACTTATTACAATTTCAATTCTTATACTAAGATAAAATAACTCAATAAATGATCCCATCCTACAGAAAAGTAATTTTATCTTTAAATAGAAAGTAATTAATAGTTTTTTAAATTTATAAGTGATAAAATGGACGTGTTTCAATTTTAAAAAAAACAAAGACGTCACAAGTTTTTTTTGTGTTGACTAGCCACTGTCAAAAAATATAATTTTAAATTCACAAAAAGGTTGTTAATTTATATAACACAAACCACCTATAATCCAAAATATTACAAAACACCTATAATCTAAAAATATTACAAAAAAACATAAAATAAATAAGTTCTCAAAGGAAAATATAAATGTGCAATATTTTCTTAATTAATAAATCTCAAAGCCTAAGTTAACAAAGTGTTTCACTATTAATGGGTACCACTAATTTAACATGACCACCTCAAAAGAACAATGACCACCAAAGCACGTTGCTTGTTAATACAAAGGAACTCTAGTACTGGTAGCGGACATGTTGATAAGAAGAGCGGGGAGAATTAGACATGTTACGATACAGACGGTAATGTAATAATGTTTTATATATAATTATCCGGTTCTGAGCATGGCTCAATCACTTATTGTTCACGCCGTTGATTTGCTCAGAGTTCATGAATATGGACCCCGATTGGGTTCGAAACTAGTCGGGCAAATTCCGATATTACTTACGTGAGTATAGCCATAAATCACTAAGTTTACACACAAAAATAATTTTTACAACATTTTTAAACATTGAATGCTAATGCTGCTATGCTAATAGAAGTGGACACCGACACGTTAGCTCAATTGGTAGAGCGATTGCACGGTTTCCCAGAGGTCGCGGGTTCAAGTCCTACTCGTAATATTTTTTCATTATATATTTCTTTTAAATTTTTTTTAAAAGTTCACGTTTCGATCTTTTACGAACAATACGACCTTGACGTACTACGATGCATTACGACGATGTACGAAAATTTACGAAAATGCACGAAGATGCACAAATAAACACGACAAGGATGTACGATGAAGTACGATGATGCAAGACCAAGATGTCCTATATGTACGATTACGTACGACAACATACGATGAGGTACGATGATGTACGATGATGTACAGAACGTTCTAAAGATCAGTTTTTTCACAAAAAACAGTTACATTATCATATTATGATAATCCCAAAACCGCTGAAACAGTGATTGTTCAGGAACGAGATTTTTAAAATTTTGTAAACATTTCAATGCTTCATGTTCTGTAATGAAGTACTTAAGTCTTTAATTTATCAACCAAATATTAATTATCCAAATAATGATATAAAAATTGTAATCTAAACAAACAAATTGAATAATAAAAAGTATTAGTAATCCTAAGTCTTTACAGTTTGCAAAGTCTTCATATAATTTATTTTATTAAAAAAAATATTTTAAATTTTAATTTGTGCTAAAAAAGTAAATTAGAAATAAATTATACCACGGATAACATATATATTTTTTTAAAAAGCTATCTCGTATACTATGAACTATACCTTATGGAATAAGTGCTGAGCTTTTTGCTACGGCTTTTGAACGTTACTTGACTTCGGGAGAGCTCACGGTGTTAGCGTTTATACAGTGCAAGGAATCCATTAGCAGATCCTTAAAAGTTTGAGATTGATCTTTTTGTAGAGAACTACTTTATCTTACTAGGAAATGCGTAATGAACGAAAACATTAGATAGTAACGTCAAAAGATATATATTTATATATAATTATGTAATATATTTTTTTTATGAAATAAAAATTATATAATATACAAGACATTTAAAAAAAACTACATATAAACAAGACAATATTTCAATTTTAATAAACACGATAAAATAATTTCAATATTTTTCAATATTTCAAAAATGCAATAAAACAAACTGAAATCTAATTATTCATTGAATAAGCGATTTTCTATCAGTTTTTTACGGTTAAAAAGTATTTCATCAAAGTGCTGTAAACCTATGAATACATGTTAAACAATATAATAACATCCCCCTTACACATAAACATATTTGTACCCAGTATAACATATTCTTTTGTCACTTTCACAACTTTGACGTACTTTTGATAAAGAGAGAAAACAGAAAATTCTATTGTGTATAAATATTTATATTAAAAATAGAGTGATACTATAAAATTAAATAACCTCTAATTTTAATAAAGATTATGTAAAACCTTAAATATTATACAAATTTTATATAAAAATATATATTTCAATATTAATATAATTTAGTTTAAAATATTTACTTTTACACTTATAACTTAAGTCAATTACACACGGGAGATTTATGTATGTAAAGGTTTATTTAATAATAATAATTACAGACCAAAGACATCCAGTGTATCCTCAGCCTAACGCTTAACAGATGTTCAAAATGAAGTTTCCAAGGAAGTGTTGCACAAGTTGTGCATAAATCTTAACTTCTGACTATTGTCTGCTCTAAATTATAATACGAATTTTAATTAAACTATTACAATATAAGGTATGAGTAGATTCTTAGTATATATGTGGGTATGAAATTAGGTGACATTGAATACTCAGGTATGTACTCGGGAGCAAGAAAAAAATATTGTAAATATTAAAAACATATAAATATTATAGTTTGAAGGACCGATTTAGATTAAAATCTTATTTTTAGAATATCAGCATCCATGTTATTCTTTTATTAAAAAAGAGCTGGATCGATTTTAATAATTCTCTTTTAATGACGGATGATTTTTAGGTAGTTTTATGTCTGATAGATTACACTTTTGTCTTGAAGTAAATAATTTTAATATGAGAACTATTTTGAATTATATATATTAAAAACAGTTAATAAATTACAACTAATAAGAGAGTATGTTTATAATTATATATAATAAGTAAAATTACATAATTAGAAGTATATACATTTTTAAGATATTTAGTTTAAAATGAAAAATAAATGCGTTATCTTACTACTTCAGAATTTTTTATGAATGCAAGCAGATGTTCGTTTTGTATTATCAATAATGTATTAAAAGTCCATGTAATTTAAATTTCCATATAGAAAATAACAATGTTTACATTAAGTTAAACTCAACTTTAAAGGCATAATTTTGTTAAAGAAGACTCACGAGACATTACTGAGTGTTGTTAAGGGTGCTCTAGCACCAGACATCTTGCCAGAGGTTCTGAGACAGCTGACAATATAAAATAAAATAATTTAAACTCGTAAATAAGTTGACAAAACAAACATATAAGATTTTTTTTATTTTCTTTATATTTAAATATTGTATATTTTTAAATAAATATTACAAAGAAAATAATATATTGATTCAGTTGTATATATAGTACATTGATATTAAAAATATATAATTTATATATTGAACTTTATAAATTCAATGTTTTTGTCATCATCTTCGGTAGTATAGTGGTAAGTATCCCCGCCTGTCACGCGGGAGACCGGGGTTCGATTCCCCGCCGGAGAGACTCTTTTTTACATGTATAGTAATTTCTGCCATATTATCTATGCCTTTCATTATCAAACCTCATATTTCCTATCTCAGTTTATCAGTTTGAAAGGGGATCTACTTATTATATTTACGTAATATAAGTATATAAATATATATTTTTTAAATTCAATAGTATATTAACACAAATAGCCTACATTATTAAAAGTAACAGTAACTTTTTAGATAACGACTACATTTTTAAACCAAACAAATTTAAAAAATATATTAAATATTTAATCGGCTAGTTCAATTCATTTAAATATACTAACTGTCTGGGACGTTTTAATTTTATTATAATTTGTTAGATACATAATGTATCCTAAAAATCGTCTGTAAATTATTATATTATTATTATTATCCCCATTTTTGCAGACACCACTCGCGTAGTTTTAGCCTTGTTGATAAGATCCCGTCTAGCTGTTTGTGAGGCGAGCCAGTTCCCAAAATAACTTTTATTACCGTTTTAAGTATTTAGTCTCAAGATAGCTTACAATGTGCTTAACAAATTGTTCATTAAAAATAATACATTTTAAGTTATTTTACCATGCGTGTTAAATGAATGTAGAAAAAAGCATTACATGGGCAGGATTAAAACTTGCGTCTAATTGTGTTAACGTGCCTTGTATGTATCTGAATCAAAAAATAAGAAAAAATATAAATTTTAAATGGTTTAGAATTTTAAAGTCAGCATAATGTTCCCTCTATCTAACATAAAAAAGATAATATACAAAATTGTGAGGCTTTATTGAATTCTAAAAAACTATCATAGTTTAAAAAAGTTCAGTATTAAAATTATAACAATTAAATTTTTAAGAACTTTGAGTTTTGATAAAAGAGCAATGCACTAGTAAAACTTAAAAAACATCATAATTCGTTACGAAAATAGAAAGTAGGATTATTGTAATATTACTTTAAGAGATAGTGGTAAATTCCCGGATTCATCGAGGCTTAACGATAAAGTAGTTCAAATGGTTAAGCGATTACAGTTCCCTAGAGGTTGCAGATTCAAGTTCTGCCACTGTCGATGAAATTAATTTTTTTAAAGTTAATAGATACTTTAAAACATCTGAGTGATGTTTTGTTTTATTTAAATGACAAACATTAAATGAAACAGGTACAGGGTTGGATAAAACCTGGTTAAAATCTGGTCAAAACCTAGATCAAACCTTCAGTTAGTTAATTGACAGAATATATGATACTTTGCCCCTAATCACCTTATAATCAATTGTAAAAATATTTATAAATAGCTTCAGGCCGCAGCTTTGCCAACTTTTTGTTATTATTAAGAGTCAGTGATTTCTAATTACGATATGCTTAATAATATATTACAAGTATTTATTTATTTGTTTATTTAAATAATACTTTTTGGGACGTCTTTAGCAATAACCGTTATATTTCATTCTATTTACACAAAACCATAACGAATTATACACCAAGATCTTCTTCGTGAAGCATACTCTGTATTGTCGAAAACTGTTTAAAAATCTGTCGCGTAATTTTTCAGTTCATCGCGTTTATACAGAGAGAAAGAGAGACAGTTGCAGCTGGGGGGTTAATTTAAAAATAGTAACATTCGGAATCTGAAAAGATACATATTATTCCTATTACGTTTTATTATATTTTAAAATATTGCTGGCACTTCTTTATTTTTTTAGAGATTAATAAAAGAATATGATCAAATGTATACCCAATAGACTCTCTCCCTCTCTTTCTCTCTCCCTCTCTCCCTCTCTCTCTCTCTCACAAGTCGAAAACGATAGGATTCTTATTTATACAACTAATATATTACTTTGAAATTCTCTCCTATTCTCGGTCCATCTCCCTTTCTCTCTCTGTCTCTCAAATTGAAAAAAGAGGATTCTTTTGTTACATTATTCTCTAAAATGCTTGAGGATCAAAACTATAATCAAATCCACACTACTCATCTATAAAACAAGCCTGCCCTCCTGACTTTCGTTAATCCGTCTACGGGATAACGTCCGGGTCATAAATCTCAAACCACTGATAGAGGTGAGGTCGCTGTGACGATTTTGGTAACGTGGTTTATAAAATAGTCGTAGCACAGACATATAAAATGTAGTTAGTTTATTTATAAATGTTAAAATAAATAAAGAATGTAAATGTATGTAAGTTACTCAAATATAAATAATATTATAATCATATGGTAAAACGGTAGTACGAAATTCATACGGTAATCCAGAAGCTTAGCTTTAAAACAAACAAACTTTTTCGCTTTTTAATATTATTAAAGATATTCACACCACTTATAAAGAAATAAAAGAAAAATATAAAATATATATAATATTTACCAGAATAAATATAATGATACAGATATAATGTTTGTAATTGATTATTTAATATTAAATAATGTTAATGTTATTCATAATATTATTATAAATATATTTCAAAAACATTAATAATGCCCTAAAAATACGTATTTAGAAAGTAGATCTATTTGTCACCCACGCATTTAATTTATCATTACTAAGAACTTAGTTTATTCAAATGTCAACTCTATTTATATATAAATACATACCTATATTGCTTATATTGGTAAGTAACCCTTAACCATATGTTGGGCACGCGTATAAATATGATTGCAGGGTGCACCCCATTAGGGTACAGTATGGTAACAATTTATTATACAGAACACCTGGAACTTGATGAACTGTATAATTAGCACAATAATTAACTTCATGATTGGTTCGTGTTGCAAAGAAATTGGATCATATATTTTGCACTCTAATGATTTACTATTTAATAATAGAGTAAAAAAATGTTTAGTTACTAGCTCTGCCTCATAAACCTGAATATAATAATCAGAAATAATTTTTCAAATCAATTGCGTTGTTTCGAAGATAAGTTCGTTTAAACAAACAAACTTTTACGTTTTTTAATATTAGTACTAGTGTCAAAATTATTACATTAATAATATTAATGAATTTGTAGTTTTTACCTAATAACTGATAACGAAAATTTCGGCTCTTCATAAGTGTTGGTTTTTTTTAGATTTAGTATAAAATTCTGCATCGATTGATATATAGAACTATTTTTTTGAAAATAAAATTTTTTTATTCCTCAAATACTATAACTATATAGAACTGGACTATAAATGTTACGAGATTTTGTAAAGCATTGAGTAGTGGTTCACCTTGAATTAGATTTTTTGTAAGATAAGTTCATGAAAATTGATTGCAAATTTCGCACGTGTGAATAGCATCTTCGGTAGTATAGTGGTCAGTATCCCCGCCTGTCACGCGGGAGACCGGGGTTCGATTCCCCGCCGGAGAGAAAACTTTTTTGTCATTTAAGATATATATTTTTTGTTTTAGTTATTTATTTTACGTTAATTATTACATAAATCTAAAGTCAATGTTGTATAAATGTTGAAAGTCAAAGAAAGTTATCCAAAAATAGATATATTTAAAACGAGAGCGGAAAACGTTAATGAGGCATGTTCAAACTGTAATAGACGATAATGTACCCACGATTGTTCTATTCTAATGGTGTGCGCGTGCGCACATCCGGCTTGAGAGCTGGATTGTGAATAGCGGGTTTATTCTGGAATACCAAAAAAATATACTTACGTAATTAGTATTAACATATTAAGAAAATAAAATAAAAAGAATTCTCTCCGGCGGGGAATCGAACCCCGGTCTCCCGCGTGACAGGCGGGGATACTTACCACTATACTACCGAAGATGTGCTGATATAGACTAAAAAACAAATAATAATATTTTTTTTTATCAATATAATATTATTTTATCGAAACGCTAGATAAATTAACTGATTATTTATTTCTGAGACCGGACATGAACATTCGAAACGAATCAATAATGAATTCACATAAAACTCATAAGGGTGTTCGGAAATATAGCGCGCCCTCGCCCTTGGGGTGAACAAATTAAACGAACACGTGGCGTTCTGTTTGTGAGTTTGTTTGACACTTATTATTCAATGACCTTAGTACTTATTGTTATTGATTGTTTAAAGAAACTATTATTATGAATAAAATATAATACTCATATTAAAATAAAACAAATTTATAATAATATTAAAAATAGAGAAGTATGTTAATTTAAATGCCTTAGTTTTCGAAACTAAAGAAAAGATTTTATTTTTTTTCTGATTATGATGGACAAGTTGATGATCAAGACTATAGGCTATCTAGCATTATTGAACTATTAATTAATTTATCTTCATATTAAATAAAATAGTCCACGTGTGAAACCGCGAGTAACAACTAGTATTATATATTATTTTTAATACCATATGTACTTGTAAGAAAGCTGTAAAGTCAACAAAAAATAAATAAAACCGAGTTCCAGAAATAACCAGCTTAACTAACAATAAAATAAGAGGAAATGACTTTGCCCTACATATCTCAACGTAAATTTTATCGCGAATACAGTTGCCTGCTAATATTTCGTAGCTTTCATGTAAATTGTTTTCCAATAGTTAATTTTTATATAAAATACTAGCTTTTACTCGCGGTTTCACCCTCATATAAATGATTTTATTTATTATTAAGATAATTTAACTTAATAGGATATTGCAACATAGTCTATAGCCCTCCTCAGAAACCTAATTATCTTAATCAGATATCATTTTAATTCCATCCACTAGGTAGTTTTAACGATAATTGCGGTCAACTCTTCATTTTTATAATATGATATTAGTATACTTGTAGATGAATAAAGATATAGTTATTATTCTTATTAAGTTTGATAATTTTTACCTTATATATATATATATATATTTTTACAAGCTTTTATTTAACTTTGTCTGTTTGTTAGTTTGTCAGCAAAACTTCTAACTAAATTTTGAATTAGTTAACCTCAAACCATTAGAGTTGTAATTTTGAATTCATCGATTACTTCACAACAATTCAATTATATATACATAATATTTTTATCAATCCAAAATGGCCGCGACGAAATGGCGGGTTATATATTTTTGTATAGCACGCGATTTAAGTATAAAATAAGGGACTAAATATGTAGAATACAATACTCCATAAAATAAATCAAATACAAAATGACGTTATTTTTAATACGCGTAAATAAACTGTTAGTAGTATTTATTTTGTAAACATACATGTTTTAGATTTTTCTGTTTTAAACTTTCAGCGGATTCAAAGCTTTAATGTTTTGCAAATTCTATTTTCCAAGCATTTAAATTTGAAAATGTTGTTCCATGATTTAGTTTAGTAAGTTTCAAATTATTATAATGTTGGGGTAAATGGGGTGGAATGGATGATATTTTTAACAGCTTAGTGTATGATGTTTATTATATATAAAAATACGTATTAAAATTTAGATTAAAGAAATATATATACTTATTATTTTTATCATTGTAAAGTTATAAAAAAGGAATGTATTTTTAAGTATGTAATACTATTTCTAATGCTAAATTCTAGATTTGCATAATTCATGAAATATTAAACACATCAACTCTCCCCACTCTACTCTATTTGTCTCATTATGAATTTGTAGCTGCGGTTTGGACTAAAAGCAGAGAATTCTGCGTGAAATAGAAATTATGTGATATGATATTTTATTAGACCAGTAGTACGAGTACGAGTGCATTTCTATGGAGTTTGTTATATGTGGTTTGCATTGAATTAAAATATAAATATCTGGAATTAAACTTTCGATATTGGGACATTATAATATATCTTTTTCTGTTTTTCGTTCGGTAAAATAATAATAAATAAAAAAAATATATATATGAATATAATATCTCTAATAGCTTGAATATAATTTTCATTTTGATGTGTGATATTCTTCTATATATAGATATATATACACTAGCAGTTACTCGCGGTTCATCACGGAAAACAACTATTTTGTTTAGTATTCAGACAACTATGCTAGATAGCCTATAAACTTTACCATGACCTGCCTCTCATAATCAGAAAGAATATAGCAAATCCATCCGGTAGTTTCGAAGATTAGAGTGTTTAAACAAACAAACAATTTCGTTAAATATAATTATTCGGTTCTACTCACGTTATTTCTATTGAAATTTGTCCGACTAGTTTCGAACCTATTGGGGGTCCTTATTAACTCTGAACATGTCGGAATTTCGTAAACTGCCTGTTCAGACAGACTACCAGTTTGGCAAATTCTGATAATAATAACGTGAGTACAGCCGGATAATTATATTGAACAGTAATTATGGATCATTAAAGTTTATATACAAACTTCGCTTGATAATACTACTAATTAATTATTTATAACAGCCTCGGAATGCCAACATATATATATATATATAAGAATGCAAATAGTTTGTCCGTAAATGGTGTGGTTACATAACATGTACGTGTGCTAGTTCAGTTTCTAGTCTAGTTATTGTTAGTTTAATATAGTTCTGACGTGAGCTTCACTTACTACAAAATATTATTTTACGAAATGTTTATTACATTTTCCCTGGATTTGAATTTCAAAACTAAAATTTATTTTATATTTATTATTATAAACGTCCTTACGTCGCAATCTATAATAAAAGCGAATTAACATAGCATTAACTAATAATATTTATATAATATTTTTCCTGATTAAGATAAATATTATATAAATATATTATTATTATTTATTTTTGATGATTTTAAAGTCGATTTGTACAACAACCCTGATCACGCAATTAGTTTTTTTTAGATATTAAGAAAATGCTTTCAATAAACATAAAAAAAATAAAAATTTCATGATTAATTTTTGCTGGAAAACTAATCAGCTCTAAGTAACGTGAATACGCATCGATTGTCAAAACGAAGTCATTTGCATAATCAGATCGCGAGAAAATGGAACTGAAAAAAAACTACTCACCTACATATACATACACATGTGGGATATATATATATACCCCACATAGGTACCACATAGGTATATACCACAAGAAAATAGGTGTATATATATATATATATATATATATATATATATATATATATATATATATACCCCATATGTAGGTGTGTATGAAAGTACTGGATATTTCTGAAAAGTGATGTATGTGTGTAGGTAAGTATGTATTCACCACATACATCACTTTTTTTATAAGTATCTATAATTTTTAAGGAAACATCAAAACGTAAATATAAAAGGATATAAAAAAAGGGTTCTGAAAATTGTGTTTATTTCAATAACTTTTCAATAAAACTATTTTACGGATAAAACTCTTTATTTAACTATTTTACGGATATAGGATCCCAGGATTGATAGATTCTATCATGAAAAATATTAGACACAGTTATAAGCCTAAACACACAGTTAGTGCGTTTTGTGTGCGTCCTGAACTCTATGCCGGTAAACTCAGGAACCGTTGGAGGTAAGTGACAAATAAACTGACTGACTGACAGACACCATCATCTCGTCTTACCGCGAACACGTTTGTTGCAAAGCATTCGAAACGCCGGTTTCAAATTAAAAAATGTAAATATAAACTCGAGTTAATCCATAAAATAGTTTTATTGAAATGTGTTGTACTCGTGTAAATCTTAGAAAACATTCAATACCTTTGTGAATCAGAAAGTTAAATATATATATACAAATGTATATAAGATTTATCATTTCAAAATGGCCGTTTATAATCCGTAAATAGTTGGACAACTATTGGGTATCGTCAATTCTCCAGCGTGATGGATGTTCAGGTCAGGGTATTTTGACAATACGTCTTCCATCCAATTTGTTTGTCCAGAATGTACCCGAGGCCGGCCATAAATTCCCGTTTCAATATTAGCACATAACACGATTTACGAGGAACCTTCCTGGGGTTTACTTTTCTTTTACATTAAGGCTCTCCATACCATATACATATTCTGAATGCCTTAGGATTTATTAGAAATAAATGAATGAGTACTTGGATGAATGAATTAATGAATGAAGGAATAAATAAATCAATGAATAAATCAAATAACATAATATAAGATATGTAGTCATAGTATAAAGTTGCTTCTCCGTTCTTCTCCATCACCCTGTGATTTTGAATGAACCTTCAACTCTAACTTAACTCCAAAATTGTGAAACCATGAATCATATATCATTGATTAATTAACCAAATTAAGTTAAATTACAAAAAAATATAAACTATTCAACCTGTTGCAAGGTAGATATATAACGAGATGAACTAGATAAACAAAATATATTGAACAATTACTAAAACTGTGTAAAACATACATTTAGTGTAAATAAATATGATTTATATAATCAAACATTGTCAATTATGAAAAAATTTAGGAGGCGTGAAAAAAAAGGAAGAATAATACATGTAAACATTGATATGTGTTGACAATATATATACACACATACGTACACTTAGACACAACACGCACACAAAAACAATATACAAATAATAAGATAGCCATAAAATAATGGTTGTTGAAAATTGTAAGTTAATATTTAATAATTACATTGAAGTTGACATATTTATTATAATAACTTTAAAACTGCTAGTTAGAGTAGCATTTCGAAGGTGATCTTTTATCTCTCTCACTTATTATTTTTTATCTTTTTAGAAAATTTGTTTCATAGTGACGCTTGGATAGCGAAGGATATATGATGAAAAAACTGGTATGGTACTGAAAGCCGGTTATCAGGTTACACAAAAAAATATACATTAAAATAATAAAAACCAACAATAATGTGAAATAATATATAGGGTTCAGAATACACTGTTCATACGCCATACTCCGAGCTCATGGATAAGACCTCAAATGAATTCGAAACTAGCTGGGGAAATGCCGATAGTATTTAAATGAGTACAGACAGATAATAATATATAATATTAATAATAAACACTACAATATTCAATTTTATGAACACTTTTTGACACCAATATATAGTGACAAAAATAATATATAAGTATTACATTTTCATTGTAAAAGTAGTAACCTAGTGCTATTGCTTTGACCTACTGCTTAGTAAATTATATAATGAATTTAGTTTTACAGATACGTAAGTAAATATAACATCTTTTTATTATATATTTTTTTCTATAGAAAGCCACCCCTGGTAGTAATTCCCCGTACTGTAGATTAATCAATATATTTTGGAGTCCTGCCAGTGCATCTGTAATGATAAAAACTCTGGATATTAAAATAAAACTGCTGAAAATTATCAGATTTATGTAAGCGACCGCAATTTAAGGGAATATGAAATAAATAAAAAACAGATTTTGCTGCAATGTAATGAAGATTTAACTCTATCCCCTATCTATTAAGAAGACGAATGTTACAAAACGTGACTGGTATAATAAAAAAATTTCAACAAATGAAAATAAAAATATACGGGAAAGAAAAAAAAACTTAAAAATTACATACAAATGAACAAAACAATCAAAGTATTTGTTTTAGCGTAATTTTTATTTTTGCTAAAATCATTGGTTTGTAAGAATAATCACAATCACAATGACAATATAAATAAAGTAACAAAAAACAAAATACTATATTTGAAAATATCGTATCTATACTAAAATCTATACGACTGTCCAACCGTTTGAGGGTGATGTACGGACAAATCTTCAAACACATACTGTCGCAATTATAGTGTCACTATATCTAGCCCGCAACTTCGCTTCGATTTCTAAAGACGTCATTGTTAATATGAATATTAATTGAAAAGTTGGTTAGTTAATTCTATTTAGAATATTTTTTATTTACTGTATTATTACTGGCAACATTTTTGCGATCATTACAACAATAATACTTCAGTCAATTTACATAAAATAATAATGAATTATACACCGAAACCTTCTTCAGGAAATTCATATATTGGTGAAAAGTGTACAAAAGTCCGTTGGGTTATTTTTGAGTTTATCGTCTTCATTCAGACACGCGTTCCGGGGACTTTATAATAAGTACTCGGGGTCAACCCACAGGTAGCCTTGATCAGGAACACATAACAATCCTAAAGAATTTTTCAAATATACTCAATAGTTTCGAAGATTATCACGTTAAAACAAACAAACTTTTCTGATTTATAATATGAATATAGAGAATAGAGAGAATGCCTGCGGCATTAAGTCCGCCATTGTATTTTATGCATAAAGAAATAAATAAATAAATAAATAAATAAATAAATAAATATAGATATAGATATAAATTGAACATTACACATACAAATTCACATACACAAACACAGACGCACACACACAAATACAAATAACCTACGTCAGCTGAGCGACGATCAAGCAGCTAAATAAACACCTCTATTATAACATCGATATTAAACGCAATATCTTTAAAAGGGGGTGTCACATGATTTAATAACAGTACATTTAAGTAGCACGTTCTCTCTAACATAGATGTCAGACACAAAAACTATAAATATATTCCATAAACCATAAATCAACATAGCATCATTAAAATCAGAAATTTAATAGCTTAAGTTATTAGTAACCCATGGAAACCTATTATAGATAATAGAAACATCTATGGCGTATAAAAAGTGATTTCACTCGATATCTAGATACGGAATGCTGTCTTGATGTCTAGGGTCTAGGAAACAAGGTTTCTCCTACGGCGCCAGAAACTTTGTATCTTCATAAAAAGGTTACATATACTTAAAACGTATATAAAACATATTGAACTATTTCGAAGGTAAAGTATATGATATAACAATATATATATATATGTAAATACCAATGCTTTATGAACGTTCACGCTGTGATTCCACCATATTTCGAGCTCATGAATAAGGGCCCCGAATGGGTACGAAACTCGGGTAAATCCCGATAATATAGCCGGATAATTATATATTATCATGTGTCACGAACGTTTATACACAAAAATATATTAATTTTCATTCAAGGTTAAAAGTCATGTCAATATTTTTATTTTTTTATTAAACAGGCACATATAAAGTCATGTCAATATTTTTATTTTTTTATTAAACAGGCACATATAAAGTCATGTCAATATTTTTTTTTTTTATTAATAGGTATGAAACGTCATATTCTAGTTGTACGGTTCTAAACTTTCGGTCCAATGAGAAGAACCGACAAGATCCTTCATGGGTATATTAATAAAAGTTAGAATTTAACTAAAATATACATAAAGTGTAATTAACTAATGTTATTTTTTTTTATGTCCGGTACTATATGACTGCCCCACTTTTTTAAGGGGTTTTGTTATATGGGACTCCCAGCGGCATACAATCTAATAGACGGTTTACAATGTGCTAACTTGTGGAAGGATCACAGAAACGTTTAGGCAAACCTTTGCTGCTACTGTTACGATCTACTACGATCTCTATGATCCTATCACAATTACAAAGAGGACTCTAAATTTAAACATTTAATATATAGTTAAATAATAGTATATAGTTTTTCTATATATTTCATTATTTTGGCGTGCTATACTTTTTTTAATACATTATACTATGACGGGCTTTATTTGTGTGAGTCCAAATGAATGTTGATCTATGAAGACTCAAAATGTTAGTAAATCGATACTCTCAAAAATGTTTCAAAATTTTAAAAATTCCAAAAAAGTACTAAAAAAACGAGAAGAACACTTAAATATGGCGCTGTTAAGTTACATTGTGACGTTCTCACATTTACAGTAACTATTGAACCAATTATAAATAGATAATGTTTAAATATCAATACTAATATTATAAAGCGGAAAAGTTTCTTTAAACGCGTTAATCTTCGAAACTACTGAATGGATTTGGAATGTTATTTCTTATTATTATAGTCAGATTCATGAAGTTTTTAGGCCAGGGATGGCCAACCTTTTTTTGTGCGTGCCAAAAAGTAAAATATTTTTTTTTTTATAATTTACGTGCGACAAAAAATTTAATTCAAAATGTTAGCGTGGTGAAACTTTGTGTAAGTATATAATTGCATAAACAAATTATAGCAATTGTTCTTAAAATAATTTTTTTTTAATCAATGTTTTACCAAAAGCAATATGCAAATTAAGCAAAATGGGCATTCAGTACTACAAATTTATATCAGAAATTATAAATTAAGGGTAGATAAATAATTTTTAATTCACGCGTGCCATTGGTTCACTATCCCTGTTATAGGTTATCTAGCATTACACTGCTACTTTTAGTTACCCAAATAGTAAAGTGACGTTCGGTCACAGGTAAAACCGCGATTAACAGCTGGTATAGATAATTAAAACGGAGATATTTATTCTGTAACATAATCCAAAATCAATTAACATTGTTATTAAATTCCTACTAATAACAATATCCGTCTGTCACGACATATGTGACGGCTTGGTTTCGCCCTAGCCATTACTGGCCCTGACTTGGTTTAATTATGATATCTTAATGACCTAATGACATGGAATTCTTTGGCATGTTTTTTATCAATAGCTCTATTTTGTAACTGACCTTTTTTATTAACTAGCAGTTACACGCAGTTCCACTCGCGACAAACCACTTGTACAATTCAAAACCTGGGTAAGCCCTGAGTAATTAGATTTATGTGGTATAGAGAAATATAGCCTATCTTACTCAGGAATAATGTATATAAATATATAATATTCTAAAGGTAAAAGAATATTAAAAATCGGTTCAGTAGTTTTTGTTTTAAACATTCAAAAATACAAACCTTTTCTCTTTATAATATAGATAATGATGATTTGACGAGATTCGAACCTGTGACCTCTGGGAAACTTTAATACATAGACATGGCAAGGTCAATTGAGCTACCGTGTTAATATCCGCCTCGATGATTTTAAAATACTATCGTCTATGAAGGGAAGAAGTTGACATAATATTAAATTAGGGTACTTGTGAATTAAATTAATTAACAAAACATCGAATGTTTTAAATCGTGTCATACCGATTGATTGATTCATTATTTTAATGATGATTGTTTATGGAAAGGCCTAAATTAATAAATCCAAATCCTAATCCTTATTTTTGCTAATAAAAAGTAAAATCTTTATAATGCATTATTTGTGTGATTCTCTTTAAAACTATACTCTTTTGTTGATGTTATTTTTTTTAAAGTTATTGTAAGTATTTATTATTAGGTTAGGTTTAGGTCAAGATTGTATAAGATCAATCAGATATAAGTCATTGCCAATGCAAGAAATAAAAAAAATAACTATTTATATGTATTCTACAATACTCTAAGATTACATTACAATAATATGCAAATATGGCTGCCTAATTATTCAAACATGTGCTTCCTGCTGTCAGCTGTCTAATAAATCAAATACAAACAATCTAAATGTACCATTTCAAAAAACAAAGAAACAAACAAAAAACAATTTTAAGCTGGTTAATCGTGTATATGAAAATTTTATCGATAGGACCAGGATTCGAACCAAGGACCTCTGGGAAACTGAATCCTTGTTCCAATTATGCTCGTAACGATAATTTTTTTATTCCTTTTTTGTTTAAAATTAAATATGCTTAATAATGTAGAAGTTATTAAGCACAGTCATACACAAAAACGTATTGTTTTGCAGCAAGCATTCACGGTAAGACTAGATGTAGATATCTGTCAGTAAGTCAAATAATTTGTGACAAATTAACTGACTCACCTAAACCTCGTCTTACCGCGAACAAGCTTGCTGCAAGGCATTAAAAACAGAGTTACTGGTCCGCCACTGTGCGGATGGAGCTGAGTGAAGGATTGTTGCTGAATGAGTTTAACATACTTGTAAATTTAGCGGAGTAATAGTGGCTATAATCTTAACACTTATAAGAACTCGCACTTGCGTTTTCAACATGTTAACTCTATGGACAACACTTTGACCATTTACTAAAAAACTACAATCAAACATGTCACTATAAAACTTTAGGACCTATAAGTCACTGTCCTCGACAACTGCCAATTTTTGTCATCTTACAATTATTCGTCTAGGAGGGGTAGCATTAGTAACGAAATACACTATTGACCAGTAAGAGCTTCGCTTCAATTATTCTTCCATTTATATTTTCACTGTAGACGTATATATACAGGATATCTATTTAAAACATACAGTCATATACACAATCAACCTCAAAGTTTGAAATCCTAATTATATGAAACTTCAAAAGCAAATCCGTTGAATTCTATTCAATTTTGAATCTAGTTCAAAGATTCAATAGATCATGTTAATCAAAGAATTGTGAAATAAAAGATGGAAAGATAAAAGGCTACTTAACCTATTTATAGCAGAGGATATAACAGCCCAAAGGACCGTCTATTGGCCCCGATGAGATAGTCTTAGCTTAGCAGTGTTTAGGAATTGGGTTGAAATACATATATATATATAGGAATTTCATATATATATGTAGTGTTTAGACAAAATCTGCATCAGTAATTGAAAAATATAGTTTTTATGTTTATTATATGATAAATAAGTCAAATAAATAATTTTGAATTTTTTTTGTTACAGAAAAAGTACTGGACAGATTTTGATGATACTTTGTTTGTATTGTTATTAAAGCAATTAATATATTTAATATTTTGTACTTCGGAAAATCACTGTTTAAATTCTGTTAATTAAAATAAAATGAAAGACAAACATTTATTTATATTTATTTTATTTAAGTTTAAAAAAGAAAGGACGAGCAAAGTCACACGCAACAAGTAGGTTTACACATATTTATAAAATAAAAACATTTCTTAGACGAATAACATCTGAGGTATAAGATGTTATTTAATTTTATCTCAAAACAATCATTGAATTGTAAGTAATATTGATGTGTATGGGTATCTATAGTTTTTAGCTTTGATCGGTTTGCTCCAGGGTCTTTAGAGCGATTGATTCTACATTGTTCTCAGTGACGGGGGTTTGAAGAAGGTCGGTATTGTAGATATAGCTTATTTTGAATCTGGGGATTTTCGTTTGAAATTCTTACTTTGATCATCTTTTAGAAAACTATAGATATACAGCGAAGCGAATGAAGCTTTCTATGAAAGACTTTTCTGCATTCTTTGCGCAAGCATCAATCAAAAACGGTATATCTGAAACTTTCCAGATTTTGCACACTCATAGGCATCAGTCAGTCTCATCATCAGTCATCAGTCTTGCTCAATATGCTAACACATTCCGAGATTTTACGAGTGCAGCGGGTCAAAATTGAGGTTTGGTTGGCGCTCCTAGTTTATAAAATAAAGTCCTCTGTGCGCGTCCGTCTGTATGAACGTAAAAAACTCAAAAAATACTTAACAGATTTTTGTATGGCTTTCATCAATGGATAGTGTGATTTCTGAGCAAGGTTTAGGTTCATAATTCATCAGGATGTTGGATAAAAAGACATGAAATATATCGATTATTGTCGATTATTGTAAATGATAAATATGTTTATAAATATTATATTCTAATTAAAACTAATCCTGCTGATAATTTTGTTGTTTCCTCTATTTCCAGCATAAAGCGCTTTTAATTGAAGTGGTGGTAATCCGACACCTAGTATTCAGATTCAAACCATGCCTTTTATAATCGTTTGAACGTTTCCGATTGCGTTTCAACCCTTTTGGTGGTAGAGACAGCAAAAACATTTTATATTTGTTTTTATATATAAATATATTTGTAAAATATTTAACACGTTTTGGAACACATTAGTAAATTTAAAATGCGTATTATCCCTGAGCTTTTACTATTTTACTATCCTATTTATATGGAATTGCCGAGAGATTGCAGTTTGGAATAGGTCTGCCTTATATGTTTCCAAGGGTCCTATAAGAGCCGGCTTAGGGACAAAAATGAAAGTGACACATCCTACCCTTAAAGGTGGCGGAAATCTAACTAATGCGTAATGCTAAGAAGGGGTGAAATTAGACTACCGGCCAGTCCTGATAACTTTTGTAACATGCGTATTGCGGAACTATCATGTATAGAGAGGCTCATGGTTGATATATTGTCATATTAGACTATTTGGTAATATATAGACTAGTTAACTGTCAACTAAGATGAGGCAAAATAAATATGGAAAAAATAAGCAGTACACCCGACAGAAGTGATAATTTAAAGAAGTCTAAGGTAAACTATTTAATATTAAAATTGTTTAACTTAAGAAAAGCTTCATTATTACCTAAATTGTATATATATTAATATGATATAATAAGGAAAGGTAATTATTAATAAAATCTTTTATCGATTGTAAAATATTTTATTCCTTATTGCAATTCTTCAAAATGAACATAAGAATTTTGTATTTACATTACAAGTATCATTATTTAATCCTATCAAAAAAACAATTGGCTCATGGTAGCTCTAACAAAAAACAAAATTGTTACATTATATGTTATCTTCTAATCTTAAAAAGGAGTGCATTAAGTACAGTTTGTATGTCCGAAATAAGGTTATCGCTGTGGGTTAGAGTGAAAGAGAAAGAGCCTGCTTGCTGCTGCTGTTTGCGTGGGAGAAAGCAGTCACACAGACTCGCACCGTCACGCGTTACGTAACGATGCGGTTTGTCCTCCTAAAACAAATTAGCACTTAAAAAAGTAAGTTCCATAGCAGTTAATACTTATTTTAAATTTTTTTGTAAGTTTTAGTCAATGATTTAGCAATCAAAAACAATTTTTTTGTAAACTCTCCCAGTATTTACTCACCAGGCACACGCCTATCAAACTATTTGGTTACGAACAATACTACAGCTAAATTCAATAAGCATCTGTACCAATGGATTAAAATGTAATGTGACCTATTTTGTAGAGAGCTCATATTAATTCATCTCATTGTTTGTGTTTCCTTCAATTATTTGAAATTATTATTTATTTATTTAATAATTTAATTTTTTCACTAATTATGCAAAGGCATAATAGCATAGGCATCCTCTACTAGATAGCCCTCAAATTAAAAATAATATTAAAATAATAATTAAAAAAACAGTATAAGAAAAGAACGAGTACAAGTACATACATTATTTAGATACATTAACAATTAAACATTTGAAAATAATAAGATAAAAACAGGTTGTTATTGTTCCAATCAAATGTAATCCATTCGTTTAATCATTCGTTTAAACATACATTCGTTCTTTAAAAATATTATTAAACTTTGTGTATTTCAATTAGGTAATCTGATAGTATAGTATTACATATGCAATATGTTAATATAAAAAATGTTACATTTTAATTATAACCCGACGTTTCGAATGCTTTGCAGCAATCGTATTCACGGGTAGACGAGATGTAAGTGTCTGTTAATAAGTCAGTCTACTGATTAAAATGTAATCAAATTATATGCGAGTTTAATCCGTAAAAAATAGTTTTATTTCAAATGTGTACTCGTGAAAATCTAAGAAAATACTCTACCTATATATCAATATATTGTCTATGTTTTTTCACACAGCACCATCTGCGCCACTTCGATTATTGTAAAAAATGGGATTGACTACAATATAGGTTTATTTTGACGTTGATCGATTCTCAAAAATTTGAATTAATTACATTACTTATGTTTGTCTATATGTACTCAAACTTTAGGCGAAAACGTTTAGTTTTTGTTTATTTAGAAAATAAAATTACAATTTTTTTTTAATAAGATTCTCATTTTTTCCTCACAATTTTTAATGTGGCTTTTGGGCAAAAAAAGAGAGTAATGGTCCGTGAAGGCTCTTAAATAAGAAGACAGTCTCTATCAACACTGTCTTTGCACACATGTTGCTCTCCTGTGAAATAGGGTATTACCTAGGCAGAGACAGGCTGTATTTGAGCTTGATTCATTAGATATAGTCGCTTTTACTAGACTGCAAATAATTATTAAATACTGGGACAAAACAACATAATAAACTTCTGTATGTACAGGTTAACTTTTAATATTCATAGGTACATCACTTCAGCCCAAGGATGTTTATCACTGAACATAGGCTTCCCCCTCACAAAGGTCTTCCCCTTGGGAGTCCAGGTATATAGTAAAACATGTATTGTTATGTATCTCTGAGACAGGTATATAAATAATATATATATTAAAATTTAAAAGTAAACCTTTATCTAGGTCAGGTCGTGGGTATCAATACATGAACAGACATACAGTATGCTCGTAATTTGAAGTTATCTTTATCGTTAAGTTTTACTTTCCGTGGCGCCCCCATGTCGTGCGAGAACTCGTTAAGATTATGAATATATGACTAGTTTAGTTGCATCAAACATTGGCCCAACTTTTGAACAAGAATTCTTAACAACTTTCAAAGTATGGCATTTGATTTATAACCTTTTATATACAAATTTGTATTGCAAAAGATTTTAAAAATAAAAATAAAGAAACAAAGTTTTAATAAGAACAACTATAATATCATTACTGTTGGATATTAAATATATAGAATAATTTGTATAGCTCACAAATTAAAATATTAAAATAATTATATATATAATATATTCCAATTTATGTACTTTTATTTTTACATTTAATACAATAAATATTTCGACTTTTATTATGGAATTAAAAGAAAACATTACAAGTCACATCTCTACACATCTCTAGTGGTATTGGCCCTTGGAATGTTGGCCCAAATGTTGGAACGACCTGAGAATCAAGTTATCTACAGTAATAGTAAGAAACCAGATAGCGGTGATGTATTAATGTACACTCATACCAATTAACCAATTAACTAAATGACATATTGATATTTAATTGACTGTAAAAATGTTCAGAGGTATGTTATTTAATCTTGAAATGTAATACAATTTATTGAGAATTTAACAAGCATTATTGTTGAACGAATGAGTGAATGGAATTTATCAATTTGTTAATCAATATGTTAAAATAACTAACTTATTTACATAGAGTGAATGAATGAATGATGAAGATGCTATTAAAATTTTTTTTATTATATTTAATAAGTGTAATCATGCATATATTAATGTGATATAATTTACTTTTATAACTGTTAACATTATCATTTTAGTTTCTATTGTTTCACCACCTTTTTCTTTTATGAACAACTTTCTCACACTTTAGGGTAGTTGGAAGAAATCTTTCTGTACGAATAAGCTATCCTATGTACATATTTTATTATCAAAATGTCTATGCAAAAGTAAGGTAGATATATAAGTAAATAAATAAATAAAATGATAATCAAAAGTTTAATAGCTGAAACTTAATAATAATTTTTGTCCTTTTAAATAGCCAAATATCGAACTTATTTCCTCAGAGTGAATGAATGAATGAATAAAAAAACAGTCAATATGATAATCAAAATGTAAATAAGTGAAATTTCGTATATCTTTTTTATTTTGTTAACATGCAAATAACAAACCTATTTTCATAGAGTGAATGATTGCATGAATAAAAACCAAAATATGATATACAAAACCTAAATAAGTGAACAACAGTATATTTTTTGTTAACAAATAAACGTCTTAAGATCTCTGTCTCTACACATGTGTAAGTCTAAGGACAATAAGTGACACATTGTCGCGACACCTCATTCACACGTTCACTCGTCTGTTACAAAATCATTAAGATATAGACCAATGTTGATAGTTTTAGTAGTTTTTTTTGTTTGAAGAATTTATAAATGATTATCTCTAAGTTTAATTTTAAAAGACTTTCATATAATGGGTTCTTAATAATCTTTTAGTATAGATTATTTGTTAAGCATAATTAATAAGAATAGTGTTTTTATTAATAAAAAATATACAATATATTTAATAAAATTACTAAATGAATTATATTCTATTAACTTACAGTTTATTTTTAAGTCAAATCTGCAATATTTGTTTTTTTATTGTATTAAGAATTTTTTTAATCAATGATTACTAATTAATTAAATTGTTTTGGAATTTGCACGACTAGTTGCGAATCGGTCTGGAGCATGGCGGAATCGCGACGTCATCTGTTCACGCTTGCGATTGATTTTATCCTTGTCGTCCAAGGCTTAAGTAAAGTCTTCAGTATTACAGCTACTTTTTTGTGTGACAAGAGTTAGCTTTTTATGTAAAAAGTGTCAATTTACAATTAAACTAAAGATATAAGTATAAGATACTGATTTGACTAAGTTAAGATGTAGACACTGATTTGACTTAAAATAAGAGGTATAAAATTTTTCTTTTAACTAAAGAAATACATTGTTGTGAGTGCGATAGTCACCAGACTAGGTCATGTTAAAGTTATATATAATACAGTGAAACAAAGTGATAAAGTGAGTATAAGTGCTTCGTTGCTAGCTGTACAGCTAAAAGGATTTAGGCAAGGATAGTGTTTCTTATAGGTTTGCCTAAATCAGCTGTTACAATTTACTTTTTATTTTAACCCGCCTTGCTTCTCAAAAATAAAAATACGCAAGAAGTATGTCATGGTATGACAAAATATATCGTCACTGTTCCCATGAGTTTTTTAATGAAATAATTTTTCTATGTTTCAGTGTTTAAAACAAATAATATTGTTGAAATTTATTTCAATATTTTAAATATGATTATAAATCGGTGTCAGAATCAAATTATAAAAAAAAAATTTAAACAAGTTGTTCTAATTATTCTGAGTTCATGACGAAAATTTTCTTTCTATATTTATTTAAATTTTAAATTGAAACTTTTACCTAAAATAATAACAATATAATTTAATTAGCCAGAACATGTAAACAACAAATATAAACAAAATGTAAAGAATAAATGTATACTTATAACAAAAATATTATAAAAAAATTAAAAACCAATACATCTGAGTTTCTAAGTAGAGATTCATAAGATAAACATACATGAGAAATGAAAGGATATTTCGATACACACAAAAATGTTATTATTAAAAATATTTTCCTATACAGGTAGTTTATTTCCACTGAGTTGGAGATATTGTACGGTGCGCGGGAACTTTACGGTCCGATATTTGGGAGTAGTCAAAGAGTCACGATATAATATTATTCATATTAAAAATATATTGATATTTTATACAACTTATTAATCTTCAACAATTGTAAATGTATGCATAGGAAACAAAATACGTCCAGTAAAATAATACACAGACAGACCGACAGAAGTCTGTAAAGAATAAGAATTGACCTGATTTTCTAACTATTTGTACACCAAAAGACGACAATGAACGACTCTAATAAGATAAGTGAGTAAGATAAAGAAATAGTAAATATGTATGATTTATCACTATTAAAAATATCTTTAAAATAAGTTTAATATTATTGAAATATTTTGTGGTTTGATTTCAAACATAACCTTGTACTTTTTTTAAATTTTTTTTTATGTCTTTTTAATCTTATATATTAATGCAGGAAGCGATTTCGTTGGCACACTGTAGCTCGAGAACCACTAAAGGGAAAAATATCGTTGATGGCTCAAATCAAAGGTCTCATTATGCTACACTGCTGAAAAATAGTGACAACTCTCAAATCTCATTAGCCTAATTGCAGTAATTAGTTAAAAAATTATTTTTTGCCATAGACTTTGCATGGGGAAATTTTGCGCGCGCTTTCAAATTTTTTGTATTATCTTTTGTGACTAGCTGGTCTTAGCATACTAGTATTTGTTTAAGGGATAAAAAAAATATTTTAGGGATATAACTCACGCTTATTATATTTTCAATTATAACTCGTTTTGAATGCTTTGCAAAAAGTGTGTTCGCTGTAAGACGAGATTTGCCTCTCAGTGATTATGTCAATGAAGCATTCGATACGTCGGGTTAGAATTAAAAATGTTAAAAAAATCGAGTTAAATACGCAAAATAATTTTATAAAAATGTAATACTTGTGAAAATCTTAGAAAGAAGAAATGATTAATTTCCATTAATTGAGATGATGTCAATAGATGTTACAAAAAGACAAAATAAATAGATGTTACAAAAAATAACAAGCCAACAATTGTTTTCTTTAGTTAATTATATACTGTAAATATTTTGGTTTACTTAGAATTACAAATTTTATAGTATATTAAACGAAAGGACTGTCATGTACATTTAAAAAATATATATAAAAAATAGCCGAATACTTTAAAAGTCGCTCTTAGACTTATTAAAGTCAGGTGCTTCGTATTTAGTTGGTTCAGGCTTTCGACTTATTGACGCGGATTTAGGGTTGCCTCTACTCTATTATAATTATGTGTATTAAAAAAATAATCAATTAAGCATAGTTTTTATTGTATGGAACATGGAGGCTTTAAGTTTAATTTTGTTTACTATTATAATCATATCATTATACTTTTTTATGATACGAAATATTAAAAGAAAATATATCTCGGACGTGATGAGGATATTAGTGTTTTGTCATCTAGACTGGACATATTCTTGTACTGGTTACAGTAAAGCACGCAATACTTGTGATGCTTACTGTTCCTTTAGAAACGAACATCCCCGAAGATCACACATTTAAAATATACAAGTATTATTAATTCACCAATTAACTAGCCAGGAATAGGTTTATAGTTTATTTATTTATAATTTGTACGCTGTGAAGGTGGGAGCGAGAGGTATATAAGCGAAATATCTATAACCTACTTAAAGAATTTGGTCTCTCGAGAACTATCTTCAGTTTATTTTTAGAACGTACTTCAAAGGCGGCATTTGTACGTTAGGTAGGAAAAGGAGCATATACAGTTAAAGATGAGCGTATGCGCATTTTAAAGGGATCCCTTAAATATACACCTGCAATGCGATGGGCCCTGCACCCATAAATCCATGGAATGCTAAGAAGCTCCGTCTTTCTACAAAATAAGAATTAATAATAATCTCTTAATATTTATTTATTTATCCTTTATTCCATAATATACAAAATAATGTACAAAAGGCGGGCTTAATACCACAAAAACATTCGTTGTCAGCCAACCTTAGACGTGCTAGAGAAAACGTTAGTAGGGGTAAAAAAAAACAAAGAATAAAATAAAAGCTACATATAAACAACATATAAGTGTATATGTGTGTATACACATATATACAAATACACTGGATATTATATGTTTTAACATTTACCTCATACAAATATATTTTTAAAACCTTAAATTAATTTTTTTTTTAAACTGGCACCCCTGTGTTGGTTTCAGAGCTCAGCTCTATTGAGTTATTGGCAAAGTTTATGAGTAATTGTTGCTTGCTTGCGGTTGTTTCGTTTTGTTTTTGCTTTGAATTTGATAATAAATTTCATTTTACTTTCAACGGAATTAGTCTGGTCATATGTATTCTTAGAAAGTTTGTAACTCTTTGTTTAGAATAATTTAAGTCATATATATGTAAATTATATGACCTAGCCTGATTTAGTGGTGTTGTAAAATATTTTTATCTCTTTCAAAAATCTTTTATATCTTATATGTATTTACTATTTTTCAACCGAAAGCTCTTGTACTATAATCTGAAAATGGTGAAATACAAAATTTCACTCTCTATTAAACAACTCTGTATGGTAGAAAAATTGATTATCGGGAACCTACAGACGAAAATTGGCTACAACTGGTCTAGGTTAGGCATAAAAGGCATTATAGATATGAAGAAATATTTAAGCCAAATATTTACCTTTTAGTATAAAATAATTAAAAAAATTATTCATTTTACGATCTTTCTCTTTACAAATATACTATTGTTTACGGAAAAGAAAATAACGACAAAACTATTTTTTTTCTGTTCAAAACGTTATTTACTAGGAATAGTTAAATATTTCAAGGGTAAATATTTTTTAAGTACTCAAGAGTTTAATTAAATTTTTAATTAATTCAATTAGTTTAATTTGTACAAATATGTAGTTAATATTTATTTTTATTTCATAAATTCGAAAAAGTTTTTATTATCAATAAAAAAACATACAAGTTTCCGAACGCCACCATCTTGTCAAGCGATAATGGCGGATAAATGATTCGTTGATATGTCAATTTATTACAATTGAGTTATTATTTTTACTTGTATGCATTACTCTTAACCATCTGGACTTCAATGATCATGATTTGTTTGAATTTTTATAAATAGGTTGCTATGGTATTTTAAAAGCTAAAATTTTTCATCTTATTCACTACATCCTGTCTTATATCAACGGTGCTATGAAATTGACTTAATGTTATGTATTGTTTCCGTTTTAGACGTTTGTTGTTCTAATTTCTTTGAGAATATTTGGAACAAAGTTAATTTCAGAAAAGTCTAAGAAACCTTTTTATTTAACTAAAATTTTTTTGGCTGTTCTTGTTTGTACAAATATATAATGAACTTTGAAAGCATGACGACATGATGAGATAATTCTGACAATGTGTGCGACGTCTCTAGAAGTTTCTAGAATGTATAAGGAAAAAGCAAATGAGGCTAATTTTAAATTTAGTAGTTAATATGTGCTCTTAAACAACGCTAATGTTAAAATATTTATTTAAATTGCTTAATTAACAAACAAACCTGAAACAACTCGTTAACTCTTTAGACTTACATATAACATATAAGATTTACGATTTAGATTTAAGCCTTACAAAAGTTAACCAAATATAGCTACATACAGACAAGGTGACATATGCATAGATATATTATAATAAAGATATGTCGGAACTCTGATGGTTTTTTTTATAACTTCCCTTAATATTAACGTGCTCAGCACTACTGTCATGTGTTCTAGTGACATAGCAGTATATTCTTTGGTCATAGTTACTAAGATTTATTGTATAAAGCGATCCTGGACTACTTCCGCGAGTACTTAAGTCTTATAGGACGATACTCTGGATAAATTTTATGTGAAGTGAAGTTAAGTGAAGTAAAGATTAATCTCTGTTAATTTACTAAAATTATAAAGAGGACAGGTGTGTTTGTTTAAATGCTCTAATTTTAGAAATGAATGAATGGATTTGAAAACTTCTTTCTGATTATGAAAGACAGGTTAACACCTCATTAAGGTTATAGACTACCTAGATATCCTAATAATAAATAAAATCTTTCTTACGCAGGTGAAACGACGAGAAACAGATAGTATTAAAATAAGTTATTCCATTAACGAATATAAGTAATAATTATAGTTTAGTATGTTATATACATATTCGGAATCTCCCGTAAATAAATCTATGACTTTATTATTTATATGTATATTTCGTCAGTTATTATGTATATGGATGTATGTGTGTGCGTGTGTTTGCGTGTGTAGCTCTGTTTTCACATACTTGTGAGTAATTTTGTAGTTAATAAATCCGTAACTTATTATTTATATTATAGGTACAGATCGACAGTTACCTATACCTTTATTGTATACATGTATGTATGTGCGTATATAAAAGTTTGTCTGTGTGAGGTGTGCGTGTATGTATTCACAAACTTGTAAGTTGTTTTGCAATTGTATGTGTCCTTATGTGTGTGTGTGTGTGTTCACATACTTAGTTACACATTCAAGTTATTATGCAAAAGCAATATGAGACGAAAAGTAAGTTATAAAATCCTATTTAAGGCTGCACTTCAATATACCGTGTATGTAAATGAAGGTAATGAAATAAAAAACGTTTATTAATAGGGACAAAGGAATCATAACTCATAATTTATGACTTTAGGGTTCGTCCCTATTGTACTTCATTTATTAATGGAATTACTTCAACAGTTTGTTGATATTATATAATGCTAGATCTGGAAATACCGACAATTTTGTTTAGACATAGTTGTTTAACGAATGTACGAAAAGGGAAAGTAAGATTGTTGTAATATTATTTTATCCCAACTAATAACATTGCTATAACTAAATGAATGCAGAAATTTTAAAACAATGTTTTATAGACAGATGTTTTACGTACGTACCTATGTACAAAACAGAAAATAAGATTATTGTAATATTGCTTTAAGGTTCCTGATGTAACTTAAATTTGAGAACTAAGTTACATTAAGCACAAACTATACAGTTTCGAACAGTATACCAAACTAGGAAGACACAGCATTGATTCTCAACTTTCTATTACGTATTTCTTGCTTCGGGAATTATCTATTCTGTTGTTCTTATCTCTGCGCGACCACACGCAGTTAACAAAGTTTATTACTCTCTAGAAGCGTAGGGTATTTAGCAATTGTATTTATAGATTATATATAATAAAAGTTATATTCATGAAAATTTTGTATTTTAAATAAAAAAGATATAAATTATTCTATTTAAGATTATGTTCTTGTAAAACAATAAAAGTATAGACAAGTATTACATAAAGAATAAAGGTAGTAGCAGTGTCGATTTGTATAAAATATAATAATACTAATAAAATGCTATACAATATAATAACTTTTAATATATTTTAAAATCATACAAACATAAATACAATTTTAATTATACAAACTCTATTTAAATTGTATAACTCGCAAAAAAGTAATATTACTCACGACGGATAAGCTTTATTTTCGTAACATAAATATGAAAATAATATATTTTAATAATAAACAAAAAAAATACATATTTCAATCTGGTAATACCGATTTGTAACGAATGGTTTTTACACACGCCATATTTTACTTATGAAGAAAAATGGTGTAAACATTATAACGAATACGATACGATGTTTAATTTAAACTACTTCATACTTTACGATTATTTAAATAATTTAAATATTTAAATGAATTTATTATAAAATATCGTAACGGATCCGTCACGTTGCACATAAACGTAATTTCCTTTGAATTTTACGACTCCACGTAGACACATCGGTCACACACCTATTTAGGATTTACGAGTATCCAAAAAAAAGTCGTTAACATTAAAAATGTAATGGGGTTATCAAATTTTAGATGTGGGAGTCATTTCGCAACTTCCCGTAGCTTTCCTTTTATATATACTAGCTTTGTGGCCCGATTCTAACGCATCAATATTCTAGAATTTTAATAATTTTAAGTCCTCTCTGTCAGTTTTATCAGATATTTTCATATTTTTTTTACACTCTCCAACCTTTAGAGGTCCAAAGAACCCACTTAACGGTAACCGGAGAAGGTCCAAATAGTTACCAATCATCTTCTCTCAACAAGAGCTTTCGATGGACGTATTGCACGTGTCGCAACGACGTTTTGTTAAGTTTCAGTGACGCGACACCACAGACAAATAAATTGACAAGATGACAGAATGGGGAGATTATATAATAGACTAGCTGTTACTCGCGGTTACACTCGCGAATGAAAGATTTTATTTTCTGTTACGATAACTAAGCAGTTGCGTAAAGGCAGATAGACCATAGCTTTTCCTATGAACCTGCCTGTCATAACAATAAAGACTTTCAAATCTATCTGCTAATTTCCAAGATTAGTGTCTTTAAACAAACAAACTTTTCCGCTTTTTAACATTAGTATAGATTGTATTTATATTTACAGATTTTGACTGAAAGACTAGCTGAGATTCGTTAAATGTAAATGATTGAATCATCAAATTGATATACGAGTTAAATACTGAAGTTTTCATGAGTTTTCATAAGTTTGTTACGAAAACAATGGTAAATTCAACAAAGCGCATAGTTATGCGGTAGCTCAGTTGGCAGAATGACGGTGACTATTTCCCAAAGATCGCAGGTTCGAATCCCTTCCTGGTTCGTGTCAACAAATATTTTATTATATATTTATTAAAAATATAATTTAACCCGACGTTTCGAATACTTTGCAGTAATCGTGTTCACGGGTAGACGAGATGTAAGTGTCTGTGACAGACAGAAAATCAAAAATGTAACCAAATATACGCGAGTTTTAATCCGTAAAAATAGTTTTATTAGAAATGTGTACTCGTGACAATCTAAGAAAATACTAAATTCGTTATTATTTATTTTTGGACAGTAATTCAATTCTTAATTTTCATAGTAAACTATTATATATGTACGATTCCGTCATGCTTCGCGCTCATGAATATGGGCCCCGGATGGGTTCGAAACTAGTCGGAAAATCCCGAATGTATTTCGATGAGTACATCAGGATAATTATATATAACAGTAATCATAGATCATGAAAGTTCAAACACAAAAAACTTAATAGTAAAGTTAACAAAAAACCTCTGTTAAGTAGTTAGTAATTAATAAATCCGTGCAATGTCAAAGAGAAAGTTATCAGTGATTAAGGGAAGTCCAAACTTACCTACGCTTAACTAATTGTTCCTAACTTGGACAAGGGACAAGTTAGTTTACGACTTAGTTGAAGTTTAGTTTTACAGACAAGTCGACAGATTCGACAAGGACCTTGTCTTGTTTATGTTAATTTAACGAAATAATTTCTGATTTTATATAAGAAATAAAAAAAATATAAAAGAATCTGTTGTAATAACTACCAAGAAAGATTTTTTTTTATGTCTATCAAATTAAATTTAAGAAATAAATGTACTAATGGTTTAAAATTTTGGTAACTGAAGGCATACCTAAGATTTTTCAAAAACGTGTATTTATTTATATATAATTATAATTAATATTGATTGTAGTAATTTTATTTTCGACTTTTTCTTTTTTCTTTTTATTGCACATATATACTGCTTCTCATTTACAATTCTCTCTTCACAGGTCTGCTGGAAGAGATTTCAATACGAAATAAAAAGTTCCTTTGTAAGAATTACTCTTTGTATTTTCTATCTTATACAAAATTTTGTGTATACATAAATTGATAAATAAAATTAATTAGTGTTCCCGACTATAAGTTTTTATCCGAAGAGTTAAATCACAAAATGGCGTCTGTACTTTTAGAATAAATAAAAAAAAAATTACAAAAGTCCCAATAAGAGTAGTGTTTGCGTTTTTTCATTGAACGCAGATGACATAGGAAACAAAATTGTAACGTTAAACAAAACAATAAAATATATCTTTCCTCATTTCTAAAAGACTGAACATTTTGTTGTAAATTAACCAGCCAAGGAAGTACTGATAAAAACCATTGTTCGACAAATGTCTCCGCCATTTTGTTTTCTTAACCAAGTGTGAACATGATTGTTCGGAGCGTGACGATAGTTGTAATTTAAAACCACAGTTAAACTAAATACAGGAAATAAAATTTATCAAGAAACAACAAAAACATAGGTTTATTTAATTTCGTGATTATAAAATAATTTTAGGTATCGGAACGCTTCACACACACGTATGTTTGCGTGTGTGAGTATCCACCCATTACATTTTTCTTTTCTCATCACAAACAAGCTTAATATAAATCCTGAAATAAGATATTACAGCTTTTGTATTGCTATTGTGTGTACAATTATTTATGATATTTTTTTTTAAGATTAATATATACTAATATTATAAAACGGAAAAGTTGTTATATGTATGTTCTTCTAAACTATATGATGGATTTGAAAAATTATTTCTGATCGTAATAGGCAGGTTCATAGGCCCTCTATCATTAACTAATAGTAGTAACTATTAGTTATCCTAATAGTAAATAAAATCGTTCGTCCAGGTGAAATAGCGAGTAAGCGCTAGTGTTATTTAAAGGCGGATATTTAAAATAAATTCTCTTGCTGGAAACAACTGAATAAAAAATTTAAAAAATATATATTTTGCACAAATTCGTGAATAATTATATATCTCGTTGATTTTACATTTCCTTCGTTACTTTTTCGCTTACTTATGACAGTTTCTATATTATTAAAAATGTTGGATATTTTTTAACAGACATTTTTCGTTTTTATGTCACATCTAATCTTAAATATAAATTAGATTTGAGCATCTCAAGACAATGGAAAAGTACTAATAATATTTAATATATTTTGAAGTTATCATAACTTTATCAAAAATAACTACTTATTGCTGATAAAGAGTTATTCTCATTATTCTCAGCCACTAATACAATGTTGTAATTAATTTTCTATGATAAACTAAAGATTCGAACACACTAACTTCTTCTGCAACAATAAACAAGGGCCGACTAATTATTCACATTATATTATTTTATTGTATGCTACTTAATAAATTTATAATATCTCTCGTCTGTTTCCAGCCTAAACCCACTTTTAGTTATTACGTAACATTAAGACAGTAAGTAATTAGTTGGGCATGTGCCAGCCTAATCTGTGTTTAATTTTAGGTAATACTTAACGAGAGATTAATCGGGGTCTATGTCGTAACCTCGTACTTTCTTTCTAATAAAGTTTGATGCATTATATATATACATACATATTTTAGATGTTGTGATTGTTTTAGGATTACAATTGTCTTCAATATCGTCTTTTGTATTAGTTATATTCTAATAGTTGGCAATCCTTTAGAAGAAATCAATAAATGTAAACATACACAGTATGTTCTGTATTTATAATTATAATATTCTGGACTCTATAAACTATTATTTCAATTACTAGCCAAATTACAGTTGTTAGTGTACGAGCTTAAACAATGAGGAAAGTTTT
The DNA here is from genome assembly GCA_959347395.1 of Mechanitis mazaeus. NCBI lineage: Eukaryota > Metazoa > Arthropoda > Insecta > Lepidoptera > Nymphalidae > Mechanitis > Mechanitis mazaeus. The sequence continues at coordinate 17,863,663 of OY365747.1, forward strand.
ACCCTTTCACAGACGATCAGTAAATTATTCACTGGTTTACGTAAAATGGTGGTTCCTGTTTCCTTCAATACTGCTGGAATTTCAAAGTAGCATTTACCTTCACTGTCTGGTTAATATTGTTTATCAAAAAAAATTTTATATACAAAAACGATTGGTCAACATTTGAAATGGTAAAAGAATATTTACTGATCGCAAAAAAAAATATATAAATATATAAATTTATATTTGTTGAATATTTTTTTATGGATTTAACTTTCGGTTTTTATCACATTAAAATTAATAAAGTAAATTAGTTTGATTCAAATGTGTAGTTGTGATAATCTAAGAGAACATATTTATTTAGAAATAGTGTTGCTTTTGAATAACAAAGACTTGTCTCGTGTGCTCTGAAAGGCAAAACTTTAGCTCGGCTTTTTCAGTAACGATTTTTTATCGTGAAACTAGAAGCGATAAGGTTTTGACAGGCGTTGCGAAAAACTTGCGTGAGTCGAATTTTCCAGCCTCTTTATTTTTAGATTGAATTTTCTTCAAAAAAATCAATATATCGTTTGAAGTTCCTCTTGTCTTTTTGACAAAAATTTATGAGGACGAATTTTCCAGCTTCTTCATTTTTAGATTGAATTTTCTAAAAAAAAATCAATTTAATCGGTGATGTTTATCGTGTTTTTTTTGGCAAAAATGTTTGAAATTTTTTAGGTAAATCTCCAGCTAGACTCTGTTTCACACATATATAGTATGTGTGAAAAACAGCATTGTCTTTAGGATATTTGTTTTCTGTTTATATAAATTTCCATATGACCAACCAAAGTTCCTTGACAGTTTTCCATAAAACTTATGTAATAAAGAGTACCTTCGAAATGGGAAGCCCTAGTATAACTTTTAATACAGTCCCACGAATACACTTACATGAGATTTTAATATAACCCTTATATTAACGAAGTTTTATAAGGTTCACGGAAAGTAAGAATTATTTTGACAAGGTATAATAGTTTTAATATAATGTATACAATTTTATTATTTCTCGTGTGTTTATACACATTCGTATTTAAACTTTTGTGATACATATGTACTATTTTTACTATTATATATAATTATCCAGCTGTTCTCATGTAACAGTTCAATCCACGATTCTGCCATGATCTGAGCTCAGGAATAATAAAGGGTTCCAAATTTGTCCAATTAGGACAAAGTCTGATAGTATTTACGTGAGTACAGCCAGATATGTAATAACATACATATTGTTGTTGTTATAGATAATATTTATGTTACCTACTAAATAAAATTAATTACTAATGTCTGACCGATAAAATTTTCAGTCACAACTAAAACACTTATTTATTTAAACATATTTAAAACTTCTATTAAATATTTCAGTATAATAGGAATTTCTGAAAAATACATAACATTTAAATTTTCCTATTTCCAAAATAAGGCATTATATGATTATTATTTTGAATGTGTACGGAATCTTTTGAGCTCTTGCAATTGTGAGAGTATCTTATAACTAGTTGGGGCGTGGACAGTTATTCTCGTCTTCTTTTCAGTACTACGCTTTGTATTCAAATTTTAATTTCTACCCTCAAGAAAATGAATACCTAAGTCAAAGGCTCGGAGGATATTCCTGACCTACCCCCATTATATTTTTACTTGAAATAAATAATTTTAACTTTGATTGAAAATGTAGCGTAAACTTTTTTACTTCAGATGTCAGTATTTTGATTATAAAGAATTCTATTTTAGTTTAAGAACCCATACATATAACTTGAAGTAGACATAACAGTACGTACAAGCATCGTTACAGATAACAGATATCGTATATCAGATGATCTAAAGATCTTATTTGTTGGGGCGTGGAGGGTGGGGGGAGGGATATATGGGTATTGAGCTTCTGACTTTCACTCATTTCTTGTACAAATAAAAATGATTGCTTTAATTTTTGTATGTAATTTCTTTAGAATTGTTGTGATTTGGAACTAGATGAAACGTAAATTGCGAACGACAAATAAACAAACACAAAGCTTAGAGTAATGAAGTAATAATTAATTCCAGCATGTAGTTTTTTTTTGGAACGAGTCAGACGTTCAATTCCTAAAATCAAAAGCAAATTTCAGTTTTCATTTTTTACCAACCAACCCCATTGTCAACCCAATTTAGTGACGGTAGCTTTCACTTTTACACACATATCTGTCTAGTTTTATTTTTAACGCCATCTAGCCTCTTAAAGTCTTGTTCCAATGGTTTGATTCTAATTATTTTTATTTTATGTTCTATTTTCGTTACCATAAGCTTATTAGAACAAGAAACTGATTAATATGTGATATAATATAGTAATTTATATGTGATATATGTAATGTAATATTTTACTTTAAAATACAATTTATGAGGTCATAGTATAAAAATAATAAATCTTACAATTAGTAGTAATAATAAACTCCTATTTCTCTTTATTCATGTGAATTGCACAATCATTTTTTACGATAAATGGGTAGGAATACAAATGATTAAAACACACGAAGAGGAAAGATTGTTTTCCAGCAAGAAAGAGAGAAAAATCTGGTTCAGGTTCTCTCTCTCGTACGAATTTCTTCTTACTACTTAATTCTTCGGTTTCTGTTATGTGCTTGATCTACACCAGACAAACCAAACACGATATACGATGAACTCCTAATAATTGAAGCCAAACTCTAATATTTTGTTTATTCTAAGGATTCGTCTATGACAAGTTTATATATTTGTTGGTTGGTGTTGGTTGATGTTGGTTGGAATTGGCTGTTATTGGTATTGTATATACCTATCATTGATGTAGTGGTTAGTGGTTGGTAACCATGTCTGCTAAAGCCAAAGATCGTGGGTTCGAATTTCAGTTGTTTGTGATTGCTGACTGCTGTTTCGACTCTGGGTATTATTTGTGTCTGTAATTTCTATGTTTGTTAAACCCTCAATGACAGAGAGACAAAGATCATCTCTGTTGTATGGGAGTGGTTTCACATTAAAAAAAAGGGGAGGTTGTTAGTACAACAAGAACTATGTTGGTATTGTATATACCAAAGTTTATTAATTCGTAAAATGCGGTTAATTGATTACAGCAATTAAGAATAAAAAAGAAAACGTATTTCGCAGAAGTATTCAATTAATGGAAACACAAAAATAAATTTCAATTAGTTGGTGGTTTTATCGTGTCGCAGTAAATTTTTTTAATATTTATTTGTAGCCGAGGGATATTTCAATTATATTTAAAAACCGTGAAATAACACGTATGTTTTTTTTGGAAATGTATATTATTTTATTAAACATTTATTATTTCGAGATTCAATTTAGTGATTCGTATTCAAATAATATAAAATACGGCAGTTTATTATGAGTTGGTTTCAGGACTTAATCTATTGTAATTTTTTAATTTAAACTTTTCTTATTTAGTTAAACTTTCGTGATCCATGATTATGATGTTTTCACGTAAATAATATCAGATGTTACCCGACTAATTTAGAACCCATTCGAGGTATTTTTTCATAAGATAAGAGTATGTCAGAATCGCGACGTGAGCAATCATTTCGCGTCACCGTATAAAAATATTGAATATTATAATTTTAGTCGAACTAATAATTTTCTAACACATATAATTCAAAATAAAATATAAGCATCCATAAAAAATATTGTATTTAAACTTTAAAGAGCCAGGATAACTATTATATATCATAGTACAGCCGGATGATTGTAAATAGGTAACGTATAAAATTAATACAAATTCTACAAATAAGTTTTGAAAAGATTTCAATCGTTTAGGAGATAGTTTTTATATGTTATTTATAGAAATTACTATATTAAGGGATTTTTAAAGTGGCCTTTTAGGGTGTGTAATCTATACTTATATTTTATAGAGCGGAAAATTTTGTTGGTTTAAACGCGTTGATCTTTGAAACTACGGGATGGATATGAAAAATTCTTTCTGGTTAAGATAGGCAGCTTCATGAAAAGCCTATAAGCTAGCATTAGGCTTCTTTTAGTTATCTTAATAGTTAACAAAAGTGTCGTCCTCGCTTCCCTCCTGGAGTAACAGAATCTACAGAATATATAGTTTTAAGGATTATGGACGACAAACCTAAAATAGATAAAGTTATATATAAAATTCCGTGTCATAGTCTTTGTATATTATCTCGTTTATAATGGCTTGATCGATTCTTATATGTTGTGTGTATATTCAGTAACCTGAAAATAGGACTTAAACTATTTTTCATACCACTAAGTGATGAGGACGATCCACCACAATTTTTTAAAATAATTTTTGGACAGATTTTTATTTTTTTATGATTTGACATAAAAAAATACATTTAACTCAATTTTTTAAAATAATTTTTGGACAGATTTTTTTTTTATTTTTTTTAAGATTCGACATAAAAAAATACAATCAACTTAATTTTTTAAAATAATTTTTAATACACCAAGCACTATTAGACTGCTATTAGACTGTTATTAGACAAAACAAAGCTTGCTGTATCAGCTAATATATATATATATATATATATATATATAGAAAGATAAAACGTAATATCCAATATTGTTGAACAATAACATAATTAACAGTTCGTATTGTATATAATAAGCATTGTTAGAATATAAACCCTCAATTAAGGGTTGAATCAATTCAATTCAAGGGACATAGAATTGTATTGTATCTGTTATAGCCAGTAAAGGTTTCAGAAACTACTGTCACTTATAACATGGCTATAACAAGCTCGAAGCTTAATAGATTATAAAATAGTCATAACTAGAGCTTGTTAAAAACAATATAAGATAAGAAAATTATATATACCTATATACTATTATATAAGTATGTTCTCATAATGATTTTCTAAAATTTATGAATCTACATATTTGAATAAAACTATTTTACAGATTTAACTTTTATTTGCGTTGTAGAAGGTGTAGACACCCTGAACTCTATACCCGTAAACTTGGGAACCAATGGAGGTAGATGACAAATTTACTGACTAACTGACAGACATGTTGGTACAAAGCATTCGTTACAGATAATAATAAGAAAAAAGGAGAAAAATCCGTAAAATAGTTTATTCAAATCGGTTCTGTTTTTAAATTCATATTTTTGTGAAGTTTTGTCATAAATTAATTTTAAAAGTCGGTTATTTCACTTTCTATTTTTATATTACATTATTTAAGTTAGTTTTTCTATACAACTATACTTGTATGTATGTCTTTGTGCTAAGACGGAAGGTGAAAACGCAATAAATTAATAATATATGCTCATCAGTTCTATTGTGTGATGTCACAGCATCCGGCTTACATAATTATAATGCTTATTATATTTATTATTATATACAGGAAGTCTTGAAGGCTGTGTAGGTGTTGGGTTTAGGATAAAGAAAGATATGTTAATATGTTTAATGCATATTGTTTTTACGTGTGGTACAGTGGTTAATGATAAAATAGTTTGTTCCAGAGTTTGATTTCGGACGGCAAGTTGTAGTATTTTATACATATATTTAATATTATGCATACATGCTGAAGTAGGGATGTTTCATATATTCATTCATTCTTTTGTTCATTCGTGCATTCGTTCCTGCGTTCGTTTCTTTTGTTCGTTCGTACATTTGATTTTTTTATTTATTTTTTCATTCTTTGATTTTTTTATCCATTCATTCGTTCAATCATTCATTCATTAATTACTTCATTAAATCATTCATTCATGACCTTCAATAAAACTATTTTACGGATATATAACTCGCGTTTATTTTTACATTTTTTAATTTAACCCGACGTTTCGAATGCTGACACCATCATCTCGTCTTACCGTGAACACGTTTGTTGCAAAGCATTCGAAACAACGGGTTAAATAAAAAAAGTAAAAATAAATGCGAGTTATATCCGTAAAATACTTTTCTTGAAATGTGTAGTACTCGTGTAAATCTTAGAAAACATTACATTCATTACTTCATTCGTTCATTCATTCATTCATTCATTCATTCATTCATTATTCGTTCATTCATCCATTCAATAATTTATTTATTTATTTATTTATCTATCTATTTATTACATAACAGAATAGCATGCTTTAATGTATAGTAATACATATTTAGTAAGAACACATTACATTTAATCTTATCTGATTACCCTGGACATCTGGGATACCCTGTGCTGATATAAACAGGGAACACTACAGACCTTGAGACTACAACGCGTTCTTATATAAGTCACACATAGCAATATATGAAATAAAAAAAACTATGAGCGCGAACCAGATCTCAATTTTGAATCGCTGCGTTTATGAAATCTTCGCAAACAAGGAGAGCTTGACTTCAAGGAGAGCTTGACTCGCTCCTGGCAATAATTAGTTAAATAATAATTTAATATTATACAAATATAAACTATTGCTTGTGTTTTTTGCTTTTATATATAATTTAAATTTACCTTTTACATTAAAGAATCTTTCCATTGTAAGCAAAATATAATAATAAATCCATTTCAATAAAGAAGTTTAAAATACAAAGCAAGACAATACTCAATAGAATTATTAGAATTTCTAACAAAGCATTGAATGTGATGGTCGTTCAGGTATCTGAGATGATTATTATAGATATCTTTATTAATTTAATTATATATATCCGTTATTTTAAACACAAAAGATTACGTTAATCTGATCTCAGATTAATTCTAAATTAAAATTTGTAATTATTTTGTTGCTCGTAATGTTTTTAATAATTAAAAGTTTATATAAATGCGTTAATCTTTGAAATTTCAAGATAGATTTCATAAAATTTTCTGATATACAAATATATGAGGAACGTTATATGCTATTATAGTAGGATTATACGTGGACCAAACCGTGGGGCATAGCTAGTATGATGTAAAGATATTTCATACCTCAAATTCCAAGTAAAACAAAGACAGATCTCGGATTCATTATGAAAGAAAATATATATTTATTTGCAGTTCATAATGTCTATATTAATAAAAATTTTGTATGTCTAAACGCGTTAATCATAAAATTACCGAATGCATTAAAAAAAAACCTAATAATGTTTCTTAAGTCCATGTGGAAGGCTATAATAGTAAGATTATAGACGGGCGAAACCGCGGTGCACCGCTAGTATGATATAAAGATATTCCATTCCTGAGATTCCACCTAAAACAAAGGCAGACTCTCTTATTTCCTTGAGGTTGAGGTATTTCCAGACGGAGCTTCTCAACAATGCAATGGTTAACTGCAGTGAACTTAAAGAATGCGTGAAATTATAACTTTTCTGGTAAAAGGAATGGTTAATAAAAGAATTAGTTTTTATTATAAATATTTTTATATATAGTTATAAATTTAATTTAAACTCATACTTTTGAACTAGAGATAGGCCAACTAGCCGACTAGTCGGTTGCTAAGCGGGCGACTAATCGGTCGAATATTCTACTAGACGACCGACTAATCGGTATAAACCCGTCATTGTTTTTTTGTAAATTATGCTTAATTAAATATTCATTGTAATAGTTAAAGAGTTTCTTTTACTTGCTGAATTTTACAAATTTTATAAATTCCAAAACTTTATAAAATGTATGTTTGTTTTTTTATATCATTCACTTCAAAGTGGTAGGTAAATGCAGGTTTGTTAAAATTAAGTACGGAAATATGAAAAAAAAGTCCGAATACATAGAATAAATTTTTTGTGAACCTAAATAATATTCACTTAAATTTAATTAAAATATACATAATGTATCTAATATATTTCCGTAACTAAAGTTTTACATATATAAGCTATTATAATATTTAATGTATCCCACTAATATAATTGCAAAATGGTAGTAAAAGAGCGGACTAGTTGCTGACTACTAAACAGACCAACTAGTCAGCGTCTAGTCGACCACTCTCTATTTAAACCCTATTTTCGAAAAACTCAGTTTTTCCTTCCGATCTGTCTGTCTGTATGTGTGTCTGTGTGTCTGTGTGTCTGTGTGTGTGTGTCGAATTTTATTTTTCGAATTTTGAAAAACTAAAGATATATTTGGAATCAGCATCTAAATGTAAGATTCACTTTTCAAAATTATGTTGATTGTCCAACGGGAAGGTGGTCAGATCGGCCGCCGAAGTTACCGAAAAATGGAAAAAAATTTTCGAATTTTTAAATTTTTTAAAATCCTATCATAACCTATCCTATCATAAAAAAAATAAAAAAAAACAATAGAAGTTGTTTTGTTTGTTAATTAATTTGCGAGTTATAATTTGCCGATTAGGAGTTTTTTATAGCGGCAAGCTCGATTGCCGCGTGTCAGATGTTTAGATTTGATTTCGTTTACATTCAAATAAATTTTATTGTTATTATTCTACGATACTTAATTTCATATTAATAGAAAAAAAACGTCAATTAAGCAGCCTTACAATTTCTAATTAGAACACAAAAATCTAAGGTATTTTGTAGAACTTTCCAAATACTTCAAAATTAATAATCAACTCCACTCCAAGATCAAAATTAACTTTAATTGTACTAAAAGTCAATCCACAAGTTGATTATTTGATCTATTTAAAAAATGAATTATAACTTCAATCTTTAACAGCAGGAATTCTTTTAAGATATAAATAATTCTATCTGATATATTGAATCTTGAAATGTGGAACTGAACGATCTTCAAAAGTAAAACCAGAGTGAGATCTTCAAAAGTAAAACAAATAATATCTTAAATATGCAATAACGATTGATACTTAACATTTATTTATTGTTTATTAATTTTTAGGGTTCAGTATCTCAAAAAGAATAAGATAGAACCTTTATAGGATCACTTTTTAGTTAGACTGTCTGTCAAAACTCTTTATAAATTTTTCAATATTCACTTAAAACAACCAAGAAACAAACTGAAATTGAAAATCTTTTTAAAAGTATCTAATCCGGAGTTGTAGGTGTGACAGACAGACAGAGACATGTTACAATATGTAAATGGAGAGATAGACTTCATTTCGCGCAAATGAAATTTCTATTTACAGGTCGTATCTGTAGAGTGTTTGCGAAGGCGGGTCTAATAACGAAGTATTGGTAGCTCCATATGTTCGTATGCAGTCGCCTGCAACGTGTACCGCAACGTGTGTGAGTGTGGTACAAGTTAAAGAGTTGAAGCGTTATGTAATATTTATTAATTCCCGTAATTTCTTCTTACAAAATTAATATTTCAAAATTATTTGCACTCTCGTTAGACCATTTTTTCAATATTTTTTTTTAATACAAATATTTTATATTTGAAATGAATTTGGAAGTCCATGGGGCTCAGTTTAAATTAATGTTTTTTTTTTCATTCATATTACTTTTTTTTGTACGTAATTATAATATAAAATATATTATATAATTTAAAAATGACAACGATTTCTCCTTCCATTGAAATTCAATACAAAAATGTATTGTTGTTGTTGTTGTATGTTCATAAATATATATGTAAAAACAATAAATAAAGAACTACATTTTCACGACATTTTACACTTAATCCTCTCTACAATTTCACCGCTTGTGCCCTAAAAAGGATAGGTAATGCGATTTAGAAGCGCGATAACTCAGTTTCAGTATGAGAAAAATTGTGTATATATACTATATAGAGATGTGCTGTCTGTGTCAACAGAGAGTATAGTATTGAAGAGAATAGTTTTTAACAGAGTAATATCTAAACTGAAGATGCTTCAAAAGGTTTTAGTTTGTTTTACACTAGCTTTTACCAGAAATGGTGGTACCATACAATTTTAGACTTTAATTACATTTTTGAAATTCTTTTTTATATTATGCTCCTATAATTAATTTCATATAAAAAGAGAAAAGGTGTCAATGAAGCAGGCTTACAATTTCTAATTAAAACATAAAAATGTAAGGTATTTTGTTGAACTTTACTTCCAAAATACTTCGATTACATAATTTAAGTACCTTAATTAATAATCAACTCCAATCCAATTGAAATAAACTTTAATTGTATTATAAATCAATCCACAAGTTAGTTACTAATCTAATTAAAAAAATAAATGATAACACATTCCTTAGAAGCAAGAATTCTATCAAGATATATGTATTTCTATCAGATATATTGAAACTTGAAATGCTGAACTTGTATGAGATATTAAAAAGAAAAACAATATCTATCAAGGAAGCTAAAGATTGAATCACTTACTAAATTCTATTCCGTTGTTTCATTCTTAATAAAATATAATATAATAAAGACACCCCACTCTTTTTAACTAAAATTAATTCATACATGTATATTCCATTAGCCGGTGATGTGACAGCCTTATATTGTGTCAACGAACATAAGTTTTGAATTAAAATTAATAGTAATAAAGTGAACATACATAGACAAGCCCAACCATTATATTAGATTTGATAAACCACAAATCCTCGCTAGGGAACCCCGCTACATAGCAAGAATGATTCGCGAGGCTATTGAAATTAAAAAATATCCTAATTTTAATAAAGAAGATGGTTGGCGCCTATCTAACACCTGGGACCCACTCATAAGTACTGTCCAGTCACATCGGTGACCGCACTGTCAGACCTCAAGATGCCTTACTGCGTTTTGTCTACATCCAGAACTCCATGCCCGCAAACTAAGGAACCATCGGAGGTAAATGACTAATTAACTGACTTACTGACATACACTTAAAATTCGTCTACCCGTGAACACAATTGCTGAAAAGCATTCGAAACATCGGTTCAAAATTAAAATAGTAAAAATAGTTTTATTATAATAGTAATATCTATGGCATATATTACTTTTATACTTACAAAAATAATAATGAATTATTTAAATCCAATTCTAGTTAATGGTATATAACACAGACGGAATGTCTTTAGAATCTTATTAGAATATCATGCAGTTCCTCAAATACCAAGCGATACGATGGTGAAATTTAATTCTGAACTCCACGAGAAGATATTTCATAAAGACATTAACTATAGAACATCCATTTTATTTTATATTTAACAAATTGAATTAAATGAATGGAATATTTTATTTCTTAAATCCCTTTCGTTTTTGAAAAAAAGCTTAAAGTCTTCTAGATCGGAATTACATAACCATTATCTATCTGTCCTTTTACAAAATATTATTTAGGATCAGCCAAATATAAAAATTTTTATTTCATATTTAACAAAATTCTATTATTTGTTTATTTTATCCCTTTAATTTTTTTACTTGTTTGAGAAGTCTAGAGCCTTCTAGAACTATCATATGTTATATCTATCATATATTTTTATTCTAATTATTTGTGGTCAGTGCAATATGTCAATTATTTCTATGCTCGTCCACCATATGTCATCTCAAATCGGATTTGCTTCTCTGTCTTATAATTTTTCAGGTTTATTAACGTCTTCTTTGGTAGTTCTTTTTTCTTTTAACCATCTACGCTCATACTTAAGACTTCTTGCTATATCATCCCTCGATATCATTTTTATGTTACTGTATCAATTAAAAAATATCTAAAAAAATTGTTTCATTACAAAATTTTGGAAGTATGTATAGTATTTTTTATGTTATTGAATAACTTTGTGCAAATTGCATTTCATTGAGCTGAGCGAAGCGAAGCTCTTTACTACCCAAATTTTCATCTCTTTGTTACCCTACTCCTCTTTCAATTTACGAGCTACGCTCACGAAATTTTGCACACATGCGCATAATGAGCAAAATCCGGTCTGGATTGAAAATCAGCCGAATCGTAATTGCAGTTTTCGAGATAATTGATAAAATGTGTCCCATATAGTTAACATATAGAACGTTTTTGTTTCGCGCGCGCGACCATTCCTACTACACTACTTCAGAGGCCTCTCACGTGCTTTCACCTCAGTCGTGTAAAACAAGTATTGACATCAAAACATAATTTTTATCCATAAATAAATATCAATAATTAACTAGATATTGATGCGCCGGACTGCGTCGCGAGGCTAACCCCGCTCGCGTGGACCTAGTATATTTAAAATAGTCATTCACCTTAATCGTTTATTACAATCTCTTGTTAGTTAATCTAGTTAAGGCGCCTTTTGTGCTAGAACTAGGCAAATGAAAACCAATTCATGTTACGTACAATGAAAAATGCAATAAAACAACAATAATACTATTGAAACATTATTTACACATAATAAATTACTGAACTACTCGCTTCAGTAAAACGGATACATGGAAATTTTATGAGAACATTAAGAACATCTGCTCTCAGATAGAACTGTAAAAGAAGTCAGAGGAATAAAAGGAAAAAACAAGCAAACAAATGTAAAAGCCCTGAAATTAAAATCATATTTTAACTTCACTGAAAGAGGTAAGAAAAACCTAATAAAAAAACTAAAAAAATTCAATTCTTTTTAAAGTAAAAATAGAAATACATAATAAGACTTTACTTCTTTTTATATCAAAAAAAAAAAAAAAAAAACCACTAAAATTTTCTAAATTGTATGCAAAATATGTTAAATATCTCAAAAGTTTTAGTAATTATTCTATCGTAAAAAAGCTATTTTCTCTTTTTATTTAATTTAAAGTTTAGTTAAATTATTTAAATTAAAAATTTCTATAATCTCTAATTCCTAACCTTTATATTCAGGTCATGATTTTTTCAATAAATATTACTTTAGATACAGATCTCATTCATTGCCCTTTTCATTAAGTAGACAACTAACTATTGTATGTGATAAGTTTTTCATATCTCGAGAAAAAAAATTATGATGCAAGTATAACACAACGAAAGTGCGGGACGGATTTTTATGGCAATTAATGTAGTGTGTGTGACAGACACTTACATCTCGTCTACCCGTGAACACGATTACTGCAAAGTATTCGAAATGTCGGGTTAAAATCAAAATGTAACCAAATTATACGCGAGTTTTAATCCGAAAAAATAGTTTTATTTAAAATTAATGTAGTGTTGTGTATATATAAGCGTAGTGTGTGTCAACAAATAAAATGCCTTTGGTCATAAGTTATTTCCTTTTCACGGGAAAACACAAAAACTGCTTTGGTCTATTATTAAAATAAAACAAAATATGCATTACTTTTTTTTAAATTTTAAGAAATGTAGTAGATATAGTTTTTAAAAGGTGTAGCAATGAGTAAAAATGTATGGCTTACAAAAGCTAAATTTTTAAAAGTTAACATACTCTTCGCCAAATTTCACAAAACATACTTCTATAAATTAAATTCAAATTAAAATATATGAATAGTTCAGTACAAGTTAAGATGAACATCTAAATCTAAGCCCGCATTAATTAACAACTTAATACGATAGCATTGTATTAAGAAGACACGCCTCCAACCTTACAACTTGACTGGCAATAGAAAAACAACTATATACAATTATAATATGATTCAAATTTGCTTGTATCGTGATATTGGTTCACTATTTCAAACTACCGCCATTGAAGTTTAGACAATTAGAGAAATATATTAATTTGTATTAATGATAGTCAAGAGTGTATGACAATTTGTAATGATAATTTGGGTTTATATATATATATATATATATATATATATATATATATATATATATGTATAGTATTTAATTTATTAATGTAAAAGCTGCGTTAATACTTCTGCTAAAATAAAATAAATTTTTATCTTGAGGTGTTGTTTTTATGTAGAAGTTGCTATTACAATCAAGATGTAACATTAAACTGTTATTTTAAAGCTCGTTTTGGACAAATACATCAATTTATATGTTACTCTTATTTACTGTAAACCATAATCTATATTTGTTGAGTAAGTGAATATGGCTCGTATAATAATTATCATTAGGGTTTATTTTGAGTGTAAAGAAAGGATTTGTAACGCTTTGTATTTTTTTAACAAAGATATAGCAGAATAAGATGTGTTTATGTAGTCTAAGGTTTAGTCTATATTAAATATTTGAGAAAAGGATTGACTTTTTTTATTTCAAAACTTATTCGGACTGTCATGTAGTTCCATATACTTGTCTAGAAGAAATATCATATTACTGTATATTAATGTGTGAAATGACATAAAATAAATTAAAAGTGATGGTCAGAATTTGGAGAGCCATAATTTGGAAGCTTGCCATCGCACAGCCCGTGCTCAAAAAAGGCTGTCGCACTGACTCAGCTAACGGTTACGGCCATACCCTGATAGAGTATAGGATTAGTCCTCAATAGAAGACTTTTGCCGCACCTAAAATCCAATTAAATTTTCAGTGATTGACAAAATGGCTTTTCCAAAATATATCAAGTGCAAAATTCATAGCATACACCACATATATCTTTAGTGAGGCGGTTAAAAATTTCGGAGAGACAATGGTCCAAATTTCCAAGGCCTTCGATAGAGTATTGCCTAAATAGCCTTTTAAGCAAGCTATTTTTTAACGGTTTATTTACAGAAACGAGAGGGTTTCCGTGTTTTGAGAGATTGAAGCTTTGGAATCGCTTACCGAAAGCGGTCCAAGAAAGCACTTCAATGTATGCTTTCAAAGACAAGCTCAGAAATCATCTTCACTCCGAAGTCACAAACCTTTCATAATTACTCTACTTTCAATGTATGTATATATTTATATTTGTATGTATTTGTTTATATATATATATATATATATATATATATATATATATATACTATATATTTAGGTATTTTATATAAAACTTGTTAATGTATGTACTAATAACAATGAGTTTTTAGCTTTATTTGTTTTAATTTTTTTTTTCTGTATTCCTAACACTAGTGTGCCCCGCAATAAATTACATTGTTTCCATCTACCATGATCTCTTATAGAGATAAGTTCGCCCTTGCCAACATTCTGTGATGTTTACTTATGTATTTTTTTTTTTGGTTTTTAAAATGCAATAAAGATTATATTTATTGATCGATATGGATAGTTATTGATAGCAGATTGTCTGATCGAATGACTATTAATGCCGGTGTCTCTCAAGTGACAGTGCTAGTTGCAACTGCCTTTTTGATCATATTGACGATCTGTATATCCTGGTATCTTTAGGTTGCGAGCGCTAAGACTCTCCCTATCTATCTAGCCAACGTCATTAGGTTTAAGGTAGCCAGACTCAGGAATGTCTGTTATTTATCAAAAAGAGGCCATTCTATCTGGCCCCTTTTTTCGAAATGTGACTGTTACGATCAAGATCACCTACATCTTTTTGCTTGCTGGTGCAACTCGCCTAGTTAACGTAAAACTAGCTTGCAACATTGCTACAAGGTAGTCAAATCTGTCTGTCTTTTATAGAATGCATTAAGGGGGCGTGGAGTAAAGTAAAACAATTTGGTTCCCTAATAACCTTTTCGTCATACAACGAGATACTCGGCAGCAAGACATCGATTCACGGAGGAAGTTCCAAGGTGTCGTACAAAGATTTTTGCGTTAACATTTATTGTAAGGTCAGCATAACTTTCAAATTCTCTATCTGGGTCGATGTTCGGGAACAAATACAATCTAGAGGTTTTAAATCTAAAGCATATCACATTTTAGACAACAGTGATCAAGCAAGGTACAGTTATAACTCAAAACTGTTGTAAATATAAAAATTCCTTTCTTTTTTCAAGAAATATTCGTATGTGAATTTAAATATATTTATATACTGCTATTTAAAATATTTCATTTAACGTGCGAACGAATATTTTTCATTTTATAAATCAAAAATTGTTTTGACAACTATTTTGTAATACAATATGAATATAACTCTTATACGTTATTGTAACTATGTAATAATGAAAGTATACAATGCAAATCGTAAAATAACAATAATGCTATGAAAAAAATATTTACACATAATAAATTATTAAATTACTCGCTTCAGTAGAAGAGATACATGGAAATTTTAGGAGAACATTAAGAATATTTGCTCTCGGATGTAACTGCAAAAGAAATCAGAGAAAAAAAAGGTAACGCAAAGAATTTTAAAAGCTCCAAAATCTGAAGAATACCAGTAACTACTGAAACAGTTAAAACGTGTCTTGGGCTCATCCATTTGACATCATACTTCTCTACTCCAATGTGTATGGCTCGTACAAAAAATGATAATTAGGAATTATTTCTATTAAACTCAGAGAGGATTTGTAAAGCAAAGAGTATATATTACAGTTTGACCAAAAAATATTAAAAGAGTTGCACATTATTGTGCTCGTAAATTGTCAAAAAATGCAAAATATGGTTTGCTAAAAGTTGCATTTAATTAATAAATTTATCGCAGACTTTATATCAAAAACTATTTCGTGATTTTATCTAGTATGTTGTAATACTTTGCTGTAATTTTTTCATATCGATTAGACTACAACTTTTTGCCATAGAACAAAATATAGAACATTTTGAGTACAAATATTAGGACATTATTGTAATAAAATCAAAGCAATTAATCAAAAATACAATGCAAATATATCCATTATACAGTATTGTATCTACGTTACACTATCAATCAACATGTTTGTTCATTTCGATCAAGTAATGTGATGTGTGACGCACGTCTTATAAATAGCCAACGTGACCTGCTCAGTCCACTTGTGAAGCACTTTGAACGATGAATGTGTCTTCAGTAAATGTTTACATTTTCACAGCCCGGGGCTATGCTTTTATCAGTATTAATCATACAGATTAGGTATAAGGATATTATTAAAAGATTAAAACCATAACAGTCAAAGGACTGTTTTGGTTTTTTGTTTGGTTAATTAATTATATTTTAAAACATATTTATAATAAGATTTTTAACTATATATTTCATTATACTTTATATATTATTAAATAATGATTTCGATACATAATTTAATAATCGTATAGCGTTAAGTTTCAGAATTTATTAACGAAACATAATTCTGAATAATGTGATTTAATATGGTTAAATTTTTTGTGTTACTCTTTTAGATAAAGTTCATTTGTTTTATTTTGTTAATACAGTTTCCATGTAATCAATTTTCGTTGCAAAAGTTTTTTTTGTCTTTGAAGTTTTGTTGCGAACAAAAAATAAATTAATAAATAAATTATAAACAGTAAATTCAGGAAACAAAAGAAGGTCTTTTAATTTACTTTGACAAAAATACTCGTTCTTTGTTATTAGAAAAAGTTTCTTTTAAATGTTATGGTTCATTACTCTCAAGGATGGCATGATTTTTTGTTAATTATAATATTTTTTCAACTGTACCAGCTCTAAGCCTGGTTCACTTTGTGTTACGTCGCTCACTGGAAAACTTGTTATTAACAAAATATATTTTACGATTACATAAAAAAATGTTGAGAATCTTTGTATTCTTTGTTGTTCTATGTGTGTCTTTCTGTAAGGGTGTTTATATAGCGAAGGGTAAGTTCATCATAAATTGATTTTACTCAATCTTAATACAGTATAATTTTATAATAACCAAATAATTAAAATAAACTGTTGCGTACTTCTGGATATTGACTTCATTGCGTTATGTCATAGAATAATCTTCTTTCTTCTGTTCTTTATTATCTTGTTAGTACCGAATATATAAGACCCTCAATAGTCAGACGACGTTTTTGGTATCTTTTGCAATGTCGCCAAAAGCTCCTGATCTTTGCAGGAGAGTGCTGATATACATTTGCCGTTTGGATACGCTCGGACTAAACCTTTGCTGAAAGAACTTCATTATTAGCAATATCTATTTACGTAAGACCAAAAGTTGTATTTTATACAACAGTTCTCACTTGCAAAAACACCCAGATATACAATGAGTGAGTCTCTTAGGAGTACTCTTAACTCTTTTGTTGAGCTCCTCAGTCTCCCAGCAGGTGTACTCTTCAAAGAAGGAACAGGACTTGTGCACCTCGTCGTGAGAGCATTCTTTCTCTGAAATATTTATTGAATTTGATTCATGCAAATAGGTGAAAAAAATATGGAAATTCTAGTTTTCTAGACTCAAGCATTGGTAATAGTATATTAGTAAAACCGTTTTTTCGATATACATGACAAAATTCTGTATCATATAATTCTTCTGCTTTAGATTTGTAAATCTCAGGAGACAAAAAATGAGGTCGCCTTTTTTTGTGTAATTTAATTCACTGACTGTAACAGTTACTTTTTATGAAGTATTATAAATTAATTTGTTACATAATATTGTAATTTGTTACTTCCAAGATGCTTAAACAAACGTAAAATCAAACAGTCACTCATAATTATTATAAATTAAACAAAATAAACTCACTTAACATCATACAATTATAATGATTAAACAGAAAATACACAATACACATACAAATAGTTTTCATCTCAAACAAACTCACAGTCAGATGACTTCAATTAAAATGAAGGCGTGAAATTAATTTCATTTTGATAACAGTTGTTACAAATAGTATTTTTATTAGGTTTCTTTAATTGGTCGTTACGTACGTGAATTGTAGTGTTTCTTAATTAACAAAATATTATTAATCCTTCGCTAAAAAAATGTAATTGTATTTGAAATCATTTCTTTTATACAATAATTTAAATAATATCTGATAAAATTTGTAAATTTTTTAAAATGTGTAAATTTTGTATAAAGTCGTTTAAGTTTGATTTTAATAGAACTGTTTGATTGTTTAAAAATACTATACTATAAAATAATTACTCTTGCCTTTTTAATATCAATAATAACCAAAATAGGTGAGCAAATAATTGTTTTAAGATTGTTTACTTTTCCATAGAAAACTGTCCCAAAAACGAAGAATTCCTTCTCTGCGGATCAGCTTGCCCCGGGAACTGCACTGATCCTGACCCTCAATGCAGTGATGATTGCATGGAGGGTTGCTTCTGCCTCCCCGGCTACTTGAGAGATGGAAATGGTACCTGCGTTAATAGTGAAATGTGTGGTAAGTTGGTGTCGTGAACTTGGTTATGTAAAAACTAGCTATACCCCGCGGTTTCACCCGCCTTTCCTACTATCATAAACCTCATGAAGTTCCCAATCATATTAAGAAATGATTTTTCAAATCCATTCCGTACTTTAGAAGATTAGTATGTTTAAACAAACAAACTTTTCGACTTTATAATAGATTCTATATAGGTATATTATTTGGAAAATAAAAAAAAATATCTTCCAAAAAATATTTAATTTATAGTTTTAAACCGAATCTAAAAACCAATACTCGTGACGAAAAATTTTCAAGAAAAATTAAAAATTAAAATATTAAAATATCTGTTGAATAGAACACAAGTAATATATTTATTTACAAATGGGTATAATTTTGATCCAAGTTGGAAGAACTGTCACTTCCATGCAACTGTCTTGTGCATTGTTGTCAATTTACTGCAACGTGCGACTGGTTGTTTCATAATGGTGTATCGTTTTCTTTTATTTCTTCTTTTATAAATAATTTTATTGTAGTAAATTTTTTATAGATTAAAATAAGTATAAATAAACGACTGTTAACTAAATTAATATTATATACAATTATCCGGTCGTATGAAAGTAAATACTATCCTAATAAATTCGAGCGTTCACGAAAAAAGACCCCGAATAGGTTTGAAACTTGTCAGGAAAATTCCGATAGTAATCGCTTCAGTACAGCTTGATATGTAATAGTAATGGGAATCAAATGAAAAGAATTTTATTTAGACGTCACATACTTGCATAGAAAAATAATATAATATTTTAAAAAATATATATAAGTCACGAAAGTTTAAATACAAAAATAAAAATCATAATATTTATTTTGGTAAAGATTGTTTCTAGTTAATCGTAATATAGTTCCAGTTCATTTTCCAGTAACAAATGCTACATGTCCGGAAAATGAAGAGTTCCTTCCATGTGGCACCGCCTGTCCTGGTACCTGTGCGGTGCCAGAGCCCGAGGCGTGCGGGCTGAGCTGCAGCATGGGGTGCTTCTGCCAAGAAGGTTTTTATCGAGATGAGATCAGCCACAAGTGTGTGACTATGGACAATTGTTCTAGAGGTAATAATATCTTGATTTAATTATTATCAACTATTTCTCAAACTACTCAGACAATGGATCATAAGTATTTAAAAAACTAATAGATGGCGTTGTTCTAAATTAAGTAATAATTGTTTATAATAAATCTAGTAAATTGAATAATATCTTGCAGTTATTTGATAACTTTGAGGTTGGGAGAGATCCGTTATTTCATCAATAACTATTTTTAGTATTTCTGTATCCCGGTATCGGAATAATATACTATTTGAAAACATATAAAACTACGATAAAGAGACCGACAGACGGATTAATTTTGAGATTGATATGACTATCAATGAGGAAACTAAATTCTGTGAGGGTCAATTTTCCTGGATGGGGCTCTTTCTTCATTTATATACATAAGCTTAACCAATTATGTTTTTTATTTTAAGAATTTATGTGAAGCAGTTACATACAAACGCTAAAATAATTGATTTGTTTACTTTTAATTTAGACGGTAGGCCCCTTTTCACTGGGGGCCCGTGACTTATTACCGTCTTACTACCATATTGATACGCCACTAGTGGCTATTCTCAAATTGCGTAAGTACTATAATTTTCTTATTATATTTGATTAAAACACTATTTATTTCAGATAACTGCTTCAACCAAAACGAAGTTTACGACCTTTGCAACGCACGATGTGAACCGACATGTTCTGACCCGATGCCTATCTGTGCTAAGGTTTGCAGCGCCGGCTGTATTTGTGCCGCAGGGTACTTGAGAGGCCCCAATGGAGATTGTATTAGCGTTAATAATTGCCCCCTCAATGGAACTAATACAGGGGTATTAACAAAATACTTTGACGCCATTAATAATATTCTGCATTTGTCATTTGCTTAGTTAGTAAACGAAAATTTGTTAAAGGTAAAAATACTTATTATATTTAAATCTTATATAATATGTATAATAAAATACAACAATATTTTTCTTTATGTTTAATTTGATAATATAAGTCTTAAGTCTTAAAAGTAAGAAGCATAGATATTAAAATGGAATAAATGTCTGCAATCGTGTACTGCTATTTCTCGGATGAGTGATGATATTCACCATCTGAAACAAGACCAAACACATTGTTATTTCTAATATATACACCATACACATAACATTTTATACTGCTAGCGACATCTATTGAATTATGTTTAAACTACTTATAACTTGTGATTTACTAATACATCTTTGTATTTGCTTAGAAGATAATATCATAGATGGCGCTTTTAAAAATAAATATTAATAAACAATAGTGCTTAAAATATAAAGTTGAACGATAATATAGCCTTATGTTTTATGGTAATTGTTTGAAGATGATGTTTTAAAACTTACAGAATTTATCACCTAAATGAAAACCAAACTCGAAAATATAGTGCTTTTACAGAAAATACTTTCAATTTATTAGTTATACATATCAGTAAAATAACATGACTATTATATATAATTATCCGTCTGTACTCAGGTTAATTCTGTCCGAATTTGCCGGGCTATTTTTGAGCAAATTCGGGGCCCTTATTCATGAACTCTGAGCAAGGCAGAATCGCAGTGTGTAAGTAGTCGGGCAAATTCCAATAACGTGAGTACAGCCGGATAATTACATATAATAGTAACCATGGACCACGAAAGTTTACAAACAAAAAACATCATATTAACTTAATTCTGTTCAGCTGTCGTTTCTTCTGTGATTCTAGGAACGTTTCCATCATCAATATTTTCCACGATGTGTTTTGAACCAAATAATGTCACTCAGTAAAAATTAGTACATTTTTGATATCAGTTATAATTTAGTGATAAACATAGAAAACAAATATATTTGATCTGTCAACTTGTAGCCTAATATATTAGTGGTAGTATATAAGTGGTAGCAGTAGTCTACTAAATCACTTAATCTCTTTGCTTCGAGATTAGTACTCAGAAATATTGACTGTTTTTTTTTTATAACATAAATAAGAAAGGATTCTATGAACTGTATGACTGTATTCTCAAAGGAGTAGATGAGGATGTATGTCTTATTACAGTCATTTTGTGATTTTAAAAAGTAAAGAAATGCCATACTATGACGCAGTAAAAAGCTAGTACATAAAAATAAAAACAAAAAGGCCTTTACTTAAATTTAATTTAGTATTTATCTTATACAAATAATGATTATTGTTAGTCTTTTGTTATAATTCATGATATGCTATTTTTATAAATATTTTTAAACAAATTATAACGCTCGACAGAAGAATTAAAAAAATATATTAATCAAAGTAGCTAGGGGATAGTGCTTCTGGTTCCATTGTATAATGTACATGTATTTTACATTCAATTTCTGTATATAGGAGGGCCACCGGTCGAGCCAGTATTTGGGTACAGTTAGACTTTTTAGTTATAGAGATTGCTTAGAATAGTTTGTCGATTACTTGTAAAATTGCAGTTATAAACTGTCAGGCGTAAACCTATGTGTATAATAAAATATAGATATTTAATTATTAAAATAAATTCGAGGGTAAATATATATTGTCAAGAGTGTGACGAATGCGGGCGGATCGTATTGCGGTTACATTTTCGGCGGTTTTGGTTTTAAACGTTTCACGAAGTAATTACTATCGGTGTTAATAGTTTCCAAAATATTTAATTTCGTGGTGGTATTGAGTAGTGGAATTGTTGGCTGCAGCGAGGAATTGGTGGCTGGCTGCCTTCCACTCGAAGTGTGCTTGGAATAGAAGGTCACGCTACGGAACACGTGAGTATCAAACCCTTATTTATGTCCCGTTGCTCTATAGAAATAATAATTTATTCCATACCCTGGGGAACCTCAAACCCTTGACTACTACAGCAGATTAAGTGACTTTCTTCATTGTACAACACCTGGAGTGAGCAGGCAAGTCGCTGATCATACCGTACATTGTAGTCGCATTCTATAGCAGCAGATGACGTTGCCCGTTATAGAAGTTGTGTCGTGGGGTCCACCTAAACCCTTTGTACGATACAAATGCTGGTAGCAGTGCGTGGTTTATAACCAATTAGGTTTACAAACGGACAATATCCGGTCTACGGGTTTCGTAGTCGGTTGATATACGTTTGTTATATACGCGTTTTGTACTGTCACAATTGAATTCTTTCAGTATATGTTAACATTTACTAGTCGTAAATATTTAACTGACTACTTTGCGGGTGACGTATACAAAGATCGAACAGTTGCGAACTTGATAACTTAACGCCTTCGATCAACCACATCAAAAATCGATTCTCGATAAATGTTTTTCTTTTTTTAATGGAAAAGGAAGGCAAACGAGCATGCGGGTCACTGATCAAATGTGATCACCGCCCATGAACTCTTGCAACATCCGAAGACTCACAAGAGCGCTACTGGCCTTGGAGATAGGGGTAAACAAATTAAATGCTTCTTGAGTGAAGGACAGTACCACCTATGACACTAGTGATGCGACTCGAACCCTGTTTTTACTCGAGAGACTCGAGTCAGTTCATACTCGTAGTCAAGTGAAAAAAAAATTACTCGAGCCATGCGTTCGAGTTACCGAATCAACTCGGCACTTCTATAAGTACTTAATTGCAATATGCAATTCGAGTGACATTTTTTACTCAACTGGCTGAAAAACTCGAATATGATTCGAGTGAGAGTATGAGAGAGAGTAAAACTGCTCGAGTGACTCAAGTCACAAAATCTTATTCGAGTCGTATCATTACATGACCGTGCCTCCTGTCTCAGCCTGGGCCAGTACCAAGTTTTTGTTGATTCTGAAAACAAACACAAACTTGTCTACATAACTACTTCGTTTTATAATAATTAGGTTGACCATACATTATTTTGTCATATCATTTACAAGAGATTTCAAATACACTGAATAGATAAAAAAAAATTGTTATGACAGACAGTTAAAAGTTATAAGTAGACCCCGTTATCAGAGGTGCAATTTGGGAGCTGAACGTTTTTAGAGATGGGCAAAAATAAATTTGAAATATTATTATCGATACTTTTTCTCTATGTTTAGCTTTACATAAGTACATTTTTATTATTATTATTTTATTTATTATTATTTTTTCTACTTTTTTATTATACTGATAACTTAAAAAAACTTTTTTCACGTACGTTTTTTAATGAGCTGCGTTGTAGTCCAGTGCAAACGCATAATATGGCTGTTTTGATAAGTGTATAGTGTTTTACAAAAAATATCATTTTAGATTATTACATGAGTCAAAAACTAGTTTTAAGAAAAAAAATTTTAAAACACCAAATTTTTTTTATTTTTGTGAACGGCTATGTAAAATTGTCATTTCTATAGAAAAGGAATAAAAAAGAAGAAAAAGGATTTGAATATTCTTTATACTGAAATCCTTAATAATCGTATACAATCAATTCATTTTTTTTACATTCTTTTTCTTTCATTCTTTACGAATTAAACAAGTTCTATTTGTGTCAGATTTTCAAAACAGGGAGAAAAAGTACCGATATATTTCTAATTTATTTTTACCCATCTCTAAAAACGATTAGCTACCAAATTGCACCTCTGATAACAGGGTTTAGTTATAAGTTATTAATCGGTCACTCTGAAACAATACGTTTATCGAGTACAGTATACATGTTGAGTACGCATGTGAATATATAGATGACAATTTAGAGTAACTTTCGAACACAGACCGCCCGTCATCAGGCGCCTTATGCCACAATTTTTTTTTAACTTGTCTTGTCTCGTTTGAGGTCACATGACTTTTAAACATATTTGGAACAAAAATGGAATTCTGTACACCATACAATAGGTTATCGCATCGATTTACTTTGAGATTAGGAATAACTGACAAATCCTTTAGCAAAGCAAGTAAAAATTCATTTGTAGGTTCATATTCATACAATTTACTACACCATTCACAATGAGTATTTTATAAACAACTCTTAGCTTCATAACAAAACTTCACTTTGTGTATCTTTGGCAGCACCGACGTATCTTAAAACAAGGTGCTTTAAAAGTCACAATTATAATAATCTTTTACACGAATTAACTTTAAAAGACAAATAGAAACTAACCTCAACCTTCCTCAATTATCGTTACAGACAACTTAGAAGTTACTATGGATATTGTAGTCTTGGCTCGTTAACGTTAACGGGAACTTTGCTCAAGACAAATTGAATGTGAAATTTCTGAAGTCTGCATAGGTCACTGCAGTTACGAAAATTGAAAATGACGTACAGAATGCCGTAGACGAACTTATCACGAAATTAATATATCGTAGGTGGGACGATGGCATCTGCCATAAGGCCCCAGGTAATATGTATGGTCAAAATTGTATGATTATCGGTTGAGTGGTGAATAAAACCTACAAACTCATATTCGCATATATAATATTCACTAGTAAACCCCCTGTTAAGTCTTAACGGTCTAGACGGAAAGATAGCTCTTAACAGAATTTAAATTAATTACCTTACAAACAAATTGTGGTAAATTATAAGAAATTCCATTTAAAAGACATATGTTGTAGTATATTAGGGCTTAAACTACAACTTAGGAGTTTTCTATAACATCTTAAACTACAACATAAGCCAAAACTGCAAGGAATAAAAGTTACAGATATATAAACCTATAAACCTACTTTTTCATGTGCATATATATTAGATTAGGTTACTTTTGATTTTGATGGTTCTTAATTATATGTCAATAATTGGTTTTTAGGTTTAGTTATTCTTTTGGTTTTACTTGGGACCTACAGTTAAAGTAGAGATTTCGTTCGTTAAGTTACTACATAATTTGGGTTAAAATAATAAAAAATTTAAAAGTATTTACATTGTATAATTCTTATATATTTTTTTGTGTACCTACACTTTTACGAACATGCAAAATAAAATTATCAAACCAATTATTTTTTAATATAATCAACTTAAAAAACAAAAACTTTGATGATAGTAAACGACCAATTTCTGTACTTAATTGGTAATTAAATTTTTATTGCTAAACAAACAATTAACTCTGTATGTGGTATTAAAATTGGGATTTAAAATATTTACAGGAGAGGTAAAAAACACCTTCAGTTTCGCGAACCCAGTTCACTGCCACCGCACCTGTTCCCTGGCTTCCCCACCACCGAGCGTATGTAAACTATAATATCAGCCTCACCATCAACCCTGAAGACACCACAACCATCTTACAAAGTAGAAGATGTTGTATTCGAGTCGCCTGAAAGACCTACATCATGAAGAAGTTTCAAAAGTAAGGAGAAGTTTTTCTTATTTCACTGATTTATCTTTTTTACACCATTTTTATCGTATTTTCACCATTTTACACTACTAGAAATAACCTTCAACTTGTCAATAATTATTGCTAAGAGATAATATATATCTATAAATAAAATTCATACTCAGAATTGTTTAAGATAACTACATTGTTATACGATTTGCAGTATTTAACTCATGAACCTTTAGTAACCATTCGAAAACTTTAAATGTTCACAAATAAATTTTCTGGCAAATTATTATTTGTTAGAAAAGTTATTAATTAATAGGAAATATTCACATAAGTAGATATGTTAACCATCTTTGCCTCGAACCAATACATTATAAATATATTAAAAATCGATATTGTATCCATAATTTTTAGGAGGGGTATTAGTGTAGCTCGTGCCATCTACCCTTACATGGTATTCATCAGGCTGGTGTACTTCTCCACACTGAGCCTGTACCCCATCGCTTCAGAGGTTCCGTCATGTCGCCTTGGATCTTGGATGCCTATTGTATTAATGTCCGCCTTCAACTGGTTTGATTTTATGGAAAAGTAAGATTTTTCTTTTTTTACTTATATTTGGACTTATGGAGCTTGTAATATATGTATGTATATAGATATATACATCTATCATAGTGAAACTATCACGAGCGTAGATACGCTCGTGATAGTTTCACTCCTTTGTAGTTATTCTGTATCTGTACTAATAATATATATCCGAAAGGTTTGTTTATTTAAAGGCGCTAATTTTCGAAACTACTGGATGGGTTTTATTTTTTTTTCTGATTAGGATAGGCAGTTTCGTGAGGAAGCTAGCTAGTCTATCTAGCTTTACGTTTAAAGCTCTTGTTATCCTTATAGCAAATAAAAACTTTCGTTCTTGGCTGGCAATTCGAATAAAAAATACTATTATTATTATGAGAGAGCTAGATACCAAAAATCTGGTTCCTCTTAAAGTCCATTTAATTTTTTATAGGCATAGATTACACTTATGAATCATCATGAACTTCCCAATCCTCACGAGTAACAAAGCATTTTCAAATTATATTTGCAGATCTCCGGAAGACACTGTACCACTTACCAGGTTTTCGATCTACCTATATCCGATACTTTAAAAACGGGTAATCCTGGAACTAGTAAAAATACAATTTCCATAAATTAGTTCTTATAAATATCAAAACAAAATGGAAATAACAATCGATAAATCGAATCCTTATCAATAGTAATAACTTATTAAATCATAAATAAATCCCTAAAA
Organism: Mechanitis mazaeus; assembly: GCA_959347395.1. Taxonomy (NCBI): domain Eukaryota; kingdom Metazoa; phylum Arthropoda; class Insecta; order Lepidoptera; family Nymphalidae; genus Mechanitis; species Mechanitis mazaeus. The sequence continues at coordinate 17,890,977 of OY365747.1, forward strand.
TAATATCTGTATATTTCGCGGAAGGATCGTGACCCTCTCTAGAGTTCTCTGTAAATTATCGACATTGCACTTCTTAGTCTAGTTTTCAAGAAGGGGTTATTACTTATCATTACAATTGATTTATACTGATAACAGTATTACTAAAAACAATTAGTTTAGTCTTTGTTATTGTCTTTATTAATATTTAATTTATGTTCCAATGTAATATACTATTAAATAGTGTTTGCTTTTATGTATATAACATTTTTGTTCGCTGGTAACATTTGTCTTTTTTTTCTTTATTGACAATGTCATTATTGGTGTTGATGGACCGAGCTCGGTGACGACTAGGATTTTGTATAAGTATTATTTTAAAATTTAAGGATAGACTTACGCCTAATTTGGCGAGTTACATAGTTTTGTTTCAATTTATTGTTTTATGTCTTTAGTTTATTGTATTCTGTAAATATTTTGGTTTAATTAGAATTATAAATATATCAATTGTTAAAACAATGGGACTGCCATATACAATAAGTATAGAAGTTCTGTAAAAAAAAAAAAATAATGATAATCATTTTTTGTTATAAACTAAGTAACTAAGTAAATTTTAGAAATAGAGAAAGAATAAACGTTACAAGATTTCTCGATAAAGAGCCACATATTATATTAAAATTGTGACTTTTTTTTATTGCAGCTTTAGAGTCGCAGTCAGTTACTAATGGCGAGTGGTCTTCGTCTATTGTTGGTACCACTGCTTCTTTTGTGCGCGACACCGAGGTACTCCCCACATATAGTCCGCGATGTAAGTTGATACTTAGAAATAAAAAAACTACTTTTTCCACGTTTTTTTACTGTCAAAAAAAGACTTTTATCATATATTTTTGTCATAATCTACTAATCGGGTAATTATTATTCTATGGGCTTATTGAGGCTATTTTTTGTATATGTACAGTTGCTACCGGATCTGTTCCAATAATTATGGCGACATCTCGTGTTGGAAGGGAACAGCGCTAAATTGCCGGTAATTACAGTAAAAAAACTATGCCTATACATCCTTTTTATAATTTTAAATACAAAATAATATTTTAATATATTTGCAGGTATTATGTCATTATCTTACAACGGAGGTCTACTATCTGGCTCTTTAGTATCATATTTGCTTCTAGGTAGTTAGGTCCTCCCGCTGAGACCTGCAAGATTTACCCCACACCTGCTCTCCCCAGTTACCCTCCGTTCCTGTCAATCCTATCAATGCTACATATTTGACAGCGTTACATTAAAGATCCTTCAGTTTTTTTTTATAAAACCGAAACGAGATAAACTTCTTTTCAGAAACATCTTTGAAAGATAAATATGACTGTACTTTAGCTGATAACTTTAGATTGTTCTGATTTGCAGTTGAAGCTAGCTTATAAGTGTTGAAATTACAGTACATCTAGTGACAGTTTTTAACTACCTCAATCGCGTTAAGATAAACATCGATTTGTATGAAAATAGAGCATTGCAATCTTACTTCCGCTAGATGGCGTTGATTTAAATTTAACTTAATACGGTCGAGTCGGTTGAAAAATTGGTCCTGTTATATTTTTGGTAGTAAATTCCTGGCTATTAAAATATAACTATATAATATCTATATTCCTTCGTAGAAAGTATCTCTTACACCTTTTCACTCCCTTTAAAGTTATTAAACTTTTATAACAACAAATTACACTTTCAGCCTTATATATTAGGTAAAAATGTTATATGAAGTAAGTCTCTTAAAACTAATTTATGTATTTTTAAATTATTTTTTAAAATTTTGTAATTTTATTGATTTATTTCGATTGTATTTTAATTAAAATTTTAAGAACCGTAAACATACTATATATATTGTATATACTTTTTTAGTTTTAAAAGTTTCTAAATATTAATTTTATTTTATAGCGCGGAATAAAAATAAAATTGTCAGAAATATTGTCTTTGAACATCATAGTGACTTTTGTCTATTTAAAGAATTATGTATTTTTACACCTATGTACATAAAAGAAACTATTAAAAAAAAGAAGATAATAACAAGGATAAAAACATGTAACTGACAAATATTAAAAATACTGAATAATTTTTACGAGTTTTTTTATATATTATATATTTAATAAATATCCTAAGTCCTTACCTATAATGTCGTATATGTATATGTGTGTGTGTGTTGTGTGAGTCGTGTATGTGTGGACGTCAATTTGCTAATTATTGACTTTATTTAATGTCAATAAATCATAAAATTTTTAACAACTAATTGAGGTCAATTAAATTGCACTTTTATCTTGTTTATCAGTCATAAATTTCATGAATATCCAAAAAAATAGATAAAGTCGGTTTCGTTTTAACAATAACAAACAATAAAACGATATACATGATCCAATTTATTTTTAAAAACCAGATTTTAAAAAACTGACAAAACACATAGCTCTGTGTTAATAGCTATTAAAGTCGAAGAAACAGTATAAAAAACGAAGTATAAATGTGCCTAAATTACAATTTACAATAAACTATAAAAAATAAATTCTTTAATATTTTTCCTTCGTAAAATAGAGCTTTATTCTTTATGATCTCAACACAATAATAAATAGACTCTTTCTCTCTCTCTCTCTCTTACCCAACAGGAATGTCTAGATACCCGCGTTCACCCTACAGTACAAGGAAATACTTGCTCTGATGATCACAAGTTTGTAAGTATTGGTATCGGAAACAGCATATGAGGTTTATTCATTCAATAATATGTCTAATTGCTAAAACCTTACCACTTTTACTCCCTTTACTAATAAAATATTTATACCCAGTAAAAATTTGAGAATAAATTTTGTCACTTTTTCACTAACGATTAACGTCAAAGGTGTGAAAGTGACAAAACAGAGAGTAGGATATACTGGGTCTAAATATTTTTATTGGTAAGGGGGCTTTTGGTTGGGTATCTACTCCAGTTACTTTCTGGCGTTATAGTAGATGGTGAAACTGATTCCGTGGCTTCTTACTAATGCGATGACGGTGACCGTTGGCAGTGGCAGTGTGTAGACATAAAAGGGGGGGCTGTCTTCTAAGCTGTACCTCTACTCATGCTGGCAATCCTACATTCGTTTGGAAGCAAAGTATTTTCCAACATAAAAACCTACAGTTTTAAAGAAAAGGATAACGGATTCTATATACAAATCGTCATGATCAAAACCAATCACAAAAATCGACCAAAACCGCAGGTAAAGTATTGTTTAAAAACATAATTATTACTCAGATAATGCAACTAATGATCCACTTAATAGATATCATTGCATCAGCTCCAGTACGTCTTGTATTAATCTTAGACATATATAGTAATATAAAATATAAATAGTAATTTCACGTCTATTTACATAGATTATATAATTATGATATAAACAACAGTGAAGATGAAACATGAATGACAATATTGGTACTTATGAAGATAACATTGATAAAAATAATAATTAGATGGCAATTTAGATTGCAGCAATTCCGGACACGTATGACAACTACTATATAATATAATTATCCTGCTGTACTATTGAAGTATACTAAACTATTCGGGTCTAAAATATTTCGATAGTATTAACATAAGTACAGACCGATAAGTATATATAATAGAAATTATGTATTACGATAATTTAAATATAAAAATCTGGTAAATTATTTATCTAAGATATATTAAAAAAAAGGAATTCACCTAACAAAAAATAAAAATTAAAGTCTTTTGTCTAAAACTTTTATTTCAGTTATATTAACTATGAACGTATTCTTGTAAATTATTTATCTTCAAACTATTGGTATTTTGAAAAAAGAAATTTGAAATTAAAGTTAAACAAGAGTTATGGATAAAAGAAGAATGACAAAATATTTTTTTTTTGTCCGTTATTCTTTGTGTAGTCATTTGGGGTAGTGTTTCTAAAATTGCTCAAAGTTTTGATAACATATACGATCTTTATACATTATATCCTTTTTATTTTTCATTTGTACACCTAAGTTGAAATTTATATATCGTTATTTAAAGCTAATGTAATTTAGTCGTATATAACTTGATTTTGCCGATATGGTATTTATTTTACGTCTAGATGTCACCTAGTAATTTTGAACACTTTGATTTGACAAATGAGAAAAATAAACTATATATGAAAGAGACTAAAAAAAGCATAAAATCAAGAAGTGAAAGAAATTTAAAACACAAAAAAGAAAAATCTGAAAACTGGTATTTTGCAAAGATTTAAGGTAGGTAGTAGGTATTGGTACGCAATACAGGTTTTTATCTTAATAAAATAATAGCAAATTAATTTAAAGATAAAATTGAAGGAATAGAAGAAAATGACTTTTGAATATAAAATAAAGAAAAATAATAGATGTAGCGAAGAAATTGGGAAAAAGTATTTATTATATGATCTTATCAAAATAATATTAATTTAGCGAAGTGAACGGAGCTCTCTATGAGAGACTTTTCTGCATCTTTTGTGCAAGTATCAATCCAAAACGGTATATACGAAAATTTCCAAATTTTGCACACTGACAGGCACCAGTCTGGTGGTGGTTTTATAAAAAATATTTTTCAAATATTCGATATCATTGAGGAATAATCACGGAAACTAAAATCCCATAGACCTCAATGGAAAAAATTATTCGCGCGAAAATTTAGCTTTACTATGACATGCGCGTGCCAAATTTTTTAAACAGCTGTTAGATTTTTTCTTTTTTAAAGATCGTTTTCACCTTCAAAAAATAATTGAGTACAGAATACGTCGATGTTTTTTAAAAGCAACTTCGGTGCTGTTTGCACCTGGCTTCGCTCAATACGCTAACACATAACAAGATTTTGCGAGCGCAGCGCGTCAAAATTGAGGTCTGGTTTACCCTACTAATATATTTATCTGACTTCAAAGAATTGTGTTAGCAATGGATAAGTCATCAAGAAATAAGAAGATATCAAAATTTTATTCTGCCGAAAATAGTAATTTGTTTCTATACTGTTTTCCAAGAAAAGAGTAATCTGTTTCTAGGAAGAAAATAATTTTCAGTGCACGCAAAAATGTGTTCTAAGTGAACCTCCTAGAACCAATTCCTAAGAAAATCGATAGGAGAAAAAACTTTAGAAAAAGACAAGATTAACCAGTGTTGGCTTTTTCTAGGTTTTTTCCCCTCCTATTGATTTTTTTATCAAATGTATTAATTAACCTTTGTCTGTGATAGGCGATTGATTAATATTTTTTTTTTTTTGTTTTGGCTTTTACACAGATTAGCCAATGTTTGCTATAAATTTTAACAAGCGAATGTTGCCAACTTAATGTTTTCTCATCCCAAATTCTGGTAATAAATAATTGCTCTTGAATTTGTAGCAGAAAAAAAAAATCAGAGAATTTTTTGCACAAACTCAATTTTTTATTCTAATCTGCTGTGCAATTTATTTTTCTAGTAATTTAGCTATTTTATTTTATATTATTTATTAATATTTTGGATAGATCAGATTTCTATCGAACAGTATTTATGCCTAACAGGTTAGTTTCCTAACCACCTGTTTCGTTGTTTCCTATGAATGGAACTACGCCCCCTAGTAGAAACAAATTGAACTTTTGTAAGAAATCAACTTCAGTAACTCGGAAATCCTAGCAAAAAAGGAATGAAACTATCTTGATTAATAATAGAAATTTGGAATATGTTTATTTATTTATTCATTTATTAGTTACGATTTTTCTATAGTTTACTTGGATGAAGTTGCAAAACTGTCATCTTCCAGTAGTATAATAAATCATTCAAAGGGGAAAGGCAACTTATTAGGCATATCGCTTTTGCAAATTTTTTTTATGATGCAATAGTCATTTTATTAACTCAATACCTATTACATACACAAATAAATACAATTTTATTAATCATGAAAATTATTCCTTTTAAGGTTAAAAAGTTTTTTTATATTTTTATATTATTTCGATTTTAATGTATCGATTTTTTTTTCAGAAAGCACTAAAATGTTAATGAAGTTTATTCATAATGTTTTCATTTTTTTTTTGTCATAAATATTAATATATTTCATGGCTTTAAAAAGATATAAAAAAAAAAAAATTTTAATTATAATTTCTCAGCGTTTTAATACTGTCAGCCTAAAGTAACGTAAAGTAGGCTGAAGGGCACAGAGAAACCTACAATAACTAAGTCTTACATGAAACACTATAACATAAAAAGATTAAAATTAACTTAATTATAACATTGTGTATTTAATTTAAATTATCTAAGAAAACGTCATACACCAAAGACAAAAGAAAAATCTATAAAAATAAAATAGTATATTTAAAATCCATAAACAGCATAAATTATCATTCAGTATACAGCTTGACTAGCTTGATAAAGATAACGTAACGTCCTTCCAGCGCTGGCTTCTCTTTCTCACTCTCAACTACACGAGTTGGTTTTAAGTTTTCATTTGGGACTATATCTTCCCTTCTATCTCTTGCGTCTTCGCATTCGTGCTCTGTGTGATTGAGACTGCGAACTCCACTCCAAACTTAGATCACTTGATGAAGGCGGCGTTTCAGGAAACTGTGCGTCAGAAGTCCACCGGCAAGAAGCACATGCTGGTTTCGGTGTATTTAACATTTTGCCTGGCTCTGAATTTTTACCTCCGTACGAGTCTAAAATATGCTTGTAAGCGCACTCCAAAGGCTCAGGACTGCGTCCTCGTGCCGCTGATAGACGAATACGAACACAGGCGTTGCAATAACCGCAAATATCACGACGGAGCGAGCTTCTCACCATTTTGACTGTAGGGTATTGACGCACTCTATGGACTAGCACGAGATTTCGCCTGTAGTTATATTTAAGCGCGTCGCGACGCCGACAGCCACAGCGCACGCGCCCGGCGATAACCCCAGTCCGGCGCCGGTGCTAGCGACCGCTTAGCTATGGCCTTTGAAAAAAACTTGTCTTCTAGTTGTTGTTCACTTTAAAACAATAATTATGTTTATTATCAAACAAAATACCTAAGTAATCTCCCATTAATAACTCTCAATAGTGCAATAGGTTATGCTTTATATATTTTTTATCAATATTAATTTAATTAAGTAGACTATAAATCATTTTCATTGCTTACGTTTGTTTTTGAGTCTATAATTGTTTTGCGTCCACATTTTAATACCGAGTTTGAATCGTTATTGTTCAATGGTCGTGTACAAAATGTCAATTATACGTTATTGGTGATAACATTACTGTTCTAGATCATAACCAGTAATCACCAGATCGATGTACTGCATGGTGCACTTACATTCACTTCTTAAGGAGATAAAGTTTATATAAAATTATATTCTACATAATATAAAATAAACGTACAAAACAAGTATGATTAATGGTATATTTTCATCCAACTAAAGACAGATACGATTTTATTACACTGGATAGGTATTTTTATTAATATTATAAATTAAATTCATTATGAAATATCACATAATCTTTGTATATTTTATGACATTAAATTAACTATTTATCTAATTAAAGATATACGATTACAAATGTCAAAACTTGAAATATTTCTAGAAAGAAAGATGTCAAACCAGTTGCCATTTTAAACAATCACAAACTCCTTATCTCTACATGGCAAACAAAGTCGCTATTTATAACACCCTACCAGATATTTATTCTTAACTTAATATTCCTGACATAACTGATACGTAAAACAGCCAAGGAATAATTGACGTCTGAAATTATCAGTTTCCTGTTTTGTTAAACTAAGCAAGAGCTTATAATAAATATAGGTATATTAATAGAGTATCGGAGCGCCCTCTTAATTCTTTCTAAATGAAGATAAGCGGTCAATTAACTTAACATGTCACGAACACCGCACAGGGTCTTTGATGTCATATTTTTAAAGTATATTGTTTGTTTGCGCATCACGCAAAATCTACTAAACAGATTTTGATAAAATTTGGTTTTTTGTACTACTGGTGTAAAAACCTATAATTATATCATATGGGATGCTTTAATGCGTTGAAATATTTTCTATTTTTTACGAAAAAAACTGTTTTGAACTTGAATTAAAATTTAAAAAAAATGTTTATTGACTTGGAAAGAAAAAATTTCGATGTTGGCTTATTATCTCACCAGCACAAGTATAGCGTTTTCCCCAGAAAACAATCATTTTCAGGTAAAAGCAAAACGGTTTTGTTCAGTAACATAAAGTCTGTGGAATTCAACATTTAATGATTGTTCTATGGTGGAAGTATAAGAACGCAGGGCAGACGAAGATGCTAGCAACAGCTAGTTTAGATAATTCAGACACCTTGTATTGTAATTTGGACCCTAACTTCAGTATAATAAATATATTTTTACGCGTTATTAAGTGATTTGGAATTCAAATTGCGGTGCTTTAATAATAATATAATAATCAATATATTTGGAGTGGACAAACACACTTCAACGTTTTGCTGATATCCGTAAGTGGCGTTATGCTCCACTTTCTACAAAAACTAAGTGTCATCTAAAAACAAATTGTAACATTGCAAAATGTATACATTAAACATATATATTAACAAAATTATATAAAAAAATTTGGGAATTTCACAATCGTATTAGTTGTACTGTAAAGTAAAATAAAACATTCAACCTTCCAGGAGTTAATGCGGGAAACATCAAGCGGTTTACAAACTGCAAGATCGCGATAATACGCTGACTTAGATATATTAGTGTAGGATTATTTAAAAGTTTAGATTGTCCCACCTACGATACGTAAATTTTGTGATAAGTTTGTCTACGGCATTCTGTACGCCATTTACAATTTTCGTAACTGCAGTGACCTACGCAGACTTGAGAAATTTTACGTTCAATTTGTCTTGAGCAAAGTTCCCGCGTAACGAGCCAAGACTACAAAATATCCATAGTAACTTCTAAGTTGTCTGTAACAATCATTAAGGAAGGTTGAGGTTAGTTTCTATTTGTCTTTTATAGTTAATTTGTGCAAAACATTATTATAATTGTGAGTTTTAAAGCACCTTATTTTAAGATACGTTTGTGCTGCTAAAGTAAATTGTATTTCTTTTGGTTTGTTATGAAGCTAAAAATGGTTTATAAAATACTCATTGCGAATAGTATAGTAAATTGTATGAATATGAACCTACTAATGAACTTTTACTTGCTTTTCTAAAGAATTTGTCAGTTATTCCTAATCTAGAAGTAAATCGATGCGATAACCTATAGTATGGCGTACATAATTTCATTTTTGTCGTCTTGTATGCGACAAGAACGAAATATATTCAAAAGTCGTGTGACGTCAAACGTTGTTTAAGCAAAAAATTGTGGCATAAGGCCCCAGTTCTTTGCCTTAGGTCTCTCTTACTTCCTTTGGCATGCCATATAGAGATCGCCTCTCGCTCCAACATGGCAAAAGCCAAATTAAACAAGAGTACCCACCCAGAAGATCTTCCATATATAGTATTTTTTTTGATAATAAATACTAGGAACGCCACCAAACCCTCAATTTCGACTCGCTGCGATCGCGAAATCTCGGGTGCCGTTTGAATATTGAGCGAAGCGAGCCAAGCCGAAGGCTTCGTCTTGGTATAGGATGTCGTTAATCCAAAACTTATCAGTACAATTCGATTCAAAAAATTCGGCACGCGCATCCACAATGAGACTTAAATTTTTCGAGCTAATTTTTTTACATTGAAGTCTATGGGAGTGATGTTTTTTGGACGTTATTCCTCAACGACATTGAATTTTTTTGAAATTTTTTTTTACAAACCACCACACATATCAGCCAGGTATGTGTGCAAAATTTTAAACCGAACCATTAAGCCATTTTAATGCCCACTTTGTAAAACCAATGTAAATTCTCTCAGTTGAGCGCTCCGCTCGCTTCGCTCAATAAATATATAAATAAAGAGGTCCATTCCGATATACTTACTTGTAATATAACATTACATTGGCATTACAATACATGTAACAAACAATTGTCAGCTGATGCCAAGGTGCGTAGACAGTTACCTGGTAGTTATCGGGGTATGTAGTGAGTAGAAAATCTTACTATTAGTGTACTTGTATATTAAAAGGGAACTATTCCTCTCTAATATTTCCTGTGAATAAAATTAAATTACTAGGAGTATAGATTAAAACAATTATGTAATATAAAGTTTCGTAATATGTTTTTGTCTTATAAAATTGTATTTGGTGATTATTTTATATGTTTCTTTTCCGTATTTATTATTAATATCTTATTATTATACCTTCAAATCATTTAGATCGAGTTAAAGATAAAAAGATAAATTAACTTACAATTAAAGTTTTGTAAATAATTAATAAGTAATTCTCCTCCATCGCACACTTTTGGGACAAAGTTCGGGAAAGTCCATATTTAACGAGGTATTTTTCTTCATATTTGTTTCTTAGTAATTATTATAATTAGAGAGATTTAAAATTTGTTTTTATTATGATTCACAAGATGAAAAATTAAATAAAAATATCTTCACGTATTCTTTAAAAAACAATGAATATTAAATTTCGTGAATCTTTGTCTTAAATACGTATAATAGTGGAATGGGGAAATCTAACCTTTTGTGTCTGGGTGTATTTGGTCCCCAAGTTGGTTTTTATATTGGTTCAAATATACACTATTACTGGACTGGATACCAACGACTCTTGACTTAATAGGGTCCAATCTTTGGGCGAGCGGCCAACGTCTTATAGAAAAAAAAGGAAGTAAACATCCATTTAGGTACTGACACAATTTTTTAATTTCTCATGCTATAATTTAAGCTATTGCATAAGAGGGAAATCCAGAAAACAATATTAAACCCCAATATAAAGAGAAACTACTTAATAGTAGTAACTACAAACAAAAGAACTACATAACGATACTTATCATATTTAAATTTTTATCAAATACTTAGAATACATAAAAAACATTACGATATTTTTACGACTTGTTACTATGTTATTGTAATGATTAAGCACACTAATTATATATAAAAATAGAATTGTTTTTAATTTATGTGAGTCAAATAAGTTTGGAGACAAAAAAATAGCATCAGAAGTCAGGGATATCATGATAATGAAACATTGTCACGTAACTAATTAGCAGAACATGTTACACTCCTTTACTTTTCATTCATAATTTAAGAAAAACATTATATAATTAGTATTGACAAGAATAGATCTTCTTAAAACATAAATTAAAATAATTCGGGATAAATTAAAGGTATCCATATTATAATAATGCAACAGTGTATGATAAAATAAATGGCCGAGTTTCGTAATTTGTAAGTAAATGCAATTGACTGAGATTAAAAAGTTAGCAGATAAATAATATGATGTAACTTTATACAGAAACTACGTATTAAACGAAAGAATTCTAGGTAAGATGTTTAAAATAACGAAATAATAAGTCGAGACGAATATTATAATTTCACCTCGTTTCATTTGTCAGTTATCACTCAGGTAGATAGTTTGATGTATCTTTATTGAACTCGACAAATGTCTCACGTCAAAACGTTTCGAAAGTTCAGCTATTTATCTATCATAAATATTAGAATATATTTAAAATATAACTTGATTGAGCCTCTTTAAATCTTTTATTTATAAATACTTATTTGCGTTATATTTTAAAATAATATAGTTATTTCTTTTACTGATATTAATATAAAGGAAGATCTCTCACCGTCTGACCTCTACGTTTTAAAACCGAACAAAGACAATTTTAGAGCCAGATAAAAGCAGTTTACGATAGCAATTGTATTTAATATAATATTGGTTGTTTCGACAGACCTCTGTTATCGATAAAACCGCATGATAAATGCATTTCAAAATATTAAAATTTTAGTCAGACCTATTAAAATTTTAGATTTTTTATAAGAATATTTAATATTGCTTTTACAAAAGCAATATTAAAGATTATTTTTTGTTACGTTGCCTTTTTCTGATATGACAGACACGATAAAAAAAACATGCATCAAACAGAGTCCAATTAAGATTATCAAGAATATACAAAAACATGCCATTTAAGACAAAATAAATATCAAATTATATGTTAAATGTCAAATTTTATTTATTTAAAATATTTTCAATAACACTAATATACAAATTAGCACGATTCTTACAATATTTTGTTAATCTAACTTGGAATTTTATGTAATTTTACCTTTGTAATTACTGGAAAATTCACTAAATATACTTATTAAGAGCCCCTTAACTAAAATAAATAACTATTTCGCTATAACTATTATTATTACAATGTACACCAATAAAATATAATAAATTTATGATTCAATACAGAAAAATACAACGATAAAGAGAAAAGAGAAAGATTATTTTATGTTAGCTCAAGCTTTCCGCAAGGGCATTGAAGAGATCAGTTTTGCAAAGAAAGTTTATAGACTTTAAGTAATGGAAGAAACGGTTATTTCTTTTTGAAGTGGAATCAGTTTTGGTCTTTTCTAGACGACATATAGCTCTGCAGGTTGACCAGTAGTCCAGGGCAGTGGCTTTGCGATCTAACACCACTGATGGACTCAAAAAGCTGGATAGATTGTTATGTCTCCATACTAACCTTTCTCTTATTCTGAAAGATTAAAACAAACAGAGTTGACAATCATAACATAATTTCGTATCAAAGATAATTCTTAAAATGTTACAACTAATAGCTGAAGTGCGGCGATATCTAGTTTTAACCGGTTAAAACTAGATGCAGCTGGTCACATGCGGTTAAACGTAGATGTATCCTATTTATTTTCGCTTAGATTAGGCTGGGTTTTATTTTATTAAAATAAAATAAAGAAAAATAAAAAGGTTTGGGTTAGTTTGGATATCAACTTTAAATTACTGTAGGGGTCATTGACCTCAACCTTGAGCTGTGGATAGCTCATCAGCACGGGACACTAACGTTCCGCCTTGTGCAGATACTGTCGGGGCACGACTGCTTTCAGGGTATTACGAATTTTTCCCAACAAACAAAATAAATAAAAGACAGGGATTTTCGTGGGAGCATCCTGTCAGGAAAAGACGGAGTGTCTGGTTGGAAACTCTGGGCGCATTAGGAGCTCCTTGCTATTTGACGAGTAAAGTTCATAGCAACTCGCCAGGCATCTCAACTGCTCTAGCGATTGGGCCCATGCTAGGGAATTGCGCCAGTAACTTGTTGCGGATCCTTTTAGGGCATGAGTACTTCGAGAGGTATCTGTTTAAGGTTGCTGGTCGTGAGCCCACGATGGAGAGTCATGAATGCGACTGTGCCGAGTACATGGCACAGCACATGCTGGCAGTGTGCCTGCATTCGCATGCGATTGCATGGTACTTTTTGCTGGTCTCGGTTGATTACCATAATCGGCGTTATAGGATTGTCGGATTAGCGGTCCCTTTTTTGGGTTGGTTGTGAGTTTTACACGGAGACTGTGAAGACTGGGTCTGACTAGGAGGGATATTCAGCTTCCATCTGTTATTGGACATTGGTGGAGGCAGGGGAATCCTCGGCATTATAATAAGCCTGCGACTCATGAGGGCTGCCTGTGTTGAAAACCACCCCGTGGATACCCACTATGACGGCGCTACACATCTGAGAAGATGTGTAGCAATAAAAACTTTCCAAGGTAAAAACAAAAAAAGGTTAGGTTATATAAGTTTAACCGCATGTGACCGGTTTCATCTAATTGTAGCCACACTTCGAAAATTTGCTGTAACAAATACTTGTAAAAACTAATAGCTTTATAATTATAACAGAAAGAAAAATACATACCTTTCAACAGACATGCTAGGTGAGCAAATATCGAAACTATTCTGTTCATTAAATGTTTCCTGAACTTTACTTGTAGTCATTTTCATAAGCTCATTTTTTATTTCTTCTAAAAATATATTTGATCTATTGTAATTGCTAAAGTCCTCAATCTCTAATACACTAGCATTTTCACAAGAATACCAAGGGTTGTTAGTAATGTTATATTTCGTGTTGTTTTGATCTTCCTGATCAAGAACATCATACATAGACAACGTATCTAAAATGTTTGATATATCGTCCATTGTTTCTAAATTATTTTCTGTAGTATCAGTTTTCACCCTTGTATAATATTTTGGTAGACTCCACCAGACATTAAATGCATTTGTATCATTCTTCCCCAGAACTTGAATTAGTTTATCAATATACATTTGTGAATTTTTATCACCAAATCCATTATTATCTTCTAAACTTTCTGAATCAGCCCAAGACATGCTCGAGGTTTCATCGTCAACATTAAATTCAATTTGAGACTGAGCTTCTTCTATTTGGTTGTGTTTATTTGAGTTCATATAAAACTGTAGGCAATTAACACTTTTTCTGATATCTCCTTTGTATAAATCTAAAACTCTAGCTCCTAGACCTGAAAAGCAAAATCCAACATCTGCTAAACACATAATATCTAGCCATGTACCAAGCATTCTAGGAAGAAATGAACGCATGTGTAGTATTTTTCTATTTGGCAGGAACTTCTGTAGATGTGGAGAAGATAAGGAAGATGTTACTAATATAACTGGCCTTTTAGAGCTTTGAATTAACTGTGAAAGTGCAGAACAGAACCCATCGTCCTGATCAAAAACAATATCAGCATCATCAATTAATATTAGAGACATGTCGGTGTAGACATTTTCCTGACTCTGACTCGTCTGGGACGCAGTATCAATAGATATTTGTAGTGATTTTTGAATATCTACTTTTTTGGGTCTGCCACGTTTTTTTACATTTACAATGACTTCTTGTGATTTTTGAGAATTTTCTAAATTTGATTTGCCTCTGTTTACTTTATGAGATTGAGTGGCTTCCTGTAAATCTTGCAACATAATTTTACCTGTCCTCTTTCTACTGGCATTCACTTCAATTACCTTAATAGCTAGCTCGGCAGCAACAGCATAAACACTACTAGTTTTTCCAGACCCTGTTTGTCCTGATATTATTAGTAAATTATCAGTATTCCTTAGAACATCTCTTGTGTCAGTATCAGAGTGGTAAAAATCAGATGAGTCAGAATCATAATTTTTACTACTGCTTGCTTTAATTAAACTTTCAGTCCATGTCTCAAGCCATCTTTTTAACTCTTTGATACTTTCAAAATTACCTATAATTTGTTTTGAAGATGTTGGTTTATACTTTTCGCACCAATTAATCTTATCTGGTGTTTCATTTCTTGTATTGTTAAAGCTATCTATTATTTCTATACTATTATCCATATCTGGAAAAATGCAGTCTTTAAATTCTCCTTTGCTTTTGCTTCTAAGTAAGTGGTATGTACGATATACAGGGAATTTGGGATATGCATTTTTTAGACTCATAAGTAATTTATTTGGCTTGTGTTTCACGCTTGGTATACTGAAATTGTTATTTGGGATGGTTGTGAAAAATGTTTTAAATGAACTTTTATAATCCCAATTATTATCTTCACTTCTATGGGATAAATTAAATATATTACAGTATTTTTTTGTGCACATATTAGTCTGTTGTACATGAACAACATGTAGAATGTTTTCAGAAATTGGAATATTGGACTTAAATTTTTTAGATTTTTTCAATTTGTCTGGAACTCCACTTTTGAGAAAGTTGTCTCTTGCTTCAATGGCTGCGGGTGACAGTTGAGGTTTCGAAATAAAAATAGGAGCTAATTTTGTCACCTTTTTGTCTTTGACTGATTCTGTCTTTTTTGATGAAGTGTTGTTAATATTTTTAACCCTCTTTTCAGTCTTTAATACTTTATTTTGAGGGTTTTTTTGTGAATTAATTTGATTTTTCGATACTTTCAGAGATAATTTTAGAGGTTTGGCTGTTTCTTTTTTGAGTGTTAAAGTTTCATCAACAACTATAATTTCATTTTTAATTTGTGTATTCTCAATATCACTTTTTATGGATAACCTTCCATTATTCTTTTTTTTCTTTGGTGTAAAAATATGTAATTCTTCATCAGAACTAAATAAATTAACATCATCTGAATATTTAATTGGTTTTTTAGTAACTCTTTTTGGTCTTTCATCAATTTGAGAAGGCTCACTTATCTGCTCCAATTTTATTGGTATCAGTGGTTCTTCCTTATTTTTAACATTATCTAAATTTCGTTTTCTCTTCCTTCTTTCAGAATTTTCTTCAATTTCATTTGAATTTCTACTCTTCAATGAATAATCTGTCCCTTCACTTAAATCCTCGATACTTGTAGTAAATTTTAGTGTTTTTATTTTCTTTTTTCGTTTAGGTGTGAATTTTACTTTTATAACTTTATTGTTTTTATCTGGAAGACTGTTATCAGAAAGATCTAATGAACTATCAGAATCTTTTGTAACTTTGTTGAAATAACTGAGCATATTTTCCTTTTTTTTTATTGATGGGGACAGTTTATTTAAAAACTCCATATCTTCTTGTGCAATTTTTATTACTGTGTTATTATCCTGCATTTTACTAGTTGGTTCATTAAATATATCACATAATTGTAATGTTTTCTTTTTCTTCTTTTCTTTTACGACTTTTTTATTTGTTTGGTTTTGTGGTAAGCTGTTTACAACTGGAGAATAAGGGGATACACTTCTATTAATCTCGGGACTTGTTAACATGTCTTTTAATTTTTCTGCCCGTTCCAACATTTTTTGCATTACCACCTTATCTCGGTGTTCTTCTATTTCCTTTTTCTTTAATGATCCTTTAGCTTCTGCCATTTTCTCTAATGACAGAACTCTTTTAGCTTTTATTTCTTTTTTCTCTTTGACCTCATCCAACTCTAAATCAAGAAGTATTTTAGATTTACCTGGAGAGTTACTACCAATGATTTTGTTCCTTGAATTCATCATAACTGCAAAAGCATCCATTTGTTTAATTTGATTCTCATTATTCATTAATGCTGGAACTTCATCATTTAGGATCATATTCTGAACACAAGGTTCACCAATATCACTTAACTTATTAGAGCCTAACTCTTTACAAGGTTTTTTTGTTCTGACCATTTTGAGTAAATAATTTCTGGGTTTATCTTTGTTGTCAGTATTATTAATATTACAATTTTCCCCTTCAGTGTTTATAGATTTAATTTTTAATGAATTTATTAAGCTCTGTGAAACATCTAATATATCAGGATCTTCATCATTATTTCTTCTCAACTTGTACTTTTTTAGTTTCTTCTTTAATTCTTTTTTACATTTTACTTTTAAAATATTTTCTCTAGATTTTAATATGCTTCTATTATTATTATTCGTGTAAACACTACTAAGGCACTCATTCGGTCCTTCACTTATTACAGCATCTCCCTCAAGAACGTTGGACATCACTATTCTGCAATAATAAACAGAGATAATCTTATACTTCTGATTATACTTAAAAGACGCTCTTACGTACGTGGAACTAGGAAATCTATGCATATTACGACTGCTATTGTATACGAACCATGCATTCTTCCATAATAATACTAATTATCATTTTTCTAGACGAAACTAAAGGCAAATAGAAAAGATGTCTATTCAGGAGTATAACCATTCAATTTTTTTGTATATATTTCATGTATTTTTTTGTAAATAAACTAATTTTATAAAAATAGCCACTTCAACAAAATTGGCGCCTTACTAGTTATTTGTAACGTCAAAAGTCAAACGTCAAATGAACATGCATCACTTTGACATTTTATATGTTGCATTTGCTAAATCTATGGCTATACAGCCCGGATGAAAGCTACAATCAAATAATTGAAAAAAAAACGATCTTTCATAACTTATTACATAGTTTAAGTCCACTATTGACATTTGTTATGAAAAGATATTTTATATAATAATATTATTTTCGGTAGTTTAGTTCTTTTAAAAAAGAAACCTGTGTTGTTTAAAGTTGCTACACAAGCCCTGCAATTTTTTATCTTCTCTTTATTTGTTTTTAACAAACCATAACAATAAACATTTCGTGATTTAAACTTTTATTAACAATAATAGGGCAACCATTTATATTTATACCGGTTCTTCAGAACCTGTGAGTAAATGTTTCGATTTTGACTCTGCTATATTAGATTTGTCGATTTCAGTCTGTCTCTTAAATTCGCAAAACCCGGAAAGTCTGGGTTAAAATTTTGTAAATATTTAAATTTACAAAACTATTTCTACAATGTCTTCGAAAGCTCTTGCAATACCCCTTGTTCGTCACGTTACTGTAAGTTTTACAATACAAGAATTATATTTAAAATATTTCTCCTTAATTCTTATGTCAAAACCCTGTTATGTAAAACTAGTAGATAGGGCTGTTAGACCTTCGTGTGATATTTAAACATGCTTATAGGTAAGAGGTTACGCTCAGGCTGCTCCCGCGGTCAGAAAGGATGCTAGACTTCAGTCAAGTGTTTTGCCTAATAAAACTTTCGTGGCTGCTTTAGACAACGGCTCTCCAGTTACTCGAGTCACTATTGCTTTCAAGTAAGTAATAAATTTAGTTCATTTTATTTTATCTGTTTAGTGCATAAATAACATAATTAGGAGAAAGTTTCAAATAATATTGAAAACTATATAACAATTAAAATTCTCTAGGGCTGGCTCTCGTTATGAACCATCAACTGAGCTGGGCATATCCCATGTTCTTCGCTCAGCTGCGGGACTTTCCACTAAGAATGCAAGTGCTTTCATGATTTCACGCAAGCTCTCTCAAATTGGAGCATCCTTCAATGCTACTGGAGATCGTGAAATTGTTTATTACACCCTTGAAGTAAGTATTAATAATTAATTATATCCTCAGTCTTAGTTTAACAAATAAATATAATTAATTTGTATATATTAATTTTGTAAGAACATATTAAGTATCAATTTGTAAGTTTTAGTGTTGGTAAATATTTAATTTGCCATTGAAAAATGTAAATATACTATTTTAATAAAATATTATTGTTTTCTTACAGGCTTCACAAGAAAACTTGCAAGAAGCTTTGGTGTACTTGAACAACATTGTGTCCAACCAAGAATTTAGACCATGGGAGTTAAGTGATAATCAGCCTCGCTTGAAGTTTGACATAGTTACACTCTCTCCTCAGGTGAATATAGTTACTAGACTTGGCTTTAAGATTGAGAATTAAATCTAAGACTCTCTCAATATGAAATTAATATTTTATATTTTTGCTATTACAATGAAATTATTTTTTTCTATTGTTGAGTATAACATTGTACAAAAATAAATTAATAATTCTTCATATAATGGTACAATACTAGTTCTAGTATTGTTGTTGTACTTCTATTTTCAATTTACAAACATGAAAAAAGTTACTAAATAAAGAAAACAATTGCAGGTTCGTGCTGTAGATCTGCTTCATAAGGCAGCTTACCGACGTGGCCTTGGTAACTCCCTTTTCATCTCTCCGAAGAGGATTGGCAACATCAGTTCTGAATCCTTGCAACATTTTGCATCCACCTCCTTGACGAATAGCCGTTGTGCTGTATCTATTGTTGGGGGCTCCCAGGTTATTTTATTAATTACATTTTTCTTCTCTATTTTATTTTTAAAATTTCTGTTACCTGCAGTTATATCTTCATGAAGACATCCACCCATAGTTTCAAATTTATTTACTTTTTGTTATTTTTATCTTACTAGTTTCTGTAATTTCCCATGAAAAAGCATTTTGCCCATTTGTAAAAATTATCAAATAGTTTTTTTACTATTCAGAGTCAACAATTCTCTTTATTTTGTTAATTTAGTTAATTTATGCACAAAATACATTAAAATATAGGTTTGGAGTACAAATTACTTATTATGTATTATATATACTTTGATTTTGCATATAATTATTATCTGGTTTTGGCTAATAATTTGGCTTTTAGACTGCAAAATATTTGTGATGGTGTGATCCACAGCCAAGTTAATTATAAATGTTGATAGCCAAATATTTTTTTATTACATAATGTTAATGAAAAACATGTTTTTTTTTATCACAAGTAGTAACATATGTTAAGTTTATTAATTTCTTATTAAAATATAGGACACAGCTGCATTAGTAGCTCAAGCCCTCCAGCTGCATGCCAGTGGAGATGCTCAAACCCCTCCCTCTGTTTACTTTGGTGGTGAATTAAGGTATTGTTTTATAATACATTATATATATTATAATAACTTAATCATATTTGATTGCTATGTACAAAATAGTAGTTATGTAATAAGTTTATGATTTCACTTTTAATATAAATTATATTGACTTTATGTTGTTAATTTTACATACAGGAAAGAAATGGGCGGAGACCTGGCTCATGTGGCATTGGCTGTGCCTGGTGCTCCAGCTGGTTCCCCTCAGAGCCTCGCTTTAGCTGTAGCTGCTAAAGGTAACATATTATGTCTTTTTTGTATTAAAATTTTCGTGATCCATGATTACTATTATAAATAATTATACGGCTGTTCTCACGTAAATATGATCAGAATTTGGACGTTTAGTTTCGAACTCATTTGGGTCCTTATTAATGAGCTTTGAGTATGGCGGAATTGCATTTTGAACTGTATTATCTGTCTGTAAGAAATACAAATAACATGAATTCCTATAATGTACACGAAATGTTATGTATGAATTTCTATCTATTGTTAGTAATTTTTGTAAGCTTGCATCCCACTTGATTATACTATCATTATATTTTTATTTGGTTAAAATTGGTTCGCAATGTTAGTATTTCATCATCACTGATTATGTATCTACTTTTTAGTATGAATTGATTACTCTGATCGATATATTATATGGGCCTTATATTATTTATTTTATGTAGTTACATGTCTAACAGGAAGTCTTTCAAAATTGATACAAGGCTCTCTTTTGTCGTTATCAAAATTAATTTAAAAAAAAACACACCGTTGTGTTAAGCCGCCGTAGTCTTCAAACTCAAAATGACACAAGCGTCCTGAGGCCATAGTGAACGTGCTAACATACTTATGTAGTATATTAATTTAATATATACTTGTTCAATATATACTGTATAAATCCATAAAAAAATTGATAGTTTAGTTACTTAATTTCAAAACTTGTAATATTATTTTTTATAGCTCTTGGAAACGGCCCAGTCACAAAATGGGGAGCGGACAATACACCCCTGGCTAAGGCTATTGGTAATATTGGACCCTTCGCTGCTGCTGGATTCAATGTATCATACTCTGACAGTGGTCTCTTTGGAATAGTGCTGTCTGTTCCCAAAGACGAAGCTAATGCTGTAAGTATATTGCAATAGTTACTAAATTCATTGTTTATCTTATATGAGTGATGATTTTCTTTTTATTTATTTGCACGATTTTTTTTCTTTAAATAACAACTCCTCGAAAAAATAATCTGTGTCGTGGGTTTCACAAACATAGAAATAAATGACTGAAATAACAACACTCAGACTCGAAATAACAATGTGTGGATTACACAACAACTGTCCCATGTGAGAATTACACCAACTACCTTTGGCTCAGCAGACAGGTCCTAACCCTAAACCTTACCATAATACCAATCGGTTGTCTAATTTTCAAATAAACTTTTAACATGCAAATATTTTTTTTAGTATTTTGTTGTGTGAAGTTAATGTTAATTGGAAATTGAATGCATGAAACTATTAAATAATTATATATTTTTAGGCCCTTAAAGCCGCTGTAAAACTACTGAAGAATCCCAACCTTAGTGGTGATGCAATCAAAGCTGGTAAAAACCAACTGAAGTTGCAAGTGCTCACTGATGCTGAGAGTGGATCTGCACTATCTGAATCCCTCGCTGCTCAAGGATTGTACAGTGGCTCGGTTAAATCAGCTGCAGATATTGCTAAAGATATTGACCAACTGTCTTCTAGTGATATTTCTCAGGTATATCTTATATTTGAATAAATTTTAAACCGCTATGTTGTTATATATATCATTTATTTTTTATATAATTGTTATTTGTTATTTATTTTGTACATAATTAATAACGAATATTGTTTAGGTTCTGTCAAATGCAACTAAGAACAAGGTGTCCATGGGTGCTGCAGGAAACCTCGCATTTGTACCTTATGTAGATGAAGTCTAAGCCATGTAGTTAATAGAGATTAGAAAATGTTATATGATTTATTCAATTTCAAGTAAAATGATTGTCATAAAACATACAATTAATGTAATTTATTGTTGTATTAAATAAATTTGTTTATTTACAATATTTTTGTTTATCTGTCTTTTGGACTAGACTGAAAAATCGCACGGAAAATACTAAAATATAGTAGCTTGCAATATTTTATCAGAAGATATATATTTTTTTTAATTTTCTTTTCTTGGGACTAGACTCTCAAACATTAGTACGCACAGGAAGATGCGTTACTTAAATAAAATATCTATATAATACAATAATTTAAACAACAATAATTTATTCGAAAGAATTCGAATAGTCTATTTAAATGATTTTTAGTCATTTATATTTTCACTAGGATTCATTTTTTTGGAATTTAAGCCTTTGTAAAGTATTTATTTATTTCTTCTCCACTTTAATCAAGTGGAAGCGACAGAAGGGCCTATTTCGACACCATATTTATCGAAATAGCTCTTCTATTGACACTCCCAACTTAGCTAAGCTTAGCTAAGCTACGAGGGCTCTGAATATGCCCAGTGAAGAACCACACAACAAACTCAAGCAAGTATATTTTATTGTGATCACTGTTTAACAAATGTTAAAATAAACAATTTGCGAACTAGAACTGAAATAAAAGTAAATAAAGTAAGTTTTTGCTTCTAATATTACCTTTTTCTTAACACCGTTGCTGCAACAACTGCTTCAACTAAAAGCTAACTATAATTTATTATAAAGACAGGGTCAAAAAATAATTAGGGCTGAGAAAACCTATCGGGTTTGGCTAAAAATGAACCATGTATTTGGTACTAAATACAATTAAAATTAAAATATGCACTATTTAACATCTTGGCCCACTAGTATCGGAAAGCAATATATTATTATAAATATTTGAAATAATTCATGTGGAATATCATGGATGATTCTGTATACTTTAGTAATTTGAAATTTAAAATAGGGTGATAATATAATTAGTACTATTTACCTGAGAGCTGTAAACTAAGGGGTGTTTAAAAAAACTTATATTAGGCCATTATTAAAATATAATTTTTAATACTTCAAACTAATTTCATTTAGAAATACCAGCATGAATTATAACAGCTATGAAAATTATCACAAATAAGTGACCAAAACTCACATCACTGAAAATTTGAACTATTGTGAAACATTTCACTAGGGAGTACAAGTATTTAATCTGAAAATCAATAAATAACAAACTCTAACAAAAAGTAATTTAAGAAATAATAAACAGTTAGGAAAATAGATGAAATCTGGTTTTTAACAACAAATTACTAATATATAGGTGTATCAGCAAATTGCTGTTTTATTATATATAGTATGTGATGGATATGAATATTTATATTTTGAACAACATAACAAGAACCATTTAAACTACATAAGAAAATATAGAAAATGAAATACAATAATGTTTTATAATATCTTTATTGCACTTCAGCTTCGGTCAGTAACATATTTGGAATTCCTTTAGTTATTGGAAATTTCCGTCCCGATTCTGGGCACGTTAAATGTCCCTCTTCCACCTCAACTTCTAATAAAACTCTATGTGCTTTCTTTAAAAAATCAGAATCCTCTTCATATTTGGGTTGAACAACTTGCGGTAATCCTTCACTATAACCTATACTATTCGCAGCTTTCCACAAAACTTCCCAGTCTAATTTTGGAATTATACGGGTAACAAATTCTGGATTGAAGTCAACTTCATTAATTTTCACATCTGTTGCATTTATAGCAAGGGGGTAACCAGTTACAACGCCTTTCAAACATTTTGAAGTTAGCATATTATGAGTGATCAACTTCATTTTAATTGATTATAGAATATTTAAAGTAAATCATATATATACCCGGCACAAATTATTTTTTTATTCAAATCACTGCAATTATTGCAATCACTACTATAATATCGCCTCTCCTTTTTAATAGTAATTTTTTATGTTATTCACACTTAAATTATATACAAACATTAAACAAAAATTAGAACATTCCACATTACAATGTATTGATATTTGTCATATATCAAGTGTCATGTTTCTTAACCCATTGTGAAAAAAAGGTTATAACAGAGTGAATAATTAACGCCGGAAAAGTGTAGTAAAGAAGTTTGTTTTATCTGTTATTATGTTTTTGTTAAATAACAAGTATGTGTGACGAGGATAGTTATATTTTTTAATAGGATGATGTTATTTTGATAAGTTTTTATCATAGGTATATTTTATCCAGGTCATGCACGGTTGAGCGCCCCTAAATCGAGATCTGGGTCCCGTTGTTGCATCGATAACAATGCCCAGATTCTTAAAATGGATTCTTCCTAAAATAATTAATATATAAAAACACAAATCCCACATTCTAAAAATTTTACTTTCGTATAGAAAAACGTATTAAATTGTATTAATATTTAAATATCTGTTATTTAATTATAATAATAACCATTCATTAATTTTTAAAGTATAACATACAAAGAAACAAACAAATAAATATAAGATTTTGCACTTTTTTAACTTTGTCTTTTAGTTGATTAATATATTTAATGTCAAGTTTGCACCTCTTTACTATTTTATAATATCTATATATTTTTTTATTGCAACACCATATCTATTATCTGTTTCATATTTGTTATTTGTATGTTGTAAATTGTATTGAATTGTAAATCATGAATGTTAAATGAATATAAGCAGTGTCGAGCGATTTATGAGTGGCGCAATATTTCGTAAATCATGTGAAATCTGTTTTCATGTTGCATTTATACAATCGACATGTCCAAGTCACGATCCAATTCGGAGGTCAAAATCAAAGAACCAACCACGTCACAGGCGGCGATGTCTCAACATTGGCAATACAAAAACAACAAACCGTCACAAAGGAAAGCATCTTACGCGAATGCAATAGCTTCGACTTCTAGATCCAATCTGAATAATGCTGCTAATCATGATATTTCACAACAATGCCAAAATATAAGCATCAATAGTAATCAAGTCAAAAATGCTGAACAAAATTACGATAAAAGTGCGAGTAAAAACAAAAATGCTAAGAAGAAAGAAAGGTCAAAAGATTTGAATTTGCAAATGCCTGTTATTAATGCAAATCCTCCTCAAGCTGTTCAAACAGCACCTCCAGTATTTGCACAAAACGATGTTAATCAAGTTAACGAGTTTTTTTATAAACACTTAACACCGCTATATGCAAACACTAGTGTACGACACTTAGAGAATTTGATTCACCATCCACAATATAATCATTTCTATAAAATGCATGGTATTCATCTTAGAGAAATGTTTCAATTTCAAAATCATCAGATTTTGGCAAGCTCCCCAAATTCACCTTTACATCCAAATGCGACCTCAGTACTAGGTTCTTATACCCCTCCTGTAAATTTAGTACAACAACCAACTACACCTAAATATATTCAAAATGCTATGCAGCATCCATTGCTGTCACAGACATATATAAATAAAAATTATATTAATCACAATGCACATTTCCCTCCACTCAACAAAGCAAATGCAAAGGTACATCAAAACAAAACCAGTAACAATTCACCTAACCAAAAGAACAAACAAAAGAAAGATCAGAATGATGAAAAGAGAGTATTTGAATCCTATTTAAATGCAAGTAATGTATTAATAGGTTTAAAGAATAATACTTTAATTGAAGGAGTTTTAAGAATAAACCCAAAGCAATTCCAAAACTCTTATGTCTCAAGTATGGTTAGCAATGAACAAGATATTCTTATAGAGGGAATTAAAAATAGAAATAGAGCACTGGAAGGTGATGTGGTTTTTGTACAATATATTGAGAGTGATGAAGAG
This sequence comes from Mechanitis mazaeus, assembly GCA_959347395.1. Classification (NCBI taxonomy): domain Eukaryota; kingdom Metazoa; phylum Arthropoda; class Insecta; order Lepidoptera; family Nymphalidae; genus Mechanitis; species Mechanitis mazaeus. The sequence continues at coordinate 17,916,778 of OY365747.1, forward strand.
GAGGAAGCATCTAATAATGCCGATAGTGATAATAAACAGAAAAGAGGAAAGGTAGTGTATATCAAGGAAAAAGTTCATACTCGGAAATGCATTGGTAATTTAAAATTAATGCCAGATAAAAACAGACAAAGAGCTCTCTTTATACCTAGAGATTTCAGGATACCTAGACTCAACATACCATTTACTAATTGGCCTGATAACTTTTATCATGATTCAAAAAATTATGAAAATACATTGTTTCTTGCAAATATTGTTGATTGGTTTGATGTGAGGTTTGCATTAGGAAGAATCATATGCAATTTAGGGCAGACAGGAGATATAGAGACTGAAAATAAAGCTATATTAGCTCAATGGGATTTAGATGTTACCCCTTTTGGTTCTGATGTTCGTCATTTATTTCCTCGTCTTGATTATGTTGTGCCAGAGGAAGAAATTAAATTAAGGGAGGATTGTAGAAAGTTATGCATTTTCAGTATTGATCCTTCTAATTGCCGTGATATTGATGATGCTGTGTCATGCAGAAAACTTGATAATGGCAATTATGAAGTAGGTGTTCATATATCAGATGTGTCTTACTTTTTAAAGGAAAATACTTTATTAGATGAACAAGTTAGTATAAAAGCCACAACAATATATATGGTAGAGAGAGCATACCATATGTTGCCAGATGAATTATGTATGCTGTGTTCCCTCTTCCCTGGTGTGGATAAACTTGCATTTAGCGTATTTTGGGAAATGACTGAGGATGGTGAAATTATGAACCACAGATTTGCAAGAACTGTAATTCACTCCTGCTGTCAACTAGCATATGATCATGCTCAAGCTATAATTGATGGAAGTGAGGATGCTGAAAAAGATTTTCCTGAAATATATAATGAATTTCAGTATACAGATATTTATAATACAATAAAAATTTTGGCCAATATGTCAGCAATACTAAGGAAAAGAAGATTTGACAATGGTGCATTGCGTATTGATCAAACCAAGATTTCATTCAAGTTAAATCCAACAAATGGGTTACCTGAATCCTACTGCATATATGAGAGTAAAGAGAGTCATCAACTTATTGAAGAATATATGTTACTGGCCAACATGGCAGTTGCTAATAGAATATATGAAGATCATCCACAACTGGCATTTTTAAGATGTCATCCTGACCCTAGTAGTCATATGTTGAAACAACTTCAAAAGTCACTAAAACCTTTGGGAATTGACATAGATATTACAACTGCAGGACACTTGCATAAGTCAATATTAAAGTATTTGGAGTCAGATGATTTGCACAAAGGAAAAGCAATGGTTCTGAATATGTTATGTACTAAACCCATGACCAGAGCTAAATATTTTTGTGCAGCTAGTTGTGGGGATGACAGTTTCCATCATTATGCTCTTAATGTCCCACTCTATACACATTTTACAAGTCCAATTAGAAGATATGCAGATATTATGGTACATAGGTAAATATTTTTATATAACTCCTTAATTATTTTTTCGTAAAATATACAAAAATGAAATATATAAAATTTATAAATATTTCAGATTGTTAGCGGCAAGTCTAAAGTACAATGAACTTCCATCATGGGAGGTTGTCAAAGTCAGCATGGTAGCTGCTCAGTGCAACAAACAGAAGTACAATGCTAAGAGAGCAGGAGAAATGTCCACAGAGTTGTATACATTAAAGTACATAGAACTGAACTCACCAGTCTTAACTGAAGCTGTTGTTGTGGAGATAAGAAAAAAATACATTGATGTAATTGTTATAGCTATGGGCTTAAATCGTAGAATCTTTTTTAATAATGTAAGTTCAATTTATTAACTAATCTAAGAAATTTGTTTTTTAAATTACATTTGAGAATCACAAAACATATTGGATAAATTACATAGAAATAAAATAAGCACTGCTGGATATTTTTTTACAATCAAAAGCTAACTTTGAAGCAACAGTATCAAAATATATTCTATATATAAAATTTAACCTTATGTGTTTTTATTTCAGGATTTCCCAGGTGAATTTAACTGTATCCAAAATGATGCCGATGTTAAGTTAACGAAAATGGAGTTGACCTGGAAGGCAATTGATACTGAACCAGCAGTGAAACAGGTGATAGAAGTATTTTCAATATTACAAGTGGAATTATACAAAGGGGATGACATGGTGAAGGTAGAGACAAAGATTGTAAGGCCAAACTAATAATGATTAGTCAATTATTTATAAAAAAAAAATAATAGAACATATAATTTTTAAGAATTACTAGATTCTATCTATTTTTATATATTATTTTTTGTAATTTTGACCTGACTTGTATGGAAAATACATTATTGTTAATAATTTTTGTGTGTGTGAATTTTTCAAGTATTGTATTTTATGTGATTTATATTATTTAGCACAAAACATATCGCATATTAATAAATATATTTTAATTTTTATGGATTTAATAATGACATACTGAAATTTAGAATAGTTTGAATAGCATAATTATGTTTTTTTTAATATAATGTAACCCTTACAGCTTAAAGGTTTCACCTGACCACAATAATGTTTTTATTTTTTTATTTTTTTATGTGTTAGATAGAACAAGTAGCTAATAATTGTAAATACAAAAATAATGAATGATGTTAGAAATTCTTGATTTTTCTAGAGCATTTTGTATTTTATTTATCTATGCCTATTATGAACAAGTTATGAACAAGTAGTGATATTAGCTTAAGTTAAATGCTCAATTTGACCTTTTTGAATCTTTTCCACTGTTTAGTTTCACTTATTACTAATATCTTATATTTTGTCTCTTAAAATTGACATAGAGTATGTTATGTTCCCTAAATAATATAATGAACATTTATACATAATAAATTTATTAAATTTGCCAGATCTGTACACTATACTTTTTTATTGATCGAGCTACATTAAAAATTCTATAGACTAAAACTATGCCTTTTTTTTCCCTTGAACATAGAAATTAGAGTAGAGAAATGTTGATTAAGTTACATAACGTGACTTATTTAAAATAAATGACAAAGTATCAGTATTATAAACTTCAAATATGGATCTAGAGTAAAAGTTATTTAATCTGACAAGGATTATTACATATTGAAGTAAAAGTATGTAATTTAAGAAGTTTATAACGTTTTTCCTGGAATTTGATCAAAAAATAGGTCAGGTATTGTCAAAAACATGCTTCGAGATAAATCACTTTTGGTGTACTGACCAAATACAAACAAGCAGCGGCCTGCAAAACTATTATTTGTCGTGTTTTAGAGGCCAAATAAATTATGTAAACCTATTTGTCGTGATATGTAAAAGTCGAACCAATTTTTTTGCTCCAAGATATGGCAACAAGGAGATTATTTAAGCAAGGTTTTATTTTAATTTCGAACTGGCTTGCAAATAAAGCTGTTTTTTGCTGAGGTTTATTAAAAAAAACCAAATATACTCTTTGGCGCGTAAAAATGTTTGTTGTTCGTTGTTTGTCATTGATCTTGAAAAGTAATTGTTGTATAATGTTGAATAATGGTCAGTAATGAGTTCAACTCATTACTGAACAATGATGGCAATGAGTGTAATGAAGTTAGTAAATGCCACACGAAATTCAAGAGGCCGCACGACGCCTAATAGACAACTTCTTGCCACAAAAATCGAAAGAAAAAATTTGAAAATGTATGAAAATTCATATTTTAATTAGTTTATCAGCAATTTCCTTGGGGATTTTATAATTTCTAATGTTTTTAGACCGCTATACCAGGCAACACCGTTCTGTCAAAAGTTTTAATTGATAACTTCTGATTTGAATTTCAACTCATAAATAGTTATAATTTGGTTTTTATACATTATTCTAAACAGTGTTTTATATTTCTTATGGGAAAAACGGTAATTAAAATAGAAAAAAGTATGAGATATGGATAAGATAGAAAACATTCATGACTTTCTAAATAAAGAACAATTTAATAATGTATCTGGTTTTTTCGAAGGATTATCATTATTTTTTAATCGCAAGAAAATTTATACTTTAGATTCAATTAAATCAAACCTCATCGATGAGGATTTAATTACTGAAATAAAAGAGCTACCAGATGATGTAACTGTATCCTTTGGAAAAACTTTAAGAGACCTAAAATGCACAATAACAGGGCATCAAAATTTAAGGGAACACGATATCTATTTGAAATATAAAGCTGCTAAAAAACTAATTGTGGTTGCTGTTGACTTACCTCATTCGGAGCTACAAGATCATGAATACTCATCTATTGAACAAGTTGCATCTGCATTTAAAAATTATGTTACTGGCTTATCTGCATATTTCTATGAACTGGAAAATATAGATCGTAATTTTATTATAAGGGAACCTGTAAAACCTACTTTTAAAGATGATTATAGAAGAATTTTAGTAGGTGGGTATCTTAAACATTGAATTTTAAATAGTTATTTTTAAGTATAATAGAAGTCAAATATGAAATCGAGTGCCTTTCATAAATATGAATTGAAAGTGCTTTTACGTTATTACACATTTTATAATACTTTTATATGGACTAAATAATTTACTTTATTTTCTAAATAGATATTAAATAAACAAAAATTGATTAAAATATTAATTACAATATATATAATTAATATTTTAAGTATATTAATATATTATATAAATAGTAAGTAATAAATAAATAATAAAAAAATTATAACTTTATCATTTCATTTTATGGTTTAACTTATTATGTTTGTAGTAATTGATTGTTTTTATGCAGATAACAAGACTTGGCTACATGTAGAAGTGACTAGTGATGGTCTGGCAAGAAATGTGCATATTATAGGAAATTCTGAACAACAGCAGGACAAAGTGAAAAATTGTCTTTTTAATTGGGATCATGATAAAAATATTGTGGAAAATATTAATAACTTATTTGGTAAGTTATCATAGTGCTAAGTTATGATTATATAAGATTTCATTATACATATTTTCAAAAGTTTCTATGATTAAGATAAAAAAAATTAAGTTTCTGATTATTCAAATTAATGTTATTTTAAATAAAATTACCATTTAGATGTCAAGAATCACTCTATTAGTTGGGAAAATGAAATGGTAAAAGAAATGGAAGTTGACGAACTGCCTGCTTGTTGCATATGCTTTTGTGTAGAATTACCAGATTGTCCAGGAATACCTCAGCCACTGTGCCAAAATTCTAACTGTGAAGCATATTATCATCGGAATTGTTTATTTACTGTAAGCTTTATTTATTTATATACTCTTCAAGGTTTTTAACAAACATTATAAAAATACACAATTTAATAAAACTAACTTAATAAATATAAATGTTTTTTTAGTTCTCAGAGTTCATAGAATTGGTAAAGTGTTACACTTACAGGAATAAATCTAAAAATAAAAAAGCCTAATTTATATTTAGACACTCTGATAAAAAAAAATAAAAAAATAAAATAAAATAAAATAATTGTTTTATATTGTAAGGTTAAATAAATATATATATATATATATATATATATATATATATATATATTTTTTTTTTTTTTCTAAACATTTGTAATTTTTACAATATCGTAATAAGAATTTACATATTTTCAGTGGCTGGTGGCATGTGATGGTGGACGAATGCCAGCATTTGGTGTTGTAAATGGCACTTGTCCTAGATGCCTTCAACCTACAGCTTGTAATGAAAAAGATAACTATTAGGATAGAAAAGTGGTATAAGACAAATACTTACTTTTATTAATTGGTAGATTAAATAAATACAAAAAGTATTGAAATTTTATTGCAAAAGTGAAAGTATCATATTAAATGAAGTCATATTGTTTTTTACAGAGAGATGTTATTTATTTGAAAATTATTTTAGAATTTGTTAACATATATTTTTGTATTAGTATAGAGTTGCAGAGAATTGCTTTATGCAGTATTTTATATGGTAAATAAGAAGCAACATTTTTATAATATATTTGCAAGGACATTTTCTAATACTTAAGCCTAAAATTATATATTATTAGAGATTTCTGTTCTCTTCTTTTATAACTTAGACCTTTTTTGTGATTGAATTTTGTATTGTAGTTACAAAGTTTTCGACATGAAAATTATATTATCTTTTTTGGATGTATAGTTTTCCCTCCACCCCTCACTTCTACGTCCTGCCTTCCATTATCACATGTCCAGCGTCAAGGTCATTATGTATGTGGATTATTGTTTATATTTCGTATTATCAGCTAACCAATGACATCAATAAACACAAAAAAAACTTTATCTCGGATGACATTTTATTCTTGATTCAATTGTTTTATTTTATAAGAATTTGTAAAGTATGGATCCATATATACTTTCTCATTTTATCTTTTAAAGTGAAAGTAAAATTACTTTTAATGTAAACATTATTTTTTGGCTGTGATATGAAATTAAATATATGATGTCATTGACTTTATTGTAAAGCTAAAAGTATTTGATATTTTTCTTTTAATTTTTTTACTTTTATATCAAGCCGTTCAGCCAATACATAGCATGCCGGATTGTGCCTACAACATAACATTGTGATTAATTATGGAAAATATTATCCTAGTGATAATATGTAGTAGTATACAGGGATATAGGATCTAACAGTAAAAGAATCAGTAGTAGGTACCTATCTACCGGAGATTTCCCCGAACATACAAACTCTCATTCTTTACCGTTTTTAATATATTTTTTAGATTTTGTTACTAGCTTTTTTCTTTTGTTATTTCTCTCAAATGAAACTAGGCAGTTGTGTAAGATTTTTATGATACACTTTTTTACATTTCGCTAAGCTTATGCTGAAGTATGTAATTTCAACACTTGATCTCACTGGCCGCCGTAAATATATGTTTTGCTATCACAGAAATAAAATTTCTAAAAAAAGATATTTTTTTTGTAAGCGGCAAACGAATAGAACTTAGAAGTGATCACGTAAAAGTGAACGTCGAGCTTTGTGAATAAGAGCAAACGCCATCTAGGAGGAATAAGATGGCATATAAATCCAAGTTTACACAAACGCGGTCGAATAAGTAGAAAAATTAGCATTCAAAACACCAAAAACTGATGGTAAGTGATGACGGCCAGAGGAACCATGAGTAGTTTGCAACATATAGACAAGTCCGTGCGGATCATTGGGATCCCTGGGATGTCCGTCCATTACTCAGCGGCTGGTATAGTTACGATAAACTACAATTAATCACTAAAAGAATTGGTCCTTTATTAGAAGACTTGTGCCGTTGCAGATATTGATCTGATTAAAATTTTTTATAATCAATGTAGCAGTATTATTTTCAAAAATAATTTGTAAGGCGGGATTTAATGAATTTAAAAATTGTAAAGGAAAGTGCACACTTATAACCTTGCACAGTATATCAAGTGACTCATCATTAAAAGGGAGAATACATCGTTTTGCTCTGTACATAAATATTCATATACTCTTAAAGCAGTATCTTTTATTATCCCTTAATGTTTATTTACGTTTCCACGCGCTTCAAAATTGGTCCGTTTAAATCGTATTGTATTGTTTGTGAATAATATTTTAGTCAGCGATGACGTAATAATTTTAGAGGTTTTCGTTTTTATTTCTTTCTTTGCAAATATAATTAATTTTAACGTTTGTAAAGTAAACCTTTTGTCAATGAAATTCTTATTTTGATTCAGTTATTTTATTTTTGATATTTTCGTTGCATATGTAATTTGGATGTACATTTGGTGTCACGTACTTTTATGGTAAAGCTAAAAGGAATAAGTATTTTTAATACTTTTTTCCTTTATTTCAAACCGTAAATGCAGAGCACGCCATATTTAATTTTTACCAATTTTACTTTATTACTTTTAGGTACTGTTATTAACTATTGTATTGTAGTACTTGTATACTTACCAAACTAATAAGTGATCTATACTTAAAATAGTATTTCAAAGTTTGAAAATTTAAAAAACCGCTTTAGTAGTACCCTGAACATACAAAATTTACCTTTTAATAATAGTATATATATATATATGTCTACATTATTAGCCTTGAAATTTTAATTATATCATAGATTATGGAGAAAGTAATAGAATAAGAGCTAGGGTCTGAAAAAAAAATATTTGCAGAATCAACAGTTCATTGTAACAATTACAATAGTAGGTTAAAACTTTAATTGATTACAGATCTTGACTAAGTTACTAAAGCAGATATCAAATAATTTATCTTGGCCAATGTATGGTTTATTGAATATCTTGTAAATTTTTTTAATAAAACGTTTTCATTACTTCACTTTTTTAATATTATTAAAAATTACGTAGACATAATATTTTGTGGTTACATAGAATAATTCTGTATAAACAATGTTGTGATTAATGCTTGCTTGCATCAGCACTTTAATGTCTGTGATAGCCAACAAAACATTATTAAAACAACACCATCGCATCCACATCCAGGACCACGCAGACCTTTTGTATTCATCAACAAAAGACAGAAGCAGTTAGTTAATGGTACACAAAAGTTCCTTTGAAATTAAAAAAGATTACATGACAAAATAAATGGTTTTTAAGGTTAATGTAATTTATAAAATAATGTTCTTTTTACTGTGACCTTTGCATTTAGTCTGTCATGTAATGTGAAAGTTTTTTCTTATATGATATTTTCATCACAAGGGCACAGTCTCGAAACTGCGGTTTGTAAGACTGGTACTGGAACCTGGAGCTTCTCCACTCTGAGGACCAGATTCACGACCGAGTACCTGAAAAATATAATTAAATTGATTAAGACAACTTGTGCCACGACTGTTTATAGTCCAATAATAGTTTTTGTTGAAATTTTATGACTACAACTTACATAACATCGAAATCCACAGCTATTTTAATATTATTAGTAATTCTATTGTATAAAATATTGAAAGTTAGAGTTTATACTTTTTTTAATTTATTATATAGTAGCATCTAAAAAAAGGCAAAAATATTTTATTTATGTTGTAGAAATATGAGATACTTCAATGTTTTAGTTTTTCAAACTGGTGGTGTTAGTTGATTATCCTAAGTTTTTCTGTTATTTTATAGAATAATATTTATAGAATAATATACCTTAACATGAATATGATTTTTGAGCAAAGCGGCACGAAGGATTAGCATAGACGTTCTTCTCTGGTATTCTTTCCCCATTGCTAAACTTCTTTCAAAAGTGGTGCTCCTCTGATCAACATCCTTGGCATAGAGTATTTTGTTGTGAGAATCTATGCGTGCTTGAATTTGTCCATCAAGTATTAATTGCATAAGCTCATCTTCAAGAGCATTTACTGTGCGGTTAAATGCAGCAGCCATTAGGTGCATGTCAGCAGAGAGATATGGACTAAAGTATTGAATTAGGGCTCGGTTGCGTATTTGCATGTACAAAGAATTTAAATGTGGGGCCAAATACATATCAAGGAGAAGGTTGTCCCGGATTTCGTCAAGTAACCTTAAGCAAGAAGCGTATTTTGATTCATAAAATTTGAAAATGATGTCACGTAATTGTGGCTCTAGTTCTAAGAATAATTTAAAAGAACTGCTAACTATTACTTGTTTTTGAAGTTCAGAACGATCAAATGTTGCTAGTGCACACAGCCCACCATAAACTGCTACATTATTACTGCTGAGCAACTCTGGGTAGTCACAATGATCAATACTGGCTGCTAAGAAGTGCTTTGCAGCTGATTTGTACTTCTTGGTTGCTAGCTCAGCCAACCCAGCTGCACATTTTAAACGAGTTAATATGGCTTGGTTAGAATCTTTTCCTGGAACTTCATTAAAATCTGGAGTTCCTTCAGCCTTTGATACATAATTGAGAACATGAGCCCAGTTTTGCAAATACACAGAAACTTTAACTACATTGAGACACATCATTATAACATGTTTGCCACTTGTACAATAATCTCGGGCTCTAGAATAACATTTTAGAGCACTAGTGAGATCCCCACAGTCCAAATAGTGATCTCCAAGGTCATCATGACCTCTTCTAATGCTTTCTTTTATAGAATTTGTTTTATAGTTTTTAAGATCAGTATCTAACTTCTCCAGCTTAATGGCAGCTTTTTTAGTTTTAGATTCTACCCACATAGAGTCAAGAGTCGGAATATCCTGCGAACCCATCTGCACAGCTACATCAGGTAAACCTACAGTTGCTACTGCTTCAGCAAGTTTTTTGTGAAGTGTTTGATAAAGACTTACATTATATGTGGTCATGACATATGATATAGCCATTTTAAGAGCTTCTAATCTTAGTGATGGACAGTGATGTGCTACAAACATTAGTCTGAACAATTTAGCGAAACCGGTGTAAGAGGCAGCATAGGTCTCTAAGTCCAGAGTAGGATTCTCAACAACATAACATTCCGTCTCATTATTCTCATTATCTTCAAGTGGTACGTCCACTTGCATAGGCTCCGCCGTATTCTAAAATGAAAGAACAAAGTAAGCGACTGCACTACATATGCCTAATATTAACTGATTAAAACGGTGTATTGTATATAGCATTATACATTAAATATCTCAATAGTCTTACCATTTCAAACATTTTGTAACAATAAACTTGAGTTTAAAAGAAAATACGCGAATTCTCTTGTCAACGCAGGAAACCAACCTAGAACACAACGTAATTTTGTTTAAACTAATACAATTTAATGATTTAAATGTAGTATTTGCAACTGTATCATATATTTATACATTTACCACTTATGATTAGTCAAATACTGCAAAATTAATTAACATCAAAATACCTTTATCATTACGTTTCTTTTTTGCAGCGGCATTTTTCTTTTTTGACGAGGAATCTACAATGTTACCACAATATTGCACAGATAAAAAAAATACAAAAGTAGGAAGCCGAAAGCAAAGCCAAGAAAATAGTCCTTCTTAAAATAGATTGCGAATGTAATAAATAAAACCAAATATTAAAAATAATTAAGATTTTTTTAAAATTATATAGCCGTGTATACACTTTGGTTCGTTCGTGTCTTTGTATGGAACTGGCGTATGTCTTCCCGAGGGAGCCGGCTAAGTTACAAAAATGAAAGTTTGTACAAGCCTGCATCAGCTAACAGAAAAGATGATAGAAATAAAACAATTTTCTAAAGAAGGATGATATGTGCCTTGCGCTAGACCCTAAAAATTGTTGTCAAACCTTTTGCAATATATGAAACAAATTGTGACAATCTTATATATTGAGGAAGAGGTCAAGCGCATTGGACTACTATTTATTTATTGTAAGGAAACCAAGCTTTCCTTCTTAATTATCTTATTTTACGAGATCTATGATATTTTTCAAGCAGTATGTGTGTTTGTGGCAGAATTGGCCTGTCGCGGAGCCAAACTCCGGCAGTAATAAATTGACCAGGTTTGTGGCAAAGACATCCATCCGTCGATAAGGGAGCCAAGATGAACTGTTTAATAACAGTACAATAGAAAAAAAGTTTTGTAAGTTAAATATAGTAAATATATTATATTTGAATAAGTAAATTCAATTTCAAACGAGATAGCCCGGCGGTATGCAGTGAATGTGGACGCACCTTCTCTGCAAAAATCGGTTATGTTAGTCACTAGTTAGAGATTAGTCGCCGTGGCCGAATACGGTCTGCATATTATACCTTACAAAACAATACCGGTTACTCATACAAAATAATGGCCTTAAAAAATTTATTTCAATAAAAAATATACACTGCCATGAAAAAGAATTCTTTGATTATTTCGATATGTTTAAAAAAAATATAAAAAAAAGCTAATAAAATATTAAACATCGATCAAAATGACGGCCGGGTGGTGGAACTATTTGCCTCAGTGCTAAAAGTTACACAAAACGCTGTGATTGTACAAAACCATGCGGTTGCAATTATTATCAGTACTTGTTTATTATCATCATAAACAATACAAATCAATAGATAAGAAAATATAATTGAACTTGAAAATACAATGTTACACAAAAGTTTAAATTTTGCGGAAGAAATGAGGTCTTATATATTTAATTTTATTTTGTAACTGTATTGTTTAATGGACAATATCACCGGGGTCGATTGTACTGTACCCACGAAATAAAGTAGTTCAATTCTTAAATAGTTTGTTTGTTCGCGTAACAAATGATATTGAAAACAGAATGGACGAAGACGCAAACAAAAAACGATTATTCTAGAATGGTTTATGGTAAAAATGTATTATGAAATTTTTAATGTTAGTTCAAACATTTTTATGAGTTTTCTCATTAAAATGGCAAAGTGTTCTTTCTGGTGCTGGCAAACCGACCCTCAAAAAAAATTCATAAAAATTCGTCCAGCTGTTGTATAAAAACAGCACATTATTAATTTTTTTTTATTTATTCGTCAAATTGAGTAACTTTTGTTGCCAATATCTATAATCACAATAAATCAACTTAGAGTCCCTCTGTAACGTTTTTGTGTTACAGATAAACATATAATTTTGTTTTTTAATATTTTATTATATATTATAAATTATTAAAGAATAGTGGTCATAACAAAAAATATATAAAGAAGGCATCTAGAAGCTATTTCTTTTATGGATACAAATATTATCAAGGATTAAAAAAAAAGAAATATTAATAATAATAATAAAACTAAATAACATCACTAAAAGAACAAGATCTACATAAAAACATTTACGTCTCGTTACAATAATTAGCCATCATAGGAACTTGTTTCATAGGCCATTCCTCGCATGAACAGCACAAACCCTTTCATCAATACACGATGACGAGAAATTCGCGTAGCCCGTAATCAGTTCTCATCACCAGCATTGTGCTATGATTATAATACATAATACTAATAATCTTTATCTTACACCAGGGCACAAAATATATATACTGTTACAGAATTAATAATATGGTACAAAATGTTACAAAAATATTTTTGAATTGAATATAATTGATAATATTTTCTTAAAAGTTTATATTAAGGGAAAATAATGCATATTTTTTAAACACCAACGAAAATCGAATGTGTTATAGTAAAGTGTATAATTTTTTGTTGCGTGTGTTAGAACACAATAATTTAATAATAATATAAACTAATCATTTTTACAAACAATAGTCACATAATATTGTTATTATTTATTATCTGAATAATAAACATCAAATCTTTCTTAAAATAAAATATAAAATTACATTTATAAATTTATCAGTCTTAACTTTTAAATAATTATAATCAATAGAACTTCCCCTTATAGTATCTTTTATATATTTATCACGTGTATGTTTGCTTGCGTGGTTGTGTTATTATATCCAAATGGATTGACTGATTTTAGTGCGTTTTTTTATCCAAAAAAAAGTCTGTTGAGTTGGATTATCCCTGTTAGGAGTAGTGGTTTCCAAGATAGTTAAATTTTAACAAGATAGTTAAATTTGAACAAGTCACAAGATTTAAGTAATGTTAAGTCTAATTATTCCGAATTTTGTTTGACTTTGTTTAATTTCGTATGCAACGGAAAAGCCATTGCTAACGACATCATCTCCCAGTCCTCTCAGACAAAATTATTTTAAGTGTAACTTTAAATTGTAATAAAATTATAGTTATTTACTTATAATCATTACATAATAAATGAAAAGTGCAACGTCTTCATTGAAAATATTTGAAAAATGAAACTGAAATTGAAATTATTTCAATTATGTTGTAATTTCAGCTGGCCTATGTATCACGCATGCGCTCTTGAGGTAAGTATCGATTGTAAACTCTATTGTTGTGTTGAGCTTCAAAATGTTTATTAAAATGTTTAAAACGTCCGTAAATATTGTATCATATAATGTGACCCAATACTTTTGTTTAATCGTGACGCACATACAGAAAATATACCACCCTCAAGGTACGTATAGGTTATTGAGATATATAGTAATAATAGATTAGATTTCAAATTCAAAAACGTGATAGATCTAGATGACTGTTTTAAGTATGTATATATGAATGCTATCAATCAGATCTTATCTTATATTTTGCATTACAACATATTATATATAAATATTATTTTAAAACTCTATGTTATATAATATTTAAATGAAATATTAATTGATTTCTATTATTATTAATAATTAAATGATTATGTTTTGTAAACTTACCTAACGAAATATTATGATTATATTAAAATAAAATGCACTGGCAATTTGTCAACACGTGATTTTTTTATTTTTAGTCTCGGGAGAAAAGACGAAACTGCATAGTACAAAAATAGTACCGTGCGTTGTGGTTTGTTTAATAAACGAAGTAACAAATATTATAATTTGGTTAGTGTTATGAGTTCGCGGTATATTACTACTTGTGAAGGAGATAAGGATAAAAATGTTTTAAGATTATAATATCTTTTTGTAGGTTGAGTGTATCAAATTGGTTAGAGTTTGCAACAATGAAGGTTGCTTTGCTATTTCTTGTTGGGTGTTTATTATATTGTGAAGGTGCTGTAATCACTAATGATATATTAAATCAACGGCCAATAATCGGTGTTCTCTCACAAGAACAATCTTTTCATCTTAATACGAAGTTTCCAGAAGAAAATTATACGAGTTATATAGCAGCTTCCTATGTTAAAAGTGTGGAAGCAGCTGGAGCTAGAGTTGTACCCATTTTGTAAGTTCGTTATATAATATTGTACTATATTTATTATATATATTTTATTTTTAATTTTCAGCCATGTTTACAAATTAGGAAAATAATATGTTTATCATGGTTTCAAAATCTATTACTAATAAATAAATGAATTTTCTATATCAATATAAACAAATATATATTTTTAGATTTCTATTAAGAGGTATTTTTGTTTACTTACTTTATTAAGTAAAAATATTTAAATGAAATCGAATCTCCACATTTAAACGAATTGTATAATTTTTTTATATAATTTACTGCTAACATTGTAATTAAACTTAATATTTTAATATAAATCATTTTAGTAAAATGTTGTTTGAAATCGGAATATGTCATTCCGCTTTTGCAAAAAAATAACATGCAGTCTCTGTGGCTATGGTGTATTATGGCTTGATATGAATACATTCATTTGGTATGGATGTTAGTTCAGTTACACAATGGAAAAGCCGTCATAACATGTTTGAAAGTTATTCAACAATCAAGTCATTGAAAATCTATTTAAGGCAATGGTAATACGAGTAATGAATATTAAACAAATAATAATTGTTAGAAAGTCCTTGATACTACGGATATAAATTTTACTATTGATATTATTAATATTCATAAAATCGATTAGATCGATCGATTAATCGATTCATAAAGCTATCACAGTTTAAAAATAAATATTATTAATTTATTATTTTTATTATTTTTTTTATTGCTGTAACTTTTTTGAATGTCAAAATTTGACACATGTTATACTTTAATGTTTCTTATGTCAAAAACATCTCATGGTATAACATTTCATCGTCATGTTATTGATTGTATTTTATAATAGATTAAATGATTTTAATCATCAAGACTAAGATGTTATGAAATAATATACTTATAGTGTTTGGGGAATTCAAAAAATTATATCTTAAAAATATATATTTTTATATATCAATCGATGCGGAATTTGACTTCTATGTAATTATAGTATTCGGGGAATAAAAAAAATTAACTTCAAAATAAAATATTTCTATATATCAATCGATGCGGAATTTTATACTAAATCTA
The DNA here is from genome assembly GCA_959347395.1 of Mechanitis mazaeus. Lineage (NCBI taxonomy): Eukaryota > Metazoa > Arthropoda > Insecta > Lepidoptera > Nymphalidae > Mechanitis > Mechanitis mazaeus. The sequence continues at coordinate 17,932,385 of OY365747.1, forward strand.
AAAAACCAACATTCATTACGAGACAAAATTTTCCCTAGAAGTTATGAGGGAAAAACTATACAAATAATCTTAAGTGTCTTAAACACTAACATTTTGCAATACCAGTAACATAATATATTTAAAATACTGTGTCAATATATTAACTTATTGTTTTATTATTAATTATTTTACTTATTTCAGAATTGGAAAGCAACGCAGATATTATGAAGAACTTATGGAAAAGATCAACGGGTAAACATTTTTATACTTTAAAAAATTATATGAAATTATAAAACGAAACGTGGGTATCAACTCAAGTTATTACAGTATATTTTTACTAAAAATATAAGGGAATTAAGAAAAATACAACAACACCGATATACAGATATATTTTGGTCGCACCTGTCATTATTTTAAGAGATAGTTTTCCATTAGCCGCGCTTCAATATTACTAGTTTTATAAAAAAAATACAAAACAAAAAAAACACAGATTTGATTTTTTTTCAAATTCATTTTTTTTAACGTACACTATTTTGATTGCTTCGAGACGCGTTCGCTTGTAAATCACAAGTAGTAAAAAATTTTATCGTATTTGGTTTGTAAATTGGCTGTCTCATGAACTAATTACACATCGGTTGAGTTTCAATTATAAGGATGTAGTACCTTCGTTTATACGCTATTTGGAATGAGTAGTATAACAGCGAAATCTCGAAATGACCTAAAAGATCTTTATATGTGAAGAGCTTTAATCGGGGTATTTCTAGATTGTACTTCAAACGCGGCATTAGTCGGTTTGTTTCAAATTTGGTTAGGCAAGGAAATAGCATATACAGTGAAAGTGACCGTGTATGTTTATTTTAAATTCCTATAAAGCTGGTCTGCAAGTCCCAGGCACTGTTTTGAGTTTCTACAAGCGATGTTCCCGGTGAATCTATGGAATACTAAGAAACTATATCTTTCTTCCGAGGTTAAAGTGGAGAAATCGCGCCTTGAACTGCGAATTTATTTTTTAAATTTAAAGCCCTTATTTTTGAAAATCACTAACCATAAATATATCCTTCAAATATTTAATTCATTATTAACTTAAATAAAACCTGTTTCTATTTATTAACTAAATCTCCAAAAGAGAGCAATGACTTGTTGATATTTGACACAGTTATTTGTTGGTGTGTGCTATTAGTAATTAAGAAAGTCCCTGGACAGACTGTTCATTAAACCACGTAAGCCAACGTCCCTAATTATCCGCAGGGATTAGCCGTTTACAAACATAATGACGGAATTGTCGTACAATATATTTCTGTAGCAATTTTTCTCTTTGATGAAACTTCTATTTTGTAAAAGAGAAAAAAGTTTATAGAAAGAAAAATACATGAATACTGACAGGATTTGACCTGCCATCTCTGGGATATTCTCCCTGTCCGGTCATTAATCCATCATCCTAGACTTCAATTTCTATCATGTCGTTATTTGCTTAAAAACCTTAAAATAAGTTTAAAGTGCCCTAAAATTTAATATCTCTTGGATAAATACCAAATAATTGAAATTCATATTCTATTAATCTTAACAAATAAAGATTACCTTAAAATTAATTGCACTGGCAATTTATAAACATAATTTTTATGTCTTCTGGCAATTTATAAATATAATTTTTAGTTCCTTTAAGATAGGACAAACAAAATGTTTTCTAAGATTTAATAATCCGTAAAATAGTTTAATTTGATTAGATAAAGTACTCAAAAGTATAATTCTGTCAGGGTGCTTCTACCCGGAGGAGCAACATATTTCAACCAATCAAAAGGCTACGCTGACGCCGGACAGATGATTTACGAGATAGCACAAGAACTAAACGACGCTGGGAATTATTTTCCTATTTTCGGAACATGCTTAGGATTCGAACTTCTTATTATACTCGCATCTGGTCGAGGTAAAAAAGAAAATAGAATCAAATGTCAGTCCTACCAAAATTTGCCCTTATATTTTGATCCAAGTAAGTAAATTAATTTGTTCAAAATATTTTTTTTTTTAAGAATTTATAATTTAAAGATTGTTATGAAAATATGATAAAGTTGAATGAGTACCATGAAGGTTTTTTTTTTATTATTGTGACCAAATTTTTATTATCAAATGCAAAAACGAATGTGTCTATGCATAGATTAAAAACATTTCTAACGTTTAAAAACATGGTTTGTTACAGTTTATAGGAGTAGCAAAATGTTCAGAAACGCTCCAGAAGAAGTTATTGACATATTAAAAAATCAAAATGTTACCGCCAATGTCCATCAGTTTTGTATAGTTGATGAGGTAAGCGCCATATTACATTTGTATGAATTTTAAAATTGCATTTTTTTTTAAATTTAAATAAAAAAAATAATAATTTAGTTTTAGAAGTAATTCTTTTTTAAAATAAGAATAATTTTCTGAAAAAGAACAATTTTGAAAAAAAATATCTTTTGATTTTTTCCAAGTAATTTTTTTTTTGGTTTTTGTTTGTGGCTTGTTCATTTGTTTTTTTTTGTATCAAAAGTTTTTTCTTTCTGTTTTGTTTCAAAATTTTCGTTTCATATATTATTATTATTTCTAACCATAAAGAAATACTCTCTTCAGAACCTTAAATCTTATAACCTCACCCACGACTGGAGAGTGACATCGCACAGTTATGATGAATCTGGAATCGAGTTCATAGCAAGTGTTGAACACAAGATGTAGGTTATTATAATTGATTTAATAATATGTAATTAAATCCATAGGATATCTCAATGTATAATTATATTACAGATATCCATTTTACGGGGTCCAATTTCACCCAGAAAAAATTGCTTTTGAGTGGAAATTATCAAAGAGCTACCCACATTCCTACGATGCTCTGGTAGCTAACCGTTACTTCATGGACTTTTTCGTCAAGGAATGTAGAAAGAATTCTAATTCCTTTAATAATACAGCTGAAGAGAATAGTTATTTGATATATAACCACCCCCCATTTTTTACTGGGGTACTTGGTAGCGCTTATGAACAATGTTATTTTTTTGAACCTAGAGGCACATTAAAATAGTCACTTGAAGGAAACATGGAACTGAATACCAAAGAATGTATTTTCGATTATCTTATAAAGTTTATAAATTATAAAAAAAAACAAATATATGTATAAGGTAATATTTTGCTTGGATAAGATTTTTTAAGAACAATTCAGGATCATCGACAATCATAAAGAAACTTTCTATCCCCTAATAATTTTATTCTAAATTTTAAACCATTAATATACATAAAAACTTCATTATTAAATATTTCTATATATTATTTAGAACGTGAATATTTTTTCAACTTCTTTTTATTTCAAATCAACCTTCTGCAGTGCATCCTATCATTACAGTCTGTAGGCTGTTCTCGTTGAAACTTTCATGCTTTAAATGATTCATTTACGATGTGTAATTGTTTTAAAAGAACATTATTTCAAAGATTATTAAACTATTGAACTCTGTTATTCCGAACATTTAATAAATACGCAGAATTGGTGGAAATCGCGTCTACGAAGTTTACGTCTTTTCGTTCACGTTTTAAAGGTTACGTCTTGAAGAAGATAATAATAATAATAATAATACTCTTTATTGCACACCAAATAAAAAAAAAAAAATACAAAACTATGGAAAAAATAATAATAATACTAATAACAATATGGTAGTACAAACAGGCGGCCTTATCGCTAACAAGCGATCTCTGCCAGGCAACCAGTATTTAGAGGATAACTATAATAGAAGTAAAAGGGGTATGCGATGAAATGGAGATATATTTTTGCAATATAATACATACATATACCATAAAATAAAATATTTTGTATAAATCTAATATATCATATTAAATAAATTATATTTTACGTTTTAATTAATTAAAATATATTTTAATAAATAAATAAACTATTGATGAAAAGGATTATAATACAAATATTTATAACAAAAGTGAAAAAGGATGAAATGAATAGACAAAAAAAAAAAAAAAACTATTATAAAAAAATATATATATATTATTATTATGAAATATATTTATAAATATTTAATGAAATTAATATGAATGAAGGTAATATTCCTTTACCATACTTTTAAAAACCGCTAGCGATTGAGCGCGTCTAGTTTGTAAGGGAAGGGAATTCCAAAGTTGGACAGCAAGGACAGTGAATGACTTAGAGTAAAAGGAAGAGAAGTGAGAAGGTAAATCGCTTTTTTAAATAAGAGGGGAGGGTAGGATTGAACAGAATGCAGTATAAAAGATTTAGAATATGGGTATTCCTGCGAAGGCGAATTGGGAGCCACTTGAGTTTTTTACGAAATTCGGTTAAATGATCATATTTGCGTAATCCAAATATGAATCGTATACAAAGATTTTGGAGACGCTCAAGTTTGTTTAGTTGCTCCTCTTTTAAATCTAAATAACAAACATCAGCATAATCAAGAATAGGAAAAAGGATACTTTGTACCACCGCAATTTTAGTGGAGATGGGAAGAAAATTACGCAACCTTCTTAAGGATGCAACAGAGCTAAACATTTTTTTACTCACCATATTGATCTGTGGTCCCCAAGAAAGATACTGATCAAAAACGATACCCAAATTTTTAACATTATTTTTAAAAGGTATATTAACATTATCACATAGTACATTCGGCAAATTATTATAATTAATCCGTGAATAGAGTTTTTGGCTACCAATTATAATAGCTTGAGTTTTATTAGGATTCACTGAGAGCCCAAAAGATTTACTCCATTGTGAGATTTCAGTAAGGACATTATTTATATAATTAATAGACTGAGGGAGTTCCTCTAAAGTTGACTGAGTATAAATTTGAAGATCGTCTGCATAAAGGTGGTAGAGAGAAGAAATATGCTTACTAACGGAATTAATAAATATTGAAAACAAAAGAGGAGACAACACGCCACCCTGCGGTACGCCAGCAATAGATGTTGACCAGTTTGACAAAGAGTCACAAAGCTTAACTCGTTGTCGGCGACCATGCAAATAACTATGAAACCAGTCAAGTACTACAGGAGATATGTTAATAGAACTAAGAGTAGCAAGTAAAATATCATAATCTACGGTATTAAAAGCATTACTAAAATCTAGTAAAATTAAGACTGTGAATTTACGGCACTCCATACCATGCCTTATATCATCTGTGATTTTCACCAAAGCAGTAGTCGTACTATGACCAGGGCGGAAACCGGATTGAAAAGGATTAAGAAGGCTATGTTGAGTAAGGAACGCGCTAAGTTGATTATGAATAAGGCGCTCCAGAACTTTGGAAAGGAAAGGAAGTATAGATATAGGACGAAAATCAGACAAGGACGAAGGTTTTTTATTTTTTGGAACAGGTATTACTTGAGCATCCTTCCATAAAGTAGGAAATGTATTTGTGGCTATAGAATAATTAAAAATGTAAGTAATGACGGGAGCCAAAATATCGAGGATAGGAATAATCATTTTACGACTAATGCCATCGGATCCAATTGCATCTGAAGTAATAGCTAAAATGTTCTTTTTAACATCACTAATAGTAAATTGACCAAAATAAAATTCTTGAGTATCAGGAGTGGATAAAGCAGAAAGTTGATTAAGTGTATTTGATTTTGCTGCACTATCAATGGCAGCACAATTAGAGAAATGCTTGTTAAGCTGATTTGGACTAAAGTTGTGAGAAATATTATCTTGACGAGCTTTTCCAACTCCAAGTGATTGTAGGAAATACCAGGTTTTACCAGGATCATTTTGTTCAAAGATAGATTTGTGAATATGACGTCGTTGTTTATCTCTACACACCTTATTGCAACGATTTCGAGCTCTTTTATATTTTTCTTTGTTACTGTCACAACTATCGTTTTTGTATTTACCCTTAGCATAATTTTTTTTTGCTTGCAACTTCCTTATTTCATCAGTAAGCCACGGGGCTGGAAGGTGCTTCAATCTTACGGGACGAGTAGGAGCATAAACATCGTAAAGTTTTATTAAAATATGATTAAAGACGGCTACCTGCTCATCAATGGAACATGCCTTAAATAAATCTGACCAATCTAATTTTAAAGCATCGTGTTTTAAACTTTCTAAATCCATTCCATCAAAATTACGAAGGTGAAGTACCCTTGACTTAGCTTTTGGGGGTCTAATTTTGTAAGATAGGAAAACAAGATCATGAAAAGAAAACGCATCAGCTGCACATTGACCGTGTTTTTCAACATGATCCAAAGATGAAACAATCATTAGATCAAGAAAAGAGGGAATACAATTAGGAAATTTATGAGTAGCGTTTAGTGGAAGTATGTGCAAATTGACACTATCAAGTACATTAATCAAACGAGCAGATCGATGGTCATTTTTGAGTAAACATGTATTGAAGTCACCCATAATGATAGTGTGACTATATTGTGGAGTATATAAATCTAACAGAGTTTCAAGAGCTAAAAAATAATCTACAGTAAGGCTAGGACTATAGAAGACACCCAACAAAAGTTTAGTATTGCTAAGTGTAACTTCAATAAAAAGGTGCTCAGGTCCACCTATCTGAGTTTGGGAAATATTTATAATCCTAAAAGAAATATAAGAGCGCAGGAAAATAGCCACACCACCACCAGCTCGGCCAGTCCTGTCATTACGAATTAATTGGAAACCAGGAAGAGAGTAAGAAGTTGACGGCAGACATGGCTTTAACCACGACTCAGACACTAAAATGGCATGAATATTATTATTTTCAAAAGAAGTTAACAAATCAGGATAATGTGCAGGAATACTCTGTGCATTAATATGTAGGACATTAAAATTCTTTGATACATCAGAAAAATAAGAAAAGAGATTATCATTCAATGTAGGACTACTGACAAAACTGTCATTACTGCTCAATTCACTACAGGGAGAAGGCAAGGATACAAAAGAATCATCCATTGGAGTACAATCGACATTAAAAGACATAATTATTAAAATTATAAGACTATGATTTCAGTAAATGTATAATAAGATAAGAAATAAATATATACAATTATTGAATAAACAAACAAGTATAACAATAATAAAATATTAAAATATAATAACAAATAAATTAATATAATAATAAATTAAATATAAAAGAATTAAAAAAAAAAATCAATTAAATAAAAAATAAATAAATAAATAAAAAATAAAAAATTAAATAAAAAAATAAATAAAAAAAAAATAAATAAATAAAAAAAAATTAAAAAAAAAATTTAGGTGTTTTATTCTGCAATTAGTCTACATACCAGCTAGCTGCCAAATGTAAAGAATAATAAAGTAGTTGAAAATTTTAGACTCAACAATTAAATTATATAATCCAAGTATATAAGTTACAACAATAAAATATATATATATATATATATAAAAAGAGAAACAACATCAAAAACAAGAAAAAAAAAAAAAACTTTAAAATTAAAAAAGACATAACTTTTAAAATATTTGACAAACGTCACTAATGACAAGCTAAAATGACAAATGACAGTAATAAGCGACAGAAACACGCAATAATCAATAAATATTAAGCAATTGATATTTTTACAAAAGAGGGTATTCTAAACTAACATACATATTTGTAAACACGAACCTTATCTATTTCTTAATTATTCTCTTCTGACGAGTAACAACCACTTTAGTATTATTTTGAACCGCAGCACACTGTGACGTTGTTGGTGAATTTAATAACATAGTGACTCCGTGAAGATCAGCCATTGACTCAATTCTATGTAATTTATCATCATCTCCTGATATATAAATTACACCGTTTCTGGTCCAGCATTTGTTTAGTCCATAACGCTGTCTCGCCGCAACAAATACATCATGCCGAGTTTTAGTTAAAAATTCTGACTGTGTCATACCGGATCCTTTGAGCTTCGTCTTGGCGAACCACACTTTATCGCGCACCAATGTGTCAGTGAATTTAATGACAATTGGCCTGGATTTTTTATCGGACGAACGCCCTAGACGATGACACGACTTAATGCTTGAGCTGGAAAAATTGGGAAGGTTCAGGTGATCGGCAAAGAGACCCGTCACCCGTGCAGAGAGATCCTCTTTCTTGTCATCCGGAACACCATGAAGTAATAACATTTTTCGTCTGCCACGCATTTCTTGCCGATCTACTTCCTTGGAAAGGAACTCAAGTTGCCGTTGCATAGTGTTAAGTGCCGAAATGATAAATGTTCTGAATGTTGCGAATTCAGTTGAAAGTGATGAAGTTGTCAGGGGCGACTGCTGCTTCTGCAGGCTAAGTTGGAAATCATTCATACTTTTGTTGAACATATCAGTCATAGCTGTTAATGACTCTTTTAAGGAATCCATCTTGAACTTGTATATATTTAAATTAACTAATTCGTTGAAGTGCAGTTGTATATAACGTAAGGATATCACTAGCTGGTACGTATTACTAATCACTTGCAAATATTCTTCATAAATTACTTATAAATACAATTATTATCAAAAATATTAATAAAAAATAATCAGAGCTACTTCTTAAACGTGTTGACTTATTGACCTCTACCCCCGAAAAAAAAAAAAAAAAAAAAAAAAAAAAAAAAAAAAAAAAAAAAGATATTACTTTTGAAAGGTCACATCCTTATAAGAATCTGAATCAGTTCACGCCTCGTTTCTTTATATAAATCATTTTATTTACCAGTTTTCAAAAAACATCATCTATTAAGAATATTAAAGAAAAGAATTTCTGGAGTAAAATTTAATGAATCATGTTAAATTATGTTGATTATAATCAGTCTTTATAATTACTACTATTTTGTATATTTGATACATACATTGTATTTATAACGTTAACATATGTATATAGTTTTGTAAATGACCTTAAACATTACTAGTATGCTAAGACCAGCTAGTCACAATAGATAATACAAAAAATTTGAAAGCGCGCGCAAAATTTCCCCATGCAAAGTCTATGGGAAAAATTAATTTTTTGACTAATTACTGCAATTAGGCTAATGAGATTTGAGAGTTGTCACTATTTTTCAGCAGTGTAGCATAATGAGACCTTTGATTTGAGCCATCAACGATATTTTTCCCTTTAGTGGTTCTCGAGCTACAGTGTGCCAACGAAATCGCTTCCTGCATTAATATATAAGATTATAATATAATTATAAAATACGTACCTTTTTTTGCTATTCATTCTTAAAACATTAGACATATTTAAAAATATATTAATCAAGTCAAACTAATATTTTTGAGGTTAGAGAAATGAAATTTGGGAAAAAGGTACGTTCTTTTTAAAACTGCTTTGTTTGAGAAGGGGTGTTCGTGAAAGCCGCCTCTAATTTGGTTTAATACGGGCAGTATGTTGTATAAAACTATGTTAATTGTTATTATTCATATTGGTTTTATATCGTGTATAGGTTTTAAATTTTCATTTAAAACATAATGTAACATCTTTGAATATATGGATTGATTTATACACTGAGAAATTTGTTTTATGATTTTGCAATACTGGGATAGTAAGGCAAGTGTAGGACCAGATAATAAGTAACAAATTAAATGTTTTATCTTTTATCTATATTAATACATAAGTATTATGTACATATTAATTAATAATTTTAAAATATTGTTTAGTGTGTTAAATTATATTTATTATATTAGGTATATATGTATATCTATATGTATGTTAATATTTGTATGTATGTCTATTGCTATATTATAACTTTGTACCACCTGCCTCTATGTTTTTTTAATAAATATTGTCCGTTCGGTAAGGTTGCCTGGAAGAAATCGCGATAAGGCCGCCACTTGTACCTATGTGTTTTATTTTATTTTTTTCATGTATGATTTTTTTTTGTTGTATAATAAAGAATTATATATAATTTATTAATTTATTATATATATATATATATATATATATATATATTATATTATATATAATATATTATATTATATATAATATAATATATTTTATTATGTAAATTATTAACAATTATTATAAACTGTGATACTTATTTTTATTACAGTTATAATGGACCCATTCAAGTAATGTGCTGTGGTGATTCATTTGCCGGCCAGAGTAAATATATGTGCCAAGTAGTAAAATTTATTTTGTATTGTAAGTATGATTTATTCATAGGAAAATATTGATTCGTTATATTGTATTAGTTTTAAATTTTAACAAATAAATGTTAATTATTTTGTAATTTTGTCAATTAAAATGGTTGTTTTAATGTTATGACGAAATATATTAAAAAAAAACACTATTATTATTTGTGTAATTTCCTCTCCTTTAGAAATTATTAGTATTATTTTTTTATATATTAAAATACATATCATAATAATACATATTTTGTTAAAATCTATATACCAGTTTTTATGATCGTCATTTTAATGTTGATGTAAAACATACTCTGGATATTGGTCTAAGTTTGCGTAAAAGTTTTATTATATTAATTAATTTTGTAAAGTTGCAAGTAACAGTAATACCAATCTTAAAAAAAAAATAACGTGCCTTTTACCCAGACATTTATTTTTGGGATGTCATATATATGTATATTGTACGTCTCCCGCTTAATGGAAGGGCGGTAAAGGTTTTGTAGTTGACATAATACTTTTAGTATATTTTTTAAACTATTATAACGTGGATCCTCCTTAGTAGAACTTCACGGACTCGTGTTATTTCAGGAAATATTCAGCACAACATTACTTTATCCATACTTATTTTATATGGTTGCTAAGCAACGAGTTAAGTCAGTGCCGTTCAAATAAAAAAAAATATTTCAGTAATAATATACCGAATCGTAACCAAACTCGACAAGTGATTCGTATGTGATGTTCATAACTATATTAAATGTTCAAAAACTTAAATTAAAACATAAAAAACATTGCAGCGGTAATAGATAACTTTATTACGGTTTTTTATTTATTGAAACCAATTAATTTTTTTCGTAAAGATCATGATTTGATAAGTTTATGTTAAAAATCAATTATTATTATAAGTTTCTTCCTTAAATTATAAATTAACTCTTTTTAAGCCGGTTTTTAAGAGGTATTTAGATGAAAAAATTTGATCATGAAAATGACAATCTAATTTCAGAAAGGTTATATTGAAATTTTATTAAATTGGCTTTAAAACTTAAAGGTTAACCAAAGAAGTTTGTATTTTAATAAGTATATTAATAAAAAATGTGCTGAAAGGTATCTAAGGTAACTGAAATTAAAAGAATAAAACTATTGTCAAACTATTGACATTTCGTCTTCCTGCGAACACGTTTACTGTAAAACATTTGATACGTCGCAAACGTTATATATATATATTTACTATATATATATATATATATAACTTATTTATTTTTTATATATTTACTCCGCGAACCAGAGAATAAATACAATATATTTTTTTTTTAAATTGTAATATCAGTTTATTGGTATGCTTATTGCATTATTAGAATAAATAAATGACATTAGAAATAATGGACATAAATAACACACAGACTCGAAACAACAACCTGTGGATGTCTCAAACAAACTGTCCCATGTGGGAATCGAACTCACGATCATTGGTTCAGCAGGTGGGGTCACCAACCAACCTCTAGTAATAATAAATGCGAGTTAAATCTGTAAAATACTTTTAGAGTATATAAAAGTATACTTTCGAAAATCTTAGAAAATAGCGGATAGTTTATTAATATTAAATTAAGTTGACTGAAAATTAATCTGAATAGTTTTTTATTACCTGTCAAGACTAGCCAAAAAAATAGTAGTAACTTATTTTAACCCAAATAGTCTATAAATTACTGTCTATACCTTCTCGATACCTTTTTATATAAGACTTATTTAATGATAATTCCTCATTTTTTTTCTAAACAGGACTTGATTTGCGATATTATTAGAATAATACTTAGAGTAAATATTTAATGATATAACTTGAGCTAAATGAATTTTTTTCAGTTTGAATAAGTGTAAATATGTTGAAAAGTCTAACCAAAAATGGGTTACGTATCGCTATGTATACAGTATTTTATATAAAAATATATATGTTTATTAGATAATTACCAGCTAATGATAATATTGACAGAACCTCATAATTACCACCGATACTAATCGACGAGTTTGTAGAGGTCTCTGCCCTTCAAACATGACACAGGCTGCAAATAGCTGAGGGCTGTATCTGACCGCCCCTCATGAGTTTATTTGACAACCAATCCTACATTGTGTATATTGAATCCAAAATACACTCGAGTTTATCTCACATATTCAAATTACGTAATATGTTATTATAAAATTTAAATGATATAATGATTTCGATTATCCTTATTATTTTCACGTCATATATATCATAAAAGTTTTTACTAAAATCTTCATAAAAATGTTCGAATTTTACCATTTTATTATTAATCTCAAAAAAATTTTAGTATGTAAGAAATTTGCCTGTGTATATACCTACTAACACCTTAAAGTACTTAAATTAAATTTGCAAAAGAATCATCGAAATCGGTTAAGTAGTTTTAGATCAAAAATATACCAACATAAAAATATACATATACTTACATATGCAATAGAGAACCATAGTTTTTTGTATTCGGTAATCAAAATATGAATGCTTTTCGTTTTAATATCCTTCCAAAAATCGTATTGAAGTGACGTCAGGAGTCATCATTTGTCAAATGTCAATTTGTCATTAAAATGTCAATTTGAATTCAATGACTGCAGAATGACTTGAGAAGTTATAGTAAGTTTAGAAAGTTTAGAAAGTCCTGAGGGATAGGAATAATTTAAGGACTAATTTATCTGAAATGGCTTCCTTAAGATTTGATAAGAAAACTTACCCATGTTTGTGATGTTTATCTTTTAATACCGGAGAGGTTAGAACTAACAACTATTTCTCATAGAAACTATAGTTTATTTTATAGGAATATATTTATCTTTCAATATATTCTTCTCTTTCATTCTCTATCTCTTTCACTAACATATACCTATACATTCTGACAAAATATAGATAAATGTTTTGTTGAAATAATGAAAAATAACATTAAGTTATTTATTTGGATGCATATTAAAATGCAAAGTAAAATATTAAACCAATATATGCAAGTTGGTGATTTTAAAAAGATCTTATCATATTTTCAAATTTATGCTATTTTGAATCTTTTAATCAAATAAAATTAAACAAATATTTAAAATGATATCAAAGTTATTAGTAAAATCCCTAATGTAAATAATTCACAGTGTTCTTAATACTGGAAAAACAAAAGACCATATGCTATTGAATTGCTTATTAAGTATGTTAATTCAAGATGTAATAACCATTTTTAACGGCTATGAGGTTTGTATTTTTTTTTAATACACATAGGCTAGGACTGTCATAATGAAATGCCTCTCGTTTTTAGTGGTATTTTAAGGTTTTTTTAATTGTTAAAGATCACTAAAATAAAAACAAAGAAGTTGTTATAAGTTGGAGTCCTCACCGCCTGCTTGACGTCAACCTCTTTTAGGAAATCCGTTTGGTGGGATTTCTAGTATTTTTCGATGAAATGGTGAATGAAGTTATCCACTTGTATTTTGCCCTTTAATCAGTTTTAATGCTTTGGAAAGATATTATTCTTTCATATTATAAGTCGCGAAAACTAGTCTCTTAAGTATTACATTTTATTATATATATAGTATAGTGTTTTAAGTTCGACATTTAATTGTTAGTAATTTTAATAAACAATTACAAAAAATAAATATATGAGAAGGTTTCAATTTTGTGAAAATATATTATAAATATTTCGTAATTTTACTTTTCCTTTGGCTGTTTGCTGGAGGCAGCCATTTTCTGCATTTGACAGTGTCAAAACATACACTCCATTATATCACCTGTCACTATCTATTTGTATTTTATTTTATACTTATTTTTTTGTTTTAATATGACAATCTCTGCGACTGTCAATAGAAAGAATATGCATTTGGGAATGTTATATAGGATTACATTAAAGATATATAAGATATATTAAAAAATGCACATTAAAAATTTAAAAATGTAACAGATTATAGGAAGAATGTTCTACAAATATATATATTTGTATTCCTCGATTGGTCGCCTATTAATTCAAAACTAGAGGTAAAATTAAGGACATGAGTTAAGAAATTGATGTTCCTAATATGTAATGGTTTTTTTATTCTATACACGAACGCATTCGAGGGTAGACAGCTAGTTTGATTGATGTCCCTAACGTGTAACATTTTTCCATTGTATATAGGAACGCAGTCAAGCGTAGAAAGCTGGTTTGCTTATTATCTATTAAGCTTTTAACTTAATGAGAAAAATGTCCCAAAAAGGGAGTAAAATACCTTGAAATATTGTAAAACAAATGTCATAATGCGCCGATCCCAAATAATTAGGACAAGGGCAGGTGTATGACGATTAAATGAAGACCTTCATAAAACTGGTGTTCTGGTGTTCTGTGTGTTTTTTGGGTAAAAGCCAAAAGTGCACTCAGCTTTTCGGGTTTAGTTTTTCTTAGTCAGCTATAAAGTCAAATATTTTTCTTTAAAAAGTATTATAACAGATGTCTATTTCATATGTTTTGTAAAACTTATTTGTAATATCGAACCCGTCCCAATGAAGCTTAATTGAAAGCTTGTATAGCAACAACAAAGATTTGTTGCTGGAAGATCCATATTTTTTGTGAAGCTCTTGTTGTTGTTACCAACCAGTTTATTTAGTATAGTAAACTTTAATCAGTGAAACTTATATTGGTTCCAAAACACAAGCAATGGAACTTAAACCTAACAAAGTTATAGATTATAATAATTATAAAATGGACTTACATACTATATATCTATCAAACTCATATTATACAGAATATAATCAACTTTACATATTCTATCAAACGTAATTACTTGGAATCGTATATAGGTATTACTTTAGTGTATGTTCTTCCAGAAAAATATCGGCGACACTAAAAAATAAATATATTAGCCACGTATTATTTAATATTATAAATTATATTCACATATTTATTTATTTTTTTCATTTCTATTACAATCTCAATAAGGTTTATTATTTAAATATAACTTATATTAATATATCCAAAACCAGTTATAGCTGAGCTGAGCTATTAATAAAACATTATCTTAATATACTTAGAGCTCTACAAACTCAGTAACCATTTTAGTTTAAAAAAGATATGGAGAGGAAATTGATTACCGCCGCCCACGCTCTCTTGCGCTATCAGTGTATGCACAAGAGCGTTACCGACCTTTCAGTGATGGCTTAATTAATTCGCATATATCATTCTAAAAATAATCGTCTTTCAGCACGGAGGCGGAATCTTTAAGGTTTTTGTACTTAACCAGTGCTTAGAACATTAATACAGTGCTTACAACAAGAAACCTATTAATATATTGTTATTATAATGAGTCTTCAAGTAGCATTTCATGATCACCTCTTTCCTGACTTGAATCATGGTATAATTATTAACTAGGAGCGTGAACCAGACCTCAATTTTGAATTGCTGCGCTCGCAAAATCTCAGTATGAGTTAACATATTGAGCGAAGCGAGTTGCAAACTGCACTGAAGTTGCATTTACAATACGTCGATGTATTCTATCCTCAACATTTTTTTTTCAAGCTAAATTTTAGCGTGAAAAATTTTTCCCATTGAAGTCTATGGGATTTTAGTTTTCCGTCATTATTTCTCAATGACATCGAATATTTGAATTTTTTTAAAACCACCTCCAGACTGATGTCTATCAGTGTGCAAAATTTTGAAATTTTCGGATATACCATTTTTAATTTATGCTTGCACAAAGGATGCCGAAATGTCTCTCAAAAAGAGCTTCGCTCTGTATTATTCGATAACTGAATAGTGTTGATTTAATTATAAATCAAGAGTATTCAGTGACTTTTAGCCTACAAGTATTATAATATTTAGTACCTCTTTCTGCCCTTTGAAATGATCTTTGGCACACTCATCTGTAGCTGGTAAAGATCTCTTATGAGAGATAAGCTTCTCTAATGTATTTATTTTTTCTCTCCTAATGTAATTTTTGGTTCATCTAGTATATAAATAAATAATAAACAAAAAAGTAATGACTTTGTTACACTATCTTATTATTAATATTTGAATGTTTTATTCTAACATAGTCATGCTTGCAAGCGTGTTGCAAAACTATATATTGTCCCATAACGGAATACTCATAATTATTCTTTTCTCAAGTAACTTATAAATATATTATTGCAATATTTATTAAATATATTCTTTTTAAAAAATTTTTTTTTTTTCGAAATATTGGAATATTTCCGAAGTTTTTCAAAATACTCATGCGAGCGACTTTTAAGAATCTTTGAGAACATTGTAAATTGTTTAGTTCTTTGTTGGAAAACTAAAATTATTGAGCTCAGCGAAACGAAGCTCTTTACTACTCAATTTTTCAACTCTTTGTTACCTTACTTCTCCTTCAATTTACGAGCTACACGCATGAAATTTTACACACACACGCATAATGAGTAAAACTCGTTCTGGGTTGAAAATCAACCAAATTGTAATTGTAGTCTTCGAGATAATTGATAAAATATGTCCCATAGAGTTAACATATAGAACGTTTTTGTTTCGCGTGCGCCGCCTTTCCTATTACATTTCTTTGGAGGCGTCTAACCCTGCTTGCGTGGACCTAGTATTTATGTCAGAGTATCAAAGCGATAAGACACAAGAGCATAAAACAAAAATAACTATATTAAATTAACTTGACAGTTATTTTTCCCCTTTTTTATTTATTAATTTATTGGGCGAAGCTCTCTATAAGTGACTTTTCCGCATCCTTTGTGCAAGCATCCATCAAAAACGCTAAATCCAAAAATTTCCAAATTTTGACACTGATAGACATCGGTAAAAAAATATGTTTTTAAAATTTTCGATGTCATTGAGGAATAATCACGGAAAAACTTAAATTCCACAAACTTCAATGGGAAAATTTTTCGCGCAAATTTAGTTTGAAAAAAAATATTGCGAGCGCAGCGAGTCAAGATTGAGGTCTGGCTCCCGCTCCTAGGTTGTTTTAGAAACAAAAACATACATAGTTCCCAGTATTTATATATGAATAAGTCCAAATATGATTATAAAGTTAATAATAAGTATAAACCTATTATTCTAATAAAAGAAATAATAAAAAATTATGAAGTCAAATTCAAGTAAACAAAACAGGAATAAATTACGCATTATTTTATTCTTCTACAAAACTTTTAGCGTTAGAATTTAGTAAAAAAATATATATTAAATTAAAATGTCAGTGATCTTTGACATCTAGTGAGTTCATGAAAACAAATAAATAATACCTGGTTTTTTCAATTAATAATTTGAAAGAAATTTATCATTGAACTAAGATTATTTACAAACAATATTTTGCAAATATAGGTATTAAAAGAATATTGTAAACACATTTTAATTAAACAAAATATATAATATACTTTTGTAAGATTTTATTGAAATGGCGGATAAACTACAATATACATATTAATATTACATCTCCAAAAATATTAAGATAAATTACAAAGAAATGTTTTCAATAAGAAAATATTAAAATAAAACAATTTTTAACGGATTTAATTTGAGCAACATGATTATATTTGAACTTAATTTTAACCCGATGTTTCGAACTTTTCAGCAATCATGTTCACGAGAAGATGAGATGTCTTACTTTTGTAACTTATAATTATATATGAGTTAAATCTGTTAAAAATAGTTTTATTTCAATGTTTCATTGAAATGTAAATAACAAATTAAACTTCCTTTGAATCAAAGGTATTTTATATACAAATATTTACTAAAGTTATATATCACTTGTATAAATATGCCAAAGCTTTTTTAGATACGTATTCATTCTGAAAACATTCTTATAACCAAGTTTATTGTAATTCAGGTCATTTTTTTATCATTCATATATTGAGTTCAATATGAGTCATAACCTAAAAAGTTTTCTAAACACGAAAACCAGTTCAATTCAAACGATTCAGGACATTTCAATAGATAAAAAGTTTTGGATAAATCTCTGCCTATGTATCTCGTAAAATATTGAAGGTTAATGAACTTTGTCGTTGAAGAATTTTCGAAGTTTCTTTACAGCATACTTTTGGATATTCCTTAAACGTTTTTGTGGTATCACTTGATTTGGTGAATTAAACTACAATTAGATGGGGCAATGACTTTTCAATAAGTGTTTTATATTTTATTTATCTGTTATTTATCGCCTCATTTAAATATATTAAATTTGGCCTTAGAAGTCTAGGTTTCGTATGAGTTTCGTTTAATGATAAAAACTAATCTAATTTTATAGAAATATAGATATAAATTAGGGTTTCATACCAATTAGGCGTAAATACAAAATTGGTTAATAGTTGTCAAAACTAAAATACTTAAAGAATTTTTCTTTACCATCTTCAAGGAACGCCACTTGTTTACAAAATATAAATATTATCAGCTATAAATTGTACAAATCAGTCCAAAATAAAATAAAAAGATATAACTATAAGAAAGATAAGATAAGATAAAGTGAGCAAAGATATTCGGAATAAAAAGAAATAATAGAAAAGAAACAAATAAACGGAGGAAATACGACAAGCATATTTTTATTTCTCTACAAATTACTTATTCCTTTGGGAGAACCTGAAACCTTAAGGACTGACTGTGTTAGTGTGTGTGTGATGATAATAAGTGTGTATACTTATTATCATGTATCTTAGTGTGTGTACACTAAGGCCAGCCAGAGAAAAAGAAAAATACCCTAAAACCGCCATTACACTATTTAACTTACTAAGTACTAATATCGCATAGTAAAAAGTATGTTAGTTTTTCATATATAGTTTTTAATTTACTATTTTTTTAGGTAAATAATGCTTAAAAATATTATAGTTATACTATAAATGGCTTTTAGAAATTCTAATTTATAAAAGCCATAAACTAAATTAAAAACTGTATTTTTAAAACTATCAGAGTTTTCAGACAAGACAAGAGTTCAGGTTTATGCAGTCATCTCTCACATCTTGTCTACCCGTGGACACGATTGCTGCAAAGCATTCGAAACTTGGGTTAAAATAGTTAAATCCGTAAAAAATAGTTTTATTATATTTATTAAAAAATATTATACTCTGACTGCATAAACCTGAATTTTTGTAAGGAAATGTATATAAATAGTTTTAATAAATTTTATTTAGTTATGTTAATTTTGAATTTGAAAGATTGAAAAAATAAAATTAATAAATGTTTACTATTTTGTTATTATTTATTAAAAAGAGTCAATTTATTTTTCAAAATTCTCAAATATATATTATTATGTATGTTTATATACCTTTAAGTGGATAAAATAAAAGCTAATAAATTGGTACTGTGTTAGGATTAGCATTTAATATTCTAGTAAAGATAAGAAAAGATACAAAAAGATAAAAGATAACAATTATTTACTATATAGGTTATTACTCTCTTCTCGTTAAAGACCAGTAATGATGCTTTCCCAAATATAAATACAAATTGTTGTTAATTTTTGGGTTCATTGGTTTTTATATTATGATAGATGAAATGTTTTATCTTTTATATACAAGTTGCATTGTCATACTTATAACAATTTCTTATAGTTAACATTAAATTAATATTAATATAGTAGCAACACAACACCGTTTACATGGTTTAAGTATTGTATGTTTAAGAAAATATTTTTTTTTTCAAAATATTTTTTTTCTTACATCCGATTAGAAGCATCTTGATGTAGTTATTTTTTCTATGGTTTTTATTTGTTTTCCTAATAAATGATGTATTACATGGACACTTTGTTTATAATGTTTTTAATTAAATAAATATATATCGAATAATTTTGTTTAAGGAAACATTATAAAAGTGACACAGTAAGTTCAGTGTGTATCCAAAATGTATCGTCGTAGAGTAAGGAATACCTTTTTTTTTTTTTTTCTTTGGAAAAACCCGTTACGGGTACCCCGTCGGCTTAGGGGGGTGCGGGCTGGGGGGTGATGTGGGAGTACCCGGCAACATAGAGGATGTTGCCAATTTTAAGGCTACCACTAAAAAACCAACGGTTGCCCTCTGCGCTGTAATGGGACGACACGGGATCGCGTTAGCACACACCGTGACGCTCCGGCGAGACCCCCCCAATGAGGGTGCCCCGAGCAACGTAGAGCACCCTCACATCGTAGGCCTATGTTAGGTAAGAGGGGTCACCCTCCCCCCTAAGAATAAGGAACACCTGCACTAAATCTCCGAAGACGACACTACATCCTCCCCGCCTCCTGAGTAACTGAAGCCGTGCCCCCAAAATCTTGGTTCAAAGCTCATGAATGAGAATCCTGAATTTGGTCGAAACTAGTCAGTATTATTTAAATTTTAATAAAAAATCTATTAATTCTTCTATAAATAAGGTTATATACAAGTATATAAAGTTTTCAATTTTATCGTCATTGAGTCTTGATAATTCATTGAAGACCAGTTATCATTAAGTTTTCTGATATACACCAATCTGTACCAATGTATGCCAATATATACCAATGTATACAAATGTAAACCAATATACACCAATGTATATCTGATAAATTAATAATTATAATTACCAATTTATTTGATGGCTCGACATCTGATACAAAAACGAATTCAAATACAAAAATAGACGCATTATAATACAAGGAAGTCAAGAGGGCGGTAAAGTAGATAAGTAAAGGCATATTTGTTTTATTTTACAGGTCATTGACCTGATGGTTATTACTGAATACGAGATATTACAATACGAATCTCAAACAAAATGTGACATTATTTAAAAGGATAGTTTTGAAGCTTTTTTATATCATCTATCTGTAGTTTATTCAATACTAGATAATATTTTTATAAAATCTAAATAATTTGCATACTATAACATATGTTACTAATATATACAACTAATGTATATAAATATATCTCTCCATCTGTTGGTAAAGTTGGTAGGGGCATATATATAATTTTACAACGATCTGTTAAACAGTTTAAACTTAAATACTGGCACACTTAATGTAATATTTGATTTTATTTTCATATAAAAAATTCATATTTCCAACTTCATGTCTGTATTATATATAAATGTCTTATTAACAGTGTACAGCCTTGAAAAAGCTTGATAAAGAGCCTAATTACAACCTTCAGATGATGATGATGCGAAAAATGATGTAAATTTATGTGTAATGTTGTTCATTTGTATAATAAAAATAATAACTTTTTAGTTTAGTATAAATGTATAAAAATTAATACAAGTTTAAATCAAATTTAATACATTTTTGTTATCTGCGGTCAAGTATGCATAATTCACATACCGAATGATTGACTTGGAATTCAATATTAAGTTTCATATTATTTATAATTCATTCGTTCGAAAACATTGAATCAATCACTAAATTAGAAAATAATAAAAAATTTACTGAGGTTGAAATCTATTTAATAGTTATCTAGATAAATAATAAAAGTATATAAGTTTACTATATTCTTAATTTTTTAAATATTTATATGGAAAATTATATAAAATCCAAATTGAAAAATATTTTATTGATTTCCACAATTCTAATTTAGAATTCAAAATATATATATTGTTTACATTTTACTTATTTTCTAATAAATTATAAAAAAATATAGCGCGCAAAGCTGCGACAAAAGTTTATATCAAAGTTCACTGTACTCTAGTCACTTAACAAAAAACCTATTTCTGTAATTTAATCTGTGCATTGGTTTCAATAAGATAATATTTCGGTCATTGGCATTAGACATTCTTTATTACTTTTTATGAGATTCTTTATTTACGAGATTTTCGTCAAAAATATAAGATTCAAATATCATATTATATATAATTGAGTTTATTGTCCGGAAATTGTTAGTAAATAATTTCTTTTAAACATTATTTAGTATATTAGCTTCGTCACTGTGACGGCGAGTGGAGCTAAACCAAGTATTGTTGCTGAATGAGTTTTGCATACTTGTAAAATTGGCAGAGTAAATAGTGACTATAATCTTAAGCCTAATAAGAACTCACGCGTTCGATTTCAAAATGTTCCACATGATAACTCTATGGACACACTTTGGCTATTTCATAAAAAACTACAATCACAAATGTCACCTAAAAACTTCAGAACCTATAAGTCATTATCCTCGACAACTTTGTCTATTTTCGACATCCTACCATTATTCGTCTAGGAGAAGTAGCATTAGTAACGAAACACACTTTTGACTAGTAAGAGCTTCGCTTCACCCAGCTATTTTGCAATAATACTTCAAAATAAAATATTTACAAAACTATCATATAATTATTGGAATTAAAACTAGTTATAAAGAATGTGAAGTTATTTTCGTTAAGGGTATATTTAGCTTATGTTAGTGTGCACTGCCGACATATTGATCGAACCCGCTTTGGCCTAGTTCACACGTTCAATGAAAAGGGGCGGAGTGAAGAAAACAATACGTCACTTTGTGCATATGCACACGTTATTTGCAAAACGTCATAAAGCTATTAAATATCAGATATTATTTGAATTAATAAAAATAATAATATAAATTATAAATAAAAGTTATTATACTTACTTATTTAGCTGTTTTCTGAATATTAGATATACTATTATACTAAATATTATTTTTTTAAGATTTTTAAATTATTTGTATTTATTATTATTATTATTATTATTTTTATAATTTTCATATTAAAAAATATTTATTTTATATGTATATTAATGTTTTTTTTTCAACCATGAAAGAATATAAATAAAATGAATTTAATATATTTTTTTACATGCTTATAAAAAAACTTGAATGGGCTACATTCCTTATAACTCAGGGACGTTCATGCGCCAACTGCAGCACAGGTCTTTGACACCGCGACCTAGTTTCAGTTTGACGTCATTGCTACGCCCCCTGACGTCACGACGAGCCTCCAGTCCATTCAAAAGTAGATCAACCCCTCATATACTCAACCTGTAACAACCAGGAGGTCAATTCTCTATTTATATTATAAAGGTCACAGGATATCTCCATAATTATTGAAAGGTTGTATATTTTAAAGTTAATAAATTGGGGTTAATATTTATTATTAATTTATTATGTCGTATTACTAAAAATATTATATTTATTTATTATTTATACATATATTTTTAATCTGCAAAATATTTTTATGATTGCCTTAGTACTTTTTACTTGCTTTCATATGAAAGCCAAGATTAGAAAATAGTCAAGCAAAAATAGAAATAAAATGTTAAAAAAAGTACATTATAAAGTTTTTTAAAATACTTTTGAAGAATTTATAAAAAATATTTTAAATGTTTTAAAAAAAGCTATATTATTTTTCAATTATTTTGATTAATTTTTTTATTAAATTATTTTACAACATTTTACAATATTTTTTGTTTTTATTTTTGTTTAATTGTTTTTTTTGTTTTATTTTAAAAATATAAGGTAAAATAACTTCGCAAACAAGCATATTCTATTAAAGGTCCATCCTTGACACAGATACTAGGACGGGGTCATGCCCTTTAGGATGCAGGTTTGAGGACGAGAGCGATCTCTCGGTATAATTATATAATTTATTAAAACAGGATATTATTATCAATATATATATTTTTTTAACTTACCCATTTTTTTTAAAGTTTATATTGAATTTATTATTTATAGAGACGATTTTAAAAGTCTGTTTATAAGGTGAAATTTTGGTGTTGTGTATATCGACGCAGAATGCAAATGAATATTTGAATATATTTGCCAAATACATTTTTTACTAAATATTTTAATCAAATATTATAAATGTTTTTTCTTAATTCATGGCAAATAAAAAATTACAATAATATTGATAATATACCTACTAAATTCACAGAGTTATAGAGTATATATAAATAATATAAGTTATACAGTAATAATATTGTAATACTTATATTTATAAAATATTTAACTTTCGTGATTAATAGACATCATTACAAATGCCGTTAAAATATTCAAAAGTATTATCTTAGTTAATTGAAAAGGAAAAAAATGATTGGTTACGAAATTCAATCACTCACGACCTCAAACCCTTGACAGAAATCCTTAAGCATAACGTTATACAGAAAAGCTTTTCCATTACTTCATTAATCTCTCTCGTAACTCGTGAGCACGTATTCAGGTCATGTAGACTTCAATGGTGGATACTAACATTTAAAAGCATCTGAGGCTGTGACATTGACATAATAGATATACAGAGTGGGTCTACGAACTATAAACACATAACTGCATACTCACACACACACACACACATACATGCACACATACACATACATGCACACACACACACACACAAAAATGCGCGCTCGCTCGCACGCACGCACGTACACAGACGCACGCATGCACGAACACAAGTTTCTGGAGTATAAAAAAGAAGTACATGAAATGATTATTTATTTTTATTAATTACTCCAACTCTGGTTTCCTGTTTAATGTCTTTCCCTAACACTCTTGATAAATTTAGCTATTATCTTTCAATTCAATGGTTTTGGTTCAATCGGGTATGAGTACACTGTGTATTACGTCACAACAGTGGAAGTAATTGAGTATCGTGTAACAAAGGCTTAAAATTCTCCATAAAGCTACTATAATAATTTCAGTTTTAAGAGTTTTGAGAGTAAAAGAGATATTTTAATAGGTGACATTTTCTTGTAGGTGACACTTATCGAAATAACAAAAGTAAAAGGTTAATAATACGTTCTCAGAAAATAGACACCAAATTTGAGGAATTATATATACTAGGTTGAGTAAATATCTATCTACTGGAAAAAGTCTTTTAATGAAATCAAACAAAGTCTGTAATATGTATTTGTTTACTTTCTTAATTCTCTTGAAACAACATTTAAATTTGGTCAAACATAAATTGTGAAGAACAGTCCATATTTGTAAAGCATTAAAATTTATATTAGTAAATTAAATTGAAAATGAATTATAATGAATAAATAAATAAAAAATTAAATCGAATAGAACAAAATTATGCATTTTTTATTAATGAAGGTAAAAGTGGAATTGGTTGTATCTTCCAATATATTTACTCAAACACAAGCACGGCTGATTAAAAGTACGCACACAAATATATACACACACACACATATATAATGTATGTTAATATGTAAATTAAAGCATGTGACGTCATATCTATTAATAGTTTAAAAAATCACGGATTTTACTCGATATTAAAAAAACATTAATATTTTTTGATTACGTTTAAAAATTTATAACTTATTGATCTACTATTCATATGAATTTAAAATAAAAAATTATTTATTTTGAAACCTTTTCAAAATAAAAAATATATATTTTTTTGGTTATTTCTTAACTTTATCATTTGCGCTGAGTACATAAATAGTGATATTGAATTTTCTTTTCAAAAAAAAGTAACTATGAAAAAGTTATATTTATATATGTTATATTAAAATTGTATCTCTTTTACTCTTTTATAAATAGGTAATGAACAAACATCATTTAAACAAATATTAAATTCACACAATAAAAAAAGGCTTTTAAGAACTTACATAACATCAGGTTAGGCGTCTTTTTAAGATAGTTCTGCGGTTGTCAGACGTCACGTTGTGGTGCTCGTGGCTTTGATTATAAATATCAATACACATTTTTCAGTGGGTTTCAGGTCTACAGTTAATAAAATAAAATAATAAAGAGGAAGCTATACTTAAGCATTTTCATATCATATATATTATATATCATTTATTGTGTTGTGTGTGTTTCAGGCTGTATTTTCTTCATGGTTTAAATTTACAATTGGACAAATGATTTTCATTTTTTCTTTCAAGCAAACATGGTCCTACAATGATGATTGCTGTAATCGTAGTTGTAATATAAAGAAAGACTGTATTGTGAAAATATAAGATTTTTATAAAAGCTTTTTTCCAGGCATTGTTATCAACTAGTTTACGCCCGCAGCTCTGCCCACGTTGTGTGGTGATAAAAAGTCCTTTCCCAGGTTCCAGATTATCTAAATCAAATTTTATCACAAAAGGACTCAGCTAAGCCGTAAAACATATATTTTTAATATTTTATTTTTACATACACGTAAATAAACGGACAGACAGACTGAAGTACCTCGTTTTCATAGACATATGCTGTCTCGGATTTTTATTTAGAGCTATTTAAAACAAACAATAACACGCTACTTTGTCTTTGTAATACTTATTAAAATTACAAAATATCTTTATAAATTGTAGTCTATATGTTATTCTGGTGTATACACCTATATAAGCTATATAACTATAAAGTTTCATCTTAATCTATTAAGTAATTATTGTCCTCACAAACTTGGTAATTTATAATATTAGTAGGATAGTAGAATAGTTCGAGCTCTATCTTATTTAAAATTTTTTGGAAATTTCAATTGTGTTTACCAAAAAAAAAAAAGACAAAGAACAAAAAGTACGTGCTTACATGATTATTAAATTATACGATTATTACCATATAAAATGTATATTAAAATATTTTTTTTTATTTAAATTTAATTAAATTTATCATAAATGACTACAATTTTAATTAATTAAGCTGAATCAACGATTTTTAACACATTTCCGATAATAATGATATCTCTTTAAAGGTAAGGTCTTTGAACCCTTTTAAATGGAATACTCTGTTACTTTCTTCTAAACTTTAACTTTCCCTTCTGTTATTAACATAATAGAATAATTAATTAATCTTAGTTCTTTGTTCGTATCAAAATTAAAAAAACTCAAAAGTAAAAAACCTCTTTATAGTAAATATATAATCAACTTGTTATGTTATTATAAATAACTTGTTATGTAATTATATAATAATATTTAAAGCAGATATACATCAAAGTAAACAAAGTATTATCCCGTCAAATAATTGATTCGAAGATATATCCACAGCTTTATTTGTGAATTCGCACACACTACGACAAATTAGGAAAATTTAAAAGATTTTATTTTTTTTGATTTATTAATTGGTTTATACGTTACATTTCTGATATTAAAAAAGAATATAATATCATAAGTATGTCGTGGAATGTAATGTGGTCTTAGTGAATCTTCGTCAATTCCTTACTTGGTTGTACGTGGTATATGAAAGGGTTAAGATTGTGGTTGTGACAATGTGAGACTTGTGCCATCAAATCTAAATGATAACGGCTGATTATATATATATACATATATATATATACATATATATATATATATATATATATCTTTTCTAAGTTTATATATATTAAAAAACTTCCACATTGGTAAAATAATCTCTGTCGCTGGGGGTTTTACAAGGTAAAAATAACAGACACAAATAAAATCCAGACTCGAGACAGCAGTCTCTGGATCACATAAAAACCCCTTGGGAAACAACCTTTGTTTTAGCAGGTAGGGCCACCACCCACTAACTGCTAGTGACTAGATCAAAGGTAGCACTAAAAGATAGAAGCATACCCGCCTGTCACAGATTTTTTTAGAAATATTTTGACATATAGATGAATATTCGTAAGACCGTGTGTAAAAGTATTATATAGTTAATCGTTACGCCTACAAATTGGCCGCGTCGTAGATTTTACTACGACGTAGACTTGATACGCGCTTGTAAACACGTTAACAGAGATAAATAATTCTTATTATATAAATTAATCCTCTTATGTTTGCCTGTAATTAAGTTTTGTAATTATATTAATATATAAATAACTGCCTCGGAAATAAACAGTGAAATTACTTTTGGTAAATTAGGTAATTACGTTTGCGACAGACAGAAGATTTAAAAAAAACCGAAATGATTTTAAAAATTAACTTTAATTTAATTAAAACAAATTAAACCTATGAATGATGATTCCGCTTCGATGTGGGAATAAGGAATGGTCATTCTTACAAAATATATTATACAATAAAACTTATGGGAACATTACGCTAATGCTGTATCGACAGAATATAATATTAAATACAAAGTAATAGGAATTCAACTTTCAAATTAACAGTTTCGAGGTTACAATAAGTAATTAAAAAATTTCAGTAGTTAATGACTATATCTGACTACTTTTATATGGTAATGACTGTCTTTTTTGTAATTAATAATTTTTATTTGTAAAATATTCAAAAATACAATAAAATTATCTATATGGTACATTATTATTAGCAACAATTACAAATTAGTTCTTTAGAAGTTGAAAGAAGCTGTCAAATGTCACCGATAACTTTATTATCAGTTATTATTTATTATCAGTTTCTCACTAAAAATGTAAAATATATATATTCCACTTTGAATCAATACCAGTAATCACTTGCGTACGTCAAATGGAAAGGCCTTTTTCAACACCATACTTATCGAAATAAGTTCCTTTCTGGACCCAATAAAGGAACTATTAATGTATTAAATAATACACAAAACTCTAGAATACACGTTTAATATATAATATTTTAAGTCGAAAAATATGTACATTATAGGCTTAAAAAGTTATGTACTCCTGGAATTGAACATAATAAACGTTGTCTAGGTCGTGCTCGCAGCAGGATGTACGCTTTGTACTGTAATGATGCTTTGAACAGAGTTCATGACCTATGCTATGAATACCACAATTACTATTGAATTGAGATTTTTCAACACTCAACTGTAATTCTGTCTGTTTCTTGATTATTATATTTATTTTTAGCTGGAGACACATACGAAGAGTATATTTATTCTTAATTTTATTATTTTTTATATAAATGTAATAAGTATATATTTTTCAATTATTTAGTTTAGTTATATACATGATTAATTAACTGACTTATTGATAGACACTTACATCTCGTCCACCCGTGAACACGATTGCTGCAAAGTATTCGAAACGTCGGGTTAAAATAAAAACGTAACCAAATTATACGCGAGTTTTAATCCTTAAAAATAGTTTTATTTCGGAAGTGTCAAAGTCCAGTAAAAACATTCATTCTGAGGATTGTGTTTCCTGAGAATTACAATATCAAGAAGTCGTCAAATCAAAATATATTTTCTTATTTTTACTAAATAAAAGATATGTGATATCTTATGGATTAATTATGCGTCCATGCACCTTGGCTCTTTTCAACTATTAAGTCCAATAACTTTTTTAAAGTATATGCCTTGACAACCAATCGCAAAATGTGCTTCTATCTAGAGATTAAGCATAAATCTATTTTTATTTTGTATACAATTTACTTACTCCTGTGTTATATAAAGTGTTAAATTTTCTTTAACTTGCGTGCGTCACAGGGAAGCCATACTTTCAATTTTACCTGACAGCTGCGGTGGCGGTGAGGCGTGACCGATCACGAGCTTTTTAATTAATTTTTTATGTAAACAAGCTTAATAAAATATGCATTGAATAGCTTAGTTTACGTCTATATTAATTTAAGTTATTTACTATTTAAATAAATCAAATAAACATACATGTAGCACATTTAATCAATCATGTGTTTTTATATAAGATGGTCAAAGTACATGTTTTTTTTTATGGAGTTATGTATCTAAGTTATTTTATAACTATTATTACCTTGAATAGGAATTTTAAAGGATGATAAATATTTATTTTTATATTTATATTAGACAGAGCAAAGAAACAGACGCTTCACCCTCACCTATGAAGATTAATATAGAAATTTGCAAATGCGTTCACATCTCTGATCAAGGACGAGACAAAGGAGAGGAATAGAGGATATTTAGGAATCTGGCTTTCTCAATCGCCAGAGCTGCATCTAATAACAAGCATGTAAACTGTTCATGCCGTGATTCCGTCATGCTCAGAGTTCATGAATAAGGACACCGAATGGGTACGAAACTAGGCGGACAAATTCCGATAGTAATTACGTTAGTACAGCCGGATAATTATATATAATAGTAAACATTATATTACATATTTGACGTTTTACACTTTTTATACATGATATATATTATATAAATATTTGTGACGCAAATTTCAACTTTTGATGTTTGTCAAAAAGATATATTTTTTTATGTTTAATATAACAAAGACTTAAATATAACAATTGGTAATATTTTTAGAAATTGTTTATATGTTCTTACTTTTGTATACTCTTTATATATTTTCAATATTTCTTTGAGAAACTAAATAACTATTTATAACAAATTGTGTCTTTAGTGCGGTTATTTTTCGTATAATATTTCTTATAAAAATGACAAATAAATATTATATAATAGCAATACTCTTTCTATTTTTAGAACAGCTTAGGCTTGTTGTGATTTGATAATATAATGATAGTTGAAATGTGTTCGTCTTTTTTTATTCACGTATTATATATTATAAATATCTTGAACAAGTTAATCTTATTTAATATTATTCAAAGCTGGAATAAAAAGTTATACATATTTGACATGATCAAACTTTATATTTATAAAGCTATTAATAACAAGAATAATATAAAAAAATAAAAACTATTTTTAAAACTTTCAAATACTAAATTTATTAGCCCATTATTTTATTATCTGTAGACCCAATACTTAATTGTCATTATAAGTTGTATCATAGTTTTACAATTACTAACATGCTAACTTTTAAACTTTCGTGTTACATAATATATATATATGAATTAACGCGCAAAATAGGTGTTACATAGCTCTCAATTGCCTGACGTTTCGACCAGGTTGCACCGGCCGTGGTCACAGGCTGACTCAGTAATACGTATTTCGAGCGTTAATTCCCGTTAATAAAATAATAATTACTGACATGGCCTACAAGCAAAAGCTTCCAATTTTTTTTTACGCTGGGATCACACAACATACATATTTATAACACTGGAGTTGGCCGCGGACATTTTATCCTCACTTTATCTATATTAATATTATAAAGTATAACAGTTTGTTTGTTTAAACGCGGTAATCTTTGAAGCTAACGGCAGGATTTGAAACTTATATCTGAGTATAAGAGGCAGGTTCATGATAAAGGTTATATCATAGATGTAAGGCTACTTAGCATTTCGCTACTGTTCTTAGTTATCTTATTAGTAAATAAAACTCTTCGTCCGTGGGTGAGACCGCGAGCAGCAGATAGATTAATACAAT
The DNA here is from genome assembly GCA_959347395.1 of Mechanitis mazaeus. Taxonomy (NCBI): domain Eukaryota; kingdom Metazoa; phylum Arthropoda; class Insecta; order Lepidoptera; family Nymphalidae; genus Mechanitis; species Mechanitis mazaeus. The sequence goes on from OY365747.1 coordinate 17,963,351, forward strand.
TTTTAGAATTATTTCATTTATGCCTTCATCATAAATACTATAAAAAATAATTATGACTTAAATAATAAAAACGAACTCTAAGTAAAGACCTTCTTCCTTCTAATTAACTCAATTTATTTATTAAATTTGCAATGTATTTTAATAAATGACGTACAAACATTTATTAAAATAACACATATTTAAAACATTCAATACTATATCTAGATAATCAAGGGTTAGCTTATTAAACCCCTGGGGTCAGAAACCTAACTAGTATATTAAAACCGTTGTTTAAAAAGGTTTAAATTGTTAATAAAATAACTTTCCTACGTATGCTTATTAAGTTTTACAAAATCGATCCATATTTAAGTCAAATCAATTAGAATGTTAAAGTAGGTGTTTGATTTAAATCATTTATTAAAAAACTATCCTACGATGATGTTTTATAATATCAATCAATATTTAAATCAAATCCGTAAATCTCAATTTAGTTAAAGAAATTATAAACTCTGATATCTCATACACATATTGGCATATTTCTAAAAACTTTTGATAATAATTTTTTTATGAATATGTAACTTTTTACTTCTAAACTCTAATCGTCTATAGTTATCATTTCTGGGTGAGTTACATCACTAAAAACAAAGATGGACAAGTCTATTTTAAATTCCATAGATTCAGAGAAATCGCGGAAACCTCCTCAGAAATTCTCCTAAGTTTATATTTCGAGGATTGTAAATATATTAATTAGTTTAGCATTAGGTTATATAAGGGAAAAGCCAATTATACTAATACATATGATCTATATATAGATATATTTAGGATATAAATATAAGTGCAACGTTTAGGGCCCATTGCATTGTTTATTAAGTTGCAATTTGACCTACTTAGCGTTAGTTAGCACCTATCGACCTATTCATTCATCATTCAGGGTGTGGAGGCCGGAGAGTTCCAAGGCTCACAGGATGACGTCACTGGGGCTTAAAAATCATAACCCCGCTCCGCAGCTGCAACCCCCTCTTGTGACCTACTAACCCAAAATGGGATATAAGTGACGTAGGCATTGTACAACCTCACAACCAGCAGTATCCTCTTCGCTTCATGATCAAGTTATGGGAGGACAAAACTTTTGGGACGGTTGTATGTACCGTTTTCAATGGATGCTTCTACTATAAGGACTATACTATATACCTACACTTGTTCGGTGTGTTTCTGTGTACTTAACCACTCCCCTCAACCTTCAGTTGTCGAGGTCTCCTCCATTAGGCGTAAAATTCTACAATCTTGCAGAATAAGGCCTTGAATTAAAAAAATAATTTAATTTCTTTACAAATGTTTGTATGACCGAGTTGGAAATAGTGTTGTTCTTGCCTAGAACAACATTATATCCAACAAGTTTCTAAATTTAAACCAACACATACTATATTATTAAGAGGACATTGAACCCATTATGATAATTGTATTTACCTATTTTTTGTCAAAGGAATTCTGGGAGTGAAAATATATCTAAAACATATCACGTAAAATGTATTGCGGTTAGAAGGTTTTTTAGTTCATGATAAAAATCACTTGAAATCTAATAGACATTCTATTTTCTTGAAGCTATTTCTATTTTTAGAACGCGTTTTACCGAAACGTGAGAGAAGAAATTAAAATTAATTGGTTTCAATGGTTCTTCAGATTAGTAGGCCATTTTCAGGTTTCGTTCTTTATTTGCTTAATGGAATGTTTCATTCTTTTTTATTTGGAGTTCAATATTGATGTCTACAATAATTTATATACAATATATTACTGTAATACTGTTTTTTTTTCAATTTAAAATATTTTATATAGTAGAAGTGCTGTCTGATTTTTTTACATATATTCTTGGGATAACCTTGTTTTTTTATTTTGTTTTTTTTTTTTTGGTATCATTGAAGCATTTAAAAAGGTCTGAATAGTAATGATAAGGTTTCTACAGAAGTTATTTAAGGTTTATGAAGAAGTATTTTATAAAATTACATTTTATGTTGAAACAAAGCAGTGATTTAAAGATAGTATTAGATAAATTTACATTAAAAGAATAAAGTTTTTTTCCAATTTTATTCAATATTATATCATTAAAAATTTTGATAAAATGAAAAGGAATAGAGAAATTTTTAATAATTGATTATAATTCTTAGGTAAATAGACATATATTATTAATATTTTATATTATTAATGATACGTACCCATTTTCGTGTACGAAAATTAAAATTCATACAAATAACTCTTCATGTTATTTAGTAACTTGACAGTGATTATATTAAAAAATCTATTTAATATTAAAGATATTATATAACGGATGTTATTAATAGTAATTTATTTAGATCAAAAGGTCAATGTATTCTGTTCGATCGATATCTGCATCTCGGGTCATTCACCTCTGTTATATTTACCTCAACATGCATTTCCATAATAAATTATTTGCAATTATAAATTATATAATAAATATTTAATATTATGTAGAATAAATATAATAATGTTTTTATTGCTAAAGAAAATGTTTGGAGAAGTTTGAAAAAATATAAAGCAAAAATATTATGAGCACGGACAGGACTCAAACCTACGTTCTTTGGGATACTAATAAATTTTTCATTCAAAATATTATGTAATAGTATGCTTATATCCATATCTTTTTTTTTTCATAACTACATAATATGTATCTGAATAACAGTTTGAAACTATAACTACATAATATGTTTAAATATTATGTAGTAATAGTTTCAAACTGTTATTCAGAAAAACAAGAGACAATACGAAACCAAGCACGTTTTTAAGACATATGCATTAGTACCCTTCACAGAACCTTCAAACCCAGCAAGCGTGGGCGTAACAAAAATACGGTATTGAGATTCAACAAAATATGTTTTGCTTCTAACACTTTGAAGTTTTGTTTGTTTAATCTATGGTTTATTAAGAAAACTTATTTATTATTTCAGTAAAAATAGCTCATTGTCTTGTTTACATCATAAATTCTTGTAATATATATAATATATATATTTTTCTGTTTATTAATTGATTTTAGCTTCTAGTTTTAAATTATTATGATAGGTTGTGTAAATGGTTATTTCTTGATGTAAAAACATAGCAGATAAAAAATAAAAAAACTAAATATGCCTTGTTTAAGGCTTTGATAGTTAGTATTCTTGTACTTGTTATTTTTTTTATTCCATCATTTATAATTTAAGTTTTTTTTTATTCTATCTTTCCATAATATCCTTGTTTTTCTTTATTAGTATTATTTTAACTGTGTTAAAGTATTTTAAAATAAAATCGTACAGTGATTTTGAGATATTTCCATATAAATTTTTAAGGGGTTTGGAGTTTTTTTTATTGGTAATTACAGAGGGAAGCGGTTTGAAGTGGGAATAAATTATTACTGATGTTAAATAAAATATTGAATATATTTTAATATTTTATTATTTTCTCAAAAGTTTATACAATAAAAACAATTTAAATCTAATTATAATAACCTAATTAATTACATCCTACTCCAAGAGTGCATAAGTTAAGACTAACTTACTCTATATACTGTTTCAGTTATACATATAACAAATTCGTGATTTTTAAGAATAAATATTTTAAATCAAATAAATCATCAATCCTATATATTATCTATGGAGTATGAAAAACTTTTTGTTAACTATTTCATACGTTTCAGAAAGGCACTATACACAGATGAAGTTGTTATTAGATTAACATTATTTCATTCACACTAAGTTATTTGATTTATAATTAAGTTAACTTTTGATTAACTTCCTTCAAATCTACTGTGCATTAATATGAATTATATTTAAATATAATGGAATAAGTAAAAATAATCAAATTGTGATCAATCGCATCGTATATCGCACAGTCTTTACATTTCCTTAAATACATAACGATGAATTGAGCTTGAATAGCCTCATATGTTCAAATCTCTACCATCGCCTAGGTTTTGGTCCTTGATGAAGACAAAGTTACTATTCCTTATCTGGAGCCTGGATTTGGTTCTACTGATATGACAACTGGCCATAGGCGCTTTTAATTCTAACTCTCTAGTCTTAACCAGTCTTGATTACTTTTCTAATTTCTTCCAGTATGTTTACCGGTTCAAGCCTGAAGAGCCGCAGTGGACTGTGTGTCGGGGTACCCTCTGTGTGGGTAAGCCGGATAATCCTCTGACATATGTGTATGTTACTGGGGGTCTCAAGATACGTTTTGGTTGCGTTTGCTTCTTTGGTTGCCGTTGGCGGTCCGTCGGTGAACAGGATTGGGAACGACTTGTTAGATTTAAGTTCTGGAAAACTTTACGTAGTGATACAGTTGATCTGTGCCGGCGGTGACGCTCGGAGTCGTCACTGCTGGACTCACTGGCTGAACACGAGGACCGGTCGTCCACACGTCCCGTTTCACAAGACATGCTGTCGTTGCTGCTAGAACTGCCTAAAGAATCACCGTCCGTAGACCTTCTTGTAAGACGTTTGCTGAGAGCTTTTAATAATCTCGTACCACGGGTTGTGCTGTCACTAATTTCTTCCACTGGCGGACACACTATGATTTTCGGAGCCATAGATTCCCTGCGAGGTAATATCTTAGGTGATTGTTGTCCAACTTCAACGGACAAATTCCCGGCAAACTCCTCACTCGCCACAAATGTAACTCCAAGTTTATTTTTCATAAGTTCGACAAGTTTTAACACTTCCAAAAGCGATAAAAACTTTAATGATTTAAAGATAATATTTTTTATTTTATTCAATAATAAAACTTTTTCGTTTATCGTAAGTAATGATCGTTCTAGAGACAAGGTTGTTTCTCAAGAGTGAGTCTTGAACTGCCGTTTGAGGGGCAGGTGGGATCTATTTAAGAGAAAGTTGGAGCATGCGCAAACGTATTTTGGTCCCTCATGCAGCTGATCACGTATTTACACTTTAGTCATTAAACAAATTTTTGGAATTTCAATTAAACTATTTTACGGATATAACTGGCGTTTATTATTAAATTATTAATTTAAAAACTGACTGACTGACAGACACCAACATCTAGTCTTACCGCGAACTCGTTTGCTGCAAAGCTCTGGAAACGTGGGGTTTAAATTAAAATTTTTAATAATAAAAGCGAGTTATATCCGTAAGATAGTTTTTTTAAATGTTTAGTACTCGTGTAAATTTTAGCAAACATTAAATTTTAGGAATCTTTAAAAAAATGTAACTTTATATTAATAATAATAAATTAAGCAAATTAAGAAAAAACACTTTAATTTATAGCAATAAAGTAATTTTTTTATTATTTTATACATTAGAAAGCCTAAAGGTGATCTTTGACCATAAGTACATCGACATTAGTAATTTCTGAGGCGTTATTGTTATTAATTGTAAGCGCCTGTCAGTTACACAGAGCAAAGTGACCTTTACACAATAAACATACTAAATATATGAAGGCGATTAATGAACAATACTATACTTAAACCGAGTTAAAAAATAAGTGTTTTGATACTAAGTACAAAGTTTTTATTGCGATAAATGTCATAAAGAATTTTATCACTTTTATCTAATTTAAATAAGACATCTATACTAATATTAAAAAGTGAAAAGTTTTTGTTTTTTGAAATACGCTAATCTTCAAAATACTGACTGGGTTTGAGTTTTTTTTATTATAATAGGCAGCTTCATGAGGAAAGCTAGAGGCTAAGCTACTGCTTTGAGTTATGCTAACAGTAAATACGAACGATAGTATTTTTCGACTGATATTCTATTCTACTGTTCGATACGAATAAACTAGTAGAATAGAAAACCAGAACCAAAACTATCTACATACGAGTATTATTAATTGAGATAAATATGTCATCAGAAACAAAATATTACATAAAGGCATAATAATACAAATAATACATGTAATATGACCAAAATATATTTCATATGTGCATAACAAAGTCGTTATGCGTAGATGAAAAGTTTATTAATAGCTAATAAAATAACTTATTATGCAATATATATGTAATAAATATTACCGTGAAATATAATGTAAATGTTTTGTTGAAAATTGAATATAAAATCTCATATTAGTGTTTGTATCCAAATTTCTCGGAAAGGGCTTAAACGATTCTTATGTTTTTTTTGTATGTATTCGTAGAACGTAAACTATTTTTATACCCCTAAGGGGTAAGAATGGTTTTGCCATTATTTTTTATTTTTTTGACAAAATTGTTTTTTTTTTCCATGATACCAAATGAAATATACATGCAACAATATTTTTTTATATTATACCAGCAAAACTTATTTATTAATATCGATCTCAGAACTCAAAAATTTTTATTTTTATTTTTTTTATTTTTCTAATTTTTTTAATGTTAAGGTAAAATCAAAACAAAGTTTCTCGGGTTAGCTACAAAGTGTAGAATAATCATTATTTCATAAACGCTTTGATGGTGAATTAATTATTAGCTTTGACTCTGTATTACCAAAATACAATTTAATAAGGTTGATGAATCGTCATTAATCAATGAAAGTCTCGTTCCTTATTGAGTTTTAGCGACTCGCGTATCGCGTGAGACGGTACACGTGATTTGTATTTTATATAAATTTAGAATTGAGCGTCGCTTTGCCACGTGAATGTCTTCGGTGACGTTTGTTTTCTTAGGAAAATTACTTGGCAAAAGCTTTTTATATCTGCAAATGCATCTTAGGATACGTTATATATACAAGAAATTCAATCTTTCTTACTCGTGACCTTCTCGTGACTTGGTTTAGCTTAAACTTTATATAATAATAATTGGGTATTATTAATATTTATCAAGTCCAAGACTTTTTTACATAAATGAAAATCGTTATTAATAAATAAATAAATTCCAATACACTGTTTCTTCACATAAATAAAATTTGAGTTAAGCTTATTATCTGTATTATAATAATTGGGTATATTTATTTCAGTTCAAGAGTTTTTATAATTAAAGATACTTTTCAAATAAGTAAAATTTTATTAAGTTTAGTTTTACTATCTGTATAATAAAAAAAATTCATGAACACATACAATGTAATTACAATAATTACGTCAACACACAGTACATTTACAATTAACCAATCACATTCAAGATATGAAATTCAGCAGCAGACAGTTCGGAACTGACAGTGGTATAGTATTATGTCATCAGTGTGTCCTGTCACTTACGTCACGAACACTGGTCAGTGGAGTGGGTTCCTCACAATAGAGATAACAGCGTCCCTTTGCTATTATATTTGTGCATTACTTTGACGTGTTTGAATACAGTTCTATCAATTAAATGTCTATACATGTATAGGGGGTATATTGTGACGTCACATTCAGGCCATGATGGCAACAACTAATTTTTTAATGGCCTTAAAAATGGCAGCGTCTTATATGCTACCGGATAGTCAAACATAACCCACCGGCCATCACTTTCTTGGCCGACATGGTATGCTTAACGGATTTTTTTAATGACAAAAAATAAAAACGAGGAAGAGGATAAAGTTTCTTTGTATTCTTATAATTGAATGAAAGTTACAAAGAGACATTTTTCGTTTTTTGTACAGAAAGATATTCTTAATTCTCAGAAATTTATGGACATTTCTGATTTCTCAGATATATTTTTAGTGAAGCTTTATATATATGTAACGGATTAAAAGTTTTATATAATAAGAACTACATCATGTATTATTTTTGTAAGGGTCTTTGAAGGTTAGTTCGTTCTGAAATTTAACTCGCATTTACTTTTATAGATTTGAGTGTGTGACTAAATTATGAAATGAAAACATTTCCAGAGGTCGTGAGTTCGAATTCTACTTGTACTGATTAATTACTCGTTCTATATTTATTTTAAATTTAATAAACCTTACATGGCTGTGCTATACAATTACTATATTTCATTATTCTTAATTAGTTTATAACAAATAACGAATAATATTAATACAATAAATGTCAAATATGAATTTGATCTAACACTACTGTTCTTATTTTATGACAGAAAATCTTTTGACGCCCACATAATACTAGAATTTCCCGATTGACTACTAAAAATGTAATAGTATTAAACCCACACATTGTATATTATAGTGCAATGACATAAAAAGCTTCCAGAAATATTTTACAATTGAAAACATGTGATAAGTGATTAGTAATTCTTAATTACTTACAAAAAAATCAACCTGATTTCAAGGTTATGAAAACATTTAAATTAATACAAAACAATAATATATACATATATATATTACTATTGTTTTATATCAATCAGAGTTTGCAACATTATTTAACAGGTCAAGGTAAAAGTATTTTTTATTAAATATTTAGTTTTAAAAGTGCTTTTATTGTTTTATGATAGAAATATTAAATATTTTATATTGTTTATTTTTATGCGTTTTTGAAATACATAAGCTTAAGACCTTTTTATATATGTTACACAAACTAAAGTGTTACTAAAGAGAATGTTTTAACTCTTTTGCCCAGCATATTTTCAAATAAGGTTATTAACAAAATAATCAATTTGTTCAATATAAGCCTAATATTAAGTTAAAATACAAGTTTAATCTTAACACTATTTCCTAAAGTAATTTTATATCAATCTTAATTTACTACGATATCTATAAAACAATATTGTTTACTAAATAAATAAATAAATAAATTAATTAATTAATAAAAAAAAAAAAAATTAATTAATTTTCAACGAAACACTTTCCTTTTTGAGTCGTTATAACGTGATTGCCTTTCTTCTTATGTACCAACATAAATTTATAGTAATATTAAACTTTTTTTTTTAAACAGTGACAGTTTTGAGAGTTAATTTTTTTCTATCTGAATAACTCACTTGAATTTAAATTTTTTAGCCACTTTTGTGACTTATATTAAGAAATCGTAACAATTCTAATACATATACTATGTGGATAATGGTAATAATAATATCAATTAGAGTATTTTATTTTATTATTATATATATAAATATATATAATTTTTTCTGTATCCGGAACTCTATGTTCGCAAACTAAGGAACCGTCGGAGATAGATGACTAATTAACTGACTTACTGACAGACACTTCTCGACTACCCGTGAACACGATTACTGCAAAGCATTTGAAACGTCTTATTAAAATAAAAATGTAACGCGAGTTTTAATCCGCAAAAAATAGTTATATTTCGAAGATATACATTTTCTAAGTTCATTTAAAATGCACCTAAATTACAAATTAGCAAAATAAATATACACTGCTACCACTTTCTAAAGGTTATTAGAAATATAACATCAAAATATTTTATAACTGATAAGTATATCTCTTATAATGGACCCTTATCTTATCTTATTGGAAACCTCTCTTATAGGCTTTACCGTTAACTCTTGTTTGATATTTTCAGGAAATACGGCCTTATAAGACATAAATAAGACGTTTTATAAATACTGGGAATATCATGAATGATATATATTTTGTTTTCGTAGAACTATAAAAATATATATTGTTCAAGAGATTTAAAAAATACAAAATAGAAATTAATTAAAAGTATAATAACTAAATAAACAGATATATACAATAAAATATAACTCTAAATCTATAAATAGTATATAAAATCGTTGCAATACAGAATAGAATATTTATTCTATAATAACTGGGAATGTCATAATTGATTTATATTTTGTTTTCGTAGAACTATAAAAATATATATTGTTCAAGAGATTTAAAAAATACAAAATAGAAATTAATTAAAAGTATAATAACTAAATAAACAGATATATACAATAAAATATAACTCTAAATCTATAAATAGTATATAAAATCTTTGCAATACATAATAGAATAAATGCACACGTTTAAAGAAATCTATACTAATATTATATAGAGGAAAAGTTTGTTTGTTTAAACACATATTTGATACTAACGATCGATATGCAAGATTCTTTCTGGTTGTGACAAAGAAGAAGGCAATAGGCTATTTAGCATTACGCTACTTATTTATCGTAATAGTAAATAAAATTACTAATATGCAGGTGGAACCGCGAGTAACAGCCAGTATACATATATATTCAAAATAAGATAAGCATCGTCTATGGCAACACAATTGCGACGGAGTTATATCATTATGCGAACATGGTACGATTCACTGCATTGTTTTATACTTGGCCTAAAAACTATCAAGTAGCAAGTATTGTACTTCATTGCTATATTATATGACTTATATTTTTATATTAAATATAATTATTTTGCTGTATTTACGTTATTGCTATTGAAATTTGAATAGTTTCGAACCCATTCGGGGTCCTTATTCATGTATTTTATGCCTGTTGGACTGCCTTGAACTTTTAAGCTGCAATATTAAAAAAAAACTTTTGTTTCAATATTATAACAATACTATTTTTTTATAACTTTGATATGTGGTTTTATAGCTACTGTAGTATGAAAGGGGAAAATAAGATTGTTGTAATATTACTTTAAGAGATGGTGGTAAGGTATATATAACCAAAAAACTGATTTATAAATAAATATAAGCTTACGATAACTTTAAATTTAATAAAACAGTCATATATTTTCTCGAGAACTTTTCTTAAGTAGAGAACCAAGTTATTAATGGTAATTTTATAAGATATCTTTGTTACAGTTTTGTTGCACGTGTTACAAATTAATTAATATGCTGTTATAAATAATGTATTGTTATTAACAGTCATTATATTATTAGCTCGTTTTATAACTACAATACACATTTTGACGAGTTACGTGATTACAAAACATAAACCAAGCTATTACTTTTACCCTTATTGGAAGTTTTGTATACACTTAGATGTTTTTTTAGGTTTTTAGTCCTTCAGAGGACAGGCAAAGGCTTTCACACCATGCAGCCTACCCTTGAAGTTTGAGCAAGATTTTAAGATAAAATTAGACGTATAATTTTAAAATAATGTCATTATGTGATTAGCATTTGTTGCCATAAATTAAAAAAACAATACAAATTTTAAATTTAAAATAGTTTCATTGAAATTTATTGAATACAAATCCGTTTAAATTTTTACTGATGTTTGACGGTTTGATTTCACTCTGAGCTGACAGACAAAGACGTATGCAATAGCTAGTAAGTAATAATAAATTACTTATATAATAATACTATATGTGTTTTTAATAGTTATCTTATGAATGATTAAAATCATGTATTTTATATTAATAATACCTAAATATAAAAATAAAAATGAAAATTAATAATTGCGTAAACTTTATCAAAATGGCATCTTTCGGAAGACAATCATATTGTTTATATCTTTAACAAATTTCATGTCAATTATGAAACGTATAGTTTTTTTTAGGTTTACCTACCGTATTTAGCAAAGAATCCGTTATTATAAAAATGATAACATATAGATCAAGTAAGAGAAGCTTATCTTTAATTTCTTAATCACAATTCATTGATATAAATGTTTGAATTTCACAAATAAAAGTAATAGGCTATCTAATTATAACTAATGAATATTCAACGTAAAGTCATGTAAAATAAACAAAAAAATATATATATTTTTATTTATTTTAGTTTTTTTATTTCTTCTATTTCCTATTTCTAGTATTTTTTTGTAAATCCTAAGACTGATGCTGATCTCAATTCAGTGGTATTGAAGGTTAAACATGTATTATCTTTAGTCACACACGTATTTGAATAAGACTGCAAAAAATGTCAAGATCCTGCTTCACTTACACGTGTTAAAACCATTTATGTGTATTGATGTATAAAACTAGCATTTGCCGATGGCTTTTCTCTGTATAGGCAACATTTTTTTTGATTACCATCTAATAGATATTATTGTAATCGTCAGGAACTATACTTATTTTTGGGATAAAAGATTTTATAAATTTTTCTCTAATAAACAAACAAACAGATTCAAAACACATATGTATGGTCATACATGTATGTACATACATATATACATAAGTATACAATAAGAGAAACTTTTAGTTACCTAATAAGATTCAGGATAGATTTTTAAAAGAATTTGGGACAGTCGTCCAGTCGTAAGTTTGGAGTTCTGTTCGTGTTATAAAATGCTTTATTCTTTAAGTCTATTTAATAACGACTATTACTTCGTTACTGGTTTTATGTTGATTTCTAAACTAGTTCTAACGATGTTTATTAACTTATGTTTTATTCTCACTTCCAAGAATAGAGTGAATTGTAATAGGATAATAGATACATTTATTATAAGGTAAGGATTTTAAATGTTAGTAACAAATTATTGCAAATTTCAATTTAAAACAAAAAACAAAGGATAAGTAATTTATATTATAAAACATAGTTTGTTTAAATGTGATAAGTTTCGAAAATAGAGGATGGATTTGAAAAATTCTTTCTGATTATGATAAGCTGCTTCATGCGAAATTGAAACAGTGAATAAAATCGTTCGTCCGAATAAAAACGCGTGTAAGCAGTCGTCTATTATAAAACAGAAAACGTTACGAATACGAATTGAAACTATAATGTCCCTTCTGTCTTTACGTACCTCAATATCAAATAAATGTTTTCCATAAGTAAATGATTTTTTATAACTTCAAATGCTTTAAATTTATTTTTATCTACAATTTGCTATGATTTTACTATGTTTTTGTATCTGTAATTGTTTTTTGATTGTAAAACTTAACATGACTGTTAATATATTATTATTAACAAGAAGTAAGGTATTGCGAAATAGCTATAATATATATTTAATTGCCTGACGTTTCGACCAGGGTTTATCAGCTGTGTCATGGTGAGTACTAACGCGATCCCGTGGCGTCCACTAGGGCGATGAGGGCAACCGTTGGTTTTTTAGTAGGTAGCTTTAAAAATGGAAGCGTCCTCTATGCTGCCGGGTTCTTGGCCAACAGGGTATCTGTAATGGACTTTTCTAACTAACAAAAAAAGGTTGCACCAGCTATGGTAACAGGCTGACCAGAGCACCTAATTAATTCCATAACGCGTTATATCCAGTAAATAAAATAATAATATTTGCGCCACAAGACACTAAAAAAACTGTTTCTATGTTGGTACTAAAAAAATCTAATATAAATTTCCGTTACAAAATATTTTTTTTATTTCAATGTATGTAAATAAAATTTGTAATTGTCAAAAGTAATGTTTAGTTTATTAATATTAATATCTTATAAGGAAGCTATAACATGATGGGCGTACAAAGAAATATTCTTACAGTATACAATGATAATTAGAGCATGAATAGAGTTACCATGTAAGGTTCGATACATACAAAGCATTAGGCTGTGTACAAACAGGTTTATCAGCTAATCATGTAAATTTATATGTTTATGTATGAATAATAATATAATAGATAAATTATATCAGTCACTGGATAATTTTGTATGTATATTAATTATTTCCATTTTTTTTTATAATCGAATTTTCCAACCAATTTTTTTTACATTTTTTATGGGCGTTGTATAAAGCTTTATGTCTTAGCTTCCGTGGCATTATTTTGTTATGTCAAAGCCTCTTTTGACAGTCTCATTATTTCATTTTTTTTAAGTTCAAGGTTTATATTTTGGTATATAACTTAGTTACAGAAGTTTGGAAGTATACTTGTACAGACAAGCAAATACAAACATGTTCTGCAAATTGGTAAGAGTATATTATTTTACAACGAAAAACTTTAACATTTTTGTAGCCTATATTATATAAATCTAATAAATATTGAAATAGTTGAATGTTAAGCTGTGAGTAATAAATCACATGGTTTTATTTGTAAAATGAGAACCAAATTTATAAGAAACTTTTTAAAAATATTTTTACAATTATAACTTTTAAAGACGTTGTAGTGATTTAAAGTATTGTATAATTTTATTTTGATTTTAATAATTTACCTGGTTTATAAATTAAAGCTATCATTGTAAGGTTAATTACAATAACCATAAAAATTACTCATTTTTATGCGCAATTATTTTTGATGTTTAACTAAATATAATAATAATAATAACTTTATTATCACACGAAAAGGAAACAATATAACTCTAAAAATAATGTTTATATAAAATAATAATATGAACAACAATTTAGACAATTATTATATAGTATATTATGTTTTTATTTTACAGTTCGCTCTATTCGCTGTCCTGGTGGTGGCTTTTGCTGCACCAAAGCCCCAGCTTCTGACGTACTCAACTGGTGTGGACTATGTCTATCCTGCTGCGTACCCTAGCGGATTATCTCCTGTAATATCACCATACTCTGCTGCTCTATCCTCATATAGTTACCCTTCATATCCAGCTAACACCTTTTTCGTACGTTAAAAGATACCATATTCCAAACATAATGTAAAAAACTCATAGCACTAACCTGGAATCCGAGAATAAACGATTTTTATTATCAAACCATCATTATTATCAAACAAATTGTGTACGTCAATTAGAAGAGTTAGAAAGGCTTATTTTGATACCACACTTATCGAAATAAGCCTTCTGGGCACTCTCCAACGTAAGAGTAAAGAATTATTATTTTACTGACATATATATAAGATATAATTTAAATATTATTGTCCGGTTGAAGTAATTTTAAACTATTAACATTATGTTTCATATACAGCATGCCATTTCTTTTCTTTTTGTTTTTCTCAGAATTGACTTAACATTGTCACTTAACTTGATAGTTTCAAGAATTTAGAAAAATGGACTCTCAAATAATTTTTATTTGCGTCACGAAAAAGACGTTATTTTGATATCATTGTACTAAATTTATTAAAATGGTTGGATTTCTTTTATTTTAGTTCTCTCTTTGGTACTAAATAATTGTCTATCTCGATAAATAAATTAGAAATTTTCGACGATTCCTAATAATTCATATATATTCAATTTAATACTTGAAAATATGTTTTTCATCCGTACTATAGATTCATATATATATATATATATTCTAACTCTAGTTAAGAGTAGACAACAAAATGTCAAAGTCGAGTTGTCATTTATCCTAAAGTTTTTTAAAAAAATGTCATATTACGTCTTAATTATTAAAACTCAGCTTTTAATTTGTTTTTGATTACATTCATTCCATTCAATCATTCATCTGAATAAAAATAAACTTGTTTTATCTGTCAAAACCAACTATTTATATCTGACAGATAATTAAGCCTTTTAGTGCCAGACACATTTTACACATATTAAAAATGCCAGTAAAAAAGTGCATTTTTATAGATAATTTATATGAACAAGAAAAATATTTACCATTTCCGTTACAATATACCAATATTCATAATTTTTTCAACATTCTCTTCAGAAGATTTTATACTGTGATAATAAAAACAAACTAATTAAATACTACATATATATTGATAAGAAAATTAGGGAAACAGAGTGAACTGTGAAAAGAAGTGCTATCGCGACGCTGGCATTTTTCACAACTAGCGAGAGCACCGCGGCGGCGCTCTTTGGCACTAAATGGGCTAAGAAACAATACATCGTTCTATTACCATCAAAATAAACTGTTACCATCAAAATAGACTGAACCTCAAATAGTCAATACCTTTCGAGCCGTGCAACTGGAGTATGACATCTCATAAGTGCAATCTATACCTATGTTAAAAAAATATATTGACTTAAAATATTGGGATTAATAATGATAAAAACTTAATGATTTTTTTAAATTTAATAATGATATATACAAATATAATTATTAAGTAATATAATTGAAAATAATTTAGTTTTGTTATTAAATCGTATGTGCGTTTGAGACTTTCAAGATACCACCAGGCTGATGTCTATCAGTGTGCAAAATTTTGAAATTTTCGGAAATACCGTTTTTGATTGATGTTTGCACAAAGGATACAGAAAAGTATCTCATAGAGACCTTCGCTAAATAAATAAGTAAATAATGTATATTATAACTGTATTCTCTTGTATTTTTTGTAGATTACGTATTCTGAAATATTTATTCATCATAACATTAATCAAACACAAATCATTTCATAATCATTTTGTGTATATAATATACATTTGAAATTTGAAATAGGGAATTTCTTTATTATATTCTACGTCACACAAAATATATTACATATTTATTATATTACGGGTGACTACATTACTTAACTGAATGATTTGAAGGTTGATGACATTATTTCTCGTTCACTCTTTACTTCAGTCATTCAATTATAATGGTATGTAGTACTTTTTAATAAGTGACATATGTAAAGTATTTTAATTTTAATAATTAAACTTATAAAAATTTTATAAGCCAATGAGGTTGGAGCACCAAATACAAAATACAAAGGAATACTGTTCATTATTCATATATTAGAATAATAAATGACATCAAAATAGTTTTAATTTTAATATTTTTATATATAAGATAGTATATTAAATTTTTTATCTCAGCAAAAAAAGCGCAATTTTTTTTATCATGTTTATATTATTATAAAGAAAATAGTCTGTCAAATGAAAACAAAATAATACAGATTATCACAAGCACGTCGATATTTTTTAATCGTCTGCAGGTGTGTAAACGATTAAAAAATATCACTCGTATAATATTTTAATATTCAAAAACAAGCACTTTTAATTGTCCCGCTAAAATGCTTCATTCTGTCATGGCGTCGCTGTGACGTAACGTCCCTCTAAATACTGTCATTGATTGTAGAGTATTAGTATTTTTCATAACGTTCTAGTAACGCTAATTGCATGACATCTTGTTTAGAGGTGAATAGTATATTAAGCACTACGAAGAAAAAAATAATGTGTATTTTTTCCGTTCAGCTTCTACGCTCCTATTATTTTTTTTTATACGGATTTTAATATTGCAGGGAGGGAGAGTAAAACAGAGCATGAGACTTGAAATCCAGGAGTAGGTTCAATGGCTCCTTAAAAAGAGGAAAACACGTTCACCTTCATTTTATAGGCTCCTCTTTCCAATTTTGATACGATAATATCGCCTTTGAAATACGTCTGAGACGTATTCGATTATTAATAAATTATTATGAAACATTTATTGTATCTCTGTTTTATTCAACTATTTTATTGCTTACATTCTTTCGTTTCATAACAAGCACATTATTTTGTATCGTAATTTTATTTTCCATAACTGGGTATGTGTGTTGTCTGGCATTTTTTGATTGAATTTTTGATTGAATTGAAATATTCTTTGAGTGTAAAACTATTCAGATTTAATCATATTTTACTAGCTGTTACTCGCGGTTGCACCCGCGGACGAATAATTTTATTTACTATTAGGACAACAAAAAACACTAACATACTACTGGATAGCCTATTACCTTCCCCAGGAAACTATCTATTATCATCAGAAAAAATTATTTGAATCCATGAAGTAGTTCGTTTATACAAGCTTACTTTTCATCTTTACAATATTAATATTGGTATTCAAATTAAAAAGTATTATAAACAAACTAAAGTGTACAATATATCAATTATGTTGTATGGAATATTGAACCAAACTGTACAATATTTTAAATATATATTATTAATTTCAGCGAATATTTAATTTGCTTATTATCCTTGAGTATCCAATACAAACTTCTCGAAGCTATAATGTTTAGATAACTACTATCATTGAGTTCAATGATCCCTCAAAAGTTGTTTACTTTGTCCCTTGCTATCAAAACATGAAGCTTATGTCATCGTCTCAAGTATCATGATATACATGACATTATTTACTTGACATTCCAAATATGACACACTGCAGTGTCATTAAAAATAATCTTATTCGTGTCATGTTTAACATTTGAGTAAAACAAAGAAATCTAATTGTCGATGTGCTGCTCGTCCTCACAATTTATTCTGAATTCATAATTTACATAAATACCTGTGCTTTGTGTATCAAGGACATGAGCTTCTATAAATATTGACGAAATAATAAAAATGGGACAGTGCGATTGAGAAACTAAAGGAAGAAGATTCAGGTTTCAGCTCTGCTTTTGGATTTAAAAAAATGTTTTCCAAGTTGGTAAGTGTATCTTATTTATTATTATAAATATGGCGTGTTATGATAAGTCTAGTGGGTTCGACTCCCACACGGGACCTTTGTTTGTGTTATCCACAGATTGCTGTTTCGTGTCTGTTTAGTTGTTTCCTTTGTTTCTGTGTGTCAAACCTACCGCGACTTAGAGATTATATCTCTAAGACGGGAGTTGTTTTTCTTTAAAACAAAAAATATGTATTTTTTATATATTAGAAAAACGATACTTAAAAAAAGCAGTCTAGTTACTTCATACACAAATTATACCAGTTAACGTTTTTGTTCTTTGTGGGTTTCGGGAGCTGTAATGTTCTCGTTTATTGTTTTGATAAGACACTACTAAATAAAAATCCCCATTTTTTGTTGGAAACAATAAGAAAAATATTTATTTTTTGACTTTAAATAAGTTTCACATAGTTATACCCATTTCGAGCGAAAAAAAGTTTCCATTTTATTAAGGTAAAATAATCTACAAACATTCAACATTTTCCAATTAAGTAAATTAATAACAAAAATATATATCTACTAAAAATACCATTAAATATCAGAAATATCCTAACCTTATAAAGACAGTCATATATAGAATAAATTCTTCTAAGCGAGTAGCGATACGGTAGCTCAATTGGTAGAGCGTCGGGACAGTTTTCCAGAGCTTGCGGATTCGAATCCTGCTCGTATCCATAAATTTGTCATTCTATATTTATTTAACAAAAATATCTTTGGTTTAAAAAAATATTTTTATTAAACCAAATGCATGGAGTTTACACTTCCCAATGTAAAAAGTCAGAATTGTAGCCTGCTCCTTAACAATGAAGTTTTGGAAATGACTGACTCAACGGTTTTCCTAGGTATAACTTTAGATAAAAAGCTCCAGTAGAACCCCCATCTCTCAACACTCGCAGGGAAACTCAGCTCCGCCGTCTATGTAATTAAAAAAATAAGACAATTAACAGATGTCAATACAGCTCGACTTGTTTATTTTAGTTACTTTCATTGCATTTTGTCTTACGGTATTTTGTTATGGGGCAGTGCTGCTGAAGTTAATTTTGTATTTATTTTACAAAAAAGAGCTGTGCGGGCTATTTATAACTTAAAAGCTAGAGATTCCCTGAGAGATGTCTTTAAAGAAATTGGTATTCTTACGGTCGTTTCTCAATACATATTTAATAACATTTTATTTGCATGTCACAATTTGGATACATATGTAAAAAACAGTGACAGACACGCTATAAATACTAGAAATAAAAATAATCTTCCAACGCAGATATTTCGTCTGCAAAAAGTTAATAAATCCTTCATGGGCATGAGTTTTCGCATATATAATAAGCTTCCACAAGATATCTTAGATCTTCCTTTACTTGCTTTTAAATCTAAAATTAAAAGTATACTGTTAAATAAAGCTTATTATACGATCAAGTAAAAGGTTAGGTTGTGGAGCTTTGGTTGTTGACTCATTTGCAGGATATTCTAATCAAACATTGTTCACATATTTTAAAAAGAGCAACTGTTGAGTTTCTGGCCAGCTCTTCTCAACAGAACAGCATTCCGAGCTGGTGGTAGCTTAAGGACGGACTGACTATACTGACATTTTTATAATGTAATAATTGACGATTCAAAAGTGCGTGTAAATGCCAATTTGAATAAAGATATTTTGAATTTGAATTTGAATTTATCCTAAATTGTCCTGTTGGTTTTTTTATAATCTTAGAGGCTCTAAATCTATCTATATATTATAATCTAAGTAAATAAAATTAAAATAATATAAATATAATTACAGGTAATTTTCTTCGCCTTGTGCGCGGTAGCTATGGCCCTACCACAACTGTACCCCAGCTATGGTTACAATGGATATTCCTCTGGTTACCCTGCTTACTCAGGGTACTCTGGTTATTCCAACCCTGCTGCGTATTCGGGATATGGAGCATATTCTGGATACCCCTACAGCTACGGATATGGAGCTTATTAAAGATTATATGGGGAGAGCATTATATTATATTTTTGTAGATAAGATGGTTTTGTAAATTTGTAAATTTAATAAAATGATTTAATTCGGCTGTATTATTTCTTTATATTAAAACGCTCCGATTAATCGTGCGATTGTATAACTAATTATATAACTATAACTAAATATTTTAAGAATTTTTGAAGCAATAACAAAATATAATGAATAACAAAATTTTAATTTTTATACATTATATTTTTTTTATTGTACCAAAAAATAAAATTAAAAAAAGGTGGACTTAAAGCTTTAGAGCATTCTCTAGCAGTCAACCCACAGAAGAAAAAAAAAGAAAACATAACAATTAGGCGGTAAAAACAATAAAATGAAAAATTTTAACATAAGCTAAAATTAAATTAAAACTAAATTAATTATAGTTTGTTACTTCCTTGTAGATTTTAATGCAATTATATTTCTGAACTGTTATCAGACTGACTGACTTTATGAAATTGTCAGTTGGTGTCAGCAATAATTGTATCAATAACCTGCTGACACAAATTAACCCAGCGATAAATTAATTATAATATCTACTCATATTTAATCATCAAAGGCCAAACAAATATATATTATATCTTTAAAGGGTAAGACGATTTTTGTCTCATTTTGAAGGGCTCCAGCCCTAGAGGTACAAAAAAAGAGATAACAAAAATATAATACTAATAATAATAAAATCATCTTTCTGTCACCAAATGAAGATGACGTTTTATTTAAAATGAAATGAAATCAAAACAAAAACAATCATAGATTTCAAAATAAATTATGTATGTAAGCGCAAAATTTCGCGGGCGTTCACTAGTCTTATATTTAATCAAATGATGTAACATTATAAACATGTTATGAAGTTTATTATCCTCAGTGTTCAGATCATAAAGAGCTTTATTAGATAATAAAACTAACATTTCCTTGAACTTACTCTTTGCATGGCTTGTTTGTTTTGAAAACTTAAACAACGTTGCGAAAACTAGACAGATTATTATCATGGCTGCGTTATACTTGCATAATATGTAACGTATTAACATATCAACATGTTACATATTATTTTATTAGAAAAAGTGTGAAGCCATATTGAATATTATTTATTATTGTATTTTGTTCTTTTGATTATAATCAATAAGATATATTTGTATACTATTAAGTAAGGTTCTTCGGGTTTCTAGAACATAATACACCAGTAAATACAAGTTTGTCGCGAGTGTGTGTGTGTGTGAGTGAGTGTGTTTCACTGTGAATTTATTATATTTAAATAAATAATCATGATTTAAGTCAGACTCCAGACATATGTCTGGAGTCTGACTTAAATTATAAATAGAAAATAAAATTAAAATACAAAAAAAAAACAAAAACAGCAAGACAAAAATTACAAGAATCAGATTGTGTGATATTATTTTTTTTGTGACTACTCTTCTACAATTTTTCTATCTTTTTTTGATTCTGTTATCAAAATAAGATAGAAAATTCCATATTTAAACTAAATTCAAAAAATAATATTAATTTCTTTTAATCTTTATTAAAGTATTTAAGATTTGAAAATGTTCTTTCTTCATCAGTACATGTGTTTTGTAACAAGAGTAAATAAGGTAAGTTAATATATAAGGTGTTTGAAAGTTGTCTAAGGAATCTAATGAAGGGGTTAAAACAATGAACTTTGATGACGAAACGTGAAGATGAAAGAAAAATTTAGTTGAAATACATGATGAGTGATGAATGGAATTGATTTAAAAATAGTTAACGAGTTGAATTGGTGAATGTAATAAACCTGTCCAAATTTGTAATACATTCAGTGATCCTTATATTAACGTTTCATCGAGTTTCCCCTACGAAACACTTACCACAAACACATTGAATCTTGCATACAGCCAAGTTGTCCATCTTAGCATGGGATGGGCCCTGATGGGTTCAAATCTTGTCAGGAAAATTCCTATAAAATTACGTGTTTACATTCGAATATTATTTATAATCTGTTTATTAATATTGCCCGTCTGGTTGTGGAGAAAAATGAACTTCATGCCGCAATTTTGCCATACTCCGTGCTTATAAATAAGAACCCAGGGTCGAAACTAGTTGGGTAAATTCCGACAGTATTGACATGATTACAGCCGAATATATACATTATTGTTTTACTCAAATTTCGAACATTCATTTCATTCATTTATTGCTCTACTTCTATAAAATTATTATAATATTGAATTAAAACTTTTTTTTTTAAATATGATAATTTTAATAATAGTATGCCACGAGTTGTCACAAGGTAACTATTGTTGATAAGCGGACACTAGTGCAGTAATTTCATAAATTGTATTATTTTAATTATTCATATTAACTCATAAATTAAATTAAATTGTTATAGATTTTAATTGTTTTCTAAATAGAAACAGCTATAAGTGTTCTGACCATAATGACAGACATTTAAAACTGGTTTATGAATATAAAATAAAAAACTTTTTAGTTACATAAAGATCGAAGTCTTGTGGCACAGGAATAAATGTTATTCTTAAAAAAACTGTACTTTGTTGATATATATGACTGTTTGTAGTGGAAATAAATTATTATTATTATAAGAAAAAGTTTAAAAAAATAAATGTTTTTTTTACTAATATTATGGTAAATACGAATCTCTGCAGAATTAAATAAACTAGCCTAAATATATTTCGGTGACATCTGTACGTTACAATAATGTTGACTTGATATAATTATGTTTACACAAGCTTCGTAACGTGAGATTACGATAAACCCAAAAATTTAAGAAACCTCAGAATTCTTTTTGATGTATTTTGATTGTTATTGAAAACATAAAACATTTAATAAACCACAATAAAATATAATAGAGTAAAAACAAATAGAAACGGCAAATTAACTTTAAAATACCTAAACCCCGATTAAGTTCTATAAGTTCTTAAGTTCTGTCACTAGTTATATAATGAAGTACTTATTATATTGATTATTCATATGATACATGAATACATTACTTAGAAGATCAAGGACGGTTTTTATCAAGTTATGGGCGGGGTCGGTCTAATTGTATATAAATGAGAGCAAACTGTATCAGATATCACTTGATATATCCAAGTACATTAACCATGTTCTACAGAGTGGTAAGTAATATATTTTATTCGTAAAAAAATATATAAAAATGCATATATATTATAAAATAAAATCATCGGCCTCATCTGCTAAAAGAACGCTCAAAGCTTAAAAACTACTAAACAGATTTTTGCACAATTGTCACTAATTTCTGAAAAAGGTTTAGGTTATGATTTTATTAAAAATAATTAAATCATAACAATTGAAGAGATCGTAGAAAAAAATGCAGTAAAGAATATCTTAAGTATCTCTTCTTAATATTATAAAAAAGGATCATGGTGACCAATATAAACACAAGCGAAGCTGCGACGGTAAGCTAGTATTAAATAAAGATATTAATCGAATAGCAATTTAAAGGTAAAAGATTTATTAACATTAAACTTTTCTTTTTTTTATTTAATTGACGTTTCCTTCTACCACTTAGAATATTTATATTAGATTCTATCAATTGGCTAATTGTTAATGACTTAAATTTTGTGCTTGTTTTTATTGTAAATTAATTCGGCGATAATCAAATAATATCACTTATAAGTCTCATTATTTCAATAATCTTCGACCAATCTTCACTTATATATTAAATTATAATAATGTATGTGAATCATAAACGCAACATGTGTGATCTATATCTATACAAAAAGAAATTATATTAGTATTCCATACTAAAAAGTGGTTCCTTTGATAATAAATCAAACATATATATACACATATATACAAATATATACATATATATTTCCTCTCTAATACTACCCTTGCAATGAAGTACTGTTTGTTTGATCTACATTTCACACATATTATCAATATTTGAAACCCTTTTATAAATCGAAATCTGATAAAATAATAACTCAATAATGATGATATTTTAATGATTATTGACCATTAATTCAGATATATTTAATCATCTATTAAAGTTCAATTTAATTATAAATTGCTTATATTTTCAGATTGCCTTCCTTGCTCTGGTAGCGGTGGCTTTTGCCAGCCCAAAGCCTGAGCCGCAAGCAGTTGTTTACTCTGGCCCAAGCGTTTATCCAGCAGCCTACCCCTGGAACTACGCTGCATCAGTGTATGGTGCTGCCCCCTACGCTGCTCTGCCATACGCTTATAACCCCTACTTCATCCGCTAGATGACCTCATATGCCACAGACGTTCAGACAATATTATTCTCCATGATCATAATTTAGTTTTAAACCATTCATTATTAATACAAAAGTTAAATGTCGTTTCGTTGGTGGCGTCGACCCCTTGCTTGTTAAATGATCCTGATATGCCGATTGTGTAAATAAAATTCTTTCGCATATTATTGTCTTTCATATTTATTTTCTTTCTATTATCTAAACTTGATGACGATTTCAAATAAATAAGCGAGGAGGGTATAAACCTTTATTATTAGGGAATGTTATTAGTTTTCAAAGAAACAATATTGAGTAATATAGTTTATTTCAAGAAATATGAACTGAAAACATACTTAGTTAAACAAATTCCATTCCATGTGAAGTACACAAGTGATCATTGGTATTGATTGAAAGTGGAAAATATAAAAATAAATAAATAAATAAAAATGTCATAAGAATCGAGAGAGGAAAAATATTTTAACCTTCTATGGAATTTGATTCTGTCATATACTCTAGAATAATTAGTTAAAAAATACCTATTAAATAACCGTTGTTGATAATTGGCTATATTCTTATAGAAGGCACTTTAATACTTTGGAAAACTATCTGATGGTTTATATTACTAGAAAGGTTCTTAGTATCTTTTTTATTTGTTATATCCATCAAAAATAATATGTTTTTAAATTATTTTTTTTCATTCGAATTTCATTTATTTTTTATTCAAATTGGCATAGATTATAATGAAAGGATCTTTTTAAATTCTCTGAATTGCATTAGAGTTCTCATAAAAAAAATCAAATATGTAAGAAAATAATAAATTTAAATTTATATTTATTTTATTAACAATCATTTTTGTCCTTTAAAGTCTTTCCATTAATCAATTAAAAGTCTATCAATAGTCTTCTCATCTAATTCGTGATCCATAGCTTATAAGTAGTACGAGTAAGGTGAAGCATAGGAGTAGGCGGAGTAAGCGAGGGGAGAGTACGCGCTGTATGCAGAGTACGCTACGGGTGCTGAGTACGCTGCAGCAACCGGGGCAGTGTAGGCGGCAGCAATGGGAGCTGTGTACACCAACGGTTTCGCTGTGGCGAAAGCCAAGAGGGCGACAAACATCAACTGCAAATGTAACATTAAATTTAACAAACGGTTTATTAAAGATTCTCTTTACTTTATATAAAATAATAATACATAATCATTGTGAGGCTTAACACAAAAAATATTTTTAAAATATCAGAATTTATAAATATGTTTTATGAAACAAACCTTAAAAAAATGTACTTACTAATTTGAACATTTTGTTTTCTCTGTGCACTGAACACTGGCTACTCTAAGATTTCTGACTAATATATAAAGGACTGCAATGACCCCCGACTTGGCAAGTATAGGTGTCTGCGCACCTCTTGAAGGACGAGCACGACTCTAGGCGACGTTACTCGAATAAATTTGTGTTGCGCATTCTGTTATACAGGATAATTGGAGTAATTAAGCTAATTTTATTATGTACAACCTATTTGTATAGTTTCTAAACTTTCAGAAATGATCTTGAGCAACTGGCGAATTTGAAGAGTGAAGGTTGAAATCAAAAGACCACTGCATTATATATAAATTAAATAAGGCTGTATATATTTTCTAAACGTAAAATGCATTTTTTATTTAATCTGTAAAACTAAGATTTAAAACTAACTATCTTTTTATTTATTTTTGTATTTATATGCAGACAAGATAATTAATGTATTTGATATTTAGATTAACTATAACCTAATGAATGATATATGAATACTTATGACTTTTTAAAGTAATAAATTGATTAATAAATGATTGATAATTACTAACACAAGTAATTTATTTTTCAACAAGTCCTGTATTAGAATATACAATCAGACTGTAATGTTTTGGTCCCTAAGAAATAGAAAAAGATAGGAAGTACCGATGTCGGGAAGGGAAGTTAATGAAGGAATCACACAACCAAACGAAATGAACGAAATGAAGGAGGATTTTGCCAAAATCGGTCCAACAGAGGAATTTGTTAATTTTAATTTAATGGAAGATTAACTGTTAAACAGTTGCCTCTCTTTCTTCTTAATAATTCTAAATAATTTACTATTATTTTCTAATATTAACAAGTATTTTTTTGATGCAAAAAAAAATGGAAAATACAAGAAAAAATTCTCTAGATTATATTGATATTAGCATCTGTACAAATATTATTGTAAAAAAAAAATTACTTTTTCAACTTTGCAATAGGTATGATGGAAAAATCCTGTTTCGTACTAGTAACCATATCATGGCACCTTAAAACCTTTTAACTTATTGTATGAACTATTGAGTAAAACTAAAATATGTTTTTAAGAATTTCTACAAATTTGCTAATAATAATAGGAGACATTACTACTATTTATAAGTATATATTATTACTAGTATACAAAATTGTTTTTTAAAAACTTATTTTGTATAAACATTTATATTTCATTTTAAAGTTGTTATTAAAATATTATACGGTTTAATTAACGAAGCAAGAATACACAATAACTATGACACTACTATTATTTTTTTGATACTCTCTCATTTATACAAGAAATACACGGTCTTGTTTTCGGATTAAAATATATGGTCGATCACACCTTGGAGGTAACAGGACAGCTTTCAAGGTCACTAGCAGCTTACAGTATCCTGTAACTGTGTATTGTTGACCTCCATATCGTAAATGGGTTAATTCATTACATATGAGGAAAACAATGGTATCCATTTATTAAATATATTTTTTTGTATGTTTATGTATCTATTACGCCTACTGGTTACTTTCAAATATTACAAATATTATATATTACCGTCATTTACATAAATATGACAATATTCGCAGTAGTCGCAATTAATTTTTAAATAATAAATTACATGTATTAAGCAAGCGAGCAAGGAAGCGAACAATAGAAAAAGTCAATAGATTTTTGTATTAAAATTTGCCTTCTAAATATTATTGTTTAATTTTCAATATATTTTTTTACTTTAAGTACCTCATAAAAATTATTTAAAAAAGCTCGTCAGTGAAACAAACAGCCTCAATATTCTAAACCAATAATAAAAAATTTTGCTTAAAGGATTGTGATAGAATATTTTTATCATAGTATTTTCTTAGATTTTCACGAGTACACATTTCAAATAAAACTATTTTTACGGATTATAACTCGCGTATAATTTGGTTACATTTTTGATTTTAACCCGACGTTTCGAATACTTTGCAGTAATCGTGTTCACGGGTAGACGAGATGTAAGCGCCTGTCAGAAAGTCAGTCAGTACTGACGTCACGATTACTGCAAAGTATAATTTAGAGTTATAATTCGTAAAAATAATTTTATTTGATATTTTTATCATGTTTATATGTTTTTTTTTCCGAAATTCTCTATTAAAATTTGTAGTTTTTAGAAGTCATAAATATATAATTAGTATCATTATGAAATTTTTTATTTCCTCCTTAGAAACTGTTGCATTTTCATTAGTAGGACATAAATATTTACCTATATGAAAAAATCATAAAAACTGGATAAAGCCTCATTTTTATGGAAAAGGTAATAAAATATATAAATGCACATACATAAATCCTAATCAGAACTTTCAAGTTTTCTCTCAAATATTTGTAAACATCATAAGAATATATATGAAACGTTTTGATGTTTAAGCCACATGGGTTAATTTAAAATTTAAGGATGACATAACGATAATAAATATTTTATTTATTTTCTGATTAGAGAAGTTATTGTAAACGGATTTACAGAATCGGATTTTTTGTAAAATCTTAACGTTTTGAAATGTCGTGAGTAATTCTAGACACTTTTTAAAAATACGTAAGTATGTATGTATGCGTGTGTGTGTGTTGCATATGTGTTCATGTATGTAAGTTTTTTTTACTCTATTTTCTCGCGACCTGATTATGCAATTGACTTCATTTGGTATTCAATCGATGCGTATTCACGTAACTTAGAACTTTTTAATTTTCCAGCACTATTGATCAAACTGTGTTGTCGACGTCTAAAAAGCTAATTGCAAACAATCGGGGTGGTGGTTGTAACAATTGAAGTCAGTAAAGTTTTGTTTGTTTTGTTTTTCAAGAAATTGTAAAACATAAATAATATCAACTTACCTAATAATCAAATCAGAAAAGGAATTTTATTAAAAAAAAAAATATATATATAATATTTCTTTTTTTATAATCCAAAAGTTAATATAATGGAGCTCGCATCTATGTTTGATTTTTAAATTATAAGTTCAAATATTACCATTAAATATATATTTATTCAGTATAACAATTCATTTATTTAGCTACATATTTCGCATCACACAATTTATTTAACAAATACTGGGGCACTGTACGCAGCGGACACAATAGGTGAAGAGTAAGCTAAGGGGGCATTATATGCTGCAGCTACGGCAGGGTTGTAGGCTGCTGCGACAGGTGCGGAATATGCAGCAATAGGTGCGCTATAAGCTGCAGCAACAGGAGCAGCGTATGCTGCGGCAATGGGGGCAGAATAGGCAGCGGCAATGGGGGCAGAATAAGCTGCGGCAATGGGGGCAGAATATGCTGCAGCCACGGCAGGTGCCGCTACTATTGGTGCACTATACGCTACGGAGTGGATGCCAGGCTTAGCCGCAGCAAATGCAAGAAGAGTTGCAAATAATACCTGTAAAGAAATAATTAAAAAATAAATTATTTAAACTCTAAATAGACAAATTATCCTCAACATTTAGTTACTGCAATCAAATATTTTTTAATTTAGTCTTATTTTCTCACCTGTTTGAACATTTTGCTTGGTTTATTCTTCGACTAGATGAAACAGTTGAATGATGTTAAATAACAGATGTCATGTGCTTAAATACACATACAGAAAAAATGCTGCACGTGATGAAGGGTGTTTGCTAACGCAGAGCAACCCTATTTAAAATTCAAAACAAACAACTAGAAGATTTTAAATAGAAGAGAGCCAATATATCCATAGACTTAAACAGTTAATAAAGTTACAAAGTTAGTTTTATATACTTTGTATATATATAAATTATATCTTATCAGCTGATTGATTATATAATATTATTAATGTACTATAATATGCTTTATTAATCAGAGCTTAAATATATATATTTTGTTATCTATAATAAAAAATGGACTTATTAAAGCTTATCAATTTATAATTGTCAAGTAATAGTTTTTTTTTGTCTCAGTAGTGTTTAAGCCATCCACTTCATAATGCAAAGCTGCTCGTGTTTCGTCAGAGGGCAGCACGCGCGTGTCTGGTCTGCTACTATTGCACTGCGTGGAGGTCAATGCGCTTGTTTACTGGATACAGGTCACTCATGGCTTTCCTGATCTTGATATGATAAAAACTATATTATGATAAAATATCTTAAAGTAATACAATACACTGCTATCAGTGCAGGTTTTAATATTTTGATAAAAAATGTAAAATAAATTTTTTTAATATCCTTACTGTACTTTAAATATATGATAAGTATTAATAGTGTGTAGCAAATAATTTATTAAATAACAATATATTATCATTGTGAAACGTAACACAAGAAATATATACATATATGTATGCTATGACTATGTATGCTATGCTAAGATAACGGTCTTTTGCATCAGGGGTTGCATAAAATTAATTTGTTTGTAATAATCAATCTTTCCATTCCTTTTCATTCCCCTGCCCTTCCTCTCCATTCCGTTGCTGATATTCTACGGTACATGAAGTCGACACACTGAGTTTATTTCTTTTACTCAGTCCTGTCACTTGTTAACTCTGCATTAACTCTTTTCATGCTTATGTTATTTACAAAATATATCCTTCTTTCTACATTTTTTTCGGTTTCTCACATTTTTTCAAACCGTTCTCATTATATTACATAAAAAACTACCTTTTTCATTTTTATTTTTAATTTATAAAATCATTAATTAATTAATATTTTTTTCAAATCGTTGCGCAAAATATATCAGTATTTATATCGAATTGATGAGTTTTTCTAAATCAAGAAGTGATAAGTCTTTTGTAGTTTACTGTAATAATACAATATTCATGTCATTATTTTTTGTACCGTCTGCCCTTCAAGTAGGGCACTAAGTGAAGGTCGTTGCCTTGTAAATTAGTTTTCGTCATATTCATATATAATCTCTATTACGGTTTCTTTTGTAATATAATCTTAGGATAAAACAGTTAAATTAATTTATAAATAATCTCTACGCTATAAAATTGAATTATTAAGTATATATAGTAAGTAATATTCATTTTTTTTATGTAAACTTTCGTGATCCATGATTACTATTATATTTACGTTATTACTATGGAAATTTGATCGACTAGTTTCGAAACCTTTTGGGGTCCTTATTCAGCTCTGAGCATTGTGGGATTGCAACATAAACTGAACTAAAAAACTATTAACTAAAAAAACTATGCCAAACTCATAACGTCCTTAATTTAAACTATTTCTCTTTTTTTCAAATGTATTTTTGTGTGTAATTAAGTATATAAATAAAGAAATAAATAAATATTTACAGTTTCATAATTTTACAGCTGGCTAAATGGGAAATTATTTATTTGTTTATTTATTTATTTATTTATTTATTTATTTATCTATTTATTTATTTATTTATTTATTTATTTATTTATTTATTTATTTATTTATTTGTTTATTTATTTATTAATTAATTAATTATATATATATTTTTTTTATTTATGCACCAGAAACATTTACAACACTTTATAAAATAATAATTTTTGTACATTGGATAACTTATCTCTATCAAAAGATCTCTTCCAGTTACCCATTTCAGTGAAAGTAAATAAGTATACAGAAGCAGTATTGGAGTACATTATTTAATAAAAATAAAAAAAACATTTAACTAATAACAACACTAACAGATAAAGTATACTGTACCGGGGACAGCTGAGTTAACTCTCCGACATATGTTCTGAATATTACACAAGCTTCGTTTTAGTAACAGGAATTTTATACTACATAATTTAATTTATTATCAGATACCAGACATATATTTTCTATTATGAGTATAATACGCGGTCTCTAACCCTTTAACAATAAAGGTTAACGAAGGTCTTTTATTACTTACTACAAATTACTTACAGTACTGTCTTTTACTTTACATCTTTACTGTTTCCATGGCAAGGTAATTATTATAATGTACTAGTAACTCACTCTAAAATAAGTCAAATATACAAGTGTTATCTGAGGTGTAATTATAAAATGAATTATGCCACGTCTGTCTGTATGAACGTGATAAACAAAAAAATACTGATTCGATTTTTGTATGGTTTACACAAAATAGATTGTGAAATTCTTGAGAAAGATTTAGGTGTATTAATTATGGTTTTATGTAAATTTAATAAAATATAATGATTGTTGAAGAGGTTCAGAAATATCTTAAT
Source organism: Mechanitis mazaeus (assembly GCA_959347395.1). Classification (NCBI taxonomy): domain Eukaryota; kingdom Metazoa; phylum Arthropoda; class Insecta; order Lepidoptera; family Nymphalidae; genus Mechanitis; species Mechanitis mazaeus. The sequence continues at coordinate 17,994,869 of OY365747.1, forward strand.
TAAATACAGTAAATAAATACAAATAAGTCAATTTAATATTAACAAAAAGGATCACAGCTGCGAGCGGAAGCTAGGCGTTCAAAAATTATTGTTTTTAAAAACCCTTATTTTTCTTTTGTGCTCAAACTCTGTTTTAGCCTCAAAACCTACGCTTGAACTAGGGTCGCCAGCAAGCGAGCGGGGAAAGCTGAGCGAAACAAAAAATATATAACAAAAACTTAAATTTGACACTATGTCTGCAATTAAAAAAATTAGACATATGTCAGTCATAGTAAGAATTTACCATTTGCGTGTAAAAGAACGTTTCAATTAAAAATAAAGTTAATTGCAAATTACTCCTAATATACTATTACATTTTTTTCCAAAATGTATCTATAGAAAAGGGGTATGTGATAATTAATTGTTCCAAATTTGGTAAGTATAGCTTGATCGGTGTAGTAGAAGATAGTGCACAAAATTTGATAGAGTTAACCGGTAAAGAGCTTCGCTGCGCTCAGTTCCATTAACAAGGCCTCAATGTATCCCGCGTCCAATGCAATAATTATTAGTCGTCTAGGGCAAGCGGGTCAGTAATCCGTAAAACTAGACGTATAGTGGAAACATCGGTTTTTGCTTAATAAATTAGAAAAAAAAACAGTGCTAGGATATTTTTTTAAAACTAAGTTATAGCACTTTTTATTAATAGTTATGCATTGGAATGTGGCTTCAGATATAAAAAAAGTTTATATTTGCCTAAAAAGTGGTATTGGAATGAAAAAAAAGCATTTGGAATTAAATTTATAGGTGATCGTCAAACTACTAAACAAAATAAGTTTCGTCGTTTCTCGACTGCATGATTGGTAAATAACCGAATTCGATAGTTTTTCTTTGTAAATTAAACTTTGTAAACTTTACGGTACTTCATAAATGAATTCGATATTTTGTTATTTAAGATATGGCCTATCTATGCATAAAATGGCGTCTAGCAACATGTGTTGATAAATGCAGTCACGTGTTATTAAATATACGTATTTCGGTGGTCGGCAACTGGTTATTTACGATTTATGGTCTTCATAGTCCAAAACTAAACTGAACTGAACTGAACTGAACTGAACTGAACTGAACTGAACTGAACTGAACTGAACTGAACTGAACTGAACTGAACTGAACTGAACTGAACTGAACTGAACTGAACTGAACTGAACTGAACTGAACTGAACTGAACTGAACTGAACTGAACTGAACTGAACTGAACTGAACTGAACTGAACTGAACTGAACTGAACTGAACTGAACTGAACTGAACTGAACTGAACTGAACTGAACTGAACTGAACTGAACTGAACTGAACTGAACTGAACTGAACTGAACTGAACTGAACTGAACTGAACTGAACTGAACTGAACTGAACTGAACTGAACTGAACTGAACTGAACTGAACTGAACTGAACTGAACTGAACTGAACTGAACTGAACTGAACTGAACTGAACTGAACTGAACTGAACTGAACTGAACTGAACTGAACTGAACTGAACTGAACTGAACTGAACTGAACTGAACTGAACTGAACTGAACTGAACTGAACTGAACTGAACTGAACTGAACTGAACTGAACTGAACTGAACTGAACTGAACTGAACTGAACTGAACTGAACTGAACTGAACTGAACTGAACTGAACTGAACTGAACTGAACTGAACTGAACTGAACTGAACTGAACTGAACTGAACTGAACTGAACTGAACTGAACTGAACTGAACTGAACTGAACTGAACTGAACTGAACTGAACTGAACTGAACTGAACTGAACTGAACTGAACTGAACTGAACTGAACTGAACTGAACTGAACTGAACTGAACTGAACTGAACTGAACTGAACTGAACTGAACTGAACTGAACTGAACTGAACTGAACTGAACTGAACTGAACTGAACTGAACTAAACTGTTGGTTCTTTGAGAGATTTTGATAGAGCTGTATAAGTTATGTCTTTTATAATTGTAAAAATTTTGCAAGATATTTTCCATTTATTATCAAATGTTTTTTTATTAATATTTCCTTGTTACATTTTGTAGGTTTTTTGTTTTGTGGTTTTTGAGAAAAGGTTTCGTTTAAAAAAATATCGTTATCTTTCTACCAACCAGTCTACCAAATAGTCAAGCAACTACTTGGTCAACTAGTCATTTACTACAAAGTTAGGTTATCCGATGTCTATTTGAAGTCCGATATACTTATCTTTAACCAACTTTATAAATCGGTGTTAGGCAACGGGTTATGAAACTTAAATTATGATATCACATTACTTTTATATATGAGAAGAAAATTCATTTGTTACTGATATTTAAACGTGTAATTTTTTTTCTAATATTATATTTTTTATCAAATTTTGTAATAAATGATTAAATTTTATTACTTTTTTCTATCGTTCTTGAAGGATAGAAAATAATATGTAAGTGCTTATATAAAAATAAGGAGTCTTAAAGGATGGACGGACAGACAGACGGACTAAAAAGTGTTAGTATGAGGGTACCGCTTTCTTCCTTATGGTACGGAACCCTAAAATTGTCTGAACTTGATGAAAATTGGTATATACTAAAAATATGATTGATTTTCATTGTTTTCTTGTACACATATATTTTAATGAGGAAATATTTTGACAAGTGTTGTTTTTGGAGGGTTTTTTTTTTACGGAAATATTTTGACAACTGTTTTTTTATAGGAATTTTTTTTTGCGGAAATATTTTGTCAAAACTGTTTTTGTAGAAATGTTTTTTTCTTTCGTAATTATTTTTTCAAAATCTTTTCAGTGGTAATAATTTTTTAAATATTTTTACTGTTTTTTTAGAAGTAAAAAAAGATTTTTTACATAATTCTCAGCATAGCAACTGTCAGTTGTAAAACAAGAATACATAAAATTCTCATTGTTTTGATCGTTTCATTATATAAGGCTTATTTATATAAAGCACAATGAAACTGTATTTTCAGCTGAATTATTTATGGCATCTCTTAAATATTAAAATCTGTAAGCAATCGAATTCCTAAAATAGCTTTATTTGAATATTACTTAATTAAACTATACATTATATTTTCATTATATATTATTATATTTTGTTTATTATTTAATTCAATATTTAATAAAAATCTGAGGATTGCCCGTGCTTCGTGTTCATTCATCAGATATTTTAGGAGTTTCAAAAACTATAACAGGTTTAATGTTGATTTCGTTTCTATGACAAGTCTGGGTTTGATTTCTTTCATTGTCAACTGTCAAGTCACTCATCTAAATATGGCGCCAAAATGACGAAACATTTTAATTTTTAATTTTTTTTTTAATTCTCTTTATTTTTCTATACAGCTCCTTAAAATGAGGCCTCAACTGATCTTTTTTCGTCCTATGGGACGAAAAAAAGTTATTATGATCACTGGGACAAAAATCGGCTTACTCTATAAATATATACGATACTTATTGAAATATGTAACACATGTTCTTTAACATATTTCTATACTAAGCAATAGAAATTCATACAACAATAGCTATTGTAAATCATTGTTGTATGTCTGTATTGTTATTTTGTATACATTAAATTAAAAAAGTTTAGCGTATCTCTTTAAAACATTGACATCACGTACAAATTATATAATTTTCATTGTTTTCGTGGTTTTCCATGCATTCCATAAATACCATACATTTATTTCATTAATTCATACATTGTAAAATAGTTGAAATTAATGTTTGTTTATTAAATATATCATAAAATAGCAAGTTACACTCCCACAACTAAAGTAATACGCCGTCTTATAAGATTTGAATTTTTAAATTTTATTATATTGGAATAATAGTATGTGGTGTGTCGAAATTCTGTTTACTATAATAATATGTTATAAATACATAATATTGTTAAAAATGATTTACTTTTTTGACAAACAAATATACAAACAAAGACAAACTATTGAGGTCTGCTTTTGTAATGTTCTCTAGTACTACTTTTATTATAATATTAAGGTATAATACGACCAATGTACTTTAAATTATTGTTATTGTTAGTTACGTAAATATGTAATTAAGAAATCCCTCTCCTTTACAAAGACGTAAATGTATGTTATTATACATTATATATATGTTTAAAACATGTTTAAAACAGTGATCACAATACAAAAAAAAAACCCGGCTGAGTTTGTTGTGTGGTTCTTCTCAGACCAGGGCGCGCTTGGAACCCTCGTTGCTTTAGTTATAAGTTGGACAGATACTCTACAGAAGGGCTTATTTCGATATGTAAGGCATCGAAATAGGCCCTCCTGGCACTTCCATTTGACGTACACAAGTGATTATTGGTATAGATTGAAAGTGGAAAATATAAAAATAAATAAATAAAAAAAGTTACTAGAAAGATAACTTCAATAAATATCATTTTGATATATGAAACAGTATTCTCGTACATATTTTGTATACTTATAATATTATATATTAAAAATAGCGGAAACAGGTGTTAATCAAAAAACATAAGAATCGTGAATTATTTCGAAATAATACAATAATTTTGAATGAATAACTTGAGTCAAATTTATTTATTAATAAAAATCATCATCAAAATTATCAATATAACAAGAACAATTCTTCATTTACGGTAATAATAATCGGCAGCGTATGCGTAGGGGAGGCTGTATGGCAGGGTGTAAGCAGAGTTGACAACAGGTGCCTGGAGGTACCTGTCTTGGTATGATAGAGAAGATCCGTAGGCATAGCTGTAATCTGTCAATGTTGATGCCAGTTGGGACACTGGGGCAACTGGAGCAACTGGTGCCACTGGGGCAACAACTTGAGGAGCTGTTGGTGCTATCAGGGCAGCTGAGGCGAATGATGGGTATGTAGGGTAAGATGGATATGAAGATAAGATCCCTCCGTTCAATAGAACAGCTGGTCCTGATAATACACTTGCTATCATGGCTGCGAGGGTGATCTGTTGATAAAATAAATTATAAATGAAAAAGAGAGTTGAGTTATATTTTATAATACATTCATAGAAAAAGTTCAAGATTGTTTCAAAATAGTTAAAAGTATAAAGATACTTACCAGAATTAACTTCATCTTGATGATTAGAGTTTACCAGTTGTTTGCTGCAGCTGACTTGATGGATGACTGAAATATACAAAAATGTCTTGGCTATTTATTTAAAATACCCAAAATGAAAACAAAGTGACCAATAGATTTTTAAATGTGTGACAGAATCAGCGCTTAGAAATCTATAGTCAAGGCTTGTTTGAAAAGAATATCTTAAAACAAAAGAATATACAATAGACGAAATAACTTGAAGTTTAAAATATTTTTATGACCTTGAGAGATCCACATCCTTGTTAAACAAATAGCAAAATTCTTTAATTTTATCACATTATGACTGTCTCAGAACATTTCAAATGACAATAAATATTGAACACATTCGAATTATATTCCATTTTATTATGTAACGTTGTTATAATTATTAAATATAATTATCCAGCTGTATTCACGTTATTACTATCGGAATTTGACCGACTAGTTTCAAATCAATCGCGAACAGTTCACGCCACGATTCCGCCATGCTCAGAGCTCATTAAAATGGACCCCGAAAGGGATCAAAACTAATCGGGCAATGGGTTTAACAGTATTAGTCCAATCTGTCAGAGCTCAAAAACCCTATTAACAGTATATACTAAATTTTATCATTCAAACGAGCACATAAATGTTTATGTTTATATATTGATTATTAAATCCTCACAAAGTATTACATTGTTATAGTAATAAATAATTTATAAATAGAGTATATTAAAATAGTCTCGTTGTTTGAGCACAAATATTTCTAGTCTAGTTCTGTTTGCAAAAGAAATATAAGCGCGAAATTACATAAAATTATATTCAAACACATAATATTCATCAAACACATTTTCTGAAATGAAATATATTCTTATAGATTTAAATTACAATACATAATTTTTTGGAAGCACTATAATATATAAAACCTTCTTAAAAAATATACTTCTATAGAATAAAAATCAGTTTTATTTGTATTGAAAATATGAGAATAAAAATAGCTCTCAGTATATTTATAATATTTCGTTTTATAAATCAAATTTTATAATTTCAGTACGAACAAGTATGTTTTTATTTACAACTTCAAGTACTTGTAATTATTATAAATTCTTTATTGTACACCAATAACAGTATAAGTTTACAAAAAAAACAGAACAAAAAAAAACACAGTACAAAGGGCGGCCTTATCGACTTAGGCGATTTCTTCCAGGCAACCATAATAAAGGAAATAATTCTTTTGAAGGCAGGTGGTGCAAAATTATAAATAAGCAATAGACATACAACTGTAATTATTATATACAAAAAGATTTTCATCTTGGCCGATTCTTCTTATTTGATGAGTCAAATTTCAATTAACTCTCCAATTATATAATTTTATAAGATTTTAGTTGTTCAAATGATCAAAACTAAATATGCAAAAAAAATATTGTACATTCGTACTTAATATTCAAATTGATACATTAATAACTTCAGATATAATTTGAATTTGTTTCTTGATAAACTTGTACCAATTCATGAAAATAATTTGCAGATTTTATATAAATTATAAATATATTTATACTAGCCTTTACTCGTGGTTCCACCCACGAAATATTTTTAATATATTAAGAAGCAGTAGCGTACTTCGTTTAGCGACATAATGTTAGATAACCTTCCTGCTTATTATAATTAGAAAGAGTTTTTCAAATCCATTCAATAGTTTCGAAGATTAGAGGGTTTAAAAAAACAAACACACTCTTCTTTATAATATTCGAGATGTAAAGAAAAGATAAAATAATAGATACTACTTTTATTGGTGGTAATAAACATATCAGAATCCATTAGTTTTCATGTTTCAACAGTTCCAAATCTAGAGCTTATAAGTAGTAAGAGTAAGGGGAAGCATAGGAGTAGGCGGAGTAAGCGAGGGGAGAGTACGCGCTGTATGCAGAGTACGCTACGGGTGCTGAGTACGCTGCAGCAACCGGGGCCGTGTAGGCTGCAGCAATTGGAGCTGTGTAGGCAGCAGTATACACCAACGGTTTCGCTGTGGCGAAAGCCAAGAGGGCGACGAACATCAACTGAAAATATAGTAATAAAAAGTTACAAAATGTAATAAATATTTAACATTATTTTTTATTAATCAAAAAATAATTTTAATGTGTTCCTGTCTTATTAATATAAAAATGCATTAATTTTTTTTTAGAAAACAATAACAGAATTATTTAATATAAATAAAAATTAAAAAATATTTATAATATTTAAAAAATCATAAATAACTTACCAATTTGAACATTTTATTTGATTGTTTTGTTTGCGAGTGAACACTGACTGTTGTAATGAGTCCTGGCTAATATATAAAGGACTGTGATGACCCCCGACTTGGCATCGCTCATGCGTCTGCGCATCTTGTCAAGGACAATCACGGTAGGACGCGAGTCGCATACAACACTGAGTATTACTTACACAGGATGTTTTTAAAATAAGTAAGCCACGGTTTCTTAATCAATCGTCTTTTTAAAATGAATTTATATGATAGATTTTTTTATGGCAAACAAGCTGTGGGTCCCCTGATGGTAACTAATTAATTGGTCAGTCTCTTGCATTATTAAATATTGCAAAAAGGTACCGACGTCTCTCTCTTTAAAGGTACAAACAAAGTTAATATCTATTTATGTTAGTGTTAAACAAATAAATTGTTGTAAATTCTGATTTATTTTAAGAAAAAATATTTTAGTTCATATCTATAACTACTAAATCATTTGTATAAAATTTTATTACCGTATTTATTTATATGTAATTTTATATTGTTATAAAACACAGTCTGTATAAGTAAAGGATCTATCGCTGTGTAGAATATTTGGCGCAAGTGCGGTCAGCGCATGCTAATATAATAAATGTCGTAGTAAAATTACAATACATAAATAAACAAGACTACTAAAAATGGTCACAAAAATATTACATTCATTTTTTACGTAAAAATAGATATTGTCTGAGTTATTAGATTGCTTTTAAAATGTTAGGGTTTTTTTGGTAAAAATAATGCATTTATTATAGCATAATGTAAAAAATAATAATTCAACAAACATAATATATATAGCAATGTATTTCAATACAGCGCTTAGATTGAATTAACAAAATACTCTACGTATAAAATCCTTGTATTTTCTTAGCATTAAATATAAAACTATAACTACATTCAAGTTCATAGCTGTATTGTAATATATATGATTACATATTTATATAGTTATTTAATGAAATGCAATAACATTGTTATTATACTGCGACACATACACCACATTCTTTTATGGCTGACCAATGGGAGCCTTGTTACAAATGACCTTGAACTTGAATGAGTGTAACAATATGTCATACTATTATTAGATATAATCGAAAGTATTTGGAAAAAGGTTCTATATATTTTTTAAATTTTTATACAATATTTTATGTTAGTTAATTAGAATGAAATATTAGAATAGGTAAATACAAAAATAAACTGCAATTGCATATGCATTGATTGTAAATCTTCAAAGTTCTAAATAGTTCTATTTAAGGAATACAAAAAATATCTTCAAAAAACATATTTCTATATATCAATCGATGTGGAATTGTATACTTAAACTAATCTAAAAAATCAAAAATTTTGGCGAGACAAAATTTTCCCTAGTAATAAAAGAGTAGAAAATCCTATATTGTCTTAGATTTTACGAGTACAAGTTTTACATAGTTGAAATAAAACTATTTGTAACGGAAAGTATCAGACACATCCCGTCTACGTGAACACGATTGCTGCAAAGCATTCGAAACGTCGGTTAAAATTAAAATGTAACCAAAATTATACGCGAGTTTTATCTGTGAAAATAGTTTTATTTTCGATCGATTGTATTTCTGACAACTAACTTCACACTTTAAACCTCAGTAGTAAGGTTGTCAACGGTCCATGCAATTGAATATTGACTTTCCTGAAAAGAAATATTCATCACGGATAGCCCGTTGTAATAGTTTAAATATGTCTAACCACTAATTAAGTTCAAAATTATTACTTTAGAGTAATATTTAAAAAAACAAGTAAAAAGTTTTCATTTGTTTCCACTAGATGTCTAAGTAGTCGTTTTAAAACAAATGTTTTCTATAATATATTAGGTTTTGCCTTTGACTACTTTTTCATGAATACAAAGTTTGATCTTTGAGAGTTTGGTTTTCTAGTACAACAGTTTAAGTAATTGTACAGTCATTTTTGACATTAGGGGGACTATACTATAAGTTAAGCATAATTTTACAAATTGGCAAAATTCAATATATTTATGTATTTTTTGCTATATGCACAAAGTACAATGGCGGACTTAATGCCATAGGCATTCTTTACCAGTTGAGCAAAAATTTATCCAATCATGCGGAACATGTTATTTAAACTTAGACCAAAAATTTATCATTAAATTTATCATTTTGTTTTTATTTCTATCATTTTCAAAATTATACATCAATCATAACACGTTAATACAGAAGTTGTTTGTAATTTAAGTTCAAAGAATTATTGTTATCATTAATCTTTTTATTAAGTGGTTTATTATAAGGCATCAGTTTTGGAGTTATAGTAATTATTGTAATTTTTTATGACTAATGTGGCTGGTAGATTTTTTTTCCAATTTTTTTTCCTTTAAGAAGAACACTTCCTTAGCCTTGATACAATTTTCAGATCGATATTTTTAGAAATATCAATAAAAGGCAGCTGCACATTGACATACATTTTTGGCATAGGACACCTTGTATGCTAATTTTAAATTTTTGAAGTGATAACTTCTTATAAAACAGTAAGCCGCTTTTTTACGTAACGTGTTACAGAGCGAATCTGTCTAGCTTCCCTTTCCCTCACGTATAAGAGAGCAACAAAGGTGACTCCTTCTCTGTCACTCTACAGCGGTAGCCATATCTTGGTATACAATACATTACGTATATTTCAGTACACAGTATAGCCGTATTAAATAATTATAGGATTAAATAATTATACTATTGATGTACACACATAAAATTCTAATGTTATGTATATTAGAATTTTCAAGAAATGTAACTATTAATAAAATATATTTTATAATCAGTAGATTTTATTATTTAATAACCTTTCCTTGAATTTTCATATTATTATACATACAATTTTAGAAATAAAAGATTAGGATCTTTTCTGAAGTTAAACAATTTCAATATGAAATAGTTCAACTTATGATAAGTTTTCACTTCTGTCGGGCGTTCAGATGTACACGTTTCTTTAATTGGTAATGTTTTTGAAAAAGATAAAAACAGAGACAAACAGAAGATACAAAAAAGATGAACTTATAATACAACCGTTGAAAATGTTGTTTATTATAAATATTTATATATTGCAGAAATATTCAGTAAACATAAACTATATAAATAAGTATACAAAGAGAAAAATTTTGAGAAACGCAAAAAAAAAAAAATATGGGTACACAGGGACACGAATTGGTCTAAAAGGTATTTAAAGTTAGGAAAATAATCTATATACAAGTTTGAACAACAAGTATGAAGCATTAAGCGAGGGAGATGTATTGTGAAAACTATTATTCAATTATTAATATATATTAATTAATAAAAAATAATTGTCATATAAATTTTATTAACAGCTAAATAAATACTTATAATATGTTACAAAGCTAAAGCAATGTTTTATTAATCCAAAACCTGCCAGTTCTTTGAAAGCTATAAGAACAATTCACAACTTAAAACTATTTTACTATTAAAACAAAATGTGAGAAGAAATAAAAAATATCGCAATAAATAACAAAATAATAAAATAAAATAAGTATAACAAAATTATGTGTTTAAAACTTTGAACGGGTAAGGCTTACAAGTAAGAAATGTAGTCCATTATACAATTGACGTTTGACAAAATGTCTCTTTGATTGTCAAAATTAAAGTTTAATCAATAGTTATGTTAATTATAATATTACTATATATTTTAAAAGCATAAAGAAAAATAGTGGGTAAAATAAAGTTATTACAAAGTACATATAATATTATTAAATGTCACAATGTGATAGGACAAGCAAATGAATGTGACAAAAATTCAGAGAAGACAAATTATTGTATTAAAGTATTGTAGCAGACATTATTAGTTATTTTTAACGGTTTTTTAGGTTTTAAATTCAATGTATTACTTTCTATTGATAGGCCCGTAGTGTCTTTTGATGTGGTTGGTAAAGCAACGTCAAAATTTGGATTTGCATAAACTTTTCATCTAATTGTTTTATGATTGTTACTGTTATTAGATCCTACAATAATAATAGAGCCATCCCTAGTCCAGTTATGCCAAAGCAATTTGTGGGGATGAACACATCATGCGATTCTTAGTTAATAACTCTTGAGCTGATGATTCCATAAACCTTTAAGGCAGTAAATAAAAACTAGGTCTTATTCCTCAGTTACATTCTTTAATTTTATAAGAATTTCTCTGGGTTTAACTAGATCAGAATATCCTAGCGATAAAAACACAAGATAACATTTATTTTAAGCTCTAAAAATTTTAGCTTATCGGAGAAGACTACTCTTCTCAGGTATTCTTATCTTATCTGAGCTTTATGTTCTCTTACCCAGTGGGCAAATAATAGCTTTCACCTAGAACTAGTCTCTACTTCATCACAATGCCTTGAAAATAGTTCAACTTGTAGGTGAGACAACTCAAAAGCAATTAGAACAAATCCTCGGACATGGTTTAACTGGGAATTAGTATTTGAAGTAGGACTTGTACCAGGGATTAGCTTTCAGGTCCTTTTGAAACTGTGACATTGTAGAGGTAAAGTGCTCTTGTAGCTCTTCTATATTGCTTCTAATTGTCTCATGTCTTAAAAACTTACCTTTTTTTTTATTCTATTACAAATGTTGATTAAACTTACTATTTTTAAAGACTTATATTTGGCAGGTAGGAACTGTTCACTATACAAATATGAAATGTTTTTTATTGTAAAAAAAATACCATTAACATAAATATAATCAAGAGTTTCAGAGAAGGTGTCTTAGCTTTCACTTCTACCCTCCAAAAAATGACAGTTGTGTCATGTTATGTCTATTTTGGTGTAAATAGTTCATATTAAGAAGATTTTTAGTTTTTATTTAGAATATAAGTGTTTGTTGTGCGTTGTTATTTGATCTTATATATTAAAATTAATTTAATTTTGTTTCAACACACAAGATTTATATGTTTTAAATAATGAAATAATTTTTATATGAATTTTGTAAGGAATTAATGTTTTGAAATATTTTTTTTATATATTTTTTTCAAGGCATAATAAGTAAGTTAAGTAATCAGTATAATGTACATATTGTTGTTTTCATTATTATTTGCTATAACAAATAAAAAATATTACTAATATAGGTATTAAAATATTACAACCATACCATGTCTTTCCTTAAATATCAACTTCCTTTCAAAAGTACCACTTTTATACAATTTTAACTTATTAACTCTTTCAAGGCTTGAAAATATGTAATTACCTAATATTATTAGAAAGAACAATTGTAAGTGTCCCTAAATAACTGATATGCTTATTGAAAAGTCATTCTTCTTGAAACAGCATTCATAACTTATAACACATGAATAACTGCTACTATATTTAGAATATAAAACAGCCATTCAAGCGCTTTCAAGCGCTGTCAATACTTCTCTAAAGGGGGAGTATGACGTCAGATTCCTTCCTCTATAGTCGCCTGTATGTTACAAACGAATGATGTCATCCAGATGTGTCACATATTGTTCTATTGTTAAAAGCTGCCCAACGCCATTAGTATTATGATTATATTATTGATTTTAGAATGTATATTAATTAAATTCTATCAAATATTGTCTGTATCTTTATTTCTGCTATATCTAAGCGGATTTGATTATTCAAGTTGAATCTAAAATAATGGCATATTTAAAATATCATAAAAAGTGTGAGAGTTTTACAGATATTGCTTGAATATAAAAAAAAACTAGTTCCACGAATACCGAATGATTACCGGCTTTGGTGAAAAACAAAGTTAAATAATTAATTAATTCTATTTCTGCATTACAATCTATGAGATTATATAAAGAGTAGGTATTGATCTGAAACTGCCTGTATTTTATTGTAAATTTATGTATGTATATTCAATTTAAAATGTCTTGATTTCTGTATATTAAAAAAAATTTACTGCATTAGAGAATTATTTCTGTGTAACACGGTTCAGCAAAAAGGAAATAGCGGACACATAAAAAAATATAGATTTGGAACAAAAATCTGTAAATAAACTGTAAAAAAATAAAATACGGTAAAAATAACAAAATGCTTCAGGTGAGAAGAAATTTGGTTCATCTGTCGGCCAGTTATATATAAAAATTCTATTATCTATGGCTAATAATAGAAAGTTTTGATATGAAATCCGTTAAATGAAACTTTTATTTTTGTGCAATAGAAATAAAAATAAATTCATAACATATTCTTATTTCTTTATGGTTATGGTTCAATATCAGTATCATAAATTTTAGGATTGCCTTGGAGCATCCTTCAATTTAAAGGAAACTATAGGTACTTAATTTTTTAAATGTAAATAGTTCTTTTTTTTTGTTCGTTGGCAAAATCCGTTACGGATATCCCGTCGGCCAAGCAGGTGATGGCAGGGAAATTATGCCGGGTAGCCCTACCCGGCAGCATAGAAGACGCTGCTATTTTTAAGGCTACTCACTAAAAAATCAACTGTTGCCCTCATCCCCCTAGTGGACGTTACGGGATTGCGTTAATACTCATCGTGACGCCCCGGAAAAGTAAATAATACTGTTAATTGAGTTACTGGAGTACAAGAGTCATTGGCAAATGTCTAGTTTACATTTAAATTAACACTAAGTAGCAGTGAGTAAAACTAACTAGTAGTAGGTAACTAAAATTATTAGTAGGAAGGAGAAATTTTATTTGAAAACACAGTTGTTGAATGTACAATTTTTGAAAATCAAAGTCGAGTTTCCGGGGATAATATTTGTTTGGGATAATTCTAAGGAGGTCGAAGTTTGTTGTATAGTACTCTCTTTAGTCTGATTCTGTATTTCAGAGCTTTGATTGGAGGTCGATGGTTGAGATTGGATATTTTCGACGATTTTACTTTTATTTTCAAGCGATACTTCTATGCAGTTTTTTGCTTCTCGATCATACTTCCACACGCCTTTTCTTTTAAGTCTAATTAAATTAGCACTTGTGTCAGCATTAAGATTTGTTGATGATCGACGAAAGCAATGCCCAGTATAATATTCTGGATTTGGTAAGTTTAAATAGGTAGCAATTGCTTTTGGCATTGCGGCAATTTTGTGTCTTCCAATTACTTTTTTTGAACATTTCTTATTTTTGTAATTTAGAAAAAATCGGTCTGTTTTTACATCTTTGGGACGTAGCGCTATATACTTTTGTACGATTCCAGCTGGTTCATCTCTGATGACAAATGTGCGATAGATTTTGGGTTTAGGATTACGGAGAGTTACAATTATCACGCCGTCGTGACTTTCTACGTCTTTTGTAGTAATATTTGTAATCTCGTTACAACGGCATGCACCGGAAATGCCGAAAATAAGAATTACCTGCAAAAAAAGTATTGTATAGATTAAAGTACAATCAACGGGAAGCGATATAAAATCTAAAAAAAACAAGGCAATACCATTAGGAAATTCAGGAACGCAAAACATCCTGAAAGATATATTATTTAGTTTAATACAGAATATATTCAAAAAAGTATCTTATGAATTGAGTAATTATAATTTTTATTATACTACTTTATCAAGCTAATAATTAATAAAATAAATGAGTTGAATAACTAAAAAAAGGCAGATTTAAATTAACGAGAATAATAATAATGTTTTTTTAAAGAAATTTAGTAAATCGTCAAATTTGTTGATTTATTTCTCGAAGTACTTGATTGTGGCATCACCATTAGCCACTTTTAATAAAAAAGAAACAACAACAATTAAATAAACAACGAAATTTAACAAAACTTCAAACAACTTGCGTTAACAGGAACGCGGTCCCAATGAATCACTATTACTAATATGGCCGCCCGAATGTTAGCGAATCCTTCTTGACCTTTATAAATTTTTGCCAGGAGGACGGACAAGATGGAAAGAGATAGATAATAAATTGTCAACTCCATCGTTTTTAGGTAAATGACCTTTTGTATGGCTTCTCGCCGGCCGTACTTTAATGTTTTACGTAATTTTCCTTGCAAAAAATACTTACTTTGTGATCTAGATACACACTGTCTGGTGCTTGAAATAAAAACATTTTTACGTTTGATGTGGTAAAAACTTTTGATTGTTGACATTTATAACCATCTGACTTTCTTTTGAGCATTGCAGTCAGGTTTACATATTTCTTTAAATTCACGTTATGTTTCATTAAAACTGTGCTTCTTAGCATTGAATAGATCACAGTAAGCGTTGTCGGCTTAACTTTCTTCGCGAGTTCGTCAAAATACGCCAGAAAAATGTTTTCCGATAAAGATTTCGTTTTTCTTTCATTTTTCCATTGAACAAAATTTTCATACGTTTTCAAATATTTTTCTTTCGATTTTGGTGGTAATAAGGTTTCTATAAGGGCTCTTGCGGCCTCTTGTATTTCAGGTGGAGTTAATCGAAGTTCATCACTATCATTGTCTTCGCTTGAACTCATTACTGATTATACAACATTATACAACAATTACTTTTCAAAATCAATGACGAATAACGAATAACAAATATTTTAAACCCGCCAAAGTGTTCCATAAGCTTCAGACGACTGCGCAATACTAGTATATTACTGCAGTGGCCGGCAAAAGAGTTATTGACGGACTCCTGTGTGAATGTAGGCCGAGGCGAACCCGATGCACACACACGTGAGTTCGCCGATGTTTCGTTGCGGCCAAGGATTGTATGGTATTTTTCTCAAATAATGGAAATTAAAACTAAGTAAGAATTGTATTTTTTATAAGTTTTCATATGTTTTTCTTTGAATTTAAGTAGCAATCCTTTTTTTATTAAGGCTCTTGCGGTTGCGTTAATCGAATTTCATCAGACTCATAGTCTCCACATAGAACTTGTTTCTAAACATTATTTAACGACAATGACTTATCAAAATCAATGTCGAATAACAAACAACAATAATCTTATCCGTGCAAAAGTCTTATTATTATTTTTTTCAAAAAACCTCAGACGACCGAGCAATAAACAGCTTTTTTATTTGCGTGCCAGTTCGAAATTTAAATAAAACCTTTGATAAATTATCTCCTTGGTTGTCACGTTTAAACGATCTACAACATTATTTCATTTTTAAATTACACGTAAATTACAAGAAATTTATTTGGCCGCTAAAAACGACAGACAAAGTTTGCCGGCCGCTGCTTGCATGTATTCGATCAGTACAGCAATATCGTTTTATTTGAAGTTTGTCAAAACAATACTCTCATTTACAAGCATGTTTTGTGAATATTACCTATATAAATCAAGATTATAAAAAAATATATATATAGTCATATTACATATCTTACGAGACCTAAATTCTCGGTATACTTTCAGTACTGTAAGTTTTATTTTTAAATAAACATCCTTTATCTTTTTTTTTTTTGTTCGTTGGAAAAATCCGTTACGGATACCCCGTCGGCCAAGAAGTTGATGGCCGGGGGATTATGTGGGACTACCCGGCAGCATAGAAGACGCTGCCATTTTTAAGGCTACCCACTAAAAACCAACGGTTGCCCTCAACGCCATAGTGGGACGTCACGGGATCCCGTTAACACTCACTCACTCAATAAATATTCTAAGGCTGTATGCATTCGTACCAGTGCCACAAAAAGACGATAATAAAAGAATTAATTATAACAGAAGTACTAAGATTGTACAATTATTTTCGTAAGGAATTGTATACATATAATAATTAATATATTAAACTTAATAATTATTTCAATTGTTGGCTTCGACTTGTCGGTTTGGTGTCGATATCTGATACCTGTTTGACATCTTTATTTGTTTTTTTTAACTAAATTTTCGATGTTAAGGGCTGGAAAAATAATAATTGAGTTTAAATACATAAGAGGAAAAAAGATATTCTCGACGCGGCTTTGAGTATTTGCTAACGAACGCAACGGCACCACCCTGCTCTATATTCAACACAAATTTCTAGACGAGTATAAGCAAAAGAGAACCATTTTTTTAATATTAATTATAACTAGAAATTTGATATATAACGTGTGTAGTTAATTTTGTATTACACCCTCCAACTGTGATTTCTATTTCGCTAGATTTTAATCGATTTTGTAGTTCTTTTTAATTATATAAATAAATAAAGTATGTATTAGTAATAACAACTATTCCAATGGGGCATGAGCTTATTTCTTTTAATTTTGTTTTAAGTACTTACGAATACATTTAACTAGCAGCAACTTTATTTAACGAAAATAATAATTATATGTTAAAGTATTAAATTTGTCTCAGTAGTGTTTAATCCATCCACTTCATAATGCAAAGCTGCTCGTGTTTCGTCAGAGGGCAGCACGCGCGTGTCTGGTCTGCTACTATTGCACTGCGTGGAGGTCAATGCGCTTGTTTACTGGATACAGGTCACTCATGGCTTTCCTGATCTTGATATGATAAAAACTATCATTTTAAATATTTCACTAAAATAATTTTGACTTATGGTTACGTACATTAAAAAATTAAACAATTTTATTTATTTGCGTCAATTGATTTTTAAATTTTTAACAAATTGATACTGGAAGTAAATTGACATTTTACTAAAATGATTCAAATGATTTTGTGCTTCTTTTAAAGGTTTTCTGATATTTCAATTTCGTTTTAACCTATTCACAGAACATAGCACACAGATATTTGTTTTGTATTATTTTTATTTATATATTTAAATATATCTTGTTAAAAATTTTGTATTCAGTGTAATTTATGAATATTATGTCTTTAGTCTTTGTATATGACTATTGTATATTAGTTTCTAGGATGTGGTAATTCAATGTCTGATGAAGGCTCTGTCATATACTGTAAGGATTTTCATATTATATCTATTATTTGTGTGAAGATGTAATAACTTGTGTGGTGTTCCTATATATTTCGAAAGAATATGGTACTAATTTTCTTGTTAGTATATCATTGCTATAATAAAATATATTTTCTATGTTATTTATAATATTTAATGCAATTATAATGACTTATAAATGCGCATGGGTTTACCAAATCGATCTCGTGTTATTAATTTGGTTTTGTTTTCAAATCCAGGGTTATACTGGGAACTAGTACTTGATATTTTGTGGCTTCTATATTGATGATTTGTGTGTTTGTGAGTGTGGCATTGCGTGTTTGTGTGTGTGTGCGTGTGTATGTGTGTGTTGTATGTGTGTATGTGTGTTAGAAGGAACGATTATAAATAAAATAACATTTAAATATAAAAAATAATAATTTTAAAGTTTCAAATACAATTACTTTTAAAAATTTTAAAAAAATATAAAGATTTACCAAAATAAATTTTATATTTACAAGGGTAGTTACCCCATTTTTAAATACAGATGACCTTATAAATGAAGAAATATTACAACAATTATAAGTATTATAAACCGATACATTAGTAAATTGTTTGACAGAATCAGCGCTTCAAATTTATTGTTAAGATTGTTTGTATGGAATATCATACAACAAGAGTGTATGAAAAATTTTAAAAGGAATAAATTTCAAACAAATTTAACCTTGCATTTATTCCGTATCCTTGTAGCAAGTAAATATATAATACAAACAAATGGGCTTATTTCTTGTAAATAAAATTTTTGAAATGCGTTTAACTTCATTGAAGGTTAAATGACAAACAGTGGTTTTAGTTTTACTTATATATATTATATTGAAATCTCAAATATTTTTCAAGTAGGAAGAAAAAAATTTAAAGTTAACTAAAATAATAATAAAAATGTCGGAGTTTGTTCGATGGAAATACGAGCTACATTATTTAGTTTTATGATTATTTAAAAAAACTTTGTTTCATTTTATTATCACTGAAAAATAAAAAAAACTAAGTATGGCTTTAGTTAAAAATGTTGAAACTTCTAACTTCTCTCTTGATTTAGCTTATTACATGAGTTTTCTTCATCTTTAAGTCGGGAAAAATACTGTTATTTTTAAGTTATGAAAATTAATTATGTAATGGGAAAAAACCGTGAAGTTATATTTTAAATAAAATATCAGAGATTCAAATCGATAATTGTAACATTTACACATATAAATTACTGGTTCGAATTTGTTTTTCTACATATAAAAATATTATAAAACAAATAGACAAAAAAGGTCCTAAAAATGCTTGTTTATTAATATACTATTTTAATATGACTTTCAAATACGAAAACAAATTGGATTACTTTTTATGAAAATCATGGAACAACGAATAATTGTATTTTCTTAGATTTTCACGAGTACACATTTGAAATAATACTATTTTTTACGGATTAAACTTGCGTATAATTTTGTGTAACATTTTAATTTTGATTATGACTTACTGACAGACGCTTACATCTCGTCTACCCGTGAATACGATTCCTGCAAAGCATTCGAAACCTCGGGTTAAATTTCCCTATTTTATTTCATTTTCATTAATAACATAGTAATAGAAGTAATACTGGTAGCGGAAGTGGTAGCGGTAGCGGTGGTAGATCTTATCTCGTATGTCTCATTATGTTTATATTAATCTACCATAATAAAGAATAAATGTTTTAAATAAAACTATTTTTACGGATTAAAACTCGCGTATAATTTAGTTACATTTTTTTATTTTAACCACTGACTTTCTGACAGACACATCTCGTCTACCCGTGAACACGATTACTGCAAAATATTCGAAACGTCGGGTTAAAATAAAAAAATATAACCAAATTATAGGCGAGTTTTAATCCGTAAAAATATTTTTATTTTTAAATGTGTACTCGTGAAAATCTAAGAAAATAAATGTTTTATTTCCATTTGGTATGATCGTATATTTATTAGCCTAAATTCAACTTTTGTAAACAAATTACGCGGTATGAAGTCTAATAAAGTATTCATTCAGGTCATAAACCCTTTTTATTTATCTTAGAATATATGATAATTTATTGAAATTACTGTATATATAATGTAGTTCTTAAATATCTTAAAATAGTATGTTTTTAAAAGACTCTTTACATCTGTTTACTTAAAAATTTGTATGATTTATATAAACATTTTGTCGGTATTTAATGAAAACTTATTTTTGTTGATTTTTAATAAGTTTCGTCAATAAAAAAAATATCAAAATCCAAATGAATTGTAATCCATCTGATAATTCCGTTGAAACAAAGAATTCGAAATCGATACATTAGAATAGAGTTAACTATTTATTATTATTAATGAATTGACATTGATATACATTTTTTTATTATTATTAAAATGTCATGTTTTTTATATGTAAAAGTGAATACTATTACTACTTACGTATCTGTACATTCAGATAATAATAAAGATTCCTACAATTCCGAATATTATTGGTTAATAAATGCTTAAAAAACATAACGTTCATCTTTTTCTTTTTTTTTTGTCATATAAAAAAAATTATTAAATTTCTTTTTCGTAAAGCTCTCAGTGTATATATCTTTTTTAATTAAAATTTAATAGCTATGTATTACTTTTAGTTAATCTCAAAGAGATAGACAGACAGCCCTGGCGACGTGATAAATATAAATTGTGTATATTGACAGGAACTTAGACAGAATAATCCATCATAGAGATGGAAGAAACCGGCTGTCGTCATCCGCTCGTGCGCAGTGCTGCGGACTTGGGCGACCTATTAAGTCACAGTACTTTGTGCCAGGTTGAAAATTCCCTTATATTCATTGATGGTTACGAAAATTGCGTTTAAGTCAGCTAATTTGAGTAATAAAATTAATATAGTAATTGCTTCAGTTTATTATCAGTTACCGTTAAATAGTAGTAAGTATTAAGAATCAACGACGGAGGTAGTACGCGGAGTAAGGAGCTGCGTACGGGTAGGCGGAGTAAGCAGAGTAAGCCAGGGGTGCGGAGTATGCGGAGTACGCTACTGGAGCTGAGTAGGCTGCTGCTACTGGTGCTGAGTATGCTGCGCTATACGCTACTGGGAATACTCCCGGTTTGGCGGCGGCGAGGGCCAGGAAACAGGCGAAGATGAACTGAAATATAATATTAATAATAATGAGCAAATTAAAATAAATATTAAAAATCCGTAACAGTCA
This sequence comes from Mechanitis mazaeus, assembly GCA_959347395.1. NCBI lineage: Eukaryota > Metazoa > Arthropoda > Insecta > Lepidoptera > Nymphalidae > Mechanitis > Mechanitis mazaeus. The sequence continues at coordinate 18,016,143 of OY365747.1, forward strand.
ATTAATCACTATAAAAAAATCATTATATTTGAGATTAACTGATGATTCTATGTTCCATAATTAATTATAAAAAATCTTATAGAAATATTTGGAAAAATTTATTATTACTTACCAGCTTGAACATGTTGGATATAGTTGAATTAATTTAATAGTGATAGACAGAGCTCAAAGATGTCAGTGTGATGGTAGATGCAGAGCTCAGACTTTTTATAGTGGATGCTTTTGCCTCCTTAATCAAACAACCTTGCTGGACGTGCTCGGAATGTGAAGTAGAATGAAATTGTAAACCGTTTTAGTATAGTGTTCTCTTGCACGGGTTCCTTCTATTTAATTATTATAAGTTTGAGTAAGTTGAGGCCATAATGCCCGCATTTTATTCCAAAATATAATAAAAGTTTATATAGTATTACAAATATGACTGACTGACTGACTGACTGTCTGTCTGTCTGACTGTCAGTCCGACTGACTGACTGACTGACTGACTGACTGAAATTAAAAGAGAATGTCTTATTATTTAACATATGAAATGAATTATTGTCAGAGATAAAGACATGCGAAAAACTTCAAATATCGGGGAGAATCGATTGAGGTCCCGAAACAGGTGAAGGGTGGTTTGATTGTCTACAAACTTCCTCGACTGCTTTGTTGAGTAAGTTACAACTTTGAGATATATGAGGTAAAGTGATTATTCTGCTTAGAATTCTAAGCAGAATTAAATTCTCAGATAAGTAATGAGTTTGATTTAGACTAAGCTGTTAATTATTATTATTGTTAGAATTAATATTATCATATAATTATCATTAAACTAATAATATTAGAAGTAGACTACTTTAAGTGTAACGAATAAATAATTTTAAATGTGTTTCTATGGATCCAATTTACTGACTTTGTTTAACACAATAAAAACAGATATATTAGTGTTATCATAATTTCTAAATTTATAATAGAAACCTCGATGTAGAAAAATAAATATGGACGAGATAAATATATATTCTCATAAAAACTACATAATAAATTTTCTTAGTAGATAATGAGTTATTAGTTTCCATGATATTTAAAGAAGTCATGAGTTATTTTTAATCGACAATGTAGTAATACTTTGTTTACTTTCGAAAGGTTTACCAAGATAAGGTTTTAAAATTTTTTTATTTTTAATCCATTTTGTTAGAGCTACGAAATATATTTGCCGATGAAATTTGGTGTTTCTGTTTTAAGGTTATAAAAAAGGTGATAAAGGAACTTATTGTAATCACCAAGATTTCCGAATTTCGAGATTTTTTCTAATATTTTACCTTCCTTACCCATCCATAACGTATCTTCCGCACTTTTGACAAACATGTATGTATGTTTTTGTGTGTGTGTGTATGTATGTGTGAATTTGCTATTTTCTCGAGGCCTTATTATGCAATGAACTTCGTTTAGATACCAAACGATGCGTAAACAAGTAAGTTAGTGCTGATTAGTTTTCAGTAAAAGCCACGATATTTTAGTTCATAATTTTATTGAACTATGCTACTTGCAATAAGTTGTTTTAATGGATTTTATAAAAAAAATTCTTTATCAGGAAGTTAATATGATAGAGCTCGCACCCACTATCGCTTGCTATGTTACTATGTAAATTAAGTGCTATGAGTAGGAAGCAGCAAATATAAAGGAGTCTACACCATAACCAATTTATAGCTCTTGTAAGAAATGTCAATAAATATTCAAGAAATGAATATATTTGTTTATGTAAAAATATAACGCACTGAAACTATGATAAATCTATTATTGTCCAAATTGCACATTTAATAAGTCGATGGAGCAGTTTTCAAAAAAGCTATTAAATAAGTACAAAAATGTTTAAAATATAATGCAACATATGTTATTTCTTATCATACGTTAAATAATATATCATTCAGTTCTCTTTACATGTTACTTCCAATTATAATTACGGAAAGCTTGATGATAAGTTTTAAAACCAAACGACTAATACAAAAGATCTTTTGTTGCGTATTTTAAAACAAATTAAAATATACCTGATATTAAATTTGCCTAAAGCATCAGCTCTGATCTTATAAAATATTTTATTTAGTAACATCAGATGTTTAAGATTTGTAAAAAAATAATATTTTAAAGTAAATTGATCTTTTTAAAATACAAATAATGCTTATATTTCAATAACATTCTATTAAGAAACTAACTGTTAAATGTATAAAAGCGAGAAAGTACTTTGAATGTTATTATTATTTGTAATAAAGAGCAAACATAATCTAAATTTTTATTGAAAGTAAGTTTAAAACAGTGTTTAAACTTTTTTAAAATAATATATATGTATGTATACAAGCACGCTGAGTTTCTTTCAGCTCTTCTCAGGCATAGGCATTGCTAAAGGGCAATGTTTTTCCGAGTTAGCGGTAGCTTTGACAATGAAAAAAAAATGTTTATTTGTTGTTTTTGCAGGGTACATCATCATCATCATCATTCATTATGTAAATATTCAGAAATACTACAGTAACACACAAATGTTCTTTTACAAAGTAACAAATAAAAGAAAACATTGCTGTTACTTCACAAGCTTGAATATATTATTTATATGATCCCTTATAAGTACCTAATAAAAAGAGTATTTCATTATAAATGAGTTCGTAATATTGATATATCTATTTGAATAACAGACATTTTAATTAACTTTGAAAGAATTATATCAGACAAAATGTAGGCGTCTGTCAGTAATCAAAATATAAATATAATCTGCTTAAAACAGTAAACAATTCTTTACTACCAAAATTAATGTTAAGTAGGTCAAATGAAATAGGTTATATTGTTACAACATTTACCTTTAAAATAGAATAATGTCTAAAAAATATGATCAGCTCTTCAATCTTAAAAATGGATCAGTGTCTGTCTTTACAGCAAATATAATATTATTTTTATGTTTATTTTAACTAATAATCTATAAATATATAAATTTACAAAATAACACATAAGTTTCAATAAAATTTTACGGATAAAACTCGCGTTTATTTTACAATTTTTTTTTTTTATTTTAAACCCGACGTTTCGAATGCTTTCCATCAAACGAGTTCGCGGTAAGACGAGATGATGGTGAAAACGCTATTATTTAATATGAGTATAAAGAAAAAAATTTGGGTATAGATTTCGTTAGTTAGACAGCCACTAATAGGCTTAAATTATTTACTTTCCCGAGTTTGATCATTAATTCTAAATTTTTCAAAGTTGTGTAATGTATTTCAAACCATACTACAACTGTAAGTCTGTTAAAAACTTTTATATTTTTTATTTACAAATTATTGTAGGCATGTCCTACGATATTTAAAGTAATTTATATTGTTTTTATTTATTTAGTTATCTATTTATTTTCTTTTCTACTTTAAATCAATGTAAGTTATTTGGGTACATTCAAATAGTGTAAGTAGTACCGAATTTAATAACATCCTTATCGTAAATATGTCCTTCCGTCAAAACATCACTAAGATAAACTTAAAGCCAAGGCGATCTAAATGAACTATGATTTAACAAGAACGACACAACAAACTCAGACAAATATTTTTTTATCGTGATCACTGTTTTACAACCGTCAATATCTAGAACAATGTTCTAACAACTAGAATTATCGCAATTAAAAATAAATTAAAAATTGGTCATCAACACAACCAGTTACCGCACACAGCACTCGTCCAGGACTACAACGAAAGGGTCAGTCATCACACTTTTTGACATAACTTAGTGAGGAGGGCAACCCGACTCCTAACGCTACCCCAAACAATGGCTTATAAGGGATGGGTCTGATGCACCCCATTGATTAGACAAAATTAAGTACGACTTCGCAAAATTGCTTATTGACTATAATTGATTCCTGGACCAATTTCGTCGATAATATAGTTCTTTACACTATAATAGGATTTTTTTATCAAATTACTTTAAGACTAAACCAGGGAGTTATATTAATGAAATAAATTATATAATTTGCTATATTTATTATCAGTTAACATTAAAACAATGGTAGGTGGAAAGAATCAACGACGGAGGTAGTACGCGGAGTAAGGAGCTGCGTACGGGTATGCAGAGTAAGCAGAGTAAGCCAGGGGTGCGGAGTATGCGGAGTAAGCGGAGTAGGCTACTGGAGCTGAGTAGGCTGCCGCAACTGGTGCTGAGTATGCTGCACTGTACGCTACTGGGAATACTCCCGGTTTGGCGGCGGCGAGGGCCAAGAAACAGGCGAAGATGAACTGAAATATTATAATGATTATGACATATTGATGTGAAAAAAGGCCCAATTATATAGTAATAAAATAAAACGTGTAAATATATATATTTTTTTTATGGAAGAAGAGGGCAAACGAGCGTGTGGGTCGCAGATGGAAAAATAAATAAAAAAAATAATAAATATAATAAATAAATAAATATATATTTGTTTGTTTTTGTTTGAATATTTAGTAAGAAAAAATAGTATTTTCATCGTATGTAAATAAATATAACATATAGAAATAAGTAATATATAATAAGTAACATATAGAAAAATTGGAAAATTTCGTTATTACTTACCAGCTTGAACATGTTGGATATAGTTGAATTAATTTAGTAGTAATAGACAGAGCTCAAAGATGTCAGTGTGATGGTAGATGCAGAACTCAGACTTTTTATAGTGGATGCTTTTGCCTCCTTTAATCAAATAACCTTGCGGGACGTGCTGGGAATGTGAAGTAGAATGAAATTGTAAACTTTTTTAGTATAGTGTTCTCTTGCACGAGTTCCTTACTATTAAATTTGTTTATATAAAACGAATACAATAGAATCTTACTTGGCTTGAAAGGAGTAATTTAAGTAACTTTATTTTTTTAAATAAATCTTTAGAGCTAGAGTTAAGGAACAAATGTAATTAATTATTTATTGTATAGTTGTCTGCGTTTTACCGAATATATCTACTAAGAAGTAAAAATAATTGTAAAAGCGATGTTATCAAACAAAATTTTAATGTGAAACTTTAAAAATCTATTTAATGACCAAATTTAATTATTATTTTTTAAACTTTATAATCTTTTATAAGTATAAACTTGCTGGTATAATATTTAATCTACAATTTAAGATTTACTAATAATTAACAAAAATAAATATTTTAATGATTTGGTTTATGTTTTAACCCAACGATTTCGCATTGCTCAGAACTTATTCGACGTGAGCCTACAACCTATATTTTATAATATCATATTTTTCATATATTATATAATATATTATAATATAATATTTTTCATTATTTAGTGTATTTCGTAAATGTATAATAGTACCTGTATCACTTCTTAAAAGCATCTGAAAATCCAACATCACGTGTCTTCTATTTGAAGGTTATTATATTGATAAAAAATATTCACTTATAAATAGAGTAATTTTGCCAAAAATAGGACACCCCGACCTATTTATTTACCTTTCGAAGATAATATTTAGTATTGATACGAAATAAGAAACCAAATATAGACCATATTATATATATTTTTTTTATGTTTTCATACACGAAAATTATTGTAACAACTCGAAAATAGTTTTATCTATGTGAATATTTTAAAAACATGGTTTATTTTTATAATATGTATTATATTTTAAATATTCGTATGATTTTTTTTATAATATTACTGTTTATAGTATTTAGTTGTACAAATAATATAAATAAATAAAACTGATCTTTTCAAGAGTAAGTTAAGTTAGTAATATTTTATAATATATGTTTTTTACACTTAAGCGTTTTCCGACGTATAATTTGAAAATTAAATAATTTGTTTTTGAAGGTACAGGAAATTTTAAATTAATGGAATATTTCTCTACATGAAATTTAAATGTCCCCTCCTTATTTTATACAGGGAGGTTCCCTTTGCAACACTGGACCTGAAGTAATTAATATATGAAAGGTGTCTTGATATTGAGAAGTATAGACATGTATTAATGTTTATTTCTTGTGATTCACACGTTTTAAAAACTAACATCCAATTGGGACCAAACTTTAATAAGACTATAATTGGGACCAAACTTTAATAAGGGGTTTACATTGGTAAACCCTGGAAAATCTCAATCGCTAATTATTAGTAATCGTTTTTCTCGTGCACATATCAATAATTTAAACATTTTGTACATGATATACGACGGTAGTATTGTTGCTTATAGTAAGTCAGCTAGAAATCTTGGTCTGTTAATAATTTTCATTCCATCAAGTATGTGCAAAAATTATTCCTTCACAAAACCAAGATTATGTTGGTTCAAACTCTGATTCTTCCTCTTTTAGACTATGTAGATATCTGTTACCCCGATGTTACTGAAGAGGGTCTAAATAGACTTGCAAAATGTAGGCATACGCTTTATCTACGGCTTAAAAAAATTATCTCGAAAACTACAATTACGTTTCGTCTGATTTCCAATCCAGACCGGGTTTTTGCTCATTATGCGCATGTGTGTAAAATTTCGGAAGTGTAGCTCGTAAATTGAAGGAGGAGTAGGGTAACAAAGAATTGAAAATTTGGGTAGTAAAGAGCTTCGCTTCGCTCAGCTCAATAATTAGTAGTAGTGCTTTTGTATTTATATTTAAAAAAAAATTTTTTACTTCAATTCAAACTGAATATTGCTCCGAAATGATATTTTTAACTGTATATTTGTTTACTTTTAATTAAATACAAAACCACGAAATTTTGAACAAAAACAGGACACGATTCTGCGACTTTAGCCATAATGTATACCTAAATTATGTATCAATTTATTGTTAATAGTACAATGCTAAAAATTTCTGTTTTGTGAGTAATTATTACTTATTAGTCATATAAGTCAATTGCTGTTCAAAGTAGAGAAATAATTGTATATGTTAATAATTCAGATTCATAAATAGAAATATGATTATATACTCTAAATATTAATGAAATTTAAAGTCTTTTTACATAACTTTTGTTGGATATTGTAGGATGTTTTTAGGTAATATACTTTTAATGAAATAAATTATGTTATTAATTATATATTTTATCTGTTTATCATTAAAATAATAGTAGCTGGTAAGAATCAACGACGGAGGTAGTACGCGGAGTAAGGAGCTGCGTACGGGTATGCAGAGTAAGCAGAGTAAGCCAGGGGTGCGGAGTATGCGGAGTAAGCGGAGTACGCTACTGGAGCTGAGTAGGCTGCTGCTACTGGTGCTGAGTATGCTGCACTATACGCTACTGGAAATACTCCAGGTTTGGCAGCAGCGAGGGCCAGGAAACAGGCGAAGATGAACTGAAATATAATATTTATGAAGTTACAATTTTATTGATTTATTATTATGTAAGTTAATAAGTAATAGAAATTTTAAAATTTAACAATAATTCTATTAAAAAAATACTTGAAAGTTCTAATATATTAAATGTATATTTTATAACTTACCAGCTTGAACATATTGATGGATTTAATAATAAACTCAGAGTAATTTATGAAGCACTAAGATCGTGTGATGTTGAATGTTGAACACCCTGCCTTTTTATACTCGAAACTTTTGCCTCCTATATAGAAGTAGCCTTGTGGATCGTGCTCGGAATATAAAATTTTTGATAATGTAATAATTTAACATTATCCTTTTGCTTTTGATATTTTCTCAAACAAAACCAAACAATAAAAGCCAAAACCAAAGAAAATCTGATATTTTAAATTTTTAAATTATATATTTTTTAATTATACGTATTTTATACAGCTTTTTCACAATATATAAAGTTATATCTGTATTTTTTATTTCGTTTTTGTGACAATTTAATATAGAAATAAAACTAAATGTTTTATAACGTGTGCAATTATTTTTTAAATAACTAGTTTTTACTCGCGGTTTCATTCACACACAAATGACCTTATTTAATATTATAATAACTAAAAGAAGTGTAATCCTAGATAGCCTATAGCTTTTTTCATGAATCTGCATATCGTAATCGGAAAGAGTTTTGCAAATCCATCCGGTAGATTCGAAGATTAGCGAGTTCATACAAACAAACATACTCTTCAGATTTATAATAATAGTATAGATGTCTACGAGGCATTCTACAAGGTACCGTCTATTTTGATTCTTAAGACATTTTAAAAGTTTTATTTGAAAGAGCTTAATATGCGATTCTTAGTATTATATAATGGCTAAAATTTATTTTTATTACTATTTTTACAGTAACTTTGACTTAAAGTACTGTTTACCTATTTACTGTAATTCTAAAACAAACAAAATGACGAAAAATGTTTAGCCTTCTATATCGTATGAGTGTAGTCGTGGCAATAAGTTTTGATTTTTAAGATAAAATAGTATTTTCTTTACTTAGAACAAAGCAATTACACAATAAAAGCAGTAATGGGTTCATGGGTAACATACATCGAATGGTACTAAAACCACCCCCTAATTATAAGTTGCATAAAGTTCTATTAAGATTAAAAACAAACTAAAAAACCACTTGGTCGATTTCACTAAAAAACTAATCAGTTCTTACAATCACTCCGATCAGGCATTTTTTTTAACTAAAAACCACTCGGTCAATTTCACTTTGAAAACATATTAGCTGTAAACTAAGTTTAAACCTAAAGGAGAAAAATAAAATAAAATTTCACATATACACAAAAAAGTATATAATAAATGAACAAATATTATGCCAAAAAGCAACAACCATTCATTGAGTGGTAACAGTCCAGTCGCTCCTTCAGCATCAAGATGAGTTAGGAAACCCAGTCATAATTTTCAATAGCTTGTTGCTGAAACAATAACAGCAGCATATAGTAATGTAATGAGTAAGTATATTTATTGATATATATATATATATATATATATATATATATATATATATGTATATATTATGTTTTATATAGTTATATAAATATGTATATTATTCCAAATTTTTAAATTGAAGTATCTACCGCAACTTCTATACGTCATCAAGGGTTGACTGGTGGAAAATTACAATAGGCATTAAGTTCGCCCTTTGTACACTAGTTTGTAGGAGTGCAATAAAGTTTTAAATAAATAAATAAATAGTAATAGAATTAAAGAACAAAATAAATAAATAAACAAAATCATATAAAATCAAATCGTTTAAAGAATTACGTATGATATAAAATTATTATTATATAAAACTAATTAAATATTTAATGTGCAGATTTTATATTTTATTTCAATTGGTACAGATTATAAATATAGATTTGCTATTTACATCATACGTAATCATTTAAATTTTTATTAGTTTTAGGTAATAATTTAAAAGTATTTCAAACTTTGACTTGTATATATATACGGCTGTACTAATTTTAATACTTTCATAATTTGCGTGACTAGTTTCAAAGTCAAAGTCATTCAGCATTCAGATAATATTATAAAATATTAATCATGAATCACGAAAGTTTCACAAAATATTAACAAAATAATAAGAAAAAACTTGTTATTTTTATTTACAAATGGAAGTTGGATGTCTTGATAAAATAAAGTTGAAAAAAGGAGATAGAAATATACATATTTCTCAAAAAAATAAAAAGTTGTCTACTGTTTGCAATTATAAGTAACCTAAAACATCTGTTTTTAGCAAATAACTCTTCAATCCATTCCTATCCTTCAATCAAACTCGCGGACAAAACAATTATAAAAATATTTCATTTAAAAAAATTCATCAATGAAAAATGCAACTCACAAGTTTGTTGTTTGCAGGAAGTGTCATATATTTTAATTGTTATTAACTAAAACACACATTCAAACAAAGCAATATAAATATTTTTCTATAGATTATATTAACTCGTATAAAGTTTTACTATGACTTCTATATTCTTTATAAGGTTGAGTGAAGTACAAACGAATAGATGTCATGACATTAAATTGACATATCTTATATAAAAGGGTTCAAATCTATTTTTATTTTATATTATATGTAAATTTCGAATACCAATTTTATAGATATTGTTTTTTATACGATTTTAATATAATTATTTTCGTTTTATCTTTTGAACTACAAATTTATGAAATAAGAATAATTTTATTAGATAAGTTTAAGATAACGTATTAATTTTCAAAGCTACGGATATCTAATATACCAAATATTATAATAGTGCAAAGTTCATTGAAATTCGTCAAGTAACTTAACTTAATTTATATTTATAATAATAGTCGAAATAATATTTTTAGTTAAGTTGTTCTCATTACAGACGTAACATTTGTAAAACAAATAAAAAATAAAAAACAACAATTGATAATATACGTTATCCCTCAGTAATTCCAAACATTCTTCTTCCAAACTGAAAAGCATAAACGAATAAAACTTTCAAAAAAAAAAAATTAAATGTCTAGAAAACATCGCTCAACAATTGTTTTTGAGCTGTATAAAATATATGTATAGCACGTATTGAATATATTTTATTTGTATAATTTGTTTTATTAATTATATATTTTATATAAATATTTGTTTACTTATTAATATTTGTGTTAGGTAGTTTTAAATACTGTAAGTTTTTTTAAAAGATATATAATATACTGTATTAAAAATGATATTTTATCGATAACTTTACTATTTAGATTAAATAGAATTCCTTTACTATTTTTTAAGATGTTATTATCTGATTATAGGTAAAAAACAAAAGTTTCTTTCTTGCTATTATTTATTTTCAATTACCATAAGAATAGTTCGATAGTTTATTAAGAATCAACGACGGAGGTAGTACGCGGAGTATGGAGCTGCGTACGGGTAGGCGGAGTAAGCAGAGTAAGCCAGGGGTGCGGAGTATGTGGAGTAAGCGGAGTACGCTACTGGAGCTGAGTAGGCTGCGGCTACTGGTGCTGAGTATGCTGCGCTGTACGCTACTGGGAATACTCCAGGTTTGGCGGCAGCGAGGGCCAGGAAACAGGCGAAGATGAACTGAAAAATAAAATAAAATTTAGATAAATTCTATCTATTTAAATATTTGTTTTATATCTTACAATATTTTATTTCAATATTAAAAATATTTTTTTTTTTTTGTACATTAATAATATATACAAACTTACCAGCTTGATCATTTTGATAGATTTTTTGAATTGAATTCAAAGTTATTAAAGTTGTAGACTCGTAGTGAGTATGATGTTCTGGGTGAGCTCTCAGCCGTTATATAGCAAATACTTTTGCCTCCTATGAAGAAACAGCCTTGGGCATGCTCGGAATATACAAACATAGGTTAAGTTAGTATATTTCTATTGTATTTTATTAAATCTTTTAAGATATATTATATTAAATCTTTTAAGGTATCCTAGCGAGATATCCAGGGTAATTAAGTGTTCAAACCATCCTCTTTGACTTATCCAAAATTTTGATAAATTGTGTTGTAAGTGTATGTGTATGTGTATGTGTATGTGTATGTGTATGTATGTAATAATAAATAAATAAATAAATAAATAAATAAATAAAAAATAAAAAAATTAGTATAATATATAGTATTTGGTATATTATATATGAGAATACTCCACACCAACTTATTTCATTTAATTTATCATCTTGTGCACTCCTCACAAGCTATCTTTTTTTTATACAATTTTCTGTACCTCAAAGTTGCCTGGCAAAGATCCTGGCAAAGGTAGATAAGGCCGCCTCTTGTACATTATTTAATAAGTTATGTATTGTTTTGTTTTAATCATTTATGTTTTATTGGTGTACAAATAAAGACTGTTATTATTATTAATATTATTATTATTATTATTACTATATAATATAGTACAATAATTAGTATTTTAGAAATATTAACTCAATTTGCATCTTTGGTGCAATAATATAACACATTTCTAACCGTAATCTCTACAATATGCAGTACAGAGACTGATAGCAAATTATTTTGGTACATGACTATAATAAATAAAACTCGATATAGTAAATAGAAACTGAAAATTAACTTCGAATATGTTTAGATTTCTGATTTCTAAAAAGTATAAATGTAATTTTTAATTTCTTACCAGAATGCTAGAGCAGCTACGACTCTCTTTCTCTCTCTCTCTCTCTCTGTTCCAATTTCATTAAATAATCTGTGTTTTATTGAAGAGTTAAATTTTTCAATATACCTGTATAATGTTCTCTAAAATTTTCACCAGTACTACAGATTTAAATAAAACTATTTTATGAATATAAATAGCATTTACTATTGCATTTTAAATTATAGCCCGTTTCAAGTGCTTTGCAGTACACGGTTTCTTAAATGTGAATCCGAAAAATTGTTTTATTTAAATATGGTGTATATATACATATACATACAAATATAGATTATTAAATATCTTATATATGTATGTACGTAGGATATAGAATATTTAAGTCAACATCTTAACTGTCTGAATTAACTAAATCAATTCCGTTTAGTTTGACATAGATATAAAAAGATTTTTAAACTTTTTTTATAAGTCTATATGAACTGTTAACACAAAACTACACAAGCACAAATTTACAAATTTAGCATACTAATATATATCTAGGAAGTGTATAAAATATATATAAACCCTATGTTTATAGCCAAATAATTAATAGTTTTTTAACTGTCTTAAGTAGAATATTAAAAGTAAAAAGAAAACAAAAGAAACCTTTACAGAAAATATCGTCTTCCGATGAATCTTAAAATTCTTAACTACTTTATGTACAAAAACATTTAATTGAAATTTGTTTCTAACTTAATAATTGGAGATCTAAAATTTTTATTTTTATGTCTATTGACATCGAAATTCTGTTACGTTTTAGTTAATTTCCAACTAAATATGGCATTATTAACAATCACAGAATTTATATAATATTATATATTAGAGCTAAGATGGTACAGTTAATTTTAAAAGTAGTCATAACTTCATAAATTAGGACAATTTTTATTTAATGCTATAAGCAATTTAATAACAATATTTTAGGAAAATCTTACAAATATAAAATATAGATCATTTTACATAAGAAAAATTAAGAAGTACCATATTTAAAAATATTCAAAATATTCACCTCTAAATATAAATAATATAATATTTCATTCCAAATTTTAGTTATGGGGTTATGGGATATTCGTGTCACAAGTGTTTTATATAGCCTTGCTTGTCCAGATCAAGTGTACGATAACTACAATAAGGCTTAGTTTTACTTTCATATGAAAAACTAACTTACTAAATTTAACCTTCATATTAACATTACTTTCGAGGCTGTACGTGACTATAATGTAAAATTAGTAAGGATATTCGTACACTTATCCGTCTAACAACATCCTGTGACAATATAAATAGAGGAAATCAATATATTTTTATTATAATTTGATTACTCTTCACCTGGACTGTCGATTACAATCATGTTCAAATACGTAAGTAATATATTATATTTAAAATATATCTTAAAACAGTTATTTTGAGACAATATGTAATTTATGTTTAATATTAAATTGTGTATTATTATTGTTATCAACATTAAATTTAGATTGGTTGCGGAGCCTCTAGTTGCTTATTAAATATTTGGACGTTAGCATAACAGTGGTTACTATAAAAAATACAAGGCTGAGTTTTTTGTGTGGTTCTTCTCAGACCAGGGTTTGTTTGGAACCCTCGTAGTATTAGCTTTAAATCGGAGAATATCTCAACAGATGTCCTTATTTCGATGTTATCAAAATAAGACCTTCTGTCACCTCCATTTGAAGTACACAAGTGATCACTGGTATTGATTCAAAGTGAAAAAGAAACAAATAAAATAAATAAATATATACATCTGTTAATAATTATGATATAAATAAAATATTTTTATTTATTTTCAATAATGTTCACTTAAATATTAACTAGTGTATTATTTTCATATAAGTATTTAATATACACGTTCATTTCTTATATATGTTTTATTAATATTATATAAACTATGTATTTATAGGTACTGGTTGCTGCACTCTTGGCTTGCGCTTGTGCCAAGCCTTTAGTAGTGGAATACCCGGTAGCATCGATAGCTTACTCTTCTCCGGTAGCACTGGACTACTCAGTACCAGCTTACTACCCAGGTTACGCAACAGCATATGACTACGCAGCCTACAGCTACCCTTATAATTATTATGTACGCTAAATATTATTAAATTTATTTTTAAAATATTATTATTTGATGAAAAATATATTTATTCCCGCCTAATATTTCTTTAATTTAACATATCTTTTATCAGATTTAGATGAATAAATCTGAATAAGTAAATGGTAGAATAAAATATATATTATTTTCAACTATTCTATAATTAGATAAAATTAGATTAAAATAAGAAAATAACTAAAAAATTAGACAATATTGTATAAAACAGAGATAAAAGATAAATATACCCTAACCTTTCATGTTTAACTTTTTAATATAAAAACTTTAAAAAATTAAAAATATCATTTTTTTTCATTCCTTAATGTTTAACTAATCGCGTAATACCATTTATAAGTTTTAAACTTAATTTTTTTACATAATAAATAGTATATTGAAGTTCTATTCAAGAAATATATTTATTAGCTATTTTTTAGCTAATTCGTTAGTTAGTTAGTCAGAACCTTAAAAGAATTTTTTCCAAATTAGTTTAAAATAGTTTACTAAAACCTTGCAGCTTTTTTAAAGCTGAATCTATTTACGTTATATATTACATATTGTAAAAGGATTACCTTCCAAATATATATTTATTTTAGACTGGTCTAAGATAACTCTGTATTTACCAATATCATATAGGTATCATATTAAAAGCAAAGGCGGCATTAGTAAGTTTAAAATTTGGTTAGACAGGGAGTGCTTCACTCCCTATACAGTGAAGGTGTGCGTGCGTACTCTTTTTATAAGGGCCCCTTAAATAACACCTGGTCACAAGTCCCAAACATTGTTTCCACTCCTCTCCCTGCAACGCAATCAGGAACTACATGGTGAACCCATGGGATTCTAAAGCATCGTCTCTAAGAAATATCTTTAAAACAATGAATTAAAAATAAAATATTTCAATCTAATATGACTATTATATTGGCCACGTTTTCTTCTCCTAGCTAGATTTCAACACGTTTTTCAATTTGCTTATGCTCAAAGGATATCATTGATAATAAAATTGTGAGAAAGTCAAGTGTTTTAAACACGTGAGTTGTGATCGAGAATAAGATACACACGTTGGTGTTAGAACCAATACATAACTATATTTTTACTCAAGATACAATAGCATTTAATATATTATTTAATATCAAATTCATTTAAATCAAATTTTCTTCAATTTAAGTAATTATTCATTGCGAATAACTTTAATAAGAAGGGCTATATAGATCCCAAAAAAATGAATGCGAAAATTTAGAAGGCAAATATGTTTCTGTGAAGTGTAATGTATTGTTTCCTATTGTTACTTTTGGCTTCTATTTGTGGCTTATATTATGTCAATATTAAACAATCAGACATAACAAATATATAAGGTTATTCTTATATGACTATAACTTGCCAATTATAATAATATAAATTGGATTCTAGAATACATTGAAAAGAGAAACATACAACGCTTTTAAAATATAATAAATAGTAAATAATTGCCACGCGTCACACGTGCTCACGCGGACACGCCTACAATGCTTCACATGGAAAGTGCCCCACGTTTTATTTACAGATAAACATATTTTTACCATTTATTTATTAAGTTTCTATATTTTATCGTATTTTTTTCTTTTATGTAGATTTTCGTGATTCATGATTACTATTAAATATAATTATTCGGCTGTCGGCTGATTCAGCTGTATTACTATTAAATATATTATTGCAATTTGCTCGATTGTTTCGAACCCATTCGGGGTTCTTACTCATGGGCTCAGAATGGTGTAATCGCAGCGTGATCTGCTAGTTCACGCCGCGATTACAGTACATTACAGTACAGTACAGCCGGATTTAATAAATATCGTGTTCTTTTGTTTTTTTAACTAGATGACAAGTATTTTAAGGTTCTATTAGATTTCTATTTCTATAGAACAGATTTGAAAATACTTATATTGAATTACCAGAACTGACACTATTATAAACTTCCAAGAATTCACTACGTCAAAATATTTTCTTATTAATATGGTTGTCATAAGTAAGTATAATATTATAATGATATTTGTTAGTGACTTGACTTTTGTTAAAAAGATTTGATGATAATTTTCTATTGAATAAAATTTCTTGTTAAAAACTTATCTGTAGTTCACAGATAAGTTTAAACACAAATTAGATTAGATAGAATTAGGTTCGTAATAGTAAGTTTCCACTTGTATTCAATGCTATTATTATTATTTATATAGAAGATTGACAGGAAACCGCTGGGTGCAGACCTATATATGTTCTATGGAGGCCTATGTTCAGGAGTGAACATCCTTGGGCTGAAGTGATGATGATGGTGATGATATACTTTAAACTATTATTTTAACCTAAATGGGTAATTTTAGACTTTCACGTCTTTGTTATTCAACCCCTCTTTATGAATCTATCGACACCTTGTCAGGAGTAGAAAAATGAACATTGAGTACAAAAAAAAAATAGGTATAGATATTATATATTTAACTCGAAAATGTACTAAATGTATGGTTCGGTTTCTAAGAATATAATAACTGTTCCAAACACCTGATGCGTGTCTATATTTTACGTAGACAGTCACAGTAAGCATATTGTCTATGCAATGCAAAGTAAAATTTCCTTCAGGATAAAATCAGAAGCACTTATGTCACGTGATCACCAAGCCTTTATAAACAAAGCGTCAAAATAATTAATTAATTTAACGTTAACGGTCTGAAACTGAAATAATCATTTACCACTTACTAGCTCATAGCATAAATATATCTGTAGGGTTTCTCTACATTTACTTTCATTAAGAATTTACTATATTTGAGCTAATGTGGGTTAATAGGAACGTGATATTAAAACAAATACCTTTTAAATATATATGTATATATATCGGTTAATAAGAATGTGATATTAAAACAAATACCACCTTTTTAGTGATTAATCTTTTTAATAAGTTAAATAAGACGAGATGACATTTAACTATATATACGTTATAAAATAGTGTGCTCATGTTGTAAATTTTAACAAATTTTCGGTTGACTATATGACTATATATAAATATCCATATATTTATAATGTCCTCGTTGTGTTTTCTCCCATAGTTAGTATACATGGAATCCTTTAAATATTGATACGATGAAAGATACGACTATCTTTTTTTATGGGGTGGGCTACCAAAGCTCAAACGGTTCAAGAGTTCTGATACCATTTCTTAGAACCTAATGGTAAATGATAATAAACTGGGTAATGCTGTTTGCTTTTGAATTTTTTTTTATTGCATTTTGTTTTATATTGAATTAATTTCATTTTATAAGCCTTTGCTGTTTGAAATAATCATAAATAGTAAATAAAGTGGAGACAAGTTCAATATGCATATTAAAATTTAAATTCTGATTATTTTTATAATAATATTAAATTATTATCTATATTATTGGTAATTCTCGATTCAAATATATTAAATTTATCTTATCAACAATTCTATGAGAAAATAAAAAAAATGTATATTATTTTTATTTATATTATATAATTTATTTGGCTACTATTACTTTCACTTTACTAAATCTTATTGTAATACAGAGTATTAAAACGTAACCTGGTCGACTACGTACTGATTATTATCTCTGGAAAGAGTATGAGGTTTTGCATTTCGAGGTCTATTTTTAATACCATGTTTTAATTATCAAAAATATAAGATTTGGTTATATATCATAAAAATTTGGTATTTTTGTAGTTAAAAAAAAATATTTAAAATTCGGTACATTCCTAAATACACTGTCTTATCCTTTTTTTATATTTATATCTTTATTATAAATAAATGTCTTATTTTATTAGCAACGTTAATTAAAATATACAGATTAAATTTATTACATTATTGAATATTATCATATACTTAAATATTAAAAAATAAAAATAATGATAAATAAATACCAAAACATAACATATCATGATTCGTTTTGATTCTCATCAATTATTTAGTGAGTGAGTAAAATCAACATAATTCTTGTGAAAGACAGGTAAAGAAAATTAATCTAAAATGACGAAATTGGTGACTTGATTCAGATCACGCGTCTTCCAATGCCAGATACGATGTGTCTTGAGCTCATTGCGCCACTGGTTTATATAAAATGTGGTCTGAACCCATACCTCAGTACCATTTGCCTTCTTGCACTACCAAGAAACAATATACTAATCAATATGATGAAAATCGTAAGTATTTGTTTGTTTATTTAAAAATTTAATATTTTTTAATATTGAATATGACATATTTATTGTCAATATTTTATTTATTTATTATCAAGAGTTTAATAAATTTTATATATCCAAAAATATTTATAAATATATTTATATGGAGATTAAAATTATTTGCAGGTCTTCCTCGTTGCCGCGTTCGTCGCCTTCGCATCCGCCAAGCCAGCTATAGTTAGTGCACCTATAATAGCTGCCCCAGCACCAGTTGTAACAGCTTCCAGCTCTCAATACTTCCACCGCATCAACAACGGTCTCGCTGCCTACGTCGCTGCTCCCGCTGCATATGTCGCATCCGCTCCCTATGTCGCTTCAGCCCCTTACGTCGCTTCGGCCCCTTACGTCGCCGCGGCCCCCTATGTCGCTGCATCTCCCTATGTTGCAGCCCCCTACGTCGCTGCTGCTCCATCTGTTGTTGCTCTTTAAATGAACTGATTGCCATGTGATATTATGCATTAAATGAATTATTGGATATTTTTGTTTTTTACTTAATATAAATTTGATTGTAAATAAAATAAATTTATTTATTAATATACTTAATACAAATATCAAATATTTAAATAGTTAAAGATAATAATTAAAAATACTAGTGAGTAACCTGAGATTGATTGTCACTTAACCAGAAACTAATTTGGATGTAATAGCAATAAGTTGTTACGAAGAAAGCAAATGTAAAATATAAAAAATCTCTCTAAATAGAATAAAATATATTTTTTTTTTATTTAGTTTAAGTAGCTTCAGATTCCTATATTATCAACAGATTCCCATAACGATTTTACAAAATTTCAGAGACAAGGTATTTTGACCAATGTATGCTTGTAACGATATTTTCTTTAATGAAATATTTTGAAAACAAAGTTTATTAAATAGAATTATTAATAATACATTATACAGGTTCTTCTTGTGTTGTTTGATTTTATTTACGACATAATTTTTATTTAAGATCGAACATTTCAAACAATTGAAAGTTATACGTAATTGCTATTATTTATGAAAAGGCGTATAAAAATATTTTATTATATTTAAATTACTTCAATAATACAATAAAATAAAAGGTGGACAAATGTATAAATATATATGTGTTTTAAGTTTAATGCAAAAGTAATAAACAGATTTTTATTATATTTAATGTGGTGTTCTTTATTGTCTCGTTTCGGCATATCAGATATTTTGTAAAATCACATCATTTTCACCCTTATAGACACAAGTGGTTTCGGCTACAATTACAATGTGGATATCATCACTTGGGATTTGTAAATGTATTTATTAATTATAGATTAAGTAACAATTCAAGATATGAGAACAGCAGCTTTAATATACAATTTAAACCATATAGATGACAAAATTTAATAACTTATACATTTTTGAAAATGTTAAGATTTAAAAAGTTTTTTTAATTTATAGCATGAGGCAAAAGAAGAATGTGCCTTTACTCTATTTCAAGCGGAAACTCACTAGTCGTAATTACAATAGCAACTTTCGGATGTAAGAAATGATCTTATTACTTTCCTCTCCAGCTACAACAAAAACATCAGGTTACTTTCTATTAGATGGTGTTAATTCCCAAGAGAATCACCCTCTAACAGAAAGTACTATACATCTGAACTGTTAATTGTTAATATATCTAAAAGATTTGAGAATATTTACTGCACAACATTTAAAATTACATTAATAGTTTTACTCCTGTCAAAATATTATAGCAATTTTATTAAAAGTCATCTTTGCTATTCTATTTTTCATTCTAAAGCTATTAGACGTAACAAATTCGCGTTAAAGTTTTAAAGAATACAATAATTTAACTTCAAACATATTTATTTATTATAAGTTTTGTACAAAAAAAAAATAATTGTCGGTGTTACAATATTCCAGTCATATATTTAAAGACAAATGTACACCTTGCTAATATTAATCTCTAAAATATTAATAATTTAATAATAAGATACTATTGAGTACTTAGTAACTTAGTTTAAAATTAACCACCTGTTAGAAAACAATTTAGTTAAAATAATGACACAAATTGCAGTAAGTAAAGTCAAGTAAGTTGAAAATAAAGATCAACAGTTTTGATCGTCTAAGAACTATTAAATAATTAAAAATGGGAATCAAAATAATGACAAAACGCGACCTAATAATAAAGTAAATTGTTAAAAATAATACGAAGCGAAAACTCTAATATGACTGCAGTAAATATATATATCTGTTTGTTGGATACACTTTCATGCCGTAGCCACTCAAGCATTCATCATGAAATTTCACATGGGGTATGAAAAAGAACACAAGTGAATGTGGCCTTGATGAAGGCAGCCCTGAACAGATTTTTCAACTGTCCTTACCTTAATTCTACTTGATATATATTACATCCTTAAATACCTCGTCCCTCTGATTTAAAATCCCTTCTTGCCCTTTCCTTAACTTCTTTTAACATAATTTTATATAACTTTATTAAAAATAATAAACTATAAATTAAAATTGCTTATATTCTAACAATTGTTATGGTTTAACATTTTGTGTTGTTTTAGGAACCCGAATAGTGTATACAAAAAATTACAGATTAAAAATTTAAAGTGATGCTCTCCTGATTGACTTGTCATTGGCAGAATTCGTAGCTTCGAGATTAGTAAATTATTTAAAAAAAGAAGAAAAAGATTTTTATAAAGAAAAAAAGTATTGTACCCTAGGGATAGAAAAATAACTTTTATACAGTCTTCTGAAAGACCATGCTTTTTGTAATTTTCAGTAAAGCACGAGTAAAGTCGCTTGCAAAAGTTAGCTACGAAATAAAATGTATGCACACTTAAAACTGCTTACTATGTATGAAAAAAAAATGTCCTTACATACGTAACACATTATTAAATATGAACTTAATATGCCACGATATACTTTCTCATCGTCCAAGTCTAGTTATTATTATTCTTTGGTCGTAATTTCAAAACGATTTTTGTAGCCATCAAGGTTCATGTCCTTACCCATTGTACCATTAGGTATTCCGATACACGGGCCACATTGCCACACTACGATGCAAAATTTGTTACACCTATATAAAAGTGAGCACCCCATTTTCTATCGCGCGCAGTTCAATTCATAACTGGTTCTGTGGGGGACGTTATCATGTTTATTACTGTAAGTTTAAAAATTATTAGTACATTATTTTAGATTTCACAATACAAATTAGTTATACTTTCTATTTCAGGTAGCACTATTATGTTCAATATGCGGAATTGTGAGCAGTTCTGGACTGCATCATGTTGCTCCAGCTGGCGCAGCACCGATTGTTACAGCAGCCAGTTCCCAATATTTTGAAAGGACTTTTAACCGACTAGTACAAGCAACTCCGGTATTCGAACCAGTCTTTCCAGTGGCACCACCTGCTGTGGTTCCAGTGCGGCCTGTTTTACCAGTTTTTCCAGTCGCTTCTCCTGAACCTGAAATAGTGGATGCAAGAACGACATCTTTACCCATAAATCCAACGAATCCGCCACAATCGCAAAACATTCCTGATGACTCGAATGTTGCTATAGCAATTGCTACTGCTCACGCAGCTGCACCTGTCGCAACGATACTTTTACCTCCATATCCATTTGGGCTTCCACCATCATTTGGGTTAATCCCACAACCAGCACAAGTACCTTCGGAAAATCCTAAAGAAAATAGAGAAACCACTACAAGACCAAGTACAATTCAGACAACAACAACAGAACGTCAGAAGGATAATATAACACCAGCACCATCAAACATAGACAACAATTTTGCCCAAGCTCTACCTTCAAATGAGAATATTAATTTCAAACAATATTATGCACCACCAGTTTTCCCTGGACCAAAACCTCAAAAGTTGAAAACTACCGTGGAAGTAGTGCCTGTTCCTTTGCAGTATATTGCTCCTCCACCACTTCATTTACATCATCACCACCAACATCATCATCACCATCACCAGGCTATTAAAGTAGTGCCACATTTTCATACATTTATACCAAAATCACACAAAATTATAATTAGACCAGTATCTGGTGTAAGAGCAAGAATGATAAGGATACCATCAGGCTTAGTGACTTATGGACCACCGAAGTTGATAAGAAAACAATCTCAAAATTATTCTCAAAATCTCAGAATGAATTTCCGTGATATAGAAGCAACCACATTTCGACCTATAAACAGACCAATATTCAAACCACCGAGGGTCTAGATATTTTTTAATTATAAAATAATAAAATAATAATACACTTGTTAATTATTACACTAAATTAAGTTTCATGTAAATACAATAAATATATTTATATTTTTTACCATATCATTTTATTTTTTCATCCTACTTTTTTGACGCACCATTTTCGAAAAACTCCGTTTTACCTTCCGATCTGTCTGTCTGTATGTGTGTCTGTGTGTCTGTGTGTCTGTGTGTGTGTCGAATTTTATTTATTCGAATTTTGAAAAACTAAAGATATATTTGGAATCAGCATCTAAATGTAAGAATCACTTTTCAAAATTATGTTGGTTGTCCAACGGGAAGCTGGTCAGATCGGCCGCCGAAGTTACCGAAAATGGAAAAAAAAATTCGAATTTTTAAATTTTTTAAAATCCTATCATAAACTACATAAAAAAAATAAAAATTATTATTAAAATAAATTGTTTATTTTAAAAATGTGATTTTGTTTGTTAATTAATTTGCGAGTTATAATTTGCCGATTAGGAGTTTTTCATAGCGGCAAGCTCGATTGCCGCGTCAGATGTTTATTTATTATTACACTACTATTACATTTCATTATTTTCATTTATTACTTGTTAAAAAATAAATGTCTTCCTAAAGTAAGTTATATAAGTATTAATTTATTTTTTTATATTTTATTATATATTTTTTAATAAATATATTTTAAAGAATACTTTACTAAACGAATACACTATTTATATATTTATATACTAGATTTCGTAAATTTTATGCTTTCTTTTTAAGATTTTAAGTATGTTGTTTTGTTAAGAATATTGTTTTCATAGAGACGGTGAAAATGTAGGTTTGAAATAAACTCTATGCAAATAAAAGTTTGTTAGATTTCGTTCGTTCGTTAGATTCGTTAACAAATTTTTTCTTTTTTTATAAATTTGTTAAAATATAGAGTAATTAATAAAAATGAGAAAACCTGAAGAGTATATCCTAAAACTTTTTTAAATTATTTTTTTATTAATTATAACTTTTTTGTGTTCAATTATCTATTCTAGAGGAATAAATGAATTGAATTTGCAAATATATTATTCTTAATTCAAATTTGAAGTAATAAGAAAGAAGTTATGTACGTATATAACCAAAAAAGTGTATATACAAAGGTATATACCGTTTTTTGTTATTACCGTTGAAAAATACACATAAACTAAAAATATTTTAAAACCTTATTTTTAATAGTACATATTATTATAATAAATAGTGATTTAGAATATATTTAATGAAAATTATTATTTTTTGGATCTTTTTGGTCATTGCACGTCACTATGGACAAGGAGGCCTGTGAAAATCAGTGTTCCTGTAATATAATAAACAAACTTTTGAGACAAATGAAAATATAAAAAAAACTGCATAAAACCATGTTAAATGTTGGCTTCATTAAAACAAACCAACATCATACCACTGATTATAAAAATCCTCCAGTAGCTCTATTATAATTATTTTAATTGCACCTAAATCTTTATGGTCAATCAGATCATTTTTCGGGATGAGAATTATACATTCAACCAGCATTACAACGAAGTAATTAAAATACATCCAGCTGTTCTATAATTAGTTACATTTGTTGTACTTTAAAAATAATAAATAATAATATTTCTTTGAAAAACAAAATGCAATGTAAAACATATTTTATATGATACTAAATTAAAAATATCAAATATAATGAAATCCGTCTAATAGTTATTCAGAGAATAAAAAAAACAGAAAAACACAAAAAACTCTCTTTTATTTCAAAGTTGTCAGAACATAGTTTTTAATATTATTTAATATCTACATATTATAGATTATAGTGTCAATAGTGTCAATAGTAACAATATAATATATGTAATATTTTAATATTAATTTCGTTTGTTATTTATTAAGATTATGAGTTCTATTGTAGATAACAATATTTATTAAATTTTTTAGTTGAAATTACACTGTCGAAAATGTTAAAAGTAATAATAATAATTATAACGGCACAAAAACAATAAAATTTGTGCTTATTTGTCTCCTTCCAATTCCAATAAAATTCAGTGAATAAAAAATGTCCTTAAAAATATTGTTTCTTAATTAAATAAATATGTACTTTTATATAAACATTAAATATAGAAGTGTCGATAAACAATTAAAATAATATAAGAATATTGGCATAGGTTTTTGGTAATTATTTATTAAAAATAAACAACTTATTAAATCACGACTCAAATTGAGTTAAGCCCTTATAGTATATTATCCATATCACTCATTGGTCATTCAAGCCTTGTTCTCGTGATATAATACGTGAAACACATTCGCCACGCGTGGTCAGTGTCTAATAAAACTACGCAATACTAGTGACGAAACGTACAAGGTGAATCTCAGTTTGTATAAAAGGTAGGTATTGTTACCAAAATTCACATACCACTTAAAGATCTTTTGATCACCACAACATCCCACAACCAAAATGTTCGGAAAGGTATTATATCTGTGATTACACTTTAAAGGGGAATGAAGACTTTTTTTAATGTTATCTTATTTTACAGATCGTATTTCTCGCTGCTATTGCTGTAGCTACAGCCAAGCCTAGCTTAGCACCAGTGGCAGCTCCGCTCATAGCAGCTCCCGCGCCACTCGTGGCTGCACCTGCTCCTTTTGTTACATCTGCTAGCTCTCAATATATCTCGAGAAATTATAACGGAATAGTTGGCGCTGCTCCCTTAGTGGCTTCTGCCCCATTAGTTGCACCAGCCGCAGTGGCAGCTCCCTATTCAGTGGCTGCTCCATACTCAGTCGCTGCGCCATACTCAGTGGCTGCGCCCTACTCAGTGGCCGCTCCATACTCAGTAGCCGCTCCTTACTACGCCCCAGCAGCCAAAATCGTTGCTCCCGCTGCACCATTAGTCGCTGCTGCTTCTCCTTACTACGCCCCATCTGCCTCATTCGTTGCCCTTAAATGAACTTAAATGAAGATCGAATAAATGAATTTGTTACTTTTATTAATTGTTTCATTACTTTATTGCATTATAGTAACAGTGAAATTTACTTATCCATTTATCACTTACTGGTCAAAACTTTTTTATTTACATAAACATCTTTCACAAGTTTTAATAAAAAAAATTGCATATCAATATCAAAAACAATATTTAAAAAAAAATTGGTAAAACATAAAAAAGTAAAAGTTAAAAAATCCAATCCACAATAGTATTTCATTTAAACCGGACTGTAAATATTTTTAATAATTTTATTTTTACAAATAAATTTAAGAAGAATATTTATAATTAAGCGGAGTATATAAAACCCCCAACTTCTGGAAACCATCGGTCGATCTACTAGTTCTCAGAACTCGCAGGTACGAATCCTTCTCTTTTCGTTTTTTTTTTTTTGCGTTTCTTTAAAATTTAATAAGCTTAACATAGCTTTACATTTTGAAAGACAATTTCAAAATCTTTAAATCCTAGGGTGAGAAAAAAAGCATAAAAATAGGGTGAGAAAAAAAGCATAAAACAATTAAAAACTTATGCATAAACTATTATTATATGTATGTTTAAAAAAATATCTATTTATACAGACAATTACATAACAACAACTAAACTAAATTCTTTAAACTAAAAAAACAAATTCTATAAGTTCAGTACATCACGGACTACGAAATCATCAAATCTCTAATAAAAATAATAAAGCAACTTGAACATTTTTTCCATTTCTTTTACTCAAAAACCTTGTTTTTACTCAAAAACCTTGAGAAGCTACTCCCCAAAAGGAAAATTTTTAGTATAATAATAAATTACGTAAACACGATACCTTATTACAAGCTTCAGCTCAAAGAAATCTAACCTTAACAAATGTAAGCATTGATTCTTTGTGCGGAAACCTCACAAGAATATCAATTTCAGTGCTTTTTTCTTGAAATTACAATAAACGTTAATAAATATATAGTTTAAAGAAACTGAAGCAAATTATTAATGTAATGTCTTTATATTTGTTTTATGAACTCATTTTGTATATTAATCGAATAATTAATTACAAATTTTAATACAATAGAAATGTTAAATATTGTACCGGCTTGTGTCCTTTTGACACAAATCAAGTTTTCTACAAAGAAGTTCTTTCAAACAAACACACTTTAAAATTTTCATAAATCTAAGTATAAATAAGTTTTATAAATTTTTCATACTTAAACAACTGCCAGTAAGTTACATAACTGGTTGTCAACTTCTTTAGTATTGTATTATATTTTATTGAAGGAAATAAACAATTAAATAAAACTTATAACACACAACAGACATATAATATATTAATATTATTAATAAATGATAAACAGATTAAAATATCACACTTACATGTCACGTACTATATATATGTATGTAAGTACATTGATATAACGCAGCAAGATTTATCAAACTAAAATAAATTAATTAATTTTGTAATAATATCTATTATTAATCTATTATAATCTATTATTATATTAGTATATCTATTATAATATATAATATAATAATAGATTATTTTTTTCTTAACTAAACCACTGCAAATCTTTATTCCTCGTATAAAAATTTCCAAATCCTAACGTGGAAAGAAAACACTGAAACATTAAGGTTTTTTTATTGTATACTTAAAACATCATAGACGAGTCACTCGTTCTGTTTGTGATCTGAGATATGTTTATTATAAATAAAACTATTTTTACGGATTGAAACTCGCGTATAATTTGGTTACAGATTTGGTTGAGATGTAAGTGTCTGTCAGAAAGTCAGTTAAATAATCATCTGCCTCCAACGGTTCCTTAGTTTGCTGGCATAGGGTTCTGGATGTAGAGAAAACGCACTAACTTTATCCTGAGGTCTGACAGTGCGGTCACAGACGTATGGAACCGTTGGAGGCAGATGATTAATTAACTGACTTTCTGACTGACACTTACATCTCGTCTACCCGTGAACATGAATTACTGCAAAGTATTCGAAACGTCGGGTTAAAATCAAAATGTAACCAAATTATACGCGAGTTTCAATCCGTGAAAATCTAAGAAAATACTATGTTTATTATATTTAATTCTCTTGTTTGAGACATAAACATGACAACAGAGGAGTTTGTTAGTATAAATGTAAAAAAATATGTTATTCCTTGCACAGTCAAGTCACATTTTTTTTTATATTTGTTTTATATGCATCTACATTTATATATCAAATATTTATTTATATAAGAACACTGCTGTTAAAAAAACATTGAGGTTTGCATTTTTTTTGTTAATTCTTAAATTACAGTTCTTAGTGTTATATAAATTATATTGCTTGTAGAATACTAATCGTAAAACTACATTCATAACAGTACTTCATTAGATCCTCTTCACGTATATGGAAATTCTGTTCTGATTTTCTTTATATTTTGCGACCATGACCCTTTTACTGAACACTTGAAGCGAGAAATACTAGAAATTTATGTATAAAACTGCATCTAGTTATATTATTTATATATGATATATTTATCAAATGTAATTAAGCAATAATTTATAAATCATATTAAATAAATATTTTTTAATGAAATGTATATGAGTATATGTAAATAATTTTGTTAATGTTTTCATATTTAAATATGTTTTAAATTTTATTCTAAAGTATAATACTGATTTTTTTTCTGTTTCATAAAACTCGGTCTCATTGTACAAAGTAGCATTAAACATTTTTTTAAGGAGAATCAACTTTAAAACTAAAAACTTCAAATTTCTAAATAATATATTTTTTTGTAACTTTGAATTTATTTGATTGAATTGAATTGATTTGATTATCGCCGACTTATAAACGTATAAAATTAATATTTTTCAGAAAATGAGATGGGTTGTGCCTAATTTGTTCGTCAATACAAGTATAATGAACTATAAAAATTATATTACAAAACTATCATTAACCTCCCTGAATTACTTACATAAGACAGCCTTTGATGGTCAAGTATCATATAGTCATCCATAATGTCCGTGTTACCCAAATGAGCACGCGCATGTCCTGCCGATGGAAAGTGAAAACAATACCAATATAGCTGCATGCTTGCAACAGTATGAAGTATAAAACAACCTGTGACAAGTATATCAATATACTTCTTCATTTCTACTCGACAAAACAAGTCGACCGACAGCATCAAAAATATGTCTTTACTAAGATATGTAAGTATATTTAATATACTGCCAGTTACAATTAAAACAATTTATTCAATATTATAATACAATATTTTCTTTCCAGATCATTTTCACAGTAGCCATAATATCTAGCTGTCAAGCTAGTGGGCTCGGACATTTCTTACCAGCAATAAAATCAGTACCAGTAGTTCGCTATGCACCGTTCTACAGTTTTCCAAATGTAAGATCGATACATGCAGTATCACCAGCTATACGAGCCTTTGCTCCAGCACCTCTGCCAGCCCCAGTTTTACCAGCACCACCACCGTTGTACCCAGCTCCAGCGCCAGTATTAAGAGCTTCATTTTTACCAGCTCCATTACCAGCCCCTGTAGTTGCCTCAGTATCTGCGCCAGGATTTCCGGCTCCGGTTTTACCAGCTATTCCAAGATATGCACACATTCCTGCTCCACCGGTAGCATCAGTATTTGCAAGAGCTCTACCTGCTTTGCCAACAGTACCTTTCTCACCAATTATAAGGCCTGTAGCTCCTGCTCCCTTGCTTCCTGCTCCAGCCCCTGTATTTGCTGCCGCTCCAGCCCCCGTGTTTGCTCCTGCTCCAGCCCCGGTATTTGCTTCCGCACCAGCTCCTATATTTGCTCCCGCTCCAGCACCTGTAGTTGCTCCTGCTCCAGCGCCTGTATTTGCTCCTGCTCCAGTCCCAGTATTTGCTCCCGGTCCATCTCCAATTTTCAGAACCGCTGCGGTATTTCCTCAACATCATTTTGCTAAAGCAGTATACCCAGCTCCCGGTCCCTTATTAGCACAACATTTGTTAAAACAAGAAGTGTGGAAGTAAAAGTAGTCACAGTAGGTAAAACGTAAAATAATGTGTTATTTTTTTTGTTATAAAGCTTTACTTGTTATTGTAGTTTTGTAAGCATTTTTATACCTGTAAATATATAAATATTATATACAGTACACTGTCTCTCTTTACTCAACCCTATTCCTATTTTAGATTATTTAATTTACATGCATTGTTTATATTTAAGTTAAATATTGTTAAAGAAAAATATCTATGAATTGTTTAGGTCAAAATCTAGACTACATATATGTCTAAAATTAGGCAGGCTGTAGTCAAACGTGAACTTATATTGTATAAAAAAGTTTAAAAAAATATATTTTTAATTACTTTACACATTCTTAGAGTATTTTCTATTATTAATATTACATTATAGTATGTAAATATATTTTTTATTGAGTGAAGCTCTCTAAGAGACTTTTCTGAATTCTTTGTGCAAGTATGAATCAAAAACGGTATATCTGAAAATTTTAAAATTTTTCACTCTGATAGACATCAGTCTGGTCGTAGTTATAAAACCAAAAAAATTTCAACCAAAAAAAATGTAAAATGTGTCTCATATTTAAAAAAAAGTTGAAGACAGAAGTGTCGACGTTAAGTAAATGGAACTTCGGTGCTGTTTGCACCTCGCTTCGCTCAATAGGCTAACACATACATAGGTCTGGTTCGCATTCCTTGTTATTATTTATAATAAATTGTATTATGTCATTCAAAACTGTAAAAGAGTTTGTCTAAAGTCATTTTTTCATTAAAAATATTTTTGTTTTTTTTATTATTCAGATAATGAAGAGTAGAAGCATAATGTTAGATAAACTGTCTCGTTAACTTCTCTTTCATAATCACTAATAAGATTTAAATCCATCCGGTGGTTTCGTAGATTGGTGCGCTTAAATAAATAACTGTTTCGCCTTTATAATGTTAGTATAGACAAGTAATAATCATATTAATACAAGTAAGAAGGTAAGTCGGTTTAGTATAATTGGATTGTAATATTTCCTGATTATGGAAGTGTGTATGTGTGTGTAAGTGTTTTTAGTCTTCATTTTCTGGTGACCCGATTATAAAATTTTATCGATGCTTATTTACGTAACTTTACCCTGATTAATTTTACACCGAAATCGGCGGTCAAGCGGTTTTTTATTTTTTTAAATGTAAAATACCTGTTATTCAATAAAAACCGGGTATTGCGATCAGGGTGATTGTATCGATACGGTGTTATGTCAATAAAACGTGTCCACGATTGGAACATCATTGATCCAGTAGTATTTGTTTGTCTCTGTTTTTTAAGAATATAGAAAAATAAATAGTACGAAATCAATTGTATAAGCCTTATTAATTACAGATATATGATATATCAGCCAAGAGTCATATTAATGAGTTTAGTAAAAGTAATGTCTTTACATATTGATGTTGAAAAAAAACTAATTCTTTTTTATATTTTACTGTATAAGGAAATTATTGTGACATTAAAAGATTAAACATAAGAAAATGAAAATATGCTATTTTCTTTTATCATTAACTTGTATATTTATAAATATATAAATAACATTATTAGCAATACTTATTTATACTTTTATGCTTTATAAATTGTTTTTATTTGCAGGTAATATGGAAATAAAAGATTTTTTTATATAAAAGTTACTTTATTATATAGTATATATCGTTTTATTCTTATTCTAATAACAAGTCTTTTTGGGAGGAAGGTCGACTAGAGTTTTACTTAAAATCTATCGGACAAATGCTGGAGCTACACCTAATGGAGCACGAACTAGCGGAGCTGCAGCTGCGTAAGGGTAGGGAGCGGCATAGGCAGCTGGTGCCGCAATTGGACCAGGTAAAGCATAAGGAGCTGGAGCGTAAGGGGCTGCTACGTAAGGGGCTGGGGCAAAAGGTGCAGCTGAGTAAGGAACTGGGGCATATCCGGCATAAGGTGATGCTAGTACTGGTCCAGGAGCAGCGACATAAGGAGCGGCAACTCTAGCTGCTATGGGAGCTCCGAACTGACCAATGACAGGTGCGGCAAGTGGAGCTGCTAGTGCGGGTCCAGCAATATATGGACTCAACGCCTTGGAGACTACACTGACTTGTGATGCATATGGAGGTACATTTTGAGGAACAGCGTGAGCATAGCCTACTTGAGCTGCTGCAACCAGAGGCGCAGCTACTGCTGGCACTACTCCACTACCTTCAGCGCCCAGAGTGAAAGCTGCAGCAATGAGAACGATCTGTAAAGAAAAAATAGATATAAGAAACCCTCTATTAAAAAATATACTTAATATTTTGTTAAAAATACTTACAGATTTTAAAGAAAACATTTTGTATATTTTAGAAGTGGACCTTCCTAATGTAGAAGAGGATTTGTAATGTGACTAACAAGAAGAAGCTTGAGGTTTTTATACTATGTTTATTGTAATTCAGATTACGTGCTTCAAAATAAACATTTGACGTATCGCGGTCACTCAATTGGGATTCGCAAAGGCTATCGAGGAGAAATGGATCACATTGGGAAACTTTTGGCTTGTGAAATTTTTTTGGTGATTGTTGCAGTATCATACTAATGCTGGTCCCAAATTCTAATAGTGCATAATAGGTCTTGAGATTTTGGCGAGATTTTCCTGTTTTGTTACTATTTAATATAATTAAATAACAATTTATATTTTACATAATATTAAAAAATACATATAAATTATTTATACAAATTTTAAAAAAATTTTGTTTATCAAACAAAAAGCGAGAAGTATACAATCACAAAATAAAAAAACAATAATCGTGTTATTTTATTTATATTGTAATGTGCGTTATAATGTTACCAAAATATATCATTTTAATTTTATTTTATTTTATTAAAAGAATTATATTTTTCTAGTTTTTGTTTTATTTTAATAATTTCGGCAATTTTGTATCTAAATGGGAACTATATTTCGGAAATGACATGAACGAATAAGGTTTAGTTTCACTTAACTTAAGTAACTAGAGCCTGCGACCCCTGGTATATCGTCTCGTCCCTTTGTTAATTTATTTTTTAAATTTAAATAATCTTAAGATAACTAACACGTGAATAATATTAAATATTATACAAATATTTAAAACTATAAGGTAGTAATTTTCCCTCTCTGTCGTTATATAACCTACAGTGAAATTGATGTACACAGAGTTTCAATTAGAATGCACTGCCCGTAAATTGCGTCTGGGTCAAAAAACGTGGTGCCAACAATGTCCAACGCATTAACTTTGAATTCATTGAACGTGCTATTGCCCAATGAAATAGTTAGTTGGTATAAAATGTCATTATGTCCAGGAGACGACACAGTCTATCAAATTCTTTCGTGTATTCACTTGTGGGCAGTCACCATACCAAGCAAAATGGTCGCCAAGTTTGTTGTAAGTATATTATTTAATTAACAATTCGTTAAGAATAGAAAACACATCCAAAAAGTACAGGCCTTAAAAATATTGTATTTCATTCCAGGTTATTTTCACTCTCGCTATCGCCGCCACCAATGCTGGTGTCCTACCATTAGCAGCTGCACCAGCAGCTCTGGTTGCTCCAGCTGTAGCTCCAGCTGCATATGCAGTGGCACCCTATGCTAGCTCTTACTCAGCACATTCAGTAAACCATGCAGTTGCTGCTCCTGTCGTGGCCCAGGCTCCCTTAGTAGCCTCTGCCCCCTTAGTTGCATCAGCTCCCCTAGTTGCCTCTGCTCCCGTCGTCGCCTCATCACCCTATGTAGCTGCTGCATCACCTTACTTCGCCAAATACGTCTCCGCTCCCTATTACTTATAAATCAATCTTGGTGATACCATTCCTTCGTGACTTGCTCAAAATTGCTGTGTTATATTAATATATTGTATATGTGTATATATTTTCTTATAAAATAAACATAATTATATTTTATTCTTTTCTTTTTTTAATATCTGTTTTTTTTTTAATGACACTTCTCAATAAGTAGAAAAAAACTACACACACTTTACATAAATGCAACTTGAAGTAGATGCCTTCTAATTGAGGTAATTATTGGCAATTAACTCCTTAACAACCTGTGACAGAAATTGCCTAGGTGGTGTAAATCTGAAAACAAAAAGTAGTTATAAATTCGTTCCATATATAATAATATAGTATGTGTAAATTGGTAGCAAGTCAGCTGAACGCAGATTAGTGTCATTGAAACGCCCTGTCCCCGATTACAAAGTACTATTTCGCACAGATGAAGAAGTCAATAGATTAGCAATTAAAATAAATAGAATTATATATAATTATCCGGCTGTACTCAGCTAAATACTAACGGAATTTACCTGACTACGTATAGCCTATATAATTTCGAACCTATTCAAGGTCCTTTTTAATGAGCTCTGAGCATTGCGGAATCGCGACATGAACTGTGAGTACAGCCGGATAAATATATATAATAATAATCATGGATCACCAAAGTTTACATACAAAAAAATAGTACTAAAAGCCTTCTATTTCATTCCAGAAAACAGGAATTATGGATAATTTCGAGAAGAGTTTATGTCAGAGTTGTATATCTAGAGGATTTTTGATGTTCTAGAAAAATAACGAAAATTACATATTATTCTGTTTTTGTATAAAAAAAAACTATTTACATTCACTTAGCCATTTAAATGGGATATTTTAATTTAAGAAAAAAAAAAATTAAAATTAAATTATAAACCATCAAGGCTATGTACATATGTAAATATATAGCAAATATATTTATAAAATTTTTCTGAAAAGGAAATGAAAAACAATCGAAAACAAAAATTGCGTAAATATTGCCTCTGGTAATATATAGTCTATATCTTAAATAACATTTTACCTATGTTACAAGTACACTCGTTAATTTCATATGTCTTAACGTCAAGAAATAAATATAACTTAGTTACTGCATACTTTATAGATAGACTGAACCACTTTGAACCATGATACAGAATATATTATATTGAAATAAAAAACATTCATTAAATACTCGTACAGCGAGACAAATATTTTGCTCGAATAATTTAAAATATTTCCTCAATTTTTTGTGTCACTTTATGTACATATTTTATAAACATAATTTTTTAACTGTTTATTTTAAATACGAAACAATCTTATATATTAATGCAGGAAGCGATTTCGTTGGCACACTATAGCTCGAGAACCACTAAAGGGAAAAATATCGTTGATGGCTCAAATCAAAGGTCTCATTATGCTACACTGCTGAAAAATAGTGACAACTCTCAAATCTCATTAGCCTAATTGCAGTAATTAGTCAAAAAATTAATTTTTCCCATAGACTTTGCATGGGGAAATTTTGCGCGCGCTTTTTAAGTAGCGATCTTTTGGCTTTGTTCCCAGCCGCACGCTGCTAACTAGTAAAAATAAAGTGTAGAAAATATTTTTTAAACTATCAAAATCGTTTATCTGCTGTAGTCTATTATAGTCTGAATATGGACTTATTAAAAATTAGATCAACAACCACATGTTCAAAGTACTGTCAGCTACAAACAATAAAATTTACAAAGTAAATGTCGTTTTTTTAGCCCAAAAACTCTACTATTTTTCATTAAAACTATTTTACGGATATAACTCGCGTTTATTTTAACAATTTTTAATTTATACCCGACGTTTCGAATGCTTTGCAGCAAACGTGTTCGCGGTAAGACGAGATGATGGTGTCTATTATTTTTATTGTATAATTTTAATTGGTTAAAAGGAGCTTTTCTTCTCAAGGATTTCATCTATTAACATCGTAAAATACATTTATTATATTGAGGTAAATGTAAATATTTGTATTTTGTTAAGTACAATGCCTGGTCCGAACATTCGAACGACAATGATGTAAGAAGTGGGTCTTATTGCTAATATTTATCAGTGGGAAGGAGTGACCACATTTCACCCTCTAGAATGCAGTTGTTTTGAAATTCTTATCCACACCAACTATTATCTATTGAATTGATATATTTTCTCTAATTTATACTTAAAACAATATCGTTTATATACGACACAATGCTATCGTCTTTATTTATTTTATATTACTAATAATTTTTTTTGCCAAAAATGATCTTAAGAATTTTAATATTATAAAACTCTTTATCTTATTATAATGTAATTTTAACCTACTTTTAATGTACGTGTGTTCTCCTAGCTTATTTTTTTTGGTAATTTGATACCGTTATATGAAATAAATACATATTAACATCCGTGATCCATGATTACTAATAAATGCAATTATCCGGGGTTATCTCACATAATTACTATCGGACTTTGCCCGACTAGTTCGCATTGTGAACTTTTCACGCCGCGATTCGTTTAACTCAGAGCTCATGAATAAAGACCCCGAATGGGTTCAAAACTATTATTAATTAATTACGATAGTAATAACGTGAGTACAGTCGGATAATTATATTTAATATAAATAAATACATTTATTTTTCTGACTGTACTCACATATCTATGATATCGATGGCCTAGGTTCGGAGCTAGGGCACATTTGGCGAAGTTGTTTCAAAGCACTATAAAAGCTCTGTACTTCTAAGCCCTTAGCACATTCATTACAAACCTTCATCGCCTTCAAGAAATCAACCCCTTATCAAAATGTTCAAACTGGTGAGATAACTTACTTATTATAATAATAATAATTACAAATATTAAATTATTTAAATAATATTTTTGTCCATAACTAACTTATATTACCAGTAACAAAAAGATTTAATGTTAAATTTAGGTAATTATTGACTAACTCGCCTGCGCTGTTCGTTTTTTTAATCATATTTTTTTAATAATATTTTTCTACAAAAATAATGATTAATTTTGAATACGTCTTTAAAGATATTAACATCTAAGATCTTCTTGAAATAAACCTACTTTTTACGGATTAAAACTCGCGTATAATTTGGTTACACTTTAATTTTAACCCGACATTTCGAATGCTTTGCAGTAATCGTGTTCACGGGTAGACGAGATGTAACTTACATCTCGTTAAAGTCTCGATGTAAGTTAAATCCGTAAAAAAGGTTCCCTACCTTGTTATTATAAATTCCAACTGAACTAGAATTGAACACCATTTTGTTAAAATTAATAATATAGTAATATTACAATATAGCTATATATGTTTAAAACATAATACTAAAACTGTACCATATATTGCTATAATGATAAACAAACGCTGGTCTGTATGGAATAACTATATGCCAACTACATATAGTATAACGAAATCATATAACCTTTAATTACAAAATTATGTTTTAAATCACAAAAATATACTTTATAGAAAACTTTTTGTGTATTTTTATAGTTATATTATTATTATATTTATATTTGTTTTCAATTATACAATATTAAATATAATAAAATACCTTTTGTGATCTACGATTACAATTATATATACTTATCCAGCTGTACTCACGTAATTACTATCGGAATTCGGAGTTTTGGATCTATTCAGCGTCCGTCATGCTCAGACCTCATGAATACGAAACCGGAATTGGTACGAGAATAATTGCTCAAATTCCGATAGAAATTACATGAGTAAAGCCGGATAATTATATTTGCTAAATTATAACTTTAAATGTCATAAAATGAACCTCGTTATTTTTATTCAGTGCATATCGTATTAATTTCTTATCTAAGTCGATTATGATATTAAAAAAATAGTTTTAAAGACAACGTCCTTTCAGTTTATTTTTTAAGCCGGAATCAAATAAATAACTTTTCACTAAAATATTTTGTACCGTATTTATTATTTTATTTATATTTGTTATTATACAATAGAAAATTATTTTTGTGAGATTTCGCATGTTTAAACAAGTGTTGATGCATTTTTTATTATATATATATCTTTTTTTAATTTAAATAAGCTTAACTTGTTTAAATTTTTTTAGTCTATTTTAACCGATGTTGATATATTTTCAAATTGGTTTAAATATTTTTAAAATCTAGTCAAATACCAAAGCCATGAGGAATTGAGTAACTCCTTAAATAATAATTTACTTATAGTCTTTTTGTGTTTTTATTAATAATTCATGCGTTAGGAAAATTACTTTTAGTGAAGAAGACTTGAGTAAACAGCAGACCTCTGGGACTTCTCACTGATAGATTCAAAATCGATGAAATATCTAAATAGGATATTAAAGAAACTTCAACATACAAAAATACTGATCAAAAATAAATCTTAAAACTTATGTGATAATAATGAAGCCGGTATTTTTAATAAATTTTGATAGTTTTGTTGCATTTAATCAAAATTATTTATAATTTTCTAGTCAACTTTCTAGTCAATAAAACTTTTAAATAATACAAATTAAAATAAAAGTCTACTCTCCAATGCGGGTCTTAAGTCATTTTCACAAATTACTTTTAACAACTAGACAAATATTTTTTTAATCAAATATATATCTTCATAAAAAATTTACAGAAATTCTATATCAGTATATGAAATCATTATAACTGTATAATTTGTTATTTGTACAAATCAATAGGTTAACTTAACTTAAAGTTTTAGTCAAAGGAAACAAAAAAAATATCATTTTTAAACTAGTACATCAGGGTTTCTATTATCAGGCGTAGAAAAAATATGACAAAAAATATATGTCTTGCCGCAGTCCGGCCTCGATAGGTCGTTGGCGTTACTGAATGTCAAGTTCACTCAGAAAAAAACTAGTACAAAAATAAAACTATAACACTTTCACAAGGAGGTATAGTTATATTATTTAAAATATATAACATATATATATTTATAATAACATATTTATATATGGTTGTAAAAACACATTTTGTTTAGTTTTAATATAATTTAGAAAAGCGTAACCTACTTATTACATACAAAAACGTTTCAAATACATATTGTAGTTTCGAGGCTCGTTTAAACAAAAAATTTTTGCTTTATAATAAATTACAGATATTTTTTATTTGAAATTAAATTATATACAAAATATTTTTTCCGTTTCAAATTCGTGTATCAAACTTAACGTTGAAATAAATACTGTAGTTCGACAGTTATTTTTTTGGTCAGAAGTCATAAACACGAATTCCAATTATGTCATGTACTTAATATAAATTTAACTTTAATTGCATTTTTAAACGCGCGTAAAAAATATATAAAACATACATTTATGACTCAATAAAATTATATTAATAATGTTACCATAATCATTCTATTAAAGAAATTGATTTAATTGAATGTAATATTTCTTATATTAATAAAGTTATTATATTTCATAAGTATTATATAAATGAGAAGTCTTAAAATTACTTTTCATTTTGATAAAATTATGCTAGACATCGTAAGTTATCAAAGTCGAATACCAAAATATTTTGAAAAAGTTTTTATATTATGTATTTACCCTATTATACATAATTATCCGGCTGTGCTCACGTTATTATTATCAGAATTTGCCCGACTAGTTTCGAACCCATGGGAGGCCCTTACTCATGAGCTTTAAGCATTTCGGAATCGCGCCGTGAACTGATGTATCCTAAGTAGCAATAATATAGTCTTACGATTATTATAAATTAATCATATTCTTGAAAATTAAAAAAAAAAAAATTTAATATAATTTTTCCTTTAAAAAAATATATATATTGTTAAAACCTAAAGTACAAAGCAACAGTTACAGAACCCCAAATGGGATCGAATTTAGTCCAAAAAATCTATAGAATTGACATGTGAACAGCTAGATAATTATATATATTAAAGTAACACTCCTAGATATATAATCTATTCTGTAAAGTTGTAATCTTTAGGGTAATGTGGATATGTTTTCATTATTGTGATCTACAAATCACATATAACTTCAATTAACAGACATATCTATATATTTTTTCAGTTCGTTCTCTGCGCCTTCCTGGCTGTTGCCACCGCCGCTCCCGGTCTTGTAGCCCCAATTGCGTCTCCATGGGGACACGGTGGATGGGACTCTGGACTCGTCCATGCTCCTGTGGTCAGCGCTCCCATCATCAGCGCTCCCATTGTTAAGCAAGCTGTTCCAGTCGCCACCTCATACGCTAACACCATCAGGGTAAGATATTTAATATCAGATAATGATATAAAGGAATGGATAATATGATAGACATTCTTGGATGAAAGTATATTGACATTGATGTATGAAAAATAAAAATAAGATTTTATTATAACATTTTATTAATTATGTTTATTTAAATTTTTTTTTTAATTTTTAATTTTATTTTTGTATTCCAGTTGTGAGAATGAATACATTACTGTTTACTGCAAACAAATTCACAGGCATAATTACTTAGAGGATTTTTTAATATTATATAAATATTGTCTTGGTCAGATCGCCTCTCCAGCTGCAGTCGTTGCCCACGCTCCGGTGGTCGCCGCGCCAGTAGCCCACGGATGGTAATTAAATACCATAGGTCCAACAGCTTGGACTCAGTCAAGTTATGCAACAGTCAACCTATTTAATATATAGATTAAGTAATTGGTAAATCTTTGGAAAAATAAATTGAAATTTTATGGTTATATATTTTTTTTATTTTGTAATATGTCCCAATTTTTTTTCTTTGCAGACAGAATTTTTAAAATTTGACGTGTATGATACAGTGTTACGGAACTTCCCTGGATATACATACACACATACACATACGCATACACACACACACACACACACACACACACACACACTCACACGCACATACAAATTTAAGTCTGTAATATTTAATTTAAGAATTAATTTATTTTGTTATAATTATATTGTTATGGAAGATCGGAGTCTTCTGTCACAGGAATAATTATATTATTCTTAAAAGAAGACTTCCACTTTGTTAATATGTATGACAAGTTGAAATTGAAATAAATTATTATTATTACTTATTATTATTATTAATATATATATATATATATATATTCCGTTTATATTTATATATTATTAAATTAGTAGGAATTACTTTTTAACAGATTAACTTTTTAAATATTTTTACACCTAATTTCCTTAATAAATACCATTATATTTTTTTGTTCTTTAACAATTCAGAAATGAGTAGAAAAACAGTATTAATAATAGCATTATTTCAAAAAGACGCTAAGATCCTGTTTCCTATAAATGTGAAATACGAGCAAGTATGATCACCATCAAATACATTTTTTTATCCAGTTTTAAAACAATAAATTACTTCGAACACAGGAGTAGTTGTGGATAAACTGAGCTCCATATAAAGAACACGTTCCGCATACCACTTGACAACAGTTCTGATACATATATCTTTAGAGCTGCTGATATCTAAAAAATATTAAATATATCACAATTCTGTATAAAAAAAAAATATTTGTCTCTGATATTGAGTATATTGTTATAATTAATTTCACATTATTTTTAAGAGTTAAGTAAAACGTGTTCAAGTAAAGATGAGATGTTGGTATCTGTCAATCAGTCAGTTTATTTGCCACCTTAGGTGACAGTTTGCAAAGCAATCGAAAAATCGGGTTTTAATTAAAAAATGTAATAATAAACGCGAGGTATATCCGTAATAATAATATAATTAAAAGAAAAAATGTATACAACTATCAGCTCTATATAGATAAGAGCAAAATGAGACCAGTTGCAGAGCGAAAGCTCTCAAGGCCGCGACTTAAACCTTAACATTTCGATTTATAGAGTATCATTAAAAAAAAGTAATCTCCAGGCATTAAACTGTGCACAGACGCTTTACTAACTCAAGTAGTTCAACCTTTACGTCCAATTATACGATACCATATGTATTTTTAGATAAGAATTTGTTGCCATTAATAAGATAAATTACCGAAATTATATATAATATTACCCAAATACTATAAAAGAATATAATATACACAGAAAATAAAACTATATATACAAAGGATCAACTTATCTCTTTTAGAGATCTCTGCCAGTTACCTTTTAAAGGGAGACAGTATTATATTAAAAATGCGTGGTATGTTCAATTACAAAAACAAAAAAATATATATATATACCCAAATTTAACAAGAGAATACCAATATTACTCAAATTATATATAATATTACTTAAATATAACTCAAATATTATCTGGTATCAGTTTTATATTTTTAAAATGTCTATTATATTAGTATATTTCATCATATGATACATTTAAATTAAAATTATTATTTTTACTTGATTATTTGAAACCGGCAATAATATGGAAATTTATTGTATAGAAACTCTTTAAATTTAATTATTTTTTAGCAATCCTGATGCAGATTCATAATTGATAACAAATATACCTATCGCATTTTTTATTTAACTGTGTTTTAATATTATATAAATTTTATGGAATGCTTTAAACTAATTATATGAGGTTCGATAGCTCAGTTGGTAGTCATAGGATTGTTTCCCAGAGGTCAGGGGTTTCGCTTCCTACTCGTATTTACAAATTTTTTAATTAATATTTATTTCATAGAATTTATAAATATAATTATATCATGAAACATAAAATAATTATAGTTATAAACTATGTTATTCTTTCTTTATCACAATCAATGATAATAATACTAACAAATAATTGGTAAAAACAATATAATCTATTTAGTATAAAATGTTTAATACATTGTTTTTATTTAATATATGTAAAATAGATTCAAAATAGTAGACTGTTTTATAAATTAAATAAATATTTTATTTTATAAGAATATATGTTTGTTTCTATTTTGATTGGTCTATATTTTTTTTATATGAACGACAATATGTTTATGACTAATCAGTCTTGATAATGTTAAAGTTATAAAAAAAAGTAAATTTTATGAAATAAATTTATTACCTGTATGTATGTGTGTGTATTGTGTAATAACAAAGATTTAAAAGCTATAAGATATTCATTTTTAAAATATATTAGTATGCATATAAAAAATGTGTATTATTTTTAATTCATCAATTCTAAATATCATTTTGTATTAATAGTAACATAGGATATATTTTACGAAATGCATGTAGTTAATTTTTTTATTGGGTTATTAAATTGTTATTTTAATCCAATTTAGATGATTGGTATTGTTCTAAGAAATAATAGTCCTAAGTTTTAATTATGTTGGAGATACCAATTATGAAAAAAAAAAAAATCTTAATTATAAAAAACAATACTGGTAGGACTGAGGATATGGTCAGTAATTAATCTTATTCGTGTTTATTTTATATTCTCCCCAAGTTCTTCAATATATTTATAAAGACATTAACAAAATTAATCAATTCGATGTGGAATTTTACGTAAAAACTGGTTTTGCATCAACAATCTCGCCCTAGCGAATTAATTGACGCGATGAATAAGCACATATGTTGAACTTGACTTTCGTAACATTTGGGATCCTGACTATAAATATGTCCGTAACTTTAAAGAAAGCATCAGTTTCAATCTTTTATTCCTTTGCATCTGAACTAACACAGACCACGATGAACTCGCTGGTGGTGTTGTTTTCTGTTATGGCTTTGGTAGCTGCCAAGCCTTCCATCTACCCAGCTGGTGTTATAAGTTATGCTGCTCCAGCCTTAGCATTAGCTCCAGCGGCTGTGTCACACCAATCTAGATTAGACATCAAATCTTCTCCAGCTATCATTTCCGAGAAAATAGTTGCGCCAGCAATTGTTGCCGCGCCAAGTGCCTATATCGCACCAGCTGCCTACCCTGCTCCAGCTGCCTACGTAGCACCTGTGGCCTACAGTGCACCAGCTGCCTATGCCGCTCCAGCTGTGTATTCTGCGCCAGTTGCCGTTGCACCCGCTGCATACTCAACTGAATCCCGTGTTGATATTAAGTCATCGCCAGCTATAGTAAGCGCCGTTGCCGCTGCCCCTATATTGAGCGCAGCCAATATTGCCTACAGTGCGCCAATTGCCTCTGGTTTCTTCTCGCCTGCCTTAGCTCCTACGGCTGCGTTTTTGAAGACAGCTGAGATTAAGCCTATTGCCATATCCAGTCAAGAAGTAGCTGCACCTAGCAATCCTGAGCTTCCAGTCGCTCCTTCTGAGACCCCTGAAGTAGCTGCTGCTCGTGCCGCCCACCTGGAAGCTAAGGCGCTTGAAGAATCTCACCAGATCCAGAAACGGTCCTTGGGCTATGTAGCGTCTGCTCCTATAATATCAACTTACTCAGCAACCCCACTCATCTCTAACTATGCATCCCCTTACTTGTACTCTTCACCCATAGCTCGTCCTCTGGCTGTATCTAACCCCATCCTCTCTAGCGCTTACAGCATCCACCCTTACTGAGCGCCATGACGGAAACGAGGACATTGCTTGTCAGTTCATTTGAAGCAAACATTATTTTTATGATCAATAAATCATAAAAAAATATTCTTTCTTTTTTTATAAACTCACACGGAATTAGTAAAATCCTGATTAGATTAATTTAAACAACCCTTGTATACATATACTACATTAAAAATATATATTAAAACATATTTTTTTAAAGAATGTAAAACGTCTAAAAAGTAAGTTTGTTCTAAAGTATATAAATTTTTATATGATATAAAAATTTTAAACGTTTTACATTCTTTATATTTATATATCTAAAAATTATACCTCTTAAGTATCTAAAATGTATAAATACAATCTGTATTATTTTAATGATATATTCAGTGTCTTATGTAAGTAAAATAGTTTATAAAATTGAGTCTTCGTATTCTTAGATACAAACAAACACGTAAGACACAATAATAAGCCACGTGTATTGAACTGCACACGCGTCTAGGATGTATTGTTTCTCTAGCACGTGTGACCTAGACTTATTATAAATAAGCAGAAAACAGCTTAAAAGCTTTATGAAGAATACATACCTATACATACATGTCTGGTTGCTGGTAACGTTAATTAATATTACAAAGTATCGACTTATTCTTATAATGTTAACAAGGTAAAAAGAAAGGTCAGTGGATACGAAAGTTATTTGATTTTATTCACAAATTCATAAATTCAATGTTTTAATCTAATTATCAATATAAATATATCTATTGTTACACCATTTTAAAACAGTTAATTAATTATTGCAAGTTGTATGTTAAACGTACAATACAAAACAGTACAGTACATTATAGTAACGTACAGTACAGTACAGTACAAACTATTTAGAATAGGTAACGGTGT
Organism: Mechanitis mazaeus; assembly: GCA_959347395.1. NCBI lineage: Eukaryota > Metazoa > Arthropoda > Insecta > Lepidoptera > Nymphalidae > Mechanitis > Mechanitis mazaeus. The sequence goes on from OY365747.1 coordinate 18,060,575, forward strand.
GTTAGAAACTTTTAGACATTATTTTATTAATTCTATAATAAAAGCTAAAAGGACTATGAACTAATCTACAAAATCTATAAGGTACTTGGTATCAAGACATATTTGATATAAATATTGAGATAATAAAAACAAATAGTACTAGATGTAGGAATATATTTTATACAAATGTTTAGAGGTAACACATATATACTAAGCGTACATAAAACATCTTTTATATTGATATAATGTTAAAATATAACTGCTGCTGCACCTCACATTTTTCTACCCCACCTTTCACCCCCTCCCGGTTAGTAACAGCAAGAACGCTATAATTTCAATAATTTTACTAATTGTTTTTATTTCAGATTATCTTCTAACCAACTCCATGACATTTATGCATTATTAAAAATTTTCTTAGTCGTCTTGAAGTTTTCAGTTATTACAGGGTCGCTAATATATATACGTTGATATTAGTAAATACGTTTTTAATCAAAATAGATAGTAATAGTACGTTTATTTGTAAGCAATAAAGATGGTAGTGGAGTTATTTAAAGTTAAAGTCAGTAGTAGTTTCATTTATAATCGAAATTGACATATTTTAAATGACAGTGACAGCTAACAGATTAACTTTTATGTAAAACAGTTACATAACGCCTTATATACTACATAACACCTTATATACTACATGCCGCCTCATATACTACATAACGCCTTATATACTACATGCCGCCTCATATACTACATAACGAATTATATACTACATAACGCTTTTATACTACATAACGCTTTTATACTACATAACGCTTTTATACTACATAACGCCTTATATACTATAACATAACGTCTTATAAAACTACTATTTTCCGAAGGAATTAGACATTTTACTGAAGTAAAAGTTATTTAAAATGTTGACCAGGATAATCAGCTCTTATTCGCCGGGGCATCACGGTGTGTGCTAACGCGATCCCATGACGTCCCATTACGGCGTTGATGGCAATCGTTGGGTTTTTAATAGGTAGCTTTAAAAATGACAGCCGGCTAGTGCCATCACCCCCCGGCCGTCACTCCCCTAGGCCGACGGGGTCCGTAAAGGATTTTTCCAAAGGAAAAAAAAGGATCATTCAGCTATACCCAGGTTTTGCGTTATTCGAACATAAACACACAGCAGACAGACAAAATGTTCAAAAATTGGTGATTTGATATCTATATCGATTACTTATTACACCCCCATTAAAAGTTGTACAAAAACAGCTTTATTATATGTATAAATTATTTAACACAGTTTACATATCATATATCGTATTACTTATAGCTATTAAATTTGGGGCTCTTTGCTTTATTATGTTTCAGATATGAATGTTAACTATTATAAAGAATTTGTTTTTAAATGAAACATTTATAACAAAATAGTTATAAAAAAATAAAACATAAAAAAATATAAGAAAAAAAATGTTGTTATGAAGTCGGTATGCGTATATTATTTATCGAGTCTTAAAGATCACTTGTACTTAAGACAATTAAAATAATGAAATATTTGTTTTCGTTTAAGATAATTGTTAAGGAAATGAATTCTATTATATAAATTATAAAATGGTCTGTCTTAATATAATGAAAAAATTATCTATATTACAAATTACGTTTAATTAATAATTATCAGTGATTATTAATAACAAAATATGTGAAGAAAAATAGTTTTTATTTTTTGTTTTTATAAAAAAAATTAAAATACGTTTACTTTAATATACAAAAAATGTTTATTAATTTAAAAAACAATTAAACTTTCGAAAATACTACTTTCAGAATTCCAAAAATATACAAAAAAAAAAAAAAAAAATCGTGAAGTGCTCGGTATTAATATTATATATTTTTTCTTAGTATGTGATATATTTTTTTTAACCTTTCAAATATATAGAAAGTCTAATTGAAATAATAGAACTCATTAAAAATTATATATATTTAAATATAAACGACATAATTTCTTGAATACAATTCATAAGTGTATCTTTACATAAGTTAGCTTCCATAATCGTTGAGTATATTAGGAAAATTTGAATATAATGTGTATTAAATAAAAAAAACATGAAATAAAATCTACAAAAAAAACTTAGTTGTAATAGAGAACATTTAGTACACAAGGAGTCATAAAAGAACTATATAATTAAAAATAATTTTGATAGTATAAAAACTGATCAGATCAATCGTCGTCATAATTATATAATGGTCTGAAACTTCCGCCTAAAAATGTCATGTTGATTTACAGTACAATAAATATAAATAATAATATGACAATGTAAATTCGGCAGTCTTAAGACTATCGTTTGAAGGTGATTCAGTTTATTTTTTGCTGCTCAAATTTTGGCACATCGTATATAAAGGAACTGAAACATATGAGCAGCATCAGTTGATCTTATTTCGTTCCTCGTTCAATACAACACAGACCACAATGTTCAAGCTGGTGGTGTTGTTCTCTGTTCTTGCTCTAGCTGCGGCCAAACCCAGCTTGTTGGCACCGTTTGCCTACAGCTACAACTATCCGCTGTCACCTGTGAGTTCAGTGTCCCAGTACAGCAGTGACTTCGTTCTAGGATCGCCATTGGCTCCAGGAGTACCTGCTGTCTATGGAGCTTACTCACCCAGCCTTTACTCACCGGCCGTCGTACCAGGACTAGCAATCTCTCAAGCCCCCAACTCTCCAGCTGTAGTATTGGATGCAGTAAATGGCGTTCCTCTTGATACACCTGAAGTAGTCGCCGCTCGCGCCGCCCACTACCAAGCTAAGGCCTTGAATGTCCACCACCTTCGCAAGCGCTCGGTCTCTCCTCTGGCATACAGCTCAGTTGTTTCCCCTGTATCTCCCTTAGTTCGCAGTGTGGTGTCTCCTCTTCATTATTCCGCTCCTCTAGTTTCTTCCTACTCTTCTCTCTACGGCTATCCCTCTGCTGTATCCTCTTTAGGTTACTCCAGCTTGTTACCAAAAGCATACTCCGTGCATCCTTGGTGATTACCTGACTCCTCGAACACTAATTAATTATTGATATTTTTGTAAATTATAATTATATCAAAACTGCCAAAATAAAATGTTACTGTAAATGCAATTATTTTGTTGTTTTTGTATTTACCTTAACCCGATCCTTATATAGGTGATTATTATTAATATTAAGTATATTTTTAAAGGGGGAAAAGTTTTATTTTGTAAACATTTTTTTCTTCATCGTTTCAATAAAAATGTATTGAACCTATAATGCATAATAAATATTTAAAAAATAGCAAAACAATTGATAAGTTTCAAATCAATTTAAAAAAAATATTTATTTTACAATAGAAGTGTGTTAATAAATATTATAATATAAAATTCAATATTAAAATTTATAAATATTATTAGCAGATATTAATTGTATTATCTTCAATTCCTATTTTGAAGTCTTATCGAAGCATTTTTAAGCCTTTTTAAGAGTTTTTAAGAGTTGGCCACAACTGAATTATTATTTGCTAAACATCATATTTCTAGACGAGCCTGGTGTAACATTACTAATGAGAAGACAGCTCCTGATGAAACATGAGCAATAATGAAATCCATAAATTGAAGTATCCTAAAGTCTTGACTACAGCGACAAAACTCTATTATATCCAATGTCAATTTAAAAACCTCATGAGCATAAGTGGATACCAGCGCTTTCGTAGCCAAAGTAGGGCGCCACTCCTGGAATTGCTTGGAAGGTGTATATCCCGATTGCTGTAACGTGTTAAAAACTTAAAAAACTGACAAAGCATACACTAAATAAATAATGGTTTAAAATTCACGATCTTTGTCCCCAAAAAAATAAAATAAAATGTCTATAAAATACTTTGAGTAGAAAATGGAATATTATATTGGCTATTCTAGAACAGTGACAGAAGTCAACTAAGTTAAATAAAATTAAAAAAATAATACGTAGTACTAAATATTATAATTGTTAGCAAAAATCTTCAAAGTGCCTAACCTAATATACATTTTATTTTTAATTATAAGAAAATTATAATACCTTAAGCTAATATTAAATTATTTATTAACAACTAACTAACCTATGAACATTATCATTTAAAATATATGTCGGAGTAAAATATATTTTAAATGCCTTGGCCTGAAGAAAGACAAAGTATACGACGAGAGACTGCTTGGTGGCGCCACTGTCGCATATAAACATCGGATCCAACTCGACTGATGAGCGTGAAAACGGCCATTGCTGTGTGAAGCCAAAACAGGAAGCGTTTATCCATCTAGTTGTTTTTGACTTGCTTCACTTTAATTCACTTGTCTTTAAATTTGCTTCTATTAATTAATCTTTAATTTGTTATTTAACCTAAACAAAAGACAGTTTATATAATTTCTTGTCATTTAAATCTTTCAATATGCAATGATTGAGGAATAGAATAAATGAATCTTGGTCTTTTTACGAAATATATAATTCCCCCAATCTTGAAATCCAAGTAGCATTCTGTTGCTATATACAAGTTTGTATGAGAATTGGAAATATAGGTCTATTTATATGAACTCGTTTACAATGCACTTTTAAAATGTCAAACTAGAATACTCACAAACTTTAAGGAAAAAAACTATCCTAAAATGAATAAACTCTGTTATTTTTATTTACATTATAAATATTGATTAAGTCAATCATAATTGTTATATGGAAACTCAAAAAAGAAAACGACTTAACTAGAATAGCAATCTAAATATTCACCTCATGAATACTATAGAAGTAATGCAAGCTTTTAAAGATAGAATAGATAATATATATATATGTATATATTATCTATTTCAGATGTTACACAGTTTCATTCTTTTAACAAAACAATAATATAGACAGTTAGATTTTAGTTATTACGTTCATTTTTTAGTCATTCACATTTTTCAAACACTAATGAACAAAGATTAAATTATAATTAATAATATTTATATCTGAAAGGTACTTTTTTTTATTAACACTTACTTTGCCCTGAAATAAATTAAACAGTTAAAAATAGTATGCAAAATATTTTACATATTATTTTGACCGACTTACCCGACAAAAACGTTGAATTTGTTTTTATAAGAATTGATATTCAGTATATAAACAGACAGACATTCTTACTAATTTAAAATAGATCGGTACATATTTGAATCAAAACCCTTTTTTTATCTTTTATTTGGAAAGGTTAAGCTTTATTAAGTTTTCAATGAGTTTGAAAAATGAGAGATTCTAACATATACAACAATGGAAACAATTCATTAATACTATATCATTATTGAATATAATGATATAACTTTTCTAAATTAAAATAAGTATCTCAAATCTACTTTTATCTTCCCAAAAACGAAATACAACACTTACCACCCCTAATATTAAAAAGTTTATAAATTAATTTTTAACATCAAATAAAAACATGGCTCACTGATTCACTTCAAGATTTGATATGACATTTCTATTCACATGTTACACCATATTATTTACACATCGGACAATAAAATCATAATTATCTGCTTACTGATATATCATATTTATTTAAATATTAAACGCATTTGGATCAATATTTTACAATTCATAAGTGCATCTTTAGTAATTATGGATTAGTAATTATTGACAAAACAAAATATAATTTAAATTAAATATATATTATATGGTACAAATGAATAAAAATTGATAAATATTTCTTTATTTAATTGTAAAGTTTATATCAAGATTATTGTTGATATGAAGCAAGTAGGAGACAATATGGAATTAATAAATTATTTGAGTGTATAAAAACTAATCCTTGATATTTATAAAATGATTTGAAACTTCCGCCTATAAGATGTCGTGTAGATATGTAGAATGAAACCTACTAATAAAAGTCCTATGACAATATTAATATGAGCGTCTAAAGACTATCGTTTGAAGGTGATTCAGTTTATTTTTTGCGGCTCAAATTTCGGCACATCGTATATAAAGGTTTTGAAACATATGAGCAGCATCAGTTAATCTTATTTCGTTCCTCGTTCAATACAACACAGACCACAATGTTCAAGCTGGTGGTGTTGTTCTCTGTTCTTGCTCTGGCTGCGGCCAAGCCCAACGTGTTGGCACCGTTAGCCTACAGCTACAGCTATCCGCTGTCACCTGTGAGCTCAGTGTCTCAGTACAGCAGCGACTTCGTTTTAGGATCACCTTTGGGTCCAGGAGTACCTGCTGTCTATGGAGCTTACGCACCGAGCCTTTACTCACCAGCTGTCGTACCAGGACTAGCCCTCGCTCAAGCCCCCAACTCTCCAGCTGTAGTTTTGGATGCAGTAAATGGCGTACCTCTTGATACTCCTGAAGTAGTCGCCGCTCGCGCCGCCCACTACCAAGCTAAGGCCTTGAATGTCCACCACCTTCGTAAGCGCTCGGTCTCTCCCCTGGCATACAGTTCAGTTGTTTCCCCTGTATCTCCCTTAGTTCGCAGTGTGGTGTCTCCTCTTCATTACTCCGCTCCTCTAGTATCTTCCTACTCTTCTCTCTACGGCTATCCCTCTGCTGTATCCTCTTTAGGTTACTCTGGTTTGGTACCAAAAGCATACTCCGTGCATCCTTGGTGATTACCTGACTCCTCGAACACTAATTAATTATTGATATTTTTGTAAATTATAATTATATCAAAACTGCCAAAATAAATGATTACTGTGAATGCAATTATTTTGTCTTTTTTGTATTTTACATGATCCTGATATTGGTGATTTACATGGATATTAATATTATATGTATGTTTTAAATTGGGAAAGTTTATTTACTTCACTTATTGATATATTTAATGACAGAGAACTTTAATACAATGAGTGTTCCTGCACTGAATGTATTATAAAGAAAAAAACATACGGTCAAGAGTGCGAGGCCCATTACAGTAACTTGGTTAAGAAAAATTTTATTTTAGCTTTCATTTATTTCATTTTTTTTAATAACGTTCTTAGTTTTTTCCAATTATTATCAGTTTTTACTGACATTAAAATGCATGGATTGATACAATCAAAACTATCCAAATCTCTTTATATTTTTTTTTAAGAAAAAGCGATTCGCAATTCATCACATTTTTACCAAAAAAAGAAATCAATTGCGTATTAGTCGTTTATGATTATAGCTGTTGAATTTCGGACTCAAGTCTAAAAACTTTTTACTTGCTTGCTTTATTCCTTAAAGAAGTTTCACTTCAAATATTGCGGAAAGTAGAACGTTTTATAAAAACTAAGAATTAACAGCAATTAATAATTTATTAAAATATTTTTAAATTTAATATACTTATTTAGTATTGGCTAATGTTTTGTATTAAACTAAGTTTAAGATTATATATTATATATATATATATATATATATATTTATATATTTTAATGAATTTAAATTTTCTGTATATAGGTAAAAAGAGAGGAACGTAAAAAGTATGGATTATGGAAAATGATATGTTGTGATAACTGGTAAGACTGAGATGGCGAATAGCAGAAGTAAATTAAAGAGACGTTCCAACCTCATCTAGTAGGAAATGGGTTAGAAGAAGATGATATACACTAGTTTATAATATCAACCTTATGCCTAAACTATATTCAATTGAACAGTTTTAATATAGTGTAGTTTTTAGCTCGAAGCTTTATACAGGAATGAGACAATTACACCTACTGTATATATGTATGTATATATGTACGTATGTTTGTATGTATGTATCCTGGTTTTACTTTAAAAAGAAATAGTAACTTTATTTTTCTAACTTCTAAATTGCCAATAAACTTAAGTATCCAAAACTATCCATTACAATTTAAAAACATATATCTAAAATTGACGTACGTATCTAAAAACCATTTTTTATAGTATTTAATGTACAAAAAGATTACCATAAATATCTTTAAAAAATTACAATATAAAATAAGATTTCAAAAGTTTATGGATTTCAAAAGTTTATACAAACTGAAATCTAAAATAAATAAATGTGCGTTCGTTATTCATTTATACATTCATTTATTTATTCACTCATTTGTTATATCACTCCATCGATATAACAACAATACATTAACTAGTAAAAAAATTTTTAATCATTTTTTTTTTTATATTATAAAGCGGAAAAGTTTGTTTGTTTAATCGAGAAACCGGATGGATTTGAAAATTTCTTTCTAATTATGATAGACAGGTTCATGAAGGCTGTAGTAGTAGGATTATACAGATGAAACCGCGAGGCACAGCTAGTTAGAAATAAACTTCTCCACACGCCTACAAAATAAAAATGTACCAACTGCATTTTAATCCGGCCAATGACCTACTATAATGATGTAACAACTTGTTTATTGGTCGTCCCAAAACTTGAATCTTTATGCATCAACCGTTATACATCTATAAAACTATGAATCATCAGAAGCAATAGGTCATCTGTGTCCAAAATGTTCAGGTTGATATTAGTTTGTTTTTTAATTTATAAGGCTAACTGTCAGCTGCTGCCAGTAATATATGCAGCACCAAGCGCAGTTTCTCACCAATCGCGAATTGATATTAAACATTCACCTGGTATAATCGCAACTCCATTTATGTATAGTCCAGCGGTCTATGCCACATATCCTGGGAAAGTGGATCAACATAGTTCCGTGTTACCAGTGCTAAGTGATGCTGTCCTGACGCCAATTGCTTTAAGATTTTATCATAACTTACCTTTGACAAGAGCTTTGGAAAACCCAGTGTTTATACACCAGGAAGAATCAGAGGATTCAAAAGAGCCTAACATAGAAGAGGAAAATATTTCATCCGTTCCTGACATAGATAAGGTCAAAATTTAAGAAATATAATATACGGAAATATGATATACGGTTATAAATAATTTATAAGTAAGGCGGACTGTGTTTTAAAGAAGAAAAATCGAAACATTACAATTTATGTAATTATAATTGGAGTAAATAATAAAAAAACATATATTCTTCTGTCACTTTATTTACAGTAAGTGTATGTACATTCATATTATAATGAGAACAATTTAGAAAAATGTTGTACTATTTCATTCGGTAATTCATTGAGTGGTAAATGTTTAGTAATAGTGGGAAGCAATAGCTATAGGACTGGAGTGAACCAGGGGGAAGTGAGAAGTTACAACTGGAGAGGTACGGATGTCCAATCGAGACTGTTGAGAGAATGCAGCTGGTGCAGCATAAGAAATAGCTAGAGGAACAGATCGTTTCTTGATGAAATGAGAGTAGGCGAGTGGAGCAGTAGACACGACGGGAGAGGATAGAAGTGGAACTGAATGAGCGTAAGGAGCAACAAATCCAGCTGCGGCGTATGGTGCAGGGGCTACATAGGAGTAGCTGCTGGGCAAAAGCACCGGTGCAGCCCTCTTCTTAATCAAATGCGCGGTGGTGTAGAGTGGTGATGAATAGGTTGTGGCCAAAGGTGCAACATTGGTGTAAGCAGCCACAGGTGCGGAGTAAGCTGTCACAGGAGCGCTTGCGATGTAAGCTGCTGGTGCGAGGTATGGGCTGTACGCAAATCCTGCAGATCGCTTCTTGATGAAGTGGGCATAACCCAAAGGTGAACTATACGCCAAGGGTGCGGAATATAAAAGTGGAGACGGATGAATGACGCTGCTGGCCTGGTGGTTGATGGATGTTGTTGCTGGTGAAATCACTCTAGCCGAGTAGGCGAGTGGTGCGATGATCGCACTGGGTTCGGCCACCACTGCCGCGAGGAAAGCGCACAACACCACCAACTTGAACATCTTGTGGTCTGTGTTGTTCGGTTAAGGAACGACTGATGCCCAATACAATTTTTGCATTGTATTTATAGAAAGTAATCTCAAAAAAATAAGGGCGATCTCGTATTGTAAACCGGTGCAAGAAGGTCGTCCAGGAAGCTGATATTTACGTAGAGCAAGGTCAGCGAGAAATTCCCGCTCGTCAGTTCATCACCATCATGATAGCTGCTTAAGGACGAGAAACAAAAGCAACAAAAATGCAGTCAAATTTAATTTAAAATAAGCAATAATGCCTATAAAATAAGGAGTAAAATAGCTTGTATCTGAAACGAAGAAAATTATTTAAAATATATTATAATATAAATATATGATTGTTTATTGATGGTAATATAATACGTTATAAATCTTCATTAGGGTCAGGCATCGAATTTAATTTATAATTGTTATCTTAAGGTCGATTTGACGATCTATCACCTGGAAATAAAAATAAATTATCTGTATTGTAAATACATTGTTTGTATTGTCGGTAAGTAAATAAATAATACATACAATTTCAATCAGATACATTACGTCGAAACGTTACGTATAATTATTAATGTCTCTTAATATAAAAATAACTCTACTGTACATTTAATGGAATACATTAAAGAGTTTCATATCAAACAATTAACATTTCCTAGTGCATTACAATTTAAAAACACAGCATGAGGAAGGATATAAAAATGTAATATTTGTGAATAAAAGCAGAAGATCAAAAATTTTAAAGACTGGCATTCTTTGAAATAATTGAGGTTACATATTCAATGTCTCAAAAACCCTATACAATACACCGACATCATCTTCATCTAAAAATAACCACAATGAAATTTCTTAAACTACTGCTCTGATGTGAACAAAGCACGTGTCAGATTTAGGTCACAGTTTGATTCATAAATGACGCAGTGGAGGCTTTTGTGAAATTAAAATAATAATTATGTTATGTAACGTTTTGCTTGACTGATTGATTGAGCCTTTTTTATATAATTTTTATATAAATACATTTATCAAATATTTTTTATTTAAAATAGATTTCCACAATATAATATGTAATATTATCTTAATAACTTAAAAGAGACAAAAAAAAGTGAGTTTTCTTGTTTTAATTACTTTATTATTATCGATTATTACCAAAACATTTCATCACATTATATATATAAATATTATTTGTGATTTTAATGCATTTCTAGTTTTTGATAAATATATGAGATATATTTATTATTTACTGTACTTCATAGGTTTACTTTATATATATAGAAATATACATGTGACTAATATGACTTACGACTTAATCTATAACTTGTAATAAAATAATATTATTTAAGAATAAAAGAACAATATTAGTATTCAGTAATTAATTAAGAATTTTATTATGAGAAAGGACAGTCTAGAACAAAAAGAAAGAACATTAATAAATAAATAGATACCTACAAGATATATATTAAAATGGGATATTTACTGCAATTATAAACAAACTATATAATATACAGTGCATTAATATAATTCTTACTAGAAAATACTAACAAAATATGATGGAACTGTTTTTATATTACATGTTATAAATAACATTTTTTTCTAAAACTTGTCAGCCTATTTTATAAACTTCCTTCCACAAAACATACAAAACATACGCATACGCATACAAATAATAAACGAACGTTTCTGGCGTAAAAATATGCAATTTTGAAATTTTATGCCACAAGTGTTTTTTGTAAGGATATTTTTGTTTTAATTATCTGCTAAAGCAAATTAAATAAAATCGATATTACATTTAACAATATTTATAACGTATTCTGCTGAAATAAAAATAAAATTGAATAAAGTTTAAACCACCCATAACAGAACATGATATAACACTACATAACTAATTTAGTTCCTCTAGTATTCCATTATAAAACCTCTAGATATATAGACGTGCAAAGAGTTTCATAAATTTGCTATATAGAACTCAAAATCAGAACGAATAGCAAGTGCAATAAATAAACACAACAACTGTCCTGATAAAAAAAAACAAGCTTTCGTTTCTCGGTAAAGTCGTCCTTTCAGGGTCAACAATATTTTTCAATTATACTCATTAAGTAAATCATATGATAAACAAGTATAAAAGACCATCGCCACGATACAACAGCATCAGTGTTTCTGAAATAAGAAAGCAACACAGACCACTTTAAAAATGATGAAGCTGGTGGTGTTGTCTTGCGTCCTGGCGGCGGCGTCAGCATCGGGTCTTCTTGCTGGTTACGTAGCCCCGTTGGCCTACTCTGCGGGTTACATACAGCCTTACAACTACCGTGGACCCCTCTCCCTTGCTCCAGGACAACCCGCTAACATCCTGGCTGACGATGGAAGGCCACTTGACACTTTGGAAGTGAACTTGGATCGCGCTGCTCATTACTCGTCTAAATATTTCAACAATGGAGTTCATCTATTGAAGAAGCGGTCAGCCATCATCGCTCCCTACGCTGCACCAATTATTGCTCCTTACGCTTACTCTTCTGCTCTTTTGCAACCTTACAACTACCGTGGACCACTGTCGCTCGCTCCCGGTCAGCCTGCTAATATTCTTGGTGCTGATGGCAGGCCCCTTGACACTCTGGATGTCAACCTGGACCGTTCAGGTCACCTCGCAGCTAAGGCCCTGAACAGTGGTATCCACCTCTTAAAGAAGCGTTCCTTGTCCTACGTCGCACCCATCCACAGTGTCGCTGTCGCCAGGACGCCACTGATCGCCTCCAGCTACTCGTACGCGGCTCCCATCGTCGCAGCACATGTCAACCCGATCGTATACCCTCGCTACGCTCACATTCTGTAAAGCTTCATGTTATTAATTAATCACTATCTGTAAATAAACGTAGATATCGCAATATTTTCTTGTTTGATATATCCTTTTCCCTTATTTTTCTGTTAATGAACTAAAACGTTCTGACTTAGAGACATTCTGTTATTATTATTTTTTAAAGACATGATAATTAAGGAAAAGCAGGTCAATATTCTTAAGCAATTTGCTTATAGTGTTTTATATCCACGGATATAATACTTTCGACTTTATTTTGAAATGTAATATTATGTACTCTAAATTTTAAACTCTACTTTAATTCAACCAGTTTAAGATAATGTTTTCTAAGATTTACACGAGTACTACACATTTCAATAAAACTATTTTTCGGATATAACTCGCGTTTATTATTTAATTTTTAAATTTAACCCGACATTTCGGATGCTTTACAGCAAAACGTGTTCACAGTAAGACGAGATGATGGTGTGACACCAGTTTAAGATAGCCTACATCATAAAAATCTGAAATAAATAATTTAAATATATCACAAACAAGAATATTGTTTTAATGAAAGTTTGACAATTTATTACTAAGTAGTAGGACAGACGCTGTGACGTCAGTGGATTTGTAATGGCCGCAAGTGGCCGAGTCGTTTTTGTATTGTTAGGCCAACGGTCACTTCTTCTGGAAGCACAGACCTGGTCACTTAGTATATTTGGCGTGATTGGTAAGTATGTTGTAAACCCTAGATTGTGGTTAAGTAGCGAAGTGTAAAAGTGTCGATGTTGACTTGCCATACTGACAAAGTGGGCCTGTTGGCCCTGTACCATCGAGTCTAAATGATAACGGCCTTAAATCTCGTCTATCCCTGGCGCCGACAAAAATATTTAGATTTATTTATAGGACTCAATATATATAAGTAATTAAAAATGAATCCTTAGAAGGCATGTTTAAAGAAAATATATAAAATACCATAATCTAGAAAAAAACAAATATAACTTTTTCTATATTCACTGTTAGTCTACTGAAATAAAAGTAATTATAAATTTAATAAAAAATACTACATAGCAAAAATAGACTATTTATATCTTAGCTTCTTTATGTGAAAATAAAAACAAAAAATGTTTTACTTATTAAATTTATTAGAATTACAGATATATTATTTATTATTTTTTAAATTTATTACTCAACCTATATGTATAAAAATTCATTATATAATGGTATTTCATAGCGATACTGTATATAGTTATATTCGGTTTAAACCAAAAATAACATAATAATAATTTCTAAGTATTAAACTCGATATAAAATCATAATAAGTATTCCAATACTATAACTTACACTTCACTTCAAAATAACCATGAAAAAGAACTGCAAAAGTTTTTTATCAACATCGAAAATTATAATATAAACAAATTTATAATATATTTATTATATGTAATTATTTTTAGAGTTTATGTAACTATTACAAAATTTATCAAAACATCAAAAGTTTAATAAAATCGTCTTATATGAAAACTCAAATTTTGGTCTTTTTTATTATATCTGACATAAAATAAACAATTTTTTTTATATAAAATAAACAATTTTTTTTTATATAGAAACAGTGCTGTTAGTATTTAAATTTTCATTCGCCATCTTTTTATATATTATTATTATCGTAATCATTAATCACAATAAATACGACCATTACATAATAAAAATTACGTAGAATTGTATTTATTAAGTGTTGCCCTTAAAGATGAACTTTTTATATTATTTTATATGAAAAGTTGTTCACCCTCGTAGTCACAATATTATTCCGGAATTGCTCTACAAATTAACAGGTTAAGTATAAAAGACCATCGCTACAATATCACAGCATCAGTGTTTCTGAAATAAGAAAGCAACACAGACCACTTTAAAAATGATGAAGCTGGTGGTGTTGTCTTGCGTCCTGGCAGCGGCGTCAGCGTCGGGTCTTCTTGCCGGTTACGTAGCCCCGTTGGCCTACTCTGCAGGTTACATACAACCTTACAACTACCGTGGACCTCTCTCCCTTGCTCCAGGACAACCCGCAAACATTCTGGCTGCCGATGGAAGGCCCCTCGACACTTTGGAAGTGAACTTGGACCGTGCTGCTCATTACTCGTCTAAATTTTTCAACAATGGAGTTCATCTATTGAAGAAGCGTTCAGCCATCATCGCTCCCTTCACTGCACCAATTATTGCTCCTTACGCTTACTCTTCTGCTCTTTTACAACCTTACAACTACCGTGGACCACTGTCGCTCGCTCCCGGTCAGCCTGCTAACATTCTTGGTGCTGATGGCAGGCCCCTTGACACTCTGGATGTCAACCTGGACCGTTCAGCTCACCTCGCAGCTAAGGCCCTGAACAGTGGTATCCACCTCTTAAAGAAGCGTTCCTTGTCCTACGTCGCACCCATCCACAGTGTCGCTGTCGCCAGGACGCCACTGATCGCCTCCAGCTACTCGTACGCGGCTCCCATCGTCGCAGCACATGTCAACCCGATCGTATACCCTCGCTACGCTCACATTCTGTAAAGCTTCATGTTATTAATTAATCACTATCTGTAAATAAACGTAGATATCGCAATATTTTCTTGTTTGATATATCCTTTTCCCTTATTTTTCTGTTAATGAACTAAAACGTTCTGACTTAGAGACATTCTGTTATTATTATTTTTTAAAGACATAAAAATTAAGGAAGAACAGGTCAATATTCTTAAGCAATTTGCTTATAGTGTTTTATATCCACGTATATAATACTTTCGACTTTATTTTGAAATGTACTCTAAATTTTATATACTTTAACTTTTATGTACTCTAAATTTTATTATGTACTCTAAATTTTAAACTCTACTTCAATTCAACCAGTTTAAGATAATGTTTTCTAAGATTTACACGAGTACTACACATTTCAATAAAACTATTTTTCGGACATAACTCGCGTTTATTATTTAATTTTTAAATTTAACCCGACATTTCGGATGCTTTGCAGCAAACGTGTTCGCAGTAAGATGAGATGATGGTGTGACACCAGTTTAAGATAGCCTACATTATAGAAATCTGAAATAAATAATTTAAATATATCACAAACAAGAATATTGTTTTAATGAAAGTTTGACAATGTATTACTAAGTAGTAGGACAGACGCTGTGACGTCAGTGGATTTGTAATGGCCGCAAGTGGCCGAGTCGTTTTTGTATGGTTAGGCCAACGGTCACTTCTTCTGGAAGTACAGACCTGGTCACTTAGTATGTTTGGCGTGACTGGTGAGTATGTTGAAAGGCTAGATTGTGGTTAAGTAGCGAAGTGTAAAAGTGTCGATGTTGACTTGCCATACTGACAAAGTGGGCCTGTTGGCCCTGTACCATCGAGTCTAAATGATAACGGCCTTAAATCTCGTCTATCCCTGGCGAAGACAAAAATATTTAGATTTATTTATAGAACTCAATATGTATAAGTAATTAAAAATGAATTTATATTTCTCATTAGAAGGTATGTTTAAAGAAAATGTATAAAATACCATAATCTAGAAAAAAAAACAAATATAACTTTTTCTATATTCACTGTAAGTCTACTGAAATAAAAGTAATTATAAATTTAATCAAAAATACTACATAGCAAAAATAGACTATTTATATCTTAGCTTCTTTATGTGAAAATAAAAACAAAAAATGTTTTACTTATTAAATTTATTAGAATCATAGATATATTATTTATTATTTTTTCAATTTATTACTCAACCTATATGTATAAAAATTCATTATATAATGGTATTTCATAGCGATACTGTATATAGTTATATTCGGTTTAAACCAAAAATAACATAATAATAATTTCTAAGTATTAAACTCGATATAAAATCATAATAAGTATTCCAATACTATAACTTACACTTCACGTCAAAATGAACATGAAAAAGAACTGCAAAAGTTGTTTATCAACAAAGAAAAATATAATATAAACAAATTTATAATATATTTGTTATATGTAATTATTTTTAGAGTTTATGTAACTATTACAAAATTTATCAAAACATCAAAAGTTTAATAAAGTCGTCTTATGTGAAAACTCAAATTTTGGTCTTTTTTATTATATCTGACATAAAATAAACAATTTTTTTTATATAAAATAAACAATTTTTTTTATATAGAAACAGTGCTGTTACTATTTAAATTTTCATTCGCCATCTTTTTATATATTATTATTATCGTAATCATTAATCACAATAAATACGACCATTACATAATAAAAATTACGTAGAATTGTATTTATTAAGTGTTGCCCTTAAAGATGAACTTTTTATATTATTTTATATGAAAAGTTGTTCACCCTCGTAGTCACAATATTATTCCGGAATTGCTCTACAAATTAACAGGTTAAGTATAAAAGACCATCGCTACAATATCACAGCATCAGTGTTTCTGAAATAAGAAAGCAACACAGACCACTTTAAAAATGATGAAGCTGGTGGTGTTGTCTTGCGTCCTGGCAGCGGCGTCAGCGTCGGGTCTTCTTGCCGGTTACGTAGCCCCGTTGGCCTACTCTGCAGGTTACATACAACCTTACAACTACCGTGGACCCCTCTCCCTTGCTCCAGGACAACCCGCTAACATTCTGGCTGCCGATGGAAGGCCCCTCGACACTTTGGAAGTGAACTTGGACCGTGCTGCTCATTACTCGTCTAAATATTTCAACAATGGAGTTCATATATTGAAAAAGCGGTCAGCCATCATCGCTCCCTACGCTGCACCAATTATTGCTCCTTACGCTTACTCTTCTGCTCTTTTACAACCTTACAACTACCGTGGACCACTGTCGCTCGCCCCCGGTCAGCCTGCTAACATTCTTGGTGCTGATGGCAGGCCCCTTGACACTTTGGACGTCAACCTGGACCGGTCAGCTCACCTCACCGCTAAAGCACTTGACAGTGGTATCCACCTCTTGAAGAAGCGTTCCTTGTCCTATGTCGCACCCATCCACAGTGTCGCTTTCGCCAGGACGCCACTGATCGCCTCCAGCTATTCATACTCTGCTCCCATCGCCGCAGCACATCTCAGCCCGATCGCATACCCTCGCTACGCTCACATTCTGTAAAATTATTATCAATTTCTAAAACATCTTTAAATAAATGTAAATACCAAAAACATTTTTTATTTGATTTCGACCTTATTAGTTTTATGATTTTAAAATAAAAAGTAGAATATTTCCAATTTATCCATAAAATTATAGTATATTCAATATATATACAATAATATATCAAGAATATAACTTTAAAATGTACATAAAGCCTTAAATTAATTGAAGTACTTGTCATCATAATAACCGTAACCAGCAGATATAAAAATGTAAGTTGTGGCTTATTTTATTTATCAGTTATTAATTGAAAAACGGCAACAAATCACTTAATTTAATATTTTTAAGCTCCCATAATTGTTCGAAATTATTGACACGTTTTATTAAAACAACAAAGGTTATATTTTCTGCTTTGTCGTTAGTACTTAGGTGTTTTCCTCAAACTTAATAATCAGCTATAAGGTACGCATCGATTCGTTACAAAACAAAGTCCATTGCATAATCAGGTCGCAAAAAACGTGAGTCGAAAAAAATGGACGCAATACATGTTTTTTAAAAAGTATCCAGAATTGTTCTCAACACCTCAAAATATAAAGATATTACAAAAAAATCTATTTCGGAAATCGAAGTAAATACAATAATTAATTATATATTATTAAAGTCATAACTTATATGTAGTAGTGTAAAACGCTTCGTTACGTAACGCGTTACGGTACCATTCTGTCTGGCTCACCTCTCTCCCGCGCATACGGCAGCGGTAGGTAAGCTTCTCGTATCTCACTACAACGCTAACGGGATTTCGGACAGATGATTTTACATGACATACATTGTTTTTTAATTTAATACAATGAGGCAATTGTTACTTTTGTAACAATTGATTGTATTTTCAAGAATTTTAACTAAGAATAAAATATATTTTATAATAAATAAAAGATTCTATTAATAACTAACTTCTCCTTACATTATCTTATTAATATACAAAAAGTGTAAGTATTAAACAATTTTTCAAATTAAACAAATTCAAAAGTAAATAGTTCAAGTTGATTATTTTGATTTGATTGATTAATAAGGTATCGCTTCTGTAGGGCGTCAGAGGAGGCAAACATTTTACGTTTTTTAAAATTATTTACTGTGGAATCAATATAATATTACTAGAATAACTAACAACCCCACTTGTAGTCTTTTTTTTTACATTTTATAATTCGTTACGGGTACCCCGTCGGCCCAGGTCCTGAGCAGGTCCTGTGCAGGTACCCACCGAAGCAACCATGCCCTGTCAGCACCTGCACAAGACGGAACGTAAGCGTTCCGTTCCGCCGATTGATTCAATGGTCGAAGTAAGTTCGGACCGCCCCACTTTGATCATACCGGCGGCAGGGGACTCCAAGTCCCTGTTCCACCGTCGCATCAGGGCTCGGTGAGCTAGAGCCCTGATTCGCGCCGTCTCGAGCCTTACCCCCGTGGCCAAGGCTTCTGCCCGGTGCCAGTACACGGCTACGAGCACCTCCCTGTAGCTCCCAGGGCGGATCGCTCGCCAGGAATGTAGCCGCCGTGAAGGACACCGTACGGTACCCCCTGATCATCCTCACCTCTAGAACCCTTTGCGTTCTTCGCAACAGGATCCTTGAGTCAGCGGTGAAGGACCCCGACTATATGGGAACACCATATAGGGCCATGCTCCTCACGATGCCGGCATATAGGCGCCTGCATGGAACTTGCGGCCCACCGACGTTGGGCAGAAGCCTTCCCAAGGCAGCTGCGGTGGAAACCAACTTCGGGGCGAGAAGGGAGAAGTGCGCCCCGAAGTCCCATCTTCCGTCTAGGGTGAGGCCCAGATACTTCATCTGGGCCTTCACCAACCCCACTTATAGTCCTCAAAAGCTCTGACATTGACAGGAGCTTAAAAAATTCTAAATAGAATACTCTTAACAAAACTTTAACATTAAAATAATACTAATTATACAATAAGGCTCTAAGTGCAGCGTGATTTCTTCTACCGTTTTAAGATAATGCGATATTGATTCAAAAACTTATTTTCTTTATTTTTTGCATAAATAAAGGATTAAAATGAATAATTATATACATATATAATACTTCTAATATTTACGTTATTGGTTACATACAATATATATAAACATTACATATATAAAAATTGAATAACAATTTATTAAATGTTGCCCTTTAAAATGAACTTTTTATTTTATATGAAAAGTTGTTCACCCTCATAGTGACATAAGATTATTCCGGAGTCGCTCTACAAATTATAAATTTTTTTAACTATAAAAAGGATGGGAGTTCAGCTTAACCTTATCAGTGTTTTCGTATACCGAAAGCAACACAGACCACTTTAAAAATGATGAAGCTGGTGGTGTTGTCTTGCGTCCTGGCGGCAGCGTCAGCGTCGGGTCTTCTTGCCGGTTACGTAGCCCCGTTGGCCTACTCTGCGGGTTACATACAGCCTTACAACTACCGTGGACCCCTCTCCCTTGCTCCAGGACAACCCGCTAACATTCTGGCTGCCGATGGAAGGCCTCTCGACACTTTGGAAGTGAATTTGGATCGCGCTGCTCATTACTCGTCTAAATTTTTCAACAATGGAGTTCATCTATTGAAGAAGCGGTCAGCCATCATCGCTCCCTACGCTGCACCAATTATTGCTCCTTACGCTTACTCTTCTGCTCTTTTGCAACCTTACAACTACCGTGGACCACTGTCGCTCGCCCCCGGTCAACCTGCTAACATTCTTGGTGCTGATGGCAGGCCCCTCGACACTTTGGACGTCAACCTGGACCGCTCAGCTCACCTCACCGCTAAAGCCCTCGACAGTGGTATCCACCTCTTAAAGAAGCGTTCCTTATCCTACGTCACACCCATCCACAGTGTCGCTGTCGCCAGGACCCCACTGATCGCCTCCAGCTACTCATACGCTGCTCCCATAGCCGCAGCACATCTCAGCCCGATCACATATCCCCGCTACGCTCACGTTCTGTAAAGTTTCTAACTACAATTAAAAAATTTAAATACCAACCGAATTTCTTTACTCGAACTTAACCTCCACGATTAATTATTTACATATTTCAAAAAGATTTATACATTTTCCACTTTGTTGATATTATATCAGAGATCAGAGATATGGTTTATTTTATGAACAAATGTATAAATATTGATTAGTATTATCGTAATTTAGACACGCATACGTCAAAGCATACATATATACACATATACATACACATATTTAAGAGTTATCTTTTTAGTAACAGTGAAAGAAAGAAAGAAAAAAATAACTTTTATTTGGACAGCACAACAAATTTAATAAACTTTAGTATTTAAACTTTATTAATAAATGAACTTTCACTCGATTTTTTTTACTAATATTATAACTAAGAGCAGAAGTATGTTTGTAGCCTATAGACTTCCTCGTGAACTATCATAGCCACAAAGAATTTGCTAGATTCGTTTGTAAGTTTCTAAGATTAACGCATTCAAATAAACAAACAAACTCTTCAACTTTATAATATTAATATAGATATATGACAATGCAGTTCTTCAATTATAGGAAATCATGGCACGAGTTTGATAGACCTTTTCTATAAAAAATTACATGTTTAGTTTTTTTTTAATTTAAATATAAAAAATAACAAACGATAAATATAGATTATTACTTTTTATTAGTAACTTAACGTCATAATAAGGAATATATATTTATAGATAGCTATTCAATCTCTATATGTAATCAAAGCACACGAGCGAGTGATGTTAACTCGCGGCTCAATGTCTGCGACATGTCACTCGTCACCCAAAAATACCGACAGTCGCCTCTCAAGCGATAACGTTACAAATCTCATACAAATTGTAGCAGTCATCGTGGCAGTCTCCAGCCACTTTCGTTTTGCGTAGTACACCACGACAGCCATAGGAGGACGTCGATGGCCCGTCTGTGCGGAGCCTAAATGTTATATAATAATCATATAATCACTCTTGGAACAGGAACAATTTTGGCGAAAGAGGGCGCTAATAAGACATGCCGCTATCATCTTCTTCGACGAAACGAGGCGTAGATGGTGGTGATAACGACGATTAACATATAGGATAATAATTATTAAGAAATGTATGATCACTTAAAAACATTTAATATTGGTGCATCTTCTATGAAGCAGTCTTTTTAATATTTTAGTCTTTCTACAATCGCTCTATATAAATACACCCTATTGTAAAAAACTTAACTAATACTTTGGATTTGCTTTTAAAAAATGCCCGTAAACATGAAAAAGAGCAATGGGAACGATATCCGATATAATATGTTATATAATATAAAATTAAAAAAAAAATAATTATAGCAATATCTCTAAACAGAAAATTTTTCCAAGTTAAAAAATCTGGAAATAGATACGGGGGTATATGTTTATGTCATATACCCCATTACTAATAAAAAAAATTATACACTGTATATCATATTCTCTCTTTTTTCACTTATACACTTTTGACATAAATCCTTAGTGAGAAAATGACTAAACAGAGAACACGTTATAAATATTTTTATTAGTAAAAGGGATATTGTATACATATTAATATAATATACCCGTATTAATGTTTAGGAAATTATTTAGGAATGTTATGATAAAGTAAGATTTATTAGAACAAATTAGATGCCTATTAACTGGATATAATTTTTTATTTATAATTCAAATTCCGTATTTATTAATTTTCCTAACCATTCCTATATATATATATATCATGTAAATTTTAAAAATTACAATAAATTAACAGTTATTAATTATTTTTAACTAAACCGACATAACAAGGAAATCTAACATTTATACAAATGGCTAAAGTATACGTGAATAATTAATATAAAAAAATGTAAGTAGATACATATTGTTGACAGTTTTGCCCTTTAAAGTGAACTTATTGCATATGAAAAGTTGTTCCCACTCATGGTCACGTAAAATCATTCCGGTGACTCCCTACCAAATAATAATTTTTATTTAGTATAAAAGACAAGTAAGATGCACTTAAAGTTATCAGTGTTTTGGTATACAGAAAGCAACACAGACCACTTAAAAATGATGAAGCTGGTGGTGTTGTCTTGTGTCCTGGCGGTGGCGTCAGCCTCCGGTCTTGTTTCCGGTTACGTAGCCCCGTTGGCCTACTCTGCAGGTTACATACAGCCTTACAACTACCGTGGTCCCCTCTCCCTTGCTCCAGGACAACCCGCTAACATTCTGGCTGCTGACGGAAGGCCTCTCGACACTTTGGAAGTGAACTTGGATCGCGCTGCTCATTACTCGTCTAAATTTTTCAACAATGGAGTTCATCTATTGAAGAAGCGGTCAGCCATCATCGCTCCCTACGCTGCACCAATTATTGCTCCTTACGCTTACTCTTCTGCTCTTTTGCAACCTTACAACTACCGTGGACCACTGTCGCTCGCTCCCGGTCAACCTGCTAACATTCTTGGTGCTGATGGCAGGCCCCTTGACACTTTGGACGTCAACCTGGACCGTTCGGCTCACCTCACCGCAAAAGCTCTTAACAGTGGCATCCACCTCTTGAAGAAGCGTTCCTTGTCCTACGTCGCACCCATCCACAGTGTCGCTGTCGCCAGGACGCCACTGATCGCCTCCAGCTATTCGTACGCTGCTCCCATCGCCACCGCACATCTCAGCCCTATCGCATACCCTCGCTACGCTCACATTCTGTAAAGTTACTATCAATTTATAAACATCTTTAAATAAATTTTAATATCGAAAACATTTTTCGTACTTTAATTTTTTCATCCCATTTTCGGAATTTTAAATAATTTGTGTAAACAATGTTTTTACTTCTTTTGTATTTAGTCATTAAATTGGGAACCTATGATCCTTTCTGTTAATATTAAAAAGTGAGTTATTTATATTTGGGATATACACAATTTACTGTATTATTTTTTTAGGCAAGATATTTTGAGACCTATTCAACAATAATCATTATATATCAGTAAATTTTTATAAAAGCACAATGGACCAAATCTTCCTCAGGAATCTCACTATTTATTCGTAAAAACCATACAAAAACAGTTCCATAGTATTTGTGTTTATCGCGTTCAGAAACGGATAGAAGCAGCCATGAGTTTTAATATTTTAAAATTTATAGATATATTTAAAATCTATAAATTATTTAAACGATTTGAACACATTGTTTAACTTAAAGCAATTGTATTTGTATTTGAATCATTACAAAAATTATTTTATTGCGAAATTTTTATACATATTTCTTTCATATTTTGCAAATTTGCTCGTACTTACTTAATTAGTACATATATTTATAATGTTCTAATAAATACATCATTTAAAATTACGTGTAAAAGCAGTCATGCATTATACAATTTTCCTAGCAATTAATGAATGTTATTGATATCGTTAAAACATAAAAACTATCAATAATCATTAATGGATATTATATCTTACGTTTTATTATATTCATTAAAAAAAATAACAATAAAAGAACCTTAACTTTTTATTTATTTTGTTTTGTAAACTATAAATATGTATTAAAAGTAAGAACTCCTCATTGTTCAAATTGATGTACACGTTGAAGTGATCTCAAATGTTGATTCGAAAAGATATAAATAAATAAATAGATGATCAAATTATTATCGTACAAGTAATAATTAATTTAACACGTTTTTTACTTAGCTTCATACGTTACTGAAGCGCCTTCTAGTAGGTAATATTCTAACTGACGGTTCAAAACACGAAAACTGTAACAATTAGAGGATGTGGAGGGGATTGGTAGGTTTTTGGAAAATACTGACGCTAACTAGTATGATGTAAATTGTTGACACTTTTAATTTTGTACCTTTTGGGGTCAAATAGTTCTTTTCAAATTGTATAGTGTTTTTTTTGCAGAAGGTCCCAAGATGCGATTTCGGGCTAACCACAAAAAAGCGAGAAAGCAAATAATATTTAAAAGTAAATACTAATTTTGATTTATTAATTGGATTTTGACTGTAATACTAAATAAAAAAACTTTGTGGTTTATATCTGAATTTCTGAAATCAAATTTATTATTTTTAAATTGATAAGTTCAAGTAACGCAATCCTGCGTTACGTAACACGTGACGGCGCCAATAAGTCTACCTTACCCGTGTCTCAGACACACTTTTTTTTCTTCTAATTTAAAAGTTAAATTTAAATAGTGAAATCGCATTATTTTAACAAACTTTTTTTTTTCGATTTAAAAAATATTGTTTTCCTTGCTGTGTCATGTACAAATTACAAATACATGACAAAATGTATTAATTATTATTTTTTTTAATTTGACCACTTTATAAAATCTATTTATTTTCAATACTTTTATTATCTTAGCAAAAATGTCATGTCATTACAAAAAAAAATATTTAAAAAAATAGAGTGGTGAGATGTCGATATGAACGATCGTGAAATTTAAAATAAACCATCCACTCATTCACTCACGAGTAACAACTTTGTACAAAACATTCGATGAAAAAATATTGTGATAAAATCTGAAATGTTGATTAAAATTATTATTTTTCACCTTGAATATAAAGTAGAAACAATATAATAATAATTGGAAAATTAGATACTTATCATTATTAAACAATTCTACAACAACAAAATTGTACGTATTCACACAGACGGATCGTTCATTTTTATTAAAATATTAGGCTCAGGATACACTCGTTTGATTTTTAACGTTTGAGTAAACAATAAATTCGTTTTTTTTAGAATATCATTGTGTCTATTAACACAACCGCATTTTATATTAAGACATTAATATTATTAACAGCCTAGGTTCAGAGAATTTTAAAAATAAAATACATTTTGTATGGTAACTCTCTTTTTATTTAATAAATGTTGTTAATGTTGATCTTAATCTGTTCCACACTTCACCAATGATATCCCAATCCCAAAGGAGCGACTGCAACGGGGGCGACCACACGAGCAGGGATGCGAATGCTGGCAGCGTGAGACCAAGCAACTGGAGCAGCTACTATTGGAGCCCCAACAATTGACCTCTTCTTTAACACGTGACCACTAAGACTGTTAAGAACCTTTGCAGTGTAGTGATTAACACGGTCTACATTGACGTCAAGGGTGTCAAGAGGCCTGCCATCAGCAGCCAAGATGTTAGCAGGTTGTCCAGGTGCAAGAGACAGGGGTCCTCTATAGTTAGGTGCGCCAATAGGAGCAGCGACAGCCACTGCTCCTGCAACAACTGGTGCAACCGCTACAGGTGCAACGAGACGAGAAGCGACTGCAGCGCCCCATGGTGCGACCACAGGAGAACCGAGATGAGCTCCCCATAAAGGAGAGATAACGCTTGAGCTGGCTATAGCCACCAGGCAAGACAACACCACCAGTTTGTACATTATGGTCTGTGTTGATAACTGTTTGAAGAATAACTGATGATAATTTCATATTAACCTAATCTTTTATACTTGTACCATTAGTAGGTGTTTCCAGATACCTTTGTGACGTCAAAACTAACTATGCAATAAGGCGTTGACTTGTGATCATACTCGGAAAAGAAACAAATGCAAGGGCTTCCAGGCGCTGTTAACTTCAAGTGACAAATTAAATTCCTTTCAAATTTCAACCTTACGTATCGAGGCAATAGAATTTGTGTAATAATTGTAAACTAACAATTATACTTCTATACATTAGGTTTGCCTTGAACTGTTAAGGTCCATTCACTTCATAAATAATAATATATATTATGTTCAGGAATAAATTATAATAAATAAAAAAAGTGCACAGTTATTTACAGTAGCTACAAGATTCGAACCTAAAATAAAAGAAATTAAATAACTTCATTATATAACGCCAGATACTGATAAAAACAAAAAATCAAAAATAAAGATTAAAAATACAATAAAATCGTCACAAGTCCAGTTGTGTATTGCTTTTTATTAATATTTATTCGTTCGAATTATGTAAAAGCTACTTTCAAAATTTAGAAGAATTTTAAGTAATATTTGGTTGTTCAATTTAAAACATAAAAAACTTTTACTGCTGAATATTTCGTTAAATAAAAGTACTGAATTGATTTTAATAAAATATAGAAGGACACTATTTTATTATCGCCTCAAATAATTTCCCAAGAATATATAAGAATATACTAAATATTAATTTCATTTAAAACAAAGCGTCATTATTAATTAAATTAGTTTCGTAATAGCTTTATCTTTTAATTCAACTTTTATACTAATAATTCTCTTATCTCTGAAACTAATAAAAACTGAATACTCACACAAAACAAAACCTTAATATACTGTTTAATAAAATATACAAAAAATATGTATCAATAAAGTTAATAAGTTATTTTGTATTATATTATTTTTTTTAGAACTTAGAAATAAAAACGTAAATTTTTTAACTAATATTTCTTTAAAAATTTAATAAATTTGACTACACATGTTTACAAAAAGTCAATTTCAAACACATTTACTTAGTAAGCATACATACACAGAACTTTAAATATAGCATAAACCTCAAATTAAAAATATATATATTAACACATAATAAAAAATTTAATACACATATATTGTAAACTAAATAAAAATCAAGAAAAAGTTTTAAGAAAATATTATAAAAATCATTTAGTGTCGAATTATGTAGGTGTGATACACATTTTATTCGTTTTATTTTTATTTTTGTTTTAGACTAGTTAACAATGGCATTAATTCCGCCATTTTACTTTGTCGATACAATGAATATTTTTTATATGAACAATTTGTTCTATAGCTCCTGATCCTTTTTGGTAGTATATATTCAAAATTATATTTTTTAATATATACTTAATTACTTAGATACAAGTTGTTGATAATTTCATTTATATATATGTATACTTTCAACTTGATCAAGTAAAAAAAAGCTTAACAGATGTTATGAATTAAAAAGAATTTTTAAGTCCATCCCCGAAGATTAGCACGTACTTCCACATCCTATAGCCTTTCCCATGAACCTGTCAGTCATAATCAGAGAGAATTATTCAAATCCATCCTTTAGTTTTGAAGATTAGCGCGATCAAACAATTAAACGTTTTTGCTTTATAATATTAGCATATATCACATTACACTTCTTATTATATCAACAAACTTTTGGTCGTCTGCCATCTGAACCTTGAATTAATTTTTATTCGTAGATACACATTAAAGAGCGTGAAAGATAGAAGTAAAATACCTAATATCTTTTTAACGAGAAATTATAGAAAGAGCCCCTCTGACATTTTTATTTTCATAGTATTTCATAGCTTAGTATTCATCTATCTTTTCTCTGGTCCTCAATGATCTGATCTAGCAGATAACTGAAGAGTTATTTTATTCTAACTTTTTCTCTATTTTAACTATATTTAAAAAGTTATTTTTGCCATCTTTTAAGGCTATGAGAAAACACTATTGACTTTATTAGTAGAAACTATTTTATTTAAAGTTAGCAAAGGTATTGGAACTACAAAAATATTTAGAAAGTCTGTCTGTTGTATGTTTTTTCGGATTCATTCAATAGTTTAAGAATTATGTTCCGAATATGTAACGTACTGTATTGTCGATGAGTAACAGCTGATATAACGTACTGTATTGTCGACGGAGTCTCGGGTAACAGCTGATATATAAAATATAATTTGACGTCTAATTTTCGATAGTTAGTTCAACAGTTAGTACATTTGAACGACATAACCATTAACTGGATTTTTACAATGTATAGTACTATAATTAAATCTACTACATTGTACTATATCTTATTGTACTGTAAATATTAAAATAAAAATCTTGACTTGATTATTATTAAATCTCATAATAACCTGATCAAGAGAAATAGATAATATAGTAATATTTTCTGATAAGGTATAACTACTTTTATAAAATCAATAACTTATAATGGATTGTAACTTATAATGGATACTTGGTTACCTTCAAAATATAATTTAAAGGACTTATACAATGTTATCACTTAAAAATTATTTACTTTTTGGTAATAATTTTTTAACTACAATGTACAATATCTCTACTAGTAAATGTCAATTTCAATTAGTTGTAATACTTAGTTGAGTTCTGCACTGAACTATTAAAACTATCACAGTTACAATTTTTTTTTATATCACAAAAATTTTAATTTTTTGAGACTCTTAATTTTTAGAAAAGAGCATTGACCTAGTAAACTTCAAAACGAAAGTGAGTAAAAGAAATTTGAGTAAAAAATATTGTTCTATGTATATATGGTACAAAAAGCAAAGTAAGATTATTTTAATATTACTTTAAGAGATGAAGGTTAGAAACAATTTTATACATATAATTAAGTTAAATATATTGTATTTCATATAAACAACAACTTCGTTGCTCTAAACATTTCCACGATACAGAATAAACAATTAAAAACTTAGCATTTTAATAATATTCTAATAGATTATACCTAGGCTATAATTTTACCTAGAAACAAGTTCTTTCATAACAATGTCATGGCTATCTTTATACCACTACTTTACTACTTAGTACAATCTAGTGCGTCTAAAATGCAGCTATTCAATTAAAACCAATCATATAATGGCTTCTGGGGTCACACCACCAACTCTAAAAGTAAGATTACAATATTCTTACAATATATCATTTACCAAACAATATTGTTTACTCAAATTTCTGTGATTAACTTTTTATTAAAAGTATAACTTTTGCTCTTTTAAAAACTCAAATGTCTCAAAAATAAAATATTGTAATATTAAAATAAAACTTTTTTTAAAGTTATGATAGTTTAAGGAATTGACCACCTGATTAAGTAAAGAATTTTATTTTAATGGGTATTAAAAATGAAAAATAAAATGTGAAATTAACTAGTCTAGTTTTTATAATAAAAAAGTAGCAGTATTATTATAGAACAAAAAATATATATGTGTCGTAAGGAGACCGACATTCATGAATTCTACTCCTCAACTTTTGCTTATTGTAAGATCTAAGAAATTATATATAAAGTGGTCTATATTCAAGATAAATAATAAATCAAAGACAAGTAATAGAATACGAATAGGCGGATAAACGCTTCACGCGCCCGCCGCCTTCAATGGCCGCCTTCACACCCATTAGTCGAGTCGGGTCCGATGATATGTGTGTATGCGACAGTGGCGCTGCCACGCGGACTCACGCGACACACTCTGAATCTCACAAGGCCAAGGCTTTAACTATTATGCCACCCCAACAATATATATCCATTTTATATATTAATGAAATTCGGTTAATGTTTTTCTACCAAAACACTGCCATAAAGATTTGCAATCTACCTCAGGAAATGCTTTCACGACGATGTATCGTTTTAGCAATTGTAATTCCTGTCCCTTGTGGCGATCTTGGTATTATATCCTTAGTTGTTGTAAGATGTTATCATCACTTGCCTGATGAATCTGCTTGCACGTCATCACGTCATCTTCTGTCAGTGAAGTAAACTAAGCTCTCCGTGTGGTGCGACACCGCTGCAACTGCAGCGGAAATACTTTTATACAACTGCATCTGTTTTAATGTTTTTCTTAAGTATCTAGTACAGAGAGGTTATTGAATATTGTCGACTAGGTACAACTTAGCTTTGCTTGGGATTTCGCTCGTTGCTTGCTACAGTAGATGCCAGTATATCGCCTCTAATCGATACGCAATATCTAAATTATTTCTCCGTGCACAGAGTAAACCCTTTCAATCCAACCCAACCCAATCCAAATCTAAGATAACTATGAGTAACTGACCCTCGTCCTTAACATAAAAAAATTCTTCATTGGATATTTAGTAGGCCAGTTTTTTGTGATCCAGTAGTCGCTCTGCCCGATTAAGACAACGGAGACAATTTTGTCTTAGTTGCTGTTGTTGTGTCAGGTTCGGTGGATATTTTGAGATGGTCTTGATTTTATCTTCATGAAATTTTTCACTGCCCTTGCCCTGGGGTTGGTACCGCTTACTCAGGTCCTTAATGTTCCCAGTATACTCATCGTAGCTGTTGTAAAGTTATGAATGATTTTGGAGCGAGATTCGAATTCGACGTGGAGATGGATGCAGCTTATTGCTGTAATTTTACCATATCCTTCGGTCGTCTGCCGGTTGGATCACTTGGTTTTGACGTATAACACGACGATAGATGTTAAAGGTTTTCCAAGCTGTCTTTATACATGAAAACCTCCTAGTAATTGGAGACTGTTGCACAACCATTTCTGTGTAATAGTTAAACATACAAAAGTGTCAAAGCATCTACATTTATTGTTCGGGGAGTGTTAGTTTCCTTGACAGGATGTTTATAATGATGCTTATATGTATGTGTTACTTTGTTAAAGGAAACTTTTAATTATTTCTATCTTTAAAGCGAGAGTGAGATTATCACTGGTTAGAGTGCTGACTCCTACGAAGAATACATTTCATTTACTTTTAAACTATTGTTCATTTTTTTCTTAGCAGTAGTAGTATAGTATAGTAATAGTAAAATAAGTTTTGAATCATTTGATATATTGTTTTCCTCCAATTTCAGGGTTGACAAAAAACTTAAAATTTCAGCATAAAATGAGTTTTATACCTAGAGGTAGAATTAAGATTAAAACAAACTCCTATCAAAACCACTACAAAATACATTCAAAAAATATGCCTATAATTTATTAAATATATAAATTTGTTAGCGCTGATACGCTAAAATTTTCAAAACATAAAAGCAAATTTTATTACATTTAATTATGTTAATTAAATAAAATTTTTTTGTTAACAAAATTGTAATCGCAAAAGACAAAGTTACGAAACCTAGGTCAAAGCGATCCTAAAGAACATTATTCTGATAAGATAAACTTACATTTGTTTTAATCGCAGTTTATCTATATTATAATTATGAAGTTACTATTGACATAATATTAATGAAAAAAACATATGTCGACTCTATTATGTATTCCAATTAAACATAATAAATAAATTATCTGTATTTTATTTTAATATATTTTTTAATTATTATGAAAAAAATTTTTTAAGAAGAGTAAAAAAAGGTTTAAAAAAACAAAGAGTGTTGGTAACTTCTTTTATTTCATTGTCAAATGTATACAATATTTCAGCGTAAATCGTTATTTTTTTTACCATAAGTGTCCAACGTGACCATGTCCCAAGCCCCAGGGTGCGACGGGAGCGATAGGAGCAACTGGGGCGATACCAATATGAGCGGGTGCGATGATACCAGCTGCGGCTACTCCATGAGACCAGCCTAAGGGAGCTACTGCCACGGGAGCGACGATAGACCTCTTTCTTAGCCAATGACCACCTTCAAGAGCCTTGGCGGTGATGTGTGCAGCTCGATCCACATTAACACTAACAGTATCAAGGGGCCTGCCATCAGCAGCCAAAATATTGGCTGGTTGGCCTGGTGCGAGAGAAAGTGGGCCACGGTAATTGTAAGCACCAACTGGGCCTCCAGCAACTGCTACGTGGCCTGCAACTGCCCAAGGGGCAACCAAAGGAGCAGCCAGGTGACCTCCCCACAGAGGAGAGATAACGCTTGGGCTCGCCAGAGCGATCAGGCAAGACAACACCACCAGCTTGTACATTTTGGTCTGTGTTGATAACTGTTCAGATAGCAACTGTTAAATTTTCTAGATATTGTTCAGCTTTTATATCATTATGTGAGTTATTCCAGATACCTTTTTGACGTCAGATACTATGTTAGAAGGCGTTGCCAACTTACTCGGACAGACAACGTCGCAAGGGTAGCGCAGGCGCATTTCCGATGACAATCATGTTTGATAATTTGAACCTTATAGTTTGGTATTAGTTTAGAACCTATAACATTATTTCTTAGCCACCTTGGTTTAAGTGATAAAGCACATTCACTTTATATTATTATACTTAGGAATTTAATATAAACAATAATTAAAGAATTAAAGAAAACGTTTTTTTTTATTTTTTGTAACTTTGTATAAATTACTTTCTAACAATATATATTAAGAAAAGCGGATAAGTGTGATTTAAATAGTATTTTGACAATTTTTTGTTCCTACTCAAATCGATCCCCGAAAAATATAACCTTACATCTTTGATAGAAGAATGAGGCATTCTACGATATTAAAATTATAAACACGAACATTTTTCTAATAAAAACATAGCACTTATAACATAAATTTAAAGTAAGAAAAAAAAATGTTTACATATATCTATATACACTATATATACGAATATAAGATTTCAACGGGTTAAAAAAATTATCACTATTATATATTATATATAAGAAATTGTTTTTCGGAATTATTAATTTTTGCTTGTTTTCTGATTAATGCAAATATTCTATAATTTTTACAGAATTTTCGTCTGACCGTGAATTAGAAAAAGTTATTTTAGACTTTTTCTTATACTCATGTTTATTTTATATATTGTTTTATTATATTTATTGTCTATACTAAAACAAAACTTGAAATTAACAAAAAATATATTTGAAAAATTCTTTTTCATTATAATTAGTAGGTTCGTGAGGTAGGCTTTAGACTATCTACTATACTTTGCTACTATCTACTTTTTAGTTTTCTGAACAGTAAATTAAATCATTCGTCCGCGGGTGGAAACGGGATTAACAGCTAGTATATTTATATCTTCGTTTGTCCGGACTAATTACTAGAAATGGTGACCTTTTTTTTTTTTTTTTTTCCGTTGGAAAAACCCGTTACGGGTACCCCTTCGGCCCATGGGGGTGACGGCCGGGGGGTGATGTGGGACTACCCGGCAGCATAGAGGATGCTGCCATTTTTAATGCTACCCACTAAAAAACCAACGGTTACCCTCTGCGCCGTAATGGGACGTCACGGGATCGCGTTAGCACACACCGTGACGCCCCGGCGAGAGAAATGGTGACCTACCCAACATTATAGAAATGATTATGTCAAAATTGTTATAGAGCTTTTTATAATATATTTTTATATATATTAACTGTTATTTAAAATGATTTATTTAATTAAACTTATGACAAAAAGATAATATGAAAATGATATAACACTAACATTTATTTGCATATTTTACAATATTAAAAACTACATACAGTGTTTTCACAGATTTTTTATTTCATTTATTGTTATTTATAATACTAACCAAGGGTTTGAGTCAATTATAACTATTAAAATCCTTATGTATTAGTTAAAAACAGTATTTGTATTAAAATTGTTTCATGTTTCGAATAATACATTCACTTTAAAAACATTTTTGTAATACAATTGTTCTACCAATTACATTCAAAACATAAAATCCCTCAAACATACTTTACAATATTGAAATACGGTCGGGGTCAATAAACGCGGACCTTTTTTGGGGTCGCTCTGTTGGTAAATTGAAAAACATACAGACTCTTATCTTTTCCTTATTTATCTTATTTTATGGAATACTAGCCACCAGTCCCTGTCTTTTAGACTCAATTTTAACAGCGGCTTAGACGACAGACTTTTTTAATACTTACGATTACAGTGAATTTTACTATTTTCGATAAAAAACAAAGGAAAATTACCCAAAATAGCCAAAAAAATACATACTAGGAGCGCCAACCAGACCTCAATTTTCACTCGCAAAATCTCGATATGTTAGCATAATGAGCAAAGCGGGATGCAAACAGCGCTGGAGTTGCATTTACAAAACGTCGACGCATTGTGTCCTCAACTATATTTCAAGATGAGACACATTGGAAATTTCCACTCCACAAGAAATTTTCGTATACAGAAAAGTCTCCTAGAGAGGGCTTCGCTCAATTAACCTTTTTGATGTATTAGTAAAAACCTTATGAAAATCAGTACATACATTTCAGATTATTTCGTACAAACCGACATACTGACTATTTTTTTATGCATTTTAAACTGTTATTATTATTTAGGTAACTATTATTTTCTTTTATTATAATATTCTACGCTAATATATAATTTTATGGTTCCTGTATTGGAAAAATGTTTGTCTAACAAAAAGTTATTGTTAAAACTTTAAATTGCTGTTCAAAGTGTATCTTAAGTTTATATTTAATTAAGTTTCTCTTGGTTTTAGAGTAAAGTGTATATTTTCTTTGTTATGTAGTGTTGTGTGGAATATCTTATTATATATTATAGTATATCCTACTTACTATTATATAATTTTAACATATTATCCTCAAAAAAAATATTTATATATATCAATCGATGCGGAACACTCATGACGAGACAAAATTTTCCCTAGAAGTTATGAGAGAAATAAATTTATTACTACTAAAAATAATTATAAAATTTATATTAAAAAAATTATAATATTAAAAAATATATATATTTGTATTGTATATACCCTTTTTTTAAAATTTAATACCTAAATATGTCACAAAAAAGAACACCTATCAATTTTTTATTGAACCCAAAACCAAATATATTTAATTCTATTACTATTATTATTAATTACTCTTATTTGTTAACCTACCAATTTATTCTCACCTTAAACTGTACTACTAATTAATAACATTTAGATTATCCTCAACCAAAAAAAATATATTAAAATTTTTATCGATTTATTTATTTTTATTATAACATTTTTTTTTTAGTAACATCAGGTTTCAATCGCACAATGAAACAATACCATGGAAAAACAGAAACTCCATAGATCATATGTATTCGTTTTTTTACAATAAATATGTTAGCTTGATGTTAAATCTGTAGTCTACATCCGTACTAATAGTTAACATAACACCGTCTGGTTTATCTAATAATATTTACATTAGTATTATCAAACTATTTATATTATTCTATTGATATGTTACTGTTATTAAATATCACATTATTTTATCAACAAGATACATTAATATTGAATATAATAAAGATAATATTTCAGACTTTAAAATGTAATAAAAATACTAGCGTTCTTCAACTTAATTTATTTTTAATAATCATGTTATAAGAACTACGTCAAAATATTTAAAGATTGAGTTGAAAGAGAAGGATAAAGAGAATTTTTTATAGAACCTCCTTTTTGCAATTTTATTTCATTTCTTTTTTCAGTTTCTTATTATTAATTAAATAATTTAGCTAAAATAATATCTATGCCTTATGGTACTGCAAGAATAAATTAATTTTAGAACTTACATAAACTTTATTCATATTTATTAAAATATGTTTTAACTGTTTTATTTTAAATCCTTTTTTGTTTTTAGTTTTATTAACCGCTTTTAGTTGTTATTTATAGCTTGTTTAAAAAAAATAATAATTTCTAATGTTTCGTAGTCACTGTTCAACAAAACCGAATTTTCACGATTTAATTATTTATAAGATAATACATTTCTATCTCTTTCGCAGTTTCCAAAAAAAATATATATATTTTTTTCTTTTATAAAAACATTTTTAGTGACATAACCTCAGTCTTTGAGTTACATATGAATGAAGTCAACTTCTATAACGGTATCATACGTACATGTGACGTCTGTTGTAGTTAGATGCAAAATAACGTTAATTTGTAATTTATCTGTTATAATATATACATAAATACATATTATTTTTTTGTATTAAATTATATTTTAAGTAATATAAACGAATTATAACTATATATGTATTTGGGTGTTTATGACAGCTTGTAAGTTCTGAATAAATTCAACTGTGATGATTATATAACATATTTTTTAAAATATTCAAAAATATCTTACACTTACGATTTAAGTTGGCTTATTACAAAAAAAAGCACATCATTTAATTTTATTTTCTAGACGTGTGTATTTGTGTGTATGTGCGCAGGTGAGTGTGTGTGTGTTTTTTTTTTTTTTTCATTTATTTTTATAATGTAAAGAAATACACAGAATATCTTAAACTCGAGAGTTTGTAGGCTAGAAGCGCTGATCACATTCTTAACCTAGGCTTACATTCTAATACTAAACTACTAAACTAACGTTTTCTAATACTTTACAAATAAACATTTAAAACAAAATATTGTAACTCTTATACTAACAATTATTGAATATTATAAAATACAACAAAAATAAAATAAAAATAATAGAAAACACACGTATACTAACTACTATTGAATAATATAAAATACAGAAAAAATAGAAACAAAGTTAAAAAAAATAATAATTACAGACTTAATAACTATTACAATTCTTATTAAAAAAAATATTTGTGTGTGTGTCTGTGTTTGTGTTTATGTGTATGGTTATACCAATAATTAAATGGAACTAAATGGAGTTGAATGTTTTAAAAAATAGTTCTTCTACAAAAAGTACTTTATAAATATTTAAAAAACAAATAACGTATATACGAGTAAAGCTAATTTTTTTTTGATTTCGTGACAGATTTAAATTTATGCAATTGAACATATTTAGTGTAATGTTTTTCAATTGTAATTTGAGTCTGTTATGTAAATACATAGTTATCCAAAAAAACATTTTTTCTAAGTTTTGTATAGAATATTGATTAAAATATAAATATCTCAACTTTGCGAATTTTTGATAAAAATACTAACTATTAAAACTTTAATGTTGTAATAATCATTACTATTGTATACCATATTACTCATGATCTTTTAGCATTATAAAACTCTATCACATTAACTCACAATAACTTTCATAATAAAAAAACCAGACACTTTTTAAAGTGACCTCAATTTTAAAATGTAACTACTACATTACGTCGTCATAACAAGCGTAAGTTAAAACTATTACTAAGTCTTATTTTAAATAGTAAAGGAACGTAACCAGTACATATAATATTTTTCAAAAATTAAACATAAAAATTAAACTGTACAAAATAGCCTGAGATGGAAGTGAAAAATTTGTTCTAAAATTTAACTATATTATTTATGTTTAATAATATAATTTCTTGATGCCTATAATTAAAAAATATTTCACGAAAAATATAACAACTTTTATATATAATAAAATTTAGTTAAAAAAATAATGATTTTTATAAAAAATACTAAAATTAATGATAATTAATTGAATTTGTTTTAATTTTAATTAAAACTGTAAGTGACATTTAGTGCAACATAAAAACTTTGTAATGAAAAAATATACACTTGTTTTTGTCAGTCATTTTTCAAAGATGTCACAAAATAGAGTACTGAAGCGAATTACTCGTCCCTTTTCATATTTAGAAAAAGGAGCATTGCCCTACATGACATATGACATATGACATATATGACATTTCCTTACAATTTCTGAATATGAAAATAGACATTTGACCTACCATGAACTCTTCAGCTGTCGTAGTTTAAAAAGTTTTATTTCAATATTGAAATAAATAAACTACTTTGAGACCTTTATTATTATAAGAGAATTTGATATAATTTAAGAGAATTTCAGATTTTTTAGACAACATTGTTTTACAAATGCTGTGATAACAAGCGAAAGTAAGATTATTATAACATTACTTTAAACGTCCCAGGTATTTAAAAATCTTATTCAAATAATTCTGAAAGTAAATGCAGTGTCTTTGATAAATTACTAGGAGCGCGAACCAGACCTCAATTTTGACTCGCTGCGCTCGTAAAATCTCGGTATGTACTAGCGTATTGAGCGAAGCGATGTGCAAACAGCACCGAAGTTGTATTTACAAAACGTTGACGCATTTTGTCGTAATTTTTTTTTTATTCACGTAAATTTTGGCGTGAAAAATTTTTCCCATTAAAGTCTATGGGATTTTAGTTTTTCCATGGTTATTCCTCAACGATATCGAATATTTAAAAAACGAGTTTTAAAACCACCACCAGATTGATGTCTATCAGTGTGCAAAATTTGGAAATTTTCAGATATACCGTTTTAGATTGATGCTTGCACATGGGATACAGAAAAGGCTCTCATAGAGAGCTTAACTCGCTCCGCTCCATTTTGTTCAATAAATCAAATTGTCTTTAGCGAAATATTCTTAATATAAAAAATATATAAAATGACTATTCTGAAACAGCTAAATGAGTTGAAAAAAGGAAGAAAAAACTTTATCTATTTGCTATATGAAGCCTTTTTTTTACTTCAAATTACTAATATAAATAACAAAATAACAATAGAATGTTTCAATAATATGTAATAAACAATTTAATAGGTAACAATTTCCAATTTAAGACCTGCCGTAGTTTTACAAGGTTAAGGTGCTTGTAAAAAATATAAAAAAAAAACCTCGACCAATCGACTTCCTTTATATTATAATTAAATGAAATATGATTTTTTATAATTCTCTGATTTTTTTCGACCAAATTTCATTACAAAGTTTGTATATTTTTTGAAAGATTCTTTTTTTTTCTTGAACCTTATTTAAAAGTTCTTTCTTTTAAAAAAGATTTAATAAGGTTTTTTGGGCTTTTTTCTTGTATTTATAATATTTACTTCATTATATATTGGGCGGTTTTTGAAACCATTTCTTAGTTTCAGTTTTATAATGTAATTGAATACGCACTCTTTAATTATTATTGTTTATATAATGTATAAATATTATATATTTTATAAAGATATATATATATTTTAATGAAGTCTATATAAAGTACATTAATAAAACGGAACAACAATAGTTAAATAAATAAAGTTCTCTAAACATTGCAGAGTTTTTGCGCGGGCTATTACATCGAGTAGAGGATTGCCTTGATCTAGTAAACAAGAAATGTGGAACTCGTTGCAAATAAAAAATTAAGCAAAGTTTCAACCGTTTTAATATGGTTCCGTAGCAATATTTTATAGATTTATTTCTTATTACTATAGGATATTATTATAGAACAAAAAAAATATAATTTAATAATTAATTTGTTATTAATCTACATATTGACAAAATAGTTTAAATTTGGGTTCTTCCTGACAATAAAAAAACCTCATTCACTTCTCTTTGTAACTGTTCATTAATAAGGTAGCATAAAAGTAGTTAATCATGCTTAGATCCAAAACAGACATATTACAGAATAGAGTAGAAGAGATTGAATGAAGAACATATTGAATATATATGACTTATTTTACGGAAATTAGCTACAATAACTGTATACTGATGATTTTATATATTAATGCAGGAAGCGATTTCGTTGGCACACTGTAGCTCGAGAACCACTAAAGGGAAAAATATCGTTGATGGCTCAAATCAAAGGTCTCATTACGCTACACTGCTGAAAAATAGTGACAACTCTCAAATCTCATTAGCCTAATTAGTATTGGTTAACAATATATTGTATTAAATTGGTGGTTCCGCGTCGTTTTTCTTCAAATTTTTGTATTATCTATTGTGACTAGCTGGTCTTACCATACTAGTTTACTATAATGACTGATGACATAAGGTTAGCAAAGGTATATACGATCTGTAAGAACTGCAACAGCTTTTACAAATATTTTATTGTGTTGTATCTAAGGTATGTAAATATTATTGATGCTTTAAATAATAGAAAAATATAACCAACATGAAATAATGAGCAAAAATTATTATGAATTCACAACAAGATATGTTATTTATATTCAATTCTTTGCACTGAACCCTAAAAACGAATGTTTTATTTATAAATGATGTAGGCACTTTTATTTGCTTTTGTTAAACACCTTGAATTGACAGTGAGTCACTAAAAAGGTTCATCTGTTAACAATGATTAATTGACAAAGATTATAATGCAGGTCTTATAGATATGATTTACACTTTTAACCTAAATTCCCAGCTGTGTGACTTATCCGAACTAATCTTATCCTATCTAGGTTCATTATAATGTCAGTAATATTATAAAAAACAAAGTAATAGTAAAAAAAACAATATAGATAATAAAAAATAACACTCAATAAAACAAACAAGGAAACCCGTTCACTAAATTATAGAATGTCAATTTAAAAACAAAGTAATTTCAACAAAGCATTTGTTAATTAACTGTTATTGTATGTTAGATTAGATATAGTGTTAAGTACCTATTTTACTGATGAAATGGCCCTTTTTATTGCGTCATTAACATACAACTTTTACTACATTTCAAGGCAGGGTATAAGTATTTATACAAGATAATTGAACACTCAGTGTTATTTTATATTAAGTAAGTAAGTAAGTATTGGTAGTAAGTATTGGTTAATAAGAGTTATGGTATTGTGAGACAATCATAAATATTAAATAAAAAATAGCATTAACCATATATTTATTGATGACATTGTAATCAATATTTTTGTAAATAATATTTTAAACATACATATTTATAAACAGATTTCAATCGATGTTAATAACTGTATTATTTAATATAAGTTATGATATTGTGAGTTTGAATTATAAATATCAAATAAAAAAAATAACATTAAAATCCAGTCATAAACTACATAATTATTGATGACATTGTAATCAATATTTTTGTAAATAATATTTTAAAAATACATATTTTACAAATACATTTCACTTTGTCGTCGATATTTTGTAATGAAATATATTTTACAAAATTTATACACTTAATACTTATGATAAGAGTTATCCTAAATCTATTATGTCGAAACTCTAAATCCATTTAAGTATTGCAATTCATGTTTAAGCATTTCTATTTTTAATGTCATTTTGTGCCTCCATTAGACTTAATTTGCAACAAAAGGTTGAGAAATAGTTACTCCTAGTAAAAAATATCTCAAAGAATTCCTTATAGAGTTTTACTTAAATATCATTAAAAATGTTTAATTCTATATTCTTTCTTATTTAAGTTTTTAATGTATGCAATTTAAATATTATTACATTTATGTAATAAAAGACATTTAACACTATTAAGTCTTAACAATAAAAAACCGAGAGAAATATAGTATATTATCATCTTTCTTTCTCTGGTTAGGACATTCTAAATAATGGCCAAAATTATTTTTAGTTAGTCTGTCTGTACCTGTCTTTTTATCAAGAAATTTTGTGTTCATTGGAACTCAACTAAAACACTAGCCTGACACATATATATTTATATGTATGTGTGTATTTTTTTTTTGCACACCTACAAATTTTCTCTCCCACTAATTTTAAGGTTCGCAGGCCGAGAATGCTTACTTAGTATTAAGCTTGCCGTTTGTAAAAAATGTTGTAACTATGTATAATAAAGACTTAAAACCTATATATATGTACATAATGGTGTACTTCTACTTATATACATATTATATTCACATAGACATTTCAAAACCCATTAAAAAGTACATATATTTGTTCATAATAAGGTTCTGTTGCTCCAATCCGTCATCTTTGCCAGCTTTATAACACATACTTTAAAGGAAACAATACAATTATACGAAAGTGGTTTCTCTCCAAATATAGAATTGATGAATATCAAATGATATGAAATCGTGAGTGCAGGCTTAAAAACTCTCACGTACCAAGATATATCAGAAACCACATCAGCAGTATATAAAGCAATTACTGCATATTCAGACGATTAAGTTTACGCTTTTTTATATGTAATGATAATTGCGTAAGAGAGGATATATGGTTGACATGTTTTATTTATATATTTTTTTATAAAAGTTGGGATAACGCACAAATCACCACATATCCCTGTTGGATGACTTTATCCTGTTCTTGTTTAAATTCTATCCCCTTTTTTTTAATTTCATCTTTCAAAACATTAAAAAATAAGATACAGTACAGTTTAATTTTAATATCAATTTTTCTAAAAGCTAAGTTTTTTGTTTCAAAGCGCTTATCTCTAGAACCAGCAAACGGATTTGAAAGTGTTTTTGTATTATATATTTTTTTATTAGGTTGTCTATTCATGATATAAAGTCTGTCTGTCAAAATATCTGTCTGTATTTTTCTTAACTAATTGATACGTCTGTAAATGTCGCAGCGCTCATAACATTTTTTATTATCTGGGTATGTTTCTACAACAAAAAACTAGACATTTTTTTTTAAATTAGGTGTGACATTTGCAAATTATCTGACAACAGTTTGTTCTTTGTGGGGAAAAGCTGTGTAAAAATTGTATCTGTGCTATAATTACATTAAAACACTAATGAGTAGAGTGAACATTCCGAAAGATTCTCTTAATATTAGGTAGAAAATAAATCAAACGACTTAAATTGAATAAAACCTAAATGAATTACTAATACGATCTCTGACATTGTCTATACGCTATAGCCTATCGATTTGATGTTATATTATAATATAGCATCACATTGCGACCCTTAAAATCACTTAGATATTTTGCAAACATATAAACATACAGCACACAGAACTAATATTATAGATAAAATAACAATATAATATAAAACTATATTTATGTAATTAATATATAAGAGTAAACTATAATTAAAAATACAAGCATTAAATATATTGTTAAAACGTGTCTGTCCAGTTGGGACTTGTTTTAAAAAACTAATCTTATGTAACATATATGTAATTTTTAATCAAGGTTATTGCCGGAATAATGATACAAAAATATCCAATGGAATGTTTAAATGTTTTATATAAGGGATGTGCTAATTAATTGAGCTACGCGAAGCTCTTTCTGGTCAAAAGTGTGTTTCGTTACTAATGCTACTCCTCCTAGACGAATAATGGTAGGATGTTGAAAAGTGTCAAAGTTGTCGAGGATAGTGACTTATAGGTCCTGAAGTTTTTTGGTGAGATTTGTCATTGTTTTTTTTTTAATGTTCAAAGTGTTTCCAATAGAGTTAACATGTGGAACATTTTGAAATCCCGCGCGTGAGTTCTTATTAGGCTTAGGCCACTATTTACTCTGCTAAGCTGAATGAGTTCACATACTTGTTGTATGTAACACTCATTCAGCAACAATATTTCGCTCAGCTCAACCCGCCGTGCACAGTGACGGACCTAGTTTAATTATACATAATTATTATATATAATTATTAGGCTGTAGTCACGCAAACACTATTTCGAATTGATCCGATTTCAGAGTTTCGGAACAGTTTACGCCGCGATGGGAAATATTCACGCCACGGATTCGCCATGCTAAAAAATCACCAATGAGGACCCCAAATGGGTTTGAAAATAGTCG
This sequence comes from Mechanitis mazaeus, assembly GCA_959347395.1. Lineage (NCBI taxonomy): Eukaryota > Metazoa > Arthropoda > Insecta > Lepidoptera > Nymphalidae > Mechanitis > Mechanitis mazaeus. Next base: position 18,104,015 of record OY365747.1, read on the forward strand.
GGAAAACTCCGATAGTATTTACGTGAGTACAGCCGGATAATAATATTATAGTAAATAACTAGCTATTACTCGCGGTTCAATCCGATTCGAAATCCAAGAGTTCCAAATCCAAAAATAGTGGAAAATTATCGAATTAAACAAACAAATATGTTTGAGAACTTAGTGTTGCAGTGGAGTTGAAGATTATAGTGGACTGTATAATAATAATAATTTAGTGTAGGTAAAAGGTCTTAAGTCTATCTGAACGCGAGTGTCGTGCTCGCCGCACAGTCGTCAAGTGGTTGCCTCGCCGTCCCTTCCGCTCCATCGCTGGTTGACCCCGCGGCCCACGCGTGGTCAAACAAACAAACTTTTCTTCTTTAGAATATTAATATAGACATAACGATAAATATACATAACTATAGAAATAGGGCTACTTTTATATCCAAGCGCAGTAATAGACTACTATGTCATGTATAATTATTTTGTTCTCAGTCATCATATATAAAGGTTATATAAATAACTATTTTCACACGGTTTCTATTCATTTAACATTCTACATTCCATAAAGTATATCAATCAAGTGAATACTTCATACAATCTAATAGTAAAATATATAGATATTAAAATAAATAAAGAAATCCTTACAATTTTCGCTAATAATGTGGATTTTTTATTAAAATTTATTAAATTAATATTATATGTATAGGCATCTGTACTCACATCAACACTCAAATATTGCCCGACTAATTTGCCCCTATTCGGTGTTCTTTTTCATGAGTTTTGAGCGTAGAGCGTAGTAATAGAATCGCGGCGTGAACTGTGGTTTTAACAATTTAGTAATTTTTTACAATTTATACAATTATTGACAATATTTCGTGGTGGTTTAAAGATTCGTATTTGATTGATTCATTGAGAAGAGCATTGATAAGACATCCATTTAAGTCCTTGTTAGGTCCCTTCATTTAATTTAGTTTACATTATTAGTATATAATCAAAAATATATTATCTGTTTTTACAAATTATTTATTAATAACAGCTTATTGATTAATGACTAAGATCTTTATAAATAAATGAAAATAAGGTTTACACTAAATTAAGCTCCAATTATATTTTATTATTGCTTAAATAAGAATATAGTCTTTCAGTGCAAGAAATAAACCGTTCCGATTTTATTTTATTATTGCGTGAATAAGAATATAGTTTTTAAGGAAATAGACTGTAGGAAACTTTTTATTTTTTGTTTAAAATGTACGAAGAATCCTTATAGATCCTAAATATGGAAAATTATACCGTTGTTTTATAACTAATTACGACTTTTTGCGGAGAAGTTTTATATAAAAATTGATGTTCGTTGAAATATACATTATACATTTAAGACATTATTTAAACCGACAGGTAGATTAAATTGTTTTTATTTGTCAATCCCATTTTGAATGGTTTGTTTAAGTATATTATTAAATCGATTAAATACATTATTTTGTTTTGGTTGTTCAATCTAATCTTATATGTCAAATAGGATATTAGTTATATTACAAAAAAGCTCTACTCTGTATGGCCTTTTCATACTTTTACTATCGAATATTCTAGCTATATGCTATTAAAGCCATATCATAAAAGGGTGAACAGATTGAAGTATAAAAACATGACTAAACATTTTTAGATGCCAATAACCTTAATTCTAAAACCTCACTTTTTAACAAAAACATATTCAAACGATAAAAAATTCTATGGCATTGAAAGTATAATAGTAAGTAACTTAAAATAACATGACCTCGACGTTAATGTAGCTTAGAATTCTTATAATAAATATTATTATTATATTACAAAAATCAGTACTAACAATATATGTTAACATCAGTATTAACAAAAGACGAAATTTCTAAATACATGATTACATTTTTTTTAATTTTTAAATTAAAACCCGACGTTTCGAATGTTTTGCAGAAACATATTGGCGGTAAGACGAGAAGTTGGTGTCTGTCTGTCAGTCATTTTATTGGTCTACCTTCAACGGTTCCTGAGTTTAAAAACTCCAATGTGTAGTACTCGAAAAAATCGCAGAAAACATTACATGAAAACTATTTATATATATAAAAGTAGACAATTATAAAAGCTTTTGGTTTATATATCTGTACATAACAATATAAAAATAAAATCTTAAGATAACAAACATTTCATATCACGTAATTCTTACAGGTTCAGAACTGTCAAATAATATAATTTATCTTAATCATCGACATCACCCACCCTCGACAGATTTTTCTAACCCTTTCCTCAATTTGTCCACAAATCGTGACACATATATGACCCTTATGACCCCTGCAAATATCTGTCCTATACCTATCCATCAGAAAAATTTATGTTATATGCAATTAGACAATGTCAATGACCTTTTTAAATAATTGTACCTTGTGCGCTATAGCATGGTGCGGGTGACGTCTGTCAGTACTACATGACTGACATAACACTGCTGCATTTTCCTTTCTATTAAATGTTATTTGTAGCCTAGAACATTGTTATTGGACTTATTTAATTTACTACAGTTATTATATATTAATCTGGTATAACTAAAATACTAAAATATAATTTGTAAATCGCCAAATCTCAAGAGAGAAACGAAACATTACTGACAGTGTCACCCGCACCATGCTGCAGCGCACAAGGTATAGACTATTTATTGACAACCTGCGAATATAGTTAGTGACCTTGACTACAAAAACAAAAGATAGTGAGTTCGATTCCCACATGGTACCATTGTGTGATATATAAACTGTTGTTAAGACTCTCAGTCAACCTTGTGTAATATATCTATATATTTTAGAAAACTTGCTCTGAAATGTGACATTTTATTTTTATTAAAAAACTAACAAATTCATTTTATCATTGATAACGTTATCAGTGATAAATCGTTAACTATTTTTAATTTTTTTTGTTTTCGATAATTTCTCATAAAATGAAGTTATATCTATATATTTTGTAAGTTATATCTTTATCTTTTACATAATGCAGTATTACGATATCATAATCATAAAACATTATATTTATCTATTATATTTATCACATTTCGCAAACGACAAGCAAAAGCTTGCAAACACATTCCGTTGGTTTATTGTATTACATAGAATTACATAGAAACAATAATAATAACAAAATATATATAAAAACATAATTTAAAAATAGCATAGTCTGTGCATTTGCTATATTATAATCAAAACATATATATAATCTGAATTAATTAATATTATTATATATTTTAAAATATATAGAGAAACAAAGAAAATCTTATTAACTCAGTACACACAGTAACACATATGAGTGAAACAATGACATATTAAAAACACAATCAAGTGTTTCACAACATTAAATTCTTGTTCAGGAACTCTATAATAATAGAACTTAAAACAATTATCTAAAAATTTTGCGACCATGACTTCAAAATGTTATAATATACAAGGTTTATATAAATGGGATTTTTATATTATATTTTAATATAATCTTAGAGAAAATAAACTTATAAATAATAAATATATTAATATTCGAAGTTTAGTTTGAATCCGTTAAAAATCTTTATATCAACTTAATACAGGAAATAATCACAATTATGATTTATCATGAAATATAAGTATTTATACTGAAAGGTATGTTTTATAAGCTTTTACATGTATAGGTAATATTTGAAATTATATTGTAAATAACAGCCATATTGAGCTTATAAAATTACAAAATATATATATGAAAAATTTATGAATATGCAGGATTCGAACCCGCTACCTCTTCAAAACCATCATCAGTTCTGCACGTATCGAAAATTTATTCATTCAACATTTTTTTTTTATTTAATAAGCTCAACATGATTAAATAAGTTTAAAAAGAGTTTATTTTTATTGTATATTTATTTAAAAAGTAATAATAATAATTTTTCAAAGTAAAAGTTTTTCCGATTTTCTTTTATAAACTTATCAATATAAATGATTATCAGTTTGATATTATTATTCAGTGAACGCAGTTCATGTCAGGTCAACGACCTTTTATAAACCCGGTAAGATACACCCTGTAATGTATGATACCAAAAAGAAAACGAATCTTATTCCTTTAATATTATTATTATTTATCTTTTATATCTTTTTTGTATCTCTATTAAATGGAAATTAATTAAAATATCTGATATATTACAGTAACACTTCTATAATATTCTTTAGTAGTTTAAATAATTGATTTGAGATGTTATCATTTAAATATATAGGATTTTAATATTTTATACATGATATAATAGCTGGACTATTTTTTAATGCTATTGGGTAATTATCGATCAAGCTTTTTTTGGTAAGTGGTCTGAAGTCCATAACACCTTCAAATATACCATAATAATTTCACTTTTAGCTTTGAGGAGTTGGGAGAGTCCTGGAAATAAGAAGAAACAAATAAGGTGGTAGATTCGAGCATCCGGTTGGCTAAATACGAATTTACCTATAAAAATATGTACAATAAAAAATATTGATAGCATTTTTCGATATTGAATACAAGGAATTTGTTAATAAATCCACTAGTCACTATATAACATTGTATTATTGTTACAAAGGTGATTATTGTTCGATATAAATCAATTCGGTTCGCAATAACACGGTAACTTAGCAAAGACACAATTATAAAAATATTTAAAAGACGTATAGATAACAGTTTAAACATATAACATATACATTTTCTATTATATATAATTGTCTAGCTGTACTCACATAAATATTATCGGAATTTGTCCGACTAGTTTAGTTAAAAATATATATATACTATAATATTTTTGCATATATATATATAAATTTGGTTGTCTTAATGTTATTTTATCGTTAAACATGAACTATTTGTTTTCAAGCATAAACCCAAAAAAAAATTTGTTGACGAAAGCAATTACGTTCAACCCTTGCTAATAAAAATATCAATATAACATGTTCTCTGTTTTGTCACTCTCACACATTTGACGTAAATCGTTAGTGAGACAGTGACAAAACAGAGCATAAGTTCTAGTTTGTATCAATATTTTTAATGGTAAATCATTGTATGTATAGATATAATAATATAGAAGTAAAACAGATAAATGACTTCTAAAATAAAACTATTATGTATTTAATAATATTAAATACATAATAGTTTTAGGGTATTTTAATAGATTTTTGTAATTTAATAGATTTTGATAAACATAAGTATATCTGAATGTATTTGTTATATAGCGTATGTTTTATTTTGCGGACATATACAAAAACAAATAACAACTAATTTGGGTCAGATTTACAATAAACTTATAAGTGTATGGACTTTGTATTGACAAAACAAAGGACCATGTCATAATACTCAATAAATAATATCACAGCAAGAAACCGGACCAAGATGGTGGCAAAAAAGATATAGGATATATCATTTACTTGCACAAAAAGAACGAAAAACTTCATAGTTGGATATTTTACAATTTACTTGTAAAGATAAAAATAATTTTTTGATGTATATTAAATCAGCAATATCATATCTATTGTCCATTGTAAAGATATATTAAAAGACCAGGGTTCCTTGAACCTTGCGATGAATTTGTGTATACTCAAAGCTAATGGCTTTTCGTGAACAATTTCGTTAACCCCAAGACACCCAGGAGACAGATATTAAGCTGTTAGAATCTTCCAAATCGTTCGCCAGAAGTTTTGACATCTTAGTAATATTAATGACTGAAATGAACAGTTTGATCACTTTAAATTATTGCACCGTCATCTATCCAAAGTAATTGAAAGTTTGAATAACAAATTAAAACGTAGCGTACAACAGCATTTTCGAAAAACTCAGTTTTTCCTTCCGATCTGTCTGTCTGTATGTGTGTCTGTGTGTCTGTGTGTCTGTGTGTCTGTGTGTGTGTCGAATTTTATTTTTCGAATTTTGAAAAACTAAAGATGTATTTGGAATCAGCATCTAAATGTAGGATTCACTTTTCAAAATTATGTTGATTGTCCAACGGGAAGGTGGTCAGATCGGCCGCCGAAGTTACCGAAAAATGGAAAAAAAATTTCGAATTTTTAAATTTTTTAAAATTTAAAAATTAATTAATTAATTAATTAATTAAATTATTATTTTTTTCTTTTGTTTGTTAATTAATTTGCGATTTATAATTTGCCGATTAGGAGTTTTTCATAGCGGCAAGCTCGATTGCTGCGTGTCAGATGTTTCTATATAAAATAAGTTAATAATAAATGTGACCTAACTTGCTAACTAATATAGTTTTTGAGATTCCTCGTTTGTCATGTTTTATGTCTCAAATAAAAGTAAATAAAAGTTTAAAGTACAAGTTAACAAGTAGTATGCCTTTACCGCAGTGTTTTTCTAGATAAAATAATTAAATTAAGTTTGATATCCAAACTTAGCTATATATAAAAAAAAATTTAAATTTTAATAAATGTGACTTAACTGTACAAGGACTCATTAAAATATGAAATATAACTATTTTTTACGGATTTAACTCGCGTATAACTTGGTTACATTTTAATTTTAACCCGAGGTTTCGAATGCTTTGCAGCAATCGTCCACGTACACGAGATGTGTCTGACACATAAGTTAAATCTAAGAAAATACTTACTCACATAGTTTTTAAAATTCATACTATCAAACTACTCTTTTGTCATGTTTTTATGTCTCAAATAAGACACTTGAATATAACAAATATATATAATATCAATGTTTAAATTACTATTAAAACAGTAAAAGCTATCAACATCTATATTGCTATATGAAGACACTATATGTCACATATACTTTTTTTCCTTTTAACCCACTTGTACATGACATTAACAAAATATTATTATTTGATTGTACAAAAGCTAATTTGAAGCTTTAAAAACGGTGTTAAAGACAAACGAGTATTACAATATTATTAATTTGATCATATATTAAGAGTAGAATTCTGATGCTATTTTAAGTTTAATTAATAAAATTTAATATTTTTAATTTTTTGACATTACAAACTTGTAGCAATCGTTTTATAATTCAATTATTTAACTTTAATTAATATTATATATAACCTCTTCTACAGAAAATATATTTTTAGAATATTGTAAAACATATTTCTAATTATTATAAGAAAAATTAAAAGTCTCATATAGTACATAAAAGTCAACGTAAAAGACTATTATTACAAGTGATATTATATCTAATGATACATAAGCCTGTTCAGTCTCAACATATGTTAACATACAAGTTTATTACGGATATACAAGTGACAGCCGTAAGGCTTTCCGGCTGAGCAGGACATTGACACGGACCTTTTTATTTCTAGCTAATTCTTTACATTATTGATTTATAAATTTACTATTATGAGTTGAGTAACAAACGTGGTTTGTTGATCAGTTCCTAGAATCAGATCCTTAATGTCACGCCCACTGCTGGTTCATATCCTTAAAGAAAACAATATTGAATGCAATACAGTGTTTATAAGTATTGTTTTGTTTCAAGGTCTTGCATTATATTTATTGTTATATATATAAACATCTGACACGCGGCAATCGAGCTTGCCGCTATGAAAAACTCCTAATCGGCAAATTATAACTCGCAAATTAATTAACAAACAAAAGAAAAAAAAATTTAAAATAATTAAATTAAATTAATTAATTAATTAATTAATTTTTAAATTTTAAAAAATTTAAAAATTCGAAATTTTTTTCCATTTTTCGGTAACTTCGGCGGCCGATCTGACCACCTTCCCGTTGGACAATCAACATAATTTTGAAAAGTGAATCTTACATTTAGATGCTGATTCCAAATATATCTTTAGTTTTACAAAATTCGAAAAACAAAATTCGACAGACACACAGACACACATACAGACAGACAGATCGGAAGGAAAAACTGAGTTTTTCGAAAATGTTTGTAACAAAAATTATTTAGCATTAACCTTCTGAGTAAAATAATTTAGAATTTGCTTTAGCCCTTATTCATCAAATAATAGACATATTTTTTTGTAATATGCAGATATTTTGCAACAGCACTTGTATTTGAGTTGATACGGAAGAACAAAATACATATTAAGAAAGTACTGGTAGTAGCCTGAGGGTTTTTAAGTTGTTTTTTTACTATATTTATATGAACCATGAAATAATGATTGACATTCTGATTATATGTCATTGTTGAGTTTTACTTTATAATAAATAATGATATAATCAGTTAGTTACCTTAATGATTTATATTATAAGAAATTCTTAAACGAATTATTTTTCTATATATTAGCTGTAAAAAACGATTGCATTTTAAAATAACTTTTAAGTACAGAAGCAAAGATATTTTTATACACAATATATAACACGGAAATATATATATTAATCGAATTTTGTTAAAACTTGTGACGAGGTTAGCTGACCGATGTCTTTCTTTGTTCACCCGTTGCTAGTTGCTTAACTATGCTGCCTTTCTATTCACATTCTATACAAATATACCATTGAACGAATTATAGGATACCTATTAGCAAAACCTGAATTCAAACCGTACGACTGATTATGAAATACTATGTATTATATATTCTGCAGGACTGCAATATTGCAAAAAAATCTTTGTTGCACATTAAAAACACAAGACACGTACATTATTTTTAAATTTAGTATATTAAAAATACGTAAACGTAACGGTTAAGTAACTGATGCTATCTAAGTCTCACATACGTTGCGCGCTACATACTGTGACCACGAAATTCTTTAGCTATGACCGCCACATGACTCGAGGTCGCACATTTTATTGACATCTGACATTGTTCTAGCACTACAGACCAATTACCCACAGAAATTGCCTTACTTTTTAATTATATCCGTTCAGTATAAATAAGGTTGAGTGCCAGTCGAATTTATCAGTCGGCCGTGCACGGTTTGAAGTGATCTCGTTCAGACAAACACAGACCACGTTCACAATGAAATCGATGGTGGTGTTCTTTGCTCTCGCCGCTGTGGCTTGCGGCTCCATTGTGCCTCTGGCGCAGCCTCTGCACCATCCCGCTTTGGTGCTGGACCCCCATGGACGTCCCCTCGACACCGCAGCAGTGATCAACGCCCGCGATTTACATCTGCAAGCTAAAGCTCTGGAGCACTCTTCAATTGCCCACGGTGCCATCATTGCTCCTGCCGCTCACGCCGCAGTCATTGCTCCTGCACTAGTAGCAGCCCCTGCCGCCGTGTCCCACCAATCCCGTGTGGATATTCGCCACAGCCCTGCCATCGTAGCTGCACCTGTTATTGCCGCAGCTCCTGTGGTTGCCGCACATGGAGCTTATGCTTCACCATACTTGGGCCATTCAGCTCACGGTCTTGGTCTCGGACATGGACACTACCTGAAGAAACGCTCTCTGGGACACTATGCGTACAGCGCACCCATCATCGCTCCCGCTGCCGTCTCTCATCAATCTCGCGTTGATGTAGTGTCTAGCCCAGCTATTGTGTCCCACGCCGTGGCTGCACCCGTGGTCTCACACGCTATCGCCGCCCCCGTGTACGCCCACGCCATCGCCCCTGCTGCAGTATCGCATCAATCTCGTGTGGATGTTCGCTCCAGCCCCGCTGTCTATGCTCATGTAGCCCCAGTAGCCCACAGTGTCATCGCCGCTCCCCTCGCTCACTCTGCACTCGCTTATGCACCTCTGGCCCATGGTGCCGGCCATTTGGCTCATGGTTGGTGAAGAGCTCCTCTGACGAACTAATATAATACAAAACGTGAAAATAAAAAAATATTTATAAACAAAATAAAATAATTTAAAAATACCAAAAACTTGTTATAATTTATTTACGTAATAATCAAAATGAGTACTTAAACAGAATTAAAAATATGTTCATTCCTACTTTTTTTCTCACAGAATACACACTATTCTCAATATATTTTACGTACACAAAGTACGAAGATTTATAAATATATTAAATATATATAATTAAAATATTAAAAAATAAAAAATATTAAAAATATATTAAATATATATATATATATATATAATTTTAAAAATATATAATAAATGGAACATCTAAATTTGTAAGAACTTCTAGGAAGTACAAATAGGAAATAACACACAATATCTATCATCATCATTCATTCATTTCATTCATTCATTCATTCATTCATATCATTAGCTATCATCGCCCAAAGTTTCAATATCTTTATAACATGGTTATTATTTAAAAAATGGGGGAATGAAATAGTAATATATTTCGTGATAAACAAATTCAACATGAAAGGCCATTTTCATGTTGAAATTGTTCATACAATACATTGTTAGGTTGCTAACATACAATTTTATTACAATTTTAATAAATCTTAAAGTTACGGATAAGAAAAATTATTACGTATTAGTATGTCATTCAGATAGTTTATAAACAAGAGTTTTTATATCTGGAATGCTGGCTATAATTAAGAAAATTTTATAATTTAAAAGTAAAAATATATTTGTTACAACTTTCAATTTCCTTTTAATCTTTTATAAGCATTATTAAATTGATTTGTTAATAATTAATAATTCAATCCTAATTCAGCAATTAATAATAATATTACCGGAAAAGACTACTCGTTTGTTTGTTTAAACGGCTTAATTGTCGAAACTACCTAATGAAATTGTATACTTATTTCTGATTATGAAAGACAGGTTCACGAGGAAGGCTATAGTAATAGGGTGAATCCGAGGGCGAGGCAAATATAAACAAAAATATATAGCATAGTACCCCAAAAAAAAAGGATACATCCATTTATAATGTACACAAATAAATAAATCAAAATAATAAGAGATTATAATTATAATTTATACTAACATGTGTTTAACTCTGACGTAGAAAGGTTGGATTTCAAGATTATGGTGTTCTGTGTATTTTTCTGTTTTCGCATTATATCCTGAAACAGATGAACCTATTTTGATGCGTTTTTTTTATTAAAAGCTTTGGCTATAAAAATAGTTCTTAGTTATATTTTGTTCAAATGATCTTCAAGATATTTAATATTAATGGAGACTAGTGACAGAATTACACACGATATGAAACATATAATAATTTCAAAAATATGTTTAATTTATTATATTAAAAGATCTGCTATCTGCTGCCAGTGATATCGTTTCAACACTCGTCATCTCTCAAAAAACAATCATTTGTGTCAGAGTTGTTTTAATTTTAATAAAGTGAGCAAGACCATGAAAGCTAGAAGCTATTACAATAATTAATTTAAACATAACATTATTCAAGGTGTTTATTATATGAATAAAATTTGAATTGTATATAAAAATCTAGGTCTTCCATGATTGCATAACCGGAAAAGCATTAACATACATATATACTATTATATATATATAACTTACTTTCCTGGCTTTATAAATTAAATTAAAATAAACAAACAGATTAAGATTAATTTAAATAATATTTTAAAGCTAATATATATCAATATACGGCTATATATATTATTATTATCGGAACCTGCCTGACTAGTTTCGAACCCATTCGAGGTCCTTATTCATGAGCTCTGAATATGGAGGAATGGCGGCTTGAACTGCGGGATCATAGATCACGAAAGATTACATATTATAAAGTTATTTGTATAAATATATATTTTTAAGTATTAAAACAAATTAAACTTGTAAATATTTTTAAATTTTTGAGTAAAGCCGTACGTTTCCATGATAATAACAATTATATGTTCCAAGGAAGACGAGGTGTGAACTTTGCATGTATTTACGCACGATTGCAATATAATTTTGATAAATACGAACTTAATATAACTATACATATACAATTAAGTGCTCGGCCGCGTCAGTTTGTATGTATGAACGCTATGGAAGTATTACATATTATAAAATGAAGGACTCAGCTGTTTCTATCTCTTTGCAGGAACATGATAAACTCAAGAACCAACAAATGGATTCTGGTACAGTTTTTACTAATATATAGTGTGATTCTTGAAGAAAATTGAAGTATATAATTCATTATGGTTTTGTATTAATTGACTGTTATTTAAAAATTATTTACACAATTTACACAATTATTGACAAAAATTTACTTACTAAGTAGAAATAACTCGCTTTTTAATATTAATGAAAAGGATAACATTTACCGAAATCGAAGCAAAGCTGGGTGAGGAAGCTAGTATTTATAATTGTAATTAATATATCAATTACGTAATTAAATTAAAACATTGCGGAAATAATTCAATAATAGCTAGTAGGTGTATGTTCGTCAGTAGTCACGGTCACACTAAAACATTCAAAAATACTACAACGCAACTATAAACTACGTAACTTAATAGTCGTTTAAAATATACGTTACTTGGTATAATAAAAACATATATTTACTATATTAACATATATATCATAGTATATTAGCATAATTATAATTAGATATTACAAAAGACGTAACATTCGCAAAATGCAGTTCTTATACTAAAATAATAATAATGTTTGGGAGGTATTTATAACTATAAATAATATAGTTATTATTTAAAAATCGGTTAAAATACACTAATTTAACTATTTTAAATATGATAATAATACCCGCCATGAGATCTTCGTATTTCTTTCTGTTACTACCGACAATACGTTACCTTAATATTAATTGATATATTATTATAACTATTTTAATATTCAAAAGAGAAATATATGATAATAATAAAAGTTATATATGTATCACACTTAACACAATTTAACATATATTAATAACTATTTGCAAAGTAGAGCCTGACGTATAATTGCAATGGACGTCATTTTAAATAAAAAACGGACATTGAATGAATATTTTGAAATATTTGACAGAGATTATGCGTTCTTCTTGGCTGAATTTTTTTTTGTGTTTCCGTCCACTTTTTTCATAACTAACTAAAACATCGTTTAAGGATATTACAATTAATACAGTATTCAAATATATACATACTAGTATGCTAAGACCAGCTAGTCACAATAGATAATATAAAAAATTTGAAAGGGCGCGCAAAATTTCCCCATGCAAAGTCTATGGGAAAAATTAATTTTTTGACTAATTTCTGCAATTAGGCTAATGAGATTTGAGAGTTGTCACTATTTTTCAGCAGTGTAGCATAATGAGACCTTTGATTTGAGCCATCAACGATATTTTTCCCTTTAGTGGTTCTCGAGCTACAGTGTGCCAACGAAATCGCTTCCTGCATTAATATATAAGATAGTGTTTTTATTATAATATAGTTATTAATTACCAACATTATAATGACTAAGTGAAAGGGCAATGCCAAATAGTGTAAAAAAAGGAATCAACCTTGTCCCTTGATACTTTTACATATGCTGTATACAATATATTTACATGTATATAATTTAACTAGATGTCATAACAAATATATCAAAATAGTTATTTATTAGTTCCTAACGCGGAAAAAAATTACTGTTAATGATAAAGATGATTAAGACGGATTATTTCGGTTTCAGGTACAATTTTATAGCTTTTTCATTATTGGCACAATTAATTAATAAACCACTTTCTATTTAAATATTATAGATATATTAAAATTTATTAGAATTAAGTAAAACGTTACATTCTACATTCTTCTATGTCAATATGAGAGCTCATACGGTCTAAAAGTGCAAGTAAACTATTGAAATTTTTGAATAATTAATATTATATCTAAGCAGCTAATATTTACATATATGCCTCACTATATACTAACCACGAAACAACTGACATTCGTTACAAGGTTACATATAATATTGATACCTGACATTGTGTAGCTTAACCCTTGAATTACTCACAGAAATCGCCTTACTTTTTAATTTTGAGCATTCTCTATAAATATCCGAGTGAGCAAGTCAAAATTATCAGTCGGCCGTACACGGTTTGAAGTGATCTCGTTCAGACAAACACAGACCACGTTCACAATGAATACGCTGGTGGTGTTATTTGCTCTCGCCGCTGTGGCTTGCGGCTCCTACGTGCCTCTGGCGCAACCGCCTCACCATCCTGCGTTGGTGTTGGACCCCCATGGAAGACCCCTCGACACCGCAGAAGTGATCAACGCACGTGCCCTTCATCTGCAAGCTAAAGCACTAGAGCACTCGATTGCTCCCGCTGCTATTGTAGCCCCTGTCGCCCATGCTGCAGTCGTTGCTCCTTACTCTTCATCATACTGGGGCTATGCCGGTCTTGGTCACGGACATTACTTGAAGAAGCGCTCTCTGGGACACTATGCGTACAGCGCACCCATCATCGCACCCGCTGCCGTCTCTCATCAATCTCGCGTTGATGTAGTGTCTAGCCCAGCTATTGTGTCCCACGCTGTGGCTGCACCCGTGGTCTCACACGCAGTTGCCGCCCCCGTAATTGCCCACGCTATTGCTCCCGCCGCAGTATCACATCAGTCTCGTGTAGATGTGCACTCTAGCCCCGCAATTGTGGCTCACTCCGCTCCAGTTCTGGCTGTATCTCCTCTCGTGAATGCTCATTCCGCTTACGCCGTACCTTTCTTGGGTCATTCTGGTCTCAGTGTTGCTGGACACGGACATTACCTGAAGAAGCGCTCTCTGGGACACTATGCATACAGCGCACCCATCATCGCACCCGCTGCCGTCTCTCATCAATCTCGCGTTGATGTAGTGTCTAGCCCAGATATTGTGTCCCACGCCGTGGCTGCACCCGTGGTCTCACACGCTGTCGCCGCCCCCGTGTACGCCCACGCCATCGCCCCTGCTGCAGTATCTCATCAATCTCGTGTGGATGTCCACTCCAGCCCCGCTGTCTATGCTCACGTAGCCCCAGTAGCCCACAGCGTCATCGCCGCTCCCCTCGCTCACTCTGCACTCCCTTATGCGTCTCTGGCCCATGGTGCCGGCCATTTGGCTCATGGTTGGTGAAGAGCTCCTCTGACGAACTAATATTAATATGTAAAATGTAAAAAAAATATTTATGAAAAATATAAATTGTAAATAACAAAGAGTTTTTATTTTTCTAATCATATATACTCAACTGTCCTAGAACACTATTAATAAAGTTAAACACAAGGATTCTTCGGCAAAAACAGACAGACAGACAATAAAATCATACAATACACAAAAATTACTAAAGGCCTATATAATTAGAGTTGAAATATTACCATCGTGTTTTAAATATTAGGCAACCCTGGGGAATCAATCTTACACTTAAGTAATATCAGAAGAATCTTAACATCGTGTACTTAATATAAATATAACTTTGTTTAACGTCATCTAATGTCACATAATTGAATTATGTCTTTATAGTTTTTACGTTTCATAGTTTCCAGCAAAAATAAAAGGTTTTGACAATTCTTTAGAATAATAAAACAACTGATATGCAGTTGACAAATATTTATATTTCTAATATTTAACATGAGTATTACAGCAAAATTGTTATTTTAGTATATTTATTTACCAGATGGTAGAGTATACGATTGGTTGATGCAGATGTGCTGCAGCGGGAGCAATGTAAACAGATCGGGCATCAACAATAGATGGTACATTTCCTACTATTGAGGCAACAGGTTGTACAACTTCAGAATGGGCGACGACTGCAGGCTGCAAAGCTACTGATGAAGAAATCTTAGAGTCCACGCGAGACTGATGAGATACTGCAGCAGGGCCGGAGTAAATTACTTCAGCTGGAACTGAGTACACAGATGGAGCTTGGTATACAGCTTGCACAGGTGATACTATAGCTGGCTGTACGTGTAAGTTATGTGCTGCGACGACAGGTGAACCAGACACAACGGTTTCAGAAGTATGAACGTCTTGACGGGACTGGTGAGATACTGCTGATGGCGCTGCGTAGAAGGTTGCCGCTGGCGCAAGGTAAAATGAAGCTGGATTTATAGCTACTGCATGGCCGATAGATCTCTTCTCTGCGTGACCAGATTGCTCACCAGTAGGAGCAGCAAGAGCAACTGCGAAAACTACACTTAACACCACCAAAGTTCTCATTTTGAACGGAGGTCTGTATTAAAAGGATACAAGAAAGATACTACGTACCGTACGGTTGACTGACGATGTTTCTATAAGTTAGCTATTTATATGGGATGTTACAATTAATTTAAATTATTAATTGTAACAAAAATCTTGGTGTCCTTGAATATTAACGATGAATCACTAATAAAGGTTAAAATTGATTTTGTTAATTTATCAACAAAAAATATTTATGACTAATTGACATTTATAACATTAACTGCTGCCAAAAAATATACCAAGCGTAAATATATTATACAAAATGAGAGGCTCAGTAGTTTTGTAAGACTTTTATTAAATATAATGGGTTCTAACTCTTAGTCAATTCTGAGGATCTTAAAGTTCTAAAACTTTCTTCTACGTTCTAAAACTAGACTTTCTTGTCAAAAGAGAATACTTAGTATCGATGTAATGTTCAATAATAACACCTTATTTAATCAATGTAATACTAGATTCCGCCTGCAGCTTCGCCCGCGTCGCTTTCTGGCCATTATAAAAGGTCCGTTTTTATATTATTGGTCGCCCGCCCAAAGATTCGAGCTTATTAAGTCAAGAGTCGTTAGTATCCAGTTCAATGGTGTATATTTGAACCAATATTCGATGCATTTTGACACCAACTGGACACAGACAAGCAAAAGAATAACTTTCCACGTCCTACTATTATATTTAGTGAAGATATCACACATTGAGTTAAAACCATTTCCTAATAGTTTAATATACATATGAACAACGGAAGTCTAAAAACTGGACTTAGTGCCCTATAATTATGCAAATTTTAAATACTCTATTTAAATTTCCTCAATTTTAGTTATAATTAATAAACTATGTTTTTATAACAAGTTTTAAATGGAGATAAGAATCCATTTTATATAAATTGACTGATACTGATTTTATAAATAAAATAAATTATTATAAATACTTTAATCATCTAAATTAAATATATTTTCATGGATTTTCTATATTTTTTAGACTTGGATCCATGATTACTGTTACATATAATCGGCGTTGGTCTGTTCACGCCGTGATTGTAAAATTCACGGAGTTCATAAATTAAAACCTCCAATGGGTTCAAAATCAGTCGAGCAAAATACCCATAGTATTAAAGTGATTATCAGATTTACTCATTGAAACAATGGAACAGTTTCTCTGTATGTCCTTTCTGTCCAAGTAAAATGTGGATGTGCTTAACCAGAAGGAATAGGCTGTTACTAATATGCTTCTCCACTTTCACGGAATATAGTCAGGCATTAACTTGAACTGTAGATATAAAAAACGGAAAGAGAAAAGAGAGAAAAAGAGGTTAGGCGGATAAGAAATATATCTTGTCTGTCATCGCTTCATGTTTGAATTTGATACAATACTAATAATTCAATTTCGACGAAATCATTTATAATTTGAACGAAATCATTTATAATTTGAACTATAAGCATCAATATCCATTTTATTTGACATGCAAATTAAGAATAACATTTAATTCATTTTGTGAGATTTATTTCGAGATTGTTATATTTTGAAATAATATTTAGCTTTAATTTCTATTTTACAACGTATAAGAAACAATACAAAATCTGTAATGATATTGGTGTTTCGTTATACAGACCGGACATATTTCTGTACTCTAGACAGTCCAAGCGCAATATACTTTTGAAACTTACAGTTCCCTGAAAATCAAACATCACCAAAGATCACACGTTTAAAATAGAGAAGAATTATATACTGAATACTAAACTGATCAGGAATAGGTTTAAAATTAATTTGTACGCTGCAGAAGTTGTAGTTAGAGGTATAACAGCTAAATCTCTTTATAACCTCTTTAAAGATAACATCCTTTCTAGAACTATCATCAGTTCATTTCTAGAACATACTTCAAATCTTTATTAGTATGCGCAATTAATGGGGGCCCCTTAAAATTACAACTTGATCTGGAAGTGGTTAATCGATGGACTGCTAAGCGTTGTCTTAGTCATAAATGTTATTTTAAGAACTTTCTTTCTAAAATAAATGTCTTAAATGTCTTTCTAAAATAATGATTGCTTGATATCAGATTACTTCATAATCATGGATCAATAATAAAGAAATAAAAAGAATATATAGAAAAAAAAAATAATTTAATTTTAGTGACTATAATTCTTCAAAATTATATAGAATAGATGCAATTACATACTATTCGTTATTTTCAACACTGCACTCTATAAATTTATAAAGATAGTAACAAGCCTTAGATACATAAAGCTTAAAATGTTCAGGTTTAGGCAGGCTGCATAGAAGGTTTTCTTTTTATAGTACAGATGGCGTTATAAAAGATTTACTATTTAAAACACTCACTAATATCAATAATAGTTTTATTACCATTACATGTCTGCAAAGTCGATTTTAATTTAGGTTTATTTACTTTATCTCCTTTTAATAAAACCTAAAACTAACAAGTATAAAATTTTATAATGTATATTGTCAAATTTTTAATTAGACCTTTTATCTTTTAGATTAGTTTGGAGAATTCCTTAAATATTTCTACAATTATTAATTTTAAACAACGTCCTCTTTTGTATAAAATACAAATCATGTTGTATAGAACCTGCCTCAGTCTCACCATTCTATAGGTTTAGGAAATTATTTACTGTTTAATTTCCATAGATGGCAGTGTCACAAATAATAATTTTAAATTAATATATAACAAATGATTTTAAACATATAATATGAATGAGCAACTATTTATTCATTGCTTGTAGTCCAGACTCACGGGATAAAAATAAATATTAATACCATTACGTGTATAGATATAACATAAATAATATGAAAGGGGTAAATCATCTTGTGCACCCCTACTCATACGCTATCTTTTTTTCTGTACAATTGTATACGTCAAGGTTGTCTGGCAGAGATCGCTGCTTAGCGATAAGGCCGCCTCTTGTACATTATTTAATAAGATATGTATTGTTTTGTTTTAAATTTCTAGTGTTATTGGTGTACAATAAAGAGTATTATTATTATTATTATTAAACACTAACAAGAATGTTAGCCTAAATTTTGAACCTTATTTTGATTTTTGCTGTCGAATCCTACAAAATGGGTGTATTTTTATTTTTGTTGTCATAATTGTAGTTAATTTGATTCCATATATATATTTAAGTTTTATTTTTTGTGCACCTTGTATTATAATTAGAAAAACACTGTGTACTATAAAATTATATATTCTTCTACTAATTCTCTGTCTTGTGGATTGCTGTAATAGATCTCTAGTAGAGATAAGCTCGCCCTTTGTGTTAACTTCATTATTCATAAGTTTAAATATTTTCTATGTGTACAATAAAGTGTTAAATAAAACGGGTTTATATAACTTACTTCTAGTTATTATTATTAGTTCGATATCGTTAATAAAAACAAAAATGCTTCCGTACCAACTCGTATTTAAATAACTCGACCGTTCATTCGACTTGAATTGAATAATTTTAAAAATTTGTACAATGTAGTCAATAAATAACTTCTAACACATAGATATGCGCATCGGCCATTTTGATTACCAATTTTTTTTTTGTGTTATAATTTCATATTAATAGTCATTACTTTAAGAAAGCATTCTCGTTTACAAATTTCTTAATAAGTGATTGACAGATAAGTGGAAAGCATCCTAAAGATTTCTTTGCAAAGTAAAAGTTATGCAACAAAATAATGTTATTGCCATACTAAGTATTTTAAATTTAAATTGGAACTCATCTATTCTTAATTTAAATTTAAATAAGACTAATGTAGATGTAACCAATTCCAAGGAGTTCGTATACTCGCTGTATTGACTTTGTGGCAGCACCACCCTCTCACTGATAATACTGATATCTGGTAGCCGAAGTACCTGTAAGGTACGTATCGTATGGTATAAAAGACATTAATCTTACAAATTTCTTAATAAGTGATTGACTGATAAGTGGAAAGCATCCTAAAGATATTTTTTTTCCAAAGTAAAAGTTACGCAGCAAAATAATCGTATTTTTACTCCCATATCCATTATTTTAATATTAATTTTGACGTCGTCTAATCTTAATTTAAATTTTAATACGAATGGTGTAGATATAAGCAATTTCCAGGAGTTTGGCTGTGTTGACACACCGCTGTGTCGATGTGTCGCTGTGTTGTTGTGTTGTTGTGTGGCAGCACCACCGCCTCACTAATAATAATGTTTCTTAATACAAATTATTTTTTTTACAAGACACTTTTTTAGTTTTATAGTTACAGGGTCAGAAAATTATTAATAATTATTAAAAATAGTTATTTCCATAGATCTGAAACGATTACAACAAGAACTTATAGGGTTTGTCTATACATACTTATATGCTTATTCATTTATATAACCAATAATATTAATTATATAACGATTGATATCGTCAATAAAACATAAATTCGCTTAACAAAGATGTTCATATCACTTAGGGGTATGAAAAATATTTTACATCCTTTTCTCAGATCCACCAAATATACACACAAAATTTTATAAGAATTTGTGAAGCTGTGTCGAAGGAGTTTGGATACAAACACTGTAATAAAAGATATTTAAATATTAAATAAAACACAAATATTTTTGAATTAAATTTTAATATTATTTAAGTCTAGAATACTAAACTAAATCAATACTACAAAACAATTAATATGCTCAAAACTCTTCTTTCGTCTCCGCCTCCTGGTATCTTGGATCCATTAACACGCTCCAAGGGACTCAACGCATTTACAACAGTCGCTATGTTTTATACATGAATGAATGCACTTACCATCTGGAGCATCTTGTGCTCTTATATAAAAATACGAAGAAAATTTGTAATTTCAATATGAATAACAAAGGATTACATGACCTCCCTTTAAATAAACAATGATTTCCTTCCATAAATAACAATTATTTATGTAAAAACCCACGCCATCCAGACCGGAACCTTGACAGGAGTACAGGGAAGCCCAGCATTGCGTGGTGTAGCGTGAATCGAACAGAAGTAGGTCAAGTGAATCAAACAATGCAGAACATTGAGCATATTATTACTAAAAAAATATTGATTATATCACACATTATATATCACAAAATATTATGTGTATTAAATAGTATTATTATTGTATTCTGAGATATATTTTAGCTATAAAAATAAAATATAAATCTGTTAGAATAATGATTAAAAACACTACTTGGTTGATATACATTTTAATCTTGATATAACTTATAAATGTACATATTTTGTTGATATATTTTCTGTATGTAACAAATTATATTAAATTAAAAATGAAAGCAAACCGTAAGTTTATTAATAAACTCTAAAGGCCTCTCTATACATTATTGTCCATTGAATAAGGCTGGCGCGGCCTCCAAATGCATTGCAATAGAAACAATTCGGGAAACCCATTCAGCTTGCAACATCGAATTACCAGTAATTTGACAAACAATCCATGATATTCAGGACCCAAGTAGATATTGTATCCTCTTTTTAAGCCATTGCATTTGGGATTTTATATAAAATTTATATTGGTACTAAGTATCTTGTAATTGTCATTTAAAGCAAGAGATTTCAAACCAATAAGTTTACATAAAAACAAGTATTTATTTGGTCCACCACTGTTCATGGCGAGTGGAGCTGGGCGAAGCATTGTGGCTAAATGAGAATTATAAAGGTGATAGCAGAGTAAATAGTAACTATAATCTTAAGCCCAATAAGAACTCGCACGTGCGATTTCAAAACGTTCCACATAATAACTCTTTTGGACACACTTTTACCATTAAAAAAAAAACTGCAATCACAAATGTCACCAAAAAATTACAGGACTTATAAGTCACTGTCATTGACAACTCTATCAATTTTCGACATCTTACCATTATTAGTCTAGAAGTAGCGTTAGTAACGAAAAACACTTTTGTACATTAAGAACTTCGCTTCGCTCAGCAAAAATACGAATTCAATAAAACATACATACAATAAAACGTACAATACACGAATAAAAATGCGCATTCTTAATCGTTATTCGTTCAATAAAATATAGCATTATTTTGTTGAATAACAACATTGTTTTCAAAAGAGATGTATGTTGAAACTAAAATTATTATCTCGTTTTAGTTTTAAATAAAAATAATTAAAATAACTTCACAAGTCATGAAGTTTAACGACCTGATGTGGATTGATCTGAGTTTCATTAAACATCTGAGATAGAAATTTGAACATCTATGCAATAGTTAGCGGTATCTGTGATGCAACAAGACGATGCCCTCCATGGATCTATAGATATTTAATATTGAAATTAAAAAAAAAATTAAAGAAGCAACGATATATCTTAAAATAAGATTCTTTGCTTATATTGTTGCAATGTTCTTTAATAAATCCTACTATTATTAATTTTATAAATTCGAAAGTTACTCTTTCGCGCCAAAATTACTATACAGATTTTGATAAAACTTAATAGTAATATAGTTTATACATCATAATAACATACAGACTACAATGTACAAGGGGCAACTTGATATATAATATTTTTCATCAACACACCACGCGGGTGGATTCGCCTGCAGAAGCTAGTTATATATAAAAAATCTTATGTACCAAAATGTATTTTTAAATATGCTCCATCAAAGAATAATTTCATTTCCAAAAACAAGTAATCAAATAAAGTTTCATATTCTATGAACATAATAATACTCTAATACTTCAAATTGTCGCTTATATTTTCCGTATACTATTAACTAGAGCAGAAAGCATTTTATTTAAGTACGATGGTTGTTGCTGTCTGTTAGTTATCTACACTAATATTATAAAGAAGAATAGTTTGTTTACACGAGATAATCTTCAAAACTATAGAATGGATATGAAAAAATCTGATTTTAATGGTCAGGTTCCTTAAAAACACTATGACTCTTAGTTATCCTAATAATAAATAAAATCGTTCATCCGCGAGCGGAACCGCGAGTAACAGTTAGTTAATTTATATAATTGTCAACAAAACTATATTTATATAAACCATACTTAGTTATAATTTCTTAGCAAAACTCACTTTCGTTCAAAATGGTGTCACAACATGACGTCATAAATAAATACACTCAGATATTACATAAGAAAATACAAACCTATGAGAACTAAAAAAAATATTCGTTTTAAGATTAAATGAACGTTAAATATTATAAATTGGAAAAATTATAATTGAAAAATATAATAATTTGGAAAAATTATAACGCTATATATTAGAGTTATAAAACTTACTTTAAAGCATTAATTGTGTCTAGATTTATTTTATAACAGTATAAAAAAAATTGAATCTATAGTCTAAGTAGGATTTTATTCATCAAAATAATAATACACTCGTAATATCCCTTTCAACTAAGTTACATTTCATATCTTTTCGTTTGGTTTCGTTTCGTTTGGTTTCGTTTCGTTTCGTTTCATTTTATATCATTTCCGTAAGATCTTATTCGTCAATAAAGTAAAACACTCGTAATACGCATTTCACCTAAGTTACCCTAAGCATAAACAATGCGGCAAGTCATAGATGTAGTTCAGCGAACTCTTGCACAAGAAACTACGTTAGTCTGTTGCGCCCGCGCAGGTCCGGTTCGCGCTGCACTGGAAAGCACGTCTTGTGCAAACGCACAAACATAAATCCTGATAGCAAACCTTGAAAAAAATTGGTCAAACGATGACTAATAAAGAATCATAATATCATTGAATTCTACATTAAAAATAATAAAAAATATATTTTATAATAATCTTTATAATTATATTATAATACATTTAATATTGAAATGCCTATTCAATAATATATATATATTTGTTGTATATACGAGTTCGTAAAAATATTTTTTAAAATGCTGAAACTGTTATTTATATATAAAATTTCTACATAAATCTAGCTATGAAATACAAGTTTGTGTTTATTATTTTAAAATATATCAAAGGTAATAATTTTATTTTAGTATAAAACAAATTAATACAGTATTTCAACACTTCTATGGATCGCTCGTTGAACTCCTTTACTTGGTACGAACAACATGTTTTTAGGAGTTACGTAACGTAACTCTTTCAACTTGAGGTTTTAGGTTTTACAATTCAACATATTTAATTATACAATTGCATATGTTGGAAATAATGAATGATTGAACATACAAACAGGATAATACTGCGTAGTATATATATGTTATTATATAAATATTTACAATATATTTTATACTCTTTTACAGCTAGGCTTAATGCTTAGAAATCGTCATCATTTTGATCATATAGCAAACATATTAAATTTATATTACAAATGTACATAAAATTTTCGTCTGCGGTAAAATTTTGGTACTATTAAGAGAACTGAGAGTACCTTTATACAATGTACCAGATAGATTTGATTTGCTTTCCTGATGAATCTGTCAATCATAATCAAAAAGAATTTTTTAAATCCATTCGGTAATTTCAAATATTAACACGTTTAAACAAACGAACTTTTTAGCTTTATAATATTAGTATAGATTTATTTTATTAAAAGTAACTAATAACAAAAAATATAGTTATTTTTACAACAAGTTAATCGCTGTCATTGAATAAATATAATATTAATATAGAACTCTATTACTTCTATACTGTATTTAATGTTATTTGTAAACAAAGCTAATTGTATCTTCCACAATGTCTTAATCTTTCTTTTTATCTTTCTTTTCATTTATCTTCTTTTCTTTCTAATTTGTTTAAAGTATTCTGCGCATGTTTAAACAAACAATAATTAACCTTATTGTCTTAAGGTAAAAGTGAAAGTTTGCTGTCGTTATATCCTTATAAATAGTATATAACCTACATATATATAATAGGAATCAGTTAGATAACAATATGACACAATATATGCATTGTATTCAGTATTATAACTTGCAAATTAACATATTCGTGACTAAGTATTGTTAAATTATAAACCCTTATATACATTAAAATATATTATATTAATATATAATGAAAATTTACTTGTCATATAACCAATTAATGGGTAATGTATGAATTGGGGAAATAGTTGAGTTATTCGATAACATTATTATATTTATATATATAAGACACATATTCTTTCACACACACACGCAAACACCCAAAATAAAATATATACATATATAAATGTACTTATTATTATACTTTATTATATATATTATTAACTTTGTTTCTAGATTGTTTATATGTATTTTTTAGTTAATTGCTGTTGGAATAAGCACTATGCAATCATAGAATTAAATGTATGTTATAAATCTTATACTTACATTAATATTGTTAGCTGAATATAAATACATCTATTATAACAGTATCCTAGTACTTATTAAAACTTATCGCGATGTATTATTTTGGCAAAGATACAGGACAATACCTAAAGATCCGTCAATATGACCTCAATATTGACATCATTGCTTAATCTCGTTGGAATACAGTCATGAATGAAGCAGAGATACCACCAATGACGCTTCAGACGTCATCACCGGTACCACGACATTCAAATACAGGATACCGTATCGTTATTTCCAAACTGATTTCGATTATTTTGGAACGACTTGATCTCCAAAACATACCTTGGTAGAGGCTTGACTCGGTCATCTTACAAAATCCAACTGCGTGCATCTTTAGGTTTGTCGAAGTATAAAGCTTGGTAGTGGAAGGAGAGGCAGTCATTCGAACGCTAACAGAGCGCCAGTAAAGTGGTGAAAACTTAGACATATTAAGGTGATAAGGAAGAAAGTTTTCGATAAAAGTAAGTTTTGTGGTTCCTATTTTTTTTTTAACATTAAAAAAAGAAATTTTAAAAAGTGACAGTGTTTTGGATTTATTAAGTGAAATTAATTAAGTTAATAGTTTTTATTTGTAGTTAAATAATTTAAACAATGTTTTATCAGTTAATTTATAAAAAAAATATTTTTTTTTATATTCGTAGATATTATATGTGAAATATTATTTTAAAAAAGATATATATATATATTATTCTGGATCTCTTTAATAATGAGAAACAGAAATCTCACTTTTACTTTCCAGAGATACGCTACAAAGATAGCATCAAAGACAATGAATTTGCTTGAGAACTTTCAGTTCGTGTGTTAGTTCGTTAATAAATTAAAATTTTAATAATCAGTTTTCTTTCATTGTTTTTAATAGTTTTTGTTTAACAGTATTAATCAACCGATTTGTCAATTTAAAAGAATCTTCATTTTTTTTTATATAATATCTAAAATACTCTTGAACAAGTTTTAGTGTTGTAACGTATTGCATAAATAAAGTAACATTTCGGTCGTTACATCACTACAGTTACGAGAATTATGACGCACCGGTAGAAACGTGTAGTGCTTTCTGAAGCAGCTGTGCTGGATATTAGCGACACTGACCCCATTAATATTATAATATAAACAAACTTTGACACCATTATTTCAACACCATAGAATAACTAAACTATTTGACAGGAATCCAATTTATACACAGGATATAGGCGAAGTTACAAGCTACTAGTTCTCTCTTTCATTCTCACTCTCTCTCGTATAAAAAAAATAGTAGGTTTAGAAAATGTAATACATTTACAAAGCTACAATATGCTTTCTTGAGCCACGCTTGCTTGAGCAGTTGCGACGAAACCCGACATTATGGAAGCTTATGTAACCGATGTCCGCGAAAGTAAAAGTGATTCTCCGCCTTCTCATGTTTCAACATTAACACTACTCTATATGCGTATTTTATACGTAAAATAAATTAAAATATACTCTTATTTTTCAGACCATGCGGTGGCCAACATGTGTCTGTGTTTTGCTATTATCTATAGCGAGCATATCAGCGGACTGGTCGTGGGGTGGAGAGGAATCCAATAATAAAGATGCAGTGGTCAACAGTAAATCAACGGAACTATTACAAGGGGAGGAGATGGGTGAAGCTCAAAATAGGAATTTAAACGCTAATGGCACTGTTCTTGATGATATCGCTGATGAACTAGTGAGTAGCATACAAGGAAGAAGTTTGAGCGGCTTTGATGATGTCTACAGCGACCCGACCATTAAAGAAGCATTAGATGCGGGAGATGATGCTGAAGCAAGAAATTTAATAAAAGGTCGACTCTGCACTTTAGGATTAATACAAGTGAGTATTTTTATTTTTTATTTTTTTTATATTTTTTTATATTTTATTAATTCATAATGTTTTATTTTCATTGTTAGTGTGAAGACGAGGAGACTCAAGAAAAAAGATATGTTTCACCAGATGAACTAATTTATGCTCAACCTGTTGACATTAAGCCCATTGGAAGGCCTGTTGCTTCTATACCTATTCGTGGTCCACCAAGATCTTATGGACCACCTAAACCAATGTTATACCCTCCGCGTCCGCAAAAATACCCATCCAAGAGACCTGGATACGGTGCAAATATGCGTCCTGGATTTTCCGACAAGTATGGAGTAGCAAGCAACAACTATCAGTTTTCTCAAAACAGTGGCTCGTATAATGGATACGAAGCTAACTTTGTCACTAAACCTCCAAGTTACGCGATCAATGAACCCTATAATTTCGAACATTCAAAACCAACGTACAACAAAGTACCATCAAGTATAAACAGTAATATTAAGTCCGAATCTGTTGTACAACAGCATGTACATCATCATTATGTGCACGAGGATTCCAACAAAGAGCCTAAAGTCATAATCAAGCCAGTGGCTATTCCTGTAGGATCAGTAGGACATTTAGCGTCACAAGTGCATTCACAAGCGTCCTCAGACATCATTACATCCTCTGGAGAATTTAGTGCCATTAATTCGGGCGGGTTCAGGCCAATGAGTGGGAGCTTTTCACCAAGCAGCAAACCCGTCTACGAAATAGATACTATTTATGGATCGCAGTTCAACAAGGGCAGTTCCAACGTAATAAATCAAGGCTTGCCTAACCAGTATGCCAACAATGCTTTTGAAGAGCAAAAGTATGGTAATTCACTAGGTTCTTATGCCTCTCTGAATGAGTTTGCTAAAAAAGAATTACATGTAGGTAATAGCAATAATTTATACGCCCAAGGTCCAGCAACATTTGCACAAAATAATCTTTATCAACAAAGTCAACATGAAGCCAAAGCTCAAGGATTTGAATGTGTTTGTGTAAATTATGATCAATGTCCAAGCCAAGAAATTATTGGTCGCAGAGACGACTTATATTTACCAATCGATCCCCGTAATAAAGGATCCGAAATATTAGCATTAAGTGAGGAACAACTAGACGGTTTAAATAAAACTTCTGTAGATGCTAACAACAATCAAAACACAACTGAAGTTAAAAAAGTCAGTAAAAGAGACGTTGATGAAGCAGAAACTAAAGAAGTTGCCAAGGAAATTGAACCGGTAAGTTAACGTTATAATAATTTATTTCGACTGTGTTATTTTCCCATCCACATCAAAACTTTCACCAAACTCCAAAACAACCTTACCTATAATTTATCATTCCACTCATTATATTACTGGGGTAACAAACATAACTACAATCTGTTATACATTTTTGACAATTTGTATACTTGATTGAAATATCAAAAGAATAACTAAACAATGGGCACTGACATTACTCTAACACTTAAACCAGCTACCAGTTATTTAAATAAGTATATATTACTGCAGCGCCTTCTGGGCTTGGCTGGATATGGAGGCAATGGCGGTAATAACGACAAAAAAGTGCAGCCCACGTTTGGTGTTTCTTTTGGATTGCCTCAGCCCTCCCATGGTTATCCTATAAATCCTTTTAACTCAAATCCATTGTACAATCCATACGGGCCTGCTCTAAACGGAGGCGGCCTTAATTTAGGATTAGTTTCAGTTAATCCATTACTATCAGTTCAAGTCTCAAAAAACGATTATGGCGAGAAAGTTGTTAAGCCTTTTGTTAATTTACACGTGACCCCAAATGAACATGTTGTTAACAAACTTGGCCATATATTTCACGAAAAAAAGCAATATTTATTAAATAAACATGAACACTATCATCATTATAATCCTCATTTCCATCAGCCGTATCCTCATAGGCCGTATGTTCACTCCCAATTTGGAAATTATGAGCATTATGGTTTACATAGACCACATTACTCCCCCCACTATCCACATTATAACGTTGGTCATTACCGTGTTAATAATGCACCAACTGACAATGATGATTATTATGATGACGATAATGAGAATCAACATGATAACGGATTTAATAATCCACACAACTATGATTTTGAGAGATCTGCTGATTCCAATAATAATAATAATGGCCACAATAATAATTATGCTAATAGATATGCATATTCTCGATCCTTAACCGTTCCTTCTCAATCTGGGGCAAACCAGAATAGCCAGACAGTAAGATTTCCCACGAACAGAAAGAAAAGGGATGTCACCATATCGTCTGAAACAAAAAATATTCAAGAGGTAACGAAGAGACTTTATTCTGACTTCGTTAACTGATCACCTAACATAAAATTAGACTGTCGTTTTATAATCCTTCTCCTTTGTGTAAAGCCATTATTTTTGTGAATTGTAATTTTTACTTAATATTTGTTTTACTTTCAGCGCCAAGGTTATTTCGGTCGACCATCAATTCCACAATGTAATCAGAATCAAGTATGTTGCCGTAAACCACTGAGACCCCAGGCATCAAACCGTGGTCAGTGTGGTATCAGACACTCCCAGGGTATCAATGGCAGAATTAAGACACCATCCTACATTGATGGTGACAGCGAGTTCGGAGAATATCCCTGGCAGGCTGCTATTTTGAAGAAAGATCCTAAGGAATCCGTTTATGTTTGCGGAGGCACACTTATCGATGGACTCCACATTATGACTGCTGCTCATTGCATTAAATCGTACGTTTATTTTTATTTCCATTATTCTAAAAATAAAAGGTTTAAATCAGATATTGCAGTCAACTCTATGTATTCTACTAAAACCAATTAAAAAAATTACGTACTTTTTTCAGATACAAAGGATTCGAGCTGAGAGTTCGTCTAGGTGAATGGGATGTTAACCATGACGTCGAATTTTATCCATACATCGAACGCGACGTTATATCTGTACATGTGCATCCTCAATACTACGCCGGTACATTAGACAACGACCTTGCAATTTTGAAGTTAGAGCACCCAGTCGATTGGACCAAAT
Source organism: Mechanitis mazaeus (assembly GCA_959347395.1). Lineage (NCBI taxonomy): Eukaryota > Metazoa > Arthropoda > Insecta > Lepidoptera > Nymphalidae > Mechanitis > Mechanitis mazaeus. Next base: position 18,134,041 of record OY365747.1, read on the forward strand.
ATCCTCACATTAGCCCTGCATGTCTTCCCGACAAATACACTGATTACGCTGGACAAAGATGCTGGACAACTGGTTGGGGAAAGGACGCTTTTGGATCTAACGGAAAGTACCAAAATATCTTGAAAGAAGTAGATGTACCAGTTCTGCCTCATGGACAATGTCAACAACAATTAAGACAAACACGTTTAGGCTACAACTATGAATTAAATCCTGGATTCGTCTGTGCTGGTGGTGAAGATGGCAAGGATGCATGCAAAGGTGATGGCGGTGGTCCATTAGTCTGCGAGCGTAGTGGAACCTGGCAACTTGTAGGTGTTGTTTCTTGGGGAATCGGGTGCGGACAGCCAGGAGTTCCTGGAGTTTACGTGAAAGTAGCTCACTATCTGGACTGGATATCCCAAGTTACTGGAAAATTCTCTCAGTTTTAATCATATGCTTAATAGTACATTATATGTCAGAATTTTGCAACGCTATTTTATATTTTAGCTGTAAGATCTTTATTTAAATTCTTAATTTATTGTTTACTTTGGATGGTAAGGTCCAGAGATATTAAGTAATTGCATGTGCAGTTTTTTATAAAATAAAATTATTTTTCACATAATATTTGGTTTCTTTATAATTTCGCCTTGAAATTCAACATCAAATCCGTTAAGTAGTTAACATATGTATATGAGATGACAATGAGTAGTTATTATAAACGATCTTATTTTTATGTTTCAATGAAACTAAGCTTGAAAATTATATATACTTACTCCTTGGTAATTGCATCGTACAGTTAAATTAAATGTTTTTTAAATTATCAAATATATAGCCTTTGCACTTCACTTAGTTTGAAAGAGCTTGAACTGTTCTTATTTATTATATTTTAGTCCTACTCTAGTACTATTAATAAATAAATAGGTTGTCATAAAAAAAAAACAAAAAATATATTTGTCACCTATCATCGTTTGTACCAATGTTTCATATTATTAATCAGGAGCGTCATAAGAACTATTATTGATACATAACCTTAAGCATTTCAAATCATTTGTAAGACGTAGTAATTTATAATAAATAATATTAAATAGATAATTTATATAAAAATGGCAGGAAAAGGAACAGATCGTAAAGGAAAGACCAAGGAGTCTAAATCAGTGCCAAATGAAATAGGTGACAATTTGGCAGGCTTCACCTTACCAGATAGTTTGCCTTGCTCTGAGGTAGAATTTCCTATTTTAATTCGTAAAGCAAGCCGAGCCAATTGGACTGAAATAGTTGAGGAAAGTGATAAAAATCTAAAGGAAATAGAAGAATATGTTGAAAATAAAAAGGAACCTCTACCCAAGCCACCATTTTTAAGTAAGACAAAAGTATAAACCTATTTAGTTGGTAATGGTTTTGGTCAAATAATCAACCTACTTTTCACTATATCTAAATTAAAAAATTATAAAGATACATTTTGACCCAAATATATAATGTCCAAAATATTAATTTGCATATTATTCATTTCTTTCACTTTAAAAGAAATAAATTTCGTTTCTTCTCAGAAACTGAATGCGACTACATCAAGAGAGAGGTTTTTGTACACTTAATACCAGCGTTAGAAGATACTCTTAACAGAGCTAATACTTGGGAAGCTTTAAGGATTCAAAAATGTTTCTTCAATGGCATTGATCATATCGCACAGGTATTCAGAAAAATGCTTTCTTGCTAAATTCGTTGTCTAAACGTGATTTCATTTTAGGTGCTCTGGAACAATAACCCAAGATATCCTTGTCGTAAGTTAATGGATTTACACTTATTCAACATGCCTTGGGTGCGAGAACATTTGAAGAAAAAGTTAGAATTGACATTAATAACTTATAACAAAATTAATGTTTGTAACTATTGTTAAAGCAAAAGTTTAATTTTACTGTACTCACTTTAGTACTTTGTACTTTAATACATCAACAAAGAATGTGTTTGAAATTAATCGGGCAATTTCCGATAGAATTGACGTAAATATATATAATGTTAATCGTAATCAAAGTGATATACAAAATAAAAATTATACACATTACATTTTCAGTCCTCGTCCTTATTATCCCAAATCTTGGTTATGGCCTGAGGACTATGCGGCAACTCTTATACAGAAGTCAGTTCGCCAGTACTTTGTGCAACGTGAGGAGGAGGTTCAGGAAATGCGTGACTTTTGGAGGGTAATTTTATATTTTAACTGTATCTACTGAGAATGCTCTATAGTATTAAATATCAGGGGCAGGATCTTCTCCTCGAACCCCTAAACTGATAGCTCTAAAAAAAATTGTTTTTATTAAAAAAATTCTTCATAAATCTAAGATTTAAAATCTTTTCAACATTTATTTAAGTTTTCATAGGCACAAAGATTATTTAAAGAAAAAACTTTTAAATAATGTTTTCTGATTTAATTACTAATGGAGATTGTTTTACACTTCAAAAGGGTTATATTAAAATAAGGTTAAAGAACTTTTTTGTCTAAAAGAACATAAAAATATTGTTCATTTACAAGAGAAAACTTAAATTTAGATTAAAAGTAATAATTTTTAAACAAATTTTTTCAAATCCATTCTATAATTTATTTTAATATTATAAGAGAAGGTGTGTATACTAAATTTACTATAATTTTTGGAATATACATTATTTTAATTTTCTTCTAAAAGAAATTAATGATTTTATTTTTTTATTCATCAGTAAATTGTTATATAACTTAGCTCCTTCAAATTTAATGTTATATTTTCCATAATTTGTTCCTGATTTTGGTAAAATTATATTATTTTTATTTCTATTTATGGTGTTTAAAACTACATAGTAAAATTAATGATAAGATTAAATATTAACATTTCAATTATTTACCTAAGTATAGTTTTTAAGTTTTATTTGAGTTAATTATATTTAAGTTTTAATTTATATAAAAGATTAAAATTAAATTAAATAGTTAAGTAACTATTTTAGTGTAGTAATTTTGATGAATTATGAATTATTAACAATAATAAAGGGTTCCAAACAAAATAACACTCTCCACCTGGATAAATAAAGCCTTTAGGCTTTAGTACTAAAGTACTAACAGTATTTACCGGCATATCTAAAACCTAATTCATCATATTTTATTTATTGTTTTAGAAAGTGGATACAGAACAGAATCTTCCAGGAATTGATACCAATCCATATTTGGCTAAGAAGTTTGCATCAATTCAGACATTTAAGAAGCAATGAAATAAACAATTTATATAAAACTTAAATAAAAATCATGAATATATTAAACTATTTAATCTATATCTAAAATGTAACAATGTATATTATTGCAAGTTAACTCCTTCATATAGCGATGGACTTACTGGTTTGCCTAAACTCATAGTAAATTGTATAGTAGGTTTTTCATCACCTACTGCTATTCTTGCTGTTCTATTTGGACTGTGGTTGTATGATAGAGGCATTACAAACTCCTTGATTTTCTGTAAAGAAAATATATTTTATTAAATTTATTGTTTATTCTTTCTTAACACACCACAGACAAGTTGTCTGTGCTTTTTAATCTTATTTATTTAATATGTTTTTCATACTTAGTACAGGGCCCTCATTCAGACCAAATGGACATATAACATATTATGAAGCATTTGTAGTATAGTATTGTCAATGCAAATATAAAATTTTAAAACATGTTGTAAGTTGTTTATGTTTATTATGTATATTTTTCTTTATGAAAATATATATGTGCAAGAATTCTCATATGTTATACAAGGCCCTAGATGGTAAATATATTGGATGCAATCATTCATTTGAGTAGTCATGTTAACCACATTTTGATAATTATCTCATAGTTACTTAATAACAAACTCTAAATTATAATATAGTTAATTCAAAGTATAATTACCTCAAATCCCTTTTTTTCGTGGTCTTTCACTATAAACTTTTTCATCAATGGCGGCATTTCAATTGTGTTTGGTAATATCACTTCTGACTCATAATTTTTAACAGCATCAAGTAACTTGTTTTCATCATCTTTAGGTATTAGATTATAATCAGGTTTATAAGAAGTGCTGTGAATTTCAGTTAACTTTGATAATTTTTTCCCTCTAAAAGTCTTCTCAACCCACACCCGAACTTTTCGTGCTTCCTGAAATAATTATTATTTATTTGATGAAATTAGTATATACTACAAAAGCACAAACAAATCAGTAATATACAAAATCTCAAACATTTTGAGAGACACTAAAACGAGAATGTATAAATAATATTTCAATGCTTCTTAATTGACGTTTGAGATAATCATTTCTCTTAAATAAACATAATATCTACTAATATAAGTTATTGACTATAAGATATCTTAAGTTTGTATTACACCACAAAGTTAGACCTATAACTTGATGGTACTCACTTCATCGGGACATGTTTCTACTTTAACAATCTTCATAAAGCTAGGTTCAGGATAACGTGCAAACACCGATCGGACTACAATCCTGCCCACACCATAATTTTTCAGACTTCCAACTATTTCCCAAAGCGTTTTTCCCTTAAAATTTGTTGTTCTGCCCACATACTTAATTACTTGAGCGGTCATCGAGCTAAAGATTAGTTTAACAATAATTATAAATTTTTAACGTATGATCTTGTACTGAAGATTGTATGGAGAAATTATTATTTTGTTTTATATGAAAGGTTATAATAATGTTTCAGTGGTGACATATGACAGTGACAATTGTCAATAATTTAATACACTTAATTAAAATGACTATATGTACAAATATTTCTTTCTTTAAACCATTAAGAATAGATAGATGGTGGTAGAATATCCAATCTCTGTATAATACAATAATTTACCCTTAAAAATTGCAACAACTTATTGATGGCGCTACTGTTACATAAAGATTACATTGAGCACTTAAAGAGAGAACACGTTTACCATTTAATCAACAAGTGTTTTGCGAAATATATAATGTCAATATTTTAATTGTATTTAATCAACAATATATATGAAATATTTTATATTTTTATTGCGATTAAAGATTAAAATATTAAACAATTTGCTGTTAATCTATAACAGTTTACAATTAAAAGATGGCGCTGTTACTAATAAAATATAAATGACTAGGATAAATTATCCCGATTGTATTTTTGGCACTTCTGTAAATTTAGGTTGATGACTTACTCTTAGAAATATTTTACTTTATCTATATTATTTAAAATAACTTGGTCGGGGAAGACCAAGCAACTACAAAAAAAAACTGAAGGTATACTCTTTAGTCTTTCTTCTGTTAGTCAATATAATCTATATCAATATTTAGAGTACTGTAAAAAGAAATAATTTAAACACAACATAACTGTGAACTAATTTATTAATTACTAAAGTGATATAGTAATATCATTTGCTTTGTTTGTCAATAATTGCAACTTTATACTCAACCTGTTACTAATTGTTGTAAAAAAATTCTAGGTATGCATTTATCGAAAACAGGTTGTAAAACGTATTTCTTTACACCATACAAATCAAAATTAAATTAAAGACAATACTTGTATGTAAATTATTATTTAAAGCCAATTCGTCAAGCTACATTAAGTATAAATAGTTCCTGCAAAGTTATTGTTCTTTTTGTATTAGCGCCATTTTTAAAAGTATATCATTTATGAAACAATAATAAATCTTTTGAGTAAAGACTATAAAAGTACATAGATTTCCTCTTGTTACCCTTACTTTTAAAAAATTTTTTTACTTATAACATATATGTACTCAATATAAATCGTACTGCCTTTTGCCAACCTTATTCATTTAGGAATTTACATCAACAGAATCCGTAGGTTAATTTCGCAAAAATTATCATGTTTTTTTAATTAAAAAAAAAATACATATTTTTATTGCGAATTTAATTCTGAATATCTTGATATATTCTATTTATTTTTTATATATAAATAAAGTATGTATATTAAATTATGGTTTTCGTAGTTTTATTTTATCTTTCATTTCATTAAATCTTCAACTTCAGCAGACTAGGGGTAAAGATAAAACAGCATATTAAAAAATCAACTTCAATTTATTTTCAATTTCTTATTAAGTTACTTTATGGAATTTATGCATTAGAAATGTTTTAAAATATAACTAGTATAGTTAACAGTTATTAAATTTTAAATGCAGATAGATTTATTAGTAACAATGTCATGTGTCCAATTAATGTTGGATATCCAATGGGTAGTTGCAATTTGTCTATTATTAAATTATCACTAAAATAATATTGACTAAACCCGAATCTGGATTAAATCCCATTGTACTAAGCTTTGCTAATGTTGCATGGAGGCAAGTTAGGCATCTTGTAAATTAATCTAAATATACAAATTTGGTAAAGCTAAATTCGACATGACATTGACTTTTCAGTAGCATTTTTTTACAATAATTAACACAAAACAACACAAACTTGTATTAGGTATATATCAATTTCAAATTTTTTAAGGAAGGACATGGCCGATGACAATAAAATATACAATTTCAAATTAAAATTATTTGTATCTATTAATTGTAACTTACTATGTAAGATTATTACTAGTAAGGGCACATATTGTTTATTTTTATTTTCCAAACAACAAATGTCAATTAATGTTGCTAGAGCTGCGTCAGATATATCTAAAATTATTTAGTTTGACCGTCATCAAAACATGCAAGTCATTAATTACAACAATTAATAGAAACAAATTTAAAGCTTAATTTCTAATACAAACCAAAGGTCTGTCAAGCAATGTTGTGTGGCCATAATCCTTTTTTATCAAAACAAAAAATTAATTTAATCACCTTTGGTGACAATATCCGTATACTTTAGCTAGGTAGGATTACAGTGCGTAACATGCATAGAATGCACATTTGATAAGCACTAAGACTCAACGATGAGAATCGAAGAGGCAGAATCTGGACTTGTGCAAAATTGATTGACATATTGTATCATAACATTCCGCATTTCGTCCAGTCCTTAAATAAGAAGCTATCCTTCTCGTTAAGAACTGTTTCCGTATTTGGCAACATCATCAGCATCGTAAATAGAAGTATAACCATTACCTATCGATGCATAATAATGTCGCTGGAAACAGTTCATTTATATTTTCCTACTGTTTAAATATCTGTACAACAGTCACATTCCGTTGGCAAATAATTAAAATAAAATAAATAATTATTAATTTAGCTATAAATTGCCTAGTTACCAACCGGAATGGGCTTCGTGAACACGCGGGTGGCGAATAACAAGTCCATTCTTACACGAGGCCAGTATAAATTTAAGTTAAAATGGCCCACCATACGTTATTACTCCTAACAATTTCATTAATAAATTACGACATATATTTACAAATTTCCGCCGATATCCACAATTAATTAAATAACTTAAATTAGGGCAATAATTTAAGAAAGTAGGAATCAGTCATTTAGCGTCAAAGCACCGATCGTTCGGGAACTGACGTCGTCTTCTCTCGTGGCGCCTGCGCGGGTGAGCGCGTGTGGCGTCGCTTGTGGCGTCACCTGTGGCGGCGCGTGTGGCGACGCCTGTGGCGCCGCGTGTGGCGACTGGCCGGCGCGCGGCCGCAGCGCGTGCAAACTTAAAGGATGATTCACGTCTGACTCGCGACACGAATCACGGCAGCTTCGTGTGGAGGTGGAGGCTAGCTATGTCCTAGAAGTGTGCACTCGCCGTGCGGGGAGCGGGAGGAGTGCGGGCGCGACTGTCTCGGCCGCGCCGAGCTCTAGGTCGTGTCCCGTCCGTATGTGCCGATACGTACTTCGTCGATCACTCTCGTCCATTCCAACGCGTAAGACTGTGGATCTTCCAAGTAGTATGTACGATTTGGCTGTAAACAAACGCCCTCATTAGAAACGAACAGAATAAAAAATAATATTTTTTTCGATTCATCCAGAAAACTAACTTACCGTGTACACTAAAAATATTTTAAAGTTCTTAGCCTCGACGCGTAGATCGGGAGACCATGGTATTTCTCCTTTAAGCACCATATTGACGGGATCGACGTAGAACAATCTGGGACCCGTCGTCAAGAGCAACATGCGACGTCTCGCAAAGAGTCCTTTTCTTTTTTCTACTAAACCTTGTTTTAATATAAGCTCTCCATCGACAAACTGATGCCATTTATTTTCTCTAGCTTGCACATCAAGGCGACGTCTTTTCTCTTCGGGGCTGATGTTCAATATTCCTATAAAAAATAACAAACTCTTTAACACTTATTTTTCAATATAAAACTAAAGTATAGACAATGCTTATATATGTATATATATATTGTGATATCATCACAGTCATTAATTTAAGTTGATCAGTAGTACGAGTCATTCATAAGAATGCAAGCACTAAAGCTGGGCGTAAACGAGACGGGAAATGATATCAGTCATTCTATAGAATCATAAGTTCAAAACATAAAGGATGTCCGTTTCAAATGTGAATACAATGCTGATGACGTCACAGCACATGTAACATCTGGTAAGATTATATTAATTCAAGATATTAGAACTGAATGCATACGGTGTACATCAATGAAATCATTGTGGGTGTAAATTTGTACGTAAAGTAGAATCGGAAATGCGAAATATTATGAGACTTGGTACAGTTATGACACGACACGCGCACCAAGAATTTAGGTCATGGACGACCCTCTTACTCGTCGCTTCAATGCACTCGCTGCACGCGTATTGAAACAATCAATCTTTTTTACCAAACTTTGATACAAAAATATATATTTACCTCTAGATGTTGATAGATCGAACTCCCATAAGCGCACAAGTTGATTCTTTCCTAGTCCAGGTTCTAAATGGTCAGGAACTGTGTATTCTTCTTCGAACGATCCACCGGGTAAATAGGGACTTATTTTGGGGGGAATTTCATCCCAAATATTTTCCCAGTCGATGCCTTCGAAAAATGGGTGTTTACGAATACTTTCATACGTGTCACCCTTGTCACTCGCTCCTAGTCTCTTATTATGATCTAAAACTAAGAGCTTCTCCACTAAATCTTTAGCGTCTGCTGGGAAACCTTCTGGGAATTCGTAATCCATTTTTAATATTTTTTGGAAGGTCAGAAATTCAGTAGAGGCTCGGAATGGAGGCAGCCCGGATATCATTTGGTAAATAATGCAACCCAAAGCCCACAAGTCGGACGCTCGCGTGTCTACTCTGTTTTGCAACAGGTCAGGGCTGACATATTGCGCTGTTCCGACAAAACTAATTTTTCTTGAACGATCCGTGGATGTAGAATTTTGGTCTTCCTCTGCTATAATAGGAGTAGAAGACCGTATCTTTTCAGGATCTAGAATTTTCACCGTACCAAAATCAGCAATTTGTAAATGCATATTTTCATCCAATAATATATTTTCAGGCTTTAAATCGCGATGAATAATACCTTTCGCGTGCATTTTTTCTAAAGCCATCAATAATTCGGCTGCATAGTATTTAGCTACATTCAACTCAAACGAACCGACCTTGTTTATATAATGTAACAATTCACCATTCTTGGCATACGATAGTACGAAATATAATCTTTCATCGTCTTGAAATGTGCAGTAAAGTTTCACAAAGCCATATGGTACGCTGAATAGCATATTTAGAGCATCTTTTTCGCGTTTTATGTACTGCACTTTCTGATGCCGAACAATGTGACTTTTTTCGCAAACTTTAACTGTAAAAAAAGAAAAATATTGTTATATGTTTGTAACTTTTCATAACACTAAAGCGAAACAAAGATCATTTAAATTTTAAAATGTTTTTGTTTTGTCTGTGTTACTTACTTGCATATTCCTTTCCAGTATGAATATCTTTAGCTAAGAAAACTGTACTGTAGCAGCCATCCCCGATTAGTTTTCCAAATATATAGTCCTTTGCTGTCCTTTTGGAGTGTTTGAAGGATTGATTGGAGGAATGGGTTGATGTTGGAGTCGGCACCGGAGCAGACGCAGCTTGTGAAGCCTGCATCTTCACTGGCGAGTCGAAGACACACTCCGTGGTAGCTATCGGTGCCCGCACTTCACTGCCAGCAAGACCGTTTGACTGTAACAATATAAACACGTTTAAAATATCGTATTATACAAACAAATATACTTACAGCACAGATGATTCAAAATAATTATTTTAAAATAATCATTGTCATCAATGATCATCAACAACAATAGTCAAATAAAAGTTAATGTCAAAATGACAAAACCCAAGAATAACATATTTTATGAACAAATCGTTTTTATATAATATTTTTGTATACAAACAGCATATTAATTAAAAACCAATGTCACACGGAAACTAAAAATAAAAATTAGAAGTAAATCACTTGAACGAAATTACTGTGCAAATATAATCCTTGCAAGCAGACGTTACAGTACGTTGAGAGTTGGTTTTACAACTAAATGTCTGATGTATTCGAAACGCCGCCACGTTCATTGGCCTTACCAACGGTTCGATGATCCAATTTCTAAAGTTTGCGGCCCAGGTTTTTTGTTAATTTTCTTACGTAGGCGTCAGGCAAAAACACGCCTGTCATTCAGTACATGACCAGAATAGACCGAACTTTACTACTGTATTATGATGTTGAAAATAACTTGCAATTCGACACAAAATCGAAAGTAAAATTGCAAATTATTGTTATATTTCAAGTATATATAACATAGTCCCTAACATCTTTTATCTCAATTAATCCAGCTGAGTCCAACATAAGGAATGTAGCATTTCGCGGGTGAGTCATTGAAATAAGTTAGTTTGTACAAGTAGACCGCAAGTGGGTCTCGCATTCCGCAGCGGCGCTGTTCACTGTTCATACACCGAAGAACGGTACTCCGAGCGCATTCTCACCGCTACGCATTCCGCGGCCGCGCACCTACTCCGTAGTCCGTACTCGACCCCGATCCCCACCACTGACACCCTCTACGTCGATGACCGCATATACAAACACATTCATCAACCAATTCTCTCTTGTACATTCAAATTTCTTACTTTACCAACACATGATCAACTCCTATAAATCTTGGGGCTGTATAGATTTGCAATTTACGTATTTTAAGACCAATTATAACAATTAAGTTTCGTTTTTATTCGGAACAACTGTTTAACATTGAAAATTAATTACTTAATTTTTATCAAAACATGTAATTATTTCGATATTGGGTTTGTTTAAATTGCAAAATTAGTCATAATAAAAAATGCTCACGCCGCTCATGAATGTATCGGCATCAAACAAGAACTTTATCTATATTATGTTAAACAAACTAGATATATTATTTTGTTTCGAAAAAAAATTGTTTACTTTAAAACAAATATGTATATAAAAATAATTTTAGATATCAATTTGTTTTAATTCCACTATAAATAAATATTTTATCACAATTGCAGTATTGAATTTATAGTAATTAAATACATAAGAAACAACAGACATTTGAGAAGACTAATATGCCGTTAACACCACTGTTATCATTGTTTATATTATTTACAACATGAGAATATAAGTTAAAAATAAATATAAAATAATCCATAACTATCATTATCCATTTCATTCACACAATTTAAGAGCTAGATAAATATAATGTTAAAAAAAGATGCGTAATTGTTATCACGTGAAAGAATCATGTTTATTATATGAATACTCGACATTTTATCTAACGTTATTCTTTAGAACAATGATTTTAATATATCTATAGTGAATAACTCTGCTGTGTGTACTGCAAGAGCGCTCATGTAAGAATAGTAATGACATTTAATAGTGGGCCGTTAGTAGTGATGAATGCGGGCCGTGCATCGTTGGTAAACAAGGTGGTCACGCTGACGACGCGTGAACAAACAAGTCAGTGCCGCGCCCGCCGTCACTAGTTTGCATCATATCGATCATACGCTTGTACTGTGTAGCATTCTCATGCTGCAATGTGGAGATGCTGCGGGCGAAAGTGCACACCAATCGAGCGAAAGTTTTTAACAACCTTCAATAATTTTGCCACGTTACTATTTTTTAAGTTCTTTAAACAACAACAAATTATACAAAAATGTCAGTATATCTACCCATTTTTATAAGCTAGCTTTATTTTTAATTAATAATTAGAAAATATACTATGGTTTTCGATTACGCAAAAAATTAAAAAAAATTTTGAACTATACCCTTTTTAAAAATGTAGCAATAAATAAACTCGTCAAACCGTTGACCTTACCTTTGATTTTGGTGAGGTTTGTTTCCCGCGCTTCGTGGAGCTCACGCCGAGTAGTTTAAGAATTCTGTTAGCTGCCTCGAGAAGTGTAGCACTACCCCTCGAACCCCTTTTTACTCTTATGGTCAATCCGCTCATTTCTAAACTTCCCATACGTTGTATCACACTTCTTAACGTTCGAAATTGTAAGCACGATCACAGTTCATGAAGCTTGTTTAATATAATTATCTAGAAGTCACTATAATCTAACACGAAATATAAATATATTTTTCTAAGGAATGCAGTAATGTTATTAAAACTATTAAAACGATATTACAAGATATCTGTACTAAGCGCTCGTGAACACTACCGAACCGCTCAACAGCGCGTTGTAGACTGTAGTAAGTAGTAACAAACACAGCGCTTGACGCAAGCGAGGCATTGACTACGTCCTCCGCTCAGTAGACGGTATAATCGCACGGCCGCGGTACGTACGGCGCTTGTTGGTATAATGTGGAGCTCCCCTCCGCTATTCTTCCGCTGAGCCACCGTCACCCCGCCCGGCGTTTCATATCGTACAATACTATGTATGCAAACTGCATAATACACATAGCTTTCGTTTCCTTCAACTATCACCAGAACAGTTGTGAATGATTTTTATAGGACACAATTACTAAATATTTTAATATAAAATTATATATCAAATTTGAAATTAATGAAAATTGTTTCCCTATTTTATGTAATACATTTAAGTATTTATAATAAAATTAAAGAAAAACCAAATCTTTTCTACTAGTAAAGCATGTAAACCACGTGTCTATGTTTTGAAAATTATTATAAGATGGCCTCGGCGTGGTCGGGTATATCACGAAAGAGGGTGGGCCGGGGGAAGGGTGCAAGAGGGTCGAATTTGAGCGCGGGAAACAGTAACAAAATCAATAACATCTTAGATGCAGCGCCATAAAAGATTTGAACCCACGTGTTTTGAGTTTTGTATTTAGTTGTTTAAAAAATATTTTTTTAAGAAATTTTACTTTGTAATAGTTTAAGTGGAACTAATTTTAAAATTGGTAATATTTCATAATTTCGCATAAAACATTTTATAATTACTCAATTTAAATAATAAATAGCTAAGCTAAATGACCATAACAAATTATAAATATTGTTATATATGTACTCGTTTCTTAAAAATGTACCTAATTTATTTTTATTGTTTCCTGGACGATTGGATTACTTTCAATACACGAACGCATATGCTATATCATCGTCTGTAAAAAAAAAACAAACAAAGGCACAAAAAAGGTTGTAAAGTATATATACAGACTTTTTCGAATAGCCACACAACACAGCTGTTTAAGGCCTGGCACGTGCTACCCTGTATGCGCTTTTATGAACGCATCTGCAAGTATATTATATAGATAGATGATCTTTGTATTTTCTATAAAAACCTAATTAATTTGATTTATACGTATATATATATTTGTATCTCGATTTCAACACCATATAATTTTATCTAAAGTAATTTTCTCGATAAGGTTATAATTTGATTTATTTTAAGGCAAAACTAATTTCATTATTGTGCCATCTGTTTTCTTAACAACATTTTTAATTAGTTTCATTAAAAATTAAAGACCTTTTTAAGCCTTCATATTGTTTTATGAAGATAAAGTGGTTCGTTGGTAAATATATTTTGTAACGTATAATTGAAAGATTAGTAAAATACTGTTTTAATTTTGATAACATTTAACTATTAAAAGTTTAATTTAAATACCTACTTTTTCTTAAAAAAAAATTTTTTAATAACTTACCTACTAGATTTCTATTCCGACTGAAATTCAATCTCGGTTTAATTTTCGCTACTTAAGATTCAAATCTCTTTTCTGAGTTTTCATTGTCAATAATCGACAATAACAACGTAGGGTACGAAACCATATAAGTCTAATTCAATTTTGGATCATGGATAGATTATTAATTTCGAGATTCAGAGCACAGGAATACCCTAGTTTGTGAACATTGTTATTAAAGCCAGGTGGGTCGAAATTTTTTTTTTGCAGCCGAGACAGCCAACAACCCCCAGCTTCAAAAACAAAATAAAAGGTGCGTGCAATGAACCCACCACCTGGCACCTGGCAAATAGACCTATTTGATAAATAATCAAAATATACCGACATGTATGCAAGCTGCGTGTTCTGGTATACGACGCATTATAACAATTGTTATCAATGATAAGAATTTCGTTGATTACAGTTGTGATTGTGTAGGTCAGTGTTATTTGTATAGCTATCGAATTTTAGGTTAAATAAATTATATATTTTGTTATTTATGACTGTATATAACACACATTGATTTTAATATGTTATAATAATAATAAAGTTATATCTGCCGTTTCATGTTGTCTTCTTTTATTGCAAATTTATATAAAAAATTTAATATTTAATAAAAAACTTACCTACACATGTTTTATATATAAATATCAATCTACATATACATATAATAAGAATAAGCTGTATATGCAATTAAGAATCAGAAACCACAGGTGCGTGTTCAGTCTCCTTCGAATTATATATCGACAATATTTATAATAATATTTACTTTAAATAATATGCAAGTGTATATTTATTGATAACATATCAATGTACTAACAACTGACAGATACATTACTTTCATACTTCGAAAATGGCGGACAAATTTGTTCTAATCTGTAAAGATGGTTCTAGAAACGTCAGAATCAAGCAGGTGTTTTTAAAACTGGTTACAAGAAAGAGGAATTATTAAAACAATAAATGACGAGACCGCTTTATTTTACAATGGATAGGTAAATAAAATTTATGCCTAGAATTGCTTAGCGACAATTAATGCACTTGCAATAAAGTATTACTTTACATACTGACACGTTTATTTCTTGCCTAGTAACACAATTATACACGTGTAAACAGTATTGGTATATTATATACATATTTATACATTAATAAATGTAGACACTAACTAATATTAACCCTATTATTGCCAAGGAGCGCCGTCGCGCTGCTCTTGCTATTTGTGAAAAATGCCAGCGGCGCGAAACCGCTCTTTTTCACAGTTCACTCTGTTTCTGTAATTTTCTTGTCAATAAATATGTAGTATTCAATTTCTTTGTTTTTATTATCATAGTAGAAGAATAAAGAGAATATTGAAAAAATTATAAATATTGCTATATGGTAACGGAAATGGTGAATATTTGTTTTGTTCATATAAATTATCTATAAAAATGCAATTTTTTACTGGCATTTTTAGCGTATATTGATTGGTAAAATATGTATGGCACAAAAGGGTTAAATACAATTCTATGCAAGCAATTCATTTACCGGATGTTTATTATAATTATAGTGTCCGCATTGTAATGCCAACATTGAGGCGCCAAGCAAGGTTAGTTGCGAATGTTTGAACCGTGGCCTTGGATCAGTCCTTTGACCCAACCACCTGCCCGGGTGCCTCAAGCCACATGGCAAATTCAAATCGCTAACGGACGAAGTGCAACGTTCGATTAACTAATTATACAAGTGTTATCAAATGATTGCGGAATAAGTTATACGTGATATCTAACTTTTATTACGTTGTATTACATATACTTAGTTATGTGTGTGTGTGTGTGTTATTAATACTTATTTTTAAACAACAACAATGTCTTATTTGTTTACATTTTGACCATCAAAAGGTACTAAGCACAAAAAAATATATGAAAAATATATTAAAAAAACTACCTATAAATGTGTTGTTTAATATTTATGAAACCATAATAAAAATTTAAAAGCGATAATTCGTGTGTTTTAATGCTAATTGGTTGAGATAAGTAATTGAAAATAACTTGAGTTTGATACATATATTATAGGTACTGAGTGAACAGAGCAAAACGGTCATTGTCCTTAGATAGACGAACAAACAAAATAAATAAACACAAAAACTTAATGTCTGAATGTTTCTTGCATACTTTATTTTGCGACTTTATCCGACATTATAAATAAATAAGTTGAGTAATTTAATATATCTTGAAGTGTCTCTTGACATTAATACTTTTATGAATATTATTACATAAGTATTCAAATATGTTAGGTTTTAAATAAAATAGGTATATTTTCTATTAACTGATAAATAATAAAAATATATTAATATACGAAAACTTTTTATTTAAACATTCTTGATATTCGAAATCAATAAGACCAATAAGACGTTTATATTTAATTTAATTTATTCCTAAACTTATTACATATATACAAAAAAAAAAAAATATATAGTTTTGGTTGCAACTTTGAACTTGTTTACAAGTAGTAAACACAAAAAGAAAGTATCCAATAAAACCGCCATTTTAGTAACTCATTTGAAAGTTAAAACTAAAATTCATCGAAAACAATAGATATTTTATTACAATATAATCTAGTAATATGATCCTATTCAGGTTAACTAAAATTTCCTCTCAGCTACCAATATGGCTTCTTTCCGCCTACTTGGCTTACAAAATAAACTATTCTTTAAAAATAGGGACTGACGCCGGTCAACAATTATTTGTGACCCGTGATGAAAACCTTATAAACTAGCTGTTACACGCGGTTCCACACGTGGTAGAAGGATTTTTTTACTATTAGGATAACCAAAAGCAAGTTACGTTATTTTAGATACCTATAGCCTCATGAACCTGCTCATAATAATTAGGAAAAAAACATCACATCAATCCAATTCAGTTCTAAGATTAGCGTTTTTAAACAAACAAACAAAAAGTTCCGCTATATAATAATAGCATAGACTATACCTAATTAGCTTACAAGTAAAAAAATGATTTACGATTATAGCGGTTCAAAATCTACATACATATATATCAATGAATGAGTAACAAGGTTGTGAGTATTGAGTTAAAAGGCGTTAATTATCAGGATTCTGTATTCGGTATGGTGCCTTAAAAATACACAAAAACCATCTGACATAAACCAATACAATGGGCGTAGTTAGATAGTGCATCGGATTAAAGTCCATGAATTTATACTGAGATAACAAATCTGGTAAAAATATACATTTGTAATATTTTTAAAAATAACCAAAGCAAACATTTCTTTTATGAAAATAAATAAGGAGTCTCGACTCGAACATAAATCTTCCATTCAACAACATACAAACTAGACAGAGAAAAAATTAAGTTATATTTAGATGTGTCCCGTATTACCATAAATAAATCTATTATAGTCACTTGAGTTAAAAATATAAAGAATTCAAAGAGAGCGGCAGTTGGTGGTAGTTTAAAGACGCTGCCACCACACTCACACTCACACACCACACGCATACACGCACCACACCGCACGCACAACGTGGTATTCTGGCGTGTTGATTGGAATGCCATCTACTTGCATACTTTTATTCACTTCCCGCGCGTCTAGACATTGAGTGAAAAAGGCTAACTTTAAAATTCAGACCTATCACCTATACCACAAGATTTCTTTTACAACCAAAATATCTTAACTCTAACCCGTATAAAAATGGCCTCGCTATCCTCGGAAAGTGCATTGATCTCGGCGCGTCCTTCTGTGGTACAAAAATCGCTTCACGTTGTATACGCGTCTCTTTCTTAAATCAGGTTACGATATGCGTGCAAGAAGGACACAAAAAAACGTAGTAGGCAGGATGCGCGTAGCAAACTGCGGCCAATACACCCAAGCGAGCGCAATGAACGACGACTGTTAATGTGGAACTACCACGCCGCGTTTTGGCGCCAACCGTACAGGGAATAGGGGGCTCTTCCGTAAATACTATTCTTACACACACGTTGATATATTGATATGATAAACGCACGAGATACGTTGTATTATGAATGAGTGATGTTTTTTACGTTTAGAAATGTTAGCTTTTATTTATTTAAAATTTATAGACACAATAAATCAAACTTGTGTCTAGTTTTCGCAACTCGACTATTAGCAACAGCGCAATCTATAAAACGTCAAAATGGCGGCGACCACGTGCTTGAATATTCACAAAGGGAGCACCAGGCTACGTTTTGCCCAACCTATGTTTATTTACGCAACAACGTGTTTATTTTCGCAATTTCGTTTTCTTTTCTAGACAAATTATAATTAAAATATGTGTAAGAATTATCGTAACAACTTTGATTATTACTATTCAGTGATATTATATTATAAATACTAAATATTACAAAATGGCTGCCAACAAGCATTTTTACCCACGATATTAAATCTACGGGAAAAAATCTAGTAACTAAAACATAAAGGCAAATAATACCACATATTTTTTATATTGATTGAAAATATACAGATTGAAAATTCTAAGAAGGACGAGGTCCCTAAGCAAACGTGTCCATTGATTGGATAAACCACAACCACCGTTTCATTTGAAATATGCTTACAAAATTCTGCATTATGACCACGTGGTCCATGTTTTTGATCACTCTTCTCATTCCAGGTAGTTTTACTGAACAATAATTTTAAATAAAATTCAAAACAATGTATTATTATTATATAAAACATTTATTTGTTATTTTTTTTTAATATATTTAAATATATTTATATAATTTTTTAAATATATAATATATATCATACTTGTTGTTACCCGCGGTTCTACCCGCGGATGGATTATTTTATTTACTATTATGCTAACTAAGAGTAGTATCGTAATGTTTGATAGTCTGACACAATTTTTTAATCCATCCGGTAGTTTCGAAGGTTAGCGGTAGGTTTAACAGACTTTTCTACTTTATATTATCAAAAATTATCTTTAATAATATATAAAATATAAAAACTTAACAGTTCTTCTTTAATTTGAATATAAGTTACGAATATTTTTATATATATAAAAATGCTATTTGTTATAAAATATATAATACCAACATTGACATATGTAGTTTGAACTTTAGTTAAATAATATTTATGTCATAGTCAACGTGAAGCTGAAACACTTGGGTGATTCAAGCTAAGGGAATGCGTCTCTGATCAGGGTTGCCAGGTCTGGTGGGAGCCGGACATGTTTAGTTTATAACGAGCTGACGAATATTTACTTCTCCATCTTTAGTTAGACGCATCAAACTATAATAATTATCCGAAAGTATACTTTGAAATCTTTTATCTTTATCTTTTATATATGTTCAGTACTAGGTCCGCCACTGTCCACGGTGGAACTGAGCTAAGCATTGTTGCTAATAAAGAATTCTAAAGGTGACAGAAAATAAAACCATGTGTATAAAATAATTGGATTATACTAACACAGTCAGTTGTATTTCTTATGGGACACACTTTGACCATTTATTAAAAAACTACAATCAGAAATGTCACCAATTTTCCCAATTTTCGACATCCTATCATTATTCATATTGCAGGAGTAGCATAAGTAAAACACACATTTGACCAGTAATAGCTTCGTTCAGCTTAATAAGTTTGTGTGGTCTGGTAACCCTGTCTGATGGCACGCGGTCGTTAGCCGTTGCACGTCTGCAGTCTGCACTCAGCACCGTTCGCAAGCTACATTCCAAGCATTCCGTGTCTCGCCCGCCATCTTCTTATACCACAAAATGTTACTTGGAAAACCTAAGCTTATTTTATGGGTTTTATTATTTAAAAACTATTGAACCTTCCGCGAAACTTAGCGTCAGTACAGCATATTTTAGGATTTTCGAAGCCTATGACAGAATTTGTTTTCATTTTTTTTTCATTGTATGCACGACATTCATCTGTATTTCGCGCCAAAATAACGAAAACTTTTTTATCTACATCTACGGCTGGAGTTCTTCAAAATATGACCATATCCCAGTACATGTATCGTCCCAGAATCACTGGAACAAAAATCGGTTTATGCTATTAATATACTAGATAATAAAGCATTTTACTTTGTTGATTAATTTTACCAAATATTATATTTAGTATAATAAATTTAACTCAATCTAGAATGATATGACAGATGTAATAAAAACTCAGTAAATTATATTTATTTCGATACCTTGAGCTTTTACCTGTCCAATAATAGAAAGTGAGTTATAGCAAAACAAACAAGCGTCACCTCGGACTGTTGCCTTTTACTATAATGTGTACCGTTATATTACAACTACCTATTTGACCGACTTTGCTCGCTATATTATAGTAGATTCTACCCGCAGCTTCACCTGGTGACTTTCGGCAACGGTGAATCTCTTTGTTCATTATTAGAAATGAATTATTATGATTATTTTTATTGGCCTTATTAAGTCAAGAGTCGTTGGTATCCAGCACAATGGTATATATTTGAACCAATATTGGCACCAACTGCACACAGACAAAAGGTAATCTGTCCCCATCCTACTATTATATGTAGTACATCTTAACATTTAACAGGAAAATAAAGACGAAGTAATAATACTCAGGTATTGAGCCTTTAATGTTTTTATTAGGTCTAGACATATTATTATCTATTTAAATAAAATGAAACCTATCACAATATAAATACGATACATTATAAATTAACAAGCAGGCAAGGTAAGGTCGCTAGTCATTTTCGGTAGACCGAGTCATTCAACTCTAATGACTTAGTGTATCCAATTATAAATGGTAGACTGTAAACAACCTTTACTTGATTTAAAGACTTAGAGATTTCAGGTTTTTAGGATTCCGTAACGGTATGGTATAATCGGCTTTTGTATATTATTGGTACCAATTTTGGTATTATTGTTTGTGCTAACGTTGCTAGTATATAATTGGTATCATTTATGCTTAAAAATGAACTCATGAATAAATGAATAATGATGATGAATGAATGATGTTGAATAAACTTATAGAATGATTTGTCATTAGTCTTGTTCATCTAGAATTACGATATTACATAATTTTTTTTTTCGTTATAATTAATTATAATGTAGATATCTGTGTCTTCTCATTAAATTATTACACTCTTTTTTAACTATTAAAATTATAAATTAAGAAAAATGCGAATATCGTAAATTAAAAATTTATAAATATATTTTTTTATTTCCTGTCCTTGGTTTTCGTATTCTTATTTTTGTTATAATGTAGTTTTTAAATTAAGTATTTTACTGATGGAACTAGATTCTCTGGTTATGATGGATTCAGACCATGTAGGATATTTTTTTCTTTTTGTAAAAGTACTTAAATATACTTTTTAAAAGTACTTAAATAGATTTTTGTTACATAAACTTAGTAAAAAGTTTATTCAACAAAAATCATGATCTTGCGTATTCTAGCAATAAAGTATTGTATAAAAAAATACGATGCTAATTGCTGAACATAAATTAGTACAGCCATAAGAGGTATATCGTGGGTGGTCTGTGACTCACGAGTAGGGTTGCCAGGCCACCAAACCTAAAAGCCGGACAGACCATCCAGTTTGGCCGGACATTTGGGTAGAACGGCCGGACACTACATTATTGATAATTTTGTTTCAGTATTAATAAGTACGACAAAACAAAAAAAATGTAAAATCAACCTGTTTTGTTTATTATCATAAATCTTTTTACATTCTAGTGAAATAATAAATAAAATCCAATGCCAAATCAAATGGAAGCCTACCAAATGCCCGACAAGCCGGACATTTATTTTGACCGAACCCGCAATCAAAAACCTACCATGTCCGGCTTTATCCAGACGCCTGGCTACTCTAGTCACGAGTGAGACCTGAGCCGCCGGGTGACATCTTAAGGGACTATTGTTCGCGCCCATTTACGAATAAACCATCAGAACCTTCTACTGGGCGCCAGCGGCAAATGTTCTACTTATATTTCTGTATAGAACTCATTCACTAAACATATTGCAGCTGTTCTTTTTTATTGGTATCAAGAATTTCTAGATGTAATAATTCTATTTTTGTTTGTATTCTTACTAAAAAACTAGGCGTCAGTTGATGGTGATTGTCCGACCTCTAGGTATTGAAAACTACGTGGAAATATTTTGTTTATCCCCAAAATACAACAATATATTTTGCAATTGCATTTACAATAAAGATAAAATTAATGATTTTAAACTTAAAACTTGTTTAAATTGACATTCCTCAAAAGAAATACTGTTATTGTAGTTTCAAAATATATAATTATATATACTTATATTACATAACGAATTTGGTAACACCCAGCATAATATACAATAAAGTTGTTAGATTTTTTTTTACTTATAACAGAACAGTAATAACAGGTAAAAATAAAAAAGAAAACAATAACAAAAATAAAAAAAAAAATATCATAAAAATTTCAAACTTTCGGCCATATTTTATTCAAGTATATTTTTTAGAAAGCATAGTTTAAAGGTTTTACACACTTAAAGCTAATTGCACGGTAAAATAATAAAGCTGTTACCATAAAATCCATTCAAATCCATTAAAATTTTTTAAGCTCTTCATTTCTGTATCAAATCTCTAACCCAGATTCATTGACAAAAATGACTATATTTAAAAAATGTATACTAAAATATTATAAAGTTAAGTTTGTTTGTTTAAACGCTCAAATCTTCTTAACTACTGGATGAGTTTCAAAAATTCTAATTATGTTAGGATTATTGTGAGGAAGACTAACTAGACTTTCTAACATTACATTACTGCTCTTAGTTATTCTAATCGTAAATAAAATCGTTCATCTGCGAGCGGAACCGCGAGTAACAACTAGTATAGATACATAGATATAAATATATAAACTTGATTTAAATTAATATACATTTATAATAAATATAATTAAACTAACAGCTAACAGAAAAAGTAATTGTAATTTTTAAGTTGAAAATCATAAAAATCTCATGACTTTTAACGTGTTATTTTAAAAATATTTATACTAGGATAAAAATATATTTATAACAAAAACACCTGTTATTAAAAAACGAATGTAAACACGCTAAGAGCATAATGTTTAGATATCTACGTAATTGTTTACGATACTTTTAAAAATATCAACAAACATACAATACTGATTTAAGTACAGTTATATACGAGGACTTTGATTACTCACTTACTAATGTTATATGACTTTTATAGTGACAGCTGATATATCCATTTAATTCAATTAATTTAATCTTTCTCTATTTTAAATTGTATGAAGATATTAATAATATAAATTTTATTTATATTCCAAGTTATACAAATACATTAAATAATATATGTTAATTCATTTATTTTATTTATAGATGGTAATATTCGGTAAAATAATAAAATATATTAAAATAAAACGACATAGTATATTAAACATGAATCTTTGATCTCGTATTACGGAGATTAATAAGTAAAGATTTTATTATTTATATTAAATGACCTCTAGATACAGAATAAGCCAGTAATACTGGATCACAAAAGGCAATACACCGGACCCCGCCTCAATTGCGCAGACCCAGACATATATTTAAATTTGCCCTTGTGCGCCAGACAGGCACAATGCCAGTGACCACGTGACTTCACCTGCCGATGTTCAATATTAAAAGATCCAACCCTTTTAGTGCCAAGGAGCGCCGTCGCGCGGCTATCGCTAGTTTTAAAAAATGCCAGCGTCGCGATAGCGCTCCTTTTCACAGTTCACTCTGTTTCTGTAATTGTCTTGTTAATAAATATGTAGTATTCAATTTCTTTTATAATCATAGTATAAAATCTTCTTAAAAGAATGTAAAAAAAATATGAATTTATTGTATATTGTAACGGAAATAGTGAATATTTGTCTTGGTCATATAAATTGTCTATAAAAATGCAATTTTTTACTGGCATTTTTAGCATATATTGGTAAAATATGTATGGTACTCAAAGGATTAAAATCAAGCTTAATAATTCATTTAAGTTTTGATTACATGTTGTCATGTAATAAAGTGTGTAATGAGTCATGACTTAAAGTCAAGTCATGCTAGTATTTACTAGAAGGCTGTAGATTTATGTAAATACACTAAAATGCGAACAGGATACACTTAGGTTCCGTTTAGCTTAATATATTGATCAATATTTTGGTATCAACTATCAATATTCGATAGATTCATATTTTATGTATTAATTATACGTTTGATTTACTAAATGGTAAGGTAGATGTAAAATGTAATATCGAGCCCTATTCTATTTCTTTATAAGACCAAACAAATACAAGTCTTTGCTTTGTGCGGTGTGTGTGTGTGTGCGTGTGTGTAAGTGCATTTGTGTGTGTACTATATATTATCATAAAGTAGTTATTACAGCATTGTATGAAAATATATTAAAAACAAAAAAAATATATAAGGTCTAAATTTAGAAATTGTTAGATTTTCTCATTTCTGTACACTTGAAATACTGGTTAAATAAAAAAAAATGTTTTATTAATGTATTTAATAAAATCTTTAATATCTTCTAAAAATATTTAAGATATTATCTTAATAATACATCTATTAGTCTCTTCATTAATATTAGCTTAGCAACAATCCCTTAAAAATCCAGTTCTTTGATTCGTACACCGATGGCTAGACGGTATTGAATTTCTATAGCAGTTATAAAAAAACAAGTGAATTTAGAGGTCATCCAGTAGTCGTCGGGCACCTCGCCGCCTCGCCGTCTGCTAAACCTGGGTCACGTCACATCCGGGTGGTAGGTATTTAAATATGCATTTAAGTTGCCACAACCAGCTGAGACAAGATACTTCATTACTTTCACTCGATATTCACATAAAGGAACTGGTTTCTATTCATTGCTGTAACGTGAGAAACTTCAAACTCCCTAACTTGAAATAAATTTTAATTAACCACCTCCACAGAACAGATCACGAACATGGCGTCGGAAGATGCGAGTATAACATAAATATAATTGAACTATTATAATAAATATATCATGGAGGGCATGTATGTATCAAGTTCTATATAGTTATAGTATTGGGGTTTAAAAAAATATTTCTATATATCATTCGATGCGGAATTTTATACTGAATCTAAAAAACCAACACTCATGACGAGACAAAATTTTACTTAGAAGTTATGAGGGTAAAACTGCAAATATACTTAAGTTTCTTAAACGATAATATTTTGCAATACTAATAAATTATAATTAATAATAATGTTTTTTTTTTATTCATTACTATTATATCAGCGCCCAACGAGCATCCACGCAGTTCACGCCGCGATTCCGCCATGCTCCGAGCTCATGAATAACCCCGAATGCGTTCGAAACTAGTCGGGAAAATTCCGATAGTAATTAAGTGATCATAACCAAATTACTACCGAATTTACTATTATTAGCATATTATATAATATTAATAATATGCTAAAAATAGTCAATACAATTTTGCACGCGTAAAATATTACTCACACGTGTAAACGATAAGAGTAAGAGTACTCATACAATTATAAACGGCTACTGAAATCTAAGCTAATTTGTTGCATAACAGACGGTACAGTTTTCGTTATTTTATTTCATTTCGTTTATTCGTTTCTTATCAAGAAATAATATTGATAAGCACGAAAAAACTATAAAAGTTTCCATTATCGCTCTGAACTCGTATGTAAATAAACACGACATTGTACTCGTAAGCCGGCACGTGGAGCACAATATGGGGTCAGTTAACAATTAACTACCTCTTATATTGCATCAACATATACACATACATTAATACATACATACATAAATACATTACAAAATGTATACGTACCACAATGTTCCTTATTAAGAACTTACTTCATATATGTATGTATTAATTAAATTTAAAAAGAAAAATTATCGACACTAGAAGTATTTGAACCCACAATCTCTGAAAAATCGTCTTTATTTAGTCTTTATTTAGTAATAAACTATTGATTTTACACACCATTTACGTCATTTCAATTAATTTAGATTTACAAGTACCCGCATTTTAACACGTTATGATATTTTAGTTCTAGTGTGGTCAAATACAAAGGAATCAAAACTAATAATAGCCATCTCGAATAAACAGTCACGCATTATCGATTTGGTACTTTGAAACTATAGTTAAATCTAGTTTTTTTTATTATTTTTTTGTCTTGTAAAAACTTTTTAAAAACGATAACAATAAAAGTCAGAATTTCTATTAAAAAATCTTCATATAATTTAGTAATTTTGTGATATTTCTTAATAAGATGTGCAAAAACTTATAAAAAAAGAAACTTTATTTTTCTGTTTTTTATTTGCAATTTGTTTTGTACGCAAGTTAATACTGGACTTCTGAATTTCCACTAATTATATTTTTATTTTAAATAAATAACTAAACTAGAGATTTGCTTTCATTACATTGTTGAGTTTACAAAACTCAATAGAAATAAATAAAATACTTGTACTAAATAATATATTTCTCGTACTTATTATTTAACAAGCTTTGCCTCGCGGTTCCGTCTGACGATAAATAATTTTATTTACTTTAAGGATAACTAAGAATAGCATAACAGCTTTATAGGTTTATATATGCCTATCTTAAAAACTCATATAACTCATGAACTTTCAAAAATAAGCGCATTTAAACAACAAAAAACTGCGTTATAATATGAGTATAAATTATAATGACGAGTTATTTGTTCGAACTAAGTTTTAAAAACAAAACATCCCAGTATAAACATAAAACTAATACATTCAACTCCGGACGCCGGAAGCGCATGTCGATGATCTTGTACCAGACAATCGAACTCATTGTTTAAACAAAAATATACCCATATTATATCTGATGGACTTCGAACCATCGCTGCGACGCATTCAACTAAACCAATCTTCATTTTACGTTCACGATGAATGAATCAATACTATGTATATTATTTTAGTGGTATAGTATGAATTTAATATTATTTTTATATTACTTTAATATTAATTAATATTCTTTTACTTGTGTTGATTGTTTATCTTGTACAGTTTTAATGTTTTTTTTTATTAAAAAACATTAGCCTTCATATCTAATTCATTGCAATGATTCTGGTCGAACATAGTTTTAAATACTGAAGTTGATGAAACAGTAATCAAAATATATATGACAAAGTCTTAAACAAGAGCGTGTTAGATCCTTATAGGTTTTGATCCACAAATAGCAATCTGATAGCGATTCAAAGTGTCAAATAAATAAAATAAAAATGAGCACATTAAAGTAAAAATAAGTTTTGGTAATGGCGACACTGGCTGTTCTTGGAAAGGAAAACAGATCAGCAGGGCGCAGCGTCTGTACAATTTATTTATATTTTCATTGAGTCGCCTTCGCCCCTCGGCCGCACCTCAATGCAACTCGACTCGACTCGAATACTTTATATTACATTTAAAAACAAAAACTGTTGGATTTCATCAAAATTAATAATATATTTATTTCATTTAATATGCAAAAATTATCTGTGGTAAATAGAATTTATAGTCTGATAAATAGATGTCAGCTTCCACGTCAATTTACTATAAAAGTAAGTTTTAATCTACATGTTACATTTCATGTCAATTAAATATAAAAGTACGTGTTTCTATTTTTCTACTTCAAAGTCAATAAAGTCCTCTTAATTTTTAGTATGTGGACATAAATCCTCCACACAAATCTTGTATTTATCGTGTCAATCCTACAACAATATACATTACTATACATTGTAATGTTACACCAGACACATATATAGATAACATCTAATCAAGTAGAAAAATTGCGGTTAACGATAAGATAAAACGGTGCAGAATATTTACTCATAAAATGAACGAGAATTAAAAATATAATAGCCAAGGAAATGAGTTAAAAAATAGCTTCAATCCATCAACAATACATTGTATAATTTTAATATTGAGATGCTACATATTACTAATTATCATATTCATAAATTATCTACTAAATCTGAATTATACCAGGACCATTATTATTAATCTATTATATTATGAGGAGGAACAGATTGTTTGTTTATAAGGGTCAATCAGTTCAAAAAAAAATCTTTCAGTAGGGTAAAGTCAGGATAAGTTATCTAGCATTACGCTTATCTTAGCTATCTTAGTAGTAAGTATACGTCGTCCGCGGGTGGAACCGCGAGTAACAACTAGTATTATAGCTAGTACTAATAGGTCGTATAGTAACTCCTGTCAAAGTCATCTAACCTAAGTGCAATGGTATGTAAAACAGGGACGTAATGGCGTCCAGTGCGTCCTATTGTTGGATGCACCACGTGTCAGTTCGCCGGCGCACTAGTCGAGTATCATGTTGCGTCTAAATGTGGAGTCGAAGCCGCAACGCCCGCGGAAATAAACGAAAACACATATAAACTACACATAGGTAATAGTAAACACAAGTTAGATCATGTTTACTTCTATACAATAATAAATCTAGCAATACTCAAATTGCTAATATAAATTCAAAATTACTATACATTTTGTCAAATTTCAACGACTAAAACCAACATAAAAAAAACATAAAACGAATAAAGAAAACGCAGTTTGATAGCACTTGTTTACATTAGAAAAACAATAATATTATAATGACCAAAAAAAATTGTAGTTAATATTCGCTTATAAATGCTTCAAATCGATTTAATATAAAACATATTAAAATAAACTTATAATACATATAAAAACAAGTAAAACCATATAACTAAATATTACTAAAACGGGTAGACGACAATGAGTCTAGACTCCAGACACATTTGAATTTCCTTGTAGAGACAGCTGTTACTAAGAAAATACATTAAGAAAATAAACAATAACTTATATTTTAAACAAGAATATAATACTAATAATACTTCTATGGACTTTGAACAACAAAAAATATTTGTTTAAAGAAATCTACAATTCAAAAGATAAAAATAAGCTTCTTAAAGGGACAATAACAGAGAACAATTCAAATACGGCTTTGTAACTGTATAATGTATTGTTCTTACATGTAAATGTATAGATAACTAGCTTTCATAACAAATACATATAAGTTCGAGACTTTAACGAATTTCGATTTTCCAATAGAAAATAACTAATAAATTGATTCTCGGGTAGAACCGCGAGTAACAGCTAGTTTTTTATAATCATTACAAAATAAAATAATTTACACACCAGTCTATTACAGATCCAGGTCTTAACGAACTGATCCAGATCTAGAAACTGTACATGAAAGGTGAACATCCTATTTATCTTAAAGATCTAATTATAAGCGACAATAACAATGAGTTGAACGTAGTTATAAATTATTAGTACCGTCAGTACTGCACTTAGTGTTGCCAGGCGTCTGGATAAAGCCGGCCATAGGTAGGTTTTTCATTGCGAGTTCGGTCAAAATAAATGTCCGGCTTGTCCGGCTTTTGATTTGATTTGGCATTCGATTTTATTTATTTCACTACAATTTAATAAAAATTATGATAATCAAAAAAAGAAAGATTTTACGTACAATTTTTTGTCGTACCATTAATACTGAGACAAAATCATCAATAATGTAGTGTCCGGTCTTTCTACCCTAATGTCTGGCTAACTGGCTGGTCTGTCCGGCTATTAGGTTTGGCGCCCTGGCAACCCTAACTGCACTGCTGTCTAGACATTTAAATATACCGAATTTACAGACCGTTAATACCAGCCGTTGCTATTCCCCTCCATTACAAGGGTCGTCGAATGTCACAAGGAAGGCTAAGCATCTAGTACACCTAAAGATATATCATCAAAGCGTTTATATTAATTAATTTATTTATTGTTTTTATACTTTCGTTATCCATGCTTATTACATATATTATCCAGCTATACTAAATACTACCGAAATTTATATAATTTCGAACCCCTAAGTGCAAATTCGGGCAAATTCGTGAAAAATTATATATAATATTAATTATACAATGAAAATGTTATTATTTGTACTTGTGATATAAACCCTAATTAAAGTTTCAGATGTTATAAATAAGTTATCAAGGAAACATTACAAACAATATTTACTCAATAAACATCACAAATATAATATAAAATCAGAATAAAATGTTTAATAATATTTTTTTATTCCTCTATTAACTATATAAGTTAATAGAGGAATAAAAAAATATTTCTATATATCAATCGATGCGGAATTTTATACTGAATCTAAAAAACCAACACTCATGACGAGCCAAATTTTACCCTGGAACAACAAATTAAAATATGAAAAATTGTGATTCTGATTTAAGATTAGTAACATTATTTTGTGTGGGTAATTTCTTTGATGTTAAAATGCAGCTGTT
This sequence comes from Mechanitis mazaeus, assembly GCA_959347395.1. Classification (NCBI taxonomy): domain Eukaryota; kingdom Metazoa; phylum Arthropoda; class Insecta; order Lepidoptera; family Nymphalidae; genus Mechanitis; species Mechanitis mazaeus. The sequence continues at coordinate 18,164,229 of OY365747.1, forward strand.
ATTAGGGTAATGTACACCTAAAGCGATGAAACGCATGAATCATGGCTTCGTCATGGCAATGATCAAATATATTCTGTAATGTTCTAGTCCTTACTCATTTAAACCAGCCCCATAAATAATCAACACAGCTCTGACGTCAGCTAAGTATCGCGAAATACCGTTAAAAATATTAACTGTTTAGAAAAATATTTTGTGTTAAAAAATTTAAGAGGCATAACAATATTTATATTGTTTATTAATCATAAACTATAGACAGTCTAATATATCTTATTTCAACAATTTAATTCAGAAACAAAATTTTATAAAATCAATCATTTTCCTAATGATACACCGCTGATTCATTTGATACCTTATTCTGATGAACTCATTTAATTTGAATATTAGTTCATTGAGTACTGAGTTATAAACATAAAATTACATCATAGGTGCGAAGCGAGCGTCACCTAGTGAGGTAGTGAATCTGGTATGTGGATAATAATGGAGTTGTTAAATATAGTATGTTAAAACGATTCTGCCCTCGTGATCTCGCTGGCGGCGCCGAGCCAAGCCGTCGTTGCATCGACGTCGGCGAGGCCACGTCATCTATCATTCAGCTCACTCATCATCAGCTATGAATAGCACTTTGTTTGTTACATTCCTCGAAATCCGTTTATCAACAATTTTGATATCAATTATGAGTTAGAGCAGGGATCGCGAACCAATGGCACGCGTGCCACAAGAGTCACGTTTGAAAGTTTTGATGGGACGCACAAAAACCAAATAATTGTAAAACTTTTATTGATAAAAAATATTTAATGAAAAATTGTTTCGACTTGTTTATTTAATTATACTTACGTATAATTTAACATTTCTAATGAAATTCTATTGTGGCATTTTACCTATTTTTTTTTGTCTTTGTGACACGGATATCAAAAAAGGTTTACCATCCCAGGGCTAGAGGATGTTAGTTTTGTTCATGTTTTTACAACACTATTGCAGATGCGCCAGATAACCTTTTATCACGAGGTCGTGTTTGTAAACAACATGATGAGTTTCTTTAATGATTAATTTGTAAAGGTCACTAGTAATACAACAAGTAGATTAATGTTACATAATGTCAATAATGAATGAATATTTGAATGTTTTTCGATTGTCAAAAACTAGCCAAGGAATGAGACAATATCCGTCTCAATAATAGACACAAAGCACTTATGTAAGGTTATTTGTAGTAACCATATGACTCAAGGTCGCTGACTTACTAATATGTACTATTTTCTACTACGAGGCTAATATTTCGATAAGGAATTAATGTACAAATATGATACATCACCTACATATACTTCTTCGAAAAATTTTAATGGAAATCTACCAAGAAACGTTTGTTATTAAAGTGCGTCACGAGTAGGGTTGCCAGGTCGCCAAACTTAATAGCCGGACAGACCAGCCAGTTTGGCCGGACATTATATTATTGATGTTTTTGTCTCAGTATTAATAGATACGACAATTTTTTTTATGTAAAATCAATTTTCTATTATAATAATAAATGTAAAAAGCCTAACAAAAGCCCGACAAGCTGGACATTTATTTTGGCCGGACACGCAATCAAAAACCTACCTATGTCCGGCTTTATCCAGACGCCTGGCAGCTCTAGTCACGAGTCACAAGTCGCAACACAAGGAACGAGTGTTGTTTTTGTAGAGCGCCTGCACGAGCTGTTATAAACAAGGGGCATCGCTCGCACGAGAATATTCCGCTGGACTCTGGCGCATCTTCGTATCTATGTATTACACTGCACCGGATATACTCCGTACTAAGCATTCTAACGAAAACATATCTACAGACAAGGTCAAACGCATTCGAGCTCTTTGTTTGTACCAGGATTTGAAATACAAAAATAACTATTAATTATTTAGTTGAGTAATATATTGTGGTTTTGTTTACATGTATTATTTTTAATATGATTATTATATTACATATAGTATTGCGGTTTGCATTGATTGACCTTCTGTTGGCGCTAAGTTAAAAAACTATACTCTTGATGGTCACTTATTTTCTCGTTATTTTTTTATAATTTATAAAACGTCTATAAATCTTCTATATATTTAAAATCTCTGTCACGTCTGTGTGTTTGTCTGCGTGTTTGTACGCGTGCCGTTACTACAGGAAGCGTCGTAGGGACACGTATGTATATATATATTCGACGATATGTCATTCGAAAGCTCTTAGATTAAAAAGAGGAATGTTATTTTGAAAATTTAAAATTTTCGAAATTTTGCCGTAAAAAACTGTATTTCTAAAACTATGCATGTTAGAACAAAACGTCCAACAGCGGGTACTACATTTCAATTAAAATATTGCTTAATCAAAGACGAATACATCATTTTCTAAACGTCCTCACATCACGGACGGGCCACCAGCTAGTTTATTGATAACGTGATTATTATAATATAAAACAATCACTATAAGTTTTAGTTTCTAATGTCAGCAACCCACGAGGGTCACTCACCGTACTTTGTCGTCTCAAGGCCAACGCAAATACATATTTTATTTTATGCTTCCGCCTTCATCTTTTGTTTTAATTTCGATTGTTACAAACTACGTATTGTTCAAAAAAAAAAAATTTTTTTTTAAGATTTAGATGAGCGAGATAAATTATTACATCATGGGCTGGAACATTGTTTGTGAAAAGGAGTGCACGTCTGCTATCCCTATCGGGACATAAAGGCAAAGATGTATTTACTGTTCAACCTTCCTATTATGAAGTAAAGTGGCCTTCCTGCTGGCAAAGTTCCTAAATCATGTGTTTCTATTGCGACGTACAAAAGTAATACGGTTTCGGTGTTGGACAGATAAAAGCAAAAGTAGAAAATTTGTTTTCGATATCATATATGAACTCAATAGTGACTCCGGGACTCCTAGACTTTTGTATTTCTTTGTATTTTCTATTACACTCTCACTTGTACACATAAAAAAATATTCTCACAAAAAATATATATAATTTATGTGGGTATTCTATCAGCCTGGAAAATCTAGGGCTAATCTGTATTCTTTTGCCGGTGGCCAGTTATGGCTTTGTTTCATAAGGGTGTGCGTTCTTGGGAGCCAGATGATAACTGTCATTGATCAGGCTTTGTTAGTAGACTCCTGCATTGGTTCCCCAATCTTGATGTTTCCAGATACATATACCAGAAATTCGGATGGTCGGGCCAGAGAGCTCAGTGGCCTCAAACTACTTTGGATTCGCAAATCAAAGAAGGGTATCTCGAATTGAGGGGTGAACTTTTCGTAACGATTTCGTCGGGGCGTCACGGTTGAATGCGCAAGAGCACACGTGGCATCCATGTCGGCGACAACCATCTAGTTCAGTGCTTAAGCTTAAAAATGGTAAGTTTCTTTGCATTCGGGAATCAAACCTAACTAACCTCGTCTTTCAATAGACCGATCATTTATCTCTAAAAGATACCAGATGTTAAAATGGCCTTGTAAATCTGTGTTAACAGAACAATATTCCAGCATACCATATCCAGAATATAATGTGAATGGATCAGCTTTGCTTAATTTTAACCAAGATAAATCTATTTGTCAAGTTTCTTATGTGCTATATAGGTATAGACAAAAAAAAAACAATTCATTTATTATTATCCATTTTATTTAGATACTGTGATTTTGTTCTTTGCACTTAATCAACATATTTTATGACCAGCAGTTTTATTAAGAAATCATTGCAGTGCTACGTAAATCATATTACCCATGAAACGTCCTGTGTATGACACGAATATATTGTACTCGCTATGCAAAGTGGTTTCACCATCATACAATCCTATTACTATAGCCTATAGCCTTCCTCATGAAACTGTATATCATAATTAGAAAATTTTTTTCAGATCCAGCTGGTAATTTTGTCGATTAGCATAGACAAAGAATTAGATTAAACAAACAAGATTTTCTGCTTTATAATTATTTAGATTAATATGGTTTTAAACGGCCAAACCTTCCGAAGATTAGACTACAACTAAGAGAATAGTTTTAAAATTAATACAATATATAGAATGATAGAATAAACTATGTATGTAATAAATGTATGAACTAACTGTACACTGTCTACATACAGTTGTTTATACATAAATTTGCATAGGTGTTGCACATCCGTAGAATAGTGGCAAGAATGCTGGCTGTATTTCCTCTTTGCATATTAATGCTTTGAATATCCTGTAACAATGAACCAGTCTGTCCGACACCAGAGGAAGGGGAAACTGGTGACCATTCATATTTTTTGGGAGTATTAACGTTTCAGTATAAGATTACTCATCACTTACAAATGCTTTCTCAAACTCAAGACTCAGTATTTTCCTCTGCTCCTGATGCACTGTCTTTGGTTTCAAAGTTGTTTATTAACTTTTGGTGACACAGGTTCCCTTTCCCAGGGAGCCGCGCCACTGATTTAATAGAGATAATTACAGAGGTGAGCAACCGTTTTAATTATATCATTACTGTGACGAACATACTTAACTGCACTTAGAAATATATCCGTGGATAAACCATTTAGTTCATTTTCACACGAATATCTTTGTTACATATCTATGGACCTATAACGAAGCCCTTATGAAGACCAATACAATTCGTTATCGGAAGAAGTTATTAATGGCAAGAATTAAGAAAATAATACCAATACTAAATAGCCTACCGTTCATCAGTTGTTTTATTTTAAAGTAATTGTTTGAATGAGCAAAAGCAAATTCCAGTATTATTTGGCAAGTTCCAAATCAATAGGACATTTTATTGTTAAGCATTCAAAAACTTCTGTAACAGACACAATAAAAGAAACGCTATTGCAATTTTATTAATATTTTTTTAAATGTGAGTCCGAATTACTCACAAAGTTAGACGAATGACCTATAAACATGATAATTCGCGAATATTCGAGTTTCGGCGAGGCTGAAAGTTTCGGCTATTTTTTGGCCGTAATCGAAAAAAAGGCCGAATTAGCCTTTTTTTTGGCAGACATTGGCCGAAACGTAAACTTTAGGTCGATCAATAAAAAAAATATTTTTATTTATAATAATAATATAATAACAATAGTTATGTTTATTTTATTATATTTATAACAAAACGAGGTTTGCAGTTACCGGAGATAAATATTTACTTAAATATATATTATTTACACTAAAGTATAATGAGGACAGTAGAGTAGTCTCCTATTTACACTAATAGCTGTGTAAATTGAAGAAAAGGTTATCTGCAATTATCAGTAATGTTATTTTCACTATAAATCAATATTATACTACTGTCTTATATATTAATATTTTACGCCGATTTTTGTCCGAGTGACTATGGGACCGATATCTACACATAAAAAAAATATGGTCTCATTTTGAAGAACCCAAGTCATAGAATACTAAAATTAAAAAAAAAAAAGATTTAACATTTTGGCGCCACATACATGAGTATCTGACAGTTTACAATGAAATAAGATAAAAAAAACCTGCAAATCAAAAGAAATATTTAAAAAACGTTAAGTTTTTAACGGATGACCCACTACTTACAATAATATTAGGTAATAACAAAGTTGGTAACTTCGTAAAGACGTCAGCCGCAAATTAAATATTGACAAGCAACAACCCGCCATTGTTTGATGTTTACATTAAATATAAAATATATTAATTAAATCGTATTTTTAAATTCTATAATGTAAAAACAAACACATTACCGTTACATAACAGTTTCTTTTTTTTTATTACTAAATTTATTTTCATTGAAGAGTTTAAAGAAAAATGATACTAATGAGTTTGTATCAAAAAGTTATAAAAAATAAAAAGTATTTAATAATAATTAATTTAAATAATAAATAATTAACTTTAAAGTTTTACCTACAGTCGTATTTGAGGACAAAAATATTTACATGATTTCTATCATTACTATTATATATAAATACCTGTCTGTACTCACGTCAATATTATCGGAATTTGCCTGACCAATTGCGAATGGGTATTCGGAACCTTTATTCATTAGTTCAGAGCAACGCGGAATCGCGGCGTGAACAATTCACGACAGTATTTACGTGAGAGCCGAATAATTTTGTATAAAGGTAATTTATCTAGTCTCTCGTATTTCCTAAATCCAATTCGTAATATTAATTCATCAATTGTAATTCAAAATGAATATTAACATTTGTGTCTGTTTAAAGTAATGGCGACGCCGAAATAAGGTTCAGTGACCCAGACCTTGAAACGGTCGACGCAAGACATTAATTACTCAAATCCCCCATTTGTTAAATCTAAAACTATATTTTAAAATTATCGATACTCTTCGCTTCAATACGAGAGAGCGAGACAGATGTAAAACGTAACATATTACGTAATAATATGTAATGTAACAAAACAATATCTGTTTATATTATTAACTAGCTGTTGCTCGCGGTTCTGCCCGCGGATGATCGTTTTTTTTTTACTATTATGATAACTAATAGCAATAGTGTAATACTAAATATCCTATAGCTTTCCTCATGAGCCTGATATTAAAAAACTTTCAAATCAAAACAATATTTTCGAATGTTAGATCGTTAAAACAAGCAAAACTTTTCCTTTTCATATTACTAAAAATGTAAGTAGTATAAGTTAGGTATATCTTTATAAAACTCTTGATTGGGAGATTTTTTTATTATGAGAAATGAGATACTAAACAAGAAAACCTGAATAACAGTACCTAGTATATTAAATATAAATACCAGTATAAAAATAAAAACAAAATGGCGTTTCGTTTTATATGACCTTTACTAGATTTCGCAGAAACAACCATAGGTAATCTGTAGTATTTTAAACATTTTAAATTATTTATATAAATGGAATATTAATAATATATTCTATTTAAATTACAATAAATCACAACTAATAGGCATTTTATTATATATATTTATCTATTTATATATGATAATGAAAAAATAATCTTATATTAAAACTAAAATGTAAGTAGCCTATATATATACATGTGATATAAGTACTCAATAATAATGGGTTGTGATTCCCATCGGATTTTAGGTCAACATTATTGAAGGCTGGGCTGGAGGCTGTTCAGACAATGGCCGTGGGAACTGTTTGTTGACTACGCGTTCCCACGAGATGTCTCTGTGAAGTCAGCGTCCAATCACATAGATCCATTCAATATTCTTTCAAACCAACGTAGTGATGGGACTATGCCCTGTTTTTACTAGAGTAACTCGAGTCAATTTGTTAAACTCGAACTCGACTGAAAAAAAAAAATTACCTACTATTTACTTACCGAATCAACACGAAACTTTTAGTTAGTTTTGTCGCTTAGGTATTTGATTGTAGGTGACTATAAGTATATTAATTATTGCAATATGCAACTTGAGTTTCATTTTTAACTCGAACTACTCGAAAACTCGAATATGATTCGAGTGAAGTAGTAAAATTGCTCGAGACTAGTCACAACATCTTATTCGAGTCACATCACTAAAGCAAAGTAATTTGAAACTTTGTTATCATATAATAATTTTATTTAATGTTGTGGTTTTCAATACATTTGTTATACGTCATTGTTTTGATTACAGTATTAAAACATACGGAAAATATATTAATCATAAAAAATATATATATTTAGGATCAACAGATTGGAATAGATTTTAATATAACACAGTAGGTATGTAAGTTATGTTATTTATAAACATAACATTTTCGAAAAACTCGGTTTTTCCTTCCGATCTGTCTGTCTGTATGTGTGTCTGTCGAATTTTATTTTTCGAATTTTGAAAAACTATATATATAACGATATATTTGGAATCAGCATCTAAATGTAAGATTCACTTTTCAAAATTATGTTGATTGTCCAACGGGAAGGTGGTCAGATCGGCCGCCGATGTTACCGAAAAATGGAAAAAAAAATTCGAATTTTTAAATTTAAAAATTAATTAATTAATTAATTTAATTATTTTAATTTTTTTTCTTTTGTTTGTTAATTAATTTGCGAGTTATAATTTGCCGATTTGGAGTTTTTCATAGCGGCAAGCTCGATTGCCGCGTGTCAGATGTTTATTTATAACCCGTAGGTAAAATGAGGTGTTCTTGGTTATATTTGTATTTGTACATATGTGTATCTGTATGTAGGTATCATTTTTTTTTAAACGAAAACCTTGTATGACGAGTTGGGTCTGTTCTATTATTGGTTCAAACAAGAGCTTTGGTTTTCTGAATATTCAGATTTTATTGGAGTTTTTAAGGTATGCATATATTTAACTTTAAATTATAAAGACTAGTTTTTACCAGCTACTTCGTCTATACTATCTTCTCTATAACATATGTCCTATTATATATATATAACATATTAAAAGTGCATTGAAGCTGACGACCGGAATACAACAGTTGGTCCGCAATAGTGCATAACGAACACGTCTCAACGGGGCCACCACCACCAGAACTGAAGACACGCCTCGCTGGCTACCAGTAATGAGCTTGTTAGTATCTCATAATGAAAAGACACAAACATATGACTAGGGTTGCCAGGTCGCCAAACCTGATAGCCGGACAGACCAGTCAGTTTGACCGGACAGACCAGTCAGTTTGACCGGACAGACCAGTCAGTTTGACCGGACAGACCAGTCAGTTTGTCCGGACATTTGGGTAGAAAGGCCGGACACTATCAATGATTTCGTCTCAGTATTCATAGGTACGACAAAAAACAATGTATGTAAAATGAAGCATTTGTTATTACTATCATAAATATTGTTCCATTCTAGTTAAATAATGAATAAAATCGATTGCGAAATCCAATCGAAAGCCTAACAAAAGCCGGATATTTATCTTGCCCGGACACGCAATCAAAAAACCTACTTACGTCCGGCTTTATCCGGACGCCTGGCAACACTACATATGACTCTTATAATATATATATTATATATAATTCAAGGAGCATGATAAAAGGGTCATAGCCCGTCTAGACTAAGCTAAAATGTACCAAAGTCTAGACGTCTCAATTATTAAGTGAATATACTACGATATTTTAACCTCACGGTTTAAAATAAACAATATTAATTTATTTATCTATACTATTATAAAGTGGAAAAGTTTGTTTGTTGGTTTAAACGTGCTAATTTTCGAAACTACTATATATAAGTATATTAAGTTTTGAAATATATATAGTAGTAGTAAAAATAACATATTTCGAAAATTAGCAATATAACGTTACTACTCTTATATGATTTGTAAATAAAATCGATAATCTGCGGGTAATAGATAGTATTAATAATATTTTTATTTACCTTAATAGTGGTAAATATAAATGTTTAAAATAGTCTCAAAGCATACAAAAGAGTATACTCGAAATCTTAAGCTCATTTTGTATTTAATGATTTTTGGGTTATTACTATAATGATAATAATTATGATCAAATATTCGACATATGAGATAAAGTTATAATATACAAGAAGCGCGAACCAGACGTCAATTTTGACTCGCTGCGCTCGCAAAATCTCGGTATGTGTTAGCATATTGAGCGAAGCGAGGTGCAAACAGTGCCGAAGTTGCATTTACAAAACGTCGACACATTCTATTCTCAGCTTTTTTTTTTTTCAAGCTAAATTTTCCGCGAAAATTTTTTCCCATTGAAGTCTATCGGATGTTAGTTTTTCCGTGGTTATTCCTCAACGACATCGAACATTTGAATTTTTTTTTACAACCACCATTAGACTAGACTGATGTCTATCAGTGTGCAAAATCGGATATACTGTTTTTGATTGATGCTTTTACAAATGATGCAGAAGTCTCTCATAGAGAGCTTCGCTCAATTATAATTACAAATACATATATATACTGTACCCACATAGTATAGCTACAATATAGTAACAATATATTACTGTATATATAGTTGGCCCTCAATGCACTAGTAAAGTGCGTAGGCGTAGGGGTAACCTTTGTCTAAATACTTCACTAAGCGTCTAAAAATACGGGAGATTAGTCATTTAGTATAGATAAGCTAGGCTTCTAATTCTAATTATAATATAAACATATAATTGCTGAAACACAAATGTGAGGCTGAAAAAAATTTTACATTTATTTTTTATTATATATTATTAACGTTATACAAAATATTGATTTGACAGGAATAAAATGACGTTTTACAGTTTAATAATAATTTTTATCATATGGAAATCTATGAAATCTTAAAACTATCATAGTTAGAAAATATTGTTTTAATATTATAATAAATTAACTTTTGACACCTTTCATTTTTTATAAGAGCAATCAAAACAATAATATTTTATAGATATTTTGGTACGAAAAGGGAAAGTAAGGTTGTTGTAATATTACTTTAAGAGATAGTGGTAAGGCCATTGGTTAGAGATATAAGTCCAAATTAATAATTTAGTAGACTCTGTAACGAGCAGCTTGTAATATTTTTATATAAAATAGTTACTAGTTGTTAATACGTTTTTATAATATAGCTACTAAATTATAAATATAAAATCTTTATCAAAACGGATAATTGAACCTATAAAAAACAACAGTGACGTTCATATCAAAAACCATAGACGAAGTTGACATTGAGAGTTTCGATCTTTCGCGCCTTTTTTTATTTTTTTTAGGCTATATTTATTTATTGTATATTACTGAATCTATTGATGTAAAGATATCTTCGCGAAATTTTATTCTTAAATGTATATGTTGATATGAAATAATTGTAACGAGACGAAATCTGTACATTTAACACTGTTTGAAAAAATTTTAATTAATGTACTACCATACAATTTTTTTTACTGTTTGCTTTCTCATAACAGAAAAAATAAATTAACTTAAAAAAAATGATATTAAATGTTAATGAAATTTGGTACGACTATAGAATATTACTCCGACCAACAAGTAAAATATTCTTAATATCGAAAAACTCTAATTAAAAAAAAAAAAATAGTTCGGGCCTTTTGATTTTTTTAAGCTTTCAGAAAAGCAAAGCCACAGACAGACAGATAGTTTAACAAAAAATACTAATTCTATTTAAAATTAATCAACACCGTAATTGCTTTAGTTATCAAATGATTACTTAGAAATATATCAATATATATTAATAATGAATTGGTATTTCCAAAAAAAAATTGTTTTCAATATATTATGACTAATACATATTGTTATATGATAGAATTAAACTTTGAACGGAAATTCATTTGTATAAGGAAACCCGCATAATAAATAAATATTTCAGTAGATAACAGAAAAAACTTCAAATAATCAATAGTTTAGAAACCGCGGGGAAATACGTTTTAAGATAAAATAAATTATCTATATATCGAAAAACCCATTAAAATTATTTGTGACAAATAATAATTGATATTAATATTTAATTATTTATAATGTTTCAATCACTCTTATTAATATATAATTACTAAATGTTACTTGATAACTGTGGACGAAGAATTTAATTAACAATTGAGTTAACTACGAATATTAGCCTAAAACTAGATAGCCTATTACTATTATATATAATTATCAGCTGTACTCACGTTATTACTATCGGAATTTGCCCAACTAGTTTCGAACCCATTCCTGAGCTCTAAGCATGGCGGAATTTCGGCGTGAACTCAGTTCACCATACCCCGAATGGGTTGAAAAGTAGGCTGGCAAATTCCTATAGTAATTTTATGAACAGCCATATAATTATATATAATTATAATCATGGATCACGAAAGTGCATACAAAAAGATATTTTCATTGTTATTATTATTATTTATTAAAAAAAATAAAAAAATATCAACAGGATTTGAATTTGACATCTTCAGGAAACCCATAATACCATTGTTTAAACTTTAATTCTATATAAAAAAATATATTTTAAGATTTCCTTGTTTACAAACATCGTACAATGTCATACTATAAATAGCACGAGTGTAAACAAGTAATCATTCAGATATGCGATTACTCAGCTGTTCGTACGGGGAAATACACTGGCGGTACTAAACGTACTTTGTATTTGCACGTTAGGGAAACGTGTTAACTAATTTAAACAAATTTCTAATTATTAAAACACGCAATCAAATAAATATAAACATAACATTATTTACTTAATTAAAAACGTCAAGTACTAAAGTTCTAAAAATATAATATTTCAATTTAATTTAAACATGTTAGCCATATTAACTTATGATATAAATGTTATAAAAAAAAATAATTCTTCATAAATTCAGTCTGGCCATACATACCGTTAGAATGAAAAAAAGAATAAAAAAAAATAAAAATATTGTTTAATACAATTAGCCTGGCCATAAATACAGTTACAATGAAGAAAAAAAAAGAATAAAAAACATTAAAATATTGTTAAATAAATTTAGTCTGGCCATAAATACCGTTACAATGAAAAAATTAATGAGAAATTTGATTTTGGAATATGTTATTCTTGCATTGTGCTTCCTTGTGTTTATTTTAGCGCCAATCGATGCTCAATACTTTTGTGATTTAAAATTGGAATGGGGTGATAAAGAGAACTAAATTACTATGAAAGCATTACAGAGTAGGTATAGAGACAAACGCATTTTTATTTATTAGTCAAATGTTTGTGTACAATGTAATTGTGTTTGTGTAAGTGTGTGTGTGTGTGTGTGTGTGTGTGTGTGATATGTACTATGAAAGGTCTAGAATAGAAATAAAATCTATCTACATAGTGTTTGTACGAAAAAGGCAATCAAAACAGTAAAGATTAAATTTTCGAAACGAACTACTATTTAATTCTTAATATTTTTATTGCTATATATTTTTAATATATAGTGATAGTGATATGGATAGTCTGATACCTGTTTTTTCCTAGAAGGTATTCTTATCATATGAATCTTAAGACTCATAAAAAATGTGTCACATAGCACAATTATCAACCAAGATAAGAATCGGCAGATCTGTCATAATCGGGTATTTACTAGTAAATAAAAGTGACACAAGATATTAAAAAAAAAATTTTTTTAAACAATAAAATTAAAAAAGAAATTTAATAAAATCGATATTTTAATTTGTAATATTAATTCAATATTTTTGAAATATTTTTTATTTAAAATTAATATTTTAATTGTGATTATACATATTGCTGACAAGCAAATACACATACAAATAAACACACACACATACATAATGTATTTATAAGTAGTAAACAAGAACCTATTTATATCTTTAAGATTGTCAAATCAAATATTCATGAGTTTTACACAACTACAATCACGGTAATTGAATAATCTGTATGTGTGCGATTTTATGTATGTGTGAGTGTATTTACTAAGGTTCTGGGTAATAAAGAGTTTATGAATGTGTGTGTGTGTGTGTGTGTGTATTTACTTAAACCCACACCTAAAGTTCTTAGTATTGAAGCTACCGTTATGTTGAGGTAAAACTTAAAAACAAATGTATAAGGAAAATGATTTAGGATATTGGTGATTTAAATCAATGAATAAACAACTAACGACTGTTGGGAGTTACATCAATAATAGTTTATCTAGATATCTATATTAATATGAGCGGAAAAGTTTGTTTGTTTAAATGTTTTATTATTATAGGCAAGTTCATAAAGAAGACTATATAGCTATATTAACATAGATTATTTAGCTTTAGGCTTAAATATCCTTATATAAATATAATCGTCTTCATATTGAAATGCGAAAAAATTCTCGCAATAAATAATAATATATAATTTATTAGATAAAACTTAAAATAGTTATTTAATCATAATTAAGATTATCTCCTTTACCCGAAATGTCCCCAAAAGCTTCAAATGTGTCTCTCAATCTGGATAAGACGTAAAAAAACGGTTCGTGATGCAGGTGTTTTGAATGCAGATGCATGTCAGCTGCACTCAGCGATAAACATATGTTGTTTACTGAGGAAGCGAGTTTAACAATCTTAATCATGGCGATTTAATAACAAAAAAATAAATAAAAAATTATACATTTATAAAATTAATACACATTTAAAAAAATAAATAAAAATATTTATTATCTACTATTTTTTAAACCGTTTTTAATTTATTAAAGTAATTTGGGAGATGTGTATTAAAAAAAAAACACTTACATATTTATAAAAATATTATCCACTATTTTTGATCCATTTTTATTTTTGATCTGAATTTTTGAAATAATTTGGGGGATTGTTTATTTAAAAAAAAAAACACATTTTTAAAATATGAATGAATTAAAATTGATGGGTACATTAATATGTTTTTACATTCATAAGACATATTTACAATTGTTTTTTGAGTTAGGCGGGTTCCTTAGACTCTTGTTTTTTTTTTTGCCTAGGTTAGGTACAAATTACTTAGACAGAGTCGCTCACACTTAGACAAACATGTACTAAATAAGTGGAGTGTATCAAACGGAGATATCATTTCATATTAATAAAGGAACTCGATTATAATCAGTTCTTGTTTACAGATGGAACGAGGGCACCTTTTTTCTTCACAGTCAAGTTGGAAAAACAAGTTGAGTCATTGAAGGAAGTTCGATGTACTAAAGATTTCTATATAAATAAAACATAAATAATTCTTATATGCTCTATATAAGATATTAATTTTAAACAAAGATTGAGATTTTTATTTCAATCTAATTAATTGCGATGGTTTAGTTCAAATTTACTATTTATTAAGCGAAGCTCTCTATGCACATTACTACAATCCTTTGTGCAAGCAACACTCAAAAACGGTATATTAAAAAAATTTAAAATTTTGCACACTGATAGACAACAGTCTGGTAGTGATTTAAAAAAATATAAAAAATGTAGTAATGTGTTTCATCTTGTAAAATAGTTGAGAACAGAATGCGCCGACGTTTTGTAAATGCAACTTCGCTGCTGTTTCCACCTCGCTTCGCTCAATATGCTAACACATACCGAGATTTTGCGAGCGCAGTGAGTCAAAATTGAGGTCTGGTTCGCGCTCATAGCAAAAATTTTTAACAATTATGATGTCTATACATTTTAAATATTTAATCTTATTCTTACGAAAATGGTTCAAAGTTATACTTTTGTATATTCCAGATGTTTTGGGCAAATTGCACCAGCCATTGTCACGAGATCTCGTACAAGGGTATTAATACGTTACTATTTATTGATGTGACAGACAGACAATAAAGAACTACCCAGCTGAGATTATGTGGGTCTTCTCAACCAGGAGTCTTTGGAAAACCTGGTAGCTGTAATTTTAAGTCACAGTGTTTTTTCCAGGATAAGAATGCCGGGGCGTCATGGTGAGTGTTAACGTGATCCCGTGACGTCCCACTAAGGCGATGAGGGCAACCGTTGGTTTTTTAATAGGTAGCTTTAAAAGTGGTAGCTTCCTCTATGCTGTCGGGTAGTTCCATATAACCCCTTCATCACTTTCTTGGCTGACGGGGTATGCGTAACTATTTATTTCTTACAAAAAAAGGTCTTGTTGTAGCATTGCATTACAAACCTAGTACTTCCACAAGTCTTGATCCACAAATGATCTCTGGTATTAATTCCAAGTGAAGAAAAAATAAAATAAATAAATTTTATTATAAACAAAAAGTCTACCAACATACTTAATGTTTCTAGGAAACCTGAAGGTGCCAGTTATAAAAACAGTTCAACTACAAACTTGACATTAGTACTCAGAACATTGATATTTGCTTTTACCTATTTACGATTGGTTCAGAGAACGGACGTATCAAGCTTACATTTTTCTTAGAATCTTGTATTTATAGCCACAGGTACAAGGAAATATGTAAGGATATAAAGATTTTATCTGTAACTAGTTGTTACTCGCGGTTCCATCCGCGCACGAATATTATTCTTACGTTGATTTAAAAAAAAAATCATAGAAAGGCTATACTTATACCCCTGACTCATGAACTTCATGAAAGTATTGACAGATCTTGACCATCTTAGGTTTGGCCGATTTGTTGATCAAAAGTTATGAAGGTTCAAATTTGTAAGGTTAATGAATTATTTGACCGATTTTGCTGAAACTTAGAATTATTATTAAGTGATTGATGAAAATCAAATCAACTGAAGAAGGATTTTTCGGCTTTGCCGGAGTTGACTGGTTTTTACTCTTACAACTAATAGGCGTAGCGTAACGTAACCTGTAGTCCTTATCATAAACTTTTTTTTTATTTTTTTTTTATTTTTGTTCGTTGGAAAAATCCGTTACGGATACCCCGTCGGCCAAGAAGATGATGGCCGGGGCCTTATCATAAACCTGCCCATCATAAACAGTGTAAATTGTTCAAATCCATAATAGTTTCAAATCCATATTGTAAATAATATAAAATTTCAAATCAATAATAGTTTTTAAACAAACAAACTTTTCCTCTTTATAATATTAGTTTAGATTATAGTGCTATATATATGTAATAATATCAGTAAATTAAACAGGATTCCTTTATTGATATTACAATAACATTTTATTAGATAACTACTTTAATTTATATATATATGTATGCCTGTTTAAAATTGTACGGACAACAAAAAAATAGGACAAATGAAAAAAGCACAATAAATACCTTACAAATTTCATTCACCGGTAGTCAATTTAATTGAAACGACTGAACACGAATAAGACACGAAATTAGCCGAGTGATACACGATAATTAACGAACAGAAAAGTTCCGGCGCGGCCATTTTGAAACCATACTGAATCGGTTGGTCTCTTTTAGCAAACAGCACCGAAGTTGCATTTACAAAACGTCAACGCATGCCGTCCTCAACTATTTTTATTTTTTCAAGCTTAATTTTTCCCATTGAAGTCTATGATTTTAGCTTTTCCGTGATTATTCCTCATACATAGAAAATTTAATTGTTTTTTTAAACCTCCACCACACTGATGTGTATCAGTGTGCAAAATTTGGAAACTTTCAGATATAATGCTTTTGAATGATGCTTGCACAAAGGATGCAGAAAAGTCTTTTATAGAGAGGTTCGTTCAATAAAAAAGTAATCAGGAAATCTATAAAAATATAAGTACTTAAACGATTACACAATCATTAGAATAATTATAAAAATGTTACTAAAATTCTACGAATGTAAAAATAATTGCGTAATCATTGACGTGTTATAAAGTTATCAGTGTTATGATTTTTATTTGTTATATTTACGTACCAAGGAGTTTACGACATGCCAATAAAAATATACTAACAACCTAAGCATGACGTGTGCTTTTTGATTATAAAACATATTAATAGGCTTTTATAGGATTATAGTATTAGTAACAGCCTATTGAAAATCTGTATACCTATTAGAAAATGTGCTCTCTATTTGTGTCTGTCTGTATGAATGCGAAAAGCCCAAAAACTACCGAACGGAAGGTTTTCAACATATAGTGTAATTCCGGAGTAAGGTTTAAATGTATGTATTTATCATGTTTCATGGAAATTGGCTGAAATATAACTATTATTGTATTTTCTTAGATTTTCACGAGTACACATTTGAAATAAAACTATTTTTACGGAATACTTTCGATACTTACGTGAACACGATTACTGCAAAGTATTCGAAACGTCGGGTTAAAATCAAAATGTAACCAAATTATACGCGAGTTTTAATCCGTAAAAATAGTTTTACAACTATTATTGTTGGAGGTAATATAAAATCTTGCCTCATAAATACAGTAAATCGAGAATATCCAGAACAGAAATACCTCTCTTTTTTAATATAAAAAATATATATATTAAAAAAAACGTAATGGTTACCGAAAAACACACGGGCGAAACTGCGGGCGATAGCTAATAAATTATAAAACGAAATCGAAAATTATCAATCTATATCATCATATTATTGGTGAAATAACATAATTTTAGAAATTATGACAAATTTCTGAAAAAAATTCAAATTAACATGAAAAATGATTAATGTCATAGAAAACAAAAAACAAGTTAACTAATTCAAACTAGTGCAAACCAGCTCAAAGCAGACAAACTATAGGCGCCTCAACTACCCACTACTCTTTGCACGTGCCGCTAATGCGTCATAGTAACTACATTTCTCTGTAATAATAATAAAGAAAAAAAATACATTTACATTTTAAAACGTACAAACATAGTTCACCTCATCGCTAAGAAGCAATGTCTTTCAGTCAAAAATAATAAAAAAAAAAAACTGATAAGAACAGGGAAGGAGGTGTTCATACTAATAAACAAACAAAAATTAATATAAAACTCTTATTTACTACATTTAAATACATACGTGTACAATAACATACAATCTTATCTATTATATTAGATATCGATGTTTTTAACATCACTATCTGATTCCAGTGAAGCGATAATATTGCAAATAAAAATGATTCGTGGGCACGTAGCGTACTTAATATGGCGTCTGTTTGAGTGGTACTGGCGCCTTATGACTGTTGGAAAACCGATTCGTCATCGTATTCATATATAAAGCAATATTATTTCATATAATTTTTATTTATTTATTTATAATAATACTATATAAAGAGTTTTGTAGTTTTGAGTATTTGATTTAAATAAATTCAATCGATATCAAACTTTCTTTAGCCTTTAATACTACATTCCCGAGGAACATATATTTACCTATATATAGTATATAAAATCGTTCATCTATGGGATGATTCGCGAGAAAAAGCTAGCCATCAATATTATGGCACAAGATAGGATTAAAATTTCATTAAAAAATACTGGGAACTTAAAACGCAGATACAATACTTTCTTAAAACACAAAAAACAGCTATGAGACATCACATAGCAGTAATAAAATGAAGGTCAAAAAATTTAATAGTTTTAAATCTAAAATAAAACACCATAGGATTATTATTATAAAAATAATTTAAACTTTTATAAAATCATAACAACGCTGTGACCCAGACAGTCGACCAACCTTCAGTACCAGCGGAACTATATGTAAATAGGTAATGTTATGTAACCCCCCGCCTACAAGACGCCTCACCCCCACCTACCCCCCACCCACTGCAGGTCGCTGCAGTATTGCACCCCCCTTTCGCGACCTATAACACCTACGAGTGCGTTCTAAATCGAAACACGTGTATCTTACATATTTATTGAGTAAATATTATTATATTATATAAAAACCAAGTTATTTTTATACATAACCATAAAAAACCAAGAAAAAATAAGAAAATAAATAGTCAATTGTTTAAATAAGGAAAAAACTACAAATTCCATTTCTATTTATATCTTGAGTAATTCAATACATACTATATTATATGTTTTGATAAGAAATTTATAAATATATATATATTTTTAAAAATAATAACAAACAAATATTGCATAATATCATAATTACATTATTTCCTTAGTTTTTGTCTTTTAAAAAGTATAATACATCAAATATGTATATATATTTGGGATTTTTAATTTAGATTTGTTTTTTAAAGTTTAACACATATACTTTTTTTTAGTTTTAATGAAATCAAAACTAATGATGATGTTGCGGAAATATATCTTTAAGATAATAAATGGATAATGATAACGACCTTGGAATAAATATTTATATTTTATCAAAGTATTAATGATACCCATAACAATGATAATTTTGTAAATAAGTCATCATAGAATTCAGATTTAAGGTTTGAATTTTAGAATATTTTTTTTTGTTACTTTCTTAACAAAAAACCTATGAAAATGTGAGATTCTGTCAAAAGTTCAAATAACCTGAACATCTTATATATTCTTAGATTTTCAAAACAAAGTTTTAAGAACCATCTGGATAAAATTTTGTATATAAAATTTATAAAATAAAGAGATTGTCATCTATATTATATATATACATATATTTAGTAAAACTTTAATTGAAGATTTTGGTAATAATCCATAACATTAAATTAAAAAAATGTTTGTGTTTCCTTTCGGATTAATAACGAATAAACGAACACACATACATATTATATTATATTTTTGTATTATCCGGCTATACTCCAATACCATCAAAATTTAACCAACTAGCTTCGAGCATATTCTGGCCTTTAATACATGATCTTGAGGCTTGAAATCGCGGCGTGAACTTTTTAAATCGCCAATTCAATATCAAGAAATACAGCCTGATTATACATAGTGTTGCTAATATATTATTTTGATGATATATTTTACGCATAGTAATTGTATAGCTTCCTAAACCCTCATCTAAAAGGTTGCATGCAATCATGCATTATGTAATAGTATATAAGCCTATTACAACACATTTGTATATATTTATATACATATATAAATACATATATAAAGATACTGCGTCGTAAATGAGTAAAACGCATAAGGTTTCAGTTACACACACTTATAGAATCAAAGATACCCATAAATTGTATTTATTTTTATAATCAGTTCAAAATATTTATTACTTGATATATATTATCTAGATATGAAGTGGAATGTTGATTTAATGATAAAAGTTACTCGTAATATATGTATGACGCATAGGGTCAGTCGCCCTCACCCTTTTATTAGGAAATCGGTTCATAAAAAATATATATTTTGCATTTTTTTTTATTGTATGAAAATATAAAAAAATCTTTTTTTTGGAATATAACTCGAAATTTTCTTATTAAATAGAATGATATTGAATATATTTAAATTTTACATATAACAAGGATAAAATACATATAATTATGCATTTTAAAACGCATCAATTATATAAGAATAAATAAACACATATAAATAAAACAAAGTATTTAATCAAAAGGAAAATCATCAGTTCATCTCATAAATATTTATTAAAAGGAAGTTCATTATAAAAATAGTTACATACCAGCTATAAACAAAATATAAACAAATAAAACAAACTCATTAACTTCATAAAAAAACCTGGTTCACGCTACATACAAAATGCTATATTCCGTCAAGCGTGGGGGGGGTGGCTGCGGTGACGAGGGTGCACGAGGGTGTACTACCGACGCGACACAGCTACGTCATTTACGGCGCCACGTGGGCGATCAATAATGACGTCTTCGTAGGTAGGGGGAGGGGGTAGCAGGGGGGGGTGAAGAGGTGGAGGGGGGGTACAATGCGCGCGCACTCTCCGACCTACTTACTATTACGTTTTAGTTTCACGTAGCGTCTACGTAACGCGATCGAACTCAGCCAGGAATGAGAACAGCCTCTGCGCATGCTCCCGCCCCCAACTTACCAGACGCTTCGCATCGTGCCCCACTTACAATGTTCATTCATTGCACAATATTGCATAATTAATAATTATCGATTCTAGATCATATATAATTTATAGAAATTATAATAAAATATATAACAATTGTTTTGTACTATCATAATGAGATTGTATTATTATACCTACTCGTTAGTAAGATTACAGAAATAAAACAAATTATATAGTGTATATAGAATTATTACATAATCGTATGTATACAAGTCAAGGTTTATGAAATCAGGTATCATAAAATACTACGATATGGTTACAATTACTCATTAAATGTAGTAGTGGGGTGGGGGGGTAATCAGAAGGTAGTAAGTACCGTGGCCTAATTGTCGAGCTCAGGCCGCAGCCCCCACACCTCAACCTACTAACATGACAGCCTACGCTAGACGCCTTCTACACTACCTAGTAGTTATACTGCTTTAATATTAAACCAATGTAACTACAGTCTACATTAAAACCTCATAAAAAGACCTCAGGAGTTCACTACATTTCATCTAAGGCCGTATTCTTTTTCTACTACTATTTCTACTACTTTCCATATGTTTTGACATGTCTTCTAGTAATAGTACTTTTTTTCTATATTAAGATATTAAACAATTAATATGCTTTTAGTTAGTTAGTAAATAAATTTCTAAGTTCAAAACTAACATCTTATATATTAGCTTAGAATGACAGAGTAATAACAAAAGATATAAAAAAAAAATGAAATATTTTGTAAGTATAACATTCATTTAATATACTAAAGTTAATTACTTTCAAATATGTTTGTCATAGATTATAAAATACCGCAGAAGTTTTATACGTTTATTCATTCTAAGATTATTTAGCGTTATATATGTATAAGAATACACTTAATTAAGATAATATTGAGAGAAAAAAACAGTAAATTTCTCCATCTTTGAAACATCGAAATTATTTAGAAAATGTGAATTTCAAAACTAATTCAAAAGTAGTAGTTTGAAGCTTTTATATTAAAAAATTTAAAACAATTACAAGTATGTAAATATTGGGTAAGTTATAAAATGCTACTGCATTGGCACATGTCGGCGTGCGCAGTTTGGCTTCTCCGAATAGGATCAATACGGACCCAAACAAACCCGATGTGCCGGCGTGGGCAAGTGACCTATTTACAACCAGGCCACCAGTTATGACGCCATTTGTACATTTAAAAGCAAATTATATACGTTATTTATTATAAAAAATCACAAATTTACAATTGATATAGAACCTCATAATATATATATATATATATTATACTGTTTCATTTACGTGTTTACAATCGATAATATCACAGTTCATATAAAGAGTTACTGTACTTATATATTATACTGCCAATATCCTGCAGTTTTACTCATGTATTTACTGCATCCTATATATAGCACTCCCCAATTTTAGTAGTTTCAAAGATTAGCGCCTTTGAACAAATATACTTTTCCGCTTTATATTATATATTATATATATTAGTATCGAGAATATTAAATTACCTCCAACACGATAATAAACGAGATAAGTTCATAAGAATATTATATTCTTTGCATGTTAATTATGCGGTTTGCATTAACAGTGGGTTTTCCAGACCTTCAATTTTAAGTTAACAGGAAAATTATTATAACCAGGAACTTTGATACAAATTACAAAAACAACATTATTAATAAATAACAATACTTTTTTGTTCGAAATCCAAAGTCTATGATTGTTTTAGTCTATACATTTATATATATAATTTCCCTGTCTGTCCGTCGCGTGCCGTAACTCGATGAAGCGTCGTAGTCATTATGCAATATGTCATTCGAGGGCTCTTAAAAAGAGGAATGGCTATTTACAAATTTTCGATTTTTTTCGGGCAAAGATGTAATTCAAAAACTATGTTGTCAGAGCAAAACGTCTAACAGCGAACTCGTTTCTCTTCAAGAGATCTATTGAGGGTTATATTTTGAAGCTGTAATGCTTTTCTAGACGCCCGGATATTGCGGACGGGCCATACCAGCTAGTATGAATATATAATATCACAAGTGATGGGTGGATAAGTGGTTTTAAGTATTTTATTCATATTTTTTTTACTAATCATATTTTAATTCCACCTAATACATCCTTTAATTTGTCCTTCCATGTCAATGCTGTCGATGCTACATTATTCGTTTCGGGGGTCGCCCCCCCCCCCCCCCTACCTGGGGTTTCGAAATTTAGTCAATAATTACTCTTTCATAATGCCCACCAAGTCTGGTCAAAATCGGTCGTGTAGTTTTTAAAGAAAGTCGTTTCGGCTACAGACGCAGTATTATGTTATTTAAATATATAAGTATAATTGTATTTACATTATGTTAGTTTAGGATTGAACGAGAGAATGAATATTAGTCGTTTTAAACGAATGTCACATCTGCCATTACAAATATTTAATCAATAAAATTTATTCTGATCATTTTTTGATGAAGATATTCAACGTTATTTATTTGAAAAAATAAATATAAAAAGTATCATTATTTTTTTTGTGAACTTTTGTGATCCATGATTACTATTACATATAATTAACCGGCTGTACGGCTGTACTCACGTTATTACTATAGGATTTTTTTTCCGACTAGTTTTGAACCCATTCGGGGTCCTCATTCATGAGCTCTGAACATGGCGGAATCGCGGCGTGAACTGTAGTTCAGTAACAACAGGAGTGATATTAATATTTTTTTTTTTTTTTTGTAAGTAGGTTAAATTTTCCTGCTAATAACCACACCATGCTGATATTAATAAATTATGTTAAGTTTTGTCATTAACTAATTCGTAGAACCCAAACAAATCATAACGAACAACAGACCCACATTCTGACGTCTGAAGGCGCCAGCGAGATACCTGCCTTCATGAATCAGACTCTCAGACACTACCATATGTTATATACAAACCAATAGGAAAACCGTAATATTATTAATATATACTAAGCAACCAATAAGAACTGTAATATTATTGAACATTAACATTATCTTAAATTAATAATACAACAATCTTACTTTCACTACAATATCTATACAACAATATTATTTTACCAAAATCAAATTACTTTTTAGGTGTTACAAAATAATCTTCTACCAAAAACTCAAAAGTCAAAAAGTAAGATTATTGTAATAATGAAACAAAACTTTCTGAAACTATGATATTTTTAATAGTTCATGGTTGGCTATATTGTACGTACTACCGAACGATTTTAATTTTTTATTTATTTATCTATAATATATTATTTATGTGATCTGTTATTTTTATAATATTTTTCTTTGCCTTTAATATTATTATTGTATAAATTATAATTTTACTTATCGGAGACAGTAAATTCTACCGAGTTGTACAAATTCTCATCAACACTAGCAAACAAGATATATAAGAAACTTAAAAGCATCTCCATTACATATAAAATCGATAATAAATTTAGTTAATTGATAAATAAAAAGCAATTTAATAGCTGTTAATTCTATTCCCAGACTGACCTGGATTTTTACAGCTGCAGTACCATTTCACTGTTACATCTATCCTCCCTCCTATACTTTTATAAGAAAAAATCAGTAATCCTATTATAATATAAGTATATATTCTCATTTATATGTATATATCTATGTGTATTATTAGTATTAGAAATAACTTTAATTTAGTTTTAATTTAAATTTAGCTTCATATGTATCAAATCTTTTATTTTATTGTCTATACAGCCTGGTAGAAATTGCTCTATAACAGTGATGGTGAACCAATGGCAGGCGTGCCACAAGTGGCACGTTTGACAGTTTTGATGCCACGCACAAAAACCAAATAATTGTAAAACATTGATTGATAAAACGTTTAAAAAAGAATTGTTTTCACTTGTTTATTTAGTTATACTTACGTATAGTTTCACCACGCTTACATTTCGAATGTAATTTTATTGTGACCACCTTACAAAAAAGATTTTTTTTGACTAAGTGGCACGGACATAAAAAAGGTTCGCAATCCCTGCTCTATAGCGTCACGTCCGCCAAATGTACTTTTTTTTTAACATTAAAGATTAAATAAATAAATAAATAATAATAAGGAAATCTACTAATCACTTTCTCAAATAAGGCAATATCATATTGTTAAGTATATTTGTTCGTTAATTGTCATATACTTACTATTTTTTGGGGCCAATTAAATTGGATGTTGTAGAGCAAAATGTAAAGCATATATCATATTATACAATTTACTCACAAACTCAATTATAATACTCATAACTCAAATATATTTGGGTCACAATTTTTTGGGCTAAAATCATCGTCATTATCAACAGAAGGTAATCGTCCACAGCTGGACATAGTCCTACCGCATTGAATGCCACAGGGATCATTTTGGGCCGCCCCCGTACATCGGACTCCGGCAATCCTCGCCAGATCGTCAAATATTAATTGAATTAATTTAACAGTGATATAATAATTGCATTATTCAAAAGCAACTTATAACTGAATAGTAATATAAGTACCGTAAAGAGGACAGTAGGTTAGCATTACGTAAGTGACAGAGTACATTGAGTAATAAACAGATTTCTTAGCTTTAACTGTATATATAACAAACGGAAGAGGTAATTAACCGAATACAATGAAAAATGATATATTTGTAAATTTTCCGGGTGAACTAAATTCTAGAAATTCTCGACTTCGACGAATTTATATGGCAATTCAATGTTAGTCAAAATAACTATTTTTAACATTTAACTATCATATAAGTGAGATTACATTTTGTCTTCCCGTGAATTAAGTTAAAATGTCATCAATGTAATGTAAAGTTATATATTAATAGCATGAATCGATGTTTATCCCAGCGAATATGTGACGATAGCTGCACATAAAAAATAGATTATTGTCTTTTTTTCACCTCCAGCCATAAATATTAAGAAAAATAACGAAACTAAAATATCATAATCTTACGTCAAAAATACATGACATGTAGTTAACAAAACAATAAAATCAAAACAGAATTTCCTACACGTAGTTTCGAAATTCATAAAATATCTTTTGTATATATAAGTTTTAAAACCACTAAATATAAAGTTAAATTCGTTTGATAGTTTTATTTAAATGTGTTTACGTGAAAGAAAATTCAATGTTAGAACGAACAAAGATAGCACAGATTACAATGAAAAATGCAATATGTCGACCTTAGCACACTTGCTAATAAGTTAAACACATAATATACATTGAAATCTAAAAGAGAATGCAGTTTACAATACATTGAGCTATCCATACAAAATATAAGAATAAAGCATTCCATCGATGTATGATATACATATATAGGCCAGGCGTCCGGATAAACCCGGACGACATAGGTACGTTTTTTGATCGCGTGTCCGGCGAAAACAAATGTCCGGCTTATCTGACTTTTGTTAGGGTGTTGATTTGATTTGGCATTCGATTTTATTTATTATTTCACCAGAATTTAACAAGATTTTTGATATTAATCAACGTCTATTAATACTGAGACAAAATCATCAATAATGTAGTGTCCGGCCTTTCTACCCAAATGTCCGGCCAAACTGACTGGTCTGTCCGGCTATTAGGTTTCGCGACCTGGCAACCCTATACATATATATGTTAGTCATTGTCTGTAGATGCCTACGCATAGAACTCAATAGTTGCGTGCAACAGCGCCAACAAATGAGAACGGTGTTGTGACACCATTTCAAAACATCGGGTGAAGATTGACATACGTTACTTTAAATTATTAATAAGTTGATATAAAACTATTTTTAAGGATTATAACTCGCGTATAATTTGGGTACATTTTAATTAGTTCAGTTAATTAGTCATCAACAGTCAGATGACTAATTAACTGACTTTCTGACAGACAATTACATCTCCTCGTCGTGAACACGATTGCTGCAAAGCATTCGAAACGTCGAGTTAAAATTAAAATAGTTTTATTTCAAATGTGTACTCGTGAAAATCTAAGAAAGTAATAAGTTGATATATTTTATTTCACTTTCGTGATCCATGATTACAATTAAATATAATTATCAGCTGTACTCACGTTATTATTTTCGGAATTTACCCAACCAGTTTCGAACCCATTCGGGGTCCCTATTCATGAGCTCTGATCATGGCAGAATCACGGCGTGAACGGCAGTTCAAATTCCGATAATAATAAAGCCGGATAATTATATTTAATATTTCATTTCACAGAGGTACCGACATCATAGTACATCATGTTTAATATCCTTAATATGAATAAGTATAACTTGGTGTAATATGTTTTGTTCCAAATGACAAAAATTTTACTTTTTGAGAGCTGTAAATTGTAGGTCAAACACTTCAAAAAATACACCGCTAAAATAGTTGGTCGAGAAGAGAAAGTAAGGTTATTGTAATATTACATATATTACAAATTAATCCAATACAGATTTGCTGAAAGATAATGTCGACTTAAAGTAAAAGCACCAAACCCAAGACATGTTTTCTATTTTTTATTGTATTATTCCATTAAGTGAAGCCACACCAAGCTTCGTGTATAGGACACGCTCAAAATTGACTCAAGTGTTGTAAGCCACGTGAATGACAGCCAACCTTGGCGTGACCTTTACAATTGAACAAATACGTATTTTATAACAAAAGAACGCATCAAAACAACAGAAAAAACTATGTACTTCATTATAACTTTCTAAATTATTTTTTAAATATAATAAAATAGAAATTAAACTATACATTCGATGAGATTCCTTCATGATCAGAGCTCATGAATGGGTTGGTAACTAGTTTGATAGTAATTACCTGAGTACAGCCGGATAATTACATATAAAATACATTTATTTACATTAATAGATGTAAAACAGAAATTAAAATATATTTAAATACATTTCCCCCCAGTTCTAGTTGAAATATATATCACAGGAAAGTAAATGTCCTAGAAAGTATCTGTAATCTAACGTCTTAAAACCAGCCATCATTAAGTTGTGCCGGTTTTTTGGACGCCATTTTTAACAATGTCATGATTCATGAGATACGACTCACTCACTCACTCTTTATTTATTATTAGAAACCATTCACTTATTAAGAGCGTGTGTATGTTTGTGCAACAATGACAGTACAGTAAAATTTTTAACATTCCGAAAATTGGTGATTTTGTATTAGTTTTTCAATGAGTTTCAACGAGTTATATTGATATATTATGCCACTTTTAATATATATTTTGGTCACTTTTAAATGTTGTAAAACAAGGAAAAAACTGTTTATTTGTTCTTTAAACGACCTTCAAACCGCAATATCTTTTATATTTTTCTGGAAAGCTAATTAACGTTCAAAAGAGTTTACGATAAATATAAATCAAACGGCGATATTAAATTTGTTTACCGCGAATCACAATAAAAACCACCTTCAGTAAATTGCCCAGAATAAACAACAAAATTAACTGCACGGAAAATCATACAAACGTAAACAAGTTCAAACAAAATTAATTAATTATCTGTTGTTTCCTCAACATGTGAAAAAAACATTCACTCCAAAAAATATTTGGAACTAGGGTTGCCAGATCGCCAAACCTAATAGCCGGACGGCCTGACAGCCAGTTTGGCCGGACATTTGGGTAGAAAGGCCGGACACTACAATATCGATGATTTTGTCTCAGTATTAATAAGTACGACAATTTTTTTTTAATGTAAAATCAAGGTTCTTGGATTATTATCATAAATCTTGTTAAATTCAAATGAAATAAGAAATAAAATCGATGCCAAATCAAAAGTAAAAAGCCTAACAAAAGCCGGATATTTATTTTGGCCGGACACGCAATCAAAAACCTACCTATGTCCGGCTTTATCCGGACGCCTGGCAACGCTTTTTGGAACTTATCACCATTTTAAAAAAAAATATGTAAAATAAACAACATTTATTATTATATGAATATAAATTTAAAGCCGTATTACACGTAACAGTAGAGTGTGTAAGTCGCTTTAGTATAGTGAAGCAACTCCGTCAAAACAAGTTGCGCAACCCTCGGCGACGCTGGAATGTAGCTCGATGTCACTGTAAACTACGATTTCAGTTTACATTTCAAGTGTTTACGTGGGTTTAAAATATATTTACTGTTTTTGTTTTATTATTTTTTAATATAAATTTATATTTTTATTAATTTTTTTAGATTATTTTAAATAACTGCTGCAAAGCATTCGAAACGTTGGGTTAAAATTAAAATGTAACCAAATTATATGCGAGTTTAATAGTAGTATATTTTTAGTTAAATGTTATTATTTTAACAAATCTGTTTTCTAAATCTAGAACGTCATGCATAAAATTTGTTAGTGAAGGTTCATTTATTTTTAATTTGCAACCTACTTACGAGCAAGCAAATGGTTACATAACGAATAACAATCTGCAACTGACAGATTATGGAATATTATATTAATAATAAATATTAACACTTTAGTGCGAAGGAGCGCCGTCGCGCTGTTCTCACTAATTGTGAAAAATGCCAGCGTCGCGATAGCGCTCCTTTTTACAGTTCACTCTGTTTCTGTAATTTTCTAGTCATATAATATATGAAGTATTTGTTTTTATTATCACAGTATAAAATCTTTTGAAAAGTGTTGAAAAAAATTATGACTATTGGTATATTGTAATGGAAATGGTGAATATTTGTCTTGTTTTTTACTGGCATTTTTAGCATATATTAGTAAAATATGTATGGCACTAAAAGGGTTAAGATAACCTTGAAATAAAAAAAATATATCTGAATTTCAAGAATTTTGTTTAATTATAATTCCAAATAACAATCACATTCCAAAAAAATGTTAACCTTCAAATAACTTTATTTCGTCGCTCCCCACTACAGCCGCGGCTGCGCCGTCAAAACATTGTGCAACGCATTCCGAGCGAGCGGTGAGACGCTGCAACTCTTCAGTTATCTTTTTATTTACGTAACCGTTTCCTTTATCTTTTATTACAAGAATTATAAAGATATATTAACGAAATATAACTTATATTTATTTATTTATCTTTACTTGTGTACAAAAACACTTGTATGAGATACTTCAAATTATAAATAAACATAAAAAATATTGTAATGTGTTTTAATGCCAAGCGCTATAACGGAATTAAATTATAATTAATTTAATTTAAATATTTCAAACAATTTTATAGAAATCTATTTAGCATAACCAACACACCATTAGTGTATATGTTAAATATTTTGCAAATTTATATATAGTTAATAAAATAAGAAGTTTTCCTTAATATCAATCTGTTTTCAACTTCAATTACTGACAAAGTTTTAGTAAACAAGTTCAGTTTGCGATTATGACACCGTTCCGTTCAAAAACAAACCGTTATGTAAAATAGAAAGTTGAAACGCTGTTTCCTTTAACTATATATATACGTCTAGACACACTAATATAACTGAATGAGATATATATTCATATTATTTATATACTTATATTACATTATATAATTTACATGATACACCAATATTTATAAAGGCTAAGTTTTATATTAACATTTATTAAATGTCAATATTGTATCGAAAGCTGTGATGGATGACATTTGTAAATCACTATTTTACATATATTTAATATTATTTTGTTAATAATTCCAAAAGAGATCGTTTCTAAAAAGTTTTTAATAGATGTGTGGACTATAGCAAATATGTGACACGCTTACCCATAAAGTACGTAATTGCTTAGTTTTAATTAAAGTAATGACAAAAATGTTTTAGTGTTATTAGTTAGACAACAATACATACCATAGCATTGTTCATAAAAGGTATTGTAATTGTCGCAGCATTCACGCCAGCCATCACGTTGTCTTGTTTGTAAACATCATGGAGGTTAAAAGTTTCACTTTACAAATAAACCGGTCAAGTGCTAGTTTAACTAGCTCACTAACTGTCCCGTGAAAACAATTGTATGCGTGTACAGCCGCCATGTTTTGATAATACACGGTGACAGATGTGTCTCATTGGCGGGAATACGTGTTCATTTCTAGGTTATGTCACGTTATGTACTAGCAAAATGTTAATGTTTAAGAAACTTAAGATTATTTGTAGTTTTTCTCTCATAACTTCTAGGGAACATTTTGGCTCGTCATGAGTATTTTTTAGATCCAGTATAAAATTCCGCATCGATTAATATAAAGATTTTTTTTTTGATTTTTTTTTTATTCCCTTAATACTATAACTGTATAGAAATTGTGAAATTTGACAAAGTACACAATATGTTTAGGAATTGCAAATATGTGATAGTTTTGGTAAAATAAAATATATGATAATTTACGTGAAATACTTATGATTTATATATTTATCTGCAAAACTTCAAAACTTCTAACCAATACTTTATAAGTAAAAAAAGATTAAAATTTCAATCGGTATCTTGGTCAATACATATTATTAAGTTTATAAAAATCCAACAGCTACCTACTTAATGATCTCAATCTCGGAATGTAGATCGATTTTTAATTCGATAAATGTCAATGTCATGAATTAAATGTTATTGCAGCAAAGATACCTTTAAAGTAAAATTTATAGGTCATCCAAAGTAATACAAGACCCATTTGAAAGAAAGTCAATATAAATCATTTTACAACGCAGTTTAGACTTTGGAATGACCGAGTTATAACTGCTTACCTTGCTATCACGAACTGGTTACGTGCTGTGGGGCCTTAACCTAGTTCTTGCCGCCCTTGGTAGCCATCTGCCAGTTTTCTTTCAACTCCTAAACAAAATAGAATTGTTTGTTAAAAAGAAAGGGGTGTAGAGTTTATATTTACTGTTTAAAGAATCTAAGAATTTCTATATGTATGTATAACTTTGAAGATGAATACGAAAAAGACTAATACGGTACATACAAACATTTATAAATTTTTAATATTAATATCATTATTACATTAATTAATATCATTAATTTGCATCTAAATATAAACTATAGTTTGTTTATTCCGAAAATATAGAGAGTAATCGATATTTATAGACAATGTTAAATAAGACAAATAAACCATAAAGTTATCATGTTTTTGTAAAACTTATTCTTATCGAAATATGAGAATTATATATTTTTAGAGATTTTTTAATTGGAAAAAACATCCCTTCCGTATACCAAACGCCTTTTAGCTATGTTCTATGTATGTATGTATGTAAAGTGGAAGTAAAGAAGAAAACGAAATATATAATATAGGCGAGAGTCTATGATAATTTTAAATTTTGCTTATCGACGAACTTATGATAGTCTAGTATTACTTATGATGATATAGTACTTATCTATATGGTCTGGTATTTTTAAGAGATTTTTTTACTTAGCTGTTGAATTTAAGAAAACATCTTATATGGTTATATATAATTTCGAATATACTAATCATTTAATCATTGCCCACCGCTACGTTTATAGTAGGTTACTAGCGAAGGTGCTCTGACGAACCCGATTGCTACCAGCCATGTTTCTGGAACCCCCGTTACGATCCTGTGGCCAGATTAGTTTTCGAAACCCGAAAATCAAAGATATTTATTTACCTGACCTTGTATTCCAACAAAGAAACTTTTCGATTCGAACCAATGTTGATGAAAACAAACGATGCGATTCAAAAATCTAATGACAATAACATCACTTATGGCATTAAAATGGAAAACATAACCGAAGTATATACATTCATAAACATTTATTAACTTTCTAAAACTCCGAGGAAAATCGTGGTCAATAGATATTTACTATAAATTCAACTTTTAAACTTAAAAACTAATTATCTAATGTAATAATTGAGTAAGACATAGACCTATGACTAAGTTAGATTGGTGATATGCATTGTTAAAATTTTCAGCATAATAATTTTTATAATGTCGATAGACATACTTACGTGTACCTATTGTTTTAGGAAAAATATTGTTTTTAGTGTTTATTTGTTAGTACACAGCAGACAATTATAATATAATACTACAAAGCAAATAATATATAGGTGGGATGTATATTTTTTTACAATTATAATATCTATTTTGATAAACAAATGACATTGACTTGACAAGATTAGACTCAAGGCCGTCTAGACTTTAGTTCAATACGAATAGTGAAAGTTGAGTAACTATGTTATCTATAATATTTGTGCAAAATGATATATGATATTTCAATTTTCTTTGAAATCTGAGATACATCAATGAACACGCCACATTGAAAATATATTACATACACAAATTTCATACCATCTTAGCTTCAATACAGCGAATGACCTCGTTAAAATTGTTGTTGCCAAATCCGTCGCGGAAACTACGTTTAATTGACAATTGATTACACAATGAAAAGTAAGTACACTTAATGTCAGTCAGTATAATCACCAAACTACACTATAAATATATAATTCTTTTAATACGTGCAATTTTCCAAAAAAACATGGATTATCAAGTATGAGACAGTGGTATTCTGTAAACGTCAAAAATATGTTCCTTTGATAACGCTTTCTACTAGCGCCATCTGACAAAATTTATTGCAAACTTAGTATTAACTACAAAAAACTCTAAACATTTTACGTAACCCAGTCTAGCGCAACTATCGCTGATTCTTCACATTCATACCCTTATTATTTCATAGATGGCGCTGATGTATAATAATTATTTAGAATGTATAAAAGATATTAAAAAACAGTGAAAACAATCGGCATGTTGATTGTTTTCACTGTTGTAATTTATATTGTAACCTGTTCGGGATTATGTAGTTCTTAATGTCAAATTATAAAAATCACAGTTAATATATTAAACTGAAGCAAATATTACTTTTTTATAACATTAAAATTTACCCGTAGGTGCTAATTATTAACTGAACGTCGAAATCAAATAAACAATAAACCTTAATTTTAATATTATCAAATTTTATTTCAAGCTTTAAATTATAGAAAAAAAAATTATTCCTTAAGCCTTATTAGACGACAAATTTTATTAATCGTACTAATTTTATACTTTTTGTCCTACACTTTTTTTTACTAGGGCTCAGTCAGCCATTTAGCAGCCGACTAGTTCGCCAAAGTCATACTCCGCCGCTCTCTACAAATAATATATTTAATCTTTATTCGACCTTTAATTTTCTTTTTATCCCAAAACCATAACTCTCCAACTTTCTCTATCATTCGCTTTTGATGAACACGCAGTTTTCTTTAATTCGCTACTATTGCCGCTTAATAATCAATATACGTAGATTATTTTCAGTATATCTTACTGCTTATTCCAGCACATATTACAGGAATTCGCCGCTATTGCATCATTCCTGCATTTATTTTATTCCTTATGCTCTATCAATCTCTCCGTCATCTTCCACTTTTGAACCGAGTCCAAAAAAATTGTTTTTGACAGGCTGATCCTTCTGTTAAAGCTTGTGTTGTTATCGTCATTGTATTTTATTATATGAAATTCCTTCTTTCATTCGTTCAACTACTTATCAGTTATCACATACTTAGTTTCCTATCTGCTATATTATATGATTATCTTCTTAGTGTTACATAAATATATATTTATAAATTTATGCATAATCTTAATTCCGTTATATTTAAATATTAATCTTCTAAAATCAGCTTAAATCTTTCAAAGCATTTTTTGATAAGGTATCTTATTTTGTTATTATTTAAAATTTCAAAAACTAAATATACTGTGAAGAAAATATTAATAACTTATTCATGTTCTGCGCGCGGGACAAGCGCTCGGTCTTCTTTCCGAAGCCTCACAATGCTTAAAAAGACCGTGAGTCTCTTGAGCCTATTGCCAATACTAATAATACAATATTAAAGACTACAGTTTTAAATATTGAAGCTTTATAAATACATACAAATCAATGAATAAACTTACAAAAAAATATTAAAACAAAGTTTCAACAGACATCATTTTTCATGAAATACGATCTAGTGAGTGACAATAAACTTGTCTTCCATTTTGTCACGCCGTCATAAATTGTTTCTAAATAAAAAACAATTATAGTTTACAATGCCATCATACCTAATGCATGGCAACAAGATTTACATAAAGTCTTACAAGTAACAATCAATTACAGTTAACTATAACCACATTAAATATTAAGAGATATCATTAAAAAAACCAAGGCCTTACCATTTCTTACAACAATCTTACTTTCTCTATTCGTACCACAATATTGTTTTATGCTAATTTCAGATTTACTTTCTTTTTGGGTTATTACTAGTGAATTGCGCTTCTGCTGAAAAATCAAGGTCCTACAAAAGTTAATTTTTCGTAAACTTCAACATCAAGTTTTATAGTACGAATTCCATCTGTTTTATATCAAAATAGCTGTCGATTACTTTAATAAGTCTTGAAAGAACAAATGCGATGATAAAAAATCTAACTGTTTGATGTTTTAAAATGATTCTTACACTCCATAAAAAATATATACAACATGGGTAACGTATTTTATAAATAAAATAAAAGGCAGTAATATTATACATCAATTTATTAATCAGAATTTAATACTGTATTACATAGAAGAAATGCACTTCTCAGAAACATTCAGAAGACTTCCCTTTGGGACAGTTCAATACGGAGTCTCTCTCCGTTTATATTTACTTTATAAATTGAATAAATACGAACTATGTACTTTTGTAATAGAATCAATATTTATGAAGATCTGCATTGCCACATACTTAAAAATCTATGTATATTTTTCACAAACCTACAACTTTAGAAAATAAATCCTTATTTAGTATACAGTAAAGCATGAAACTACGATTGTCTATGAGATAATCTTGGTTGAATAAATAAAATTTTGTAAATAAACAACAAATAATAACATACATTTTATAACGTTAGATTTCTAACTGTCGCTGCCACAATTTGTCAACAACATTTTCCATCACAATAAATGAAAAGAAATTAACTTATTTTAGGAATCGAATATCATTTTCATAGGTGACCGCTTAGAAAGGCGCTTTGACACATATCCAACATAGTGAATAATAATTTTGGAGAAAACACACAGCACAAGAATACTACCAATATAAATACAGACATCTTAATTCATTCAGTCAAAGTGAAACATGTATAAAATATTCAAT
Organism: Mechanitis mazaeus; assembly: GCA_959347395.1. NCBI lineage: Eukaryota > Metazoa > Arthropoda > Insecta > Lepidoptera > Nymphalidae > Mechanitis > Mechanitis mazaeus. The sequence goes on from OY365747.1 coordinate 18,200,308, forward strand.
TAGAAATAATTATAATCAGTCTTGTTTAGAGAAAAAGTTATCAATACGTGTTGAAATTGTGTACACGTTTTGATATAATATTTACTATCACAATACAGTATGTCAGATATGATGTCATTCCTTCTCTTGGACGTAACTAGTATATATATCGCCTGCTACGCTACTTAGTGTTATTATCACAGTTGTTTAGTAGAGGTGGGTGCAGTACTTTGTACATAAAACAGGACCTACCTGCAATCCGCGACCATACTCAACACGAAACGCTTACCATTCTTAGGCAAATGCTAGCCGTCCTTGACCGTCAGCCGCACTTTATTCTTGATAAAAATCATTGTATAACATCTCGTACAACTGACGACATCGGCCATGCGCTAGTATAGGAAAACATCTTTGAGATGAAATATGCACAAATTACACATTCTTCCTTGCAGTCTTTCTCTTATAATGTACACACAGCATGTAAATCTCGCATCGTAAATGCGATATAACCGCGAGACCCACAACAGTTGTTCACCCCTTACGTTCACTTCGACCCGTGTGTTACTGTTATTATATTGTATCTTTAAGATGCACTTCAATAACGGGATTCTTAATAATAACTATTACGTCCCCTTGAACTGGTACATTTCGTCACCTCGCGGTAAACTGAAAACTAAATTGAATAACAATAAAATATTCTTATACCTATCATAATATATATTTGTGAACAACTTGCAAGCTTTGAGGTCACAAACATTCATGAAATTCGTTCAAATAGTCAAAAAATATATTTTTGTCTAGTTTACACTTTCCTAACCAAGGAAGTGCTCTTATGTATTAACAATTGACCAACGCAACGACAGGTTATAGTAATGAAATATCACAGATTATTCATCTTTGGACAGTAATGGGCTTCTAACAACTCAATATAATACCTGTTTTTATCATTATTTTGTACCAATTGACTCCTACCTTTAGAAACCCCTTTACGTACAAAGAAACCCCAGTAATCAACTAGAATTGTGTGAAATTTACATTATAAAAATAATTGAAAACATTAAGAAACGACTTATTTCACTAAGAAAAGAAAGTAATCATTGTTAAATTATTTTGCAATGAATAAAAAGACTAATGCTTCTAAGTTAAATGCACATTGTATATACATATTTTCTTTCCTTTATGAGACTAATACAATCAATTTAATTGCATTTCAAACCCAGCTTATTTAGTCTAACTGACTAATATCTCTAGGTATAATACTCAAGATCTAGTAATCAATAATAAAAATATATAACCATGAAATCATGACCAGAGTGCCATAGATGTCATTTTACACAAGAAAAATATTCACAATTTTATCTGGCAATACAGATTGTTTTAAAAGTATATCAAAAGCATTTTTAATTTTCTTATACTAAGTTGTCCCGCACATTTTCACTGGATAAGATCATCATTAACAATAAAAATAATTTATATAAAATATTAGATTTTATATCTGCCCTTTGAATTCCACCCCCTTAAATTTTATTAATCTTCTATATGTTTCGTGCATTTCGTACATCATACAGACATTTAAAAAAACGAAAGGCACCCGGGATTACACAAGAGGGTACCCCACACCGACTACTCTAACAATTATAATGATTAAATCTAAAGGTGGAAATAAATTAGCTCAAAACTTCCACCGTAATTAAATTATCTATTAACTGCTGACCACATAATATATTTTATTATGTATATCAAATAAAAAATATATGAAATTATATTGAATTTATATATTTTCTCTAATGACAAAGTCTTAACTCTGTCATTTTAAACATGGCTGTTCGGTTTTATAAAATTATTTGAAACAACGAGTAGTAAATGCTTCACATAAATGCTTTAGATACGAATTAGTAAATTAACATACCAATTTATTCGAAATTGGTCACTTCCAGCGGGCGAATTACCGATCGTCGTGGCCAACAGTAATAAATAAGTTATAATTCTAACACACTTATACATATTATTTAAATCGATCTGAAAGAGAATTCACAAAGCATTTAGCATTTCGAAAAGTTAAAACGGCATTAGCTCTCTCCCCTCCTCTAATATTATTTAACGTGTCAATAGGGGGACAAAATCTTTTTCATATGACAGACTATCACATACTAAGAAACGTTTGCAAGTTTTCAATCTCAGATCTAAAAAAAAAACCAAATCAAATAAGCGACAAGAAGACGCCCCGGGAAGAATAAAAGTAGAAAAGGTAGCGAGATATATAAGTACAATATCGATTTCCACGCTCGGGAGAAGGCGACGGCTCAGCGGAGAGAGGGGGTCATCAAGTGTGAAGCCCTAATCGTAGTGTAGAGGCCGCTGCCTACTGCTGCACGGGCGCGGCGTACAGCAGCGGGCCGGGCGGCAGGTGCGGGTACGGCACGGCGCCGCCCACCGCCGCCTGGTAGCCGCACGGCCCGCCGCCGCCCACGCCGCCGCCGTAGAACTTACCACCTGTGGACAGACAGTGCATTACTTAACATTTACTTTTATTTATTTCTTTTTTACTTTTATTAGCTTTTACTTTATTTTAACAGAGTAAGCTTATATTTATCAATGTTAATAAAATATTGCTGACCGTAAAGGTTTGGTCATATTTCTAATTTCCCAATATTTTTTTATACCACTGCTTTCAATGATAAATAATGTCATTTTATATTATGATACAAATTAAATATGTTCGTATTCATTTTAGTTGTACAAAATTGTCTCTCCATATCGAACAACAGGTTTTGTGAAGTAGATGTTACGTTATGCCACTTACCCATCATTTCCTGGTGATGTGGGTGCATTTGAGGGTAATGGGGTGGCGTAGCAAAGTGAGGAGGTGGGGATCCGTAGGAAGATCCCGATCCGGCAGATTTGTTGCCGACCGAGTTTGTATTACGGTATTGTTGTCCGGCATTGCGAGGATCTATATGAATATAATAAAATTGATTAAGCATCATATAACTTAGGCAAGAGTACGTCAATATAGTACTCACTGCTATACATACGTTGTCCATATCCATTTTGATTATTGTAAGCATTCTGGTATCCATTGTTGTATCCTCCTTGGTAGCTGCCCATCGAGTCAAATACGTTGGGACTCGGGAACGGTACCGTCTTTTGATAATTATTTTGTCTGTATCCTTGATTGTTATTCTGATTCTGGTTAGAAAATCGTGGAGGCTGCTGGTTCATATTACGGTTCTGATAGGTATTCTGATTATCTTCAGGAGTGGTGATGGCCATTTTGTTGTTCCACTGGTTGCTCTTTTGACGAGGTGAACTTGCGCCGCTGTTATTTTCTTTTCGCTGTTGCCAACGATTGCGACCTAAATAAAGATGATTAAATTAAGTAAATAATTAATAAGATCTTAAGAGAGTCGACATTTAAAATAAATAAATATTTATATTAGTTTACTTGAGCTGTTGTTGTTGTTTCTTGCCATATCACTTAGTTTGGTAGGAGGATTTTGACCCGTTTCACGTAAAACAGCAACCAATGCGCGAGCTTGACGAGCGTCACCACTAGTGAAGTAAGTGTAAGCAGTTCCAGATTGTTGGCATCGGCCAGTACGACCTAAGATAGTAAGTAAAAAAATATTAGTAAGTTTTTTATTTACTTGAAAAATAGATCAGAAAAACTGATAATAATAACTAACCAATTCTGTGGATGTAATCTTCCGAGGTGTTGGGGTAATCAAAATTAACAACAAACTTGACATCTTCGACGTCTAAGCCACGAGCAGCAACGTCAGTAGCAATAAGAATAGTTGTTGCTCCATTTCTAAATTCAGTTAAGACAGCATCTCTCTCTGGTTGGGATTTATCTCCATGGATAGCCAAGGCCTTATGTCCGTTACGACGAACAGCATGCGCAATATCATCAACCTTAAAGAAATAATAATTGGATTATATTCTTTAATGACATAAGCTTAATCAGTATTCAGATCCAGTATTATGGTTACCTTTTTCTTTGTCTCGACAAAAACAATGACTTTATTGTCTTTCTCTGAAGATATTTCTTTCAAAAGATTTATAAGTTTATGTTCTTTTTCATGTTCTTCACATACTTCTACTATTTGTTTTATATTATTATTAGCAGAAAGATTCAATGAACCTATATTGACTTTAATATAATCAGTCAAAAAATCTTCAGCCAGAGCCTGAATTTCCTTTGGCCAAGTAGCAGACCACATCAAAACTTGACGATCGGGACGGATTTGCTCTATAATTTTTCGGATCTGGGGTTCAAATCCCATGTCCAACATCCGGTCAGCTTCATCCAAAACCAAATATGTGCAGCGGCGTAAATTTGTGGTGCCACGTTCCAAGAAATCAATCAGTCTCCCAGGCGTGGCTATAACTATCTCCACACCTCTTTCTAAATCTCTGGCTTGTGGCCCTTTAGGAGAGCCACCAAACAAGCAAGTGTTTCTAATACATCCATGGGCACTGTAAGCCTGAGCTACCGATTGTATTTGTTGGGCTAGTTCTCTTGTTGGAGCTAAAATTAGAGCAATTGGGCCATCTCCGCGCTGGATTCTTGGTTGATGAACAATATGTACTGCTGCTGGCAGCATGTAAGCTACTGTTTTGCCAGATCCAGTGGATGCAATGCCAACCATATCACGGCCAGACAATGCAATAGGCCATCCCTGTGCCTGTATTCCAGTAGGTTCTTCCCATCCTTGTTCTTTGATGGTGGTCATTATGTGGTCAGGAAAATTACCTTCCTCAAAAATTTGGTTGGGGCGAGGGACATCATTCCCACTAACAGTTATTTCTTTAGCTGAGCGGAATATTTGAACTTCATCCTCAGATCTTCCCTCAACATTAGCATGAGGTTTGTAAAAATTCTTTTGGATAGTATCAAGGTTAGACATATCCCATTCAGGCTTAATCAGAGCATCTCCAGGATGCTTGGCTTTACGGCTCTGCATTTTTCTATCACTGAATTCATTAGTTGGGGATACAGAACTATTGCTGTAAATTTTTTTAGGAACAAAAGTTTGTTGACTACTGTTGGGTCCATTAGGGTTGTTATAATTTTTAGGCCCATAATTCTTTTGGAAATTTGGTTGTTTAGGTCCACCAAAATCATTTTTTCCATTATAAAATTGCATGTTACCTCCTGCCTTATCACCATCATATTCTTTCTTCTGTGGTTGGTTATTATAATTATTTCTGGGCCTGTACTCTTTAGGTCCACCAAAATCATTTTGATTTTCATTTTTCATATTATTGAAATCATTTCTCATACCATTAAAGTCATTGCGGGGTCTAAAGTTCTTATTACCCATACCATTTCTAGGGGCAAAATTTTTGGGTCCCCCAAACTCATGAAGGCCGTTGTTAAAGAATGGTATTTTACCAAATTGTTCATTCCGGTCTAGTCTTGGTCTAAAACTGTAAACAATGGTGTATGTAAATAAAAGTAATAAGTTTAAAATCAAAAACCCAATCACTGTGCTCTTTTCATAATGTTAGTGGTTTTGTATATTTAAATACTACTTTTATAAAGAACATTACAGTAAGAACTCATTTAAAACTTAAATTGAAATCATTAAAAACCATTTAAAGTATTTAAAATATGTTCTTCAAATCTCAAGATTTAGTCTCATCAAGCAACCAAAGTATGAGTCTTTTTCTATTCAATAGTTGTGAAGAAGACATGGTAGACATTGTAATCTATCATGTAGATTTAATAAAACAAGTTTATTAATTAACATGGGAGATTTTTTAATCAATTGCATTACATTTTAATCAAATACTTAAGGTTGAGGTATAATAGACTTAGTTTTAAAACAATTTATGTATTTTAATATTTGTTGAAAAACAAATATTTCTATAAAATCACTCATGAAATGTTAATTATTATTCAAGAACTTTTGCAGTGTGTATGAAATGAGAGTAGGTTAATAGTAAAAGTAATTTTTAGTTTTAACATATATCTAAGATTGCTAAAAACGCTATATTACCAGAAGGGAAGACCCTGTGAACATAACTTTATACTATAATTATTAACATAATTGTTCAGTATTATGAAACTAAATGTTCAGATACTAGGAAACTAAATAAATAAATTGATTAATTATATGGAAAAGTACTATCTCTCAATAATTTTATGTTAGAGGTGTGTCTAAAGTTATTAAAAATTTTATAATATTTAGTTAGAGTAGGTACTTAAAAATAATATTACTATATTTTTCCATAAATACGAATAACGTTAATTGTAATCTCAAATGGTATTGATTTTTGCTGTAGTTGCGTCCATTATCAGCTGTGCGACTAAGAAATGCATTGCACAAAATGGCCGCCAAACCTATTCCAAAGCTCATAACTGAACTAAATCTAATTGTCAATTAATAGATAAAGTGTTTTCTTTAAATTAAAAACTTACATAGGGTGCTGATTATGAAAGCTGTTGTACTGCATTTTGCTGATTTAAGCTATATCGTTGTAGGTAGCACCTACGTGGTCGTGAACGCTTGAATGGATATCTGGAACACGCGAAAGTCGAAATTAATAATGCTCGCTTCCTTTGCGTCAAAATAATGTATTTAAAACATAAGTTTGCATAATAACTCACCTCTCTATTGAGAGACTATAACAATTTCGCTATTTTTCATTCACTTGTGACGACCTCACAGACCCGGCGAACGAACAACTCGATAATGGAGATATAATGGCCGACGGAAGCGGAAACTAAAATTGGGTCAGGGTAGCCCTATAAAAAACATATACAGCAATATCATATTAAAGTATGGCAATCACTATTTCCACCTTCAACAGCTCTTGCTATAGGACGTCTTACCGTTACAAAACAAATTCCAACACAGTCAAGGTTTATCACCTTTAGTACACATTTTTTGATATAATATATAATTTTTTTATACTATTAAATTTTTATAAAATAAGATTAGTCAAAAATTGTTTTATTTTTTATTTCATGTTTTTATAAGAATCTATAAGATTATTTAATATTTAAATATAAAAATTGTAATATAATCTTAGGTTAGATTAATTTTTACTGCTTACCTATTTTAGTTTACTTTATCTAAAAGTATTAAGACAGAAAGTGTCCCTTTAAAAGATAAAAATACAATAATTTTTGATTTGGATATTTTTGTTCAGTATTTATTTCACAATTTATTTTCCATTATGGAATAAGATACCATGTGTAGATCTTTCATTTATGGAAAGTATTAAAATGTGAAATTTAAATCATAAACAAAATATTTTGTTAAAATTCAAAATTTACTTAATGACATATTGTGTGTTGCACTAGGATTTAATACCAAACTCAAATGTCAATAATTGTTGACTTTTGTGACTTGCATACTTGAAATAAATTATTTAAAACCTATAAGTATTATTATTTTTATTAAAGAAAATTGGCGATCCAAAGAAATGTTGATTAAATAAAGAGAAAAGAACCCTTGAATAATGTAAAATACTGATATCAAGGAAGTAATTGGTGCATAAATGATTAAATAAATACACTTTAATATTATTGTTTCATTGTAAATGTTGATTATGTACCGGAATTAAAGAAAATCACCATATCCAAAAGGTACGTTTTCATAAATTAACATAGAGAATAATCTATGTGTATTTAATATGAAATAAAGTGGTCCTAAGTGGCTGACCTATCCGCCTAAAGCCTAATTCACTGGACATTTTACTGTAGGTTCAATAAGCTGTAAACAGGTTACACAAATCTGTTATTACTCAAATTATTATCTTAAAATAGAATTAATTACAAAGGTAATAAATTGTCAATCAGTGTTGTTTAAGTATTCTATTAAATGTTACATTTATATAATATTTGATGGATCAATTATTGTGCAACATATTTATTTGGGTTGTATATTCATATTTATTTCATTGCTTTATTTAATTTTTTAGTTATACAAGACTCCTAAACATGGATTCAGAACTAGTATTAAAAGATGCTGTATCAGACCACTTATATCCAGCACTGTTTCAGTGTTTTACAATCATTTTATGCGGGTAAGAATAAATATATATTATCTGAAAGCTTACAAAATATATAAAATTCATTACTAGGGTTAGTATTTCCAGATTCCCAGGGTGCATCTTGTTCATTAACTGTGCTAATAAATTAATAAATCTTGATTAATTTAAGATCCGTTCTATACCTAATTGCAATCTGATATAATTGAAGTTTTAACACATACTTTATTTTCATCATTATGTTCAAATTGTATACTATTTTCAGGTACATTGCAGGACGGCTAAATGTTGTTTCCAAAGTGGAATCTAAAGGAATCGGTACTTTTGTGGGCACATTTGCTTTACCATCTCTAATTTTTCTCTCACTTGCCCGTTTGGACTTTAGTACTGTTAATTGGACATTTCTGTTAGCAATATTATTGGCAAAAGGAATTGTATTCTTCTTAGTAATTATAGTGACTTTGGTTATCTCCAAACCAATGAACTTAGGACAGGCCGGCATATTTGCTATATTCTGCACACAAAGTAATGATTTTGCCTTGGGTTATCCGATAAGTATGTATTTATATATAATGAATTTACTAGATTATTCTCAGTACTCATTACAATATATCTTTCAGTTAGCGCAATATATGAAAAAACACATCCAGAATATGCTCTGTATCTATACTTAATGGCCCCCATATCTTTAGCCATTCTTAATCCAGTTGCTTTTATACTAATGGAAATAAACAAGCAAAGAGGCAATCCACAAATAATTTCATCTGAACCCCAAAGATATAAAAAATTCAAGATGTTGGTACAGTTATTTAAGGGCATTCTTTTCAACCCAGTGCTGGCTATGACCATATTAGGCATCATTGGTAATATAGCTTTTAAACACCAAATATCTGTTTACATTGAGGGTCTATTAGATGTAAGTTAACTTAATCTACTAATTTCTTCAATGTCTTATTATCAGCCTGCAAATAATCCACTTATCTCAGCTATAATATTTTGCATAAAGATCATTTATCATTATTTTTTTAGTGATGATTTATTTTATATTTAATAATAAATTAATAGCATATCTGTATTTAGCTAATTGTGTCTATGTATTGCAGGTTTTTGGGCAATCTTTCTCTGCTTCTGCACTGTTCCTTCTTGGTTTACGTATGGTGGGACAAATTACCCGTTTAAGAGGACCAGCTTTGATACTCCCTTGTGTATTGATAATGGTTAAGTTGTAAGTATATTTTTTTTACGAACGTATCTTTTATCTGACAAAATACATAAATATATTACTAGCTTGCTAGACTAGTTTTAGCTCCCAGCTCCGATCACACATTTTGTAATTAATTTTTTAATACTATTTTTTTTACTAATGAATAAAGCGATTATACACCATTAAAACACTTAAACAGCACTTACTTAATTTGAAATTGTAATAGGACCATACAAACATCCAATTTTATGAAAAATAAACATTTTATTTATAATATTAGTATAGATAATAAAAATGTTTATTAAAATGGCAGTATGTATGTGTTATGTATTTAAAGTGGGTACTTGTTAAATCTTCTTGTAACAATAAGATAAACTAAGTAGTAGGTAGGTGTGTTCTATCGACAATTTTTGCACTGTATATGCTTTGTGGCACAATATACATATTTACTGAATTATGGTGATTTAAATGGTCATAATATGTAAATTGTTCGTAGTTTAATATAATTGGAATGTTTCTTATAGTGATATCACATCTTTCACACTTATATATGTAATATTGTGTTATATATAGCAAATAAAAAATGGCAAACATATAATTCAAATTTATATTTACAGAATCGTCCTTCCAATAGTAATGCGAGAGTGTGTGAGTACATTTGAGGTTGGCGACAATCAGACAGAAACTCAATCTTTATCCACATATGCATTCTTGTATGGAACTATTCCTACAGCCCCGGCTGTATTCGTTTTCTCGAATTTGTACCATCTGGAAATTGATTTGGTAATATACTTATTTATTGAAGATGAGAAATAGTATAGAGAAATTAGTTAATTTTTAATTGTTAGTTTTAACTTTTTTTTCATGTTATATGGCCTTATTAATAGTTACAAATTAACTATTTAGCCAATGTTATTTTTTTAAGTATTTAAATACCTCGCAATTTAACTTAATGGTATATTTAATAACTTTCTTTAGTTTATAGCATATGGTATCAGAGATTTAGTAATTAAATTTTTTTCTCATATTTCAAGATGGCGTCATCAATGGTGATTTGTACATTCATATCAGCACCAATAACATTCTTGTCAGCCCAAGTAATATCTATAAACAAGGATTATGCTGATCAGATCAAAAGATTTGGATTTGATTTGTCAATAGTATCACTGCTTGCTTCAGTGTGGGTCTGCATTGTGTTCACTTTTACAAAGAAATACAAGAGGATGCCTCATGGATTGACGTTTTGTTTGAATCTTACACAGGTATTCTATTATTTTAGCTTGATACGATTTACCCAAAGTCTATAATTAACAAAAATTTATACATATATCAGTCTTAGTAAGAATTTAACATTTGTGCGTGTAATAGAACATTACAATTAAAAATAAAGTTAATTGCAAATTACTCTTAATCTACAATTATATTTTTATTCAAAATCTATCTATAGAGACGATGTGATTATCAACTGGTTCAAATTTGGTGAGTAAAGTTTGTTCAGTGTATGTAATAGGAGACAGCAGACAAAATTTGACCAAATTGACCGGTAGAGAGCTTAGCTTCGCTCAGCTAAATAGATTAGTTATTAAAAAATTGTTTTATTTTTAACTTTATGACTTATATATATATATTTCAATAAAATTGTTTTTGGGATATAACTCGCGTTTATTATTACATTTTTATATTTTACCCGACGTTTCGTATGCTTTGCAGCAAACGTGTTCGCGGTAAGATGAGATGATCTCGTCTTAATTAAAATAAAAATGTAATAATAAACGCGAGTTATATCCGAGAAATAGTTTTATTGAAATGTGTAGTACTCGTGTAAATCTTAGAAAATTATATATATTTTTATTTTTATCTCAATTTGTTTTAAATACTAATTCATTTAATATATATTTCAGATGTTGTTAGCAATCAGTGTTATTTGGGGCGGACCTCTGAACAACTACCCTCCATCATGGGAGATGACAGCGCAACAGACATTGCAAATATTCTGCACTTATTCTTGTTTGCTGTGGACACCCATGCTTACTGTGGGACTGCTCATGTTAGAGGTATATACTTTAACTGTTTCGGAGCTGCAAAAACTTACTAATAATTTACTTTTAAAATACTAAACCAATTTGACTGATGCCTTTAAAAGCGTTTAAATGATTTATTTTTTAAAAAATCGTTCGTAAAGTTCGAAAATGAAACTACATTGAATAAATCAGTTTGATTTTTTATGCGTTGTATCAAATAGATTAGAGGTTACACAAACTATGAACTATCAAAAACAAAATATTACACTCACTTTACCATTATTGTAACTCAAATCTCAAACAAAGTGCGATAGCATCAGATAAAATATCATGTGTCTGTCAGAGCCGCGGTCCGTGTTTCCTGTTGTCTCTGTGGCCTGTGCTGTGCTTCGTGTCGTGGGGCGCGGCGGGCGCCATGGCGGCCGCGCTGCTGGCCACCGCGGGGGCTCAGGGCGTCAGCGGAGACGCTGCTGACGCAGTCAGACTCAGCGTGCTGTTCTTCTGCATCACTCGTTAGTACCTATCCCGTCTATTATACTTTGACAGAACTTGCAACATGCAACTTTGAAAAAGAGTGATATATTTACGGAATAACTGCCCTATCTCGGAAAACACCATTGCCCACACTTATAAAATAAAAATCTTTAGTTTTATACCATCACAGATATACATTGTAATGAACACTTGTTTATCCACAGTAACGACTGGGTGTCTGATAATATACATCCGCTTCCGTCGTCGTGGTCCTCAGTTCTCCCGCGTGGTGGATGCTCCGAGTCCCTCACCCCCAGATGAATCCTCCAGCCTTGTGGACAACGCTGAGCCTGCGTCACATACGCAGTCACTGTCTAACTATGGTAATAACTTTGTTACTAGAAAAAAATGTGGTGACCAGCGACTAATCTCCCCTAATTATACATCATGATACAAAACTCGTACTTCCCCCACATATATATATTTTTGTAACTAAACCCTATATAGCGTTATATCGTCAAATTAAGCAATATCTAAAATTTAATATGTAATCTCAAATAATAAATCAAAATCACATAAATATTTCAAAAAACTAGTATTGAATAGTCTATATTTTTTAACTTATTATTATTTGGTTAGTATTTTAATATTTTGATAATAAACCTATATATTTCTTAATACATCTATAGCAATGGATTATATATTAAGGGCAATAATATAATAAGGGCATTAATTAATTGTTGTAAATAACATCAGATTTTTTTTCGTTTTTCCTTATATATTGTATTTGTTTTCATGCTTCAAGAAGTTGATGATGCAGGTAAATTATTTTCATTCCTTCTATGCGAAAATAGCACTTTTCCGATAGGAACTTTTTTGCGGGAGGAAAAGCGATTTGAATTTGGAACATAAATATAGGCATGATCATTCTTAGAAATCGAACGCAAATTGTATGAATTACTGGCTGTATGTGTTGGTTCCACGGAGCTAAAAAAAAAAAAGATAAAAGCGCGCCAATGACGGCTCTGTTCTTGTTATCAGAACGTACATATTTTCTCATAGAAAGGGGATGAAAAGTACAGTGTATGAGTTTAGAGCAAATTATTTTTCCCTCGGACGATGTAATTTAAATCCCTCGCTGCTCTCAGGATTCTACGCTAGAATCCCTTTTATTTAATTTACCTTTATTAATATATGATATGTAATTATTTAAGAAATTGTTATTAAGTTAAGTGCTATGTGGGTACAAAAATATTAAATGTGACAAGCTGTACTAATGTTGGTTTCCTAATAAATAAGTTGTCTATTATGATTAAAGAGCATTTAAAGCGTAAAATACAAACTATAATATATTTCATGTATTTTATACAGGGTGTTACGGTACCATAACAACGACTCCATCCCCTAACAAGAATGGTAACAGCAACGGCAACTGTTGCTCCAATGATCCCAACTGTGGCAACGGCATTCTAATTAACAGTACTCCTGACATCGAAGACATTGTTGCCAATGAAAGGTAGGTTTTCAAATAATATGTATAGCAATATAATGCAGTGAACATTATTTCTATAAGATATTAACACTAAGAACAAGAAAATAAAAGTATATCACCAATCTTTTTTTTAAATATTGAGTATTTATCAAAAAATTACGTTTTTAAAATCGTGCAGTTTCGAAAAGTTATTTTTCTTTTTTTTGTCAGAAATAAAACCGAAAAAGCCTTCGAAACTAACCTAGTTTCTAGTTATTCGTAAAAAAATATTCAATGTTTCAAAATTTGTGAATCAGTACAAAAATACCTGAAAAAAACCCGGCTCTGTTTGTCGTTGGTTGTTCCCTCGCGTTTTGAACTTTCGCACTTTGAACTTTTAAGATGGAGAGTCCAGAAAGGCTTATTCCCTCCTGACACTTTAAATTTACGCACAGAGGTGATCATTCGTATGGATTCAAAGTAGAAATGACATAAATAAAAATTAAAAAATAATCATAATAATGAATATTACTAATTGTAATAATGCTGTGCGAACATGTCATAGACGAACACAATCTATATATTAGTTTTCATAAACCTCAGATCCTCTTTAGGGCTTTCCGCTACATACCAAGAATGATTTGCGAGGTTATTGGTATTTGAAAATAATGGTTAATTTTTATGGAGATGATGATTATAAACGAATGTGAAGTTCCATTTCTGTGAACGCACTGTCAGATCTCAAGACTTAAGAACTTTATTTTTATCAGGAACTGTATGCCCTTATTGAAATAATAAATCGTTGGAGATAGATGATAAAATGGCAGACGCATACTGACAGACGCTTAATCCTCGTCTTCCTTGAGCTGATGTAAAGCGTTCGAAAAGTCGGGTTAAAATTAAATTGTAAATGTAAAATTTATTCATTTACAAGTGGTCAAATTTGAATCCATATCAGCGATCACTTGTGTCAATTTGAAAACTTAGGAGGGCTGATATTTATATCATACTTATGGAAATTAGTCCTTCTGGACACTCTCCAATTTAAGAGTTAAGGCTACGAAGGTTCCAAACGCGTCCTCGCCTGAGATGAACCTCGCAACAAACTCGGCCGGGTAATTTTTTTTGTGATAACTGTTTCACAAATGTCAAAAAATTGAACATTTTTTTACGAGCAACAAGAGCCATCGCAATCAATTCAATATGAACTAATATTAATCAATAGTGTGTGTAACGCAAGGGTCAGCAAACATTCGAGTTAAATCCGTTTGAATAGTAATAAGTAAATCTTCCAGGGAGTGTTCGTGTCCGATGTCGTCGTGTGCGGGCGCGTGTGCGTACGCGCGGCGGCTGGAGACGGCGGCGCGCTCGCTGGGGCTGCTGCCGGCGGAGCAAAGCAGCGGCCGCGGGGGACAGCTGCTGAGGCACACCGTGCTCATCATACTCTACAGCCTCATGATGTTCCTGGTATACCTGTGTTCCATAGATTAAAGCTCGACCTTATAATTACGTTCAAACATACTAATCAAACGTAAAATGAAAAAAACAGTCAATGCATTGGTCACATAACATTAAAAATATATATATGTATACTGCAGCTACGTTTCATATTTAACAAGAAGAGAAGATAGTTCAGCGCAGCGATGATATATTTAATGTTTTTTTTTTAAAAATAACAAAAAAGAGTGAGTAGAAATCTGCAGAAAAGAGAATGAAGAAACCATGACAGACAGATGTCATTTTTTTTGTTTTTTTAAAGGCAACAATTTTTAAAATACATGACTCACGGGACACCCTGTATCTGTTAAAATACTCTACCATAATACCACATTTTTTTAAAATTAATACAAAAAAAAAATCTCATAAATAATTATATGATTGGTACATATGCTATATATATATATTAGTGTAATATAGTTTCTGTAACCTTTTTTAACCTATTTAATTTCTCTTTTATAAATATGGAACTTTCATCACTCACTTAAAAATTCGATCAATTCTAATATATATATTTTTTAATAATGTATTAATAAAAAAATATACTTTTTTCTCCAGGGCTTAACCTATACAGCATGGAAGATAATGCGTAAGAACCAAGCAGGTGTATTCATAGAAATAGAATTCCTGGACACAACAGCCAGCAATGGACAAGCTTTGATAATGTTTATCCTCTTTGGACTGGACCCACAGGAAATTATTATTCCAGCTATTCGATTCTTTAAGAGCAAGTGGTAAGTAATAATTTATTTACAAAAATCTTACATGAGTATTTAACATGTTGTATATGGCAAAAATAATTATTTTATTCTATATAGTTAAAATATGGAGAATAAAAAAATTTTTATCTTCAAAAAAAATATTTCGTTATATCAATCGATGAGGAATTTTATACTTAATCTAAAAACAAACTTATGACGAGATAAAATTTTCCATAAAAGTTGTCAGGGAAAAACTACTAATTAAAATATGAAAATTTCTGTAAAGGGGTGGTAGAGTTTAGTTAAATCCGTGTTGACGAATTATTAATTCTATATTAACCCTAAAAACACAATTTGGTTGTACAGATATTATTAGTATAGTTTTTTAATCTGATATTTTAGGTATGGAGCAGATACACTAGTTTTGCCTCCTATGGATGATCTAAGCTTCGAGACAAGGCATGTCTGTGACCAGTTCATCACGCACCACCTTGATCGCTGCAAGGAAGCTATTGCTAAGGATACTAGGTAATATCATATTTTGATGTTTTATAGATATTTATAGTATTTAAATTTAAATCTTTAATTTAAATTACAGAAATATTGCACAATATTACAATGAAATAAACATGTACAATATAATAATTAATTCCTAAATCATTACATTATTAACCAGTGTAATTTGCCCTCAGAGTGCGTATGCGCATGTACCACGGCGTGTTCCGCGGCGCGTGTCTGGTGCGCTGGTTGATGGAGTGTGGTCTGGCGGCTGACGACCACGAGGCCGTGCAGTACGCGAGGCACCTCCTCGATGGAAGACTCATCGCGCACATCAACGACGCACACCACTTCACCAACTCACCGCTGCTGTATACCTTCAAATAGTTCTTATACAAGTTCTTACATACATCTACAGATAAAGTAGTGTGTTACACTCTTAAATAGAGCTTTATATAATATATATATATATATATATATACTTAAAAGTTGAGATTCCTGGTATATGTAATTGTGTACAGACAAAAAACGCATATACATAATAAATTATATATTATATATATATATATATATAATATTATTAATAACTACATATTTGTTTAACTTTTATCACTCGCCATTTCGTTATCCATATCATCAGTAGACTGTGCGGAAGCAATTTCACTATCGCTATCTTCTGAGGAACTTATAATGAATCTCTGATATTGCATCCAATTGTGATTCTTGGCATTGATACGTTTGTTCCTCCTTCATTGTATGTAATCAAACACTTTACAGTGTTCCTGAGTTATCATACTTATTTTTTCCATGCTTTTATTTTCCATATTCATGATAAACTTTTAATTTTCCATATTCATGGAAATGTTTTTTTTTTTTGCAACAAATCCTTTGACTATTCCCTAAATATTTTTAATAAATAAAAAAATAATAATAATAATAAAATGAAAATTATTATGAATTTTTTAACACTTATTCTGTATTTCGAATATACACATATACTAGGAGTTTTAACAATTTTTTTTATATATACCTACATATAGAATAGTCTATATATTATATTACACATACAGTTAATGTAGTGGCCTTTGCCTTCAAATAATAGTAGTTTTCAGTATTTCGAATAAATAGTTGTTTTTAGCTATTTAAAAATATAGATCAGAGTATATATAAGTACCACTTTAGTAATTTTATAGTGCTTTTTTGTCAGAGTGCATGTCTTCTTGCCATTAGTATCGATATTTAAAAGTATTTTATATGCATTTTCCAAATATGGATTTTAGTCTTGCTTTTAAAGATGTGTCCTAAGAACACATTATTTTATGTTAGAACTATAGTTGCTTAGAAGTTTCAAACGTAATTTTTAAAACAATATAGTATTGCCATAGATAAGATCTTTATCACTAACTTCTTAACACTTTGAAATATATCTTCAATAGATTTTAACTAACTATTCAATTGATCATAAAAATTAACATAAATATATGTTTTTTTTTGTGTAATTTTATAACATAAAATGTCTTTCAATATTAAGATATGCATCTTAAAGACATTCTATTTATGTTGTTTATTTTTTTTTTTTAATATTTTTTTTTTTGTTATTAAATAAAATGGTTATACATATCAAATATTATTAGTATTGATAACCTTCTGGTCATTTCAACCTAAAAAACTACTGTAGTAATAAGAATTACACCATCATCCATATTAAAAATATGGTATTTCAATATTATAATTTGGATATTTTTGACTGATTTTATTTAACTATATTGCGAAGTAAATTATTTTTATCTTTAAATTGAGATTATTTCCAGATCAAAACTAGTTTCTACATGTTCACAATTTTACTTAATTTTATGAAAGATCTGAAACATTAGAGTTTCCTCACCTACAGTCAAATGTTATATTCGTAATAAAACTACTTTTTACGTATTAAAACTCGCGTATAATTTGGTTATATTTTAATTTTAACCCGACGGTTCGAATGCTTTGCAGCAATCATGTTCACGGGTAGACGAGATGTGTCTGTCTGACACTCGATACGTCGGGTTTAAATTAAAATGTAATTAATTTAATTATATATACGCGATTTTTAATCCATAAAAAATAGTTTTATTTCTAATGTGTACTTGTGAAAATCTAAGAAAATACTAAATGTTATATTATTATACTAGCAAATAGATATCACTTTACTGATACATATTAACTATGAGTAAATTATTATTTTGATATGTTTATTCAAGTCTCTATTACATAGTTTTTTGGTAGACTGTTTTCCACCAAAGCTATCATTATCTTAGCTCTCTTTAAGATATTTTATTAAATAATATATGAATTAGTATATAATGAGATCTTTTGTTATTTTGTGGTTTGTGTAAATAATTTAATTTTTATCAATATTTTTGGATAGCATTTAAACTATTTGAACGTAATTGGATGTAGGATCTATTAACATTATTTTAAATCAGTTAACAGTTAACAAAGTACATACGTACAACATTACTTCATTTATGTGATATGAAATGGCTGTTTGCTTTAAGCTTAGAATGTTTAAATGTTTATCATAGTATAAAAAATATTTAATATTATATATGTCTATACTTGCAATTGTATTTAAATACCATTGTTATTATATTATATATTTACTCCTAACATTTAAATGAGTAGAGGACTATTAAAATTGTTGCAACATATACTGTTTTTTTTTTTGTTAACATTATAATATGTACAGTCAGCTTCAAAAGTCGATGACCATATTTAGAGTTTTGAGATGTTCAAAACTGCTCATTCATGTTCATGTTCATTCAATATGGTTGTTTGTCATGTTTAGCAATTTTGGTATAAAATAAATAATAATAATATTAAGTCCTTTTCAGTCCGGATTTCGACCAGGTTACAGCACCACTTTAGCTTCTATTAAGATTACCGACGTCATTCGACTTGCGATGAATAATAAAGAAGTGACAATATTGATTCTATTAGATTTCAGTAATGCGTTTAACACTGTAGGCTGACATTTTATTAAGTCTGATGCGATCCATTAATATATCTCCATTTGTGATAGACTGGTTTCGGTGTTACCTCATCTGTCGGAGACAGCGAATTAATCAGTCCGATAATTCCTTCTCATCTTGGTCCAGACTCTCCGCTGGGATTCCTCAGGGTGACGTGATTTCTCCAATATTATTTGCATTATTTATTAACTCGTATCATTCTAGAAATTTCTTCTTTCTATCACAGGTATGCAGACGATATTCAAATATATCGCCATTCAAACCTCCAAAACATTTCCTCTTCGATAGCCGCCATAAATACTGACCTAGCTGCTATATTCAGGTGGAGTCATTTATATGGCTTAAAGATAATCGCAGGCTATTATCATTGGCAGCGCTGGTATGATTTCGAGGATTGATTGGCGGAACCTTCCTCCGATATTATATTATGGATTAGCAATTCCTTATTGTGAGACGGTCAAAGATCTTGGAATACATTTAGATCAAACATTATCTGGGTCTGCCCATATAAAGGAGGTGAGTAGAAAAATGTCTATGACAATGCACTCATTAAAGCGGCTCAGATATTTTCTTCCAATTCCTACCAAAACTATGTTAGCACAATCTCTTTTTCTTTTCGTTTTTGATTATGCTGATGCAAGTTACCCAAATTTAACCGAGGACTGTTTAAATAAACTTCAGCGACTTCAAAATATTGCTGTAAGGTTCATATTTGGCTTACGTAAATATGACCACGTTTCCCATTTTCGTCAATAACTCCAGTGGCTCCCTATTCGCCGACGCCGGGATTTACGCTTTCTTTCTCTTTTGTACTGTGTGTTATTTTACTCAAACTCACCTTCATACCTGAAAGAGAGATTTCAGTTTCTGGGATCTCCCCTAGACTTGCGTCCTTCCCGATATCTTCTTAAAAACACCTGTCCATAACTCAACACTCTATAAGCACACCTTTACAGTCTGTCATTAAGTTATGGAATAAATTGCACCCTTACATTCGTAAGTCAAAATCTTTACATATATTTTTTAAAAATTTCAAGGATAATTATTTATCTTTAGATATTTAGATATATTTTAACGTTATATGTATAATATTTAGCTTGATTTTAAAAATGTATTTTATATGAACATATTAATTAATAATTTTAAAATATTTTGTTTAGTTTGTTAGATTATATTTATTATATTAGGTATATATGTATATCTATATGTATTAATGGATTACTATTAGTATGTATGTCTATTGCTATATTATAACTTTGTACCACCTGCCTCTATGTTTTTATTTATTACATATTGTCCATTTGGTAAGGTTGCCTGGAAGAAATCGTCCTTAGGCGATAAGGCCGCCACTTGTACTTATGCATTTTTTTCTAGTATGTTTTTTTTTTGGGTGTACAATAAAGAATATATATAATATATATAATATGGCGTTTAGCTTTTTTAACTTTTAATATGGTCATCGAATTTTGAAGCTGACTGTACAAGTATTAGCAATATAAAGAAATTGAAATTAAAAAAACTAATTTATAAAACAATTTTTTTTTAATATCTATATTATTAAAAATAATTTAAAACAATATTTTTAGACACATTTATGTACCCTAAATATGCACAAGGCATTAAGGGTAAATTAATATAAAAATATACTATATACATTTTATTCATCATTTTCCTGTTCTTCTTCTTCCTCACCATCATCTTGTTCTGGCGTCTCCCACCAAGTTAACAGTCCAAGTCCTGGCTCATTAATTCCACCTACTAATCTGTATGGAGGAGCGACTGTTGCTGGCCGTTCAGTGCCTGGTGGGCCACTTGGCAGACTTTCCTCAAATGTCTCACTTGTTACTCTAAATCTTATTGATTCACCTGGAATTACGTTATATTACTTTTTATATTATATACAATACATAAAACTACTAAAATTACCACTAATGTTATGTACATTGTAGGGAATATAGTCAAAAATAAATATTGAACAAAAGTCAATTTCTATTGAAATTGGATATACAAAGGATTACATATTTAATTTAATTTAAATAGCTTTATTGTACACTTTTAAGATATATACAGTACACAAAAGTATAACGAAACAATACATAGCAATAGGTGACCTTATCACTAAAGTGAATTCTTCCAGACTATATACATACTTGACAATGATATACCTGAATCCATAAATAGATCATGCTTTTCTCCATCTTCTTTAGGATATTCCCACACCCAGGCTTGATCTGTTTCATCAAATCTTGATGGATGTTGGAGAGCATTAACAGGTATTAGGATATCATCAAAGAAACCCATAGTAACTGCAAGTTAAATAAAAAAAATATACTTCATTGATTTATCACTTACATATGTTGTAATAAAACCATACAAAGACTTACCATGAACTCCATCTCTACTACAACTTCTAATTTTACCTATAAGAATTTCTTCAACTAGTGGTCGGAATACAATGTACCTAAATATAACTTCAGTATGTGATGAACCATCTCCAGGAAATATGTAAGAGTGACCTATATTTGTGATATCAAACAATGCAATACAAAGACCTACATTCAAAACTACCTGTAATAGAATAAAAATAAGATTTAGTTAGGAATAATATAATTATGCTATATGTTTGTCACTGAACCATATTTTAATGGCTATTTTGTCAGAGTTGAAGCTGATCCCTAAGAGGATTAAATTAACAATTACACCAGGACACAAATAAGATTGAAAGATTGTTTTTTACTTTCAGAATAATAATTTAATTTAATTATTAAAATATAAATACATTAAAGGTTAGCTTAATTGTTACCTTATTTGCAAGTTTTCTATTTAACAAAAATGTTATTGAGTCTGTTAAACTTTGGTTAAAATGTTCAGGTGTAACACGTAAAACATCTTTCATTTCCGCCAGTACAAACATGGTGTTTATAAACAATAACTTAAAAATATAATTCAGTTTTCAAAACAAAAACATTGCCGCTGATCAAGTCATAATGACAATTTAAACTTGACACTGACGTTTGAAAACGAAAACTTGCCAATGGCGTATAGGATATATTAATAATGTCCTAGAACTTAGAGACTAATATTATGTCTGCGATCTAGAAGGTATTTAAATATTAGTATTAGTTATAACGTGACATCAATAATAATAACCAAGTAATATAAGATAGGAATTTATAGTGAGTAATTTATAAAATGTGGTAAATTACAAAATTTTCAGTTTTATTCCTAAATTTTCTCAATTTAACAGCTCGTTTATTATCATCCATGAGAAGTACCTAAGCAAAAATCACAATAGTTTTGATCTTTTCCCTGCCTTTTTTAAGACTAGCTGCCATTTCGAAATCATACATGTTAAATGTTTAAAGTTTTAAACTTAATGTTTAAATGGAATGTATAAATTATATATAAAATTGGTCTATATCTTCTTGATTAATGATTCATATTTCTGAATATTATAAAGACTAGTTGAACAGAGAGCTTAAGTGTGTACTGAATTTAAGTTTCAAATAGAAACTTAGCTTAGAAAATAATTGACTAGACGCTGAACGCTCCTAATTTGTTATCTGTTGATTGTTTAGTGTTCACAATTCACATTGAACCTCTATTATTAATACATTATCCTTTACCTATAAAGTTGTATTCAAACTTTAAACATATATATGTTGGAAAGCGAAAAAACTTAGACTCTGATAAATAAGTGATAACAAAAGAAGTCTATTATCAACAAAGCTGTCATGTCAGGTACTGCAGTTGTATTGATATTTCTAACAAAACAAACTCACCTAAAATAATTTAAAATACACTTATAATTATTTGGTTTTAACAGAGAGAAGAGATAGATCAAGGACTCCATTGAGAGGAGATAATGGGGCACGTCGGAGAGACATAAAAAACGGAGAACAACACAAAAACGCTGACAACATTTCTAACGTTTTAAATCCAATGATGATGGCAAATATGTACCCTCAAGGTAAATATAAAAATAATGTAACTATTTTACGGATATAACTCGCGTTTATTTTTACATTTTTTAATTTAACTATTTTTTAATTACGGATTACGGATATACCGTATAAATTTTATTAAAATGTGTAGTACTCGTGTAATCTTAGAAATCATTATAAAAATAATAATTGAATATTAGTCCAACTATATAAAACCCGACTTTTACAAATGAAACCTGTATTTTAAGATTGCTAGTTTCAAAAAAAAAGTCATTAATTACTATCTAAACTAAAGTTTAAATAAACTTGATAGAAGGCAAAAGAATATTAATTTTAAAATTTACACTAATCTAGCCTTACATAAGCTGTAAGAATCATTATGAGCTAGAACTTAATCATAATTTTTTTATAATAAAAAAAATGTGGCTTTGAAACTGATTGCTGCATTACAAAAGTATGTGAGTACTTTATCTAGTTGCAAAATACAGTATATAACATTGTTATATCAAATTATAATTTTTAATTATTAATAATGTTAATTGATTTGTATGTATTAGAAATGAGGAAATTTGATTGCTTCTAATAAATAAATCAAAATCTTCAAATAGCAATATTTAACAGACATAATAGTAAATTTTTATGTCAGTCATTTTGTAATATAACTTATTAAAATAGAATACAATACATGTTTTTTCCAAATGAAATATAGTTTTTGAACAATTTGAACATTAAACATAACCATTTAAACATTACATGATTTTCAGAGTAATCAATAACAAATATACATATATGTAGTGTTTCGAAATTAATTTTAATTTAATTTACCTTTGTCAATGTTTATTTTTATCAAACAGGAAATATGATGATGGGGGGTATGTTCAACATGATGATGCCAAATGCTATGATGGGTGGTGGCATGATGCCATCTGGTGGCATGGAAATGATGCAAGGAACTGGAATGGAAATCATATCACAGCCATCAATAGACATTTCTGCCATGGCAGCACAACCTATACCAGCCACTGCACCTTCCATGGACATGGGTATGATGGGAGGTGTAATGATGGATCCCTCTATGATGGGGATATTTCCAAATCTGGGAAATGAAGTTGTCCAAGAAAAAAAGGAGATAGTTCTAAAGCATAGCAAGTTATTTGCACCAGCTGCTGGGACACCACAGCCTCCTCGTCGCACTAGACCCCCAGGTTGTCGAACAATCTTTGTGGGGGGTTTACCAGATAAAATAAGAGAAAATGCTGTTCGTGAAATATTTGAACGTTATGGAAGAATACAAATATTAAGACTATCAAAAAAAAATTTTTGTCATATTCGTTTCGACAGAGAAAGTTGTGTAGATGCAGCTATGGTTATATCAGGTTATAGGATCAAGGTTTTAAATAAAGATAGTAGTGATAAGAAAGAAGAAGAGGATGATAGCCATTCTACTAATGGATGGCTTCATGTGGATTATGCATTGGTAAGATATTTGTGTTTTGTAATAATAAGAAAGCTGAAGGTATTGTTTTTTCCTTTTTAGTTTGAAGGGGCTGATTTGCAAAACAGCTAGTAGCATTTAATATGATTTTGCTTTGAAACACCTTTTTTTTAGACATTTAATTATAATAATTTAATAAACTGCTACCATTACCACGAAAATAAAGGAGTATTGGGTATGTCTTGAAAAAAAAATGTGCAATGCAGATTATGCTGTATTCCCTGCTTTAATCAAAGTAATTATTAAAAAATTGACAGCATCTCAACAACCATTGAAATGTAACAACATAAAATGTATTTAATTTGTCATTTACAGAGTAGAGATGATCAGAATGAATATGAAAGACGCCAGCGATTAGCTCTTCGTGTACAACAACAACAAATGCAACAGATCACAGCGCAACAGGATGTGATGTCAAACCGCAACCTTAACTACCGACGCTCTCCGTCTCCTGTTAGAATACAACCGTTCTCAGTTACGGCTGTTGTTCAATTGACTGAGAAAATAAAAAGCGAGGAACAGTTTTCAGCTACACTACCTGTAAGTTGTTTTGTGTAAAATTGTATAATATGTATAATTGAGCGAAGCGAGTGAAGATTTCTGTGAGCGACTTTTCGGCATCCTTTGTGCAAATTTCGTACACTGATAGACACTGATAGACTGGTGGTGGTTTAAAAAAAAATAAAAAAAAAAATGTAGTGTGTCTTCTAGAAAAATATTTGAGGACAGGATGCGTCGACGTTTTGTAAATGCAAATTTGGTGCTGTTTGCACATCACTTCGCTCAATATGCTAACATATACCGAGATTTTGAGAGCGCAGCGAGTTCAATTTTGAAGTCTGGTTCGCGCTCCTAGTTATCATATCATATAATTTGTATAATTTATTTTATTTTCAGACTTTGATTTCTTGGTTGGAGCGTGGCGAATGTTCTAAAAAAAGTGCTAATCAATTCTATTCAATGATTCAAGCCACCAACTCACATATCCGTAGACTTTTTAATGAAAAAATGCAAGCAGAGGAAGAATTTCAAGAGTGTAAGGAAAGAGTGAAAACTAATATACAGAATGTCATTGATCAACGTAAGTACTTCGGTTTTATAGTATAGTTTGGTTCTTCTCGTACTCACTTAACTCTAAAAAGCGTTGCCTAGTTGCTCTTATCTCTGAGGTAAGATGGTAACAGGATGCCAATGGCGTAAGTTTTATAATTTTTGTTTTGTCATTTTTTGTTATGTTCACCTTGAATTAAACATGGTGAAGTTTAATTTAAAAAAAAAGTTTGACAAATAAATGATACTGCAGAAAATGGCAAAGCAAAAAATAGGTCAGAACATCTGGGAATCTGTTTGTCATTTTTATAAAAAATATAAAAAACGTAAGAAAATATACAATAAAAGTTCAGAATTAAAGCATTTAAAAAATAGATTGTTACTCGAAAATAAACTCATATACTCCTAGTAATAATAAGTCAGTCGCCTATCTCCAATGGATGCCTTCAGGTTAAAAGTCTAAAAACTTGCCGCTTCTATGTATAGAACCTTGTAAGTTGCAATGTTTTAACAAAACCAATGAAATATAAATTTTGTTGAAACATTGAATGGTTGCTCTGTGGTACTTCCGGTGCGACGCTGGGACGACATCACGTGTAGGTAGATATGTTAAGGCGCGTAAGTCTGAACCCTGAGGCTGGGAGGTCACAATCTTATGACGGTATGTTCTCGAACGTGTTTCCATGCTCTAAACATATTTTTTGTGAAAATCAGTCGAACAGGTGGGGAAAGTGTTTAGTGCGGCCACCCACCAGCGTGTGTGGGACCACTTCACTAAACCACAAAGGAAGAATATCGAAACATGGCAGAAAATGACACAGGTAACTAGACTGGGTTCATTGAAATATAGACTTGCAGCCCTTTCAGATTATATCAAGCTCTAGCTGTTACGAGAACCCATGACTAGTAATTGATGGATACTACAAACCACAAAACATTCTACAACTTTGGTTTATTTACACAAATTTATATGGAATCTTTGTTCTAAGTCACTTATCATAGTTTTTAATCATATTAGCTCAATAATCTACCGGTTCATGGTGATGGCAGTGACAGGTAACAGTATAGTTGGAAGATAACTAATATATTGTATCTGTATTTAGTTGTACATTATAACATTTTTATAACCTACCATTTTAGTTGTAATATTAACATTTGAATATGTATTTAGTATAACTTTATATACAGTCAAAACCTTTTATATTAAATCACCAATAAAACTACATTACATGAGCTTTTTTTGTTTGTACATTTTGGTTAGTAGAGAAACTGAAGCAAAATTTATAAAATTATGAAATAATTTGTCAAAATTGCATTAGAATTTAGTAAAAATTAAAAAAGAAAGGCTTTAAAAATTTGTTTTTTTTTTTGTCACATTTTTTTTTGTTTGTCATATTGATCTGAAAACTTTAGGATATTTATTTTTAATATCTGTTGAAAGTATTTCATATCATGACATACCCCATAAAATATCTGGCTTGAATGAGTGTAAAACCAAATTTCTTAACCATTCTTTAGAAGAAAATATTATTTCAGAATTGAATATTTTATTTATTTCTAAAAATCATAAGTTTTGTTGACTTTGAACTAGAAATATGCTATATATATATATAACATTGTTATAAACGGTTTTGACTTAAAATAAATTTGTTTAAAACAATATATATTAACATCTAAGTACAATGTTTCTGTAACATAATGTTTTTTAGGAGTTTAATACATTAAAGGAGGAATTCAATGAGAAGTTTTTCAATGATGATTCTGATTTCAATGGCATTAGCAATAGGGCTGCCAATGAGGGCAATGAAGACAAACAACAGTTAAAGGTATGTTTTTAATTTGTCATCGTGTGTATGACTGTAATAATTTATTCTTTAGATGCTGATATAGTAAAAAAAAAAAACAAAATTATTAAATAAATAAAAAAATGAAATTTATTTATTTAGGTAATCTATTTTATTATGTTGTTTTATTAAAATGTTTTCAGCGTGATAATGACAGTTTACAATTCCAACTGGAAGCTTACAAAAATGAAGTGGAAGTAATCAAAAATGATGCACAGAAAGAAATGGAGAAATTTAAAGCTCAATTTATTGCGAGACAAGCATTGCAAGGAGCTATGGAAAAGAATGTATGTATTCTTAAATTAATAATCATAATATTTTTAGCAATATTGTTGAAATTGAAATTAAAATTTTTTAGCTAAAATAAAATATAGTTGTTGAGAAAAATATAAAAAAATTACAGTTACAGTAATTAATTTTATTTATAAATTATTAAGTTAATTTTAATTCTAAGTTAATTGTTAAACAATCGCATTGTGTATGTTGTACTATTTTCTTGTGTTATAAAAGAAATAATGGTATCTAGCCTCCTCTTCCATCGGCGGCTCTATCGCTTGAGGAACAGGAAGCGAAGGTTAATTTGAAGGAGGAAGTGGAACTGAAGTGTGGGGAAGCCAGGCTGATTGGAGTTATGTCGGCCTTTCTACAGGTATATTTAGTTATTTTAATTATTATAATTGTTTTAAAATGAATATTATTACATTATTTTTTAAAGAGTAGGTATTTATTGAGCTTCTTGTTCTCTTCTTGTAAAGTATTGAAAATTGAAACATATTTGACATAAAATATTAGATTTATTCTTTAAAATGTTAGAAATACTATTTTAATATATATAATACCTGATCTATTTTTTATACTGCAAAAAATGTACTAGATATATTGTATGTTAGGTTCATCCACAAGGTGCCAGTCTTGATTACGTAGTTTCGTATGTCCGAGCACTGTTTCCAAATGTCACTCAAGCAACAATACACCACGTACTGCAGAAGCATGAAGAAGTTTTCCAAAAAACTACGAGCGGCGTTGGAGCTAATATTGAGAACCGCTGGACTTTTGTTGCGTTCAATACAACTAGTAATATGATATAAATTCAATATTAGTAAATATTTTTGACGTTTTATTGTTAAATTTGGTGTCCTAAATTTCTTGTAGTTTTTATTCCTATTTTGAACAATTAAAACTTGTGATATCATTACAATTAAGTATGTTTTATAAAAAAAAAACTCTAAAATAAAATCCTTATTACAGTTTTTTATTTTATTTAAGTAACCCTTCACTTGATAAATGAAAGAACATTTTTGTTTTTTTTTTTAAATTTTGACGTGAAGGTTTATTGACAATATTTAAAATTTTTGCATAATAACACCATTTAAAAAACTTATTAGTTCTTAAATTGGCAGCCCAAATTTTTTTATAGAATATTGACAATTGACATTTTGCGTAGTATTTTTTTAAACATTTAAGTCTGCTGGCTCTTCTGCTGTGCCTGCAACTCCTGCACCATCTGCATGTACTCCGCGGCGGCCTCGCGCAGGTCATTGCCCCCGGGCGTGCTGTCCGCGTCTGCGACCGCGACGTCGCGATCCTGACGCATCTTCAAACGCAGCTCGCGCATGCGCGCCTCCAGAATGCGCTCGCGTTTATTTTCTCGCTCTAGGATCTGATTTTTTGATATTTAAAATTTTTATTTTACAGATTTGATAAATTGTATATGGTTTAATACAGATAAAACGTATAAACAATTTATATAAAACTTACATGGGTCAACAGTTGTTTATCATTTTTATCAGCGGTTCCAAGGTTTTGCGATAGTTCCGCTAGATAGATCGTGCCCTTACTACTTCCGCATGCCACCAGGAGACCCTGTTAATGTTAAATATATAAGCGTTTGCATTTTCACCTTGCCATTGTAAGACGGGTCACGTTGGCTAACTTGAATTCGGAAATAACCACTCAATAATTCTCTATAGCCACGAATGAAATAATAGATAAACTCGGGTCAGGCCTGTCATTTAAAGGGGAGGATGTTTATAAAGTGTATCACCCCCTCGTGAGGTCGCAGGCGCAGCAGCGGCTCGTCGCAGAGCTGTGCCGTGAGGACGGGCGCGGCGCGCCGCCGCAGCACGTCCCAGCACGACAGGCAGCCGTCCGCCTGCGTCACCAGCATCAGAGAGAACCTGCCGTCACAGCACACTACATGTACTACTACCTTAAAAATTTGAAGTCATCTAATTCACGTTGCTAATAATTAAAAGTAATCAATGAATTGAATCTTTTTTTAAACACTTCATGGAAGGTACATTTCTATCCAACATTTCTTCAATTTTGACTGGAAAGGACGATTTGATTTAAAAATACTTCCTCTATTTTTATATTTCCTCTGAAAGGTATAAGGTATTGGAGTTTTCGTATCAGAATTTTATCCCCTGACTCATGTCAGTACGTATATAGACATAGTGATGACACTACCTTCTATCTCAGTACACATTTCCGAGAACGAGGAAGAAAAAAATATATTCATTGTTAGTTTACGTAAATAATAAGTAAATAAATTATTATCTGTCTGCGGGGATACTTCTGTTACTTCACTTTAACTTCAACTACTTCAAGCGACGTGTAATGTTATATTTTTCAATTGAGGTATTTAATTGGTATGGCATTATATAAAAGTTGCACCTGATAGGATTCCATGCTCCATCTGTTAGTTTAGTGCGATGTGAATGAGTCCAAATTATCGAAGATTCCCGACAGTCTTCGCTCCACACTCGTGCTGTCCAGTCTCCAACAGTAAGGAAATTTTTCAAAAATGTTGGATTCCTTTGCAGCGAATACACGGGACCCAAATGCGCCTCGTACTGTAATTAATTTCACCCAATATCTAAATCTTTTATCACTTATAACTTATATTACTCACATTAACATTATACTAGATGGCGGCAAAATTTAAAAAAAAAATTCGCATTGGTAATTACCAAAATAATTGTGTAAATATGAAAAATACCTTTGAGGGGAGTTTTTCTAATGGAGTTTTTCCCTTTCTATTTCCTCCAATGACTAGCCCAGTTTCGGTTCCCACCATAAAACTATAATTGTAAATATAGTGGTAAAATGAAATGTAATAGGCATATTTAGTAGTTAAACACTTAATTATAATATACGCATTTACCGAGTTGGTATCGTTGGTTCATATTCAAGCGCCGATATACCGAGAGCATTTTCGACGCTTTGGGTATCATTGTTGCTCTTTACAGGATCTATTATCATACAATCAGATGGTTCATTCATGTTTCTTGTATCCCACCTAGAAATTAAATGTTTAGTACAAATATAAAAGCATCTCTACGATTTCACACTAAGTTTAAACTAACATACCATTTAACAACACCATCCGGAGATGCCGAGAAAAACTCTGCTCCAGTTTTAGAATTAATAAAAAGAACATTCCTGGCTAGGTCTCTATGTGCAACATGAGGAGGACAAAGACCGATAGCTTCACCTCCTTTACGCATATCCCAACATCCTACCTATAAATCTATCTCACATTACATATTATCTAGTATCATATCTTACAGATTTT
This sequence comes from Mechanitis mazaeus, assembly GCA_959347395.1. Classification (NCBI taxonomy): domain Eukaryota; kingdom Metazoa; phylum Arthropoda; class Insecta; order Lepidoptera; family Nymphalidae; genus Mechanitis; species Mechanitis mazaeus. Next base: position 18,231,078 of record OY365747.1, read on the forward strand.
TATTCATGGTCTGGTGTGAACTTACTTGACCGTTCATAAGACCTCCAACAAGAATATGTTGATCACGCGGATTATACTGTAAATCGAGAAGAGGCTGTGGCGGGGTTATTACTAATTCAGGAGCATTGGCATTTTCTGCAAAAGTGGAAGATTTAAAATAATTTTTTAAATTCTCTTTTCGTAATTTCTTTTTTTAAATTATTCCCTAAATTACTGTTACCTATATCCCAAATGTAGGATAATTGAAGGCTTCTAGAACTTCGCGTAAAACATATGTCAGCATGAGCTGAAGCTAGTCGGGCTCCGTCTTGTTGCCAGGACAAAGAACGAATAGGTTTTCTAGAAGCCGCTGGTTCTCTATATACATTGACAGTGTGACAGCTACTTCGTTCAACTGGTGGAATGGCTGGTAACTCAGAGTAATAAATTTGATACATATCTACCGCGTTATTTTGAAGTATATTGTGTTCCATGCTCTGCAAAGTTGTGTTTGCAAAGCGATAACTTTATTTAACTTGGTAATACTTAAATCAATTTAAATGCATTAGTAATTACGTGTCCAAGGTGCATAACAGCATGAATATAAGCATCGTCTTTCTCAATCTTTCTCCTGTATCTCTGCGTTGCTTCTGGATCGTTAGTGTTTATGTCTTTCGGCCAGCCTCCTTCTACATGATTTACTCCGGAAGTCGTGTATTCAGCCCTACCCCAAGGTTTAATGTTTATCCAATAAAAAATCCATGGAATTTTAGCATTACTTAAAAACACAATTTTGAAATTACATTATAGAATATTATTTTACCTGACTGAGTTAACCCAATGTTCAGACATGGATTTAGTGTTTTCAACACTGACATTTACAGGGTTTCTTAAAATATAATTTTTGTATATCGCTGGATTTGATGGTATGCTAACATCCAGTTCTGCATTACGATCCTCGAAAAGAGTTTGTCTACCAAATTCTTTTCTCCGTTTGGTATATTCATACACTAATTCGATTTTTTCTAATTTCTCCATTATTTTTAGACTTAAACTGTGACTATTATACTAGGGACTACTAATAAACAATTTTCAGATGGATAGTAAGAAGTTTCAATGGCAACCGCTTTTAGTTTGCTTGAAAGAGTTTGATCGATAAAGTTATGAGTCACCTAACCAAGTGGATAAGCTCAATCAATGACTTTCTTCCTTCATAGAATCCCCGAGTTTATAAAAATATAATAAAAACTAACTTAAAAGAAAATGAAGTTGGGTATAAAAATAAAAAAAAGCAATAACAACTTTGTTTAACTTATATTTATTATCATGAAATGAATAATCATTTTAATAACTAAAAATAATATAAATCAATTCAAGGGTATTGGATCATAAGAAGTAGCTCTTCTCAACTTCAGCAGCATCACACGAGGCGGAGACACGGCGATGTCAACATTGCATTGTTCCAGCAAAAAGCGCCAACGTATTCCCGCTCTTTGCTCTTCAGGCATAGACTTTATTTGTGCTAGCTATGAAAAGTAAGAGTTATTGATGCATTTTTTCTTTTAAAAGATACGAAAAGAAAATAATCTTCAGTCCATTACTGAATATCCAACAGCATCTTCCAAGACGTGTATGGGTAAAACTGCTGTCAATTCACCTGTGTGATCAGCGAGACGGATTCTCAACTCTTCCAGCGTACTGTCGCTGCAAAAACCTCATTTGTAATGAGAATGTATAAAATATGGTTAAGAAACAAATGAAACTTCGTTGTTAAACATTTATAAATTATTTCAGAAAAAATTATGGCCATTATTAAAAGGCAATTAGGCAATTCAAGAGTTTGTAAAATGTATTTTTTTTGTTGTAGCAATATACATACCCATGTATGAAAACTTTCTCATAGAAAATCGTGCTTAAAACAAATCGTCACATTATGGCTACAGTTTCAGAACTGTGAATGTAAAACTACACATAAATAATTCTGAAGCAAACTGCTTGACAAGCTAACTGGCTACCTAAGCTCCTCCCTTACTCTTTATTTGTGATCATATGGATTGATCCCCATTATCCCCAGGGATGGCAACGCATTTGCAACTTTCATATATGTAGAAGTTCGGTATGGACTGTCTGCTCGAAGATAACACAGCCTATATAATTTCGGATGCTTGATGATTCCTGTACGTTATATTTTTGAGTGACTAACGTGGACGGCACTAGTTCGTCCAGGTCTAGGTGTGTGAGCAGCGCGTGCAGCGCGGTGGCGGCGGGCAGCGCGGCGCGCAGCCGACTGCGCACCTCACGCACTGAGCCCGCCGCCACACGGGACCAGCGGGACCACGCGGCCGCCTCGCCGCCGCCTGCGACCACACACGGGACACTTACCTGAGATACGGGCTGGAACCTTATGACTTACGAGGGCTGCGGTCATGGAGGTTATGACTTACAAGAGAGTCTTAAATAGTGGCGGCTTAACTTATAGAGCAGTGTGTGCAAGGCACACGGGCGCCGCCGTCTCAGGGGGCGTTAATTTTTTAGTTAATAGTTATAGCCATGGGGGGTGGGGGTCAGGCCTAGGGGGCACCAGGGTTTCATTGCACATGGGCGCTACACGAGCTAGAGCCGCCCTTGGTTTTAAATATTATGACTTAAGAGTTATGAAAATTACGACTTAAAGAGCTACGCTTAAGGTCAAATCGGTTATGATTTACGGGAGCAATAGTTATAAAGGTTGACTGACGAGAGCTACGGTCATGAACCTTACAACGTCTATGTCTAAAATTCGAAAATTTATTTCTGAATTAAAGTTTGGAACATAATCTACGATAAATTAACAAGAGGGGTGTCAGTAACAATGTCTTTTTTCAAATTATGTTCGAAATTTTGTGGCCCTCAAATATTAGGGTCAACTTTTATTGAGGGATGCTATGCTACTAGATGTATGTATTTCTAATAAGAATAAATTTCACATCTGACATTAAAAAAAAATATCTAAAAGGTGGGTGACCATTCCAAATTATAGACATCCAACTAAAAATATATTTTTAAATATTTCTTTAAATTTTATAAGATAATGTTGATAACTCACGAGTATTAGCCTGTTTACAAATAAATAGTCTCAGTGAGTCCGCCTCGCGCGTGTGTGGTTGATGTGTGAGCACGCTGCGCGCGCACGTCTGCACGCCGCGTTGTGATACACGCGCGTCCGATATGAACAAAACGCTTTCTAACGGACGAAACTGTTCTGCTCTAATGACATATAGTATTATTTTGAGTAATTTGTGAATCTTTTCTAAGAAAAGTGTCGTTTTGTTCCTCTATAAGTAGGAGCAAAATAGCTCTTTTCCGATAGAATCTTTTAAAGAGGAAAAGTGATTTATGTTGGAACATACATATAGGTATGAACATTTATAGAAATCGAATGCAAATTTCATGGCTGTATGTGTTGGTTGCATGGCGCTAATTAAAAAAAAAAACAAAAGCTCGCGAATGACGTCTTTGTTCTTGTAATCAGTAGGTAAATAATTTCTTATAGATAGGGGATGAAAAGTAAACTTTAATAAAAAATATTTTTCCCTCGAGCTATGTTTTGAACCTCGAGCGGCTGTCAGGATTCTATGTTAGAATCCTTACCTCGCTAGTGGTTCAAAGTAGCGCCATCGCCGTAAAAATACTCTTGTGCTATCTTCTAATATAATAATATGTACCTTTGAATCGTATCGATATCGAATATATCTAACGTCATAGAAGCGGGAGTTGTGTTGTCTATGATTTCTACTGCTCTGACGGATATGTCGATACCTAAAGTTTGTCACCATGTTATATAAATGAAAATTTAAATTTTTAATTTTTAATTATAGTCTACTTTTACCTGCTTTTGTCTTAATATTTTTCGAAGGTTTAACGGATTTAACCACGACTAACAAATCAACGTATTCATTATTGTTTTCTCCTAAAAAAAATATTTCAATAAAAAAATTAACATTAATACTGTAAAGAAAAATTAATTATGTAAGGATATAACCGTAACTATATTTATTAAATTAACCTCTAAGTTTATGTATTTCGGACAAGCCACAATAACTTGAGGACGGTTTTGTGGGAATGTGCAGTAATGGAAGATATAAGCCGACAGTATCTCCGCCAAATATGCTGACATCCGATATTCCTTCATTTAGCGATAAATAAAAAGGGGAGGTAACCTGATGTAAGTAAATATTTTTTAAAAGTCGCTCTAGATATATTATAAATATAAACATATACTATACATAAAATTAATTTTTTTACCAACCTGAGGTCTAAATGCTTCGTTATCTCCGGTTTTAAGACAAATCTTAGGAGATGATATTTCAACTAGAAAACAAAAAAGATTAATCTTTTAAACACGAAGAATATGATTTACAAACAATAGATATTTTAGAGATTTCATACCAACATCACCTATGAGAAATCTCTCATAGAAAGTATGAACAAAATATTCTGATCCCCAAATGTCTGCGTTTATCGTATCAATCTCAGAATCACGAAATGTAAAAGACATAACTCCCCTAGATTCCCCGTTCTTTTTTTTAGAAGCTATCGTACGAGGGGAATTTTTAGCTATAATTATCCCGATTATTAAGGCATTTTTTAAATTTATATTTAAATTGTTCAAGCACACTTTTTGAACACCCGCCATTTTTTGTTAATAATTTTTTGAATTTAACTGAAGTATTGTCACAGACTGTGTAATAAATTGGCGTCTATCTGTTAACAGTTAATATTTTTGCCGCTTCTGGTTTATGCGGCTTGAATTCTTGTTTTACTTTTTCTCGGGTTGGGAGGGAAAATTTTGTTTGTATAAACAGAATATTTGAATTTTATAAAATGGCAATTATAACATTTAATAGGTGAAGTATTTCTCATTCTTGTTAAAGTATTGCTTATTAGAATCTTGTTTTCGTTGTTGTATGTAAGAACTTTATTCCTATTCGCCTTTATTCATATTCAGAGCTGATAAACGAAAACAATGAGGGTCTTAACGATTTAGTTTTTTATGTTTTTTAGATATATATGAAAAATATCTAATATATGTTTAAATATATTTAAAATCCAAAAAAAAAACAAATTTTATTTTTAATTTTCCTGCTAAAATGCTAACTTTTGGCGTGGCGTTGCTGTTACGTTACTCCCCTCTACACTCCAACATCGTTTTGTGTATGTGGACGCTATTTTATTTTTCTTTTTTTAAAGCTATCATGTATTGGCTGATGACGTGCAATGTCATCTAACCGAAGAATTCTAAATAATCAATCAATCGAAGGTCTGCTGAGACTTAACACGAAAAAACTTACGATTAGATGAAATATGTATGTAATGTAGACATGCACTTTCTCAGGCTATAATATATATATATTGACGGGAAGTATTTCCCGAATCTGATTTATTTAAAATTTGATCAATGCAGAAATATGAAAAGACTGTCTTAAAAATTTATACTGTGGTGCTATAGGGCCACACAATAATTATATAGATATCATTTCTTTATGATTATAAAGTTCTCCTTTTCTCTACCCTCCATAGTTTCTTTATTGAGTAGTCTGTCACCTCTGTTGTTAAATTTGACTTTTGAATTCTGAATTCTTGTGAGTGGCGGCAAACAAATATATATATTAAATTAATTTATGATTTACGTATTACTTAGTAAATTTGATTTCTATTACTTTATTATTAGTAACAGTTACTTTTAATCAGTAGTGTTCATTTGTGATTTTGTTTCATAAAATATATAAAGCGAAAATGCTGTTTAAAATTGAAGCAAACAATTCTGAAAAACAATTTAAGGTGGAAGAAATTGAAAGACATTCAATAGAGTACAAGGATGAATCCACGCGTTTTTATAAAGTGTCGAGAAATTATTCCCAACAATATGCTCATATATATTCAGCGAGGCTAAATGTATTTAGAAATATATTGTCCCCTGTAATAAATAAAAAATGGTCAAATAAATACAAAATCTTAAAACTATGTGAACTTCGCGAAAAAGGCACGCCGTGTATTATCATAGGCACTTTGTTCAAAATTCAACAATTAAAACCCAGTATTTTAAAAGAGCTATCTGAACAACTAGAAATATTGCCTCAACCAACCAGGTATACAGTATCATTACTGTTTGCTATCAAAAATAGTATTTTAATTATTAGCATAAGGAGCATTAGTATATTAACAATTAGTATATTTCTTTCAGGACTCATTTTGTTCATGAAACAGACAGTTTAGTATTAGAAGATGAATTGCAGAGAATAAAGTTGTCTGGTGATTGTATTGAAGTTAATAAAGTCGTCACTGGGGTTGTAGCTGCTTTATTAGGTATTATAACAAATGAGATGATTAATAGTTTTAATGCCACACTTATTTACTACAAAATTTTATTTCATTCAGGTTCTGAAGATGAAGATGGAATATTTACTGTTAAAGATGTTTGCTGGGCTGGATGTAATTTGCAAAAACCTCTTCCAACATTAAGTAGTGATAGGTATTATTATAAACAACATTTCAGTTAATTTATATATAGTAATATATATATTAGAAATGTATCCAAGGAACTAACTTATAATACCTTTATTTCTTTTAGATATATAGTTTTGATGTCAGGATTAAGCTTGGCATCTAAATCTGGAGAACACTTGTTTTCATTGAATCTTTTCTTGGAGTGGTTGTCTGGATTTTGTGGGACTACACAGTATCAGGAAGAAGTTTCTAAAATTGTTAGAGTTATAATAGCAGGTAAGTGCTAAAAATTACAATATGTATTAAAATTAACAATCTAAATTGCATATATTGTAATAATCAGGTGGAGTTTATGCTAACCAATCAAGTGAGTACACTTTGAGTGAATCAGATGTGATAGCCTCATCAGAAGTAGTGGATTCATTTTCGGCTGCTGTGAGTGCTATTACACCATTAGATCTAATGCCTGGATGTAAGGATCCCACTGGCATTATGCTACCCCAGAAACCATTTCATTATTGTAAGTACTTAGGTTTTAGTTGTAACCCCTAATCTAGAATTATTTAAAATATTTTTTACTTTTAATTTTAGGTTTGTTCCCCAAAGCAGTTGAGTATAAGTCTTTCAATAGAGTCTCCAACCCCTATGAATGTAATATTGGAGGTTTGTATAAAATTTTAACAGAAACTGTATTTTTTGTTTTATTTTTTTATATAAATTATTAAAATAATTACAGGATTTCTGTGTTTGGGTACCTCTGGAGAACCTGTGGCTGATATAATGCAACACAGTGAACTAGATAACCATTTAGATGTAATGAAGAAGACTTTGGAGTGGAGGCACATTGCACCAACTTGTCCTGATAATGTGCCGTGCACGCCATGTGTTGATACTGACCCCTTCACTATTTATAATTGCCCATCAGTTTACTTTAGTGGCAATTGTAATCAATTTGCCTCTGAGTTATTTAAAGGTAGTAAATACCCACTCTAACTTTTTTTTTTAATACTTTGATAATAATGTTTTTGTTTTTCAGGTGAAGACGGACAAACAGTTAGAATTGTATGTATTCCCGATTTCTGTGAAACAAAAACTGTAGCTCTTGTAAATCTTGCAAATCTGGAATGTTATAGCATGACTTTTATGTAATAGCTTAAATACTTTAATTAGGATAGGAAGATATTTTTTATTAAATTATCATGTGTTTATTAGAAATTTGTGTTTTTTGTATAATAGAAACTAATAAATAAGTGGCTGAATTTAAATATTACTTTATCGATTTTTATTTCAAAAAATGTTACATACAGTTGTAGCTAATGTCATAAATTGTATTTTATTTTAGTAAATCATACAGAACAATAAATTTTAAAATTATTGTATTTTCATTCTACATCTAAAGTTTATCGTTGATGTCGACAATATAATTGATTCAAGACGTTACTGATGTTGTCGGTCGATTCTACAATCGATTAAAAAGGAATTATAACAGTTTACTTCATAATTCGTAAATTCTGAGTAATATAAGTTTATGACAAAACATTTACTAAGATAGCTTGACACTAAATGCATGTACCTACGTTCAAAACTGCATTTAATTTATTTTTTTTCGAAGAATTTCATTTAGTTTTTTTTTATCTAATGATGTATTGTTGTTTCATCTCAGTATATATTAAATTACATAAAAATAAAATATTTTGAATATACAACAACTCCAGTGAATCTTATATACTGTATTTTTAATATATTATCTCATTTTAATCATTAAACTATGCATGTAGAAAACTACATGCAACTATATACGGGCAAAAGCCCATGTGGTATGGGTCTTTTACAACGGTGTCTTAGCACAAAGAAGCATGCCTACCGTCCATACATTGAAAAACCTATTATTTTTTTTTTGTATAGATATCGCCTTCTAACAACTCTTGTTGTTTTTGACGTATTTTTGTTTACTTTTTAAGAATAGCATATTATTTTTTCATTACTAACTCTTAAAACAAAATTATGTTCATAAAACTTTTTTAAGGTTATAACCTATTCTACCGGTATTGTACCTATATAAGCTGACGATAAAACGAACTGTACTTATGCTAAAGTAAACTGGTCATCTAATGAACCATATTCACTCTTTTTATCCATTGAAGCCAAAGCGATCTCAGTTTAATAAATATACTTATCTCAAAGACACAATTTAGAATTTTAAAGATAATCCATATCTGTTGTATTATAGTGTGCAAATAAATAAATAAAGTAATATCTGTAGAGTTATTTAAAAATAGAACGATCTATTCCAAAACATGGAAATGAAGGAGGTAATTTACTCAAGAGTTTATTTATATTTAGAACTATCTCAAACAAACATAATCGTAAAAGAGTATAATTTGACTTTAAAAAATTGAATATTCGACAACTGTATTTTCGAATAAAAAGTTCTTGCGATTACCTAGATTTATTTTCTGCTCATTTGAGAAAAGTATTTTAGAGATTTTTTGTACTTACACGTGCATCCATCAACGGCCCCCGCTGATCGCTGTAGTAATATACTAGATACGACTGTATTTACGTCAATTCTATCGGAATTTGCTCGACTAGTTTCAAAACCATTAGGAGTCCTTACCTATATACCGGGTTAGTCAGCTAAACTTCTAAGACGCATCTGTTCCATTCAAATCCGTTAAAGGTATGCAGTTGAAGTTAAAGAAAACTTGTAATAACATGTCTCCCATGTTATCAGGCCAGTAGGAATCAAGCATAGATAAAGAGCAAGAATGCAGCACGAGTGTTCACTAAGGCATAGTTGTCACTACAAACTTGAGGCATTCTCTGCATGGAACGATGTCAACCTTGTTAACTTTTATGCCACCAAAACGAAAAAGTTTTCCTTCACCGCCAAAGGAGCGCTTTCATCATGGCTCTGAATTTGCAAAATGTAGCCTTTGGAATACACTGAATGCCTAAAGTTCCTAGAGATAGAGATTTTCTCGAACCTCAACTTTGATTGGTTCGATGAGCTCAAAGCGAGAGCAACTTATTTCAAAAGTTGGCGTTTGGTGCGAAGATCCGATAGTACTTCACACGGGGAAAACTTTTACCACTTTACAAAACACTGATCTTTTTGTGTGTGGAGTACTGCTTTCACATTGTGGCTGGTGCCACAAAATGCATCTTGCACCACTGGACTCAATTGAGAGGTGAGTGAAAAAAGGGTTATTGACTACCTTGAAATGTTTGATGCTAATTTCAACAGGGATAGATTTGCCAGCCTCTCAATAGTTTATAGGATACATTTTGGTAAGTGTTCACAGGAATTGAACGAATCGATTCCCCCATTCCCCTTCTATTATCAGATCTCCCGACACAGGGCAAATTCCACCTTTACGTTGTTGACTACCGTCTGCCTTAGTAAATTTAATTTTTATAATATCTATTATTTTATATTTTTTTGAAAATTTGATCCCGAGACAATAATTATCTATGTAAAATTGTTTATTGTATTGATTTTATTTTGAACTTTTCATAATTTATATGCCAAACTCAAATGACAATCAATCTGTCGATTTCAGAGTCATTCAACTTACCATTCGCGATCTGTCATTCATTGTCGCCCATCACTATTTACTAAATTCCTATTTCATTATTCGTTCATTACTCATCATGGCTCGCAATTAGAAAGACGTATATTTTGTTTCATTTGTGCTATTAATTGTGTTACGATGGGTTTCTAGTATCCTTAACGTTTTGCACACCCACGTGTGCCTTCACCAGATTATAAAAATGTTGTAAGTACTTTACTTTTGTTTGTTTTTAAGGTGAATGTAAATTCCAAAGCGTCGTGAGTTATTGCGCCATGGATGCAACTTTCACAAGTCTATTTGTCGAAACTATTATAGGTATGTCTGTAATAAGATAACAGCTTTTCACTAAGACAGCGCATTACTTTCATTGAGTCTTTATTGTTGTAAAAATATTTACCTATTTTTTGCTAAAAGTTGTCTTATATATACTGACTAATAACCGACTAATCCATAAATTTTGAAATATTCAATTTCTACAAATCAAAACATTGATTTTTAGAAGGAAAACATTAAAGCGATAAGAAATGATATAAGCAATTAGCATAATTTTTACCAAAACATACAAACTTTTGGGGTCATTGTATTTTGTATACATATAAATAATAATTTGTATCACTCGAAGTACTAACTTTTATAACTTGATACTTGAAATATATATTCTATATCATATGAAATGGCTTACTCTATAAAGAAATTATTAAACAACATCTATAATGTGTAATTTGATTGGTAAAATGATTGCAAAGTATTTTGAAATGTCCATGTTGACATGGTAATTTCGTTCGATAATATTTTATAAATATTAAATATTTTTTAAAGTATTTGTTTTCCTAATAAGGTGCATCAAGTAATAAATAAAATAATATAATTTTTTAATAAACTTATCATTTTATCATAAGGATAATATGAATGAAACATACTATCAAAACAATTATTTTTATGTTTGAAAACAAATTTATTGGAAAATTGAATTATATTGTTATATACATTAAATATGTGGATCTTCCTGTTATTTAGTTATGGGGTTTTCAGAGACATTTACCTCATGTACATGCTTTGTATGGATATAATTGCACTGATTACACAGAATGAATGCTCACATTATATGCTGTCAATTCACCTTGGAAATTCTGAGAATTGATCTTTTTGTTATTATTTATTTTAATATCAAACTAGTTTTTGACTATATCTACGAAGTAGTCCATAAAAAAGAAAAGTTATAATACTGAACTAATTGCGATAATACTAATTGGTAATATAAAAATTAAAGATAGAAGCGTATCTTGTAATATTTCAATAATACTTCATCATACATAAGTAAATGTTATATGTTTTCATTACGATTTTATGTTTTATTACTTGTTTGTTAGCTTGACAAAGATAACGACCATTTTAAGTTTTTTTTAAATTATCTCTATGGTAATATAATAGTAATATATCATAGGAAATTGATAAGAACAGGGTTTTGTATGTAGGTGCATGCTGAGATTTGTAAGAACTTAATTTTTTATTTACTTTACAGAATTTTTATTTAAAAATGTATATATATATATTATAAATAAATCAAATAATGACTATAATTAAAAACACTTAAGATTCTCTAGGTTTTAAGATCTGGCATTGTTTAAGAAACGCCATTGTTTTTTATTATCGTTTTTTAACCCAGAGTAAAAAGCAAAGATCAATTGCACATTGACGCTACTTTCAGTGAAGATTATCTTAAACATTTTAATGTTAACAGACATTCTTTAAGAGCAAATTGGATATCTCGGAATGTGGAAGATTAAGAAGACTGTCTTTGTGTTTTAATAGACAGACTATTCTAGCATTTTAATAATTATTATCAAGGTCGCATAGGTAACACTTGAGACTCCATTTATGTCTTTAAGTGTTTGGTTGTTCTGGAAAATACGACTTTGAGTACCAACAGATTGTTTCAATTTATTTATTTATATCTTTTCTATTTTGAATCTATATCAGTGAAGACTTGCGTATGTCAATTTGAAGTTAAGAGGGCCTAAGTAGATAATATATTTATAAAAAACAAGCCCTGATGGACACTTTCAAATTTAGAAGTGGAGGCTACGAAGGTTTCAAACGAACCCTGGTGTGAGAAGGACCACAGAACAAACTTATACGGGTTATTTTTTTATTGTGATCACTGTTTCACAAACGTTGAAATATAGAATTTTTTTTTACGAACAATTAAGTGCCATCGTAATCAATTCGTGATGTGCTTTGAGATTTTAATTTATAAGTATTGCGATTCGGCTTGCAGTACCTATTCACGAATATAACGTAAGGGCAATTATAATCAATAGTTTTCTGTCTATTGTTAATCATTCCTTGCCTCAGACTCCTTCCTAGTTCTTAAGAAGTAAACTAATCATATGGTTACATAGTTTGAAATGGTAACGAATCTGTTGATGGACTTTATAGCGAACGGCAGCTTATAGTGCTTTGAGATTGAGTTACACACTATAAACCTTCGACGGTTGTGACCTCCATCAAGTTTTCTAATCCATCACGAGCTGAGCGCGTAACCTGGAAGTGAAGGCTTTCTTTTCAACTCCCAAAGTTTGTTATTATTTTTTGAAATCTCTACCTGATTTTACTATGAACAATAAAGGATAATATGTTGATATACCATTTAATTCAGGTTCTGACACAGAAAAAACACTTGAATTTCTTCGAACCATAATTGTTCTTGTGAAAACAGGTAGTGAGAAACGCTTTATTAAATTTGGGCTTCAGAAATTACAATAACCGAATTAGTATATTTACGGCGAGAAATTGGAAAAATATTTCAATAACGTGAAAAACATGGTATTTATATGTTGGAACTTCCGATTAAAAAGTAAAAAATAATACAAAGAATTTAAATAAAAAAAAAAAATCTAGTTCTTTAGTGAACTTTACATTGAAATAGTTGTGGTAATCATGAACTCAATATCTTTTGCGTAAGGAGCAGTTAGCAAATAAGCCCTGTCTATACGTGTCGTATAACAGCCAGAGGCTAGACACGTGTGATGACGTAATATTAACTGAGCAAGTTGCTACTTTTACGCTTACTCACGTTATCGAATTGCATACATGTTAGAATTATTTTTTAAAAACAGGCTTAAATCATTGGTCCGTTTATTTAAATTTTATGATCAAAACCTTTGTTATTAAGGAAAATTAACTTGAATTGATACCTTATTAAATATAATTGAGCGAAGCTCTGAGAGACTTTTCTGCATTCTTTCATTCAAAAACGGTATATCCGAAAATTTTGCACACTAGTCATCAATTTGGCGGTAGTTTTAAAAAATAATAAAAATTGTAATAATGTGCCTCATCTTGAAAAATTGTTGGGGACAATGCGTCTACGTTTTGAAAATGCAAATTCAGTGCTGTTTGCACCTCGCTTCGCTCAATATGCTAACACATCGAGATTTTGCGAGCACAGCGAATCAAAATTGAGATTTGGTTCGCGCTCCTGTCGATATTTACTGTAATTTAAATGTTCGTTTAAACTCTATCTGAAATTGAACATTAATCATTTGTAAATGATCGGCCATGACCATGATTGAACTATTTGTTTTATGTAACTATTTTATAGCTTTAACAGATAACTGATAGTTCAGTAGTAGGATGTCACTGATATGAAATATAAACGTGAAACTAGATACGAAATAATTATCATTCAGAAAATGTAATATGAATTTGAAAATAAGTGAAGGGATTTTTTGTTAATCTTTGATATTTATCACAAGCTTGAGTTTTTTTATACAACACTAAAATAATCTTAAATTTCTAACTTATCTCTCAGGGGTAGTCAACCTTTTTTTAGCTTAAATGATTGAGCTATAATATATATCTATGTGGCACGAGAGTCATGCAGGTCATAATTGACAGACATGTTATTAATTATTATTACATTACTGCGTAATTAGTTATCTAGTTTTAACTAAACAAAATAAAAATTCAAAATCAATGATAATTTTAAGATTTTGTGATTTTTTTTAGAAAGAAATACGAAGTAAGATAGAAGGAAAAATGTTTAATAAATTTATAAACTACGTTATCGTCAATACAAGTCTTATATAATCCATTTGCCACAATGAACGGCAATAAAACTAGTTGGTTTAAATTGTTATGTTGAAGCTAACAAAAGTCTTTTTGATTAGCGTTAGAACAAAATAATAATATACTAGCTTTGTGACCTGATTCTAATGCTTCGGGATTCTAGAAAGTGTGTATTTTTAGTTGTTTCGCCAAGATGTTTAATGCACCGTAGTTTAATGATGTTTGTATTCAATAGTTTTATTAAAATTTCATTCGGGGATGTAGGAGTTATAAAACACCCCCTTCTGGTTCTGGGGACGATAAGATGAAAATTTTTCAAGTCCTCTCAGTTTTATCAGATACGTTCATATATTTTATAAACTCGACGACCTTTGGAAGTCCAAAGGATCCAATTCCGGTTAACGGAGGAGGTCCAAATTTTCCATTCATCTTCTCTCATCAAGAGCTTTCGATTGACGTATTACTCGTGTCGCAACGACGTTTCGTTGAGTTTCGGTGAAGCAAAACCACAGAAAAAAAACTGACAAACTGACAGAATAGGGAGATTATATTAGATAGAATAAAATAATGAATAATATATAGAATAAAATACAAAATTACACGAGAAAAATAATAAAAGAAAATATTACAAGATATATATTTTTTATTTCAGTGCCATCATGGCGTCTTCACCGGACAAGTTCGTCCTTCGACAACAATCATCATCAACGGACCGCGATCAATCCAAATTTGAAATTTCATTCCTGGTAAGATATTTAATTATGTAATAAAATTCAAAACAGTTTGTGATACCTGTAAGTAACTTCTTGGTATATTTGGTATCTTTGATATCTTTGTGCATGTAATGTTAATGACTTCACACAAATGACTTGTAATTTATTATTCTATATATATATTTTATTTTTACGTATAAACATACAATATCAACTCGCTTACCGCCATCAAAAAAATCAAGAACAGGAGTCTTACCGCTATCTTTAAAGTAATATTAAAACAATCTTACTTTACCTATTCGTATAAAAACTTAAAGAATTGGACTTAAAGAATTACTTAAATTTACTTTTTTTAAAGGTCCTTACTGTGTGTGATTGCTCGTTTTTTAAAAAAGTATAATATTAATGTTTTCTAAGAGTTACACGAGTTACAAGAGTTACAAGAGTTACACGAGTACACATTATTTCAATAAAACTATTTTACGGATATAACTCGAGTTATATATAAAATACTGTTACAGTTTTTATATATTCAGTACATTTGAGGTAAAAATTCTAATAATCTATTCTTTTAATATTTCAGATATTAGCCGACAACATCCTAAACAATAAAAATGAGTTCGAGTCAATGGGAATGGTCGCCGGCTTTGGCCGACGGCTTACTTACTGATAACGAATGCTCTATGCTGCTCGATGTAGACCTATTTAACCATGATATAGGTAAATAATATAACATTATATAAAAATATATCTACAATATATTAATCTTTTAGGCAGTTAAGTTAAATCAATATATTAAATATAACTATTCCTCTGTACATACGTTAATTATAACCGTTATAATTGACGTATGTAAAGACGAATTGTTATGAGGATGAATATTTGAGTTAAGAATATTCGAGTTACGAATATTTGAGTAACAGTTTCGAACCCGATGGGGGCCCTTTTCATGTGCTAAAAAAAACAAATAATTGATTTATTAAATTTTTTTTAATACAAACAATTATTGAACCTATTTTTTCTGAGATAAATAACTATTTAAAACTTTGATGTCGAAAATAAGATCTCAAGGTTTATTCTACGTGTGTGTTAAAACATGAGTTGAAAAATATCAAAATCTTAAAGTTTTCGACGGTTATAATATATGGTGGAACAAGCCACAGTTTGAAAGTTTGCAGTTTCATATTTTTTAGAAAGAGGGTAGGCATTGTTTCTTACCTCCGGTTACATATAAAGATAAAAGAGATAAGAGTAAATTATATTAGTGTAAGATGACCAACTTTTTTTCGATATTATTATTAAAGATAATGGGAGAGACTTTGTTGTCAAATTAGTGATATTTTTTTAACAATAGATGGCGTGCTTTTTGTTACAATAGTAACATACATTATTATTTTCTTAATATAATAGTAAAATTATTAGATCCTTAAATTGATGGAATTGATTTTTTTAGTTATTTGAAAATTCTTTATATTTTGAGGTTTGTGAAACAGTTATCATAATAAAGAATTACCTAGGTGAGTTCTAGTGTTGTTCTGACAAGACCGCGTTTGAACCCTCGTAATTTAAATTTTGACTTGAATGTTTTTACAAATATAATGTAGATGGAAAACAAATAAATAAATAATCACATAAACAAACAAATAGTAAAAAACAAAAAAACAAATAGTAAGTTATTATCGTTCTTGACCTTAATATTGAACTAAAACATTTAGAATGCAACTACAAACCATGTAGTTATTTCTTTACTATTATTTCACAATGCGATAGTCGTTTGTCCTTCAGTGGTATTTAAAAGTGAAAGCACATTGCCAGATATCACTATATATTTTTATTATATATATTTTTATTCGAGTTCACTAATTCGAAGAATAAAAATAGTATCATTTACATATTTATTGTATATTTGTTTAAATTACATTTGCCTTTACTTTTTTTTTTTTTTTTTTTGTTTTATTAAAAAAAACTAGAATTTGTCATTTCCACTCGCTTTGCAAATAAAAGACAGATCTCTTTCTTGTGTCGATTTTTGTTACGTTTTTAATATTAAAATAATGAGCTCTTTCTATTTCTCGTACTCTCAAATTACTATAATATTTATATATCTATTTTCGTTTTTTCATTTCTTTTAAGAATACTTTAGTCATTATAATCAATTATTAGTCAAGATTCTTAAAACGACATTAAATTATATTCCTAAATGCTCCTCAGGAGTCACTATGTATTGGTGAAAATCGTACAAAAATCAGTTCAGTAGTTGTTGAGATTATAGCGTTCAGACAAACACATGAGGCGCAATGAATTTATTTTATATGTTTAAATTACTAAATTAATAAGTGTCAAATGTATCATTCGAGACACATTAAAAGTTAATACGTTTTACATAAGCAAAATTGTTTTGAAAATTATGAAATTAGTAATTACAGGGCGAAGGTCAAATTATTACAAAATAATTGTTTCTGTAATCAATTATTTTTTATATTACGTAAATGTCCTGATTATGTGTAATTAACTATTTAAAAATTATAAAATTATTTGAAAATGTATGTTGAGAATATTTATCTTCTTATTATAAAGTTCTCATATATAAAACAAAGAATTTCTAAGAAAAAGATCTAATACATTTAAAAATAAAAAAAAAGGATAGATTGAAGTATTGAAAATTGCGCGCCAAAAATGGATCATGGCGTTCCTGTCATTGTCATAACATACCGACCTCTTTTCTCGTTGCGGATTCAGTTGATATTACGTTATTGTTGTTCGAACATGGTTTTAGCTTTCGCTTATGTTTATAAAATGTGCGATTATCAAAAGAAACTATGTAACCTTATCCTTTATTTAAAATTGGAGAAATTTTTAACTTAAACCTATATTGTATGGAGAAAATTATAATTAATCGTTATATGAACAGGGATGGCGAACCAATGGCACGCTTGTCACAAGTGGCACGTTTGAAAGTTTTGATGGTACGCACAAAAACAAAATAATTTTAAAACATTTCAATAAAACTATTTTACATTTTTAAAACATTGGTTGATAAACAATATTTAAAGAAGAATGGTTTTATATGTTTATTTAGTTATACTTACGCATAATTTCTCCACGCTAATATTTTGAATGAAATTTAATTGTGGCACGTTACCTATTTAAAAAAAATTTTTTTTTTTTTTGTCTTGTGGCACGGATATCAAAAAAAGTTCGCCGTCCCTGGGATTAATAACTGTATTGTGAAGCTGCGCTTATTTTTTATTTCTCCATGCAATATTGAGAATTCCTAAAATGCAATATTGAGAATTCCTAAAATTTTTAAACTAAAAAAACGCTTCAGTTACTTGTACTTTGATAGAACAGTAACGCCACCAATTTAATGTTTTTGGAGAACACTACTGACACAGTCCCCTCATAAGGTTTTATTATTTATTTATTTTATTTTGGAAATAAACGGTATTATAATAATAAAGAAAATAGCAAACATTAAAACACTTGACCAAAAAAAAAAAAGCAACAACAAGAAGAAATTTGATTATAAGGCTGCAAAAGAAAAATCTGAGCGATCTTAACAAACCAAGAATGACAAAATTTTTATAAAAAGTAAACTCATAACGAAAGACAAAATTGGATTTACGACTACAAATTCGACATATTATTTCCACTATCACTCAAGTGACCAGAGATTGCTTTACAACCCAATTTATTAAAATGTACGACACTGGACATAAGGCCCTAATGTGAGGTTTTATTTAATGGAGCTTGCTTAATATTTTTGCCTGAATGGTCACAACTCAGAAGGATTCTTGGAGGTTAGAGTAGTATTAGAGTAGTATCAAGTGAATTTGTGATGAAGAACCAAGGTCATGAGATTTGGTGCAAAAAACTTACTGTCCTATATAAATATCTATGCTCACAATTACTATGACGTATTCTATGACAATTGACACTCATCTGAGTCCTGAGTATTTATTTATATGAAAAGTATTCGTCGTGTTTGTGATCACATTGAAAAAAATTCGTCAGGTAAATAAATAAATTAAAGAAGCTACCAGAACTGTATTGCAGAATGAAATATAGAGTAATGAATTAAAATTAAGTTTGTGAACACATCTGTTTTAGAGAATTTTAATTATCTTAAAAAAAAAACTTTTCTTTTGTAGTATTTACATTACAGATTTTTTAACTGTTTGGTAATCAAATGAACTACCCTAAAAATAATCTGAATACATGATATATACGATATGTACGCTATATGATATATAACGATATATGATACACGCACTTTGCACGTACATCCATCAATGTCTATTTGTTCTCAAGGCTTGTGTACCACTTTTCAGTAATACACGGAAATTAAAACTAAGGAAATTAATATAGTTATAATCAATTTTTTAATAGTCCCAGAACAATTTTTATTTTTGCCCTTTTGTCGGCTGTTGCAATATCAGTTGTGTGTTTAAGAAGTCTATAATATCACTGTGACAATCAAA
Source organism: Mechanitis mazaeus (assembly GCA_959347395.1). Lineage (NCBI taxonomy): Eukaryota > Metazoa > Arthropoda > Insecta > Lepidoptera > Nymphalidae > Mechanitis > Mechanitis mazaeus. The sequence continues at coordinate 18,250,383 of OY365747.1, forward strand.
AGTACTAAGTATGTCTTTTCCACTTTTTATCAAAACCAGTGATCACTTGTATACATCGAATGGAAGTGTCAAGAGGACATATTTTGATACCATATATATTGAAATAGCTCCTGTAGAGACACTCCACTTTAAAAATAAACTTCCGAGGGTTCTGAAAACGTCTTAAATCAGATCAGGAATTGTGTGGTTTTCTCTGGAAGAACCACACAAGAAAATCAGTCTAATTTTGATTACTCTTTTAAAAACGTCAATATATATAATATGCTTCAGGGATGGCGAACCTTTTTTGATGTCGTGCCACAAAGTAAAAAAAAAATCTAAATTTCATTCAAAATGTTAGTGTGGCGAAATTATACATAATTATATTATAATAATAATTACTATAAACAAGTATTTGTACATAAACAAGAAAAACAAATTCTTTATATATTTTTACTATTAGGATAACAAAGAATTACTCTTTGTTGCATAATGTTAGATAGGCTAGCCTTCCTAGTGAACTTGCCTATCATAAGTAAGAATTTTGACACCCATCCAATAGTATATAAGATTAGCGCGTTCAAACATTTCTTTAATAAAATTGGATATATTTAATTATTTGTAATAAAATCTAAATATTTTTATACTTTATTATTCAAAACTTTAAATTGTTTAAAATCTCAGTTGCAGAGGTGTTTTTTTTAATGGCATAAGTCACTTTGTTTTATTTAAGTCGATATATTTTAGGGTTTTAATACTTTAAAAAGTGAATGCTAATTATTTAGAAGATTAAGAGTACAGAAAGCACATTAACGTAATATTAAAATTATTATATATTTTATATTTATTATATATAAAACAGGTCAATTAATTTGTGTTCCATTTAATTGTTTATATTAGTATTTGTATCTCATACTCATCAGCCCCCCACAGATTCCTCTCATGTTCTGATAAACTTGAGGTCATTGATATCCTACAGAATTTTCATTATTTAGTCTAACTCTATAGTCAACTAACTATTTAGATATGCTATCTATTATAATAATATATTAATTATATTTATTATTTTATCTTATTAACTTGTGCCAGTAGTTTTCCCTTGTTCTTTTATTTATTGTATTTACTATTAAAAAGAGATAACTAAGAATAGAGGCGTATTTATAAATAGCATAAGAATGAATTTGTCACATAATATGAACGAATTAGCCCGTTTTAATAAAACTTTTCCGCTTTATAATATTAGTATAAATTATTTAATGACTTGTTTTACAGTTATGACAGTATGTACAAAGATTCATATAATATTTTAATAATATAAATAATATATTTTTTTCGGTCTGATGTCCTCTATATGGAACTGTAAATATCTGGTCTGCTGAAAATGTACAATTGTATAAAAAAATATTTATGCAAAGCTTGCTTGCTTTACGAAGAACAATATTGAAGTGATATTTTTCTATATGTTTTCGTATATGTTGTGTAAAAGTAGTTATATATAATATACGTCCGAGCTGTTATGGGTAGTATCACTCTTTCACAAAAGATATACGTGATATGGCTGCTATAGCTTTAACGAGATAAGTCAGATTAACAAAACTTCCTTCCCTTCTTCTTCGGTAGACCTCATTCTTTACCATTCCCCATGGGTTGCAAAGAATTTGCAATTCAAATATTTTATAGATGTAGTATTTACGACATTAACATCATGGATGATGGTTCGTACTCTCTTGCCATTACCATAAATATAAAAAATATTTAATTACAGTAAAAGTAAAAGTATTCAATAAGAATTTAATAACAGTAAATATTTAGTACTTAATATTTCATATTAACAATTATATATTTCCTCAGTCCGCCACTACTCATGCTTCCTTTTTTACGATGAGTAAAGAAATGAAATCTGTTATTGACTTAATATTTGTTTAAGAAAAGATTTCTCGACGCTATGTGGCGTGTTGTGTCGCATGACTATTTAAATAAATATTATCACAACATATATATAAGTAAAAATAAGATTATAAATCATATCCACATATTTATATACCTAATAACTTTTAACCATTTTTTTTACATTCGTTGAGCTGAGTGAAGAAGCGCAGCTCTTTACCAACTCGATCAAATTTTTTCCTCTATCTCCGCCTACACCGATCAAGCTATACTAAGCAAATTTGGGCAAATGTAAATAGATAAAAAAAAATCTAATTTTAGATTAAGAGTAATTTGCAATTAATTTTATTTTTAATTGAAACTTTCTATTACACGCGCAGATGGTAAATTCTTACTAAGACTGTAAATGTATAACTTTTTGTTAATTGTTAATTGGGGAAGTCGTATCAAGTAAACGTTTTCATGATATATTTTTCGTTTAGCTCAGCTTTCCTCATTTGCGTGCTGGCAGTCCTAGTTTACTCTCAGTTTTTATTTGACCTTTGGAATAATACAAAGAATTACATCTATCAGGTAAAGTTATATTGGTTTTAGAAAACACGAGACATGATAAATTTTGATAAAATATTCCATATAATTATTGTTTAAATAATGATAAGTTATCAACATCACGCTGTTCTTAATATAATTGTACTGATCTCTGTCTGGTTGCCATGAGGGGCGTGGGTGTGTCTTGATAACCATTAGCTGTTCGTGCGATTGGTTAGATGTCTATGACGTCATAGACTCAAAAACATATTTGTTTCGCTAATGTTTTCAATATGTTATCTGGTTTTCCATTTATATATCATATCATAATATTATCGATATATTTTTATTATCTTGTTTGTTGAAAAGAAATTGAATTAATTATTTTTTACGGATTTAACTTTATACTTTTTGGTTATATTTTAATTTTATTTTAACCGGATGTTTCGAATGTGTTGTAACGGTATTCACGGGAAGATGAGGTGTGTCTGTGTGGACGTAACATCGGGTTAATGTAGTTAACATGTAACTAATAGGTCTAATTTTAAATCTGTTAAAAATAGTTTTATTTCACTTCATTAATAATTTCTTATACAATTAAGCTCAGTTAAATATTTGGGATGAGTTTATTTAGGAGCGGTTCTTTAACGAATTTTCTATGATTCATCAAAATAAAAAAAAAAAAATCTTTAGAAGTGTTTCCAAATTAATACATGTCTACATTCCTGGAATTCCTTACGTTTCATCAAAGATTTGTAATGGAAAATTTTTAATTTACCACCAGATAAGTCTAGTTCTATATATATAATATATTAAATATATAGTAAAAAGAAACGAAATCACTAATGCAGGCACAACTTGAATCTGCGATCTGGAATACCGTACATCTACAACATTTTTGATTTATAATTTTTTTATTTAACATAAGCATAACATGCCCAAACATGTTTCTAAACAGTTTCAAACAATACATACAAATTTTGCAATTGATTTCTTATCGCAGATTCAGGTTCAAAGAACAGTCTTGAATCACTACTAAGAGTTTTTAAGTTCTTTTTAAACAAGCTTATTTGATATTATTATAATTTTAAATATATTTTTATAAAGAGATTTAATATTTTTTCTATCTAAATAGTCAGTACATAAATTGTAGAAAGTGTTATAATATAAAAGATTCGATTTTTTTTTGGCAATTATCTAGTTCTCGAATAATTTTTTTCTTCGACTGTTAATGAAGTTACGTAAAATAACATATAACATTATTCGTCATTTCAATATCGATATTGTTTACAGTAATTTTGTTTGTCACGATATGTATTTTTAGCCACCATTCAGTAGATGAAAAAGGTCCGGAGAAAACAATCGTATCATGGTCGTCTCATATCAGCTGTCAATAAAACAATTAGATAGTTCAGAGGCCCTGTTATTATGTTTTCCTCACAATAATTTGCGATATATATAAAAGCGAAATGACTGATATATCGGAATATCTCAACATACTATATTTTTTGTAGAATTCTTCATTTTGTGAAAACTTTTCTAGTTAATTTTGTCAAATTTCTCCTTTTCAACAATCTCAAAGATACGAATAAGTGAAAAGTTTTTTAAATTCTTTTTGTCAAATTTCATACTTTTCTTGTATGACAATTTCGAAAATACGAATTATGCATAATTTTTTTTTTTTCAAACTTTTTTTCTTTGTTATCTTGAAGTTACCAATTTTGTCATTTTCCAGACAGTCAAGAGAATTTCACTTTAAATTATCGATAATTTTTGCCTGTCATGAGAACATCACTTCAAATTTTGAACCATAATTTTGTGTACACTACTCTTGTTCCTAAAACACAAAATGTTAAGTTGCCATTGTTATGATATAAATAATATTAATTTATAGGTTTAGTTTATTACTTTTACTATGACTTTTAAATATAATATTTCAATGTCAATATCTTCATTATTTTGTCATGAAAGAATGTATTTATATTATAATTAAAAAATATATTATATATACCATTGACAAAAATAACCATTGAAAAAAATTAACCCCTATATGAATTTACATAAAAATACTAAAAAGTTATAGAATCGAAAATAATATATAATTAATATATTAAAATTATGTTATGATTACAAAAGTTATTGTTTTGACATTATCAAATAAGATTTAAAGCATGACATCTGGGCGTTTCTTTGACGTAATATCGGGTGACAGATATCATATATATATGTATGTAGACGTGTATATATATATTGACGTCTCATATTTTGTACATTACTTATCTAAGCTTCTTACCTTGAAGCTTCTCTGCTTTGTATTTAACAAATCTTTGTTATAATTAATATCTGTGTTATAATTGCTTGTTATATATTAAATATTAAATATTAATATTATAATTTTGTTTATTATATACTATATAAATATTATAAAATGTGTTGTTATAAGAATAATGGAATGTGTGACCTGTGCAGAGATTTTCAGCTGTCTCTGTTTCAAAGTAAGGTCTAGATTGGATTTAATTATTAATATACTATTTTTAGTATAATATTTAAATAGTTTTTATGATTTTTTTTATATAGTAATAATTTTATTTAATATTTGTCAACAGATATACTCAAGGTCTTTCCTGGCGCTGCACCCAAGATCGAAACTAGATACCAAGATGATACTAGCAACACCATGTATCCACCATCACCCCAAGAAACCAAGCCCAGCCAGGCTGAGCTGGCCAGCGATCTGCTGCAGCAGCTGGAAAGCCAATGCAAACAAGGTGTGTATAAACAATATACCACTATTATACTAGCACCAGATCTTATATCAAATAACTTTCCAAGCTGGTGGTGGCCTTGACAATAAATAACAAAAAAAAATGCTTTCAATAGTTTGATCTTTACTATATCCAATCAGTATATCATATTACAATGCGAAAAAATATGTTTAATCATCATATTAATAATACTGTGATAAAAAATACCTCAAGTTATCATTATATTATTCATGTTATTTGGATATTTTTTTTATTTGAGTTTGCTTATAATTAACAATTTAACTTTATTTATTAATGAATCGGAGGAGATTTTCAGTTTATTTTTTTAGTTCATGACAAAACGGTTTTGCAATTGAAACCGAAATCGAACTTTCGGTTTGGTCTCAGTTTCGGCCAAACCCGAAACCGAAACTTTTTTAAACGTATCTAAAATTTACTACATTTATATATATAAAAATATACCATTTCTTACACATTTTATTTTGTATATATCTAATTATATAATGTTCACTAAAATAGAAAGGCAATTATTAATATTTTACGTATTTTATGTTTTTAAGTCATTAATATTTAAATGAAATAGAGAAATAGTTTAAAGTAATTCTTCGAAGTAATTTTTTCAAATAAGCGGGTCAGCACAAGTTGCAAACTTCATCGAATGACGCACGATAATTCGTGAACACTCTAGTTTCGGCGCGGCTGAAAGTTTCGGCAGGTTTTTGGTCGAAACTGAAACTGCATTTTTTTGGCCGGAACTGGCCGAAGCTGAAGCCAAACTTTCGGCCTATCAGTAATTGTTAGGTTATATTTACCATACATTTAAATAATTAATGAAAGAAACATTATATTGAAACATTATAACGAACGAAACGAAACGAATTTAAAATATTTATTTCCAAAAAATATCATTTTACTAGTGATTCGTTGGAGAATTTTAAGAGAAAATTTTGTCTCTTCATGAGTGTTGGTTTATTAGATTCAGTATAAAATTCCGCATCGAATGAAATATAGAAATATTTTTTGAAGATTACATTATTTTAATCCCCAAATATTATAACTATATAGAATTTACTGTTTATTTTACTTCCTATTTAGTACATTTATTATATAAATAGAACTTTATATAAGTTCTATTTTATAGAATAACAGCTCTACTAAAAGTTACATCTGAATATATTAATGATTAAAGTAAATATAAATAAGATTTGTATATCATTTTGCAAGTTATTTATAAACTATGAAGATAGTTTAAGTCGAAGAACATATATATATATATATTTATATATATAATTATCTATGTCTGAACATATATATATATATATATATATATATATATATATAATTATCTATTTCTACTAACACAAGGTCAGAGTGAAAATCGTATAGAAAAACAATAGTTAGTAGTTTTAAAAAGATATATTTAAAAATTAAGATATATCTCTGCTGTTTCTATAGTATCCGTTAGAACTAGGTTAAGGGAAATCCCTTAAACAATTTTTCCTATGAACTTGTACGAATATGATAAGAAGAAATAAATTCTGTTTCATTGACGTACGCATTTGTTTCTATTATTTTCTATTGATACAAAACTTTTTTAAATATGATAGTTTTTAAAGTGTTTTATTTTCACATTTTTTTACCTTTACCGTTTCATAGAATAAAAAATGTCCTTTAAAGTTTCCTGCAAAGAATAGGTCTTAGAAAAATAAACAAGTAATAAACATTAATAATATTGTATAAAAAAAAATACAAAAATTTTATATATTAATATATTTTTGCAAAGAAATTTCATATTAGCAACAATATTTTAGCTCCACACATATAGGAGCTTTTATTACTAGTAAATTAGTATTTGTCAAGTATTACAACAAGGTGCAAAGTGATCTTTAAGAAACGGATGTTATCTATAAAATGTATATAATTATCTTTCTGCTGAGATAAAGACACAAAGGACACACCCCTGATCTGTTTTATAATGTGTCATGAACACGATTCGTGATCAAGTTATCTTTAGCTAATTAATAACTGACCAAATGTTACCGTAACATTAATGGTACAGATCACATTGTATTGCGATGTTAAGACGTGATATCGTGTGATACTAATTAAATGATAAATTCAGGAAAATAATTCCTTTTACTTGTTTCATTTTTGATTTTATATATTTTATGATTTAGTTTAGTTATTCGATGTTACCGATATACTCATCACATCACATTGTACTGTGATGTTAAGACGTGATAGCGTGTGATAAAATTAAATGATAAATACAATAAAATAATTCCTTTGACTGGTTTCATTTTTGATATTATTTCTTTTATTATTTTTAGTTATTAGAATATTTAGATTTTATATAATATTTAATTAATATATGACAGTTTTGAAATAGACGATAGTTGTTTGTGTTTATTTTCTTTATAATTGATATAACTAGAAATAAGATTGCAGTTGAATATTGCAATTCTTGTGTTGGAAGTTTAATTATATATTCATTGGAGGGGAAAGGCGCGGGCGGCGTTGACATTGTATGCGCGCGCGCAATCAGTCGTAGCGTGTATCGCGCCGCGTTTGCAGGTTTTGTAATATCCGTGACAATAAATTCTATTAAAGTTGAATATATCGGGCGTTCGCGCTCGGCTCGCGACCTATGCCTGCCACCGTTCATGCGCCTTTTGGACGCCGTTAGAATGAAGTACCACTATCGCTGCATCTGGAACAAGGAGATAGTGTTCAATTCACAAAAGCTCGTCAAAAGACGTTAGGTTGTAGTGTTCGATACTGAACTTTTAACGACGACTCGCTCGCAAACCCGAGGATTCCAGTTTCTGCAACACCACTGCCCATTTAACCATATATATAACTTAGAACTGTATTATAGCAGTAAGCATTAATAGAGGACTATAACTGTTGCTAACATTTTTTGGATTTCGTGATGGCTCTTGCAGATCTGTATGCTGGTAGGTGTTCTGAGCTTAAAGCGTGCCAATGATAGGTTGTTATTGAGATGTTATTCAAGGTTTTTTACGCTCTAATTATTATTACAAAATTTTTTATAAAAGGTTTAATAAAGTTTTTAGATTGTCATTCATATCGAGAATTCGAAAGGGTCTTGTTTACGTAATAAACTTGTTTATTCTCGTGTCTTAAAGCTATTATAATATAATTATATACTTTAATATACATCGTAAGTCACAAGCGACTGAGAATTATGTAGAAATATATATGCATATTAATTGCATATATAAGCGATATACTAGCTTATGCCTTATAACTTGTACAAGCATAAATTCTGTTTATTATATACATTAAATAAATACCAGTACAATAGTAAGATTGTTTGTTTGTTTGTCATATCTTTCCGCGCTTGAGGCATATCATAAACCAGTTCTTTCACAGAACGACCTCGTGTTCCCAATAATTACGACTTATTGGTTACTTGTTTTCATTCCTCCGCTATTGATATATATTGTGATATGTCGAAGGCCTGACTTGGTTTTATTAACAACGTTTATTACCAGTTGACATTAACATTTTGTTATTATAACAATTACTGTTTGAATATGTTAAAGAGTTTTATATGTTAGAATGTTATAGAAACTATTTTAATTATTTATCCATAAATGATGAGCTTGTATTGATGAAAAGCTAACATATCTTTATTATCGAGATAAATAATTTCATTAATACGAGTTTTTTGAACTTTTAAACAATTTTTTCGAAGAGGGTTAAGTCCATTTACCTCGTCGGTTTTAACTAGTTTAGAAAAACATAACATAAAAAAAAATAACATTGACGTATGTTCAAAATTATCTAGAATAACCAGAGGGCACAGTAGCGCTGAACTCTTTAGATTGCGAGAGGTTATCAAGGGTCAGCTTATATCGGTGTTACTATTCTAGTGTGGATGTATCTTTGATTTTAATAAGATTATTTAATAAATTTTATGTTTATTAAAAATATTGCAAATGTTTTTGTAGATTTTCACATTTGTAACGAAACTGTTTTTTGATTTATTGATTTCATTCGCGTGTATATTTTAGTTACATTTCAATGCCACGCTTTGAATGCTTTGCAGCAATTGTTCACGATTAGATGAGATGTGTGTGTCAGTAAGTCAGTTAATTAAGAAAACTAAGGAATCATTGGAGGTAGATGACTAATTAACTGACAGATAGACATTTCTCGTCGTCGTGAACACGATTGCTGCACAGTATTCGAAACGTCGGGTTAAAATTAAAACGTAACCAAAATTATACGCAGTTAATTCTGTAAAACAATTGTTTTAATCTATATTTCAATTATTTTAATTGTCCTATAATTTTGACAGATCAATCTTAAATCATCATGACCTAGATAATAATACCAATTGAATAGTAAGAAAATGTGACATAAAAATCTGAGTACGTAGAGACAAACTGTTTCTCAATCATATTTTATTGATTAGAGCGAGGCGATTGATGATTGTCAATAAAAATACTGATGGTACTCATTTATTAGACCCATCAATGAAACTAATATTTAGGACAACCATTGTTTTGTCAAAACCCAAATAGTTTTACTGTATAGATTTAAAATCTAATAACTTTGAAGTCAATCGAACAATACTTTGTTAAACCCTAGTATATTTAACAAATCACAAGTACAGTAATGTCTCATTTAAAAAATAGAAGCGCGAACCAGACCTCAATTTTGACTAGATGCGCTCTCAAAATCTCGGTATATGTTAGCATTTTGAGCGAAGCGAGGTGCAAAAAGCACCGAAGTGCATTTACAAAACATCGACGCATTCTGTCCTCAACTATTTTTCAAGATGAAACACATTACATTTCTTTTTTTCAACCACCGCCAGAGTCTATCATTGTGCAAAATTTAGAAATTTTCGGATATAACGTTTTTGATTGATGCTTGCACAATGGATCGAGAAAAGAGCTTCGCTCAATAAATACAGCTTTTTTAATAGAATATAATAATTATTAATAGAACCAAAAGAGGATAAATCTTTTGTAATTTAATCTATAATTATTATAAACAGTAAAAATGTAATCTTGATCCAATTGTTAGTGCGAGATTTTTCTAGCAACCTTGTGTTTTGTGGTGTTACGATAAATGTAAATTTAATAATTAATATCATTGCTCCGTGAAACAATGGTTTGATTGTATTTTGTTGGCATTGTAACATGAAATGGTGTTTATGCAAACTAGAAACTATATCTTCCATCTAATTAATTAATTTACGTATTATTAAGTATTTTTTGGTCAGGGATGCATTACATTGTTTTCGTCTTAAAATTCTTCAAAAAAATAATAATAATATAGATAACTTCGACACTAATCGTATAAAGAAATTGATTATTGAGGCAACATCAGTAGAATTCGTTTTGTTTTATAATATATATTTATACTCTTAAACCATAATTTGTACTATAAATACAATAATAATTAATGATAATTTTCTTTTACAGAAAACATATTTTCCAACTGGTTAGAAGAGAAAGTGGAGCTCCCTATCTTTGAGAACATATCTCAAGTTCCGGAGCGCGTGGAGGTCTCCCTGCCGGTGGTGGTGCCCGTGGCGGCCGCGTACACCGCACAGACTGTGCAGCCGCAGCCCACCGAGGACCTCCTGCGGGAGTTCGAGACGGTGTACGGGGCGGTCGAGCTGACCCACCTCACGCCGCCTCAGAGCCCGCCCGGCCCCGCCACGCAGCTGCTGCTCAGCTACGCACAGGCACAGGGAGCGCCGCAGGTGCCCGCGTTGCAGCCCTTGCACGTGGACCACTGGGCCGTCACCCCCTCTCCAGCCATAGTGCCGGAGTACGATTGCGATTCTCAAGCTCTAGAGGAGCTGGTCCGCCACCGCGCCGCTCAGCTCGCCTCCCCGCAACCGCGCCGCAGCGTCTCCCCCTCCTCCTCTCCCCGCTCCTCCCCGTCCTCCTCTCCTCGCTCGTCCTCCACCGACGAGGAGTGGGGAACTCCGTCCCGCTCCAAGCCTTACTCCCGCAACGGCGACGACCGTCGCTCGCGTAAGAAGGAGCAAAACAAGAATGCTGCCACCCGTTACCGTCAGAAGAAGAAGGCCGAGATCGAAGTTCTTCTGAACGAGGAGCAGAGCCTCCGCAAGCGACACGCCGACCTTGGGGACAAGTGCTCGGACCTCCAGCGCGAGATTCGCTACCTGAAGGGCCTCATGCGCGACCTCTTCAAGGCGAAGGGCCTCATAAAATAAATCTTTCACTCCACATCGGACGTGAATTAATAATTTCCGCAGTAGATTGCGGCTCGGTGATGCAATTCAACAGAAGTTAGGGAGTTAATAAAATTGATGATATCTAAATTTATTCTCTAGATAAGCTAGATAAGTCTAATTTCGAGCAGCATATGTCACTCATTAATCCAGGATCAACCTCGATCTTAATACTGTACTAACATCATAGTTCATAACTGGCGTAAAGTTCTTCATTCATTTATTTTTAAATTAGAGGATAGGTTGCATTCGTTGTAATGAAATCGGAAATATATATGTATTTTTTGTATATTTTAAATCTTTATGTATTAGCGGTACATTTTTGATGAATCAATTTATTTGTTCTGTTTTCTTACAATATAAGGAATGCGACGGCGGATAATTGTGTTTTATTTTTTTCCTTATAGATAGAATATTGCAATGTGGTTTAAGCCATAGCCATGATTTAAAAGTTGCATATATAAACAATGATTTGAATATTATATATGTAATTTGCTGCTGTCCGTTTTCATAGATGACGGCCTAGTGGCCGAGAATGGACTATCAGGTTTCTTTCAATATTATAATAATAAAACCTTTTGGTCAGCTAACAAAATAAAATAAATATTTCACTATATATATTTTACTACATTTCTATAAATAAATTTTATCATCCATTTTAATTTTAGCTAAGAGTTTTTAAATCAAATTTAATATAAGTGATAATAAAGTTATTAATAAAGAGTTCATTAATCCCGTCTAATTAAATAAATAAATTCTAGTGAGTATTTTGTCATATATTGCATAAATTTTAAAAATGTTTTAATTTGAATGATGAATTTGAATGAAATATTCTTTAATTTTAATCGGTTGATGTCAAAATACTGATTACCTTGTAATCAATCTAATAGTCAATTATTACTACATGTCGAACGTCACTCTGTCGACTACATATGGCAGTGTCTGAATCATTTCCTTCATAAACTGCAAATATTGTCTCGATAGTATACAGCATAAGTTCAGTTTAGGTAAAGGTCTAAAAAAAATTGAAACTATTTAATTACTTTCTAATATTTCCGTAAACAAGTAAAATCCAACAAAATACTTAATAAAATTAGTATAAATTTCATGAAAACGTCAATAAAGTTCTTATTAAATATATCAATGTAGCTAACTAGATCATATCTATACAAAAATTGCAAAGTCTGGAATCTCTTGTCAATGTTATGAAGGTATTATGAGCGTGTCTCAAGAATTTTTATGGATGTGAAGGATCTTTCTATTTTTACCGTTCAACCATTTTTTAAATTCTTTTTTAAACAAAGAACTGCAGCTTCTCCACGATGGTTATGTAAAAAAAAATTTATTCGACACTACGATTGCTGGGTCACACCAGAGTGTGTATTTTAGCGAAGCTGGCTATAACACACGCTTGTACGATTCTTACACTAAATCTCGCTGTTAATATGTATAATTTCCATTCTTACTAGTAAAGGTATTTACGTAAAGTAAATGTGGTATTTGAATTATACATATATATATTTCCATATTATAAATGATAAACAATGTGTGTCTTAATATAAATAAAAAACTATATATTTGATACTTAAGCTTAGATTGACGTTGCGATAAATTTTTCACGTGAGTGCGTGGAGCCGTAGTTTTGCAACGTTGCCATTACGCGAGCGTCGCAAGACTAGCTAACACAACATCTGTGTTTGAGCCGCAGTGATGGATATTAGCAGTATAATATCCTTAGCCAACGTGTTTAGAAGTAGTTTTCAGACATCAACTTTTCAAATATTTCAAGAAATAACTTTCAAATATAACATATAATTTGATTTTATGTACAAAATAAATAATTTTTTTCTAGTCTTCGTTATTTATGATCCAGTTTTGTCTCTATTTCATTGTTTAGTGGTCCGAGAAAGATCCCCTACCCCCTTGTCCTACTTAAATCTTCAGGAAAGATGGATGGTTTCTAACTTAGTAAAGATTTATCAGAAATGTTCTAATGTTATCTATACCTAGAATAAATTACAATCGTAAATACTCGTATAATAAACTAGTTTTTGCTTATAATTGTTCTCGTTTGTTATAACTACAATGTAATGACTTTGACAAAGTTGTAACATAGCTGGAAAAAAAAAATTATTAGATAAGTATTTGCGATTTAAGTAATTAAAGACAGAACTCTAAACAATATTACAATTTCAGTTTTTCAGTTTCATCAAAAAGTTAATTTAGATTTAACGGAATTTGATGACAAGTTTTTGTAAGTAATTTTATTTATACAATAATAGGATAATTTGTAATTTAATTTGGGCAATAAATACGATATAACTAAAAATCCATTTTAAAAATACCAAAATGGGTAACATACAACAGCTTAAAGTTAATTAACCTGAAAAAGGTTTTTAATGTTTTTCAGAAATCGTTTTAATGAGCTTAAAAGCGATTTAAGTAAGTGCTTCTTGGTTGGTTTGTTGATAAATATCTTAAATTTCAACAGTATTTTTGATTTCTTTTAGGAGGCATTATAGTAAATTGTGATTATATATATATCGGCGCATCGGTTGACGTAATAATATCTAAATCAAAGAAAAGAACGTAGCGGAGGGTAGTTGGTACCTTTTCTTGGGCTTTAAAAGTACGTGCAACCCACTCAACGATTCAGAACCGAGTCTGACATTGGACAGTACGCCACTCCTGTGTTTGCATAATAACACTCTGAATCGCTGCCCGAAGATTGGAAAGTATTCTCATACTATTACTTTGTTAATTATATTACTATTGCTGTTGTTGTATAAGTTTTGATTTATATTTATAATTAATGTCTTGTTTTAAAATTAATTGTCATTCAATATGAAATTTATTAAATTAAACTCACTTAGGTTATGTGTCGTACTTCACTTATTATTAATTTACTGATGTATTAGTGTGTCTTTTATGCTGAGTTAGATGAATTATATAGTTGTATTATTATAATTATTTTCTTATTATGTTCAATTAATACTTAATAGGATGTGTACTCTTATATATATATATTGACCACAAAAAAGTTCAGAGATTGTGTTGTATGATACGTTTTTTTTTTAATTTTAGGTTTTATAATTATGAGTTATAATATTGGTGCAATTTTTTCTTCATTTAAGTTGTGAAGTGAGTTCCTTATCCTTTCCATAATTAAAAGATTTCAGCCATAATTTTAAAAGATTTCAGTGCCCAGCCCTGAGACATAGGTACTTACTTTGATTGTAGGATATAAAATATTGTATATCATATATAATATGTTTATACAGCTCATAATATTTAAACATCATACGTATTAATTTAAATTCATGCATATGTTGCATATGTTTAATGATAATAATTATAATAGAAGAGGTATAATAACAAATATAAGTTCTAAATTATAATAATAATACATTTACATAATTAAAATGATAACATTAATACAATAATATCAAAAGCGTTTTGATGCAATAGCGAAAAAAAATAAAATAAATAAAAGCAATAGCGAAATGCTGTATAGCCTATAACCTTTCTTATCAACCTACCTATCATAATCAGAAAGAACTTTTAAATACTATTTGGTAGATTTTAATAAAACTATTCTACGGATATAACTCGTTTATTTTTAATTTTTTTTAATTTAACCCAACGTTTGTGTAAGACAGTTGTTGATGGCGTAATTATAATAATATAATTTAAAAATTAAAAATAAACGCGATTTATATCCGTAAAATAGGTTTATTGAAACGTGAAATACTCGTGTAAATTTTAGAAAACATTATGTTTAAGATTCTTGGATTAGCTCGTTTAAACAGAATTTGTTAAAAGGTATTTGGTAGATATTAAAATTAGTGCGGTTCAACAAACAAACTTTTCCGTTTTATAATATTAGTATAGATATAACAGTGTATATATTAAAAGTATAAAAAATAGTGAAATGAACGAACTGATTATGCAAGAAGTGTTGTATACTTTTTTTATGAGAGGAAAAAAACAACATTTTGTATTGTTACCCTCAAAAAGGAGAATAGTTCTGTTCATTTTAAGAAAATGTTAAACAAGACATCTGCTTTTGTCATGTCACTTACTAAAATTTTTGTTTTTAGTGAATGTATAAAATGTTTAAGTTCACCGAGTTCGAGACTGCAGCCGCGTCTAGAACAAAGAAGATGAACGAGAAGAATTTTAATCAAGGCACAGATATTTTACAAGTATTTACATAAAATATACATTTTTAATTAAAAAATAACGCTTGCTTGTGAACTATGTGCCTACATATTATATTATTAATATAAGTAAATATCACTGTCCATATTTGGCACCTAGAAACAGATCGAAATTCGATATGCTAGTTAGTAAATTAATATATATTAATAGATATTAATATATACTCTGTAATAATTATATATTCTGTAGTCAGTCGCCATTCAAACGTAGCACTGTAATATAGTCGCAATAATTAAATACTGTGAAATTATAATATTGCAATACACATGTACTTATATCTACACTCAATTGCCTTTCATTTTATCGACCACAAGAAATTAGGCAAAACTTCTTTAATTTTTTTTAAAGTATTGTCTTTTACTTTTGATGTTTCTGACATGTTTTCAAATTTGCTTGTATAATACCGAAATTACACCTATGATATAAAATGTGGAACTTAGTGAGAATATTATTAAAACCACTACAATTAGTTATGAACTATAATGGTACAGTTAGTAATTATTAGTGGTACAATTAGACAATGGCTACTAATCATACATACAATATGGTCACATCGAATAAATTAATAGTAATTACAAAATCTAATCACTCCGATATACATTATACAATAAAAAGCGCCATCTGTTATTACATTTCATAACTTCAGATTCATAAACAGCTTGTATAAAATATTTTTATGATATGATGTGATTGCTGAAAGTATATTGTAGTTCGGAGCCTAGTGGTAATATTTTACAGTAATCTGCATATAGTTGCTATTGTAATCTAATTGTATGTCACCGTCTCCGTCTTTTTTTTGTACTTTTTTTTTATTTGTATGTAAATGAAAACTATCCACAACTGTTCTCTGATGAGTAACGGCATTAAATTTGTATGGAGATCGTTTTCTCGACGCCAGTCTGTCCCTACTACAAAATATATATAAAAACCTAAAAAAATTAAGAAGCTTTTATAGAAAATTATTTTTAATGTCATTTTATTTTTGATCAGTTGTGATAGTGGAAGGAAAATATCTTGAGAAAATGTATCCTTTCAATGAAACTATTTTTCGGATATAACTCGCGTTTATTATTACATTTTTATGTTTAACCCGACGTTTCGGATGCTTTGCAGCAAACGTGTTCGCGGTAAGACGAGATGATGGTGTCTGTCAGTCAGTCGGTTTATTTGTCACCTACCTCCAACGGTGCCTGAGTTTACGGGCATAGAGTTCAAAAGTGTCCTGTTAAATTTTATTATGTCACTCAGCAAGCCTAAAATATTGAAAGGACGAATTTTTCTCTATATTTAATTACACTTTTTATATTTATATACCTTAGTTAGTAGAGTTTTATATTTCACTAGCGCCCATAATAAAATATAAAATGTTATACATAGTAACATAAAGCGATCAAATGTTCACTGTGTATTTAATTAAAAGCGTATAATAAGTAACTGGTCTATATGATTGATGCGATTTCCCTGAAAGAAGTCGTGCTTATCACTTAATTGTGCGGATTATAGCGACCTCTCGGCTTACAGTCGACGTATTACTACGTTATATATAGTTAAATGTCGAATAGTTACGAAATTACACCTTATACATTACATGTAACAAAATCTAATATTAAATTAATTGTACAATAGAAAATAATTGAATATTAAACAAATTATACTTTTAAATTAAATTTATAACTTATACAGCCATTTGTTTGTATTGAATGTCGTGATTAAATATTCTGAGAGATATTAAGAACACACTGTATTATTTCACAATTTTAGGTTGATATTTTACTTACCTTTAGTTCCATTAAACCGCCAACTTACTACAACAATAACCCAAATTTCTTTGGTGGTTCATCGTTCTTACTTGTTTTAACATACTATGACAAACTTTCAGCTTTTATAAAATATTGAAGTTTTAAGATTCTTGAGTTCTTAGACTAATATAATTATTAATACATTCTTATACCTACACTCCAATAATGCGCTTAGCATTAGGTACCTTTTAGGCGATGCGATCAGTCGAACTAAACTTCAGTAAGTGAGAAAACAAGCAAAAAGTGTGCTTTTCACCAGACCAGACAACTAGATCATTAACAACCAATACATTGTGGAAAATAAACAGTTGACTTAGTTCTTAGCAAAACAGAAACTTAATATTTGTATTCTGTGGCTAAGTTATCGAATATTAAGTTAAGTTATATATATATGTATATATATATATACAATAATGTTGAAAAATACATTTATCTTTAACAAAAATTATATAATAATTTGAAATTACTTGGCATTATTGGTTTTTTTAGGGAAAGGGGAGTACAGACGAACAGTTAGTCATACAATAAACATATTCACTTCGGAAATGTTACATTTTATTTTGCCTGAGCTTATGTTAGTAATATTAGAAATGACTGCTTCTATTTATAATATAGCCAAGAATATTCTTGGCTATATTATATTGAATATTGAATATATATAATATATATATTGAATAGCCAAGAATATTCTTGGCTATATTATATTGAAAGCTTTGTAAATCGATGTCGATAGACAAGGCTGTCAATTAAAAAACAATACTAAACTCATCATGTCATTTGTGTGTCCTTGGCATCATGACAATCTGTGATGTCACAGACAGAAGTATTCAGATAACCAAGTTAATAAATAACTCTCTTTTTAAGATGAAGATTTTTAATTCTCAGCTTAATGTTCATACAACAAAATGAGTTTACAACCAATCAAATGTTTACTAAATATTACTTTGGATGGGTGTGGTGTATCTATCGGGAATATCTACTTAGTCGTTAAATACCAAATCCTCGATTTTGGGATTTTAATCCAAAATAAAAACTTTACTTTCGTTTTAATGGAATAATTATATATTTAGGTATAGTATCTTTTATAAACAATTTTAATTGTTTTTTTTGTATTAAGTTTGTCTTGATCTATTATATTAATTATTTGTCAGACTAGTTTCAAACCCGTCCGGCGTCTTATTCATGAGCTCGGAGCATCGCGGCGCGATTCCACCATGTGGATTAACATACTGTTACTAAAATATATGTTACTGTTCTTCTTATTTAAAAATGACATTACTTGACCAATTGTAAAAATGCATAAGAAAATTATTTTTGGTTTTATTTAGAGAGCCAAAGATCCAAAACCAGATTAATATACCAGTATACAACGGAGAATATTATCCTATAAATGCTAAGCCAAATGAATTTACGGCTGTTCTAGAACTTTGGAATGAGGCAGCTTTGGTATTATGAATGAAAAATCCATTTGCGGAATGAATATTGTAGTATATTTAGAGATATAGTTTATAATATAGATAAATTTGGACACTTCTCTACTATTAAAATGGGTAGATATTAAATAACGACATTCTAAATTTTACGAATTTACAGCATCAAAAGAATTAGATAAATATGGTAAGTTTAAAATTTTAAAAAATTTGAATATTCTGGTATACCGGGTATTGAGTAATGCCCGTATTGATGAATTTTTCTTTAATTTATTAAAAAACTATTATTCAGCTTAACATGTTTATAGACAAAATAATGTTACAATTCAAAACAACATTGTTATTCAGTTCAACTTCAACACGCATGTTTTATTATATTTCTTCCATGTCCCTTGATAAGACTACGATTGGTTGTTATAGGTGTCGTAAGAGGCAACTAACGGCCCATAATGTGGTAGATTTATGTTGCAAGGGCTGATAAGACTGGATTCATACACTATACACACGCACACATACGCACATTATACGCACGTACCATATAAACACACTGCTGAGCAACTACTTTACGCTCATCTACACGGCTTCACTGCACTGATACTGCCACAGTTTTTAGGTAAATGTTGATGTCCAACCCCCAACACCTTCCCGGAATAGAATAGAGGCCCCTCAACAGAATCTAACCCAAGAAGTCTTTCTTCATTAATTCTTTCTTCATTTCCACTTGCCGATCCTTTCAATATTGCTACAACCGTTTTCTGTACAAGTACAGCCTTGGTTGTATCGCTGTTCACCAGGGTCACAGATATGCAATGGAAGCAATGCATTTATTAAATACGTTAAGAAAATCCATAAATTTACTAGAAGCGGAAAATATTTTACAAAATCAATTCGTAATAACAATATTTCATTTACATTTTTTTTTATAGCAAAATTATAAAATAGAGATAAAAGATATGAAACTGACATCTTATTAATGGAATTACATGTTGGCCTTCCGCAAAATTCTTCAAAAGTATTACAAAAAATGTGAGACTACATGTATATCCTTTATATATTTAGTTTTATATTCTGTGTTTATTAATTTCTGTTATAGTGTTCTTGGTACACAAATAAATAAATAAAGTATATTTTACCATGATGGCCAATAAATATATTACATCACCTAGATTCATTGATTGATTGATTGATTGAGTGCATAAGTATAAGTAACAGAACTTTGGAAGTAATATCAAACATTATAACATATTTTAATCTAGATTTGAGGACAGTAAAGATATCCTCTGGCCAAATAAAAAAAAATTAAATTACTGTACTTATTTTAGTAAAACTAATATTGATAAAATAAATAATAAGAATTATAAAGTAAACTTGATCAATCTGGTGAATATTTATCAATCTAGTGCATTACAATCATTGTATGAGAAATAAGGAGTTAAAAATTGGGTGATCTTGAATATTTTTTATATTAATTTTTTCCGTATCTTCTCTTTAATTATTTTAATTAATTTATATCAACAGACAAATTTCAAAGAACCTAAAGACATAGTGAGTATTTTGTTGAATGGATAATTGAACTAACCTCTAGGAATTAGAACAATTCATTTTGCGGGCCACTGTCATCTAACTCGGAGCAATTTGAGAAGATTATGAATGAGGTTTTAATTAAACTGTTAATTTAAGTAAACGTTAAATTAATTATGGAAATTTTCATATTAATATTCAACGATTATAAAGTTTTTAAATTTGTTTACTCATCAATGCCACTATCACCATATTGGCAATATTGGCAATATCTGGTTGTCTGGAAGAGAACGCTATATAGCGATAAGACGCCTTATTGTAAAAATAAACATTTAAATTTAGTATTGTTTTTTTCTTGTGTATGTGGTTGCAATAAAGTATATTATTATTATTATTATTCTTTATATATTATTTTTACAAAATTATATCAAAAAGTTATAAATGTTTACTCAATAAACTCAATGTTCCCATAATTATGGCCAAGTAACTCAGTTTAAAACTAACCAGAAAACGAATTAAAAAATTAAAAATTAAAATAATAAAAAATTTACAGACCGTATAAGTAAAATGAAAAATGACTTGCTTACACTTGACCCATTTATTAAAAAATTAAAACCTTAACTCTGTATAAAATATTTGTTTAAAACTATATTTTTTTAATTAAATTCAGTGTTACTAGTAAATCTGTATTTATTATTGTTGCATAATTATTTAGTGAGTGGGCATCAGCAAAGTTAACTCATAGTTAAAAACAGAGAATTATAATAAATGAAAAAATATGCTGAAAAAGTAATTAAATATTAGTAAAGTTTAGAAATGATGTAAAACTATTTTCAAAAGTTTTTCTTACAATAGTAAGAGCAAGAAAAAAAGACGTAATATAAAAACGACTTAAAAAATAATTAATGAGGAAACTGGTAAATATGAGAGCATCGATTTTTAGTCATAAGTTGCAATACCACCCGCACCATCTCGACAGCTGGCAGTCAACCACAGTGCGCTTAAAAAGACACTTCTTGCTACGCACCACCTTATGGAATCAGCTTGCGGTTGTTAGTCTCATGCGGTTTTTCCGAAACAATACGACTTAGGGACCTTCGAAAAACGAGCATACAAATTTTTAAAAGGCCGGCAACACACTTCAGACCCGTCTGGGTCTGCAAGTGCTCATGGGCGGCGATGGTCACTTTCCATCAGATGGCTCGCCTGCTCGTTTGATCCTTATAGCATAAAAAAAAAGTAAACATGTTACGTCTGATCTTGACAACGGCATCACTGTTGTATTTCAATTTAAAATTATTGAAGTTCTTTCCAAGAAATAATAAACGTTTTTAAATGAATTATTGTTACGAAGACGAGTGATCTATGGTACTTAGGCCCTTAGTAAATGAAATTGCCAACGACTTATTATTATTATTAAATTACTGATTAGATTGTGGTATATTTTTTTAGAACATTATTTAAATAGTGTGTGTATTAAATCCAAAAAAACAAAAACAATTATATAACAATTTCAGTGTTACCCATATTTAGAAAAGTCTTTGGAAATGTATCATTAATTAACTACGAGTAGTTACATATTTTAATAAAATAACACATTACATAAAAACTGGGTTCTGTTTGTCAATAGCTCGTGGTCGCTCCACAGACGCTGGTGTTGAATTATTTCTAAATATCTATGAAGGCGAAGAACCTCAAAATGCACTTGCCTTTTTTTTTAATTTACCGTCTACGCCATTGCTTAAATCCTGAAACTATATTAAAAAAATTAGGCCTTTTATTTGATTATTTAATAAAAAAATTCAGAAAGTAGATTTCCTGTGCAAAATGGTTGTGCCACAAGGCTTTATATTAGTCTTCCTTGTTACTCACTTACATAAATGAATTAACTTAATTTGTGAGGGATAAATGTGAGATAGTATTGTTTACTGATGATACTTCTGTTATATAAATAGACAGTAATTAGTACTCACGATGTAAACAATTCTTTTCTCAAATTTAAAATGTACAATATACATTTTTTTTGCGATAATAATCTTTTGTTCAATGAAAGAAAGACATGAAATTTATTAACTTCTGCAAACTTCAGAAATGGTAAAACAAGTACAATTACATAATGCGAACTTGGATTTAGATAATATTACTGTTTTCTTGGACGCAAAACTGTAATGGGGTTTTCATAGATATATAAAGACATCGTTTTGCCGCATACATATATCAAAGAATACGTATTTTAACCTACGATGCAAGAACTAGAAGAACTAGTAAAGGTAATGTTTTCAAGTAATTCCTGAAAAGTTTATTGTATACATTTTTATTCTAAATTCCCCAGTAAACCCTCGTAAAATTTTTTTCGTTAAATTTCTCGTAAAATTCATTGAATTATTATATTAAAAACCTTTGATAACTGAACCCAATTATGGTGTAAAGGGTTTGTTCATCTTGTTCGAATACCTGGCTGCATCACAACGTTCCCTCAGAAGTCATTATTTGCGATAGCGTTGGGGTTGGGGTTGCCTCCCCTTCTTCAAATATAGCAAAAGGGGTGGTGGTTTCTTTTTTTTACAATTTTAATTGGATAATATCTCCAGAATTTCTTACCAAATTGATTGCAATGTCTCTAGTAGTTTGTTTAAATATTCTTATCTGATCACAATAATGAAACGCATGTATGAGTATATTTTGTGGTTTTTCAGAGATCAGGATACGTTTAGAGCCCTAGTAGTTTTATTTTTTGAGTGTTTTTACAGATTTCAATAAGTATCAAATCAAAATAGGCCCTCCTTGCACTTCTTTTTGCCGTACACTAGTAAATGCTGATATTTAAATTGGTTAACAAATAAATTAATGTATAAAGGAGTGTACTAACAATATTCTGGGTATTAACTTACATCCCTTTATTTTCACGTACCTGTATGGTGAGGGACGAAATTTGATACCGTCACTTTCATCATTTTGTGTTTAATTGTCCTAATTAGGGAGCGTAGAACTAACAGAATGCTTGTATTGTACAACAGCTATAGCAATAGCCATGAGGGAAGATTTGTTTCGTTTTGGTAATACTGACTGCGTCTCATCGGTCGCCGAAGTGAAAAAAAAATTATAAATTTATATTTGGCTCTATTGACAATCGCTAGCAGATCAGAGCCGGGCATTTATAGCCGGCTGCTTGAAGAGTATATCAGCTGCTCATAAACGACAAGCGAATTGTATCTGAGCTGAGGCCGTAATCATCCAGAATACGAACTCTAAAATTCCAATGCGAATGTAAAATCGTGTGTACAGATTTTTCAAACGGTAAGTCACCATGTCAATATTAGAGTATGTCACTTATTGCCTGCTCACAAAAGCTAGTTCTCAGCCAGTTCTTACTAACTTCTGTTAATGGCTTAAAGAGATTTAATGTTGGTTGCCAGTCGTTGCGAAGGTTAATTTTTACTTAATCTATTACCCAGAAAATAAAATTCTCTGTTTAAAAACAGAATGACATTTTTTGTAATCCGTCACATAAGAATTGACTCGTATGCAAAGTCATGTATGAATCATTATTATTTAAATATTATTTGACAAAAAACGTAGAAATATGCTTTTATCTAGAACTATTTAGGATGAATCTTTTTTTTTTTATAGTAGGAGAATCCTACAGTAATTTTTAAGTGAAAAAGTAAAAAACACATATAATACATCACCCAAAAACTTTCGCATTTATAATATTATTAAGTTAAAATGAGATAAGATGACAAGAGAGATAAGATTATGATAAATAATATGACGTTTTTATGATGTTCGTATGACATCATGATATGTAGCCACTTATACATAAAGGATATTGTTGTGTGGTGTGTCTAAGAGAATAACGTAGACTTGTAAAACTCAAAATGTTTTTTAGTTTATTGAAAGTTTTGTGATCTGTGATTACTATTATATACTGAAATCCAGCTGTACTGAAAATTATTATTGGAATTGGCCCGAATAGTTTCGAAACCAACTCAGAAACTAGTTTGGCAAATTATATATTATATAATATTAAAAAAAGCAGGATAATTATATAAAATATCAGAATTTTAATAACATATTAAAATTAGGTAACTGCATTTAATTACGATAATTATAATAATATTAACAGTCATGATAGAAGCCTTAACACATCAAGATTTGCTTTTTAGAACCTGTCTTTGTGTCTACATTGCATCAGTTCCGCCAGTTTAATACTCAAAGCCCGTAAAAACTTAGAGGATTCAGGATTGCATATATTCATTAACATGTTAAAAATATATATTGAAACAGCAGGATTTGAATACAAATTAAGGTTTCTTAAATTACGTAAAACAGAAGTACACAATATTATATGAAATATATATTGTAAGTCAGTCATTTTTACGTCAAGTTTATGGTTCATATTAAGGTCATACTGAATGCATGGCGGATTGTTGATGATACTAGCTTTGTTTTTGTTAAAGAAAAAGTAGTAATAAAGTTAATTTCTTACATTCAGGGCACTCGTTATGATGTCGTGCCTTTGTTAATTTTAGTTTACTGTTTTGTTGTTTTTCGTTGAATTAATGTTATCGATCCAGCCATAAAACGTACCATTCACTCTTTTTTAAGGTGAAATGAATGAGAAATTTGGTGTCGTAATATTTTTCTTTTCTTTGTAATGTTGAGCATGATTGATATTATGTTCATCCTTTGGAGTACATAATTCATTTGTTTAACAGAGTCTGAACTTGTTTTTTTTATGGCTGCAAGATATGATCAAGTGGCTCTCATCAGGTCAATTCTCATATTAATTTTGGTGAGACGAATCGTCTCAGGGTTCATGTTCAAACTTTAGCACAATTTATATGTTTATACATTCATTTATCTATTTATATCACAATATTGAAAGTACACGTTACAGATAAAAAAACACTGAATGTTATATCTGTAACCAGCTGAAACTGGGCCTTGGAAATAAAATAAAGTTTTTACAAGCTTTAATTTTATAATTTCAATACTAATTAATGCGCACTACGAAATTAATTTCGAAAATTTAACTTCTGCAGAAATTATGAAAATGGAACCTTCAAAATAATAAATCTGTCTTAAAGAATTAACTATGTATGTATGTAATATCTAATCTCTCTGTATCTATCAAAATCTCTCTCAAACGTGGAGTATGAAAAAATATCAGAATCAATGGAAACGAGGTTTTTCCATCGTTATCTTAAAAATTGTAACAGTAATAGATATATAAAAAAAAAACTCAAAACAAGTTAAGACAACAGATACAGGTACAGTAACAAAATCGATGTTAAACGACAAATTGGTATTTTGTCGATTAACATCGATTTTGTTAAATCAACTTAATTAAATAATTTGCAATAATTTTTTTTTTCATACAAATTGTTTAATCGACAGATTTCAGATAAAGTTTTAGGATTACAAATGGCGAATTCAGAATAATTCTAATTATAAAGCATATGTTTAATAAGTTTGTTTGTGATCAAGATCTATTGGATTTCTAGTATACAGATATGTATATATGAAGTAGTAAATTTACCTAACTCTATAACTTTGCTCTATTAATCGAACGTTCAAGTTTCTATTTAACAGTATTAGCAGTTTAATAGCTAAGTGCTGGTACATTGGGACATCTTTAGAACATTAGACCGTTCAAGGCTTTGAGAGGAAGTTTATTACTGTCTTCAGTGCTGAGTTACCAATCACTTAAGTAATTGTCAATAACAAACCTACAGATATTAAATGGTTTATAATTATAATTTGCATCTTTAACATTTCTTAAATAAAAATATGTGAAATAAAATTCCTAAACAAAACAGAGAATATATTTTACTGGGTATAAATATTCTTATTAGTAAGGACACCATCGTCTCGTCTTACCGCGAACACGTTTGCTGCAAAGAATCCGAAACTTCGGGTTAAATATGTAAATGTAATAATAAACGCGAGTTATATCCGAAAAATAGTTTTATTGAAATATGTACTCGTGTAAATCTTAGAAAACATTAAAATTCCTAAACTATAAATCCCAATTAGAAATAATTTATAAGATTTAATCATATAAATATTTATGTATATATGTCTACATACATTTATATATTTTGGAATATCAGCATACAATACCAAAAACAACTTTTATATTTTCGTGTAACGTAAATAATATTTAATAAAATAAATTATTAATATTAACTTAGTTAATTAGAGAAGAACAAAATATTTTCAGTGCTCAATTCACCACATTTATCACATTTACCAAAAGTAATTATACAACGATGATGATATTTTTATTATAATAGTAGTAAATAAATTGTTCCTAGCCATTAGGTGATCATAAAAATATATTTCCTGTTGCCAATAATAGCATGTTCCGTAATTCCACTTAACAGGATATTAGCAGAAGTGGCTTTAAGATACTAAAACAAATATACCGTTAGCTCTCGGTTATTATAAGGCATATTAAAGGCAATCCTTCAATGAATAATATTCATTCAAAAGGTTTTGACGGGTTTTCAAATTGGAAGGGCTGGCATGTACCCCGGCTAGGTAAGGTCGCACCAAAGTGAAAGACCCATGATATTGGTAAGCGGATGCGGGGTGAGGTTCCCGGGGACGGCGCGGAGAGAGCGGGGCGAGGGACGGTGCGGGGGAACGGTGGTGAGCATGCAGGGGGCGAGGGGTGGCACGTAACAAGTGAAGCGGTCCCGGGAGCAACAGTCTGCCGCAGCCCGGCCACGCGGCCTTACACACTACTTCAAGTTTTATCCGGTCCGGATCGCGTTCCGTAAGTAAAGCCTTATTGCTTATCCGTATCCCGGCAGCGAGGTCCGGTAGCGGTCATCTCGCCCGCCTGCGCTCGTAGCGTCGCCGCGCCGCCCTGAAGCTGTGGTAAATGTCTCCTTGATAGATCTCTGCTATCTGTATAACGCCATACCTGTTGAATGAGTGTCGCGAAATAAGCTTCTTTCTTAAGATTATATACGTTCGTGCTAAAAATAACATATCTTTTAAACTTAAAATAATATATACGTTACATATCAATATTAATGCTATTTCAATTATTCTTGAAATCGATTTACCAAATATAATATATATAATATTTTGCTAGCGTAAATTTAGTATATTATTAATTAATGTTAATTTTTGTTCATTGGACATTATATTTTTTAGATATCCAATGATTTAATTTCATTTTAATTTAAATTAAGTTCAGATTACAAATATGAGAAATGAAAAAAAACAGTGAGTGAATTACGAAAGCTAATCTAAATGAAGAGTTTAAAAAACAACTGAATAATATATAAAATTTACGTAGACTTAGTTAAATTTCTACTTTTTCATTTGAATAAGTCATGAATATTTAAACAAGTATACAATGTCAAAGCCTTTGTTTCATGTGAAACGGTTATGAAAAGGAATCTATAGTCACAATAGAGCCTGAAACTATTTGGTAATATCGAAATATGATAAAATTATAACAAAAAGATGGGTAATATATGAATATGAAAAAAGGTGACCTGAATATGTTTTTTATTTCGAATCAGAATTAAACAATAATACGGTTTTAAAGGAAAATTTATATAAAAATTATAATCATTCCAGTTGTTTTTAAATAACAAATTGCCATGGTTTTATCCCAGCTTTAAAGGTATGAAAAGTGATCGAACAGTTTGTTGATACAATCTGTGTATATTAGTATGATTACTGGTTTTTATGTCAATGAATTGATAACATTTATCAGATGTGATTTGTGATATTTCAACCCTTCCCATCGCGAAGGCTTATTCGGTTTATGGCTGAATAATTTGTGACGTATTACCATTTTAAATTTGTTGGAAAGGTTCCGTGCGATTTTTAATTCACTGACATAATTGTATTAACACCGTTTTGTTTGCTTTTTACCTCTATTTTGTGATATGTTGGTTTTTAGATTTACTAATCTGACGTCATAACGTTTACAAAATAATATCTTTTAATATCTAAATACATTATTTTTGTGTTTATTTTGTATTAATTGTATTAATAATAATGGAATAAATCTACGAGTACATTTGCCTCCTTACTAATAAAAATATTTATACCCAGTAAAATATATTCTCTATCACTGTCACACTTTTGACTTAAATCATGAGTGAGAAAGTGACTAGACAGAAAAAAGATTCTATTGGGCTTAAATATTTTTATTAATAAAGCTGTTGAAGTTTATTTATTTATTTATTTCATTTTTTATTGCACAAAATACATCAAAATTATGCACAAAGTGGAGGCTTAATGCTACAAAAACATTCTCTACCAACCAACCTTACGAAGTAGACGAGAGGTTGTTGGTAGGCGTACAAAAAAGAATATACATGAAAAAAATAAAAAAAGTATAATCTATTCAAGAATTCTAAACATCAATATATTATATAACTATAATAATGATCATTTAGTGAATTAACTAAATTCAATCGACATAAATATTTCTCGAAAATGTTTTACTTTTTTGTGTATTTGATGTGGAATGTGATATTTTCTGTTTTGGCACTGTGATACTTTTGACTCAAATCATTAGTGAGAAAGTAAGTGGCTAAACAGAAAATAAGATCTATTGGGTTCAAATATTTTTATTAATAAAGCAGTTGAAGTTTAGTGAAGGCCCAAGTCAAGTCAATCATGAACATATCTCGAAAATATTTTACAATTTGGTTGATTTGATGTGGCTCGTGAGAAAGAGATATCCAAGATTATTTAGTTATTCATATAACATTGAAATATAAAATATAAAAATCCAAGCTAAGAGATTGCGAAAGTTTTTAATTGGTAACATAAACCTTTTTATTTAACCCCGAATTAAGCTTGTTGTTCTTGTGCAAAGAGATGTTACATCTTTGTGCTTTTCTTAAATGTTTTAAAAGCGTTTTTATAACTCAATTAAAAAATTTTATTAAAGAAATTTCTCGTTATAAAGTGGTTTATAAATTAAATTATATTTCTGCATTGCTCTGTAATTTATACGTATATTTTTTTAGCGGAAAAGTGTTTATTTAAATGCTCTGACCTTCGAAATGACTGGATGGATTTGAAAAATTCTTAGTGATTATGAAAGGCAGGTTCATGAAAATAGATATCTATAGATGTTAGCTATAGATACAGTATTACGCGAGTGCTTCTAGTTATTCTAATAGTAAATAAACTAGTTATTTATAATTATATTTTTATTTCAAAGTAACTTACATTATTATATTTTGATGATTCCTATGTCATAAATAAGCTGTGCTCACGAGCGTTATCTTAATCAGAAAAGCATTTAATAAAATCAATATTTAGTAACGGAATTGATTGAGAGGTTAATGGCTATAAAAGGCCTATCACTCCCCCTTTGTTCGAGACTTAAGATTTTGGTAATTTTACTTTTACGCTGACTTACTTAAAACGATTACGATGATTACGATTTCTTAGTCAAAGGGTGAATCATTTTATGTAATTAATAGCCAGATGTAATAAATTAAAATGAATTACTTTTTAGTGTTCAATAAAGAATATGACATTATTAAGTTATTTAAGTGTATTAAAGATAAATATTGTATTAAAGCAAGTACATAATGTATGATATTAATTCTGATAGACAAGTTAGGAAGTATATGTTGGAGAATTTAACCAAAAAAACTTTTATAAGAATGACTTCATAATGTTCTTTAACAACTAATTATGATAGTAATTAGTTTTTTTCTGTTATGTGTATCTATAATTTAATATATTTGTTTGTCATTGTTATTTCTTTTTTTGTAATATTGATTTTTTTTTTGAATAATGAAAATTATCAACCATTATGATGTTTTTAATATTTTTTTTACTGCAAATATATTATTAAAACTTATGATAAAATATCCTATTGTCCTTTCTCTTATTTTTATTAGTTGTCTTCGCTCTCTACACCTACTATATATGAAACTTTTAGAGATTGAAGTATCAAGATACAATAAATTAAATTAGTGAAAAATCTTGGTTTTTTAAAAAGTACCGTAAAGTCATATAATAAGACATTTTCATTTACTGTTGCTTTCATTTATTTGTGTTGCTTTGTTTGTGTTAATTATGCATTTGTACCGCCGATGTATATGTAAGGATGTACTAAATAATTTAAAGTTTTAAGTTACGTGCAAACGGAATGACATCTAAATATATAAGACTAGCTGTTGCTCGTGGTTTCACCTGGGGACTCGCAATTTTATTTACTATTAGGATAAGTAAAAGCAGACTGCTTCTTAATTGACTTGCCTATTAAGGTATAGATTATATCAGCATAGAATATATCAGTATAGATTATATCAGTATAGATTAATTCAAATGAGATTTTCTTTACATATTTTTTAAATATATAAATATTTACCTGTAATAACACGTCTATATTAATAATATAATTTTTATACATTTTTATTATTCTGTAGAAGTAATGCAGTTTTTTACCCAACTTTGAATAAATATACGTATAAAGATGTCACAGCGGAATGGAAGGTGCCTTTTTAAATAGTCAAAGTTTTACCCCTCGACTGTGTTTTCAAGTTTTACTTAAATTTGTAACAAAAAAAATATTTTTGTGACTTTTGGTCATTTTATAAACTGAGTCTAACATAATTAGATATTTTGGTATATATCTTTTTAAAGATATTGTTATAATTTTTTTTACGAAAATATAACAATTTCAGGATAATAGTGTTTATTGAACGCTTCGCTTGTGATCTTATTTCACCGATTTCTTATTTATTCCGATGAGATCCTTTAAGACACCTAATTGAGAAAATCAAATACGAAACAGAGAACAAAGTTTGTGACTTTGAATAAATCTCAAACTTTAAGCTTTGTAATTGAATATTCATATATTTTATTTCAAATTAATAGCCAAAATGCTTATAACAAATTGAATGCTTATTAAATGCATAAATAATATAAGAATAATTGACAAACCATAGTTTTTATTAAAAAAAATATATATATATTTCATAAATCATAAACTCAACACTTACTTTAATACTTTTAAATAAATTAGACCGCCTAATTAACACTTGCATCCGTTTTAGTTTTGAACACCGTAAGTTTGATGATGTCTCCGACTATAGATCGAAAGTTAACTGGTTGCCTATACGCAAATCTTAAATATCTTCTATGTCTCTTGTACTCTATTTTGTTTAGCCTTTCCACTCCTACTTTTTTAAAATGTAGTTTCTCTTTCTGGTCTGATGTATATGATAGATTACATTGTTCTTCCAGCAATTTGTTGCTCCATACTCCCCTTCATCATACTGGTTTTTTGTCCAACTCATTTGCTTGGACTATTAGATTTTGGTACGACTTGCCTGAACATATCAGAAAAGTCGCGAGTCTTTCAAACGTCGAGTGAAGGTTATTTATCTTCAAAAATAATACACGCCCACCAACAATCTCTCCTGTACGTCGTAAGGTTGGCTGGTAGAAAATATTTTTGTAGAATCAAGCCCGTCTTTTGTGTATTATTTTGTATTTTGTGCAGTAAATAATTAAATAAATAAATAAATACACAGTACGATTATGTGAATCAATATTTAAATATATAAAAAAATTGTAAATAACCTTAAACTGTTTACAGTTTCAATACTTTTAATGGGGATATAATAGGTACTCGATATGGATACCAAATCACCAATTTTTGAAAATTTTGTCTGTTTTTCTGAATGCGGGCACAGCTAGTATAGAATAAGACGAATATCTAAAAATGATAAAATTACCTAAAAACCGAATTGACAAAAAGATCTGCACATCTCGATCAAAAAAAAAAAGATATATATATATATATAAAATATTTTACCTGTTACGTTACATATGTCTAAGTATATTATTATAGGATTTTGTCACAGATAAATATACTATTCATCATCAAATCCTAAAATGTTCATACTTACATTTTGTTAAAATTATTTTGTTTCTGAATTTGATTATAATACCAAGGTGTGCCTGAAAAATTGCTAAAAAATGCTTCAGTTTTATAACAAATTTATTGATATTAAGATTTAGCTTCAAAATCACTTAATTATTTGCATTAAAAATATCCTGTTTTGCCTGGGATCATAATCTCACTAAACTTCATTGAAATTTGCGGGTATTTTTTAAAAATATTTTCACTAAAAATATATAATTTCTCCTAGCCGTTTATAGATGATACATCTCTGTCAATATGAAAGTCAGAGATGTATTCAATCAAAACAATGAAGTTATTGCCGAAAATTTATTTCTTCTAAAAAGTTCTGTTGCGCGTGTTCTCACCGATATACTTAATTATTTTTTTGGGGACTTTCTCTCAATAAAATAGCAATAGATTTTTAAATCTGAGTAATTGTTTTATAATTTTATTTTTATTATCTGAATAAAATTCAATGGAACTATGTATTTTGCTGCCGTCCCTAATTACACATGTAGATAAAAATAAAATCTTACACATTGTTTTAAGTTATATATAAACTTATATAGCCATGAAAAGCTAATTTAATATAAAAAATAATCGATATGGATCAATGAAAAAATCAATAAAATTTGTGTTCTAAAATCAGTGTATAAGGTAAAATTCGCCTTGTACGAATGCTGAGTTGTGCCCTTTTTTTGACATCTGACAATATTAGCACATATTTAATTTGTAATTAGTAAAAAAAAAAAAATTTTTTTTTGTTATTTAATATAAATAATCTTTGTGTTTTTTAATTTTTAATTTTGTTTTATAGATATTTTTTTTTTCTCTATATAAATTTTCCGATGTTGTCAATGTTGTGGCTTGTTCTTGAATCCATGTTTCTTTCTTTTGATTTCTTTCTTTTCGTTCATTCTTTCTATGACAAACCAGCATCGCTGTCTATTACCAATCAACATGATTGTGCGAGACACGCCCCCTCGTTACGTTGTCGGACAATGATCGCCGATTTTTATCACCCCTATGGAAGCAGTCATTTATTTTAACTCACGCTTTTCAGAATAAACTTTTCTCCTCCACAGTATCGCTTAATCGAAATTGATGCTATGATTGGTGTTCATGAAAAATCGATCAGGCTATTAATAAAAGCATTGGCATGGAAAATAATTTTCCAGTAAATTAAGTTATTATCGAAAAGATAAAATTGTTTTTTTTTGCTACGTTTAAAATTAATTTAATTAGAAATTTGTTGGTTAATATAATAATAATCTTAATATAATTTTATTAATAAGCGGGTTAAATATGCTATTAATGTTTGTTTAGGAGAGCCCATTATACATTTTGTATTTTCAAATAATTTTCCGGTTCTTACACGATTTGTATATCAATACAATAACTAAAATACTCTATATAATATCTAAAATACATAATGTAATTTCAACAATTATACACAGTATTTTCTACACTATATATTATATCACTGACAAGTTATTTCTCGCGGTTCTACTTATGTTATGGGGCTGTTATTCGCAATACTGACAAACGATTTGATTTATTATTATTATAACTAAAAGCAATAGCGGAATGCTAGACTGCCTATAGCCTTTCTCATGTACTTGTTATTATAATCAAAAAATAATTTTCAAATCACTCCGATTGTTCCGAAGATTAAACGTTTAAACAAACAAATTTATCTGTTCTATTATATATATTACATATATATAAGATATTTTATGCAACTTTGTACAACAACAATATTATAATAATAAATTAAAACATTAATGTGACAATATAACAGGATAAAGTTGACAGAAACAAGCGTGTTGTTTATAAAAAACTTGTTCGAACGTGTTACATAAATGTATTACAATTAACATATTATGTTTAAATTAATATATATTTCTTTAATTGCGACTAAAGGTACAAAGAAATATGTTTTCATTTAATAATGTTGTATTTCAAATCATTAGTTAAGTTCGTTCGTTATTTCATTTGGTATGCATAACGCTGCCAAAACTTGATTCTTCTTTGGACTTTTATAGATACTTTCTTTTTGTAATAAAAAATACTTAAACAAAGGCTTTTGAAGCTTATGAATTTTATTATATTCATTATTTCTTAAAATTATGGACCCAGCTGGGACTTACGCCTATTCATCGTAAAAGAAAACAGTAAAAGAAATTATATTTTTTAAGTACCGTTTCCAAAAAATATGTTTAATAAAACAGAACACAGGGTGTAAGATAGTGAAAAATTGTACTTCAAAATCCGTTCTGTAATAAAAAGGGGTCTATTGGTGCTGGGTCAGGAAAATGTATGTAAATGTGGGACCGAATTGACGATAGAAATAAAGTAAAATAACCGTCTGGAGGTATCCTATTTCAGTTACATAGGTTTGGTATATTTAATCATAAATCTAAGAATGGCTATAAAATTTACGATTAAGTGGCATATGTGCGGAATGAGATGATGGATGAGTACTTATATAGATAATTTTGAGGTGAGAATTGTCTTACATTCACCATTTGTAAAATGTTAGGTACGTTACAAGCGCGTCTATGATTCTTATGATAAAAAAGAGTTTTGTAGTAATAATAATAATAATCTTTATTAAAAGTGTCTAAGACTCAATTTGTTAGTATCACAGACTTAAAAACTATATTAGTAGCATTAAAAACATAAAATTAAACATTAAATGACATTACATTAACACGAGTCATATCTCTGCCATTCCCGTGGACACAGTATTTTTTTTCGTTTTTTTTTTTGGTTTTTAAAAATAGCAATCAATTGATGATAATACTTCAAATAGACTCAATTTTTTTATATAGAAAATTATTTTTAAAGATGTGGTACGAAAAGATAAAGAAAGAAAAAATTTGAGACCTTGCGTTATCTTTAAAAGAGGATGGTAAGGCCTCTCATAATTGTTAATATTATTAACCTATTACTCTTACATTTTGATAAACAAAAGATAGATTGAAAAATCTATCTTTTGTTCATTATCATCTGTATCCTGCAACTGACAGAAGATAAATAAACAATCGGTAAAAAATAGTTCATGGATCATTTGTATAGATAAAAAAAGGTTTTATAAATACTATTTGAAACCATACATGCAGTTATCGGTCAATTTTACGAGCAGTTTATTTTACACTGAAAAATTATTGGTGTTTCTAGACGAAAATACACATATTTCAATGCTCTGTGTGACGTCACTCCTTTGTCCAGTTTTCGAAATGTCGATTATAAAACGTTACAAAAGCTTTGTAAGCTCTGTTAAACTCTGTTTTTTCTTTCTTTAAACTATTAAATCTTTATATTTGCAACTTGTATAAATTATTTATTAATTATGAATAAATTTTAAGTACTCATACACCAATTCATGTTAATCAGACGGAGAGATGGAAATATGTTGGACATTTCACGTTCAATATATTTTATTCACGTTTTTCTATATGAGAAATATATGTATAGTTAGAAAAAAAAAATTGACCTTATCCGGTCATCTGTTCTGATTGTGGTTTACATGAGCTAGATATAAAAGTTTAATGTCTAAATTATTGCAGACAGATTAATTGGCAATTTTAATGTATTTCTTGAAACCTACTCCAATTGATAAGACCAAGCCAAATTGAATGTGAATCTGTTTTGGCCATTTCACAGGATTTAAATTTAAAACTATTAATTTTTAAAAATAGATTCGAATGTTATTTATAAATTATCAGTTACGTGCTCAAAATTTACTATCTATTTGTTGCACATGTAGCCGTGAAAGGAGATATTGATTTGTGTATATGTGTGGGAGTATGTACATTGTACGTTGTACTTGTGGGGGAGTCGTGCGTTGCGGTAATAATAGTGAAAGCTCGGTGGCCTGTAATCGCCAGAATCGTATCGTTAACACTAGTACAATATTGTGACCACCAGCTGATATCATCTTGTTGTCTTTGTTGTGTGTGTATTCAAAATTGATTGATAATAAACGCTTATGTATTAACCTATGTATAACGTAATTTAGGTTTCATTTTACAAGCAAATAAATAATTCAAACCTTGAAATAATCATATAAAATATGTCTATATTTTAGTTGCATTTTTGACGTATATTTTGTTAGGTATATATAAAAGATAGGTTTGCATTTGGCTACTAACTGCTCATATTAAGCATCACTGCAGTCTATGTTACTCGCTTCTCTGAAGACTTAAAAACCCCTGGATTCTAAAGTTTTGACCTCCTCACAATGAATGTTTCGGCTTAAAGCTTTGTATGGTATTCTGGTTCTTTTATTATAAATTATTGTCTTCATGCCAACTTTCTGTTCAGTTATGGAAAGAAGATTACGGACATGCTCCAATATATGTATATCGACAGAAGAGCAACAGACGGGCCACCTTTGGGAGGTCTATAGAATTGAGATTTGAATTTAGACCTGTAATGTTAATGAGGTTCGCTTTAAGCATAAGGACGAAACCGCTTTTTAAAATATATCCTTTTAGTATTTCTTCTTTTTAATTGGAGTTTAAAAAGGTAGGATTTTAACACTAGAGCGAGGTGTTTTCGTCGTTGAGTCATTAAAGCATATATCAGCCACGGACATCGATGGGGGACTAGATTGAAGATTGCGGGGACGCCTAAGCTCGCTCTAAAGTATTCATCGTGCCATCTATTAGCATACTGGTACTAACAATACCCTCGTGGGACTTTTTGGCAGTTGCCAGGACAGCTTTTTGTGAATTTTGAGCTCACCAAAAGGTCTCCTCACAATAAAGCAATAGCATTTCGCGGTGTACCGTGCCTTGTATTCTGCTACCCTCTGTGACTACACTTCCTATGCCTGTGGTTCAATTTACATCTTATATACTCTGCAAGGTTCGAATACGACTTCCCTTAATAGCGTCACCGGATTAAACGACGAAACACAGCTAAGCCGCTTGGATACGTGACTTATCTGATGGATATTCATTAGTCAAGGTTACAGCCTACCGGTGTAAGTCGTATAATTAGAATTACTTAAGAATAACGTGTGGGTTCTTTGTGCAGAACTCTCACACGATGGAGGTGACTTAGTCTTAAAAAAATATCTCATATTTGGAAATTATATGTAAACAGATTAATAATATCTTTAACACGTATTAGTATTTATACCTTCTTTATTCTATTATTCTTTAGAGCTCTTCTAGTTTAAAATGTTATTTAACAAAATATCATTCTTAATGCATTCAAATCAGTTTTTATAACCTTATGAAAGATTTAGCTCATATTTGTTCTGTCTTAAGTTAACTCAATGTAATACGATTTGCTAGTTCCGCAATGTAGTGTACGCTTTCAGAGAGAGTTATGAAAGTTTCTAAATGACTAAACGAAAATCTATTGCACGGATTACGTGAGTTCATAATTAGACAATATTTTTTAGAATATTTTTATTAAAAAATCTTCTTTTTAATCATTTTATGTTATTATTATTATTATGTATAAAATAACAATTTATTGAATACTAAAAAATGTTTTTTTTTAAGTTAATTGCAAAATTGAAAGTAATTGTGAAATTTTAAAATAAATAAATATATTGTAAAACATTTTTAAAGTGAAGCATGTTATTGCTATTTTCATCTCATAGTCGTTATAAATGGAACATTTTCGAAGAAAAATATTTTGTGTTCGAATTTTTATGGAACTATTTTTTAAAAACATTCAAATGTCAGAGTTGGTTACACGTGCAAAAATAAAACTTCATTCAATTACTTTGTTGGATGTTTGAATTTTTAATTTTCTTTGCACTCCTTTTAAGAGTATTAATATTTTTATTCATTTACAGGAAACATCGACACGCTTCCATCTTTTTCTCAAAAGGGTAAGTAATTTAATAAACATAACAAATAGCGTAATTTATGGTAATTTTTTTATATTGGTGTTTTAAGTAAATTACTAAGGATTCTGAGTACATGTATCTATCAAGCCATCCATCTTCTAACTCATCGCGTCAAGACGAAGGATAAAAATATACGTAAGGGGTTGGAATATTAACTTACCATGCTCATATATTACCTATACACTTTTTCAATTTTCATAAAAATAATTCAACAATTTTAGTAAATTCAAGCAATATTATATATATATATATATATATATATATATATATATATATATGTATATATATATATATATATATATATATACATATATGAGAAGGTATGAATATATATATATATATATTTAATTAACCCTCAAATAATTAATTAACAAGAGTAAAGTATTATTAATTAAAAAGGTAGAAATTTCTAGATCCCCCAGTTTGTTTTTTTAATATTGCTAAAAACAAAGACTGCCGATGTGATTCATCAAATAAGAAGCAATCAGTTCACGCCGACATTTCGTCATGATTTGCGCACATGATGGCACAAGGGCCCAGAATATTTTCGAATCTATTCAGGTAAATTTCGGTAATGCATAGGGTATTACGTGAGTACATCTTGATAATTATGAATACAAATGTGTGATAAGATGATAAAAATTTATAAAAAAGTTGAAAGGCTTTGCCAAACATTCATATCTAGGCTGAAAGCCAGCCGAGTTATTAAATAGAGAAATGAAGATTGAACGCAGCACACTATTACTGACTGACACTGGATAGAGCTGGATCGAACTTGATAGCATTTGGTAGTAATATTTCTCTTTGATTGATAGCTTCGAGTTCTATCTAACTAATATTAAAGAAAATTTTGAATACAAATTTAATGAAAATGTGTAAACATAATTTCTTATTACAAAATGTTTACTAGATTTTTCTATAAATATAATTTTGTTGAAAAGAAATGAATTTTTTTTTACTTCTGTTTAGATTTCTCTCAGCTTGCAGCTTGTGTTTGAATCAAGTATTCCTTAGTACTTTGAGGTTAATTTATTATGTCTTATTTGTAAGCACAAAGCAAAAATTGTTTTATATTTATTACCAGACAAATTAACAAAAAAAAAATCGAGCAGAGAAAATATAAAAAAAAAAACAAAATATAAGATGAATTCTCTATTGTATGGCTTTTGATAGTAAAATATATATATGTAAAATTATTTTTCATTATTAAAATATATATAAAGCGATATATTTATTAAACTGTGG
Organism: Mechanitis mazaeus; assembly: GCA_959347395.1. Classification (NCBI taxonomy): domain Eukaryota; kingdom Metazoa; phylum Arthropoda; class Insecta; order Lepidoptera; family Nymphalidae; genus Mechanitis; species Mechanitis mazaeus. The sequence goes on from OY365747.1 coordinate 18,289,791, forward strand.
CGGAAATAGTTGCTTATAAATACAAGGTTAAAGTCTTGTTATAAACAGGTTTTAAGAACGAGGAAAACAGTTAAGAAATCGTTAAAATGTGACCCGTTTCTTGTTATCGATTGTCGGTTCTTACAAAGGTTCTTAATCTTCAATCTGTTATAAGTCGAAACTTGGAACAGTCTTTTAATTTATCTCGATGTGGTTGAAAAGTCTTTTCTTAAAAAGTATTTTCTTAAAAAGTCTTTTCTTAAAAAGGTTTATCTTTCTTATTTTATTCTACTGTGTGATTTATAATTGTACGTTTTTTTCTCGGAAAAGATTGTTTTATTTGGATTAAAAATTATTTTAATTGCCTTTCATGAGGTAACTGTTTGCTTTTTTTATTTGAAATAAAATATATAAATATAATATAAAAAGATATAAAGGATTTATCTTGAGATATTAGGATTATATATTTATTTTATATCTATTTTTTTAAAATATATTTTCTATGTACATATTAATTAGTAATTTTAGAATATTGTTTAATATTAGACTATTTTTAGTTTAATAGTTTATATTTATTGTATTAGGTATATATGTATATGTATGTGTATTAGTGTGTTATTATTTATATGTATGTATTGCTATAGTATAAATTTGTACCGCCTGTTATGATTTTTTTTGTAAATATTGTTCTATTCTGTTCTGTAAGGTTGCCTGGAAGAAATCGCTGTCAGGCGATAAGGCCGCCACTTGTACTTCTGTATTTTTTTGTTTATATACAATACAATAAAAAATATATTATAAATTTACATAATCAGTTAATTATAATTAATTATGGGTAATGATATAATTTATGTTTCAAGATAGGTTCTACTTTTTCTTTTTTCTCTTCCATCCAACTTTGAGCATAACGAAAAGTAGAGGGCTCTCTTAGCTTTCAAAGCCTTTTATTCTACTTTCACAAGAGGATAGTTATTACATTGTTTCTATATGTATTCATAAATCTACTAGCAATTATAATTTTGAAAATATGCTAAGAATATAATAGTTGCCAATTCTTTTGTTATATTTAAATAGCTTAAACTTGTAACTTCACCTGTGTTTATTCATTTTGGTTAAATTCAAATTCAAATTCAAAATACCTTTATTCAAATAGGCATTTACACGGAATCGTCAATTATTACATTATAAAATAGTATAGTCAGTCCGTCCTTAAGCTACCACCAGCTCGGATTGCTGTTCTGTTGAAAAGAGCTGGCCAGAAACTCAACAGTTGCTCTTTTTAAAATAAATGAACAATGTTTGATGTACAGATGAGAATATCCTGCAAATGAGTCAACCACCAAAGCTCCACAACCTAACCTTTTACTTGATCGAAATACGATCAACTAAGAACTCTCGTATGCTATACTAAGCTTTATTTAACAGTATACTTTTAATTTTAGATTTAAAAGCAAGTAAAGGAAGGTCTAAGATATCTTGTGGAAGCTTATTATATGTGCGAATCATGCTCATGAGGGATTTTTTAACTTTTTGCAGACGAAATATCTGCATTGAAAGTTTATTTTTATTTCTAGTATTTATAACGGGTCTGTCACTGTTCTTTACATATGTATCCAAATTGTGACGTACAAATAAAATGTTATTAAATATGTATTGAGAAACGACCATAAGAATACCAATTTCTTTAAAGACAAGTTATATTAAAAAGTAAATTATTTCTAAATAGTTATTCTTAATTGGCTTCATTATTTCAGTAAATTTAAATAAATTAAAATTATTATAGACCTTAAAGTTCGTTAGGAATTATATTATCTAAATTATTGGATAGTATAATTAGAAATATAGAAAAATCTATTATATATTTTTTGAGTTTATCCCGTCCACACAGACAGACGTGGCTATAATATCGTTTCTTTAAATGATTCTACAACAATAATGCCTTTTAGTTACTTCGATTTTAAGGTGATACTGGTTGACTGCTCTTTTTATATAAACTCCAAGGTCTCAAAAGTATTATTATTGTAATATTAATACAAAACTTTTATAAACTGTATTAGTTTTAAGAGTTTATTTTAGGCGTCCCGCAAAAAATTGTCCGTTTCGTCATATTTTTGTATTGTTTTCTCCATAAAATAAAAATTACTACATCTTTTTTTATATAATATAGCTGAAGAGTTTGTTTAAAAACAAACTCTTCATTCTTCTATATTCTTCTTCATTCTTCTATAGGTTCATGAACAATACCGTTTAATATTTTTAGAACAAAACTCTAATATCTCGAAACGGCTAAAGACATCTTATCGTGGTTTTCAACGACTATTGAATAGGGATTCAATAATTCTTAAATCCTTCAATCATTAATACTTTTTATATTATATTATATATTATAATAAAAATACAAAAAAATGTATATCGAGAAAAAGATATAAATATATAGGTTTTACTCGCTTTTCCACCTGCGGACAAAATAATTTATTTACTATTAAGACAAATAAGAATAGTAGCGTAAAGCCTTTCTCATCATAAGCAGAATTTTTTTTTAACAAACAAATTTTCCGTTCTGTAATATTAATACATAACCAAAACAATTTGAAATCCTTTGTTACTTAATCATATTAAATAATTGCATTTTTCTGTTTCTGCAATCTTTAATACAATTTCGTTTATAGTTTTTTCCTAAAGAAGACTCCTTTGTTACTTAATCATATTAAATAATTGCATTTTTCTGTTTCTGCAATCTTTAATACAATTTCGTTTATAGTTTTTTCCTGTTTGATATCTAGTTATTACCAGTTTATTCACGGGCGTATTGTATTTGAGTCTACTACGTTTTCCATTTGCATAATCGCTGCTATTTTGCAGGTCATTGCCTCTGTCGTAAAATACAAGTAAAGTGACTTTGAGCGATAGTGAAATAAATGTTATTAGTTACTCAGCAAGTCACTAAAGTCCATTAATTTGTCTCCAGCATTATTTTTATGAATATTTAACTTTTACATATTATTTGTTTGTATTAAAAAATATACGTAAAATCGAATTATATTTGTATGTCACAGAAATCATATCTTTGCAAGAAACGGAGAAGAAATGAGATCCGTGACTACGTAAATTGCTTTTAAGAAATTTATATTAGGAGCGTTTCGTTCATCAAATCCCATTAAAACTTTTTCCATTAAACATCTTACTTTAGTAAAAATGCTTTCATCTAGTATTAAAGTTCCAATGGTACGATTTTGATTTAATTACGCAATAGCTTGATACTTTGATGGCTTTAGATTTAAGCTTAAATTTGTTAATCGACACCCTATTATAGCGGTTGAACCTAAATTTAAATTAATTTAAACCTAATTTAAATTAATTTAAGCTCTGTCACGAAAGGTTCTCTGATAAAGCACCGATATAATTTGTTAAACATATATTTTGTTGACAGATTTTAATATATTTTTATTTTTATAATTTATGAAGGTTATGTAATTATTAATTAAATTTCTCTTCTAACAATTTGAGCTATCCTATCTTCTACTTATTCTTCTACTGATACCTAAGTGACATCGATATTTATATAAATATAAATTGCATGAATCTTGAAGTACCCTAAATACTCAGGTATTATTAAATAGTACGGTAAAAGAAATAAAAGAATTGTTATTAAATTATTATTGTATTCTGGAGTTTTCACTACATATTAAAAAAAATCATCACGTAAAAATAAGAAACAAAGGACATTTAAATATATATTTTCTTTGTACTAGATAAATTCTATTATTGCTATGATAGTAATAAAGATACTCTTCACTACTCTAAACTACTTTCTCTACAGCCTATTTGAGTAGGCAACATTAATTTAAAAAAGTTTTTAAAGTCGGTACAAAATACAAGACAAGTCTCATGTAGTCGTTGTATAATATTTATTTGATATTTGACTTATTGCTATCGATTTGGCAAAAGTTTTGGGACTGACCGCTAGACTGACGCTTAACCCTCCGTGGGATGTATTTTATGGGATTCCTGCCACCTTTCAAATATGTGGTGTAGGATCCCATTAAGGTTTATCCTTGATATTACCTTTTTCAAATCCGTAACTGCATATAAAAGTTAAAACATCAGTATTTTAAAGAATAATGTAAAAGTTATAATAATTGTTATTATCAAGTTCCAAACACTCAGTCTACAGAAAAATTTTCTTTATAATTTTTCATAGCAATTTGTCATTCAGATATCGGAAAAAATCTATGTTTTTATATATATACGGTATAGACAGATTATGTCATATGTGTATGATTCATATATTTTTAAGTAGTAAAAATGGTTTTTTAAGTAGACAAAGAATACAGACAAATAGACAAAGTCGCTGGTAACTGTTAACTTAACAACTGTAGACAGTTCATGGTTCGCAAATTTGTACAATCGTGTTTTAAACCTACTTACAAATACAGTGCATGATAAACCTTTCTAGTAGACAAGATTAATTAATTGATTTTATTACTATTTATTTATTGTATAATCAAGACAATTCTCATTAATTTGTTTCTCTATACTTGAATAGATTTTCCATATTGTTTACTATATTAAAATAGTAAATATAATATAAATATAAATACAGTTGTTATTCAAAAGTTTCAATGTATGAAAAACAGAAAAGTTGTTCAAATTCAAAGTAAGTGTTCTGGTGATATTGAAACATATTAAACATACATTTAATTTATAAGCAAAAACTACCTTTGCGTTTCAGTTACGGTGAAATTAGTTCGTAAAAACTTTTCTGTAATTAGTAGATTTGTGTTAGGGTTGAAAATCCCTTGGTGCCATTAAAAGGTAATTTACTAAGGATTAGTGCAACTTGTAATTTGTGTTATTTTTTATAAAATGTGTCTAGAACCCATGAACATTAATGTAAAGAAACAAGAAAATATTAGTATTCATGGTAGGTAGATTTTTTGTAAAAATATCACATTTTATTTAAAAAAAAACAGCTCCTGAACGAGAAATATAATTTATCTAAATCAAAATGTTTAATGATAGTAAGTTTTTTACAACACATTTTTTCATTGTCAAAGCTATCACCAGCTCGGAAAGATATTGCCACAGACCTGAGAAGAGCTGGCGAAAGAAACTCAGCGGGGTTGTCTTTTATATATCTATATAATATTATATATATTATATTACACACAAATATCTGTCTCGTGTGGAAATGAAACCCACGACCTGTGGCTAAGCAGACAGGGTTACCAAAAACTAACCACTAAACCAATCGGCCGTTCTTTGATTCCATTCTTCAAAAACCATCAGTAAATTATAAAATATATTTTTGGAGTTCTTTCCGTGACTGTCACTGCCATTTTTATCACATAACTTGAGAACAAAGATATATATATATGAAGTGGTGTAAATTAACAAGAAAATAAAAAAAGATTGTATAAGCCAAAATAAAAGCCAACAAGCTAATATAATAATAATAACATAAACCATAGAAGTAGTTTAAAAGATTGCAAAGTAAAATTAAAAAACACCACAAATTCTTATGAAGACATAATTAAAAAGGGAGGCTGCAAATTATGTAAATATACGCTAGAACACGTAGCGTCTTCATTAAAATATAATGCCATGCTGACCTTGCAATTTTGTGATTCCTACCGTCTATAAAAACCAAACGTGAAAGAGATGTTAAAAAAGCTGAAGTAATTAAGTTACTTTTACCCATTAAAAGTCCTAACCCAGAACAATTTATAGACCTCTCATTGCCTTCGGTATATTATGTGGATGTATAAAACGGTTCAGCGAATTTCAGTTCATTGTTGACTAGCTTTTATTAACTTCACTTGCTTGCCTCTTCGGTTCTTTCGTAGTTTTATATTGGATTTGAATTTGTCAGTTGATACAGATTTTATTTTTTTGTAGGCGTTATTTAATTAACTTATAAATTTTATGATTCCAGAATTATTTACTGATTAGTTATTACCGTTTAGTTAATTTTTTGTGGATAATTTGTTATTAATAACATCAACGAAAGATTGTATGTCTTTGGATTTTATACTACATAGTATAAATATGATTATTTTTTATGTTACAAAAGCCTTTACAAAAAATTCTTGAAGCGGGTCGTAGAAATTGGTTTACTTTGTACTTGTTTGTCAGAGCAGTGCGGCTAAATCGTTTTTAGGACACTTCTGTTGACACTTTCAGAACTTTATAGAGAGTTTTTAGGCTATTTTTATCTCTCAATGATTAATAACAAAGCTAATTAGTATTATTGTTTTAATTAGACAATACGTTTATATATTTAATTATGTGACTGTATATCAACAAATCAGGTTTAATTACGACATGCCACTAAATCTGCTTCGATAACATGAAACAATAGCACTGCCATTAATTATACTGCTACATGTTTGCCTTTAATTAAATTCAGGTAATTGTAACTTCAATTATTTCTAAGCCGCCTAAAATAAAACTGTGAAGAGCGGTGACATTTGAATACAAAAGTAACGTTTTAGATATACGTGTGTATGTTTCTTTAATTATAGAACGATGATACATTAACTAATTACTATTTTTAGAAAGAAAAATATTACTTTTTTCGTCTGTCTGTCTGATATTTGTGCCCAAATCGAAAATAAATCACCACAAAAATTAGGATCAAATTTTTATTTATTTATTTATTTATTTACTTTATTGGGTAATCCAACAGTGCATATAAAGTTAAAAATACAAATATAATAAAAATGTTCATAAAATAGGACCAAAATAGGACTACACTATTTAACAATATTTAATATATGAACAAAACAAAAAAAACAGTGTTTATTAGATATTGGCAAAAGATAATTTAAAAATATATATATATATATTAGAGGGGGTAAATATGACAAAAAAAAAAAATCAAAGCTAAAAGCTATACTACTTACTGAAACGGGTGTAAATGGGTATGTGTGGGTGAGTGTAGATGTGTGTGTATCTGAGGTTATACTATTTAATTTTTAGTCAGTTTCAAGTGCTTTCTTAAGGCAGATATAGATGTATTGAATAAGTCAATATGTGAATAAAATTTATTATATGTGGAGAGCATACGATTTTGTTGAGTTATTAGAAATATAAACTTATTGTTATCAAAATATAGGAAAATTCTTTAATTTTAATAAAATATTATAAAAAATATGTGTAAATAAATCAAAATTACGGAACGATCTGAATAAAATTTCGTGTAATTTTGCCTGACCATCTTAGATTTTTCAAAGTCAATTTCTTTTTTATGAAAAGAAAAGAAATTTAGAACAGAGAGCAAGTACAAATAAAGTCGCTGACAACAGATAGTAAGTAATAAATTGCATCTAATATTGGATAGTTATTCTTTCGATAGTTTTCTAAACTATACTATTGTTAAACTGAATTAAATATCTCCTCATTGCCACATCCCTAATACTATTTATCGATATCCACAGACGTTGAGATAAATGAATTGATCATAAGTAGTCTATGACCTGGATAATTATTCAATAAGTTCAAAATACGCTTGAATAAAAAGTCGGCCGATATTATAGACTCTAGCCTACATATTGGTAAAAAGAAAAATGCAGATAGGCAATCTCTTTATATTGATTTTGTAAAAATAACCGATCCATTTCAGTCATATCAACATTTAAATTTTTCGCAAATGGTAAAACGGTTTTAAATAAAATTTACATAATATAAATATTGATAATTATTTCTTTTTGAAATAAAACTTTTGTAGTGTGGTTGTGATATGAAGCCTGATGAGACGTAAAATGCGAACGGTAAAGAAACAATCAAAATGTTTACATTCTGGAGTACTATTAATGAAATGGGTCATTGAATCAAATCAATAAATCAAACACAAAGTTTTCTGGGATCAAGTCAGACGTTCAGTTGTAATATAACAAACTGTATAATTTTAGTTGAAGTCTTAATACCGTGATCTAAATACAAAGCTTCCCCGGTCAAACACATCTAGTGACAAATAATGGAACTAAGGTTTAATTAAAAATTTACGAACTATATAATTTTACAGAAATATTAACACCTTTTTCTAAATATTAGCATACTTCGTTCATCAAAGTTATGAATAATCCTGTTAAGTCATTAGAGTTTTAGCTTTACACTCGGAAATCGCTTATTGAGCTGAGCGAATCGAAGCTCTTTACCGGTCAAATCGATCAAACTTTGTCCGCTATCTTCTCCCACACCGATTAAGCTATACTAACTAAATCTGGACCACTTCATTATCACTTGCCTACCTATCTATAGATAGATTTTGGAAAAAAAATCGAATTGTAGATTAAGAGTTTGCAAATAACATTATTTTTCATTTTCATATCTTTAAAGTACCATGGAAACTAAATGTAATTTATATTATCTATATTACATGCACTTGACATAATGTATAAAAATAAAATATGAGCTTGGTCAAAATATAGAAACAAACGGTAATGGGTTCGAGCCCCGTCACAATAACTTCCTGATTACGAAGAAGAATTTTATTTTCATCAATACGTTTAAAAACCATATATCAACAGATATTTTTTTTAGTTTATGAGAAAAGAAACCAGACTTATAAACACACACATACAAGTATTACTGGAAAATGATAAAAAATAATATAAATATTAAAATTTATTCTTTTTAGTTTTTTTTAGTATACTATTTTGTAAACAAAGAAATATTGAAACAATATAATTGTAAGGTTGCTTGTTGACATCAATATTTTTTTATTTGGATAAGTTTTTCAAACTTATAAATTCAAGTCATTGCGCTTTTACTATGTTTCATAACTTTATGAATTGAACAACAAATTGGATACCAAAAAAAAAAAAAAAAAAAACCTCTGAATTCATTTTGTTGTAATTGTGATGACTTTTTGTAGACACTACCACGCGTCAATTGACACCACAACCCTCCTGATAGCGGTTTTCATATAAAAAGTATTAGAATTACTCAGAATCTCCAAACGTAGAGAGAGATTCTAGAATGTTACTTTATCTAAAGTTTCACTTATGCCATGTTTCAATTACACATACACATTTTTAAAATTATAAAAAACTTTTTTGGGTTATTACTGAGAGTTCTCTCAAAAACATGTTATTAAATCGCTTTTTGTACTTTAAAACTGTGGTAAAAAGCTTTCAAGTAACATTATATATATATTATTGTAACTACGGTATGTTTGTATATTCATTAATTGCTTGTGGTAACATTGTATATCAGTTATAGAAGTCGGTCAGGGACGTATTTTGCTTACGACTATGTTTAAAGCGTTATTACATAACTCTTGTCAGCATATATACATTATTACATAACTCTTGTCAGTATTCAACCTTTATTTCCGTTATAAATGACATATAATCTATAATTTTATTACGAATGTGTAGAATTGGTTCAGAATATACCAAATAAAAATCTGTTATAAAACTAAAAATTTAAATAAATTGAATTGTGCAACGAAATAGAACGAAATAATTCAATATACACGGAGGCGTTGTCCCAATAACTTATGAAAGTTATTCTTAATAGATAAGTCTAGATATTGGTAATCGTACTCAAGTAGTAAGTACATGTTTAATCTCGCTCAAGTATTACTGGTGACAAAGACAATTACATAAACCTCACAGAGTATACTGAAAATTAATTGTGTTGATGAAAGCTTCAAAAGCTTTTACATTTATTATAAAATTGGATATGGTCCAGAGAAACTGTGTATTTAAAGAATTAGGGATGATGTAAGTAAACAAAGCAACTGACATAAAATATTCAGAAGGAAGTTAGTTTAAACGCGGGGGCTTTGAGTTCTTGCTATTACTGTACCGTTCGGTAAAGCTGGAGCCTGGACAGAGTTATCGTTCATTTAAAGCATTTTTATTATTTTTTGTATTAATATAAACATTTAAATATTACGGTACATTTATAATGATATTTTTTTAAACATCTGAATTCAACAACATAAAACCACAAGGGTATTACGTGAAGGACAGATGTAACGTTTTAATATAAAGTTGTTATTATTTAATATTATATCATACTGTATAATATTTAATTAATTTTGAATTTAATGCTAAATCTATTTATTACTATTTTCGCGTACACCTCAGGATAATGTTGTGCTTTTTACAGTTCCAATACTATGATACATTTATTTAAATCATAGCATGATGTTATTTAGTTCATATATTTTCTATGCTTATTATATATGCAGGAATTATATACATTTCAAATACTGAAATATTTTTTCATAAAAGTGTATTTTTTTCGAAGATTATTCTCCACATACATAAAAACATAAAATTCGCACTTTTTTCTTAACTTCTTAACTTTTTTTTTTTATTTTTTTTTTGTATTTTTTTAATTTTTATTAAACATGAAGTCAATATTAAGACATTTTTTAAAATATTATACAAACAACCTTACTTCAAACATATATAGCGATCGAAGAAAATAATTTATATGAAATAAAATTATAATTTCCTATAGATTCTGAAAGCTTCTAAGAGTTGGGGGCGGAGGGTGAGGGTAAATATCGATGCTGTTAATTAGAAAAGACAGACAACCAATAATAATTTTAATTAACCTAACCGTCTATATTACTTTGTTAGCAAACAAGCATTAAACTACAAAATTAAAAGATGAAGAGAAAATCAAGATGAAATTAACTAACATTATAATTTACTACATACATTTACTAGGAGCGCGAACCAGACCACAATTTTGACTCGTTGCGCTCGCAAAATCTTGGTATGTGTTAACATATTGAGCTAAGCGAAGTGCAAACAGCACCGAAGTTGCATTTACAAAATGTCAACGCATTCTGTCCTTATTTTTTTTAAAAGTACCACCAGACTGGTGTCTATTAGTGTGAAAATTTTGGAAATTTTCGGATATACTGTTTTTGATTGATGCTTGCACAAAGGATGCAGAAAAGTCTCTCATAGAGAACTTCGCTCAATTATTATCTCCTTGGGGACGAATATAGCGTAATTAATGTCTATTCATATGTACAAATACACAACGCATTTACATTATATATTTATATATAAGTCCTATTATTGGTTGGTCCTATAAGGTTGCAGAAAAATCTCTCATAGAGAGCTTCCATCAATAAAGAAATATTCTTTATATTTTTGGTAAATACATTCAAACACATATACATACATATATCACACACACATGCAAACATAAATCACAGCGCCTTCTATCCCAATTTGGTTAGATTTATTAACAAATGCGGCGAGCAGACGCCAGTCCCCGATAAAGTAACTAAGCAGTAATACTTCGTCCGTGATGAATAAACTTCGAAATTTCAGTCAGAACTTTATAATAAAAAAGTCGAGTATATTAACGTGAAATAATGTATGGAGTTGAATTGAAAATTGATATTACTTTTTTTTTAAATAATTGCTTAAAATCTTTCAATCTTGGCCAGATATTGATAATATAAGTTATAAACTAAATAATAAAGTTCAAAAATAGGTTATATATACAAACACAGAAATTTAAAATTCATCAACATGGCTAAAACTCGAACCTGCATCTTCGACCATAATTTTGCTAAAAATATTAAAGACAAATTTTAAACAATAAAATTAAGGTTAACTGACGAAATATACATATATAAATGAATTTCAGAGTATTCGACTTATAAATTGTTATGACAAGACAAACAAAATGTAGTTTAAACATAATACTGAGAAACGATCCCTTGTGAAAACAAGGCGATTGTAATTTTCATCTCTATAACAATTTTGTTCAGATTATATTTCGTATAACAAACGTATTAGACCGGCAGGTATTTTGTAGGCATTGCTTATAATATTCAGAGCAATTTCCTTTCCCTAGCAACTGGCCTAATCGGTATTAGTAATCCGGTATTAGTAATCCGGTGATTACTAAACCTTTTACCCTTTGATTGTTAAATCTTATATCATTAACTAATATAAAATAACTGTAAAATAATTATTATATATTAGTACCTGGATGTACTCCACGTTATTACTATCAGAATTTGCTTGACTAGTTTCGAACCCTTTCAGAGTCCTCTGCGCTCTAGGTCGAAATCGCCGCGTGAACTGTCGGGTAACGTGATAACAGTCGGAAAATTATATTTAATAGTAATCATGGAAGGAAGTTTACGTACAAAAATTGAAAAACAATTGCATAGTCAGGATTTATTAAACATTTTTTTGTAAAAGATATTGTTGAAAATAAAAATTGAAAACACTTTTATCTCATGTAAATAAAGTACATCAAGCTTCGTTGAATCTTTTTAAGTATTAACGTCGATGCGGCTTTTTACAGATTACGTAAATTGCCTCGTAAGCACAAAATGAGGCAGAGGAAAGGTTCGGCGCCTCCAAAGCACCCAGCTAAGATGCCATAAAACACAAACCATGGTGATCTAAACCCTGTCTAACGATAAGAGTGTAAGACAAATACTACGAGATATATTCATCGTTTATAGGCCATTGTAAAGGTAGAATTTATTTGGAATGAAGAAAAATACGTTAAAAATGTAATATTATTTGCTTTAATGCGATAATTTGTGTTAAAAATATTTAGTTGACTATTTTATTGGATTACACAAAATTATACTTTTTCATTAAGCAGACATATAATGTTAAAATTAATTAAACAAAAAACACTTTAAATTAATGAACATTGTTCGAAGTAATTCAAAACCGCTACAAAAATTAGAAGTTTCATTTTTAACATTTGAAGATTACAAAGAATGTCAATATTAAAAAAAAAAAAAAAATTATAGTTAGATTCGTGCTAAGTTTTTTATTCATAATTTAATCATATTGATTCAATCATTTTTTTTGGGGGTATTATTCAGTAAGTTAAATCAAAAAGACAAAGCACCTAATATATAAATATATATAATGTTTATAATAAAATTAAACGTAGCTCGAATCTGTGGCGTGAGAGCAAGTATAATAAAGAAAACTGAAATGGAACATTTATTAATAGGATTCTGCAGAAGCTTACAGAAACTATACACAAAGCTTGTTTACTTAGAATTAAGATCATGAAATTTCCAAGTCTTCTTAATAACTTCCTACAGAGTAAAGTTGATTGCATATTCTCGTATAGACGCTTATATAAATCTACTTAGCGTATGAGTTTAAGCTTACTAACTTGTTTAGTATAACTTATATTTTAAAGTTACTAATTCTTCAATATGTTATGCATTGTTAAAATATATAATAGTCTTCTGCGTTAACATATCTTCTGATGAATTTTAATATTACCTAGGAAAAGCAGGAGAGCATTGCTTGTTCGTTGAATATTTGTGTCATATTAACTTTGACAATATTATTTTCATTTAAATCTTATATATTAATGCAGGAAGCGATTTCGTTGGCACACTGTAGCTCGAGAACCACTAAAGGGAAAAATATCGTTGATGGCTCAAATCAAAGGTCTCATTATGCTACACTGCTGAAAAATAGTGACAACTCTCAAATCTCATTAGCCTTATTGCAGTAATTAGTCAAAAAATTAATTTTTCCCATAGACTTTGCATGGGGAAATTTTGCGCGCGCTTTTTTAGTAGCGATCTTTTGGCTTTGTTCCCAACCGCACGCTGCTAACTAGTACTTTGTTATTATTATACCACAAAAATAAAAAAGAATTACTTTAATTAATTAATACAAATAATTCTTAACAATATCAGAATTGTAGAAATGTTCTGAATGATTCGTATCTTTCTTTTCACTAGATGTTATTACGTAAGTAGCTTTGAGTGTCGCACTCTAAACAACTGTCGCACAGAGCTGACGTGAACCTCGATACATTTCGTATAAGAGTTAGTTCTTAGAATTGGAAAGAATAAAGTGCTACAAATATAGTTTTACGAAGACTGTACTAACTTTTCACTTTGAAACATAAAATCGATAACTTAAGCTTATAGATTGAAAAAATAAAATACAATTTTCATTTTAATTATAATGTATATATTAAATATTTTATATATTTCTTTTGTTATAAACGTGAAGCGTATTTTTTCTTTAATACGTTTTTGCGTTTAAAAAATCAGAGATTTAAATCATTGATCCAAGAGCAAACCACAGGAACGGAAGCGGTTTTAACAAAGCTCATTTAATTCCATTAAACGAATAGAAATATTTTATAAGCACGAGACTATGTCTTGAGGGAAGGATGTTTTACGTACATTTTAATAAGGCTTGTACATACATAATATAAAAGGTAGATCTGAATATGAAAAATATTATACACTTAGTGATAAATAAGCGGGTCTCGTAAATAAAATTGAACTTCTTTTATATTCTAGAGTAGTTAAGAATACACCGTAGCAAGCGTAGTCACGTAGACAATTTGTAGCACCTGCGTAGCACATTCAGAGTTTCACGAGTCTGAATTGACATCGCAATGAGAGTCTGGTATACGACCACTGAACACAGTGATTTTAATTTTAACCTCATTCGGAATAAAAAAATTAAAGATAAATACAAAGAAAATTATTTAAATATATGTAATTATTTATTCAAAAATGGACCAAAATTACAATAAATATAGAATTAGAAATCTTATATTTCATTATAAATATAATGAATAAGAAATAACTGTGTTTAATTGCTAGAGTTATATTTAATTAAATATATATAGAAAATCATTTAATAGTAAAAAGACGAACAGTAGTTCCAGTAATGGTTAATTTATTAAGGTTTTTACTAATTCCTTTGTTATAATAATCATATAAATTCACTTATTTCAATAATAAACAAAAAACTGGTATTGATAAAAGGCGATTGTATTAAAAAACTGTCATTTGTCTTAATATCCAATATCCATGAAGTATAAATATTTTTTAATTGTATGAGTATTAATTGTCTCTAGTAAAAAAAAAAACTCATAGATTATCAAAAACTTGTCAAACGATAGTTAATTGTAATTTTAACAATTTGTTAAATTATAGTCCTTATTATAAAAGTATGACTTATGAGACTTTTAAGGAAATTGTCTCTTTGTATAATTAAAGAAGTCAAGTGCATGTGACTGAATGTGGGCGAGACTGCCTTCACACCGCTCTTAAGCCTCTTTTAAATATTTATAGCTCAAATGTCACTTTAATATTTTTGGAGTGCGAAAATTTTAACTGCCAGCTTCAACTTTAACGCCCTTTTAACTTACGTACTTATAAAATGTAATATTTATTCTTTTTAGTATTAATTTTGTTACATTTTTTTTTCGAAATTTATGTGGAATGAATAAATGTATTTTTAAAAGATATAAATATCAAACTGAACAAACTATGTCAGTTATTTGTTTGTGAAACAATTTGATGTCATTCTCATTAAAATATAAGTGGTCTCATAGAAATACGAGAAGCTCAATACAAGTTGGTTTGAGTGTCTACAAAGTGCTTTAATAGAACGTAAGAGTAACATAGTTATATATTTAAAAAAATATATGTAACTAATTATTACTATTATATATAATTATCCGTTACATAAGTACTATCGGAATCATGTGATTACTATCAGAATTTGTTCGACTACTTTCAAACCCATTCGGAGTCTTTATTCATGAGTTCTGAGCATGGCGGATTCGCTAACTCCATCTGCTACTTCCATTCAAAGTAATAAAATACCATTACATAAACATTTTTTTTGATTTAGTATGAAAATGAGACTCTTTTCATCAGTACTAAAAACAAACTGTAAAATTAACTATTGTTTTTATTATGTACGTGTAGCAATAATTGTAATATATAATGTGTTTTAAAAAATTTTTATTTTATGTATAGATATATCAAATATTAATAAAATATGTTTAAAAAAACAACTCCCACACTAGAAAAAAATCTTTGTGTCACAAATGACACCCAGACTTGATACAGTAATAATGTTTTCTAAGATTTACACGAGTACTACACATTTCAATAAAACTATTTTTCGTATATAACTCGCGTTTATTATTACATTTTTATATTTAACCCTCTGTCACAGACACCATCATCTCGTCTTACCGCGAACACGTTTGCTGCAAAGCATCCGAAACGTCGAGTTATATCCGAAAAATAGTTTTATTGATACAGTAATATTTAGATCAACAAACAAACAACTGTACCGTATTGGAATCGAACCTACAACATTTGGCTTATCAGGCAGAACCACTAACCACTAAATATTATATCAATCGGATTTAATATGTATGTATATAGCTACACTAATATATACATACATATACAAATGTTGTCTTTATTAATCAGTACTTATAATAAAGTAAGCAATCATTTATATAAACAGTATTGTTTAAAAATAATACTTACAAGAACAAATAGTAAACATGTGTGTGTTCTAACAAAAGCTTACTAAAGCACACACACTACCGTACACACACTACTTAGCTCGTATGTGTGTGTACGTTAAACATATGTGGAAGGTTATGACGTCATTTTGCACAAAAATTGTTACTTATGATATCAATTTCATCGGTGAATTTACTGAATTGAACTGTTTTCTATCTTTATGTTGCGTTGCGTAGACTTATAAATTTATAATATTCACTCTGATAAATTTAGCATTTAAGAGACTCGTATTCTTATACGGTTTTCTTTATAAATAGTATCAATGGAGAATGGAAGAAATATATAATATTAGTAATAAATTGTCATACTATTTATTTAAATTAAATAATAAAAAAGATTAATATAATATATATAAATACCGATATAAATTAATAGGTATTGTAACTGACAATATCGTGACTTGGAATTAAATCTAATATGATTTTCTTTTATCATTTTTTTAAGGTTTCTTTTAAAGAAGGCTGTGTATAATCTTATATTTGTCTAATTCACAGTAAAGAAATTATTCTATGTAGTAATGGGACTGGAGCCCTGTCTTTACTCGAGTTACTCGTGTTAGTTTGTCATACTCGTACTCGAGTGAAAAAAAAATTACTTACTTACTTACTTACTTACTGACTTACTTACTTACTTACCGAATCAACTCGGTACATCGAGTTGATTATATCGTTTAGGTATTTGATTGACGGTATACTATAAGTAAATTTTATTAAGTATATAACTGATTTATGTATAATGTGTTGTCATGTATAATATGTATATATATGTTATACAAATATACCGTATAGTTTTCAACAGTATTTTAGTACTTTAGGGTAGAAATGAAGAGAAATGCGGGATGAATCATGTAACTTTATTACCCAAACCTCAAAGGACCTTAACTTCTATTTATACGTTTAAACACAAACCTTTTTACATATTGATATTCTACTTTGCAACTTGAATATTTTATAACTTTATACATAAACAACAATACGTATAGCTATTAAATGTATATGTTACAATTCTGGAGAGACTTTATTTAAAAGGTTTTTAATATCCGTAAATTTAGCTATCGTTCCAGGTTTAGGTATAACTGAGCGCCCGGGATATTACACGCGATCAAAAGAGGATGATCGATTTTGAATTGCTTGATTTTTCACCTTTATTTTAAAAGCGGCCATTTTTTTACAGCGGCCATTAACAATCAGAGCTGTAGATAGGTACTTCAGTAACAGTGCTTTGTTTTAGATGTCACTTTTTTCTTTATTATTTGTTTTTGTCAAAATAAAGGTGTTTGAAATTTAATTTGAATATAGAATAGTAAAATTGTGGAAATCTGTTTAATAACTCTAAAATAATAATAAGTAGACTTAGTAGACTTACGTAGTTATATATTTATTTATTGAATTAATTTTCTTATTTCTTAGGCAAATTGTCGTCCCGTATCAAAAGAACAGAACATAATTTATCAATTAATCTATTTTCCTTGGTAAGTAATATATTAAAGCTTATGCTTTTATTTTATTTAAAAATTATAAGCTCTAATGTAAAGCTACGGATAATAAAATATTTTTAATACAAACTCATGCGCTACAGGTTGACCTGAAAGTTTTAAATTTGATAATGAAAGTTTTACACCACATATTAAAATTTTATTTAAAGTTATTATTTAAAATGGGAATGTAATAAACTTTTATTACCAACATTAGATTATAATCTGTTTTTAATAACCACACACACACATACAATAAAATTTAATAACCACACTCTTTAAACATAATCACATATTTTTTGATATGAATTCCATATTACTATGTTTAACACCTATACCAATTTGTGTGTGTGTGTGTGTGTGTTTATGTGTGTATGTGTGTGTGTGTGAGTATGTGTATTTGTTTAAACCAGTATCAATTTGTGAGTGTGCGTGGCCGTGTGCGCGTACATGTGTGTGTTGGTGTGTGTGTATGTGTGTGTTTGTGTGTGTGTGTGTGTTTATGTGTGTATGTGTGTGTGTGAGTATGTGTATTTGTTTAAACCAGTATCAATTTGTGAGTGTGCGTGGCCGTGTGCACGTGCATGTGTGAGTTTGTGTGTGTGTGTGTGTGTGTGTGTGTATTTTTTTAACAATATACCTTATCACAAACCTTTGTAAAATAATATGAAATGTATCTTCTTTATAAAGTTATTGGCAATTTCTAATAATAATGTTTTAAATTTGTCTATAAATATATTTTATAATATTGAATAAATATAGAATGAAAAATTTTCGATATTAGCAGGATTCGAATCCGCGACCGTTTCGTGCCTCTAACAATTGAGCTACTGTATTGCTGATTTTTTATTTAAAATTCCTATTATTAATTCCGGACAAAGTTTTAATCAAAGGCTTTAAAAATATGAGTGTTATTGCATTTTGAAATACTATTAGCGGAAGAAATAATAATTATTAGTATTTTATCTTTAAAAGTAAACAAATTATTTATTACTTATAAAGAAAAGGAAAATATGTATTTTTTATCGTTCGTAACGGATATACTAAAAGTTCTTTAACAATTATATCCTTGTGCAGGTCAAGCTGAAATAGCGAGTCACATATTGACATTTTTGGCAGACATTGTAGATTCTCTTAATTAATATTGCTAATAATAATAGTATTAAAATAGTTATATTTATGACCAAATTATATATATATATATATATATATATCATTTAAGCTGTAAAAGCTTTTCATATCTGTTAGCCAAATGTAACATATATTGTGGTCAATGAATTCTGTCCAATATATAAAATATTAGGTACTAAAATCTGTCTGTCTGTGACAGCATTTCTCCAAATATGTGTTTATTCTGTAAAGTCCTTTGTAATTATTTATGAAGTAATAAATTAAATTTTGAATTTACATTTAAAGCTTTTAAAATAACTAAAAGTTATTAATTCTTCTAATTTTAAAACAATATTTAATACATTTATGTGTTACGTAATAATATTAAAGATATGATCATTATTATTGTAATAAAATAAAAATGGATATTTTGTTATATTTAAATAGTTGCGGAAATGGATTGTAAGACACTCGTATACGTCTCAAGCAATTCTTATTTATGAGAATGAAAGATTTTATTGAAGTGAAGCTTCTTTTAAAGAACGCTTGTAACTTGAATTTGATGAAACGGAAATTATCAAAGATAATGAAACAAACATATTGCCTGGAGTACTATGATTAAAGTCAAACACAATGTTACTTCGACACACAAACGTTCGACACATAATTTCGTTTTAAATCTTACCACCGTGATCTAAATATAAACTATTTTTTTGGTTAATTCTCCACGTCGAGAAGCATTTAATGTTACATGAAGAGGACTCATGGGAAGGAGAATCCGGTTATGAATGATTCCCGCCCAACATAGAAGGTGTTGCCATTTTTAAGTTTACAAACCAAACGGTTGCCTTTGCTGTCACAGTTGGACACCACGTGATCTCTTTCGTGCTAACCGCGGCATGCCAACAGAACAATTGAATCGGTCGCGGGCCTTCGTGGAAGGCTCCTGCCCGTCAGGTTTTAGGCACAGTCGAAGACAAACCCTAACGCAACTTTTTTTAAGGTCAAGGTACCGCCAATTTATTTAACTTTATGTTCTGATCCCAGGAGTTAGTCTGAGGTGTATGTGGGAGTCACTGTGCACCGACGCTTACACCAACGCGGACGCACTTGATGTACACTATCCAATAAACTACCAACGGTACCCTCACGACCTTAGCTGAGCGCCACGGGGTCACTTGCGCATTCGACTGTGATACTCCGGCTACCAATTCCATAACCACCCCCAATAGGGTAGTCCCTTTCTCTTCTCACCGCGGTTCAACAGACTAGTTGAAAAAGCAGCTAGCATACTCCAGCATCACTTTACCTAATCTTTCTTGACGGAGCGATACAACTGTCGAGAAGAGAGTAATATCAGTCCGCTGAAAGAACTTCCGTATGGAGTTCCCATTGGAGATTGCAAGCCAGCAGTGTGGCCACGTGGAACAACACTCTACTTTAACCCCTGTTGACTCACACCGGGACTGAAATAAGGACATTGCTAAACCTAATTGACGAATAATTTAACAATAACACTAAAATTACGAAATATGTAATAATAAACCGTACAATCCTAACATTCCCCATGCATCTACTTGTCTCGAAAGATGAAGTTCCACTTTTGTGGAATTCACACACCCGATTTTTTATACATTGTTCCCTCTTCAAGTTCCCTCAAGTTTCCTCTTCCCATCTCAATCATATTAACTTTTTTACTAATAATGTCTTTGAGTGATTTAATGAAGTTGTAAAATACGTTATATTTTGAAGATATGAAAATATGCATTACGATGAAAACTTTTTAGTAGTACGCAGTTTTACTATTACTTAACGATAACATGTTCCAGAAAAGCTTCTTAATAGCATACCTTTTTTATATAAGAAAATTCAGGATTAGTATTAATATTTATAGGTAATGAATTAGAAAATAGCTTATCTTTCAAAATAAAGACCAAATTTGATTTCTGAAGCGGCGCTATATTTCAAATGTCTGCATATTGTTGGGAAACTTGTATTGTTTTTTTTTTTATAAACAACACAAATAAGTAATTTTCTGATAATAATCGCATTCGTTCATACTTCTCTACTATTTTTTTATTTATATATTTGTTTTATTTTGAAGTTTTAGTAGTTTGAAGATAATAATAATATTCATTCTTATTATTTGTATTTAGTCTTTCATTTTTTTATAAATATGACGTCCATTGAAGTATCTTCAGTACTATTTTTTACTATTCAATTTATATAAATATTATAATGTTGTAGGAATCTAAACAACATTATAAATAAATTCAAACACAATAGTTATAACACCCTGTATCCTGAAATGATATCACGTAAACCAAACAAATTTCTCAATTTCCATGAAAGACAAGTCCTCATTAATCTACGTTATCTACAGCTCTTAAAGGATTTGTGGAGTACAATGGCGCTAATCTGAAGCAGGTGTACGTAATACCAGCCGTGACAAGACTTTGTGACAGAATCTCCGTAAGTACGTTTATGAGATTTAGACGACAAAAATATAAATAATAATAAAATGATACAATTTGTAATCTATCTTCATGATGTTATAAAATAGTAACAAGTAAATTCACTTAGATTTTCACGATTACACATTAGGAATATAACTATTTTTAACTTATTTAACTCGCGTAACACATAATTTTGGTTTCGTTTCAGTTTTTGATTTTAACGCGATTTTTCTGATACCTTGCAGTAATCGTATCCTTCTGTCTTTCTGTCTGTGTGACTGCCGACAGACACTTATATTTCGTCTATCCGTGAACACGACTTCTGCAAAGGATTCGAAATGTCGGGTTAAAATTAAAAATTAAAATGTAACCAAAATTATACGCGAGTTAAATGCGTCAAATTTTTTTATTACTAATAAATAACTTTGAAACAATGTTGAAATTGCTAAACGATCCTTTAAATCTCACCTGACGAAGACTTATGGCAAAAAGTGATAGAAGGCCTATAAGTTATTACCATCATTACTCTTAAAGATGGATGTTCTTGTAAGACATAATTTTTTATAAAAGACAAATTTAAATCCGAGTACATAATAAAATAAGGTAAAAATAACTTCTACAATGTATTTGTTAAGTTTATTAAGTGTAACTTTCTCATCTTGAGATTAGATGTTAAGTTTATTAAGTGAAATTTTCTCATCTCTCCATCTCGAGATAAGATTGTTCATTAGAACACACGTAACAGAAGCCTCAAGTAACCGGTTATTGATACAGTTGGAAGACTTGGCTAATTAGCGAGAGTTTTAGACGCGACGCCTCAGGCCTCTTAAGTTTCTCTTTCTATCTTCAAGCGATATGCTTCGAACGTTCTTAATTTTTGTATATATTTTATTAAAACTTTTAGCTGAACTTAGAATAAATTTTAAATTTACAATATCAGATATATTTTTTTAAACCTAAATCTTAAATCCTTCATAGGGTTAAATATATTCATATATAATAAGATTCCACAAGATATCTTAGACCTTCTCTTTCTCAGATTTAAATCTAAAATTAAAAGTATATAATTAAATAAACCTTACTACAGCATTAAAGAGTCGTTCAAAATGTGTGGACCTTGGATTGTTGAGTCGTTTGTAGGGTTGTTATCATGATGTTCACGCCAAAGATTATTAAATTTTATTCAAAAAGAACAACTGTTGAATTTCTGGCCAGTTCTTCTCAGCAGAAGAGCATTCCAAGCTGGTGATAGCTTACTCACGAATTGACGATTCAAAAGTACTTGTAAATGCCTATTTGATTGTAGATATTTTAAATTTGAATTTGAATTTAACCTAATTTTGATGAAATCTAAAACTATCGTACTATACATTAAAAATTCTACTCTAAGAACTCTAAGAACATATACGGATAGAAAATTTGGCTTAGCCTAGTTAAGGATTAACTTAATATCTATATTTAAAAAGATTCTATACAATTCTAGTATTTCATTATAATCTGGTACATAATTTAAAAGTGCCTTGTAGATGTTGGCAGGTAATAAGAACCCTAATATCTGCGATGCTTCACGCCCAGTCGTTAATATTGAACTCCCCAAATTTAAACTTCCCAAAACATGAGTGCGGTTAATTTGCATTTTATTTAAGTCACCCAAAAGTTTCATCTTACAACTTTCATCTTACAACTTTTGTGTCCTTTACATAAGATAAACTCTCGCGCTATTAAATCTTATCAAATAATTTCTTTATATATTTAATAAATTTTTTACTAAGTACTTACAGTATTAATATTCATGAAGTTATTATAATAAGAATTAGCAAGAATATTATTGAAATCGGAAAATTAATTTGGTTTTCAATGAGATTCTATTGGTCGATTGAATAAATCAGGGCAGTTAGGAGAAAATAATGAATTTTAGATTTACATTGATATATTTTTATCATAAATTCATCCTAATAATGATCTCTTAATGGAATATTTTAAATGTTTCATATTGAATTATTATTTAATTTAATAATTTTAATTATTTAAATGTACCTTTTTGTACTCTAATATTAAAAAGAAGAAATATTTGTTTGTTTAGACGCGCTTATCTTCAAAACTAATGGAGAATTTGAAAAATTATTTGTTATTTTCACAGGTTTATGAAGAAAGTCATAACTATTACAATGCTACTGCTTAGTTATATTAATAGTAAATAAAATCAATCGTCTTCGGTTTTAAACACGAGTACCAGCTGAGCAAAGCGAAGCCCTTACTGGTCAAAAGTGTGTTTCGTTACTAATGCGACTCCTTCCAGACGAATAATGATAGGATGTCGAAAATTGGCAGAGTTGTCGAGGATAATGACTTATAAGTCCTGAAGTTTTTTGGTGACATTTGTTATTGTATTTTTCTATTAAATGGTCAAAGTGTCTTATAGAGTTATCATGTGGAACGTTTGTGAAATCGCACGCGCGAGTTCTTATTAGGCTTAAGATTATAACCACTATTTTCTCTGCTAATTTTACAAGTATGTGAAACTCATTCAGCAACAATGCTTCGCTTAGCTCTTCCACCGTGCATAGTTGTGGACCTAATTTAAATATATTTTTATATTGATCATATTGTATTTAGGACAAGAAGCAAATAGTAATTATTGTTTTAAACGGAGCGCCGAGTCACTTCATTTTTTGTCAAAGGCCAATCCAATTAAAGAATTACTTGACTATGAACTATGAAATAATACTTATAATATTGCTTTTAATTTAATCAAGAATATATAATATAGAAGTAATAAAATATAGTATGTAATATACAAAGATGTATTGAGGCTTCACTGATACAAAACATGTTGTATTGTTTTCTCACACTATTATAGACCTTTTAATATATAACGTTGAAGCCTCCACCGACAGAGCCTCAAATAATCACAATATTGACAAAAGCTGCCTATAAAATGAAAGCTCCGTTTTGATTAACAAATGAATTTATTTATTTTTAATAGCACAATTTAACTGAAAAGGAAAATTTATAATAACTTTTTATATTAGATTATATATAAATATAGCTTTTTTAAATGTAAAATTGTATGTTAATTTTTACAATATATACTATAATATAATAAATAATACTTACAATATATGCTATACACCAAATTTGATCTAGTCTAGTGATAGTATTTTCTTAAATTTTCATTTGAAACAAAACTATTTTTACGAATTTAACTCGCGTATTTTGCTTACATTATAATTTTAATCCGATGTTTCGAATGCTTTGCAGCAATCGTGTTCACGTAGACGAGATATAAGTGTCTGTCAGTAAGTCAGTTAATTAGTCATCTACTTTCAGAAGTCTTAGTTTGCAAGCATAGATCGAACTACCTATTTAAATTAATATTGGCTTTTTTTGTAAATATTAAAAAATACTCACATGGACACGGAAAATACTTTTTATTCACATGGAATATTTGTCAATATCCATTTGAGTGATCTGCGAATAAACAAACAAACCGATAAATGCACAACCGGATAAAAACTTCAAAAACTTGTTTAAATGTTTGTTTCATGTATTTTTTTACATTTATGCATAGTTTGACTTCGATAATATTTGATAATATAGATAAATATATCTATATTAAATTAATATTTTAATATTATATTGAAAATCGAATTCCGCAAGGAGACAGAATCCAATTACAGTACTAACAGAATTCATTATAAAGATATTTCGTAAGAAATTTGATTATTATACAGGATGTAGGTATTGCATATATTATTATCTATACTAATATATATATATACCCGAATCAATTCACGCCAGCCGCGATTCCGCCATGCTCAAAGCTTGTGGACAAAGACACTGAACGGGTTCGAAACTAGGCGGGCAAATTCCGATAGTAATTATGAGTACAGCCAGATAAATATATATAATATTAATCATGGATTGAGAAGTTTTTTTTGTTTAATTTCGCTAATCTTCGAAACTACAAGATGGAGTTCAATTTTTTTTTTATTTTCATAGGTTTATGAGTCTATAGAGTATTTAGCATTGCGTTACTATTCTTAGCTATTTTAGTAAATAAAATCTTTAGTCTGCAGATAAAACCGCGAGTAACAGCTAGTATAATATGTAATCTAAGTACACAGCTTCGTAAATGATGCTCATCTTGTATTCAGGGGTCAAAAAGGCTCTCATAAGTGTCTGTGTTTGTAAACTAAGCCTCTCTCATCCCTTTTATAAAGGAAATTGCTTTTGCCCTGATAATTAATTATGGACTTTATATAAAATAAATTTCAATAAAATATAATCATGGACTTTATATGAAATAAATTTCAATAAAATATAATTATGGACTTTATATAAAATAAATTTCAATAAAATAAAATGATAATAAATCAATATTGTATTACTGTCTTTATTACAATGAGTGATTTTTAAAGGCGAGTTTTTATTGTTTTTTAAACACAAATAAAACATGATTATTTTACTACATGACCTAAAATCGATCCGTTCACCATAAAAGTAGCTAACCTAGATTTAATTATAAGTTTCAATTAATGTACGCATGTACCTGTAAAGAACACCCTTGTTGAATTAAGGGAAGATTTCTGGGAAGATTATTAGTTAGATAAAGGGTAGCTTTGTTATTCATGGAATAGAGTTGAGATATTTCTTGGGACAGATACAGTATTGGTCACGTCATTTTGATTATTACAAACGAATTACATTTATATAATATAATGTTTACAATAATTCATAGTTATATAAATCAATTGTAACTGGAAATGCTTTTGAATATTTCAATATTACTTTTTTTTTTTATTTTAAACCCGACGTTTCGAGTTTCGAGCGAACACGTTTGCTACAAAGCATTCGAAACGTCGGGTTTAAATTAAAAAATGTAGTAAATGCGAGTTATATCCGTAAAATAGTTTTATTGAAATATGTAGTATTAATTTAAATCTCAGCAAACATTATGCTTTTGAATAGACTGAATCGATAGCGTCCTAGTAGCTCAGTTGAGCGATAGAACAATTTTCCAAAGATCGCTGGGTTGAGTCCTATCGCTGTAGAAGGATTTTTTAATCTATATTTATAGAAAATTCTAAAACTAGCATGTTATTAATGCATTTCAAATATTACGTTACATTTAATAACTAATACACTCTTATAAAAAATAATTAACAATTATTTGTTTCTTACGCCCACAATGATTTATAATATTTCATCCATCTATAAGTTTCTGTTATAAATCTACATATTTAAAGTTGTATTGTTATTATATTATTATTAACTTAATATTTGTACCCCCGTTTAATGAATAATATTATTCAATACGTAGGCCATTAAATAAAATAAAATAGTTTATAAACTTATAAATAATTTATTATAGTACAAAATACAGATGAAATAAAACATATAGTAAGTATTTAAAAACATTGTTAAAACAAATTATTTATTAAGTATCTAATAACAATAACCAATATAATATCACATTTGTTTGAAATCAAACGTATTATGAAACATAACCTCAAATGGAATGAAAAAGTAATTTGTGTTAATTTGACAATGTTGCTATTTTCCCGCCATAATACAAGTATGGCGCGTGTATACGCTTTATTGGCATGGTTGGGGCGACTTTTATTACTAATGGTGCTTTTACAATTAACTGGTTATTGCAATAAGAACATGAATTGAAAAAAGTTTGATTCGGTTTTTCAGTGGATTTAGATTTAGAAAGGGTATAAATATTACTATTATTTTACCGTATACATTTATGGTATAATCTTTTTATATTAACAATATTGTAAATGCAATATTGATTTTTTTTTTCATTTTTATATGTATATTCATATAAAAATGATATATATATCAGAAAAGTAAGTTTGTTTAAACGCGTTTTTCTGCGAAATTAGTAAAAGCTTTTTTTAAAATATATTTATTTTAATAGCATGGTTCATGAAAAAGGTTATATAGCATTACGCTATTCTTAGTTATGTAAATACTAAAATCATTCAGTCGCGGGTGGAATCGCGAGTAACATTTAGTATATTATATTACAATTTAATATTATGAATAAAGTAATTTTCAGACGTCTAAAAAGATCTTAAAATATTATATACTTTTACACGTGATATTAAAACCTTGACCATTTGATAAAAAAAAAAACTTCACAACGCCATCTTGCTGGACAATTTTCTGTGCTGAATCATAATTTACGTAATTAGTACGCTTCTAGTATCTGTATCTAAACTTAAATATGCTAAATTTCTAATAAAATGTTTATTTAAAATTCGACTTAGTTCTATGTATAAAAAGTCTAAAAATACTGTGTACAAGAAATTAATAAAACAAAAAGTATACCTAAAAATTCATACAATATGCAATCTAGCGGAAGTTTCAAGCTGTCAGCGCTTTGCATTTCGGTTGTGAAGTGCTAGGCTTGGACAGTAAAATGCTATAGCTGTTCGCTTTATGTGCTGAATTTAGTTACGGCTTGCTGACTCCACTTGTGATGCAAAGCAAGCGTCCGATTAATAATTCACATTCCACTAAACTTTGAATTTAACTTCATATTCGGTTTTAACTTTTAGGAAAAAATAAATTTTGTATAGTCTATATTAAGATAATTCTATTCTTTTTAAACTATGGACTTTTTATACTATTTTTTTTTAATTATGAACTTTCTAAACTATTCTTTTTAAACTATGGACTTTCTAGACTGTTTTTTTAAAACTATGGACTTGAAAATATTTACTGATTTTATCTATACTGTATCCGTTTTTATCTATACTTTTATTATAAGGCGGAAAAGTTTGTTAGCTTAAAAGTGTTAATCTTAAAAATTACCTGATAGATTTGAAAAATACTTTCTGATTATTTAAAGCTGCATGAGGAAGATATTAAGTTATAGTATTACTTTTAGTTATTCTAATTGTAAATATAATTGTTTGTCCGTGTGTGAAATCCCGTGTAACTAATACTACATAATAATTTTATACCTATTATATTATTAAAGAACTTTAAATAAATAACATTATGTACAAAAAAAAAATACAACTAAATGAAGTTTGTACTTATTTTTAAAAAATACTTAACAAAAAGATCTCGCACTTAAACATACAGAACAGTACGAAGATTTAACCTTCCAACACTAGTAAAAGAAAGCTTTTAGCAAAATTACTGCAATATTTCCACTAACACTACTTTACATTACAGAAGATTTAAAAATAGCTATTTTAAAAACCAATGCATCTTAATTCAAAACTTTAAACTATATTTCAGAAGTTCAAGAAAGGTCAGACCTGATCGATAATGATAGCGCAGATTCATTTCGGGTTATATCAAATTTAACTTATCGTAAAATGTTATTTTGAATGTATTATTTTATCTTTACTACATATAATTGATGGGAAAAGCTACGCTTCTGTCTGTTGTGCAGTTGATGCCAAAGTTAGTTCCAAAATTGATTCAAATATACACCATTGGACTGGTTACCAATGACTCTTGACTTAATAAGGTTGAATCTTTGGGACGGTCAATAATAATAACTCACTTTTTATAATGCCCAAAAAATCTCACGGCTCCTGAAAGCCACGCAGGCGAAGCTGCGGGTGGAATCTAGTTAATAGGTAATATTAAAATGTTAAAATGGATATTTTTTATAGTATAAATGTAGGATAAATACATTTTTATTTAATGCAAAGTTCGTGTTTCTGATAAGACTTTTATAAATATAAAATCAATCAAAATAATCTTTGCTGAATGTACTGTGGTAATGTTGGCATTACAACTTCTTGAGATCTGGTGACTTATTTTACTTTTAAATCTTCATTGTTCGACAAGTTTAGTTTCAATAGTATCTAAAATATTTTTTTTTTGATAACTTTCAGTTTTTAGAAGAAATCGGAAACTACTAGTAAAAACACAAAAAGAAAGTGAATCTCAGAAATTTGCGTAAAACAGTATCGTTTTATAGATTTTATGGTACGAAAACTGAAAAGTAATATTATTGTGATATTATTTTAAAAGACGATAAGGTCCCTGATACCAATTATAGCGCAGGTGCATTGTCAAGAAAATGATAAATATTAATGTAAAAAATATCGTTATCATTTTATATGAGGATGAATATTTTTATGTAAGGGTCACCTTTGATAAGTTAGAATTGTTGTAACGTAGACAATGCTTTGTAGCTTTAAGTCTGCCTCTTGTGACTTTTTCTTGGCAAATAAAGATTAATAAATAAACAAATACATAAATAAATAAGTATTAGATTTAAATTAATTATTTCTTAAAAGATATACTCCGTTCCTATTTACTTATGGTACACATTAAAACATAAGATATACTCTATTTCTGTTTATTTATATTCTGTTCATGGTAGTCGTCTTAATATGTAAAAACATTGTTATTCTTTTTGAATAAAGTTACAAAAATGCATCAATAATATAAATTCACCAATCAAATTCTCTATAATTAAACAACCATCTTTAAATATTTCAAACAAAATAATAATGTAATTCCAAATTTGAATGCGAACAATTGTTTTAAATTGCATTACATTATTCATATGTAGAAAGCACTTTCAAAAGCTAGAAGAGGCGTTAATGAGGACTCCTTGACGCTCCAAATCTGTTGACATTTTAATGGCTGTTCTTTATACGAGATTGTTTTAATTACACAGCCTTTTATATGTTACTTTATTGTCACAGAGTAAACAATACACGTGTTGTTTTTTTTTGACATGCAATAGAAAGGCAAAGGTATAATTTCTACATTTTTTATGGCGACTCAGATTATTTTTTAAATTTTACTTATCTATTTAATTGAACTGTATTTGTACACGTGTTCTTGTTAGTCATCATTTTTATTATTTTTAATAACATGTAAAAGTAAGGCAAAGGTAATTTTTTTTTTTTATGCCGACTCAGATTATATTTTATATTTTACTTATGTTTTTATTTTAACTTTATTTGTACATGTGTTTTTGATATTCTTGATTTCTTATTTTTTTATAACATACAAAAGTAAGGCAAAGGAAAATTTTTAATCTTTTAACATACCTCATTTTACATTAAAAAAATTTACTTATCTATTTGATTTTTCTGTATTTGTAAAGTTCTGCTTAAAATTTTATTTCTTATTTTTAATCATAGATTATAAATTATTTTATTTATATGAAATAGATAATATTTTTACTTTTTTAAGGTATCTTTTCAATACATCAGTATTGTTTCATATCAGTGATGTGGTATAACAAAACCGCTAAGCCATTACTGATCACTTGTGGTATAACAGTTATTGTGGTATATAAAGCCACATTTTACAGCCACTCTATTTTATGTGGCACGTGTAAATACCTACCAACTACCTACTGGACTATTCTTTTCATTTATTACTAACTAAGCGATTTATTCTTCAGCATGACCACTACTAACTGGTTTTATCCAGTTTTTTTCAAGTATTTTTTTTAACCTGATCATTGCCTAACACCAAATGCAATCGTATTAAAATCTGTGTATCGTGTGAAAGAGATTTTTAGTTAATTACCATTAATCATTTAAACATATATATAAAAAACTTTAAGTTAAATTTAAAATAGATATACAATGAACAATTTATCGATAGGAAAGGGTTTTGAACACGTAATGTCTGCACTTCTTACTATTATATGTATAACAAATATCTATAAATCCATACATACATATAAAAAAGCTAACAAAGTGAATTTGAAAGTGAAAAAAATTTGAAAATGAAATTAAAAAAAATTAAAAAATAAGCAAGTAGGGTAGTATTGGGTTTTTATTAAGACCAGGCAAAATTGAGTGGCATACCTTTTTGGGGCACTTTTTTGCTACCTTTTTGGGGCACACTGGGTTCTATGTCTTGGTCTTTGTTTTTTTTGTGATTTTGTAATTTTTTTATTATTATTTTTCTTATGTTCCAAATAAAGATGTTTTTTACTTTGTTTACTTTTACTAAGTTATTGTTGAAAAAGTTAATTATAGACACATTTCTTAAGAACTTGCTTATTGGGTGCTTGTTGGATTACGTCAGAAAGGTCGTTCCAGAGTTTTGTTTTATTGTGTCTTTTTTTGTTCGCACTAAAAATATATTGTTATAAAACTGTTTTTCAATTTTAAAATTCAAAAATTCAGTTAGTCTTTTTATAAGTAACTAATCGTTGCTTTAATCAGTGACTTTGTTTACCGTATCCCCAAAAAAATACCATAAACTATCAGCCATGATTTACATTTTACAATTTACAAACACATCAGAATTCTTCTTTTATTCTGTGAAATTAGAAAGGAATCCAATTATTAACTTAAGTAATAAGACAACACTCAAGAATTCATTAAAACCTCTTGCTTTCTAACTTTTCTTTTGTGAGAACTTCTCTCAAATTGTAAGTAATATAGAAAATATTACTAAAATGGTCCGTCATTCTGAAGTTATCGCGTGACCAATGAAAGTAGGGATTTATTTCTTTAAAACAGGGTTAAAGTCATGATTTTATACAAAAAACTAGCTGTGAAATCAAATATATTTTAAATATTATCAAGCCGGTATCAACTCTGTCACTCACTCTGACATCACACGTTTTATTCAACAGCCTTAAAAAGGTGTCCAACATTTCTTGTCAGAGCAATTTTGACGTTTATGCCAAAAATATATGATGTATGACATTTCATGAAATTGTATGTTCTATTCTGATAACTTATATATGACTTTTGGTTTGATATTATTCTTTTGTCTGTTATTTTTGGATGAGATATTTATTTCTTTTGTTTTTTTTTTAATATTTATACTACAGATATAATATGTGTCGCTGGAAATTCCCAAACATAGAAATAAATACAAATAATATCCAATCTCGAAAGAGTTATCTTTGGATTACACAAACATTTTTGTGGGAATCGAAGCAACGACCACTGACTCAGCAAGCATGGCCAAAAAACCACTAGCCCTATCAGCCTTCATAATAAGAATATTAAAGATTGAAAAACAATACTTAATACTATATTATATGTTGTCATAGTCAATGTCTTTTGAAACAAAATTACAACAGGAAAATAAAAAAAGTCGAATCATATAAATATAAACATAAAATACAAAATGTGCTTCTATTTTCATTTAGTTATTTAGAATATAATTAAACTGTTTAACGTATATTTTTACCTTTGTCATAGATTCTGTTGACAGCTCCAGGTTTTGACTTTTATGAAAAGCTCGGCTATTCTCGGTTCGGTTCGGTTCAGGTCAGGTTTAAGGATTACAATTTGATATTAAATCTTCAGCTTTATTATTTGAATATAACTATATATCTTAATAATAGGTATCAGGACCATTATATTATTTATCTGGGATTGGTCAAACATTTGTTTATATTATATATATATATATATATATATATATATATATATATAGGTACAATTGTCTGGCAGTACTCTCGAAATTACTATCGGAGTTCACGCTGCAAATCGATCTCCAAACTCATGAATAAGAGTCTCGAATGGGTTTGAAACTAATCGGGCAAGTTTCGATAATATTTACGTGAGTACAGACGCGTGTATATATAATAATATAAATAATAATCACG
Source organism: Mechanitis mazaeus (assembly GCA_959347395.1). Taxonomy (NCBI): domain Eukaryota; kingdom Metazoa; phylum Arthropoda; class Insecta; order Lepidoptera; family Nymphalidae; genus Mechanitis; species Mechanitis mazaeus. Next base: position 18,322,730 of record OY365747.1, read on the forward strand.
AACAACAAAAGTCTAAATTCAAAAGCAATTATTTTATAAATATACTCATATTTTTATCTAGTTATATTTAAATATACAAAAAAAAAAAACACCAAAAAGCAAGATCATGTAACTGATTAATGTACGTACCTTTCTCATAGACTTCGTTGACAGGTCGACATTTTCGCTCTTATGAGGGGCTCAGACTGAGCTCAGGCGAGCGAATAGGAAACCCAATGTTCATTTCATAATTCTGTTACAACCTTATTATTTTATGAAATCATATCATATCATTTTTCTACTTCACTATATTTTTAAATTACTTTAATAAAAATACAACTCTATTATATATATTTTTGAATGAACTTTTTATAATAAATAATAGGTAATAGATCGATCTCTTAAAGTAATATAATAATAACATTACTTTCCATTTTCCTTCCATGAAATCACTAAAATCAGAATTTTTTATCATGTTTTAACATAAAGTTCTGATGACGTCATCCTAAGTCAATATTTAACTAAAGAAAAAAATATTGACAATTAAAAAACAGTCATGTATTATAATTACTTTTAACTCATTTTGACAATTAAAAGAAACATACAAGAGTTAAATAGATATCGTGGTACGAACAAATAGAATATTATTGTATTATTGAAACATTATTAAACTACAATAGTTTTTAAGATAGGCTTACAGAAATATATTATAATTAGTCTCTGGGTTTGGTTAAAACATTGTTTGAAATACAAATATTTTAGTTTTAGGCTAGAGTCTAAACTAAACAACTTTGCTATTATAATGTTTGAATCATTGTTATAAGTAAATTCAAAATGAATTCAGATTCTTGTTTGTTTTAATTGTATTATTCAAAGCTTAAATTAAAGATTTCTATTTCATTAAGCCTACTAGTTGTACGATTCAAAAGAGTAGACTCACTATTAGAAATCCGTGAGAATATTCATAATTATTTTAAATTAATTAATTGATTGAATGAATGATTGGTTGATTGGTTAATTGATTGATTGATTGACTTATATCTTTTCCAATTTGAATTCGTATCAGAGATTACTTGTGTACTTCAATTTGAAGAGTCAGGAGTGCCTATTTTGATACCATACTTATCGAAATAAACGCTCATGGACACTCCAACTCAAAAGTTAAGGCTTCAAGGGCTCCAAACCCCAAGAAGAACCACAGAACAAAATGTGCAAAAAAAAGGTGCAAAATGTTTTTTTTTTTTTTTTTTTTTTTTTTTTATATAGATAGCCTACCATAATGACTCCACTGTGCCTGATGTTAAGCAGTCAGTGGAGTCCAAAGGTGGAGGTCAACATTCCTATTGGTGAACTACCAATATGACATGTTGACCCTCACTATGGCGGCTTCATAAGATGGCATTTCACGCCCCGCTTAAAGGACCCAAGGTGGTATGAAGAAGGAATGTTTCATAAAATTCAAAATATGGAATAGTTTTTTGCGAATAATTACATAATGATTCCCTTATAATATTGACTATATGTGCTGCATATAGTATATATTTAAACACATTCATAACTGATATATGTCTTCATATTAGTTATCATAGTTCAAGTTGGGCGTATCAAAAGTAGACTAAGACCAGTTTATTAACGATGCCTCTCACATTTACAAGCTTAAAGAATTTTAATTATAAACATATAAAAAGATAAAAATTATAGATTTCGTTGTATTTGAATTAAAAATAACATGGAAGATCTTACAGTAAATATTTCAATAAAACTATTTTTACGGATATAACTCGCGTTTATTTTACATTTTTTAATTTTAACCCAACGTAACGAGTGCTTTGCAGCAAATATATTCGCGGTAAGACGAAATCATCATCTCCAGAGAAATAGTTTTAATGAAAGGTGTAGTACTCGTGTAAATCTTAGAAAACAATAAGTTTAATATTGTTTAACCGAATATACTCATGTCAATACTATTGAACACATTACGCCGCGATTCCGCCATGCTCCGCGATCAGGACTGCTCCGAATGGGTTTAAAACTATTCAAGGAAATTTCGATAATATTTACATAAAGCTTGATATATATATAATACTATATTTTGGAATTACGAATTCTGACATGATCTTACAATGAATCAAGTTTAAATTTAAATTAAATCGAAATTCATATTAACATACTAAATTAACTCTTTAACTTAATTACTGAAGCTTGTTTGAAGTTAATCAAATCAAAAGCTGTATTTTAATGAAACAAACAGCTGTAAGTAGGGGGACAAATATTGTGGGTAAAGCGGGTTAGTTATGACATGAGTCAACCTGAGGGTGATGTAATACTGTCTAAGCATTCTCCTATTTCCTTTGAGGCGTCACTCGCAGGTCCCTTTTATGTTCAATTGAATACGATGTTGAAATTGTTTCACTTCTTGCCTTTATGCGGCTTATTTCGTTATTTCAACACCTTTAAAAGGTTCTTTTAAAAAACTAAATGTATATTGAACATAGGACGCCATTTTTATAAAATATTTTAAATTATTTATTTATTTAGCTATATTTTGTTTACTCTCATTTTTGTTACACTTTATAATATTTAGAGTCTAAAACTTTTTCCTATTACGGATACCAATCTTTCCTCTAAAATATTATATGCATTTTTGCGAAGTGAGCAACAGCATGATAGCTCAATTTGTAGAGGGACTGGGTGGTTTACCAAGGGTCGCAGGTTCAAATGCTGTGTCGCATAAACATTTCTTTCACGCTGTATTTATTTAAAAAAATAATAAGCTTGATATGGCTATATATGTTCACAGATATCAAACGTTATAATAATAGTTGTAAGAATTAGAAAAGTTAAAAGTTGCAATTTCAGGTAACAATGCTATTATTCCTAGTCTTACTGAATAATATGTTTTATAAACTAGAGTTCATTTAAAATAGTATCATGATACCAAGTATTTAGAGGCACTGTAGCGAAATGCGGCCGCATTTCTTAGTTAAATCTAAATTATTATTTAAATACAGAATAGTTTAACCTTTTGTTTTTGGTTTCTTTAGTTTTGTTGCTTCAGATTAATAATTAGCACTTATTATTTTATAATCATAAATATATAATATAGCACAGTTAAATATATGTTATACATTTGATAGGTATATATACTTATACTTACAAAATCGAATTAAGTAATTGACAATAATGAAACTGAGATAAAGATTTATAGCAAAAAATCATCAAAAAACGTTTAAGAATATTAATCTTAAAGCTGTTTCGTTGCTGATAACAAATGCTTTAATACAACATTAAGTACACGTTTTAATTTACATTAACGACTTACTTTAGTTTACAGTTCATATGAAATGGAAGTCTAATATAACTTTGTTTGTTTTAAACATCAACATTACTAGAATTGTATTTACTTTACTAGATTGCGTCCGCTTTCATACATTGTAAATTTGAAACAACACTATAGTGTGTTGTTACGAGTTTTATATTTATAATCTACACCAATGTAGTGTGAACGTTAATTTGTATGAAATAAGAATAGTCGTGCTGTCGCTAGATGTTCTTATGAGAAAAATCTTTTAGAAGAAAATTATTTTACATATTCAAAATAAAGGAATTTATAATTATTACAGATAAAAAATACGTAAATAAATAACTCTGATCTAAATATTATATAATGTTGTTATATATTTTATGTTATATCAGGTTAAAGGATAAGTCGACCTAAGTCCGTTAAGGGTGTGTAGCTTCCATAATTTCTGACTGATTTGACTTAGAAAAACCCTTCCCTAAACCTTAGCGTTTCTGAGATATTCGGTTTTTTATGTAAAATTTTCCGATGATTCGGCTATCAGATTAGATATTTTTAAAAAAAGTGAAACATATATATATATATATATACATATATACATTCATACATCTTTACTGATAGATAGATAAATCTCTCAGAATGAGAAGAATTTAATTTAAAAAGAGATTAACAAAATCGATTCAAAAAACTTATTTGGTGTTCATTAATAAAAAATGTGTAGACTTTATGAAATTCTGTGGAAATATGCTTTTAGATTTTTAAAACGTTTTAACCCACTTTTTCGTGATCCAACGTTCCAAGTACTGGGTTCATTAAAAATTTAACAGCTAGTATTATAATTAGGTATATTGGATTCGTTTGAATGTCTAATAACTATATTAAAATTTCAACCATGTTAGATATTCCTTAATCAAATTATATGTTTAAATATAGAAAAATAAAATCTATGGTTATGTATCATTATTTTATTGAAAAAAAAAAAACAGTTATACAGTTATTTTGCACAAATCAAAACAGAACCGATATTGCCGTACACTTTCGACAAGTCGGTTACACATAGAAAGTAGAACAATAAACTAAAATACAGATAAAAAAACACAAGACAATACATGTATGTTTATCATAAGCACAATGTATAACACCATAGTGTGTGGCTTGTGTTTGTAATAGAAAACTATTATTATCATCAAAAACGATTACAACATTACCCAAATAGTATATACTATATATCAAGTAGATAGGTAACAAACTGTACTTAGTTAACCATCAGAGTGGAAGTAGCTTATCCATTCCATTAAGTCAGTCTTAGAGTCGCCTTAAACGATTCAATGACTGCTATTAAACTGGAAATAGATCTGATTTCATTTGCGTTGAAGAGTTACAAAATTTGGACCTTGGGTAACTCGGGGAGCGTTTCGAATTTTATATCTAAAGCCGAAAAAAATGTACTCCAACATGATAACGTTAATTGAGAAAAATCATCATGCCGTTCAGTCTTCAGGCATCTATTGATCCAATTGATTTTAGTGAGCAATAGAAACAAATAGGTCTTGAAACAAAGAAGTTCAATGAAAATTTGGTTAAAAGGCAAATAATAGAAAAAGGTAATATAGTGTAGATCAAAGTTGAAGCGTCTCTTCGTATTAGAAGTTTTCCTTCGTTGCTAAAGATAGAAATAATGTGTTCATGTCGTAGTAGCATGCGATGGAGATTACATTTGATGGAGATATTTTGAAAGTATAAACAAAATTATATTTTGATGTAAATTAATAGTTATACATTAGTTATTTTAAATGTTAATTACAGAAACCTTAAATGTAAAGACATTTTATTATAATAGATCGAATTAATTTAAAAGAACGTGATAATTTTCATCGATTAAAATTGTCATCGATATGTATATTGCAACGTTATGATGAAAATAAAACACTATTTTCATAATAGTTAATGCTGTTTGCCAAATTTGACCCAATTACAACCAGCTCATATGGCACACATGTTAATTTTGTAGCAAACATGTGAATATTAGGTAGAATTTTTTGCTTGTAACCAAAATATTGTATAATAATTTGTGTTTGTAAAATCTTGGCCACGTTGGCCAGATATTACACAACTATATATTTTTTTAATTATATAATATTTTAATAAATTGTCCTCGTTCTTCCGTATATTCCACAAGTAACTTTTTATATTCCATACTGTAGAACTAATTATAATAAAAACTGTTTTTTAACAACAATATGTTCAAATTTTAATAAATCATAAAACCAACTCGATATTTTTAGTGATATAATCTAAAAGTTTACTACTATATTTATAATTCACAGAAATTTTAAGAATTTAGTTTAATATTTTTATGTATTACCATTATATTTCACTTTTTGACTCACTTCGATTGTAATTTTACTCAATGTATAAATAGCACTAGAAACTTAGTTGGCAAACATGTTTAACTATTACCTGTACATTTATATAATATAATATAACTGCTGTCTGCTTCCGTACTTACAATAAAATAAATCAAAACCCACAAAGCTAATGTATAATAAATATCAAGATGTTGTTTTTTCACAATCCGTCGTTTTCGCCATCTGTGCTAAGAATAATAACTGTACTTGCATTGATTAAGATCGTGGATTACAAATTAATATAAAAACATCTGACACGCGGCAATCGAGCTTGCCGCTATGAAAAACTCCTAATCGGCAAATTATAACTCGCAAATTAATTAACAAACAAAAGAAAAAAAAAAAAAATTAAATTAATTAATTAATTTTTAAATTTTAAAAAATTTAAAAATTCGAAATTTTTTTTCCATTTTTCGGTAACTTCGGCGGCCGATCTGACCACCTTCCCGTTGGACAATCAACATAATTTTGAAAAGTGAATCTTACATTTAGATGCTGATTCCAAATATATCTTTAGTTTTTCAAAATTCGAAAAATAAAATTCGACACACACACAGACACACAGACACACAGACACGCAGACACACAGACACACATACAGACAGACAGATCGGAAGGAAAAACTGAGTTTTTCGAAAATTAGCTTTCCATAATAATATAGCATGTGCACAGCTTTTGTGCATTATTACTAATGATGATGAAATATGAAATACGTATGTATGTTTTGTATGTTAGTAAGTATGTATGTATGTTATTGGAACGAAAAAATATAGGCACATCAAAAAAAAAAATTGTAATGCCTGCATTGGGTAGAAAACTCTGTCGTAGATATTAACGCCTCAAAGTAAAGATTGTTCCAGACGAAATACAATACAATACAGTGAATACATTCAAATTTTAAAAGTAACTAAATTACATAAAAGATATAAAAATTAAAACAGAAAAACATAAATTCTGTATGTGTGTGTATGACATATGTACATATATATATACATACACAAATAGTGTATGTATGTGTGAGTTTTACAAATAATATCACGGAGTCAATAACAAACCAAGAACGATTAGAATGGCCGTCCTATACGTACGTGCGGTTTTCTAACTGCTGCCGTTTTGATTGTTAGCAATTGCACATCTCTAGGGGTTGCTGGATTTAATTAAGACAACCAAACTAAGAAATATTTTTTCAGACACGAAGACAAGTAATGGCTTTCATGTACCAAACTATTTACTATAATGAAAATATTTTATTATGATATTATTAATAATGAGAAGATATAATAAGAGATATGAAGTCATAACTTATATGCGGAGATATTTAATATATTAATATAGTTTTCTGGGTCTTATACTATGACACTATGTTATGTCTTTCATGTGGTCCCTTTGATCTTTTGACAATTCTAACATTAGATTTAAATTAATCCTGTACTTTAAACCTTGTTTATAATTTGGTTTTGTTTTGTTTTTTTTATACGTAAACAGGTTTTAAGTAACATTTATAATATAATATAAAATTAGGAATAAAACGGTCTTAAAATATAGTCATATATAGTCATATTATGTTTATTAATTCAAACAAATATAGAAAATAAAATGACGATGTGAGCAGGATTCGAACACACTACTTCTGGAAAATCGCTCTACGTAATCGTACGTCTTTTAAGAGCGACAGGACTTTTTTCCAGGTTCCCAGTTTCCCAGGTTCGGAGTTCGAATTCTGCCGTATTCATAAATTTGGCATTCTATATTTCTTTTAAAAACTTCTTTGAGAATAATAATATAATAATAATAATAATAATAGCTTTATTTATTCCTTACAGTTACATTAAGTAGTTTACTACATTCTTTGTTGTGTTAGTACTTTTACTTATTCTAATGTTAGTTTTATTTTAAATTAATTAGTTGGTACTGTAAGGACCGCTCTGGTGGTGAAAGCCTCCTCCATTTCACTCCACTTGACTCTGTCTCTAGCTGGTCTGTGCCAGGCTATTCCAGCCGTGACAACTATGTCATCACTCCATCTTTTGAATGGCTTTCCTTTTCGCGATTCTTATATATAGGGTACCAATTTGTGATAATTTTGGATAATTTGTTCTCTGATGATCTTTGTAGGTGCCCAGCCCATTTCCACTTTTGGGACATAATGGTTTTTGATATGTCCTTCACTTTAGTGATTTTCCTGATATTCTTAATTCTCACTTTATCGCTTAGCTTTATGCCCAAGAGACTTCTTTCCAAGCTATTATGTGACACTTTACTCTTATTGGTTTGTTTCAGTTGCAGCGGCCATGTTTGGGAAGCCTTGGCTTTCAGTGTAACTGGGAGAGTACTCTTGAATACCTCTTTCATTGCCAAATACTTGTTCCATGTCATTTTGATTCTTCACTCTACCTTTATCGTTACATAATTTGAAAGATATTAAAAGTATGTGTAGTCTTCGACGTATTCAATTTCTATCGAATCTGATCTCAGCGTTATAGCATGGCTATTTGTCATTACTTTAGTCTTCTCCCTATTAATTTCTAGATCTACCTTTCTACTCTGTATACTAAGTGACTCTATCATGTATTCCATTTCTTTTGGGTCCTCTGAGAGCAGTACTATATCGTCTACAATATACGAGAGGCGAGTGCCATATTGACTTGACTTGAACTTGACTGGGAAAAAAAAGGTATAAACATTCCTTTTTTGCTTCCCAGTCAAGTTCTCTAAAGATATCTTCCAGTACTGCAATGAAAAGTTTTGGAGATATACGATCTTTGAGAATATTATATGAAAAATAAATAATTTAATTTTACAAATTTATCTTATGAAATAAAGATATCATATTAGATGTAATATTATAAAACAATAAATTTTATCCAAATCTTTAGAACAGTTAAATAGAACAGAAACTTACATCCTTCTATTTACATGTGAAATACAGACAAAGTTTCAAACTTATATAAAATATTTGCTGTGTTATTACCAAGTCTTTCTAAATGGATAATAAAAAATGGCGAATATACTACGAATTATTCGCGTGGTTCATTACGGACCCAGTTAATACTTAGTTATTAAATTTAATGAGATAGAATTTAATTTTAAACAAGTAATGTAATATTATCTATTGTAATTATTTTGCTATGCTTGGAGCTAAATATTCTCCAAGTATTGATTACTAATATTTGATGAACTATAACATTATTAAGTGGTAATAAAATCATCGATAACTCAAGACACCGAGATTAATATAAATGACTTTAATGATTCATTTTGTTTTTATTTTAAATAATGTTTACTTTTTAAAAATTGCTGCTAAAAAGGCAAGAGTAAAGAGACATACTTATATTTTAAAGTACTAAGATCAATTGATTGGACAAATTTAAAAAAAACTAGAATGTTAATCTTATTATATTTTTAATAATAACTTCGGACTTCATATGAGTTTTTATTGGTCACGAACTATGAATCGAAATGTCTATAAATTATATTTTATCGCATATTCAGTTGTGGTAAAATGAGTACAGTAGGAACAAAATAACTTATAAAACAGTAATCAATTCCCGGCAGTATAAAAGATCATCGTCACTTGAGAACGGCTCGACAGTCGACCTATTTGGCTTTATTACTTTGTTGTGTTCGCAACTGTCAGAACAAGGTCTGTATGGTAGAAAATTTGTTGAAAATCAAAAGGGAAATTCGGGAATTTGTGTTATGATTGAAAATATCAAAATGTTACGTTTACTTTGACAGTTTGTGCTGAGTAACTGACAGTCAATGCCACCAGAGACGTTTCATAAAAAAAAATAAAAACACGCCTGACATTTAACTTTACCATTAACATTACCATTCGCTTGTAAAATATAAATATTTACAAATAATATTATAAAAGTATGGAAAATTGTAGGAAAATAATGTATAACATAAATAGGTAGGTTATTTTGTTAACCCACAACTCCATCTGGTGGGGATTACTTGATAGATCTGTCTTAATTAACTTGTAGCCCTTCAGACTTGTCATCTCCGATCCTTCGATACACGCACCCTAATTCCAACGGATAAATATATTAATTGATGTTCCTATTCACGATTTGAAACTTAATTGGCTTTTAATTTAATTAAAAATATTATTATATATAATTATCCGGTTGTATGATACTTCGTAATTACTAACAGAATTTAATCCACTAGTTTCGAAGCCATTCGGGGTCCTTAGCGGAATCGCGCCGTGAACGAGAGTTCACGAATTATATATAATAGTAAAATAAATGAAAATAATATACAAAACTAATAAACAATTACTTTTAATCAATTTGATCAATATGTATATAACCTAGTTAGTATATTTGTTCACTTTTCAAATATTTATTATTTGACAAGCGATGACACTTATTACTTGTTTATATTCACTTATATACAAACAAAGTGCACAGCAAATGTATTACAAATATTTTGTTAGCGGGCGGTGTATTTTGAAAGCTCCGAGGTAACTCAATCGATGTTTTATGCAACTCTCAAACGTTTCTATATAAAATACATTACGGTCTGTTTTTTGCAATGTTTTTTATACCGTTTGAATATTCTTTTTTAAAAATATATATGAATTTCGAACTGTCATGTCATGTCATTTTTTTAACGAGTTAGTAAACAATCGATATCGTATATCGAGTAGATGTGACAGTAATAATGTATGTATTTTAATAAGGAAGATAATCGATTTTTCTTATTACGATTAACGATATTGCTCATTTACTAATATAATAGTAACTCAGTTATATCTATAGCAGCAGCTGCATAACCGACCTGTTTGAAGAGAGCTAATATTAAACACAATGGAGTAATATGTTAGGATTCTGGAGCGCGGTCATTATTTATAAGTTAAGAGTACATTAAGTTTTCAACATGTCCTCTAGCAGTTACTATAGATAAGAGAATTTAAAGTTTAAATATATAGCGTAACTCATTTTGAAAATATTATTTATTTTAAAAACGACTGTATTTTTCTGTATTGCGCTTAATATTTATGAAATCAATTATGCATATTTTACAAATAATCGATATATATTTCGACGAACTATTAATAAGATCTTCAAGTAAAATATCAATGAGCTATTATTATTATATAGATACCAATGAGTTTTAAATTTGAATACACTTAATACAGCAATGACAAGAATATATTTATTTCATTATCTGTCAAAATATCATTAAACTGTCATCTGTCATATCAAATTGTCATTATATTATAAATATCCAGCTATCAATTTATTTATGATTGAAAACTCTGACTGAATTGAAACTATATTTTGATCAATTTGAACAAGAATTGGGACATTGTTATTTGTATCTAGAGCAATGCTATCGATTGAGTTTCGAATAAGATAGCCTTTGTACATTGTTATAAAAACTGTTAAATAAATATACAATAGAAAATTTATTCATGCAAGCAGGTTCAAAGCCGCGATCTTTGGAAAACCTTTCGGCTAACAATTGAGCCATCGTATCTCAGGTTGCATTGATTAATTTACTATTCTATATTAAACTGTCTACATCAAGACGAAGTGATAAATAATTTTGCCTATGTGTTAAAAATATCATTTTATAGTCTATTATTAGTAAATGACTCGAATAAGGACTCCGAATGGGTTCAAAGCTAGTCAGTGTTTCGATAGTTTTGAAGTGAGTAAATTCGGTTGATTACTAATATATTTTAATATAATAGTATAATTTTATCAAGAAATGTTAAACACAAAATCTTGGCTCATTGAGTGAATATTTTCGGTACAGATTAGGTACAGTCAACATTTTGTATCATCACTGCGCGGAAACTAACTTTAATAATAAGTATACTAAATGAATATTTAGAGTATACAAATATATATTGACAGTAGTCAACATTTTGTACTGTCACATCACAAAGCCGTATCCTCACTTGTTGCCAGTTATATCCGGAAATCATATTTCACGTCCGTATTTTAATATCGGATATTATTTATTCAAGGCTTTCCATTTTGCTCGCAATACCCGAAATATAATGATAAATAAAAACGTTGTTTGAATTGTTTTATTTACTTGCTTTTAATATTTTATTTATTTTGAATCAATAATTGATATTTGAAGAGGCTATATTTTATTTTTATTGCCAAAATGTATCTGTTCGGCAAATATAAGTGAAACAAAATTGTTTTATATACGTTTTGGTACAAAAAGGTAAAAGTAAGATTGTTGAAATATCACTTTAAGATCGCAGATATATTCTTCTTTTAAATGATTTGCCAATCTCGAAGTATCGAATTCTACCAGTGTCAAGTCAATCATGAGAGCATTACTTTAAATTTTAATCGGATATTTTTGTATACACTATCCCGATTCCTAAAACGACACAAAATGTTAAACCATCACAATTGTTAGAATATATAAAATTTTAATTTATAGTTTTAGTTTATTATCATTAATAAAGTTACAAATATCTGATCATAGACTGAAACAATGCGATGTCAATTTAAACAACGCTTAAAAAGTTATAAAAATTAAACGAAATTAAATTAAACTTAATTTTTAACGAAACTTATTTGTTTAAAACAAACAATTCATATCGTCGCCATGTTGATGTTGTTGTGATGTTCCTATCTAAGCAAAATAAAAGTGGATTTTTTTTGAGATATAAATATTAAGTGAAACGTGTATATCTTTAAAATAAGCTCTTTGGACTCTTTACACGTCACCGTGCATGAAGTCGTTGGTTTTTGACACGTTTAAACGAAAAGTAAATTATAATTTTAAATTTAAAAATATTAAAGTGTGATTCAAATACTGGTTTATACCAGCATTCGAATCACACTTTAATATTTATATGCTTATGCATAAAGCTATAATATTTTAACACGTTTTAAATTAACTCACTTTAATTTGTTAAGTTAAAAGTTAACAATTGAATTGAATTATCTTATCTGTCAAATAAAAGCCTTAAAAGCTTAAACAATTTTATTTTATAATATTTTATTTATTAAAAAGTAGCTTTTATATTTATATTTACTAATGTGTTACATAAAAATAATATTATAAAAAATTTATATTCTATGAAAGATGTCAAAGAGGACTTAAATTCTTCAAAAGAATTTCATGTCGTACGTTCTTTTAACAGATGCAAAGGGATGAGGGGTCTTTAAAAAACATTTGTACCGTATTCTCTTTTACTTCATAATCTCTTAGTCTAGTTTATTTGGAACTCTTAAATAATAACTAATTCAAAGTGTAGATAAAACTTGCAAAGAATAAATGTTAAATAATTTATGATTGTCCGAAAAGCAAATATACTTATCGTTAATTATATTATTTTATAAAAGTTTTATTTCTTTTTGACTTAAAATGATTTATTATAGATAAGTATGGTTATATCTTTCAGGACGTTTCCTTAAGTTTTCCTATTACAGTCTCAAAAGTATCTTGACACACAGCAACTTACCATTTTGACAAGCTGATCCGTTTTGATTTGTATTCAGTCAACAGATAAACAATTTGAAATGAGTTTTATTTAAATATTTCTTATCTACAATTATAAATAAATGTATAATGCAAAATTAACCAATATGAATAGGATTCGAAATCTCTACCTTTCGGAAGCCGTCCGTCATTCTACCAATTGAGTTATCGGGTCACTGCTTGTAGGTATATAATACTAAATACATTGAATTGAAAATTAGTTAAAATAATAAATTATATAATAGCTATGCTCTGACCTTGTTTATATTGATTCTATTATATAAAAACCATATGCTATTCGATATACACAACAATTAAAACATTGCTATTATATAATTAATTATTTTAACTATTTATATATATAAATTAATATAGAATACTAATAGCCTTCAAGATGTTTCATAAATAGAGCGTGAAGTAACCTAGTTTAACAAAAGAGTCTTTACAACAAAACGTAAAACAGAACCGGGTTTTCCCTAATGGCATTCTCAACAGAAGTGACCCGTTATGTATTGTCGCTTAAATGTGGTTTTACATATTATTATTATAAGATTTATCATTTATTGTAGACCAAAAATGGACGTATGTCAACATTTTTCACATAAAATTAAATATTTACATAAATTTAAGTATTGGTAAACAAAATTTGGAATTATCCTTTAACAAAACGAGAAATAATATAATATATGGATTTAAAAAATATTAAATATTCTTCATTTTATCAGTATAGTTTTTATTTTTATTGTATGTATTACTCTTACATGAAAATAATTATATAGTAATTATACATTATTACTATAATATTATTTTTAAAAAATCACGGCTATTATATCTTATTTAACATAAACAAACATGTTATATATACAAACAAGCAATTGGAAATTTCTCTTTAACTGTAATCTCCCCCCCCCCCCCCCTCTCTGGAGATTACTTTGCGCCTATTGCAATCGAGATTAGTAATTTTCCGATTCCCGATCCAATAGAGCGATAGAATCTGTTAGAGTCCTATTGCTTTTATTTCCGCTAATTATTTCTTACCAGATAGATTCCAGACCTGAATGTGTCTTTAAAGTGAAAATGTATATTGATAGTGTACATCATCCCTGAAAAGAAATAAAAGCGTTTATTGATAGTTTATATCAGTCCTTAAATGAAATAACCGCGTTTTGATTTAAAAAAAAAATCAACAAATATAAGTCAGAAAATATTTGAGCTTGTAAAAACAATTTTATTTCCTTGTTTTGTACTGGGATTTATTAGAGGTGAAGAAAGCTTTAAATTTACTGTAAACGCCGACTTTACGTTACGCCCCCGCACGTTAACAGTCAATTTGGGAGACTACAAACTTTAAGAAATGGGAAATGCAAAACAATGGTTGATATTCTTTTATTTATAACTCTTTAAAGTCTTCACAAAATTTGTAATATATGTAAGGAATTAAATCTGTAACTCTGTGGGAGTTTGATATTATAAACGTTATAAATCTAACCTTATATATTTTATTTCGGATTGAGTTGTTACTTTAAAGGATTTGGAATGTTTCTATCGCGTTAATTGCTTGTTGGTTCAGGCCTTGCTTTTTAAATCAAACGGTATTTTAAGGAAACTTTAAGGGTTACTTGTAATGTTATATATTAACGCCAGAAAGCATGTCTTGGTTTTTTAACTTCTCTCTAAGTTTAAATGGTTTTTAATTCCTAATAATATAAATAATAATATACAAAATATCTGTGAGAGAAAATTTGGTAAAGAGAATAAATAGTACTTGTATTATCTTGATTTCTGTATTAAGTTTTCTCTAAGTTTTAATAGTTCATAATTCCTAATTAATAATAGTAATAATTGTGTTTTGAGAATGTTGCAATTATTAAAAAATCAATTTTTTTTCTCACTATGTAGCTGTGAGAGCAAACTTGGTAATGAGAATGAATAATTGAGCTGAGCGAAGCGAAGCTCTTTACTACCCAAATTTTCAACTCTTTGTTACCCTACTCCTCCTTCAATTTACGAGATACGCGCATGAAATTTTGCACACATGCGCATAATAAGCAAAACTCGGTCTGGATTGAAAATCAGCCGAATTGTAATTTTAGTTTTAGAGATAATTGATAAAATGTGTCCCATATAGTTAACACATATAACGTTTTTATTACGCGCGCGCTGCGTCGCGAGGCTAACCCCGCAGGCGTGGACTTAGTACTTACAATATTTCGGTTTCTGTATTAAGTTCTCCATAAGTTTTAATGGTTTTTAGATAATTCTTATAATAATAATAACATTTCATTGTTAAGAATTTTGCAATTATTAAAAAAGTCCCAATATATTTTTGTCTTGCTAAGTAGCTTCGAGATCAAATTTAAATTGTTTTAACAAGAATTCTTGGTAATGAGAATAAATAATACTGGTAATGTCTTGGTTTCTGCATTAATTTTTCTCCAAGTATTAATGGTTTAATATAAATCTTAAGATAGTATTATTCTAGAGCTGACAAAGATAATGTTAAGAAGTACTCATTTATTTAAAAACTATATAAACTAAAAATAAACTTAAAAAATGCGAATATGAGATATATTATTAAATATATTATTCGAATCAACAAAAAATTCTGCATCCAATGATCCGGGCTTAAATTTTCTATGAAATTCTTTTGCTTATACCTTTTATTGACATTTGTAAAAATTATAATGTCTTGTCTCTGGTGAGAAGTTGCATTTTTCGAGATATCACAAGATGGCTATTTTGCGTCGATATGCATATCACACTTGATAATAATGTCGTAATTAATAGCAAAAGTTTTACTAAAATGGAATCAAGAGGTTCCAAGTTTATACAAAACCACTAATAAGATTATGAAGGTATCAACATAATTCATATCATGATATTATATCTTAAGTTGAGGGATACGGTGAGGAAGGTGTTATTGAACATTTTAATATGAGATCATGAAATATCAGAAGCCTTATGAATGACTTCGCAGAAAGAGGAATTTCATATTAAATTAAGGCGTTTGAAGCGTAATAGGAATTTGATGACTTTTGTCCTCAATAAAAAAAATTTAGGGTTACCTTAGGAACCTACATAACTTTTGCCTACCTGCCTCCCAAAATATAACAATATATAGGCAAACGAACGAAAAACATAATGCTTCTATTTCTATAACAGAATATATAACATTTTTCTTACACTTTTAAACTATCAGTGTTTCTAATCATAACTGCCTGCCTTCTAAAATATTACAACAAATAGGTACTATATATATTTCTGTAAAAACAAAACTTTTTTTTCAAGAACTTTTAATTTGTCAGCAATTCTGACAATATGATGTCTACCTACCTTCTAAAATATTACAACAGATAAGTAAAGGAACAAAATATATATATAGATACAAAAAGGGCATTTTTTTTCCAAATAAAATATATAAAATTTTCCTAAGGTCTTTAATTTGTAAGAAAATTGCCGAAGTAATTCTGATAATCCAGCAGTTGATTTACGGCTGTTACTCTACCCTTAACCGTGCAATCGGGGCAATGGGGTCGAATGGCAACACCATCGTTAACACGACAAATTAGTTAATTTAGGCTTGAAATAGAATTGTTTTAGAAATGTTTTACTGACATAAATATATAACAAACATTTGAAATAAAACTATTTTTAGTAAGTAACTCTTAAACCTCGTTGTCGTGAACACGGCTGCTGCAAAGTATTCGAAACATCGGGTTAAAATTAAAATATAACCACAATTATAAGTGAGTTTAATCCGTAAAAAAATAGTTTTATTTGAAATGTGTAATCGTGAAAATCTAAGAAAATACAACGATAAACATGCTAAACTTTTTAAATAAAGTTCCGCAAAACTATGCCAAGGGTACAATTTTAGGGGATCATATCACCCACCTGTAGAATTTCAAGTTAACATCTATTGAATTCCCAGACGTACTTCTTAAATAGAATAGACGGAAATAGATGTTGTGTAGTTTTTATTTTTATTTTCCGGCACCATTTTTACGAATCCCAATACATAGAACTAATAACAACAATACTTCTGTTATTTATTATAATTTTATGTAAAGAGTAATTATAATTAATTAATTGTAATAAACCAACAATATACCAAATAAACGGATACATAAATTTATCTAATGATACTTATTTCAGCGAGAATTAAAGCTGAAGTCAAGTCAGGTAAAATATTATTAACTCCTTGGGAACGAATATAGCACAGTTAATGTTTATTCTTATATACAATATTATATATTTATCTACTAGGAACGAGAACCAGATCTCAATTTTGACTCGCTGCGCTCGCAAAATCTCAGTATGTGTTAGCATGTTAAGCGAAGCGAGGCACGAACAGCACCGAAGCTGCAAAAACGTCGAAGCATTCTGTCCACAACTATTTATCAAGATGAGACACATTATTACATTTTTTTAAAAATATATTTTGTAAAAACACCAACAGACTTATGTCTCTCAGTGTGCAAAATTTGGAAATATTGGGATATACCGTTTTTGATTGATGCTTGCACAAAGAATGCAGAAAAGTCTCTCATAGAGAACTTCGCTCAATTATTATCTCCTTGGGGACGAATATAGCGTAGTTAATGTCTATTCATATGTACAAATATAGAACGCATTTACATTATATATTTATATATAAGTCCTATTATATAGAAATTACCTTTATATTTTCATTTACTACATAATATATCAAGAACATAAACCTATCAATGTAAAATAAATCCTCAATGGTACAGTTAGGCAAGACAGAGAGTAGAATTGAATGTATTTCCTCCATTTAAGTTGGAACTAAGCTTAGGATTCATTACTTTAATGGGATCACAAAGACACGTTCTTATACATCTTACGTTTTTATAGAATTAACACACACACACAAACATACACACACATACTACAACTGTGAGGCTTAGCTTTGGAAAGCCTTTACAAGAAAGGTTTTCCGAGAATTCCTAGCATTATTTAATACAACACTGGAACAGTGTCACAGAGTTTTTTTTTCAGACTCATATACTACGGTTTGGCAAACAGCTTTTACATTTCAAAGTAACGTTTGAACGATAAGTCGGGAACTTTGTATTTGTTTTTGTAAAGCTTTTTAAATTTCTGTTTTCTTACACTTTCGCAAGCTGTTTGCGTATGTGTGAGTAGTTTTTACATTTACTATTTTTATCTCACATTTTGTCTCGCTTTGCAGCAAAGTACAGAATTATCAAATACTAGCTTTTATTCGCGTTTTCACTCAAGTTCGAGTGATTTTATTTACTACTAGGTTTGTGGCCCAATTTTGGCGTATCGGGATTCTAAAAAGTGGTGTATTTTTAGTTGATTCGGCAAGATGTTTAATGCACTGTATTATATAGATGTTTCTATGCAACAGTTTTAATAAAATGTACGGAGAAGTGAAAATTAAACAGTGAAACAAATCAGTTGTTATGTATAGTTTGAATAAATGATTAAAGTAACAAAAAATAGTTTTTATCGTTACTCGTGAAACTGTCTTTAATAATTAGAAGGAATTTTTCCAGGCCATCAGGTAGTTTCAAAGATTAGTCCACTTACACAAACAAAGTTTAATATATGCTATTTTTTAATGAATAAAAATAATGTTAATACATATTTATCCAAACTATTCAAAATATATATAATACGAAGTATAAAGTATACAGAAATCTCAATCAATTCAAAAAGGATTATTAATTATAGTATAGTAGTAAATATATAAAGTATATAAAATATTTAGTTATGTACAACTAATATCATCACATCGTCTATTTTTTATTAAAAACTGTTACATTCATAACTCGTCACAAAGTTACCACTTGGGAAATCTATACCACATTGTGTGGAATAGCAGTGTACACTTATTGTTTTGATACACAAACGGTAGAATTACCAAAATATATTATTAAAAATGTGTTATAAAACAGCATTTTAAATTTAAACTTAATTAACCTGTGGAATAATATCATACTTGGTATATCAAAAATGTTTATAAGGCATTTTTAAATCAATAAATATTTTGTAATATATTATCTATTTTATCACATTAAAATAAACCAAAATTTAAAGGACTTAATGCGCTTATAGTTCTTTGATTTAATATCAATATATATTTTTTTTGTATTGTTTGTTTGTTGATGTTTTCTTACATCTATTATTATATAGTTATTAGCTAGCACTAGGCTAGCACTAAGCCTAGCGAATAATAAGTATATATAATATATATAAGTATATATTTACATTATGTATCAGATAGTTCAGGTGAGGCAGTAATGAAATGACATTCCCTAACGTATCGATCGCGCACAAATAGCTCGCTGTCCGCCTCTCCGTCCTTTGTACACGGAAACACCGCAAATGTGTATTGAACTACCCTTAGTGTGTATTAATAATATTTAAAACTAAAACAATATTGTATGACATAGCATAACGTTATGGCAATATTATATATTAATAGAATTATTATTAAATAGATTTTAAAACAAACGATACAGGTAAGATTTAAAGCTGCAAACTCTGGGAATCTGTTCCGTCCCTCAACTACTAATGCCAAGGTCCCAGGATCGAATCGTACTCGTATCAATTATTTTATTGTTTAAGAAATAAATTTTACTAAAAAATTGGGACTCAAACTAATCACTGGTAAATAAGATATCTATCTACGCTTTACAAAGACGTGTAATAGATATAAAATAAAACGAACTCATATATTTATAATAATAATATATTCACACACATGAACACTCACACACACATTTATTACACTTTGACAAAACGTACCATGATCTTCTCCAAGGCTGAAATAAAGGCTGATTGTAATAAAGAGAATACTTAATAAGTGAGTTTTAATCTCTTATCAAAAATTACTAGGGTTTCGAGAAACCCATTAACCCAATTAATAGCAATTGGATATTAGGTACCTATTTACTTTAAAATATTATTACATTTAATGATTATTACATTTTTTTTATTGATTGATTCATTGTTTTCATATTGATTATATTATTATTTTTAAATTAGTTCATCAAGTACTTGGATGACGGTCGATTTATATAAAAATAATATGATATCTTAAAGTTCTCTTAGAAATTACTTATTTCGTTTGTATTTCTCGTATAAAAATTATATATCTTTATTTTTTTTTTGCAACAAATTCAAATTAAATTTATAAAGGCAATTAAAAAATAAAAATCAGTGTAAAAAATAGTCACACAAAATATATAAAAATAACAATGTCATAAAATTTTATTTTCTTAACAAAACCCCTATTTCAATAAAATATTGTTTCTAGCGATTTTGTCTACCTCAGCTGAAACAAGACGTCATCTATCGTTATGTTAAATTATTATAAATATACATGTTTTTTATTTACATTCTTTAATATTAATTTACAGGAGAAAAAAAAAATAAACGTCAAACCGATCATTAAACAAAATCCATATTGATACTCTACGTTCTGCAAAGTGTTGATAGTAAACGCTTTTAAGGATTTTCTAAGCTTTTCGTTATGTCAATTGTAATTAAAAATAGTGACTTACATAACACATATTAGCAGGATAAAAATATTATGACATAAAATACATTTTACAGCATGCTGTTGTATTACAACAGCGTCTTCCTTGCGTATTTTTTGTGTATAATCTGTGATGTTTCATTACTGCCACATCGTCCATGTTATAACTACAGAAAGGTTTTTAATTTTGTACATTATATTTAATTTACAATTTATCTTAAACAGGACGAAAAGGGTTTCAAATAAAATTTAAATTAATTATGCATAAAATATTATGAATTATTAATGTGCCTAAAAACGCAAAAACAGAACAGTTTTCTCTTTTAAAAGCAATAAGTCACCGAAAAGATTGATTTCGATCGATAATCGCTAATATTAAAAACTCGACCAATTTCTAAGTATATACGTGGTTTGTCCGTTACAGAATCCGAGTGACCATAATTTTTCAAAAACTTTATTCTTCTAAAAGTAGTTTTTTTTACACATTGATATACGTTGTGGTCAATTTCTGACTGCAAATTTAAATTTGTAATAGCTGAAGAAGTAAGTAAAATAATAATAAACGAAGACAAACATTTTGTTTTTGTTGATGTTATTAATGTTCAAAAAAATATAATTTAATTAAAATAAAATTATATAAGATAAATTCGGCTAAATTGATTGATTTGAATTGATCATAAATTTAATAGTCATTAATAAATAAGTAACTGAGAAATTGTGTCTTGTTGTGTGGATAAATTATTGGTCATCAATATTTATAATAATAAAGACTTTGCTAAAAAATCGTGATGTGAAATGAAATTAGCAAAATGTATATAGTCTAAATAATATTAACTATAGCTTACTATAAAATAGTGTCCTTTGTAATCAGTAAAACAAAAGTGACAGGCAACTATTTTAAGTAATCTGCATAATATTTAATCATATTATGCAAATTTTATTATGAAGAAATATATTTATTTCAGAAATTGACATAACATAACATGAAATCCGTTTTAATAAATAATAATAAATTTGATTATAAATGAAAAACACATTCAGACAAATGGTCTTAATCGAAAACCGAAATCTAAAAACAAAATAAGTAGTACTTTTTCCAAATTAGGTACACTTTTCTAATTTATATTCTTGATAAGTTTACAATATTTCATTAAAATCCGTTGAGTAGTTAAAGAGCGTAATCAAGAAACAAACTCATATTTACACCTATAATACTAAGTTATATAAATTTTAGTCCATAAACTTCGGTCTGGTCAGGTTTGATATTTCGGAAATGAGAAACATTCTTTTAAAAAAATGTAATATATATTTTTTTCTAATTACTTACAATGGGTAATGATATACTTCCAAAAAAAAAAATAAAAAAATCAAATCATTATATCCAGATGAGCGCTAGTAGCGCCAAAAGCACCACAATTTACTATTACATTTAGATATATAGTGGTTAAGATAAATTAAAAAAAAAAACTATAAATATATTGATTTTATCTATAAAAAACATTTGATAAAAAGAGACTTATTATTAGTCGTAGACGTTAAATATTGTTCATACATACATTTTTTTTTTATTATGAAACTAAGCAAATTTTAAACTAAAAAAGCCGCCATAAATATTGCAATGATGTAATTTATGTTCTCTAAATAAATATATTACAACAAAAACCACTTAAATAAAATCATTTTCATTAAATAAAAATCATAAAATTGAACTGACAGGCCGATAGGGTGGGGCATCGACGAAGGCGGCGCTTCTAAAGCGCATGCGTATTCGACATTTTAGAATCAAAGTACCATAGACAATTTTTTGTAGTCTGGCACTTTATTCTGCGTTTTGTTTGTAGGTTATGTTTTAGTCGTCAATTGTCAAAATTAAAGTTAAGTGTTTTTTGTGGTATTATTTGGAGAATATGTTACAAACATAATTATTGCCAATGGTGTCCCTGTGAATAGTGGTTGTATTTTGAAGCACCTGTAAGATATATAATATTACGACACCAATGGCCGCACAGTTGAAACTGTTTAGTACTATTTGACATTGAGTCTTGAGATGAGATTGGAATACAATAGTCGATGCGCATATCTTCTTTTTGAATTATTATTTCAAGTTGAGATTTCAATATAAAACGTTGTATAATATATGTAACAATACAAAACATCAACCAACCTACATTAAAATGACGAATCAGTTATCAGTTTTGAAACTTTACAATGCAGTGGTCGATGATGTGATAGCGGGAGTACGAGATTGTTTTCTTGATGATGGTGTTGATGAAACAGTACTACAAGAGTTAAAACAGTTATGGAAATCAAAATTAGCTGCAAGTGGGGCAATGGATCCCCCACATCCAGACCCACCGGTGATGCCTCCGCCGCCAGTGTTACTTCAAAATTTTGCTAAAGCTAATGGCAGCAATATTTTACCTAAAAGAGCTCCAGATATGGCACAAAGTTCGAGTCATTCTGGATTAGAGCATGGTGGTCCCCCCTCAAGTATAGCGGGTGCTCATCCTCACCATGTTATAGACCCAAATAACAAAGTACCTGTGCAACTGACACTCCCCGCTCAGCCCGGTGTGCCTGGTTCTCAACCACGTTCATTTACCATTCAAATTCCTGCATCTGCTTTAAATGGAAATAAACTTCACCAAGTTTTGACTGGCCCAATTATTAATGCAACCATCAGTTTGCCACAGCCTTTAGCTGCTACACTTTTACAGCAACATATAAATTCTACTTTAGCAGGACAGCAGAATGAATTTGATGGAGGTGGGGGAGGTAGAAGTGGTGCAGCACCATTTTCTCTTGATGGAGCATTAGATTCTTCTGATGATGAAGGTTCAATTGTTGGTGATGGCTCTGAGGATGGTGGCGGTGATGAGGATGAAGATGAGGAATCTGCAGAAGAAAGAGCAGAAGAGGAGGAAGAGGAGCGAGATGAGAGTGGTGGTGCAGAGGAGGAGCCTCTAAATTCAGGAGATGATGTCTCTGATGAAGAACCAGGTGATATGTTTGACACTGACAATGTAGTAGTTTGTCAATATGATAAGATCACACGCAGTCGTAACAAATGGAAGTTTCATTTAAAAGACGGGATTATGAATTTATCAGGAAAGGATTATGTCTTTCAAAAAGCTAATGGCGATGCAGAATGGTGAGTTGTGAATATGCAAGATGTGTCTATACAAAGTATGTGAGGATGATTACCAGGGAAAAAAGACTGGTGAAAGACTACTAAAAAAATGACTGTTTACCCACATTCTATATAAATTTCAAGTGTATGTAACAAAATTTATTAGTTTTATTTAATCTACATCATAGATTTGGATTTATCATAATTTTTAGATTTGAATCTTTATATTTTAAAAACCTTCAAGGTGACAGGTCTTTGTTGATAAATGCTCATGAAACTTGTATAAAGACGAGAATTGTAAGGGTGACCATCATGAAAAAGTTTCAATGCTTGGTGCAGACCTTGTGATGTAAATTTAATGTAAAATTGTATGGTGGTGTGTTCGCTCTAGCTTTACTGGAGTAAAAAATAGTTTTTAACATTCTAAATTGAATACATTTTTCTATGCTTAATGCAATGAACTAAGAACTATTCTAAACTATGACATTTATTCTTGGAAAAACTAAATGGCATGAGATTTGGTATTTCATTGTTGGCTGAAAGGTTGTTGTGACATATAATATAAAAAGAAATATGTTTGTAGAAATCACCATACATTTCATTTCAGTTAATAAAAATTAATTATTACTATTAATTTTAGTTACTTGTATTTGTATATCAAAATTATCATTATCATTATTTGGGTAACATATATAAGTATGTTATGAGTTCCTTGTATAATATTTTGAAAATGAGTAATTGTAACTATGGACATTTGGATTCCTAAATGCACAAATATTTCTGTTTTTAATTTCATTTCTTAACACATACTAAGGTAAATTGATTTTGTGATATAATTATGTTAAACAAAATGCCAATATTGTTATATTCAGTAGCTGAAAACTGCTTGTAAAATCACAGCAGTACTTTAGTTATTACTCAGATACAATAAGTTACTTATGTGATGGAGTTTGATGAAAATGGTCATTATAATAAAGTATGTTGCATTAACCTGTTTTTTTATTGACCTTTAGAACATAAAATATAAATTATTAGTATTAGCACAGTTTGTTTTTTATATTCTAAACTGATAAAATAATACATACAATAAATGAGATATATTTTAAATAATTTTTATTGACACAACAAATGTTTTACATTAAGTTGAATTTATGATTCTATTACAATAATACTTCAGTACTAAAGCACCAAAAACTCATTTTCTTTTAAGAACAGGTATAAAGTAAATACGGAATATAGATATATTTAAAATCAAGTTTGTAATTGAAGAACTAGATCATTCTAGTGCACTCATATCAGGAATAACAGGAGCACTTAACCATGTGAGCTATTGTAACACTTTTTAAAATAATATTTACAGTATTAAAAATAAATTTAAAATATAATTCTATTCACTGCAGCCTTGTCATATATACATATGGTCTGTTACATAGACAAATGTTCTTTATTTATCTAAATAATATATATTTTTTTTGTAAAAACTTTTTCTTAATTTTATTTAAATAAACAGTAATTGGCAATTGAGTAAGAAATAAAAATTATTAAAAAAATATATTTTTGTCATAATAGTACAAATAAAATATCCCGTCACTATGTAATGAGGGTCCTAAATAAACTTATTTGAACCTAAGATTTATGCAGGTGTCTAGATTGTCACACTTTATTATCTGTGCTGTTAGTGCTACAGGCTGTAAATTATCATCAGACAGGAGTGGGTATGTCACCACTGTTCCTTACAAATAAACCCTGCTTCTTTTAAATGTTTCTATAGTAAATAATATTTAGCATTTTGATTTTTCTTTCTTGAATTAACTAACTTTTATTCACTTTGTATTAAGAAAAAACAATGTATTTTTATTTGTCCTTATCTAATCAATATGCAAAAAAGGAATGCTTTTTTATAGTATTCATTTTAAAATGTATTGTAATAATAACTTTATATGAATTCATATTTGATATTTTGGCCGGTCATGTAAATATTTTGTCAGCATTATTTAATGTGTTTAATATAATACTTGTGATAATCTAATATAACACTTTGTTTAAATTATGTGTAAAAAAAATTATAGCTTGCTAAAAATTAAAAAAAAATTACATTCTTTTTAAAAATTTAGGTTAATTATAATTATTAATTTACTGACTAATCTTAACATTGTTTCAATATTACATAAGTTTTTCATATTTAAAACCTTCGAGTTGTTCGAAGAACAGCAAGCAACCTCAAAAAAAAAAGTTTGCGAATAAAATAATATTGTTTTATAGATTATGTGGTACGAAAAGGTAGAGTGAAATTGTTGTAATATAACATTACTTTAAGATACGAAAGGTAAGGCGCCAGGGTCAGAGTTCTATTTCGGTTAAAAATTATGATACCCATTTAGCAATAGAAATTAGTATACGAGTGTTAAGGTAGCGTCATTCGCAACATAAATTTTGTAATATCTAGCTTGTGTATTTCTTAGTTTCTATTTTAATTCTAAAATAATGTGTGCTCTTTAATATTTCGTTCACGTTTCACGTCGGGAAGTGACAAGGCTAAGTTTCGTTCCGCAATTTTTCTGCACAGTCACTTTTACAATGTAGGTACTAGCGGAACTGGTGACTTTATCTGCGTGTTCTACTTTTAGAATAATTATAAATTAATTAAGGCAGGAACACAATATTATTACTATTATTTTGTTGTTCTTCTAAGATGGCAAATGTTAAATAGGTATTATTTTAATCACAAACTTGTCTTTTTTTTTTTTGAGATATAATTGACTGAATTATAGGTCGTGAAGTTTTTTGGTGATATTTGTGATAGTCGTTTTTTAATAAAATTGAAATCCCCGCGCGAGTTCGTCTTAGGCTTAAGGTTATAGTCTTTAAGGCTATTTAATTTTTTGATCAATAAGTCAGTTTTTAAAGAACATTTCATGCATAAAAAAAATTACCATTATAAATGGTACATCTTAATAAAAGAGTAGGGTTCGCGGGCCATCAGTTTTTACAGTGATATTATTAAGTACCGGCTTTGTTGTGAAGATAGGAGCCTCATCTAATCTGTCAGTTTTATAATTATCTGACATCTACGGCTTTGGACGCTCAGGATAAAATCAAAATAAAATGTTACTGTTTTGTGCCAAATGACAAACAAAAAGTTGTCTTTAAATTTAAAAGTGTTAATTAATTTCTTCCTTTCGGCGGACATAATTATCTGCAAAAAAAAATATTTAGGTCGAGTCTATACAATGTAAGTAAGGTCATTTTTTTCAAGTAAATTTTAATTGTTAAAAGGATACTTTCAGTAAATCTTAGCAAAATATTTTACTATTATTGTTTGTTTGTTTGCTTCCTCATCGCGAAAAAGTACTAGAAAAACTTTGATGAAGTGTATAATTTTTGTGTTATTGTCCGAGTCAACACCCCGTGCGTTTTGTCTTTACTTTTTACTTGGCAAAAAATTAAATATTTTAGGGGACAATAAAACACACTCTCGCAACAAACTCAAAAAACGGGATTACTTAATAATATTCTAGAACTCGTCAAGGAGAATAGTCCTTTATACTTTTTATAAAGATCAATCCAATCCTTATAATTTATTTAATCACATTAAATAAAACTTGCAATAGCTTAACAAGTAACTTAAAGTTGTAATTTGCATTTTAGTTACTAAAGTCAAATATGCAAAACTACCGTAACGGTGACTCAGCATTAAGGACTCCGGGTCGTTTTTAATCAGCATATTTTTAATTTGAATGTATAAAACAAATTATGGGTACTTTCTTTATAAGTTAATATATATTTGACTTTTATACAATTTATTGATCACGTATTTTTGAGAAATGTATAAATGTAACTCAACTAGATATAACGAATAAAAAATAACAAGTCTGGGTGAAATAATAATTTCGTCTCAACTTTAGTAGCAGTATTTTCTTGTTTTTTTTTAAAATTATATTCAAACTTAAACAAAGGTCAAATCTTAAAATCGAAGTCATATTTAACTTTTTTTTAAATTTCAAATATATAAATTGCATTTAATGAAACGTTAACTACTAGTTAGAGGGTAATGTAAAAAAATAGAACATAGTGAAGAGTAAAATATTATTTTAATCAACTTGTCCTTGGAATGGAAATAAAGTTTTAAATGTCTCTCTTTTCATAAAATAAGTCGAACATTAACATTATTAGGAACTACTTCATTTAATTTTCATTTTAAATAAATCACTTGATTGTCACACTTGTCCCAGCCTGAGGTAGTTTGTTACAGGCACACTGTTACACTAACTAGGAGCGCGATCCAGACCTCAAATCCGACTCGCTGCGCTAGCAAAATCTTAGTATGTGTTAGCATATTGAGCGAAGTGAGGTGCTAACAGCACCGAAGTTGCATTTACAAAACATCGATATATTCTGTCCTCAACTATTTAAAAAAAAACAGAAATAATAAAAAAGAAGAATAAATTCTGAAAGCTGTTAAAAAACTCGGCTCGCGAATGTCATTTTCGCCCGTAAAAATTATCCCATTGAAGTCTATGGTATTTTAGTTTTTCCGTGATTATTCCTCAACGACATCGAATATTATTTTTTTTTTAAAACCAACCACCAGACTGATGTCTATCACTGTGCAAAATTTGAAAATTTTCGGATATACCGTTTTTGATTGATGCTTGCACAAAAAATGCCGAAAAGTCTCTACAAAGTTTCGCTCAAATATAACAAAGAAAAAACTAACAATAATAATAACAAGTGTTTAGCTTATAATAAATAATAAATTTCTCTAAATTTATAAGGCAACACTGGGAACATTCCTACGGATAGTTGTGTTTTGAGCCTCATATACTATGGTTTGGCAAACTTTCTTTACACTGCAAAGTAACAAGACATAGTTTAAACGATAAGCTAGGAACTTACGACATCTATCTTTCTGACTTTTGAACTTTTGCATCATTTTCAATAGGAAACACACCTTTAATATCCTCTAACGAGACTGATAGCCATGCTTTCTTCGTTTGAATATAGAAAAGATTATCGACTTTTGCATATTCATTATCCTATAATATTTGTCAGAAATGTTCTAACATAATGCTTGACTAGTTGTTTTGAAACAAATTGAATTACAAGCAAAATCTTTCTAATTTATGTTTCACGAAGACAGTTAATAGCATTTGATCCTTAGATGTTAAGCTATCAGAGGAGGATGTTAAATGTTTTCACTGTCATCATCAGTAAAAATAACTCCTTTAGTAGTTTCCATTGTCGTCAGTCTTTGGTAGGGAATTTGTTTCTTTACTTTTCCTAACTTTTTATAACTCGACATGCTATTACAATGCCATTGTTGCTTTTCTAAATATAAAATCACTTTCAACCATTCTGTCAAATCTTTTTCGCTATGACGACTAAAATTCGTCTTCCTCTTACGATATCTCACCGTTTTTATTAACGCTATGAAATATTACAAAAATATTTTCATCTAATTCCTCTCACTGATACGAAACACAACGAAACTGAAACGAAACGGATATTAAAACGATGATAAGGGAGCCATATTTCAGACATCATTTGCACTGTTTGATACAGAGGCCTACAATCTTAATGTGATAAAACAATAACATAAACTTTTATAATTTGCTGTCATACTGTACATACACACAATCTCATTTTTTACACACACACACGAATTATACCAAACAAACCAAGTGGCCAGGTCTTCGCCTCCAAAAGAAGTGATCGTTTACCTATCCATACTTGTAAAGACGGTAACGTCACAACACTGACCCTACTAATAAGTAATCAAGTAATGAACCATAATTAAAATTATGTTTCTATCAGCGACATTTACATATATGTTTATTTATTAATGTACATAGTTTTTTTCGCGGATTTTTTTTTTAATTTTTACGATTTAAAACAACGTGATTTGGTCTGTAATTACTATACAACACATTACGGGGCGAATTCTAATGGTCACTTGAAGTGTTAGTTCTATTCTAAGTCAAGATATATAGAAAACTTTTCACTCATAAAAAAAGTTTTAAATACATAATATTTAGCGAATTACAAAAAAATCTTACCGTAAATGAAGTTTTATCATTAAGAGGGCAGGAAAAGCCAATGAATGCGCTTAGTATAAAATAAAAAGTAATCAGAATGATTAAGTCTTTACCAAAAAAAAAAATGAAGGTCAGAAAATCTGTTTGATTAAAAATATGCTTTTCAAATATTTTAAAATTGTTATTTATGAGGCTCAATCACCAAACTAACGATAATTGATGGAAGTTGCTGAAAGCGGATCATTCTGTTATATATGTATTGCTATGAATAGCAAGAGGCAGGCCGCCGGCATCATACCCGCAGGAAACTGGCCAATGGGATTTGTGACAAATCTATATTTGTATATATTATAGAAGTCGTTCAAATTTGAATTAATATTTATAAAAGCTTTTTAAATGTACATCCTAAAATAATCCTCTCAACATTTGAAATATATCAAACAGCTAGTTGTGGCTACGATATCGTGTATTATCCTACTACTACTATACTATACCTCATTATCCACCATATAATCAGAAAGAATTTTTCAAATCCATCTTGTAGTTTCAAGGTTTAGCTTAAACACAATATTTTCCGCTTAATATATTATTATATTAGTATAGATATCATATTTTTTATCAAAAGAACCACGACACCGATCAAAGGATTGACAATTCTCATAAACAAAAATATAAAAAAAAATATCATAGTCAAACAGATATAAACAAACTTGACCCTTTAACAAGCAATATACTACGAAGTATTGAATCGAATATATTTCTTTTTAAACTTCGAAAATAGCCTAAGGAACTTATCTGACACATGGCCAACTTTGACATCATTGACATCTTTAGAAGTTATGGCCGCCATAAATAGATTTACAGTAGTAATTTTATTCCTATCAAATTATTAACCGTTAATTCAAAAGTTGCTTGTCTGCAAGACAGGCTCGTTCTACCTTACATATATTACATATATATATTAATTATATACTTACATTATCTTACTTTACGTTAACTTTGAGATTATAAAAAGACCTTAGTGAGTTTTGTGTCAAAGAGAGTTGATTGAGTTTTTTGTCAAGCTGAATCGATACTAAATGCCAGATTCCAGACATTCCTTTTTTCAAACATCTTACAAGAAAAAAAAATGTATTTTTTATTTTTATTTTTAATTTATAACTCTAATACTTTACACGACCGTAAATAGAAAAAAAAAATCTTAGCCAAATCTTCTCCGTCTCTAAAATTATATCTCAAAATAACTGATTTAAATTAGTCAGAGAATAGCTACGAATAAGCACTTAGATAGTAATTTTAATAATTTTATAAATTCAGTCTGAAAATTTATACAATAAAATAATATAAAATGAAATAACCTTCACCGCACCTACCTTTTTGTACTTTAAAAATATTTTTTTGTAAAATATTTTATTATGGTTTTTACTTGTTTACAGGTTTATTTGACTGATGCAGACTAATAAGTAAATCTAAAATAATAAGCGAGATACGATACGATTATTTTAATTAATTTTCCTACATGCTATGTTATATGGAGTTCTAGAAAATTCTGTTTTTATGGCGTCAAGGTAAAGTTTTATTATTTTTATTAATACTATGTAGAAAATATCATACAATTATAGAAGGTATTTAAAAAGAATTTCAAACTTTACGTATTTTTATCAATTTCAACTTATTTTCTAGCTATTCAGTTATAAGTTGCATAACTTTGAAATTCAAAAGTTCATACTACAATAACTTTATACAAACTTCAACTAATATTTATTCTCTTAATAGAATCTTATAAATGCTATAAAGACCAAGGTGCAGCTTATAAGTGGTTTAATAATTCTATGGCAAAGAATTTGTTATGAAATAAAGATATTGCAGTAGCAAGCACAAAGGCTGCTTATACTATTAAAGTCCGTTTCCTGTACCTCGGTCCAATTACCCTGTAATCCCTCGCGTCGGGCGGCCGCGAGATACTCTGTAATCGACTTACCCGCGCGATTTAATATCGCGTTCAATGTCTCGGCAAAATGTTTACGTAATTTGTTTGTAGGCTTTGTGCCCTTGTAACCTGAATCAGCTATGAATTAAGGACTAAAGATTTATTACAATGAATCCTTTTATTAGTAGCATTTTAATATCTCATATTTTATTTACTAGTCAATAATTAGTCCGCCTTTTCACTCACGACTCAGATGCGTAAATCACTTTATGTTATTCAGTGAAAATAGATTTCAGTAATGAAAATCATCGTATTTACCTAAATTATACAACACATCCAAATTCTATTAATATAAGCTCACTGTGAAAATGACAAAGTCTATTGTTTTAAACATGCAACAATTTTTTTTTTTCAAAAAGTATTTAAGGCAAAGATTTTGTCGCTTCGTTACGTTATTATAGGTTTCTTTTCAAACACTTTTTTAAAACAATGGTTCTATATTTCGTTTACTCTTTAACACGTAGCAATTATTTTATAAAAAATACCAATTTTATTTCTATTTTGTTGCATGTATAAAGTGTAGATATCGAATTCAAAAAAGCTTTTAGGTTGACTTTTCATTTGTTTGATAACTGTTTGTTATAAAATATGATCATTTCAACTGACGTCTTTTTATTTAAAAAAAAAGGTAAAGGAATTAAGTGAATCAACAATTATTTTATTCGAAAGCGGATTGGTCTAGTGGTTAATGGTTGGTGGCATTACCTGCTGAGGCAAAGGTCGTTAGTTCGATTCCAAAATGAGGAAGTCGATTGTGTGATTCACAGATTAATACTTCGAGTATGAGTGTTATTTGGTCCGTTTATTCTATGTTTGTGAAACCCTCTGCTGTCGCAAAGATTATTTGTTTTAGTGCGGAGTTTTTTGTGCTTAAAGCAATATATATATATATATCTGCTGTCCAAATGCTTAGTCGCGATGGCCTCTACTTAGCTTTTCAAGCACTTGTCTTTAAAAATGGTGTCCCACTTAATTTAAAAAAGTATTTACGGCCTTAAACCAATATATGTATATCTATAAGTCTTTTGTCCAAACGTTTGGCAGCGATGGACTCTACTTAGACTGTCATCAAGCTTTCGTCTTAAAAATACAGTCCCATTGCAATATGCCGGGTGAGAATTATATGTTAAATGATATTATTGCATTTCATTGCATTATATATTACATACATAGGCACTGACGATATAGACTATCGATTAAGCACTGCTCCCACCCCGGACAGGAATGGGAATCAATTCGTATGACACACTTTAGCGAGATATTCGTCGGAGCGATTTTACCTGCGCAAGTTTTGCTGGCATATCTAAAGCTAGAGATTTGTTTGGAGACTTCAATTGAAAATTGCTATGTTTGCGGAAACGGCTTACGACCTTCACGCCATAAGCCAACGTAGTAGGAAAACGAATTTCCAACTTTCAGTCAATTGTAATATTGAGCAAATCAGAGCTATGGGTATATGCTAAAGGTGTTGTAAATTTCAAAAAACTTTATTAATAATTGATTTGATATAGACTGATATGTACATATTATTTTAAATTATATTTTCATTTATTTAAAATTAAGATAATTTATGTCAATCTAGAATTCGTCATAAGTCCTCAAACTCAAAATATATAAGTAGAAATAACAAATAATTGTAGCAAAATTATAGAGAGATATTATACTTATATATTTACAATATATATTACAATATAACTTATATATTACATAATAGTTTGTTATAATTATTTATTATACTACTATATACTTATAATATTTTAAAGTCTCTAATTAGCTTCGAAAACATGATAAGGTTGCAAATGTCTTCCAGGGTTCTTTTGGTAAATTATTCCATGAACTGTACAAAGAAACCTGTTGAGTGTATTCCTGATCATTCGCGCCCCGTCCCTCTAGCAGGGCGGTCGTTTTCTCCTAATAAAATCAACCCCTTTGCAGCTATATTTTTGTATAAATACTACTAACTTAATATCAATATTGTATTGTATAATAATAATATTATTATCTTTTGTTTCAGGTTCAGTGAATATCAAAAATGTCGTGTTTTAGTGTTAACGTTTTGATCCCAGATTAAAGAGTGTAGTGAGTGTAGTTCTTAATTGTTTAGAGTGATGATGTGACTTGAAGTGAAACACAAAGGCCACTATGCTGCCCACAAATGTTATGTCCTTCATGAAGAAGGTGAGTTTTACTTTATATTAACTTTATTCTATTCAATTTATACCAACAATAATATCTTGAGTGAATGTCTTGAATATCTTCAAGGACATCTTAACAACATTGTAGATTCAAATTCAAATTCAAAATATCTTTATTCAAATAGGCATTTACACGCACTTTTGAATCGTCAATTATTACATTATAAAAATGTCAGTAGTCAGTCCGTCCTTAAGCTACCACCAGCTCGGAATGCTGTTCTGTTGAGAAGAGCTGGCCAGAAACTCAACAGTTGTAGAGTTCTCTTTAATGAAGGTGTAGTCAAACTAGATAAAGTTTATTTGGCGTTCCAAAACTAGTTCATTAGTGAGTAAAATAAATCCAATTATACTATGAAATATAACTGTCAGTTTAAACAATTATTTTTATCTCATAGTCTTAGTACATTAAAAGCATTAAAAGGTTGCCTTTTTCTTTATGAAGCTTTAGAAGCTTATCATATTTATTCATTCTCAAGGTTAATGTTAGAAATAATTTCTGCTAATAAGCCTATTTGTTAAGAGTGACCTCGGAACGTAAAAGCTAGATGAATTTTTTTTGATGTTGAAGTTAGTTTTTACAGTTAATAAAATTTTACATCGGAGTGGATTCGTTATAACAAACAAATATTTTGTAAAATATGGATGTGATACAGCATTAAAAAATGTGTAGTTTAAGTATTTTTTTAAAGCTTTAAGTAAAACATGTAAAATAAATTGTTTGAAATTTAATTATATATAAAACCATCAACATAATTTAGAACATTGTAAAGAAATATAAAAATGTCGTAGGTCTGTGAACAGCCTTAAAGTATTTTCAATGAGAAAACATGAAAAGAGTCTCATTAGGGAGTCGTTTCCTTTTTGTTAAGAAAGATTTGAGCCAGTTTATGCAACGATGGTTTTTTATAAAGACTAAGAAAACAGAACCAAATGTTTTGCCAATAACTGTTGAACGAGACATTTCCTTCATTGCTATTTTATTCTATTACATAATAAAATAAAACAAAGCTGGAAGTTTGAATTAAATTCTAAAATTAATATTTAATAAATGTAAGCTATAATATGTAAAACATTCACTTATAAGGTTATTCTGATTTGATTTTGTAGTTTTTTTTTTTTCTAATAAAAAAATGTGTTGGAAATCCTCACACGCAGAAGTGATATTTCAGTAAAAGTAATCTACTACTGAAAGAAATTAATAAAAGGTAATAGGAGTATTAAGATAAGGATTTTTATTTTTATATTTTATACAAACTCAAGAAGTATGTTTGAAGTAAAATATTACATAACATGTGTTACAAATAATATGTATTATGTTATACATAATCCAATTTTCATGATTTTACTTTAAATAAATGTTATTAGGGGCTTATAAATAATTCTCGCCGGGGCGTCACGGTGTGTGCTAACGCGATCCCGTGGCGTCCCACTAAGGCGAAGAGGGCAACCGTTGGTTTTTTAGTGGGTAGCCTTAAAAATGGCAGCATCCTCTATGCTGCCGGGTAGTCCCACATAACCCCTCGGCCGTCACCCCGCTGGGCCGACGGGGTACCCGTAACGGGTTTTTCGAACGGAAAAAAAAAAAAAAAAAAAAAAAAAGGGGGCTTATAAATAACTAAAATAGGAAAATAAAACAGCATTACATAAACCATTGCGACAAAACTTGTAAACGCCAGATGGCATTAAAAATAAAATCTGTTCATATATGTGTGTGAAATTAAAAGTCACATATGTGACTAAATGGAGTTGAACAAATAAGCTTATATTTTAAAAAAATGTGTTTAGATAAAAACTAAAATCACAAAGGTAGTTCGGGGATCTTTTATTAAAATTTTAGTTCTGGAATTCGCCACTAGATGGGGTTAACCAAATTAGTTTTATGTATAGATCACGGTAGTCAGATAAAAATGAAATTATATAAGTAGTTAGCTATTTTATATATCAAGTAACCGACTTGCTAAGAAAAAACTTAGTGCTTTACGTCAATAAAGCAACTCTAGGCATCGAATTTGATTTTGTATAATAAATCATTACGAATTTGCGTTTCATCAAGTTCCAATTTCACCTATTCTAAATAAATTTTACTACAATAAATAAATTATAACTATCACATTAATAAACAAATTTGTTAAGTTTATTACAAATCCCCGGACAAACCAACCTCACTGGCAGGTTTTTTGTATTTGTGTTTTCACTTATTTCAATTACATACATACAATATATCCAGATTACCTAAAAGACATTCTCAATACATTCTCATATAATATAACAAACGAAATTAATAACTCATCTCTTTTGCAATATCAGAAAACGAAGTTATATAAAACATGTAAAAGAAAGCTTCAGTATAATATTTTATCGTTTACAAAGCACGTACGGAAAGATAAAAACTTGTATCGTTTTTACCGTTCACCCCGCCTGGGATGAACGTTTATCAGACTGTATTAGCATAATGCTATACAAAATACTCTTAATATGCACCATCGGTTAGATGACCATCTTCTTTTCTTAATATTTATTGATACTCTAAACATGATTGATTTTTTAGACAGAAAGCGATTGAGTGATATTTTATTATGGATAAAATATAGTATTTCATTGATATTTTTGCGCAATACGTTTCAAAATTATTGAGTCTTTACTAGAATCTGCCCGTGGCTTTGTCCTCGTGGTGTGTTGAAAGTATGTCCTATCAGAGGTTCCAGACTATTTAAATCAAATTTCAACACAAAACAGCTCAGCCTAGCCGTCAATCATTTATCTTACGTTTTATTTACATATACAGATAAAAAAAACTAACAGACAGACAGAAATTACTTTAGTGAAGATTCCATCAAAATCGGTTTGAGGTTTGATCAAAGAAAATGCTTGGGTAAGTGCGGGAGGACAATGGATATCATTCAAATGCTAGCACTAACGCCCGCTGATATTTAGTCTATTCATGTGCAAAACTTACATTTCAATCAGTGCAGTAGTTTAGTCAAGTATGAAGATCACATAAAATAAAAAAAAACACTTTATATGTTATACATATTAAAGATATAGAATATCTCGTGAAAGATAAGAACTCATTATTATAAAGTTCTTATTAAGGATATTTTTTTATTTATTTATTTTTAAAATTTTATAATACAAAAAAAAGACTAGTGAGCGGACTTAATGTTTTTTATTTATTTGATCTTTATTGTAAAAAATATATAATTAGTAGGCGGACTAAAAGGTTTCTATTTATATATTTGTTTGTTTTTCGTTATCCAAAAACAAAACAATGGGCGGATCTAATAGTACTTTACAAGTCAACCCTTAGAAAAATCAATAAAATCCTAAATGTATACACATACAAAGAAACAATAAAAGCAAAAAATATAAATATAAAATGAATTATTTCTATATATACATACATATATTATGAGCTTAATTACCATGTATTAAGCTCATAATATATGTATGTATATATGCATATAGACAAGGGAATATGTACTTACATAAGTAAGATATACTATTATATGTAATCTTATATATTAATGGAAATTTTGCGCGCGCTTTCAAATTTTTTGTATTATCTATTGTGACTAGCTGGTCTTAGCATACTAGTATTATATATGACAAATACAACAACAAATAAGATGAAAATAGTAAGTCAAGAAACAAGACTCGATGAGATATTATTGAACAGATATTTTGAAGAGCATTGTGCTTGGACAGCGTATCATATGTTCGGGTAAGCCGTTGCAGAATTTATGTGTCCTGTACCGTCTGATGCCAATAATCAGTTCTAGTCTAGGATTACGTCCGTGTTTCTAGAATAAAATTGCTAAAAACCTGACTATATAGACGTATAGTACATTTTGTGCGTAAATATATTTTATACTGTAAACAGTATTATTATTTCTGGCCCAATACAAACGGCATATTTTACATATTTAAGCAACATTGATATATAGCCTTTAACTAAATGATGTATTTAAATATATACCTCATGAAGCTCAAAAATAGCTTCATAATATCGGTTTGTTAACTTTCACGTTAAAGAAGATTTAATATATGTTACTACTTTGCCAATCACAAATTTTAGACGTAGAATAAAAAATCTAAATTATATAAATAATCTCTTACAGTTATATTAACAAAATAAAATATTATAGTTATGGTAATAAATAAATTATAAAATATTATAGATATATTAATAAACTTTCGTGTATACCAGAATTATTGTCTGATAATAAAAAATGGGACAAATGGGAATTGAACTCGCCCACCGACGGTTCTGTACAAATTTGTAGCCTAATATTTCTGGAAACGACGCTCGAGTATTTCCTGAAATTTAGCTTTTAATACTTCTAATATTATAAACGTGAAATTCTCTATAAATGGATATATGGGTATTTGTTTCTTTTTCACGCTTGAACGGTTACACCGATTTTGATCAATTTGATACGGAGGTAGCCTATACTTTAGATTTATATAAAGGGTCTTATACCAGTATTTATTTCATGGGTTATTCTTCTTTGATAATGAAGTACATATGTTTTTTAAAAATGTACATGAAGCCTTTTCACATGATACCTCGCTTGAACTAGTGTCTTCAATTTTAAATTTTGAAACTTGTATAAGATTATATTTCGAGTTTGATTAACAAGTATATACTTTTCAGACTTTTCCTTGAATTTAACTAAAAAACATTGTTACTTGCCAAATTTCATAGTTCTGACTCAACGGGAAGTACCCTATCAATTTAGATTCCCTTGCGAGGGTCGAAATATGCGTTTTTTTTTGGAAAATCTAAATGGCTGTATCTTTTTTTTTTTTTATTTTTTACAGCTTCAAAGTACTGTAGACCTGAGTATATAATATTAATATCTACTCGATATATCCACGCGCGTAATTAAATGTATTAACAAACAGAAGGCAATAAAGTGATGAAGGTTTCGTTTTCTTGTTTACGTAACCCTAAAAATACATAATTTGAATGAAAATTTTTTTAATAATTTTAATGATTTTTACGATTCAATTTATACAAATAAAACTGAATTCTTAACTTCCAATTAAATTATTGATTCTTGTTCGTCTATTTAATTTCGGTACTGATGTACTTACTCAGAATAACTTGAAGGACTTTCGTTTGACTCAACTTCAGACTCTGCTGGAAGTCTGGAGTAATAATCATGAAAGTACTAGTTCAAAATATCGAACCGCTGCTTGATTTCCAGATGTTCAAACCAATATTAAAAGCCATCTATTTACTTACTCAGAACAACTGGTACAACTTTTGTTTGAGTCTCAACTTCAGATCCTGCAGGAAGTCTGGACTAATAATCCAGAAGTAGAAGTTTAAGATATTTCGCTGCATTTCCGAATGTCCAAACAATCTTTCAGCTATTTCAGTATCAGACATTATTTTAGTTATCAGATATTATTTTATTTATATGTTAACGAAGTATGCTTCACAGATAAGTAAAGTAATGATATTTATTTCTACCATATATAATGTATATAACATGTGTACATGAAATTTTCCTCTTTCTAATTTATACAATGAAATAATGAATGAATTAAAATATTTTGGAACACGAATATTGTGTGGACATTATGTTAATGAAGCGTACACCGCAACCCTTGAAATACATTAACCTTTTATCTATTTTAATTGATTTACATACGTGTCACAGGTGCTATGATATTATATAAAACCACTTATTAATACACCCTAAATACGTAGTTATAGACAATTATTTTTATTGTAGATATTTCTAATAATATGATATTAGAAGCCTTGAACACAGGCAGAGAATTGCTGGTCTCTCAGTATTCTATAGGTTACATTTTGGAGAGTGTGCACAGGAATTACATGACGTAATTCCCCCATCCCCCTTCTACCAACGGACATCCCGACGCACGGCGAGTATCCATCCATACGTTGTGGACATTCCACCTGTCCGAACGAAGCGCTTTGCTTCGTCTTTCTTTATTCGCACGGCGAAGGACTGGAACAGCTTGCCTGCGTCGGTATTTCCATCTGAATACAATGTTGGGGGGGTGGGTGTACACATTCCAACCAAGTTACCCAGCTAGTCTCGCCTGCACGTGGTCCCCCTGCTGAATAACGGAAGAGCTAGCGTTAAAGAAGGAAAACTTGAATCAAACCCGGCTCGGTGCAAGCTGTTAGCACCTGCAACTGAACTAACACTGCACGTATCGACTTCGTCGTTCCTGCAGGTTATGTTGGTAAGGTCGAGAGAGTGTCGTAGGTTTTGGGCATGCCTGCTTCACTATATTGCGTCCCAGGCAACGCACTGTCCGTGGAGAGGCCACTTCACCTACTCAGCTTGCTGAGTGGAGAACAACACGGAGGGTGACAGTTACCGGTTCTAAGTCCAAGCAGATAGACGTAAGCGAGGACGCCAGGGGTCACCCTTGACAGTGGGAGGGTCCATTGTAGGCCCATTGACAAGTTATCGCCCGCTATAAACCGGGCAGCCCCCGGGCAGTAAGGTACTTGTCCGTCTCGGTGCTGACTTGTTCCTTGTGGGTGAAGGGAACAATAGTAAATGCTAGATGGTTGGTGCCGTTATCTCTACTCACCTGCAGCAAAGACAAAAAGAAATAAATACTTTCCACAACGCTACTCCATGCGTCTTGGTACATGGAATGTAAGGACGATGAGGACAGGCTTTCCGAACACCGTTGAAAGCTTAGACAGCATACATCACATTCGCAAAACTGCAGTTATTGATGCTGAGTTATTTAGATTAAAAGTAGGGATTGCAGCTCTACAAGAGACAAGACTATCAGATGAAGGCTCCCTTCGTGAATTGAATTACACATTTTTCTGGAGGGGAAGGGATTCCTCTGAGTGTTGCCAGCACGGGGTCGGTTTTGCTATCAGGAACGACTTATTGCATGCCGTGGTGGGTCCGGTTGGAGTATCGGAGCGTATTATGACATGCCGTTTGCACTCAGATGGTGGTTTTATCACCTTAATCAACGCCTATGCTCCGACGTTAACGTCGCCCTCGGAACAGAAGGATCATTTCTATGGTGAGTTGGGAGAGACGGTGCGTCAAGTTAGGAAAGGAGATCGCCTCATTATCCTAGGTGACTTCAACGCTCGTGTAGGTCAATCCCGGACATCTTGGCCTGATTGCTTAGGGTTTCACGGTATAGGTAATATTAATGAGAATGGGCAGCGGTTGTTGGAATTCTGTTCCCAAAATTTGCTCTGCGTTACAAACACTTACTTCAAAGGCAAATTTTTGCACAAGGTATCATGGAAGCACCCTCGGTCTGGTCACTGGCATCAGTTAGACGTCGTTCTCACAAGAAAAAAAGATCTTCGCAACATACTCCACACGCGTTCGTTTCATGGCGCAGACTGTGACACCGATCACTCCCTCGTAATTACTACAGCTTCGTTCAGCCCAAAAAAGATACACTCGTC
Source organism: Mechanitis mazaeus (assembly GCA_959347395.1). Taxonomy (NCBI): domain Eukaryota; kingdom Metazoa; phylum Arthropoda; class Insecta; order Lepidoptera; family Nymphalidae; genus Mechanitis; species Mechanitis mazaeus. The sequence continues at coordinate 18,364,204 of OY365747.1, forward strand.
TCGTACTGTTGGCCGCAGAAAGTTGAGGGTTCCATCATCAGGAACTTGCGAAATGGTCGGTGTCTACGAGAAGCTTATTCGTAACAAGACTGCTTCTTGGGATCAAGACATGAATGCCAACCAGGAGTGGATAAGGGTGAAGTCTCTTCTTACCGAAGCCGCCGTAGAAGTGTTCGGTTGCGAAAGAGTACCCAAAAGTGACTGGTTGCAGCGAAATATAAAACACCTTCAGCCATTTCTCGATGCTAAAAGGGAAGCCGCGTTACATTATCGGCTCAGCCCAAGCGAGAATACCCGTACCGAGTTATCTAACGCCAAGGCGGAACTACAGCGGAACACTCGATTCTATGCTAACGCTTACTTTATCGATCTTTGCGAGAGTATTCAAGCTTGTGCGTCTACAGGTGACTTGGCTGGCGTTTATTCGGGTATCAAGAGGGCTCTCGGTCCCTTACCAACTAAAACAGCTCTTCTTAAGGAAGTAGACGGCACTGTCATCACAGAGCCGGACCGCCAACTTCATCGCTGGGTGGAACATTTTATGCAACTGTATTCTCAACCAGTTGAATTACGACCCGAGGCCATAAACTCAATACCCGTACTGCCTATCTGGAAGGAATTGGACGACATCCCTACGTTCGAGGACTTTTTCGCTGCTGTTAAGCAACTTAGGTGCGGAAAAAGCCCGGGTAGCGACGATGTTCTTGCGGAGATCGTTAAGTTGGAGTGCGTGGGTCCAACCCTTTACAATTTGTTTGTGAAATGCTGGAATGAAGAATGCGTGCCGCAAGACATGCGCGATGCCAATATTATTACACTCTACAAAGGGAAAGACGATCGCGGTGACTGCAATTCATACCGAGGGATTTCCTTGCTGAGCATTCCCGGAAAACTACTAGGCCGCATCATCCTGACTAGAATGCAACAACTCACTGATCGCGTGTATCCTGAACCTCAGTGTGGCTTTCGTCCGAAGCGTTCCACTATCGATATGATATTTACATTGCGCCAACTACAGGAGAAGTCTAGAGAGCAAAGTACTCCACTACTTGTCGCCTTTATCGACTTAAATAAAGCCTTCGACACAGTTAGTAGAGAAGGATTATTCGCGGTCCTGGAAAGTGTCGGTTGTCCTCCTAAGCTGCTAAACTTAATAAAGTTGTTCCACCTTGACATGAAGGGCTCTGTCGTTTTCAACGGAAAAACATCTGACTCTTTCGACATGCGCAGAGGCGTTCGACAGGGCTGCGTACTGGCTCCTACGCTTTTTGGCATATTTTTCTCCGTTCTTCTGAAAGTTGCTTTTGGCGAGCGTACTCAAGGCATACATCTTCACACTAGGAGTGATGGTAAACTTTTCAACATATCACTACTGAAATCTCGAAAATACCGTGAAGATTACCATGTCGATAGTTTGCTATTCGCCGATGATGCAGCTTTCGTTGCAGCGTCGCCGGAGGTGCTTCAGGAGATGATAGACAAATTTAACAGGGCTTGTCAGCTCTTCGCTATGTCTATAAATGCCAAGAAGACAGTTATAATGGCGCAAGGTTTACAACAAAAGCCAGAAATTATGTTGAATGGTTCGTGTTTGGAAGTTGTGAATAGTTTTTGCTACCTTGGTTCTACCGTATCCAATAATCTCTCCCTGGATACTGAGATTAGCGTTCGCATCGGCAGAGCATCGACGGTGTTCGGGAGGTTTAGTACAAGAGTATGGGATAATAAACATCTGACAGTGAACACTAAGATAACTGTATATCAGACATGCATCTTGTCCATACTTTTGTATGGAGCCGAAACCTGGACGTCGTACGCCAAACAGGAGCGGAGGCTTAACAGCTTTCACATGCGCTGTCTCCGACGCATACTTAACATCTCGTGGAAGGATCGAGTTACGAACGAGAGGGTGCTCAGTATCGCGCGCATGCCTAGTGTTACAGGTATTTTGAAGCAAAGGCGACTGCGCTGGCTTGGCCACGTGCAACGGATGGAGCCTTCTCGTTTGCCGCGGAAAACTCTCCACGGCGAAATCGCACATGCCAAACGACCAATTGGACGACCGCTGTTGCGTTTTAAAGATTGCGTTAAGCGCGATATGCGGTCTTTTAGTATCGACCCAAAGAGCTGGGAAGGGAAAGCTGTAAATCGAGACGCTTGGAGAAAGATTCTCAGCGATGGTGTTGTTAATCATGACAACACATGGTTCGCACAACTGGCCCAAAAGCGCGTAGCACGTCATCAGCGAGATGCTCTGCCTCCAACTTCCCCGGGCACGCAGTTTATCTGCACACTATGCGGACGGAGGTGTCGTTCCCGTATCGGCCTTACGAGTCATATGCGTAAGTGCTGCACACCTACCACGGCCGGTGCTTAAAACATCTTTCATAGATGAAGAAGGCTAATGATGATGTCTTCAAGAGAAGAGTGAATGGGTTACTGAGTTAATGCGCCTTACCATCTATGACTACATTTCCACTTTCCATCAGGTGGAATGTAGTCAAGCGTTAACTCAGACAGTAAAAAAAGAAAAAAATAATAAAATAAAATATTAGATTGAGGTTACTAATGCTTATAAGATAGTTCTGTCTGGTGCAAAATAATGTGAAGATATATCTGGTCTATTTTTAAATGTAGTTATTATCTGTAATGCATGCTTATCGGAGGCTTGAGGAGAGCTCGCGCTTCCTGAGAATTAACGCTTCGTCGAGTGGAAATGCCGTGTATACCTCCGGGAGCTATCTAAACGATTATACCAACTTTATATTTCATACTTTGAAATGGATTAACTATAATAGAGAATAACGTTATGTGTTTTTATATATTTTATTTTAAAATAAGCAAAACTTTTATTATAAAAGTTAAAAACCTATATTAATGTTAAGTTACGCCTACTTGAATCACTATTATTATTTTGTATACCGAAACAAAATAACTAAAATCCATTAAATATTTTAAATAGAATATTAATTATACATCATCATAATTAGAGATTAAGGTCTGAAAATAAAAAATAAAAAAACTGTATTAAATAAATAAAAACGAATAATAAAAACGAATTTATTCAGGCAAACTGAATGTGCTTACTAGAAAGCAGTCAAGCACATTGTTACAAAGAGGAAAACTTCGCTCACAAAGTTTAAAGTAAGCGCTACAATGTTCGTTTACGAAACAATTCCACATCACAGAGCCTTAAGATAAATAAATATTAACAAAGAAACTGAGGTAAAAGAAGTATTTAGAAAGAAATCACTCGGAATTCACTCAAGCAGATACATCCACAAAAATGAAGCAATATAAAGCCTAGTCTAGCCTTTTTTTTTTTTTTTTTCTGTTCGTTGGAAAAATCCGTTACGGATACCCCGTCGGCGAAGAAGGTGATGGCCGGGGGATTATGTGGGACTACCCGGCAGCATAGAGGACGCTGCCATTTTTAAGGCTACCCACTAAAAAACCAACGGTTGCCCTCATCGCCATAGTGGGACGTCACGGGATCGCATTAACACTCACCGTGACGCCCCGGTAAAGCCTAGTCTAGCCTAGCAATATAAACCTTTGAATATATAATATATAATATCTCATCAAGTAAGACTTGGTAAATGGGCTTGCTTAATGTTCATTCGTGTTCTTTGGAAAATATATAAAGATGTCGGACCGAACCATCGCTTTAGTAAAGGTCGTTAAGCTCTGTTTTTAAATACATTCATGGGTTGAGTGGACATCAATGTATTTTATATAAAACTCAGGTATTTAATCTGTTTTATATCAAAAACAAAGATATTACATAGTCTACTTCAAAACTGTAAACATGTTTCAAATAAAACTATTTTTACGGATTAAAACTCGCGTACAATTTGGTTACATTTTTGATTTTAACCCGACGTTTCGAATACTGTAAAGTCTCACGTCTATGACCGCACTGTCAGACCTCTGGATACAGTTAGTGCGTTTTGTCCACATCTGGAACTTTATGCTAGCGAACTAAGGAACCGTTGGAGGTAGATGATTAATTAACTGACTTTCTGACAGACACTTACATCTCGTCTACCCGTGCACACGATTGCTGCAAAGTAATCGAAACGTCGGGTTAAAATCAAAAATGTAACCAAATTGTACGCGAGTTTTAATCCGTAAAAATAGTTTTATTTGAAATGTGTACTCGTGAAAATCTAAGAAAATACTATGTAAACATGTTCTCTAATTTTTTAACCAGATATTTTCAAACATTTATATGTATTTAGATCATATACTATACATTTATGTTAATGTATATGTTGTAACTACAATATTTCTTGTAACAAATCAGTTTTATGCCGGGCGTATAAGTCATTACTCCTAATCGGAGTAATATTTCTCGTTCCGTTTCGCACCGATACGCCGGATAACATATTTTTAGCTCCAGATAATGAGATGTCATCTCAGGTGCAAATTAATGTGTTTCCTTCGAATTTCACGAGATTTATACGACATTTAGGAAAGATTTTATAATACTATCACCTTTTATAATCATAATATATTTTATATATTATCTAAGTATATTTCAATATATTATTATATATTGTTAATGGGATATATATATAAAGACAAAACAATTCCTTTTAATTTTCAATGTCCTCGATATCTATTGTATATGGGTCGTAGCTGCAACCGTAGCACAGGCGTAGCGCCGTAGCACAGGCGTAGCGCCGTAGCAAGACAATGCATATAGGAAATTAATACGATTTCAATTGTTCTATAGTACAAAGTAACCAATTTAACGTGAGACGTGAAGTCAATTAAATGTGATACTATATTATATGTTCAAAGTAAATTGATTTCTGTCCATTATAGTTCACTCACAACTCAACAGTTATTAACTGTTAAGTATTTACTTGTCGTAACTGGTTAATGAATTATACTCATTAGCTGTCAAACCTCTATCTGATCTTATGAATGATATTCTTAATAGTATTGTAAAATAATTTCTAATTTAAGTTCCTTTTAGGTCCTAGCAATAACTAAGTTTATTATGAATTAAATATATATTTAATAAATACTGAGATGTTTTCATTCTAAAAGAATTGATTGAGGTTACAGAATACTATGGTCTGCACGCAAGGGGTATGAACTGAATGATATAGAACCTTTAATACAACCTTAAATTAACAGACGCAAAATGAGACGAAGATAGAATAGAGTGACTTTAAGATTAATATAGCAAATTATTTTTCAACATTTAGCGTGAAAAAGTTGACACACGCGTCTATACAGCGATTAGTAACTCACGCGTGCAATAGAATGTTATTACTTTCAAGTTAATTCTATGGGACAATTTATAAATCATATTTTAAAATCTGCAATTACAATGTTTTTCAAATTAAGTCCAGGCTTATCTGACCTATAGAACTATAGTTCTTGATATACACAAAATTTCTGTTTCGCCGGTAAAAAGCTTCGCTTCGCCCAGATAAATTCATATCTTCATAACAGAAAATAAAAATATTATTTACATGTAACCAGAAATCAATTACATTTATAAAGAGAAATGCATTTTAATTAGAATTTACGTTTTTATGATCAACTTTAATAAATCATAAAGTAATCATGTTATAAAACAATTAATTTTTAAAATAACAAACAAATGATTTTAAAAGAATTTAAATGAGAAAATGTAGCTTTACAACAATGCAACTAAAACAAAGAGATATTTTTTATTCAGAGAGAAAAACATGGAGGTGCTCGATTATGAATGTAGATGGAGTGAGCTATGTATACCTTTAATTGATTGATTGATTATTACTCTAAAATATTATTGACTACGACATATACATATACATATACATATACATATACATATACATATACATATACATATACATATACATATACATATACATATACATATACATATACATATACATATACATATACATATACATATACATATACATATACATTACCAAGGACGTGGTAACCAAGTTGACCCTAAAATATATTATAATACAAAATTATACTATACTATAGCATTTTTAGTATTTTCTGAAGTAATTTTACCATAAATCATAAATAGGATCGATATTCTTTGCTTTATATAAATTCACTCATTTAAATATAAAGGTCAAAGTTCATCCAAGAACTTTCATGATAAAAAAATATTTACAGAAATCCGTAACAATCACAAAAATATTGAGATCCGTTTTATTCTTTTCAAACAGAAGAAAAATAAATGTAAATGGAATAAAAACAAATTAAAAAATGTATAAATAAATGTAAATAAAAATAAAAACTTTGTTAATAAGTTTAAATAGAAATAATTAAACGCTTAAAAGGTTTTTATTGTTACATCTAAATTCTAAGCACGTAACATTAAAGAGCGTATTCCGTGACAATAGAATAAATACAAATATATAATTATATCTGAAATTAAATATTGTTATACAGGATTATTATTTGATTTGGAAAATTTACCGACGGTAAACATAGTCATAATTTAATTACGTATATTCTGTTAAAGCTTAAAATAAATTCTATAACGTACTTATAATTAAATATTTAACTTTTTCGATATTCCTCATAACAATTCTTATATCTATATTATAATAAAATAATTAATAATATGCCAAGAATGCAGAGAATCTAATAGACTCTGGAATTTTCTCTTGGAATACAATTTTCACGCAGATATGCATTTGCTCACGTAATTCCCATTTCCATAATTATAATAAAGAGTAAAAAAGTAGTGCTATCTTGTTTAATTATTTCATGCTTGTTTTATTTAAGACTATATGTTGGGTTTTACTTAACATAAAATGTACGAAAATATGACGTGTAAGAAACATTTTAACAATATAACTTTATATTCTAAGATGAAAAGTTGCAAGAAACAATTCTTTATACAAAGTATGACACGAGATATGAGACGAGAATTACAGTTTGACGGAACTTATGTTCAAACGAAGGTAAATATTAGTTCGTAGCTCTGTTTGTGTTATAATTTCAAGATTAATTCGCCAACACATGAATATGTTAAGTTATCCTCGCTTGATTAGATGTTCATTTAAGCGACCACACTTACTAAATTTGTATTTACTATGATTATATTTACTTTAATTGTTAACTAATTATATTGTTCGTGATTCAATTACATGAAGCTAAGTTAACTAAATATAATTATTGCTGTATATTAAATAAAATTATTAATGTTTAATATTATGGGGCAGTTTTTGAATGGATAAATAGGTATTTAGATACACAAATTTAAAATATATCCTTGATAATAAAAATATACAAGAATTTGTTTAATTAATTATATATGAACTGTATAAATAATTATATATCAACATATATCATTAGAGTTACTGTAAATTAAATAATATAAATAATATTTAAAATTATCTTTATCTAAATAAATGGCATATTTATTCCTTAAAATTAAATTCTCAGGAAGGTATTTTATTCTCGGATTCCTACTCGAATGCTCACCCCTAAAGACTGGGTCTGGCTATGGGCTTCTTTCTTCTTCGCTTATTTGGATGGAGAGAAGAAAAGCCTTCCACATTATAACAAGCTTTTAAATAAAATAGCATGTCTCGTCTCGGAGTGCTCTCTTTGTGGTGGTTCCGTCGGGTCGTCGTGTTCGATACTTAAGTCGTCCCGTGGTGTGTCAGCGATGTCTAGCATCTGTTTAATTTAAATGAAAATAATATCATCCTATATGCTGACGAATTATGTATATCTGCCCCCTACTTCCTTGTTCCTATGGGAATAAATCTTCCAAACATACAAAAGGTAACAACTCAATGTTGTATTATATCCAAAAACATCTGACACGCGGCAATCGAGCTTGCCGCTATGAAAAACTCCTAATCGGCAAATTATAACTCGCAAATTAATTAACAAACAAAAGAAAAAAAAATAATTAAAATAATTAAATTAATTAATTAATTAATTTTTAAATTTTATAAAATTTAAAAATTGGATTTTTTTTTCCATTTTTCGGTAACTTCGGCGGCCGATCTGACCACCTTCCAGTTGGACAATCAACATAATTTTGAAAAATGAATCTTACATTTAGATGCTGATTCCAAATATATCTTTAGTTTTTCAAAATTCGAAAAATAAAATTCGACAGACACACAGACACACATACAGACAGACAGATCGGAAGGAAAAACTGAGTTTTTCGAAAATATTTCAATTCAATAGCATGACAATGAAATATTATAATCACAATGAAGAAGCCTGATAATAAAGGATAGAGGGCATTCAAACCCAACAACTAAGCTTAAATCCTAACAATTTCAGGAGTGAAGTGAAAAGTTGCCCAAGCTTTTTATATTTTATTATATTTTAATAAAAACTTTTGCTTTAAAAGTTCCTTAACAAGTATATAACTGTATGCATTTACTCTTGGTACTAAAGTTGTTCCGTAGTTAGGAGAAATGTTTTTCTTTCTAATAAGTTAAGTTAATATTTTGTACAGTAATAAAATATTTTTATACGTTCTAAATGTAAATAAAATTTCAATGCATTTATTAACATTAACTAAAATCAATTAATAATACAAATATTTAATTTGTATGATTAAAGTATATTTTCAAAAGCAAAAATATTCTTATCTTTTGTTGCCTTTGTCTTTTGTTTTAAAGAAACAAGAAAAATAGAGAGCTTGTATTTTAACTGAATATCTTAATTAAAATGAAACAGGAAAATAACTCGCTCATGAAGACATTATACAATATAAGGTTGCTTTAAGAATATAAAGCACATACAAGTCTAAACAACCAAAATATTTTAAAATGTTTTAAGAGATAGTAAATTCCGTTAGAAGGTATTCCATACGTTTTTGATAGCAATCGATTGGCCTAGATAACTGTATTCAGATATTGTATAACCTGCTCACTCTACCCTTACATTGTATACAGTGCTCTGGGTTACTTTTTTATGAATAAAGAGAATCATATATATTCGAAAACCATTATTTTCTAAATCTAAAAATAGGAAATATATCATTTATGTCATGGACTTTGTAAATGTTATAGAAATAAGTATATAAATAGAAGACCATACTTGTTTATTTTTATTTTATTCATTTTATTACTACTTTCAGAATTGATATATTATGTAAATATTTTGCACAGCAATGCTGAAGATATAACGGTAGAGTGCTGATCTACTTTCTAAAGAAACTCTCTGAATGTGTCTAGATTTTAATAGAAATTTTTTTCTATTTTTACTTAGTCAGAATTAATATACTTTTTTTGAAATATTATTAACTATGTCTATTAATTTAAATACTTTTTTCTGACTTCAAGGTATATTATTATGAAAAACCTTGATTCTTTATAGGAATATCCCTATATATCCAGCTATAAGTTCTATTTCTAATAGTAGACGTACTGCAATCTTTAAAACACTTATATATATACTTTACATATTCACAGTTTCATAAAAAAATATTCAAATTAGTCACTACTCTATTTGATTGGCTTTAACGATAACTTAAGGACCTTCAATCCCCCCCCCCCCCCGAATCTATGAATTTATGCACTGTCATCATAATCATTTAAATAATTTAGAGTTCCAGAACCTCTTAAGAGACGCAATTTCAGCATGTTTTTTAGATATCCAAAATTATAGTCAAAGGCGTTAACTTCTGGGTTAAAGGAAGTCCAGTCAACTATTTGAATGTCAAGAATTTTGACCTCTTTGAAGGCACAAACTATGCCTTGTGACCATGTAACGTGGTGTTAATATATGTATATATGTTAATATATGTATGTATATCTATTACAAAAACATACGACTGATACTAAGCTTTTTTAAGGTTTTTTTATTATGCCCAAAAATCCACCCTGGACAATTACTGCAAATCCTATTATATTGAACACGCTATCCCCAATCGCAATTTAAAATTAACTACAAAAATGGTGAATCGGATTAATAAAATATACGTGTTCTAAAGTAGAATGAAAAATAAACTTTAGCACTTTTTAATTAGTGACAATATATTTAGCTAAACTTCTGATTAGGAGTTCTATCTTCCTCCAGACAGTGAATATAACTTGAAGTATTTAGCTTACTGATTCAATTGGAAACCGAATTTCTGAACCATCCCAAGTAGTTAGGAATTCAAGGAATTGAAGTTTGAAATATTGTCGAACAGAGACTGCACTCGACTTGTTCTTTATTATTCTTTTGTCTTTTATCTTTTTCTTTTAACTAAAATTACTATTGTCAGATAACTCGATGATTTTCTGAATGATTTTATTTCAACAATAACGTTACAGATTTAAAAATAAGTTTTCCACAACCTTAACGGTCTTTAAAGTATCAAATAAAATAAGTATGTCTTCTTAATTTTTTCTCCGACAGCTCAAGAATTATTTTCTGAAAAAAAATAGCAAGTTCGCTCGCTCTTTGGGTTTGTTTGTTTTGATAGAAATATTACAAATTTTTTTACGTTTTTTATTTTATTCAGTTTTAATTTTATTTAATTAAGTCAGTGGTAGTAATTTATTATATAAAAATTTTTGCCTGCAAATTAATGTCATCTCTATTTTTTTTTTTCAAATTTTTTTTTCTAAACCAGTATCTGCAGTTTCGAGAAAAATAGAATTTGACTCCACATAATTTTTTTTAAATGCTGAATCAATGCATCAACCAATCAAAAATTATGTTGATACATGTCAATTAATGCTTTAAATGATTTTTTCTTCTTTTCTAAAACAAACAGACAAAATTATAAAAAGCTAAAAGTATAGTTAAAAAAATTTAAGTGTTGCTTTCATTAAAGATAAATACAAATATACAGAATAAAATATACCATAACATATTATAATAAGATATACAATGTACGTCTATCATAACTTACAAACAAGCAATGGAGACGATAATACCCTTAGCAATTCTATTATCGATTCAATTATGAAACCACGTGACTTTGTCTTAAATAATTCACTGTATTGACTAATGAGATCTAATATCTATGTTTATGTAATATTAAACCGAAATTAATTACAATTATATGGTATTCTAAAAGACGTGGAAGAAAATTTGGAATTCCGGATTCAGATTAATTTCATATCACATCTATTACTATGAAGTAGTAAGCTTCACCACATATCAAAATTATACATACACCACAACACATCCTTAATCACTGAGTTTGGTCTGTCAGCAAATTAGGGATGTTTTTTTAGTGATAAGGTTTTTAAACCTTATATTCTTTTATTTATATCACTGGAAAAATCAAACACCCAAGCTTATAGAGGCAATATATTCTAAATGCAGTGTCTATTAGATATAAGTACCACAAGAGAACACACAATGTCTACATTATTGAAATTTTGATCTCAACAATGAGCGCTGCAGACGGCAGATGATGAGTGAATGATTAAAATCCATAGTGAAATCATATTCATCTCAAATGATACCAGAGTGAGAAGCAGACTTCTCCGTAAATAATAACCATTTCTTTATTCGTATTATTTGTTAGGATAACGCAAGACTTATAAGCTTTGTTTCTAGGTATGCGTGCCACATCTTAGACTAAAATCTTGCTAAACATTATTCGAACTGTAGTCAAACGAGTACCTGTTCGAAATAAAAAAAATAAAAAGATTGCACGATTATATTTACCATAAAATAATAAAAATAAAACATTCTACAAATACTGCTATATAAATTAAAAATCAAAATTGAAGTTGAAAACACAATTAAAATTTAAATTTTGTTACTGTTGCTATTCTTCTCCTATAAATTATTATAAAAAATACTGATTTATAGGTTAAGAGATTGGTCCTGATTTGCTGCCATATTATCGTTTCGTACAATGATTATGATACGATGTTCTACATCGGATAGTGTATTAATTTAATACGTTCATCAAATTCCGCATCTAAATCAAAAGAAGGTGCTCGTGGCTACGTAATAGACCTACAAATTTATTAATAGTTCAGAACTTCACAAGACCTGGTATGTACCTGGTATTAATATCAGAAGTATACTTTGTATAAGAATGAAAACCTAAAAATATAAGTTTACTTCTATACTTTATTAATAAGCTTTTGCTCCAATAAATTGCTAAAATTTGAAACTCCTCTAAAATAATCTTTCAACAATTTTGTCAAATACTAAAGCACTGAGGGTTCCGTACAAACATACCTTTATATTAAAATAAAATTTATCCAGACATTTTTTATACGTCACGAAATTTTATTGATGAATCGGTCATCAACAATATATTTGAGGTTGTAACTACCAAATATATTGTGATATTTGAAACTACATTTTATAACATACTTTTTTTCTTTCATTGGTTTTTCCTATAACAAATTCTTACTGGTCAATATTTTATTATTGGTCAATAGAAAGTGCGAATAGGTTTCTATTTTTGAGTGTCAAAATTTAAACCAATATTGAACCCAATTTGAAATGATCTTGATCTTTAAAAATAAATATTTATTTCAACATTATACCTCCTTGAAATGCCTGATAAACTATTCTGAAAAAAGGTTCTTAAGAGACAAACAAACGCATAGACAACAACTTTCTTTCAACAAATTCTCTATTTTGAGGTATGGTATAATAAAAAAAGAAAGTCATAGTCAATTCACGGCCATCTTTGCAGCAGTATCCGTTAAAAGATACTTTGCTCTAAGCAATAAAATACTGAATAAGTAAGTATATATATAAAATTATATAGTAATGTATAAGTATAATAATGTAATGTGTAATAAAATACTGAATAGTAATCAAATTTCTTAAGTTATATTTTATATTGTTTTATTATTAAAAAATCTTATATGTTAATGCAGGAAGCGATTTCGTTGGCACACTGTAGCTCGAGAACCACTAAAGGGAAAAATATCGTTGATGGCTCAAATCAAAGGTCTCATTATGCTACACTGCTGAAAAATAGTGACAACTCTCAAATCTCATTAGCCTAATTGCAGTAATTAGTCAAAAAATTAATTTTTCCCATAGAATTTGCATGGGGAAATTTTGCGCGCGCTTTCAAATTTTTTGTATTATCTATTGTGACTAGCTGGTCTTAGCATACTAGTTTATATTAACGTCATATTTCTGAAAATAGACACAATTTTTTATATTTAACAGGAAAAAAATTATTTTTAAAATTGTTATATAAATCGATTTTAGACAAATGTTACATACTATCAAATCGATATTCATATATCTTTTATTATTTTTAATTTGTTCAAAACAATCTTCCTATTTCTATCCAAAAATTTATATTACATTATTTTTTACAAATTGGCTAAAATAGAGATATTTTGCAGAGAAAAAAAATATTTAAATGATTCGCAATTCCAGCAGATATCAGGTTTAACTTGTCGCGAAACCCGGGGCTGTGCGGATTATGATCGCGATCAATGTAAGATGTGCTCTGAACACGAATCTATAAAATTATACGTTCCGGCCTCACGTATAAGAAAGGCTCATCGGATACTGGAACCACTACAAATATTTTTACTTTATAACGTCGACGTGTCCGAGAATAAGGGGCCAGTAATATAATAAGAAATGGCATCAATTTTTCTTACATTTATATAAGTTGATATGTCATGATGTTATTTCAAACGTAAATTCAAATTTAAAAGCAATTTGATAAAAATATATCTGCATTTTATTCTAAATCTTTAAATTTAAGTACAAAACCCTAATATCTTTAACGTAGTAATATCTTTTATTCTGTTATTTTACTTTACCATTTCTGATTTGCAATTCAAAGATATGTGTATTTTTTTTGTGAGTACTTGTTTGATCGTGATAAATTTGATGTCTTAGGAGGAGATTTAAAAATAATATGAGTTAGATATGGGAAACGTGTGAAGAAGATTTAAATTAAAAATAGGTGATTCTATATACTGTATTATGATATAATATATATGGCCAAATATTATTAACTATTCTATTTATGGAGTAATACGTTATATACGTACATACACAATTACATTAAATTATATCTTGTTTAGACTAAAAACATATAGTAAGTAATATAAACAATTATTTTTTTAAATACTTTAATTCAAAATAAAATTATAACCCTCAAGAATTTTTAAAAAGATTTTAAAAAATGCATTCCATATGCGTAATGTAAGTTTAATATTTCATTCCTCTTTACATCTCAATTATTTAAATTTTCCCTGAAGTTAGCTTTTATTCGACTAAAGCTTTTAAAAGATATAAAAGACAAAAATAACATTTTTCAAACTAAGTGGTAGTTCACAGATACATTACGTAGATTTAGAACTTAATTTAACAATTAGTATGTGTTGCTAGAGACAAACCACTACATTCACACACATGTGTTCGGTCACACCGTCCCCACACTGTTTGTTCAAATCGAAGCAAACGAAACCAACCAAAAGGAAGTAGATACCTAAGAGATATATCTTGGCTTTTTGTAATAAACTTTGTCAAGATATATTTACTTTGTTACATATAAACCTACATAAGTGATTGTAAACAAACAATTATTCATCAGATTTAATCTTACAACTTTTATTCAAATGTCAAATTTAATTTGTGTCGATCTAAAAAAAAAATCTGTTTTTTTAAGAGTTATTTGGTTAATAGACTGACGATCACCTGGTTATGCAAAAAGTCGCAAATAAACATCTGCAAATATTGGAGGGTTGCAGGAGACGAGGACACACAAAGGAAGATGGAATAAGCTTTCGGGTTCCTGACTTATCATACAAAAGCTATATCAGCTACTTCACGTCTACGTTCTGGGGGAGGGTTGTATTAATACTGTCGAGTCAGCCTCTATAAGAGTTACTATAGACTCCTATAACTAGGCTCTTTAATCTAAAAATGTATACCTCCAATTGTGTGAGTATAAAAAATAATGTTAGTGCAATAAATTTGTAATATCTTTCTTGTAAAAACTCTTTAGAATCATTAATGAAATAATAATTATACGGTATTCTACATATATTCTATCTATTGTACAAGATACATATCTTAAATATGCTCTGTAAAACAAAGTTGCTTTTTGTGTCTTAATATAAACTTGTTTTATTTGTCAGTTGCAATATTTTATTTTAGTTGCCACTGGGGTATAGAGGCGTGAAAGAGGATTAAAGTGGATTTGAGAAGAAATGAGGCTCGTCCCAGATTTAGATTTATCCCTCTGTAGTTGCGAGCGACCTCTCAAACTGCCTTAATGTGATTTCGGAAGGGTAACTCAAGATGAAACACCCCGCGAAACAGTAAATCACGGAAATTAGTTTCCTCCCATTTTCCGTTCTTTGTTTGCTACAAGCTTGCTAACTTACCATTTTCCCTGCTGACTGTACTGCATAAAATTTAACTTTTGTAAAACATTTCCCAAAGTTTACGAATATTACTGAACTGTACAGAATTTAGAGGGATACCTTACAAAGTTGATGTTGAAAATTTCAAAGTGCGGTTGAATTTGTTTTTATTTGGTTTCCTGAAATTCTTTGTACATCAAATTGCAAAAGGGTTTATGTATTATTTGTTCAAGATAATATGATATTTTATTTGTAGAAGCTATTAACTTTGAATGATGTTCCGTAATAAAGCCGTCCAAGCTTAAAATAACCAAAAAAGAACGTATGTCGTGACGAGCAATTACATTCCTTTGTTGCTCACCGCCCACGGACAGAAGTCATTTCAGGCTCGTATAATGTTATAACCTTTTTGTCTATTGTAGATGACTATTAACGATAAGACAACAATTGTGAACAATATATCCCAACAAATATAGGTTTTATCATTAAATTAAAATATATTTTTACTATATTATCGATATTATTATTATAAATAAAAATAAATAGTTATGAATATCAATAACAGTTATTAAAGTTCTATTTATAGTTTAAATATTATTAACAATAATAACACCTTTACTGAAATTTATGCTAAAAGAAAATTAATTATATAGAAACAAAGAAAAAATAGTGGAAAATCCATTCAATTGAATCCAAAGTAATGACCTGTTTGCATATATATATGAGTCGAACCTAAAACAACTGACATAGAGACATAATTCGTTAGCTGTCTTGATGAGCTTTTGATTGCAAATACAAATCAAAATGCTTACACAATTATTGAAAGTGTTTTAAATAAAAATATTCAAAAGTTATATCACCCGAATAGAATATAAATTTTGTAGTGCCTTTATAATTTTCGCATGACTTTTTTGAAGTGGATTCTAATAAATGTTTAATGGTAATATAATGAATGATGTTAATTTATTATATTATATGTTTCAATTCAAATGTATACGAGTATAATATAAATCCCTTAAAATAAAAACAGACATACAAACATACTCAAATATATACATACATACAACAACCAAAAATAAATATATAATTATCATATAAATGATCTATTAAAAGAATTCTTGACCTTAAAATTGCATAATCATTTCCTATGATAAAATTTAATTAAAAATGTTAGAAGGTCACAATAAATTTAATTTACTATGAAAACCTGGTATAACAAAAGAGTAATTTTATTTTATAATTTCCGTCCTTTGTGAATGACGGCACTTCGCATCGACACTAACAGATAAAATGAATAGGTAATAATAGACATGTTTTAGCATTTTTATACTATTCTAACTATTAAATAAAATATCTAGAACAATAACATTATAATATATCACTGTCAATATGAAATTACAAACTCTCTAACTTGCATATTCATAATGTTATACATTGCAACCTGTGGCGTGTGCGTCAATTTATTGATCGGTCCGGAACGGCTAGAATAATAAACTTCCGTAACATTCAATAATTGAGGGAATCCTCGCAGTAATTAAGAGTAGTGTAAATAAAAGGTTTAGGCAACAAGTGGGTCATCCGGGGACGCCCTCACCTTGCCCCGGGCACGCTCGCACACGCCTCGGGTCATGATCACAAACTGCTCATGACCTACTTTATCTCAAAATACCTATAAATTATATACACACACAGACATATTTTATGTAATAATGTATATTTTTAATATTATATTGTATATTATATACTGTCGATTCCCCAGGGTTTACATGCCCGGAATTAATAATGTCGCTTAGAACACTGAAGTGTGTGTTTAATCGATTTTAGACGCATGTTACGTCCAGTTAAGCATTATAGTTAATAGATATGAAAGGTTTAAGCATTAAATATTGACGTTAAAAATATTGTAATTTTTTTTTTACGTATTTTGTATAATACTTTTTTATCTACATTGTAATTAATAAAATAGTAGTAATAGAATTGTTAATATCTGTAATTAAAAAATATGATATATTTTAGAATACGAAATTAAACTATATGATAAAAATTTTATACAATAAATATATTTTTTTTTTCATATATAAATATCTAAATCTTACTTTTACTTTTTTATAAAGATCAATATTTATACATTTTTTTTTTATAAGAAATAATCAACATTTAGACACACTTTTTAAGGTAGATTATATATAAATAGGTTATATATAAATATATATTATATATAAATAGATTATATATAATATATATTTTTTGAAAACAAAATTGACTGACCCTAATGTAAAAAATGGTTGTTTGTTTTGTCTGTGATTATTTGATTATTAATAGCTTAATGAAGCACATAATGATTATTTTTTAATCAACAAATTCATTGAATTTATGAATTTCCCGTTTTTTATTATTAACTAGAATGTTGTTTAAAGTTTTGTATTTATATATTACTTCTTTTTTGTTTTTATTTATTTTTGTCTTAAAAGCACTAACGATGATTTTTAAGTGATCATTGTTAATTGATCATTTGAAAATGTCTTGATCTTTGCGCCTGGAAAAAAAATACCAAGCAAATTCTTTAAAAAAAAACGACTTGCCTTAACTAATAAAAAGGACAGAAATCGCAGTATTTGGAATCAATTTGTCACTATTGTGGCAAGTGGTTCTTGTTGTACAATTGAAAACGTAGCGTTCAGGATTCAGGGGTGGTAAACCGCTTTTACAATTGGATTTCATAAAAGCTGCTTGTCAGTGTGGTTTGCCTTTAACTACAGTTTTAGGACATACAATTGATGTTAGTAACTCTTTTCAACTGATTTTTTTTTTTTAATAGTTTTTATCAGACTATAGTTCAACTCATTTAAAAAACACCTTTAAAGAGTTCATTGAGCCCAAGATTTCTATAGCAGGGGTAAACTTAAATAATATGATAAATAAAAAATAAAATTTTCATCCAATTTAGACAAAACATTAATAGTCTAGTATTCAAATGAGGGATGAACAACCCCGTTCGGAACCCTTAAAAACCGAACGAGCTTTAATGACTGCCATCCATCTCTGGACGGTTTATTCGGAATGATTAAGTGAGGTCATATCATAAAAGATGTTTGTAATGAAAAAGCAGTTAATGCTTATTATACGTCTTATTAACTGATTGAGATAGTCTTTAGTCAGATTTTTTTGACTTTTTATTATTTTGATGTTTTTATATTTAATCTTGAATTATATGTTTTTTATTAAGTATAAGAATCCGGCTATACTCACGTTATTATTGGAATTCGCTCGACTAGTTTCGAAGCCAATAGAGGTCCTTATTCATGAGCTTTGGCGGATTCGCGGCGTGAACTTTAAGTACAACCGGATAATTATATATAATAGTAATCATGGATCACGAAACTTTGTATGTGTTTCGTTTTAAAAAAAATTAACAAGTAGGTTAGAATATTCTTGATAAACTGTCACAGAACACTATTAATTATTTTTTGCTATTCGCTTCGCGACAGCTTTTATCAATCAACTCATTTCTAGCGTTAATACTATACTTATAAATATTACAATAGACTGAACACCGAATACCTGAACTTTAGAAACTAAGTTTAATAATTATAAAATGTCTTTTATCCAACTCATTTATTAAAACTTGTTACACGGATCCGTAGTACAAGGGACCAGTAATATTATTGCAACTGTAAACTTCATTGTCAATTTAACCTTGAGCAAAGCGCTTGAGACACGGATGCGGTTGCTTTGGTCGCAAAATTCAATAACCAGATGGCTCTTAGGTCACTCGTGTCTTAGCCGTCCCATATACAGCCTCAAGAGAGCCTGCGGTAGTTCGCACACAACTGATCCAATATTCATGATATCCATTCTACTTCATACAACAATAGTACACAAATTACAAGTCCTTTATAGATAACAATCAATACGTTCCACAATGTCAAAGTACTCAAGTTCCAATTAAAAGTTCCATGAAATATGAGACGGCTGTTCGTTTTACATCAGTTTTAAACGAGCCATCTCTCATTGTAAAAGGTATCTAAACGATCGTTTCAAGTTCGTCCTGCCCTCTACTTCACTGTGATTGCCTGGGAGTTAAAGCCTTCCTTCCTTCGCCTTTCCTTCGTTTTAAAACGTCCGTCATGAGGCTTTGTATAACGTTACACCCACCGGCGACTCGCTTTATAACATTCTTGCAAGATTTAGATCATTTTATTTAGTATCATATTTGTAAACATAATATATACATTTATTATACTATGTGCGCTACTTATAACAAAGAAAAAAATGATATTAAGATTTTATTTACATTATATGAAGTTCATAGAAAACATTATGTTCAATTATCTTTCACACATGTTACATAAAAATAAATCATACACAACATTTTGCTCAGCGGAATCCGAAGATGAGTCGTGAGCGATTCAGAGCGAAGCAATAAAAACGCTACGGTAGAATTTGGGAGACGACAATATCGATTTTCCGAACTCCATGTATTCCATCTGTTGCTCTCCATGAAATTTACGACAGCATTACTGAGTCGTTATTTTTGTATGAAGAGTTTTATCGCTGTACGCCATTGCTTCTCGACACGAGATCTTTTATCGAACTCGTGTTTTTACTGTAATCACCGGACGTTTTATTTGTTTTCAATATTAATTGATTTCAGCAACACAATTGTATGAAATAACATCTGAAGATCTTTATCACTTTTTTTTAAGATGGTGGCGACGGAGGAGACCGCAGTACCTGGGCAGATAGAAACGCCTGGGACATTTGGAAAACTGCGCCAAACATTATCTTCTTCACTTCTCACAGCTCAAGATAAAGGTATACATTTTACAAATAAAATAAAGAAGTTTATTTTCATATTAAAAAAAAAAAATTTTCAATAAATATATTACTTATATTCTGTTGGTATTATAGGTCTTTATCAGGGTACGCCATCTTAGACTTTATCATTATACATAACTCTTTCGAAATAAAAACATTAGACTTAATAACAATATGACACGCTAGAATCTAGAAATGGTGATTAATTATTCAAAGTAATCACCTCGTGCGTTGAATAACTGGCTTAATTACAATTTATAAGTGTCGGAGTTATGACGTCGACAGAGTTCAGAAGTTATCTACTCCGGTAGCTGCCAAGTTTGTTGGCTAATAATTTGAACGTAGTTAGGATACGCCGAATTTAATATTTACACTATGCTATGTTCATAATAACCAGCTGTGTGATCAAAAATACATTTATATGGTAGACTAACAAGACTTTTTTATATACTTTCTAAATTCTTTCAATTTTTTTTGTATACAATGTGGTTTTACGTTTTACTCAATTATTTTATCAAGCAAAAAAGGGTACGCATTTGAGTACAGCCTTTCTTATGTTAAACATGACTATACTTTAATAAAGTACCCCTTCACTCTATGATTAGGTAACAGTGATTTCGGCAGAGTTCCAAACTTTCGCCGTCCTTGCAAAGAAAGTAGAAGTGAAACTTTAGAACTTCAACCGTAAATTGATGTTTTTTTGCTGAACTTCTGGTTGTTCGACGAAATGAACTGGTATTATCATATTGTGTAACTCTATTGCACAGTCTCCGAAATGTATTCGATAAAAGATTGACAAACTAGCCACCTGGTAAAACTCTAAAGTCTGGAAAAGACTTCCAGACTTCCAAATTTTGTCTTATCAATTATGTAACTCTTCTCTCAATTGATTCCAACGACTCCCGCTGGTATTTTTCTGGTCCATCCCAAAGTTGAGAGCATAAACGATCAAATTTTGCTTTATAAAGATTGTGCAACTGTTCCGGCTAAAAGTACCGACGTACCTTCCAGAGAATACCAAGCTTTTTAACAGCCAATTGACTTTTAGACTCAATATAGGATCCGAAGTTGAGTGATGAATTTAGCCTGACACTTAAAAGGTCCAACTAGTTTGAAAAGTATGGGCCAGATAGAATGGCCAATTTTCGACAGAGAATAGATACGCTAGGGTCTTCCCTGCGTTATACCTAACCAGGTTGGCATCAAGTTCTCATCCATGGCTTCTCTGAGTGACCTGTCTGGAGCGACTCGGTCTTTAATAAGTTCAATAAGTCAACTCGGACGACTTGTCGTTTTTATTTTGAATCCAGAACCCGTAGAATTCTATAAAGAAATGAGCCGGCCGGAGTTCTTTAAATATTTACAGTTTTCCGATAATGATTAATTTTTGTTTTAATAACATTTTCAATGAACTTACTGAATATATATAATTTTATATAAGTTTTCAAAGCTTATTTAATGCTCCGGCATAATATTTTTATGTATTAGGTAACAGCCGATTTTACTTATGCTTACAATATTCTAATAAAAATTGTTCTCAGAACACAGTTTGGTGACAGTTTAGTTATTGATTTTATTATTTAAAAAATACACATATAACTTGTGATATATTCACACTATTAATAAAAAATTTAAAAATTTATTTAGACTAAATATGCTTCTGGGCAAAGGAGCATATTAAGTTTTTTGCTGCGCTTATTCGGCGGGAATTAACACTTCTTAACATTATCTGTTTCAACTCCTAGAATAATACTCCTATCTTAAGATTTATATTCGAATTAAGAACAATTAAAAGTTGGAGAAAACTTAATACAGAAACTAAGAAATTACCAGTATTATTTATTCTCATTAACAAGAATTCTTGTTAAAACAATTTAAATTTACTCTCGCAGCTACTTAGCAAGACAAAAACATATTGGGATTTTTTAAATAATTGCAACATTTTTAACCTAAAATATTATAACAGTTTTTTATTCTAACAGAATATTTTTAAGCAATTAATTTCATCTAAAATCTAAAGATTAATGAACCTAATACTATTTCTAAAATACAATAATAGTGTTATATTTAGCATACAATATACCTATACCATTATAATAGTACATCTTATATATCTCACGTACATGAATATTAACACATTTCAGGCGAATAATTGGAACGTTATAATGTAAATAATCTCGCGAAAACTCTGTTCGCTTTCAAATTGTATCACTATATATGCACTCTATTTAATTAAGTTGGGTATCTAGTTGTAGGTTTCATGGCAAGGTTATGTTCACGTTTTATACATGACAAAACCGTTTAAAACCGTCTGGTATATATGCAGCCCGTGGTGGAATTTATGAGAATTTCTCAATATTCATAGCTGAATATCGCGAGTGCTTCTATCCCGGGAGGTTTCAACTGACATGCGTTGTTAGTACATTCCAGAAATGGAAAGGTCGAAACAAACCGCACATTTGAATTCCCTCTATTTCAATGGTATTCTCAATATTTCATAAAGGTGAAAGTTTCTCGTTAACAGATACCGATCTACTACATTTTAGTACGTTATTATTTTTTCTGTTTGATCAGTATAATAGCTATTGTCGATATTTTTAATACATAAAGTTTTAACAACATTACTGGCTCATGATAAAATAATACATTCTAAGAACAACTCAAATAAATATATAAATTATGTAATGAATGTCAAAATCAGAATATGTACTAACTTACACATTAACGTTTGATAGCTTGCAATATATTTCTAGTGACGAAGCTTGGACCGCGGTCGGTGATAACAGAGCCGGTTGAGCCGACGCCCGCACCTGCGCCCGCGCCGCCCCCACCCGCGCAGACTACCAAGACTGAACGGTACTATTTTAATATGCAATTGTAAAATTAATGTATATAACTTAATTAAATTATGTACATAATTAGTTAAAATGCTTCACACTTTAAAAGTGAAATAATACAATACTTTAAATAAAAATACTAGTATAAGCGACTTCAACACGTCCTTAGTCGATTTTTAAACTTAGCTCATTCTTGTAATATATATTTTAAAGTGAGGCGGGAAAGGCTCCGTCTAGAGCTGGAGCCTGTCGGGTCTGCCTCAAAGCATTAAAACCTGGTGAGGTGTTCCACATATGCAATGGCTGCCAGCACCGAGTTTGTGAAGACTGCTCCTCATATTCCAAGCCTGCAAGCGACGAGGAAGCGGTGCTTTTCATTTACATTAATTTATTAATTTTAATTTAAATTTGTATTATTTTCTATGATGTTCAATTTATAAACTAACAGAGCTCATGGAGGTGCTCTGTGTGTCGTCGTAAAGCAGCTCCTCGACTTCCTCCAGCGGCTCAAGATAGTACAGACTCACTCCTCGAAGTGCCCGTACTGGAGGCCCTACAACGACGTCACTCGGAGGCAAGACTCGGCAGCGGAGGCTCCAGCACGGGGCTGGCGCCACCACGATCACCTGAACTACGAAGGCATTCAGATGTATCGCCGGCATCGTTAAAGGAATTGGAAAAGGTAATGTTTCTTGATTCGTGATGCATATTCGCTCATATTTAAAATAATATTTCTTATTTTAAAACCTAAATTCAACCATAATATAAAGTCTCACGTCTGTAACCGCATTGTCAGACCACAAGATAACGTTAATGCGTTTTGTCTACATCTCGTCTACCCGTGAACACGATTGCTGCAAAGCATTCGATAAGTCGGATTAAAATTAAAATGGAACATAATTATATCCGAGTTAAATCCGTAAAATTTTTTTTTATTTCAAATGTGAACTCGTGACAATCTAAGAAAACACTATAATATAAAGAGCCTGTCACACTTTACAATCGGATACATGTGTAACCACGCTGCCCTCGCGGCAGTTAAAGGGCGGCGGCAGTGTGACGCCGGGCGACTCCCGTCGGCCGAGCACGGCCACCCCCGTGCGGCGGCGCTCCGTGCGCGCGCCCGCGCCCAGGCAGCGCTCCGTCGACGAGGACCAGCACGCCGCGGGACACGCGCCCGCACTGGCAGCCCCGCCGCCTATGTCACGACGGTAACTTCATTTACATCCATACATACATACATACATACATACATACATACATATCATACATAAAGAAACTAAAGATTAAAAACAAATAGAACTGTGACATCTAAAACGGTAAATCCCACAGCTGTTGCTGGAGTATATGACCCCAGCGCTGATTTTCAGTGGCCGCCGTGACTTGTTCGAACATTGATGACCGCTTAATTAGATAATTATAAATGAATACGTAAATTTTATATACCTCAATGTCCTCAATTATTGTTTGACAAATTACTATAGACACCACCATGTCATGTGATGTTCATGTTAAGTGATGTAATCATGGTAAGTAATTTGTTTATAGGATTAAAATGCAGGTTTTATTTCTTATACTATTTCAAAAATTTGATTTACACAAAATTGGAACATATTTTTATATGACAGAGAGTACTGTTTGAAAACAAGAAATTTAAATTTCAGAATAATGATCCACTTGATCCATGTCGTTTGCTATAAACTTTTAATAACTTAAATATAAAAACATATATCAGATGTAACTTATGTAAATAAAAGTACAACAGCTAAGAGACTATAAATGTTCATTGCTCATTTAATGTTTTATAACTTAAGTTTAAGTGTTTATTGGATTCTTTAAATATAAATAAAAGATTTCTTTAAAACCCATGCACTATAAAATACCTGTAAGTATTTTCTGTTACGCAGTTATTTAAGATCTTGAAGTTAACGACTAAGATTGAGGGACGCTCGTAAAATTAGGGTGACGTGTCCCATTTAGAAACTCAACGCGAAAGAGCACTTATTTTTTATATAACTGCCTAGTCGTTTTATGTTTTCAAGAAATAAAAAAATGAAGACTAAATATGATAGATATGAATCAATTAGGGCGAAGAAATAATAACTGAGTGATTTGTTGATTTTAGCTGTGATATTATTGCTCTTTATTATATAAGTAAAAATATAAACTTTTAATTATGACAAGCTTATTAAATATATCTACAACGTGTTTTATTTAAATTAATAAATTTGTTTAAAAATATAGACGGTGCATGAAGAAGTTTATTAAATTTCAGAAATTTAAAACACCGTCTAAAACAATATTATATTAACCTTACAGAGAAAAATGTTGGAAGTTCATATAAAGTGTATGTCACGTCTTATTACTCAACCATAACCTCGCATATGATTAAATTACTTTTGATATTCATTAAATGTGACTGTAAAATAATATAGTAATGTATCACGTTTGAATAATTACGTAACGTACATTATTCAGTCCGATAAACTGTGAATGATTATGGTAACATTGTTTTTAATTTATAAATATGTAAGCCAGTATATTCTTTAAAAATATTGTCGAAATGTATACATAGTATTGTAGAAATATTGTAAAAAGTTCTTCAAATTATTATTGATTATTATTTATTGATTGATTAGGGCGTCAGCAGTAGATGTGGTGGCAGGAGCTGGCTCCAGACGCAGTTCTTACCGAGCAGACGTCGACGCACCTGATACACCACCGCAGATTACTGGCTTAAGTGTCGACGAAGACAGACCTATAAGACGACGAGGCAGCCAACTGTATGTACAAAAATTGACATCATTGTTATCATAATGCAATATTTATTTTCTTGTGTTAGAATATAAAATATGATATATACTTATATAGCGGTTTATTGTAGAAACACGAACAATTTTTCCTAAACGATATTTCAACAGGCCAGATATAGCAGCCTTACAACAAAGAACTGGAGCTCTTAGTGCAATGGCAGCACTGGCTTCACGGAATTCCGATACGCCAGAGCCGAGCGTCACCGTAGCAGCTGCTGCAGCTGCAGCCGCTGCCGCAGCGAGACAGATGTCAGTTGATGCTGAAGCGATAAAGATCGTCATACACGATGTTGACGACCGCGCGCCACGACGTGTATCTCTGCGACGAGATCCCAATGACAAAGGACATCGATGTAAAGTATTTGTAGATATTTTTATTTACTACTTCTACTTCTAGTTTTATAACTTAATTCATGTATTATAGCTCGAGGTTTCGGAATGCGTGTTGTTGGAGGTAAACCTGATGCTAGTGGACGACGAGAAGCCGTTATCGTATGGACAGTACCCGGAGGACCAGCAGATATAGCCGGCTTGCAACAAGGAGATAAGGCAAACTGTTCATTGATTTATTAAAAAAGTACTGGAATAGTCGTAAATTTAAAAAGTTTTGATTATCTTTATCTAAATTAAAAAATAAATTATCAGAATGATCAATATATATAACCAATTAATTATGTATGTAGGTATTAGAATGGGGTGGGGTCCCACTGATAGAACGTAGTTTCGAGGAAGTCTGCGCGGTGCTAGAGCGCGGTGGCGACAGCGTGGAGGTGTTGGTAGAACCCGCGCCGCAGCTAGACGATGCTCCTCCGCCGCCTACACTAGCGACCCACCATCACCACGCTCTTTATGGTACATCAAAAGCTATCGACAGCTCGTCACTGTCTCTTTCCCTCGCTCTTTCTCTTTCTCCTTTCTCTTCAAATTTTGTTTATCACTTTTCTGAACTTTTTACCTTATTATTATGTAGCTTCAACAACGAGACGACATTGTAAGTTACATAATGACTTAAATATTGTTATCGAATACAAAATTATCTTGGGGGACAAAAATATAATGAAAATATGTGTCTATTAATTCGACTATTGAATATATATATATATATAACATATCTATCTTTTATATTTGTAGTATCTATTTTAGATTTTTATTTATTACTTTATTCTACTCACATTTCTTCTTCTCTATCACTTTTGTATTATCTTCTATTTTTCTAGTCTTCTTGTTTTCTTCAAGCTCTTCATCGCTTACGTAGATTTTCACATTGTTATAATATCATATTGTGAATATATAAATAAGGTCATACTTATCAAATGTCATTTAATATCTGCACCTATTTCGTCCGTAATGTATAGACTGTTTTGGTCCACAGAACCGGATACCGACAAATCGCCGTCATCGCCCACCCGAAGGAAATTGCCGAAAACCCCGGTATAATATTCATATAGGCTTATTATAACAATATGTGTTGTGAATCTATGAGACATTGGACCGAACCCTCGCTCCTTTACATGTATTAGAGACTGTCACTCAGCGGCTCCTCGACTGTTTCTTGGATCTTAGCTGTGATCTATCTTATCATTTCTGTGTGTTATTTGATTGTTAGATCATATTTATTTGTATTATTTGAATATTTTTTATAAAAATATGATCCAAAAATCAAGGTTCCCTGTAAATTGGGAGTAGATGTTGTGGTATTATTTATAAATTTGTATTAATATTTTATTTTTATTGTCGTAATTAAAGCATTCAACATTAACGTTATAGAATAAATAATTGAAATCTTAGGCGATTGCGAAACTGTTTAAGATTTTTCTATATTTATTTCTTTCAATGTATAGTTATACCTGAGACTTCATTTGGATTCGAAGAAGCGCAGGGGCTGGTTTCCTCTGATCTGCTGTGATACTGTAGCACTAATCACTCGAACATCTTCCATGTTAGCCTATTTATAAGAGATTAGTATTTCTATATATTAAAGTAGGTACTTTATCTTTGTTGATCTTTTACTAAGGAAAACGTTACCCTGTTGTAGACATTGAAAATATTAACCTTATTATATTTTATTTGTTTGTCTATTCGTTATACTTGATCTTTTATATGGTGTTATCCTAAGTGAAGTGTATGAAAAAATTCTGCATACTTATTTTCAGATTTTTATTTTTTCTATCACCCGACCAATTTCATAATCTCAGGGACGCTGGGTGGAGTGGTAGGGAACAATCGGCAATTAACAATAGGATCCATTCAAACGTAATCAGTAAGTTTAGATGGAACTGCAATCTTAGTGCTCGATGGTAGCATAGGGCTCATCCTGATACCAAATTTAAAATTAGGATATTGTGTAGATGATTAGAATATTATTCTACAAATGTGGGAAAAAAGTAGCGCAGCTAGAGCATTCATCGCTTTTAGCTTGCAGGATAACAGAATAATTTCTAAATTTAGTAAAGCGCTAGACATAATGACACAGCAACTCACTTCATTCAACTCTATCAAAAATAAGCACAAGTATATGTAATGGCTAAAAGAAGATTAGTCACAGCACCATCAGGAATAGAAGACCTAAAACTGCTAGAAGAGATACAGACGAGGTGAGCGCAGTAGCGTGAAAGAGACAGCGAAACGCAGGCGACCCACAAAACACTCCCGTTCGTATCGTTCTCATGTTTTGAGCATCGAGTGATTGTTACCGAATTTTGTTGTTGATTAGTGTAGTGTCATGCCGCACAATTTCGAGACGTTTTGCAAAACTAGTCTCGTAGGAGCTTCGAGTGGTGGCAGCACGGTACACCCCAAAACGCGGATACGAACACCTTTAGCGACAGGCGCACACCAATGCTTCTGACGTGACGCCATACAAAATTCACACGATGTACATAGATAGCTGCTCAGCCCTTGTAGTTATTGAATGTTAAGCCTCATTAAATAATTGAGAATTGCATGACATTACACAGCGTGTACGTGCATTGAACTGGCTCAGAGCACACAATTGTTGGACAGAGCATTTTAGGTGTTATGAAGTTTTGCTAGTTATTAAAGAAATATTTTTCCTAAATAGTATACAATTAAAAATAAAAACAATTAAACCGATTTATTCTATATTCAATTTTCAACTGACATTTGTGAATTTTGTCTTCTTTGTAGTTAGCCTATTACTAACTTACATAAAAAAATATATTAAAATTTGTATGCCATTTAGATAAATGCATAGCAACGTATTGGACGATAATATCAGGAATTCAGTACAAATTTATTTAAATACAGTACAATACAGTACAGTACAGTACAAATTAACTCTTAGATCAAAAACTGACTAGTAAATCTAAGGTTATGCGCGGCTTGTCTCGATATTAGCATGATAAAGCTTTCTGCATGGCGGATGAGAGCGTCAAATTTTATTGATTACTTTATGTATGAATAGATATGCCTAAGCCCGACGCATGTTGTTATAATGAAACATTTTGCAAGTAAATGGATAAAATGCAAGAATACCCATTACCAGTGACGTGAATGGACTGAATGCACATTACGATGGAGACCCCAAATTTATAACTGCTGTTGATTGATTAATTACAATAGCTCTTGATGCATGTTATGGTAAATTATACTGGTATATTTAATAACTTCCCAATGGTTTGGTAAATTTTATTTAAAAGAAATACAATGTTTTACCGGCTTTACGTTTATTAGAAAAAAACTCATAGTGACTTCTCATTAAATCTCCATCTTGCTGTTCTAAAATTAAATATGCTTCAACCTTTTAGAACTGTATAAATAAAAATAAGGTAAATATTAAGTTATATGAGTAGATATTGTAGTTTAATAAGTTTTTTTTTTATGTAGGAGCAAGACCGCGCAGAACGAGCTCGGGAGCGTCCTACTGCACGTGCCCAGCTTCAAGTATGGTTCGAGAGCGAAATCCGCAAGCTTGTTGTCGTTCTTATTGCCGCTGATGATCTTCCGCCCAGAGACCATACTCTAGGCTACGGTGATGAACCTGAAGCTTTTGCCAGAATACGTCTCCTTCCATCGTTGTAAGTTTTTATAACTATTGATTACATACTTTATAAATATAATAAACAAGGTAGCGGTTATAAGTTGTCTTTGAAAAATATTTTATTCTGTCAATATCTTGTCTAACCCCTCTAGGGAAACTTGCCCACCTGTGGAGACAGATCCAGCATCAGCATCCTGCAGTCCTGTTTGGAATGCCACACTCGGTTTCGGGGGCCTTACAGCAGATCTTCTGGCTGGTCGCGCTCTGGAACTTACACTTTGGGACGCATGCCCTGGCATTGATCCTGTACTTATTGGAGAATGCATTGTTAGTTTTGTTTTCAACAATTCAATTATTAAAAATGTATCTCAGCTTTTATTAGTAGTTATTTTCATCAATTCAGATGGACCTAGAAAAAGCTTTTGCTGAAGAGCGCGCAGTATGGTGGACTCTAGAAGAACGGGGCACTCGTTCCGCCAACGCTTCACCTCGTGGTTCACTCACCGGAGCTAGAGCTCTCCGCCGAGGAGACTTTGCCTCACAACGATCTGTTTCAGGTTTTTATATAAATATTATTTACAAAACATAACTTAAATTTTGGTAGAAAACTCAAAAAATAAATAAAAACAACCTTCGAGGTACAGAAAAATACGGTTTGATGTAATATCGAGTGAGTTGTTTTGTTTATTTTTAAATTCACCAGATGATGTGGACTCAATTGGCGAATGCGCTTCTCTTCTACATCCGGACCATGCATGGGTCGCGGGTTCCCGACGCGGCTCGTCACAATCCGAGACTTTGGAAGTAGAAGTCTATCAACTTGGGAAAGACTTTTCCCGTTCTTTGCCTGGCTCTCGTCGCTCTTCCTTCCAGCAACAGGACAAAGGTTTCTCATACTCTTGTATATAGCACACAAAAATCTTCAAAAGTACTGACGGTGTTAAAAAATTCTGATTTTTATACGTTTTAGGCTGATGCTTGTAATAAATTGTCTGATGAGATTGAGTGTGAGTAGATGGCGCTTCAGAGCCTCCGCCGAGCTCTCGTCGCGAGCGTCGTCGCTCGTCGTGCGTGCGGCGCGACCCCGACGACATCCTGCGCTCACTGCGCGCCGTCAAGGGCGAGCTCGGACGCACGCTGTCGCTCTCCGGGTCCACGGCAAGGCGTAAGTGACGCTCCATACTTTAACTTACATTGCTAATCAATTAACTGATACATTTAATATTAATAAATTCTTTTTATCTAATTAATCATTTTAAAAATTCAGTACAAAATTTACTTAGAACAATGAACAATAAATACACAGACTTATCTCATAATATTCTTGAAGCTTTAATTTTTAATAATGCTAAATAAACAAACTAACATTTTCACTAAGTAGATGATATACTGTAGGTACACCTAATTTTGATTTGTATTTACACTAACCGCCCCCAATCCGCTTTATATCGACACAACCACCGACCGGTATTTAGTTGTATACACTCGATCCCAAACGCCCCACTCCCACCTCAACATTGTACGAACATTAAGAGTACTGACGTGTACTGTTATGCTTGTTTGGTCAGCAGCGACGGACCGTTAGCACCTCGGTAAGCGACTACCGTGCCCGCGCCGCGCGTGCTTCCCTCAGGGTTTGTCCGTGCGCGGTGTCGGTGTACACGATCCCTTGTGACGTCCGACGGCCGAACGATGCCCAATCTGTTTTGTTTTGGACCGTTCCCGAACGCTGCCAAGGGTTGAACCTCGTTCATGTGAAACATGTGCGTGTTCCAATGTTTGACACGATCGGTCGTGGTTTAGGAGCAGAATGGGTACCGTGACCAAGTAGTAGCATGGGTCATACATAGCTTGCGCGACGGCCGCGCGCACGCACCGTTATATGTGGCTGTGCCCGACGCTTCTCATTACTTCACTGTGTCTGTACTGTTCTGTCCTGACGCATGCCCGGCGGCGGGCGATCACGCTCACTTCATCTGTTTCTGTGTTCCGACTGTTCGGCTGCCCGTCTACGTTCATTTTTATGGCATTGTATCGCCTAGGGTGTTTTGGATTTCATTACCTTTTGCGAATCTCATTCATTGTTACAAAGCGCAATCTATTAGACTTCTTGTATATATATTCTTATTCTTAGGTTATAGATATTACACAGTTTTATATTCGAATAATTAGATGTTAAAGTAAATGTCATTATACGACAGAAAGGCACTTACAAGCGGGTATTGATACTCCCGTTCGTAGACGTCACCGCTGTAGGCCCTGGTCACGCATGATCGCGAGGATATTGGCGACGGCATGGCAAAAAAAATAGTTCCCTCGCCATAATATTAATTATTATAAACATTAGAAACGTTAAAATTTATGGCTGCTCATGACACGGAATGCTTATACCATAAAAATGTTTCAAGATCGCTTCAAGCAACTATTAGAAACTCGATAACACTTTTGGCTGCACAAGTTGAATCGCTTCTTCTTTATTTCTGTGTTAAGGGAACGGACAGTTTAAAAACCTATGTACTCTAACAAAACTGTCGACGTCGGCACGATGCTATTTGACGTGCTTTATGTATTGTTTATTTATTGTAAATGTTTGATTGAATGGTTTATTCTATTTGGATCTATGTTAAAATTTGTGTCGAAGCGATAGAGACTACAATGTAATCGATATAGTTGTACGCTCGCGTCATCGAGAGTAGCGATGGTCGATCTCGGGGCGAGGTGGCGGGTTGCGGGTAGTACGTGTGGTTGGTGCGCAGGCACAGCGACGGGGCGCAAGGGCAGCATGTGGGCGGCCGTGCCGGCGGCGGCCGCCTGCGACGCCGTAGCGGACGACGACGACGTGCCGCTGGGCCCGGGACAGATGCCGCCGCGCAACGCGCATCTCCCGCCGCTGCACGCGGAGATCAACATCAGCATTATTATGGTCAAGGGCCAACTGGAACTAGAGGTGAATTTTCTAAATTCATTTCACCACTAAACTTCAACGAAAATATTGAATAAAAACACTGTGACAGGTATCTCATGCTCGTCGAGTGTACGGAGTTAACGGCGAGGTACCGGATTCCTATGTCAAATGCTACCTTCGCGACGGCGACAAGTGGCTGCATAAGCGCAAGACGAGGGTAATACGTCGCACCACTGAGCCAAAGTTTAAGCAAACCCTCAAATATCAGGCAAGACTAAATTACTTTTTGATGATTTTGATAACTCAATACTGGTATCAAAATATTAAATTCATTGATATCATTAGGCAAACGAAGCCTTAGGGCGCACGCTAGTGGTGATGTTATGGCAGCGCTGTGGTGGGTTCGAACACAACTTGGCGCTGGGTGGTGCTGAGATTTGCCTCGACAAGCTGTCCCTCCCGCAGCGCACGTACGGTTGGTACCCTCTGTTCCCGGCTACGTCTCTCGCAGCCGACGAATCGCCCGACTGATCCAGGTATCTTAACACTTAAATATTTGACTTGAATTATTAAAACTTGTTTTGGGAATATTAAATTATTTAAATGATTTAATCAGGGAGCCGTCACCGGAGCGCCATGATGTATAGCTCTCCACGACGGCTGATTCCCACTCCTGATGCTGCAAGGCCGCCTCCATGCTGCCCTATACGGTTACAGAGCAGATAGACTTTATTCGTTTCTCATTGTGCTAATGTGAATTAAGTGTGATTTCTTTATGCATTGTATTAAGAAGACAGATTTTAAGAGGTATATCATTGTTGTGGTCTCTAAAACTATATGATTTAATTACAATATTTATCTCGAAAAGAGCTTAAATATATATTAGCCATCAATAGAAAGCTTTATTTTGGGTATAGAAAAATTATTGAGCTTCTGTTAACAATACACGGCCTATCAATTTCGCTTATTCAAAGAATTCGTAAATTTTTAAGCTATAACATATCCATATATCTCTGTATCAAATACATTTACATAGTTTAGTAAGATATTAATCATAATATAATAAGGGTAGAAAGAATTATTTAGGATTTGTGTGTCCTTTCTTGTATCTCAATCAATTTTTTGGTATATTTTTGGTAGTTACTAATAGTAACTCCTGTTGTAATTCATGTATTATTTAGTACTCGTAGCAAAATATATCTCAGTGTAACATTTAATTCAAAGTAGATGACACGTCAACGTTTAAAAGTTCGTTGTCGAAATTGAGTAAGTTTAAAATATAAACTTTAAGATTTTCTTAATGTTTATATAAAATAAATATAATATATTGAAGTACATACATGAAGTAAAATATAAATACAGAAGTCATAATCTATAAAAAAAAGATTTGACCAAGAAAAGTTTCAAGATCAAGTACGAAATTGCACTTTTTGGATAAACTACAGATATATAATCAAAATACACAAAACTCAAAATCCTTTGAAGGTTTTGTCTCATACTTAGATACTTTCACATTTCACCACTTAGATACACATTTTAATAATCACTATTGATAGTAACTTATTATAGGAAAGTGTAAAATATGTGTATTGAATAGAAAAATACCTGTCTCTTATACTGTGGTACTACTTTGTATTGTCATCTTAAAACCCCAACTTTGACACTTTGCCTTATATATAGATTTCTTAAGAAACACTAGTATGTAAGTGCGTCTAGGTACTATTCTTCCATGGTTGTGCTTTAGTGATTTTTCCCTAAATGGCTACTCTACCGACATTGTTATTTCCTTGTAACAGAATAGTTATATCTTTACACAATGTAAATAATGTTGTTTTTCAAAAATTTTCTACGCACAACTATATTAAAAACTTTTATAAAGTAGTACATAAAACACACGGTTCTAAAATATACTTAAAGCTTATTGGTATAATAAAATCAGTACTTAATATTAGGCCCAATATTGTTCTATCTTTTTCTAAATTAATATATACATTTTCCTCGTGTACCCATAGATAGAAAAAAGGATTTGCTTTTCATATCAGTTTCAAAAGGACTTGTTGAACTTTAACATGACAAATAATATAAAAACCATTTTTTTTCATAATTTTTCGTCTTCAATCTCATATAGAATTTTTCAAAAGCTTTTAAACAAAATAAATAGATATAGAATGTAAATAATACAAACATAGTATATTTTGCTCTAAAATCTTTCTTAAATTAAGTAAAAATGATTATATTATTATTATTAATGTGTGTTTATAATAGAAATGGAAATATCATTCTGTCTCTTTGAGGTTCTTCCATGGGCCTACTTATTTTAAATACATATAAAATCTTGATATTTTGATGTTAGATACAAAATACATATCGGCGAATATTTTATGTAAAACTCGTCAAAATCTGTGTTCTTCCAAACTTTCGTAGCTTAGTGACTCGCTTGACAATATTATACTCTTCATATTTAATAGAATATCTTTGTAAACGTTGCTCTACATTTTTCACTCTTTAGCCCTCATGGTTCTTACTAATTGCCTTAATCTAGATACTATGAAAAATAATAGTAAATTTCATAAATATATCTCATCTTTTAAATGCGCTATGAGATACCTGTTGACGGAAAGTGTTATATTATGAAAATATATTTTTATTGCACCTCAATCGTACAACCCTAAGAGAGAGAATCCTAAAATATTAAAACAATATCACGCGAATATTCCCTTTGCCCTTTAGAATAACCTATCCCGCGTTAAATATATTTTTACACTACTTTTATATTATGTTTATATAATAGAGCTGTGAAGATATACTTATATGTAATGAATAATATAGGACTTTAAATTATTCTGACAGTTGGTCTCGATCAACAAATTTACGCTTACTATTTCGATATATTAGTATATATAGCAGATGATATTCTATGTAAGAGATATATATAATATTATCTATCATTGTTATGTGCCTAATAAACCCTGGTACCGTTCCACTTTGCACCTTCATAACATATCCGTGTATCAAGATATCAAATGGAGATTTGTGATATAGTATCTGAAATGTACTGCATATTACCTAAATTTACTTCTATTCTACTTTAGTGTTGTCGTTTCTTCATAGATACAATATTTCGTAATTCCGTTTTCGCGGTGTTCTAACTTCACTGCTTTATTGGAATTAAGAACATCTTCATTTTAAATGTAGAACATCCAAACGTAAGTGAGCTCATTGCGAAAACGGAAAAGAAATACAACCCTAGTACGTAACAATATGTGTGTCAAAATATATTATTAAAATAAATGTGATAACAAATGAGTTTATTATAGCAGTATAAACACAATACTTGTTTCCTTTATACCTTTGTCTTCATATATAACTATCTAGCGGTACTCACGTTAATTTCACAGAGGAATTACGGCTTGAACTGCTTTTCGCCCAATCTATTCTGTCTTGCTCCAACTTATAAATAGCTCCGGACGGCTTTTCAAAAGTAGTTTGGAAAAATACAATAAAAATAACGCGAGTACAGTCGGATATACATAATAATAATGGATCATGAAAGTCTTAACACCTTTCGTAATTAAAAGATTATATGTAGAATGGAATTTAGTCTAAAAAAATGTATAAACTGAATTTTTTTTCGAATCGTTGAGATTCCATGAAAAGAAAATGTATAATAAGGAAGAACACTGACA
This sequence comes from Mechanitis mazaeus, assembly GCA_959347395.1. Classification (NCBI taxonomy): domain Eukaryota; kingdom Metazoa; phylum Arthropoda; class Insecta; order Lepidoptera; family Nymphalidae; genus Mechanitis; species Mechanitis mazaeus. The sequence continues at coordinate 18,400,526 of OY365747.1, forward strand.
AATATTTAGGTTGTTGTTGTAGTTGTTTTGCTTATAGACATTTTTATTACATGTTTTAATAAATGACAGAAAGGAATGTCACTCTTTACTTGTAATTTTCAAAGTTAAAAGGCTCATACACATGCAATAGGGAGACATTGTGTTCTATTTTTGCCCAATATTCCAAGTAAAGCTATCACGTATATCCCGTATACGAGATTAACTGCTCAACTGAAAAGCCAATCAAGCAGGCAAGCGACTAGGACATGTACAAATTTATCAACATGACGAGCAACTAGTTCATCGCCTGGTTGTTTTCGTTTTTTGTGGGTTAACTAGTAGAATATTTTTTTAACCAGTCCACCAACTTGTCGACAGATTTCGAGAGTTGTAGAGTCGATCAAACAACCAGTCATGTACCAGGTCTAGCAAGGAATCGACCGACAAGCAAGCGACTATTATAGACCCTATATGGCTACGATGGCAGACGAAGTAGCAATTTATCATACATTTAAGCCACGATACCTGTAGTATTAGTCCACAAATAGATCTGAATGGAATGATTATTAGTTCGACTTGCAAAAATTTGAAAATGTGTGAAAGGTAATTGAAGCATGGTAATTTTTAACTGTTGTTTCGAAAATTTTAAAAAAGAAAACTTTAATCGATAGACTTTTGCTTTAAATTTTCACATATATAAATAATTTTGCGAACTTGTCTACCATAAGAAGAATGATAAAAAAGAAAAAGATCCTGCGGCTATATCGTAATTAAAAAACTGCATATTTTCAGAATATTTATTATGTTGTAAAATCTATATTATCTCAAAGATAAACAAATTTTGTGATGAACATTCTTAAAAATAATTCTTACATTCTTTTCTATTAAAATAATTAACACTTCGTTTATAATAATTAATACTGACTGTTATATAAAGCTAAACCTAATAGCAATGGTTAGAGAGACAGGCCACTTCCACTATCTGCTTGTCGAATTATAAAATTCGTATTCGTAGATTAATCTCTACCAAGATATAAAGGCTGGTGTGGCTCAGTCCAGTACTCGTGGTGTCTAAACGTGTGAGTAGTCAGCTGGTCCACACCACAGCGTGACGTGCTGCAGCAGCGCAGCCGCCGCCCCGCCCCCCGCGCCTCGCGCCGCCTGAGACACGCGCGACCACCACTCCCTGTTGGCGCACCTACCTGCAATAAGTTCAACATCAAGTTAACACTACTATATTTAAAAAAATTCGTTAAATACAAGTTTCTAGTGTTCTAACTTAAGTTCGCACACAACTGGTTTTTTTCATCATCGTTAAAAAAATTACTTTAAAAAGTTTTTGTATATTTTTTTTTATTACTTTTTTTTCTAAATAGAAATCGTATCAAAGTGGAGGTATTTTTCCTAAGAACTTTTTTCTATAGCTTCAAAATCAGAGACGTCCTTTGCTTATCATAAAAAAATATCATGTATACTTATAATAAAAATATAAAAATACAAATTTGCTAACCGTTAGTAAAAGTGACTAGTCGTGAAGACAACGGGTAGCCTGTTATCACGCAACACTGTTCCTCAGGCTCCACAAACGAGCTATATTTGCCGCGATTGTCCACAGGTAAAGTCTAAAATAATATAGAAATGCTCTAATATACATACCACTGTTTACATACATACAAAATGTACAAAATCGATTTTATGTATACATTCTCGATTTTTTTGTGTGAAATCTATTTTCACAAATTTCTGAAAACGACATAAAGAACTATTGCTATGAATGAGAGCTTTCTCCCCTACCTGGTCCACCTGTCGGTCCATGGACACAGCCAGCACCCAGTCCCTCAGCGCGTCCAGCGACGCCCCGCGCACGCACGCAGCAGACAGCACCAGCGGAGAACGACACCAGTCAGTGCACTCTGCATTACATCTTATTATATTTCAATTTGTTGTCATTAGATTGAAAGGAATAAACAATACTTATTTTATTTCGGGAACACTTATATTTTTAATTTATTTAAATGATGTTCCAGGTTTTGCACTTAATATTGACATGTTACGTTTAAGTAATATAAATACATCTTATGACACCGCAAAGCCAGAAATTCCTTATAGACTCTACTCTTTAGTTAATTTAAAATTTATTTTAGTGATAGACAAGTAGCCACTCAGTACCAAAGTCGGTATAATCCAGTAGCATGGTGTCGTCGTCGGCCGCCTCCACCAGGTCGAGGCAGTGGTTGAGCGCCACGAACGCCTCCCGCGCGCCACCTGACCCCTCAGCACGCATCGACACACCGCACGAATAATACGCTAGGGAAATTGTTGATGCTGTACACAATGTCACAGAGTTCTTTCCTTTTAATTTACTATATACGAAGTCTATTCAAAAAAATCGTGTATATTCCTTACAGTATTCTCAAGATACGTTTTTTTTTAATAAGGTATAATTAATCAGACGAAAAAATATGTTCTTTAAAAACAATTGTTAAATAACTTTTAACACACATATTCCTTACAGTATTCTCAAGATACGTTTTTTTTTAATAAGGTATAATTAATCAGACGTAAAAATATGTTCTTTAAAAACAATTGTTAAATAACTTTTAACTTATATATTCCTTAAATATTAACTAACTCTATTTACAGAACAAAATAATATTTTTATTTATATTTTTTATATTTTTAAGATTACAATAGAACATTAAAGGACATTCCTACCTGTATTGAATTGAACTCACAACTTCGATACAAAAATAGATATATTTAATTTAATTTATTTTTATAAAAAAAATTATAAAAAAATTTCTAAAACTTGAACAAAAAGCTTACCAACATCTGCTACAATGATATCGGTATACCGAGGCAGAGCACGCGCTACTTTTGAAGCTATTTGCGGTACGTGAAGTCCTATCAATAATGTCACAGTCTACAAATAATAATTAGATGACAAACTTTACACAAACTATCATAATTATAATTCACCGTTCAACAAAAATATGGTATAATTTAAAACAATTATATCTTTATTAAATATCAAAAATAATGTCAAAATCCAGTTAAAAATATTATTATATCAAAATGAACATTGAATTTTCAAATTAAATTTATTTAAAATAGTAAAATCAACCTGTAAACTTCTTTCATCAGCTCCAGCAGAAACCATTACAGCAGCTGCATCTTTCAAGGCGTTAAATGCTTTGGGAGCAGTCGATATCCTCACCAGTATCTCACTACAAACTGCCTTAGCTAAAGTATTATCGCTGGGAGATATAGCTGTAATTCCTGTATCATCGGTGAGATATTGTTTGAGTATTTCTAATACTTGTGATAGAACTTCCGGTACATCTTCGCTTTCTATATCTATACCTTCCATACGCTAAAGAAAAAATATGATTAAAAATGTTTTTACTGTTATGATTTTATGAAGAATTTATAATTGACCACTTGAATGTTTTGTTAAATCTACTACATTTATAGAACAAGAAAGATCATTAAAACGAGGAGAGAATATCAAACTATTTAGAGGGAGTAAATAAAAGAACAATATAAATGGGCTATCTCAATTACATTCACATCTCAAAGTTATTACTACTTTCGAAAGAGTTATGAATACTTACAAGTCGATTGCTGAGTTAATATCATCGATTACAATCTCGTAAAATGTAATCGATGTCATCTAAGAATTTTTCTGAGAGTGGAGCACTAAAATTGTGATAGGTACATACCGATTGTGTCTTAAAGAGATGCGCTGCATATCTGAGCGCGTAGTGTGGAGCCCTGGACCCCGCGCGCGACACACAGCGCGCCCACTGTCCCGCGCGCGCCAAGCGCTCCAGGGCTTCCGACTCGGGGTCCGCCTCCGGCGTCGCCTTCTCTTTCCGCTCCTCTTGCTCGTAATCTTCCGATGTACCTGATAAAACTTTTTATCTCGATACCGTCTCTAGTTTTTGTGGCTACTTTTAATGCAGATAAACCTTTACCCTCGGCGGCTTCCTCCTCGATCCCCTCCACGAGTGCGGCCCGAAGCTGCTCGCCGACGTCACTCTGACCGATAGAAGCAAACCTGTAAGAAAATATTAAAATTACAATGTCGGTAGTAAAAAGTTTTTCATGTTGCATTTGAATGTTACGTGTCGGCGAGCATGTCGGCCGCCTTCCTCCTGGCGGCGCCGCGCAGCTGGTCCCGCGCCAGGCGCGCCGCCCTCAGCGCCGCGCGCTGCGCCAGGCGCGGGGCGCCGCCCGCCGCGCCCGCAGCGCTCGCCGACAACAACACCTGCACCGCCTCGCACCACTCAGACCTGCAAACAGTTACTAATCATTTCCAACTAAAACTATTTTTACTATTTTAGTTTGTTTATTTATATAAATAATCTTGCTTCTTGTACTTTCCTGTTCATTTATCTTGCCTAGAGATTCAATTAAATAACCAGGACATTAGCGTTGCTATTTTATATGAAATATATTGTGAAGCTTCCACTATACCAATACATGAAGACGCTAGGTACTTCCAAACTAGACGATAAAATACAAATTATTAAGTTTATTACATCTTAAAACAAAGTAGGGGTTTCATTCATAAATTGTAACTAGTTAGATCTGGTATTTACTTAGATTTTCACAAGTACAGATTTGAAATAAAATTATTTTTTCTTACGGATTAAACTCGTGTATAATTTTACATTTTGATTTTAACCCGACGTTTGGAATGCTTTGCAGCAATCATGTTCACGAGTAGACGAGATGTAAGTGTCTGTGAGTAAATCAGTTAGACATCACACATCTCGTCTCGTGAACACGATTGCTGTAAAGCATTGGAAACCTCGGATTAAAAATCAAAATATAACAAAATTATACGCGAGTTTAATCCATAAAAAATAGTTTTATTTAAAATGTGCACTCGTGAAAATCTAAGCGAATACTACAATAAACATGCTTGGAACACTGTCGGCCAGATGTCGACCTGGAAATACCAAACATAGTAAATGTTGTGAGTGGTCATGTTACCTGTCTGCGTGCGCGGCGGCACGCTGCAGCAGCGGCGGCACGTGCGGCGGCACAGGTTCTGCGCTTTCCGGTAAATACTCTTGGGACACTCGAGCCGCCTCCTCCCATAATTCTGGAAAGTTATAGAAAATAAAGCCTTATTCCTTGTATCTAACAAAGCATTCCTCAAATGTGTATGTATACCTATAAATATCAGAATTAAAAAAAATATTTCGTCAAGGAGGAACGTACCGAGTTCCTTATAATGCTGCACTACTTCCCTTGGTCGGTTCGCTCGTATCATGAGGGCCTCAAATTGCGTCAAATCCCCGCGGTCGGCCGCCGCTCGAGCCCCCTCCACCAATACCTCCTCCGACTGCACAATAACATAAGAACTGCTAATTTGATCATTTCTTTCTTAAAAACAATGTCATTAATTTTAATTTTATTTATTTATTTTATTCACTGCACTTAGATTACATAAAAAAAAGTAAATAATCCTAACCATATGCGTGGCGTGCTGTTCGGCTAGAGCTAGGGCTCTTTGGTGATTCCCTTTAGAGAGCCACATACGAATCGCGTCTTCCGCTGCAGAAGCTCTGAGGAAGGCTGCCTCAGCCTCTTCCGGGTTATCTTCAGCTAATGCCGCTGCTTCGTGTCTTGCTACTTCCCGTTTTGTTATCCCACCGCCTAACTCGCTTAATTCAATGGCAATGTCCCACCTACAATCAAGAAACCAAAATATGCCTTTAATGAAGAATTTTACATTGTTTTATTTATTAATAAATAGTAATAAAAGATGAGCGGCTTTCAAATATTAAAAAAAAATGTTAAATAAATACAAACAGTTATGTAAGGAAGCGCGAGGATATGACATCTTCAGATCCTTATAAATTCTGTCTGTTCTGTTCGTTTATTCACCGCCACGTTATCTTTTTTTAAATATTGTTGTTTTGTAAAGCTATCGGTCTGTATATGAGACGTGAGACGGTACCTCTGCGCCTGTAGCGCCCAGCGCGCCCCCAGCTGGGCCAGCCCGCGGGCCGCCAGCAGGCGCGCGGCCGGCGAGGAGCCCAGCGACCCCGCCCACTGCAGCAACACCTGCTGCTGCACGCCGCTGGGCGCGTGCGCACGAGCCACGCGCTCCGCGTTCTCCCACTGACCAGCTGTGCGGTACATCTGTATTGCACTCTTCCAGTCATCTGTTGAAAAGTTAGAATCGCTTACATTACTTTAAAATTCTACTACATATAAAAAGGGTTTCCACTCAATGAAGTACTATTCAGTATTGTTTCTAACCGGCCTGTATGTAGTATGTCTCCGCGGCGCGCAGGTCCCCTCGCTCGCGCAGGTCGCTGGCAGCGCGGCGGCGTGACGCCAGCAGCAGCGCTGGCCGGTGACACGACACCAGCCGTAGCATTGAATCGTACTGGGATGCTTCCTGATCGGTTATATATACAGTTGGATATGAGTATATTATGTATAACTAACTATACATAATATACTCACATCCATGGGGAATTGAATTTTATATTTTTCTACATATATATTTACTAATTACTCGCCTTATACATTGATATAGCTTCATCCGGATCACCGAGTCCGATATAAATCTGTTCAGCCTTTCTTAGCTGGCCCTCTTCTCGTAACTTTTGGGCGAGAGGTATATAAATTTCTCTCGTTTCTTCCTCGGATAGGTGTGCGGCGGATGAACGAAGACCTTCGGACACTTTACCTGCTGCGTTATATGCCCGAACGCACTTCTCTGCCATGCCGCATGATGTTAGCACACGTTCAGCTGTCTCCCATTCCTGAGAGACGATAGATAAATAGCACGACACAAAATGTTACTAAGCATTAATACATTAAATGAAATCGAATCAAAAATCTTTTTGCAGACGTCACGTACATTAACACAGAACTAAAATAACATAATATAAAAAAAGACAAATATAAAAAGCAAAACAAAAAGAGGAAATAAAAAAAATAATAATTGTGACGTCGAAAACGGTCGACCACTCAGCTATTACTGGAGTGTACACCCAGCCCTGGTTTTCAATGGCTGCCGAACCATAGCGTTACCAACACTAGCAACATGGCGTAACACATCAATCATATGTGATGAAAAATGCATTTAGAAAGTCGTAGTGAAGTTTAATAATTATTTATTATTTAAAAAAAAATTATATACATACTTGTGAAGATATGAAATGATCTCCAAGTTGTTCACATTGTTCCCGAATCGAATCCTTGTCTTCTATAACCTGGAAAAAAATTACACACTGATTTAGAAATATAGTTTTTTTTAAAGAACCTTTATTTGAAAATACTTTATACCTGTACAATCTGCAAGGCCTTCTTATAATGATGTGCTTTTAAAGCTGCAGTTAAAGCATCAACCGTGCGTCCAGCCTCTATAAGATGAGGAACAGCTGCACCAGCTTGACGAGACGATACTAGCCATGCACCCCATTCTCCTTCCAATCGAGTCACTTCACTTGGACATGCCTGAATAAAAATCCATTTTCAATATTAACAAAAGCGAAAATCCAGCAGACAAACGAAAGAACTCAAACCTCTCTAGCCAGCTGGACCGCTCTGGCGTAGTTGTTGCCTCTAGCATAGTATTCCACAGCAGTTTGAGTATCGCCCTTCCGTTCCGATATCTCCCCTGCCATTTCCCACCATTCCTCCTATGACAAATAATCATAGTTTCAGAATCAAACTATAAGATGAAAAATGTTTTCCGTCTACGCTCATATTTAAGCACTAGTGGGTATATTTTGAAAAGAAAATAACACTTCTACTAAATCTTTATAACTTAGTACCGCTGAAAACGGGGATAGTACCAGCTTTCCCACTCAAAATCGGCGAATGGTTGCCATTAGGGCTGTGCGTTTCGAGAGAGAATATGGGAAAGCTTGCACACCAAAACATCCCTTTTCCACACCACTACAGAAACAAAAAGTATAAACATAATTTAAAATGAGTCCGTAAGACCTGCACTAGTCGATCGAGCACAGCCTGCAGCAGCTCCTCGTCCCTCAGCAGCGCGGGGTGGTGTGTGAGCGCTGCAGCGGCGCGGCGGGCGCGTCCTCCGCGCAGCCACACGCGCACGGCGCCGCGGACGTCACCGCTTGAGGCCAGCACTGCTCCCGCTTCACCGAGTCGACCTGACGAGTTCGTCATTTTGACTTACTTTTTTTACAATTCGAGACTCTTCTAAGATAAAAACGTACATTTTTTCCGAAAATTTTAATTATTATTAGTTATAGAATTGAATATTTGTTTATTTTATTCATTTTTGCTTATTACTAAATTCACACATTTTTCTTTTAAATACTATATTTTCTTTTTTTATTGACTAAATTGATGAGATGATCAATCGAATATAGTAATAGCCTATTCACTTTGGCCTTACCACCCACGTTTTAATCCAACGTGGTGGAAGGGTAAACACTGGATCAGAAGGTCGGATAATGAAGAGGTAGATATTAATTTGTGCACTACAGTGTACACTTTTTAAATTGTATCCTATACAACACTTTGAGACTGGCAACTCTACGACTGTTTTCGTGGCCTTGGAGAATGACATTTACATATTCCAGGACATACCAGCATCCCTGAGCCGAGTCTCTTTTGTTTATATTATATATTTATCAATGAACTTGGTCGATTCGATAAAATATACAAAATATACAAAGGATAATCAGATTAACAGTTCAAACTGGACTATACATATTGAAGCACTATTGAAACGTAGTCAAAAACTATCTTAGATTATCAGACTTCCAAATGATTAAGAAAGCTTGCAAATCCGATTTTGCTTAAAATGTTTCGATCCTGATCAATCGTTTACGAATTTAATGTATATATATATATTTTAGCTCAAACATCAATTTTCCAATGGCTTAAGCTGTATTATGTGTATTTGTCAATCGCTATTGTATATGTTTTTTATATGAGTTTCTTTACGTTTATTAATAAATATATGACGGCGCCACCATCAATGTTTTAAAGGCAACGAAAGCTATATAAAGCGGCGCAAGCGCGCGGCTCACACAGTTGTTGGCTGACCGTTGCGCAGTGCACACCTACCCACTAAATGAAGATAATTTATTAATCGAAGTTTGTGATCGAAATAATACGAAGTGATAGTGAAGACCTTTTTTGTGTTGTTTTTAAACAATGTCGGAGCCTGACGCTATATATACAAATAATAAAAAAATTACATTGTAGAGCAAGATATGAATAACTCCGTTAACTAACAAACCTTATTTGTACGTACCCGTAGATGTGAGATAGTCCATATATTGTCGTCTTAGTGTTACTACGGAAGGCCTGTCCGTTTTCTCAGCGAGGGCGATGGCATCCGCCCATCTATTGAATTGCTTGTACATGCTAATGGCTAATTCCGGCTGAGCTGCTTCCCGGACGTAACGTTCTTCCGCAGTGGTCAAGTCTCCCACAAATATTGCAAGACGTGCCTGGATTATCGGACTTCGTAAACCTATCGACAATTTGTTATTGTCATAATATGTGTAGACATATAACTTCGAAGTTGATAACTTTATTTATTTATATCTTTTCTTTGAATCCATATAAGTGAACACTTGTGTGGATCAATTTGCAGATATTGATACTATATTTATCAAAATAGGCAATTCTAGACAGTCTCCAAATTAATAGTTAAGGCTATCAGGGCTTCAAAAGAGCCCTGGTCTGAAGAGCCCCGCATCATCTCAGCCGGTATTTTTTTTTATTGTGATCACTGTATCACAAACGTCAAAACATTGAATATTTTTTTACGAACAACTTAAGCCATCGCAATTAATTCAATTGAAAATTCAAAAATTTTAATCAATAAATATTGCAATTTGGTTTGTGAGACGCATCGGAAGCAGAATCCATTTTCGAATATAAAGCAAAGGTAGCAAAGCAAGATATCAAGAGACAAATAAGTAATTTCAAGGAAATGAAAAAATATATATATACCTGCATCAGTATCGCCATTTCCTTCAACGGTAGCCAATTCTATAGTTTTCTCCAAATAAAAAGTTCGAGCCTCATCGCCCACCTCTTTGTAGCATTTAGCTGCTAACTAAAAAACATCCATTAAACAACAACGCTTCTACGAAATTAATGTAATAATAATTAATTTTAATGATATATGTTTATAATATATGTCTTCTTAAATAATCAGTACGTACGTGTACGTCAGTGGCGAGAGCCTGTTCCGCCAGCTGTCGCCACAGCGAGGACACATCCGCAGAACGCGACACAGATTCCAGATACTGCGCACAGTCGCTCAGATCACCACTGCGAAGAGCCGAATCTGGAAAGGTTTTTAATGACAAATGGCTTACAAAAATTTAAATTGTCTTAAAAATAAAAAGAGTTCAGTTCATTTTCTTGTCTTATACCAGCAACAGAACCTCACATCCGATTATATTAATAAAGTATATTCGCTCATACTGAACGCCAGGCGGTGTTCGTCCAGCGCCACAGCCCGCAGCTGTCCGCCCTCCAGCTTTACTTGCGTGCCGGCCGCGCCCGTGGCCACGCCGCCGCCACACTCCGCCATCTCCACACTCTGCGGCTCCCATGCACTGTACCTAGACATGGACATCGGGACTGATAATAATAACAGATATTAGCTGTTATTATTTATATCTTTTATTTATTATAATTTAAGTCTGATAAATTAGTAAACAATAAAAACATTTTTACAAATTTGGCAGCTTTTTGTGATTTTTATAAATATATGAACATAAATGCACATAAACATACAAATGACGTATAAACTATAAGTTATATATAGTGTAAGTGTAGAAAGTGAGCTTTTAGCCTACATTTTAACGAATAACAGTTTAGTGCAGGCCGATAAGTTGAGTTTTCTCTAAAGTATAAAATATGGTCACATTTGTAATGCTAAATAACAACAACTTTATGACAAAAGATTTAAAGACATTCCATTTTACTTCGATGATAGTCTTGTGAGTCTAAAAAAGCATTTGCGTAATAAAAACTTTAAAGGAATAGAAATTTGAGCTGTTAAAACGGAACAATTTAATAATTCAAAAACAAGGCAAAAGAAAGTCTGAATCTTTACACCGTATACAAAATCATTAATTAGATAATTATAATTTATCATTTGTGAGTAAAGTAATCAAAACAAAATTTAAAAGGTACACCAGCCAAAATATAGAATCTCCTTAGAATCAAAAAAACGCTATACTTTAGATAACTTCTTAAACGGGTCGTGTTGCTCAAAGCCGTGCGCTCAACCGTAACCATGCATAAGTTTTTTGATAGATGGCAGTTTTACCAAATCATGTTTCAAAAGAAATCATTAATTTCAGAGAAAATTCGTATTGATAATGCTATGTAATATTTTTGAAATAATACTATTATTTACGGATTAAATTCGCGTATAATTTGGTTACATTTTTATTTTAACCCGACGTTTCGAATGCTTTGCAGCAATCGTGTTCACGGGTAGACGAGATGTAAGTCTGTATCTGTGTCAGCACATCTCGGTAAAAAAAAAATTAACCAAATTATACGCGAGTTTAATCCGTAAAAATTAGTTTTAAATTAAAGTAGTTTTTAATGTAAGTAAGAATTTAACAATATATCTTTAGCTGGGTTTTATACGTACTGGATGCAATGCTTATTTGCCTTTATGATATCCACACGTAGACATAGCGCCTCATTCTAACTTTGTTTTTAGAATTAATATTTAAAAGTTTGTGACACTTACCAAATCAACAAGTGAGTTGGCGTCTGTGCTACGACAGCATCGCTGTTCTCTATCCATTGCACAAAACCAACGCCACTTGCAATTATTTCCTGTAGATAATATTTGATAAATAAAAAATATATCTTAAAAAGTATTATTTACAATATCTGAAATTTAAATGCCCACCTTTTCACCGGTATCCAATCGTAAAAGAGCAAGGCGTCGTCTGGTATCTCGTAACAGAAGAAGATGTCCACTTTCATTTAGTTCCAACCAATCCACCCTAGCCTCATGCCACCATTGCCCTAATTGAACCCCTGAAACGTTTTATTTTATTTTATTATTTTATTTTACACGTTATTGTACAACAGATACATTAAAAAACAGACTTATTAACACATGTACAAAGGGCGAGCTCATCTCTGTTAGAGATTTCTACCAGCAAACCCAGGAAGTGAGAATGCATAAAATAAGTAAAATTAATCAGTACATAAGTAAAGTTATAACACTATTTAAACTAACTAAAATTAATATACCAAAATACAAATTATTGTGAGAGGTAATGCTCTTTTATTGATCTTTTAAAAACAGACAGCGAATATTTACAACTTTTAGGGGTCCATATTATAAATCTACAGAATTTTTACGTTACCATTGACTAGATCTACAACAGCAATTGTTTGTCGATCGAGCAAGTAAGCGAGATGCTTTCGTTCACCCTCCATTTTTCGACCTTCGTTGATACGTACGCTTAGTACGTGGGGGTTAACACGCTCCGTACGGACCTTAGTTTAAAGAAAAATAAAAAAAAACACAATAACACATCAATATAATATATTTTTATTTATCTTAGTATCTAAATTCCGCGATTTAAACAGCTTAGTTTTAATTAGTTTTTAGAATGCTTATCTAGATTTTGTATTCGCAATCGCATAAGCAACAAAATCGTATTTCCAATCTCAGTACTTACAGTATGTAGCACTCTATCCAGCCCATACTCTACGACGCTAAGTTCTCCCGCACGCTGTAATAGACATGCACCGCCTACCGCCGCGTATATCCGCTCCCCCCCACCGCTCCACGGAATCTAATACATTTTATTATTAATATATTTTGTATGCCTAACAACACCATTGATATAGATAGATTAAAAAGTATGTAAAGTTCTTCTAATTATTATAATATACTTTCTTTTTCAGTGTCATTTGAAAAGGATTAGTATGACTTTAATACTAGATTATATCAACTTTTATGACAAACCTCGCTAGTCAGTCCGCGAGCTATATCGCAGAGAATCAAACTATTCGCCGTTCGACATACAGCATACCAATCATTACCTGGAAAAGTAAAAGAAAATGTTGTCAAAAATAAGTCCCAATCAAAATAAATAAGAGTCTCGAACCTAAGAAACAGAAATCATTCCAAACTCACGCAGTTTTAGGTAATGTATCTTACCAATAAACCTCACGTTAAATATGTCATTTGCGAGTGTGGCTGTGACGGTGAGAGGCGCGTGGTCCCTGGCGCAGCGAGTCAGCAGCAGCTGACGCGAACTCACGTGCTGCACCTCCACACTATCGCGCCACACCCAGCGTCTGACAGAGAGGGGTGAATATGGAAATATCCTATTTATTTATTATTTTTTTTACATTAGACATAAAGCACATCCTCGTGTCACGAGAGGTTTCGATTTCGGTTTCGAAAAAAAAAACCGTGGATTACACAAGAACTTGTCCAGAGTAGAAATCGAACCCAAGACCAGCTGTCATGAACCATTAAGTCACTCATTTGATTATTTATTTTTAACAAACAATTTCAATTGAAATTATCTTATAGTAATTATTTATGTACCAATAGTTATAATGTAAATGTCTCTAATTGTATTATATTATATGTACATATTTTTTTATGACGCAATTGAGTAAATATTGATATGCAGTTGTAGGTATGTGGATATAATTGATCAGATTATGCTCATCCGGAGTTTTATTACAATCATGAAATCGTTATGTTTATAAATTAGAGAAATATTAATATATAAATACCGATATACACTTACCTGAGCACTGCCTCAAACACTATGACAGCTCCGGTCTGCGAGGCCACAGCGAGCTTTGTTCCGTCTCCGCTCCACGCAAGGGACCTCGCGGCGTACAAATTAGGAATATTGAGCGTTGATAGCTCAAGATTACCAGATTCCTTTACTTCAGCAATCAGACACCCGTCGAATACACCAAATGCTATTGTCTAAAACATAATATACCACTAAATATAAGAAATTTAGAAATTAAAATCTTCAAGTCGTACTAACTGACCTGACCGGAAGGACTAAGAGCTGCAGATATGAGATCTCTTCTGTCCGGAAGTAACGCGGGCTCCAGACTACGCACAAGAGCTCCTCGTTGAGCCTCGTATATTGTTATACGTCCATCACAAGCTCCTACTATCAACTAAAAAACACGTAATACCCACCAAAAATAAGATTAGGAAAAAAATTCTCATTATACCTATTATTATTATATAATCTCATGCTTCAGTTTAAATTTTCCTTTTGCAATTAACTTTTATTAATTCCCTCTTTGATGTACCTAAGTCTAATATCAACAATATTATAACAATAAACCTTTATTTTAAAAAGGGAATAGGTGAAAACATATAGTTATATTTGACAACAACATTGTTCAACAACATCGTTTGGCATTTGTTTTGTTTTCTTTCGCCGTAGTAATTAATTGAGGCCACACTGACATTGAATTAAATTTGTCGCACGTCTGTCGAGAGATGGGGCTACAAGCGTCAACATTAATAAAAAACGAAGAACACAAGCGACAAGCTTTTCAAAAGTCGCGGAAAACCGATAAGCGACAGTATTTATAAGTTTGAAATAGTGGATTGTATCACATGGGAGTAAAATAGTATTTTTACGGCAAGGGCGTTATTTTGAAGCACGATCGAAGCAAAAGATCCGAAAAAAGAATCCCGAGCATAGCGAGGGATTCTAATGTAGAATCCTGAGCGCAGCGAGGGACTCAAAGTATATCGCACGCACTATACTTTTCATCCCCTTTCTATGAGAAAATATGTACCTACTGATTACTAAAACAGAGACGTCAGTGACGCGCTTTTGTTTTTTTTAGTAAGAGCCGTGCTACCAACACATACAGTCAGTAATTCATACAATTTGCATTCGATTTCATTCATTCAAATTCAAAATTCAAATCACTTTTACACCAGCTAAAAAGTTCCTATCGGAAAAGTGCTTTTTTGCTCCTGCTTAAAAAACAACACAGCGACACTTTTCGAATACATGGGATGAAAAGTATATTTCCCGTGACACGGTGGCAAATCACATGTTAGTTCAAAGCATTCATCATACACTTACATAAGATGAAACCAAGACCAACGTTGTAGGTGGGAGAGTGTACCGCAATATCAGCCTGCCGTTTAAATATAGAGTGCCATCAACGTGACCGGAAGCTAACATTGCATCACTTCCGCGTGTGAGAGACACACAGCAGGACCCGGCGGACCATAGGCTTGAACTTTTATTTGTTTTACAATCTAGTGACCTGAAAAATTCAACCTTAACATCGCCATGGTGTGGAAATGTCCACCCTAATTATAAATGTAAACAAATAATTTATACTATTTGTTACTTGTATGTAATGCACATAAGTACATGCCGAAACACAAAAAGTATTATTAAGGGTCTAAGAAAAAAGTTACCTAATCTTCCCATCACTGGTGCCTGTAAAGAATCCGGCTTCACCAGGGAGTAAACGCAAAGGAGCCCCAGTAAGGGGAAACTTATTACAAATCACTTTCTTGCTACTCCAATCTGCACCTACTCGATACACAAATACCATGTTGTCGCTTTGTGCAACTCCTAGTAACTCCGAACTTTGGTTAAAAGCTAGACCTAAAAATAAGGTAATGTTATTCAGTATTATTTAAACTCTGTGTTTTTTGGAATGTGAATATAAAAGGAGTAGTCACAGACAATTTGTACCGTTGTCGAATGTATACAGAATATTTACTTTGTTTTATTGGATACTTGATTACTACCAAATTTTTTGGATGAAAGACAAATACACACTTGTGATGACGTATGATTTCTTTCCAGCTGCAGCATCGGCAGGTTTGGTGCTAAATTTATCACGTCGCACCCCATCGCGATCGAACAATAACACAACTCGATCAGATGTAGCAACTGCTATCTTTACATTGTTTGGAGAATAGCAAATGTCAGCTACTGGACTATCCGATTCCTGTTTGGGATTAAATAATACTTTATTTAGATGTAGCTGTAGTCAGAGACTTTGTCTACCTTGAAAAAAGAATGGTATTTTCATATTAGTCCTTTTTTTTTTCCGTTGGAAAAACCCGTTACGGGTACCCCGTCGTCCCATGGGGGTGACGGCCGGGGGGTGATGTGGGACTACCCGGCAGCATAGAGGATGCTGCCATTTTTAAGACTACCCACTAAAAAACCAACGGTTGCCCTCTGCGCCGTAATGGGACGTCACGGGATCGCGTTAGCACACACCGTGTTTCATATTAGTCCTACATAACTCAGGTTAAGGCCACTATCTCCTAAATTAATATAACAACAACCTTCACTTGCATTTGCATTTATAAAACAATAGTTTTATTCAAATTTCTGTTTTTTTTTAATTTCAATTTCAGTCATATTTTAATAATTTCAGTTAATATTTAGTTATTTACATCGACGGTTTTCGAAAAATACAAAAAAAAAAAAAAAATCCCTTATACGTTCTCACATCAACAATTCAAAATCATATTTTCTGTACCTGGCAGGCATATATGATAAACTAATAATAATTTCAACAGTCGTCATTTCATGACGAAATGGTATTTTCATAGAAAAATCATAAAAAAAACTCGGAAAACAGAATGATTCGGTTTTAAATCTTACCTGAGCGTCTAAAAGCGTCTTTGAATATTTTAGTCTCATAATGAATACAAACTAAAAGATAGCTTTACCAATTTGCAAATTATTTTAAATATTTATTAGAGTATTTATAAAGTTAATCATAAAAGTTATAAATATATCTGATTTTAAGTGTTGTATTGTTTTGTTAGTACGTTGCTATGTAACCATACAACAGCAACAGCCTCTATCCACAATGTAAAAAAATCTACTACGTTGCAACTTTAATGCTTTTAATTTTTCCCAATAATATATAATATGATAATTACATTCATTATTAATATTATAAGATAAACTAATACCACAATAAACGATAGTATAGACAAATTTAAAACATTATTATCTTAAGTGCAGTTTACTGATTAACAATTAACCTTATATATATAACAATTAACTGAATATATATATATGTTTAATAATTCCCTATATTTTTTTTATTTAAAATGGGATTGGGAGAAAACATTTTATTACGTCAAGTTGAAATGTTTAGTCTATGTCTATGACCAATGTCAAAACAAGTCAATGTTGTAGAGTCTGTATCAAAAGTCTTTCTTTCAAGTGTTTCGTGTTTATAAAGACGTTGTGAGGTTAGAATATTTTTAAATCTATTTTAATCTGAGTTTTCTGTGTTTATTTCATGTTTATAATGGTTTCCTTATAATATTCGTATATTGAAGTTTAGGTGTTAACTATTAGTTTATCAAAATAGGTTACAGTTATCATATATAAATGAAGTCGGCTTCATACTTTAATTGTTTTAATGTTGTTAGTGACGAATTTCTTTGTTTTAGGACGTCATGCCTTTCGAACGCTATGTTGAACCGGGGCGCGTTGCCCTGGTGTCTGATGGACCCCTTAAGGGAAAGTTAGTGAGCGTGGTTGATGTCATTGATCAAACACGAGCACTGGTTGATGGACCTGGTAGCGGAGTTGCCCGACAGCAGATACGTTTAAATCAGCTCCACCTTACCAAATTCCGTTTAAAATACCCTTTCACAGCACCTACACGTGTTGTCAGAAAAGCTTGGGATGAAGCAAAGCTTAATGAGAAATGGGCTGAAAGCCAATGGGCTAAGAATTTGGCTAACAAAGAAAAGCGTGCTCAAATGACTGACTACGACAGGTTTAAGTTGAGCTCCGCCCGCGTCAAGAGGAACCGCGCGAGAACCGTAGTGTTCAAGAGCTTAAAAGTTAAAGCAGCGCGTGGTGGTAACTTTGGCAAGAAGAAGATTCCCAAAACCCCAGCTAAGAAGATCCGTACGAAAAAGGCGCCTTCTGCCAAGCCGGCTAAGAAGTAATTCTTGTTTTGTGTCTGAAGCAAAAGTGTAATTTATAGGACAAATCAAAATAAAGGATTACTTTAAGCTAATTCTAGTATTGTTATCTCTTTTACTTACCCTAAATTTAAATTAAATGAGGTGAGTTTTGTGAATATTGTAGAACAAAGTGTTTTTCTTTATCTAACTTTTTTTACATTTCAGGTACTTTTAATGAGATACTTATTCATATAAGGTAAAAATAACTTATTGTATTTTTATCTTTTTGTATATTTTCATATTAATTAAAAATAACTTTTAGTTTTTTGTTAATATTTTTACTTTTAGTTTTTTGTTAATATTTTTAAATTGTGATGAATTAAAATAGTCTCGTTCGTATGAACCAATGATTAAAAATATACCGAATATACTGAAATTTTCATATTATTTTTATTAATAGTTGTTTTCATTATCTTGTATTGATATTTATTATCTTTTAACAGAAATCCTGTGGTTGTAATAAACTTGAAAAATATTTACATGGTAAGTTGACTAAATATACTATTTAATTTTTATTGAATAAACTAAATGATGAATTAATTATGTCTCGTTCGTATGATTTAAGTGATTTCAAACTTACCGAATTTACTGAAATCTTTCATTCAAAATTTTACACATCTTAGTACTAAAATAGATATTAAGTTTTTAATATTTTTTTCAGACTAGAAGACCGTCTCAAAAAATCAAGGCAAATACAACAAAATATTGTAAGTATATAATACTTATATAAAATATTAGTAAACATTTTGAATTTAGTAGGATAAATAAGACCCTACCAAAGCCGATGTGTGAACAGAACTCACTGCCACACTTGACTCTGGATAGGAACAGTAACACACTCTGTGTAAGATGTGCTGTCTCTATGATGGTATTTCCAAGGGTTGAGTGTGACAATATTTATATAAAATATTAACATTAAAAATTATGTGTTAGTATAAAAGAATATTGTTTTTAAATATAACCTTGTCTTTTCAGATGTGGTATCAAGAAAATAGTTTGGGTGTTTTTTCAAATTGCTTTTAATGTAAGTAAGAAAACATTTATTTATATCTAATTTTTACTAATCCAAAATTTAAAAAAATGGAGGTTATTATTTACATTATACTTTTTCTGAAGATTAGAGTTTTTAAAAATAGGTTGCATGGTGTAAAAACACCTTTGCATGTCCTCCAATGGACAAAAACTTAAAAAAAATATATGTATAACTTCTCATAATGGTAACCAAATTTATAAGATTACCCTACCAAAGCCGATGTGTGAACAGATGACACTGTCACACTTGACTCTGGATAGGAACAGTAACACACTCTGTGTAAGATGTGCCGTCATTATGATGGTATTTCCAAGGGTTGAGTGCGACAATACTTATAATATGTAAAATGAGTAAATAAAAATATGAAATATTATAGGCTCACAAAGCTCTATGATAAATTTTTTTGTAACATTCTTAATATTTTTTGTTTGCAGGCCAGGTGGATGGCTATAAGCAGACTGATATTCAATCTTTAAGACTGCATGCAGGTTAGTTACCTCTCGTATAACATCATACTTGTGAAATAAATATTTTTTGTTTATATATTCAAGTAACATTGATTTATTAGTTTAGTTTGAAAATTCTGCAAAAGTTACAGATTTCATAGTCTTTAATAATATAAAAAATTTGCAAACTGTTACTTTTATTTAATAATACAATAATATGATGAATTACTAGTTATCCCTGTCTTACTGAACTATGGGGAAAATATGGTATGGTAACTACTGAAAACAATTCACTTAATTTAAACAAATCACTGAATAAAATCCTATTTACTAAATTTACTTTCTTTATTTCAGCATCAATTGGAAGACATCACATTCAATACATTATTTAAATAGGTAAGAATACATAATTGTCATTACTATTTAAATTGGATTGTTTGATGATGAATATATGTATCGCCCCTATCTGACCTCTGATGATTGATCAAAACTGAGTTGCTAATGATATTATATCATAAATTCATGTCACATTAAAGTATTTTAAGTTTTTCAATGTTTCTTACAGATTTTCTGCAGTATATTAAGATTGCAGCTATATCATATTGTGTTCCGAAAATGCTCAACTTTGAAGTCTCATAATAAAAAAGGTTAGTATTTAAATACAATAATAAGTAAAATACAAATTATATTATTCCAATGAATTTTTATAAATATATTAAAAGGGGTTTTTTTTCTATTATGAATATGATGATAAACTTAGTTATCCCTGTCTCACTACACCATGGGGAAAATTATGGTATGGTAACAACTGAATCCATCTTATTTTACAATTAAATTTCTAATTTACATATCATTAGCCTAATTGATTTTTATTTGTTACAGATGTAATTTATCTAGTACATTAACATTCAATATATAGAGAACTAAGGTGAGTTTTTAAGAAATTCAATGATTAAAATATATTTTAAGTATTATCAAATTAACTAATGATGACTTATGTATCGCCCCTATCTGATTTCTGATGATCGATCAGAACTGAAAATAGATAAAATAACATATTTCATTTGCATGTCTTTGGACGTTACTAAGTTTAAATATTTTTCAGGTTCAAGATTTACAACATGCAAAATCCATCAAATATTCATAATATATGAGGTTTGTTCGTTTTTATTTTGCATATAACAAAAATTTAACTGTCTGAAAAGAAATGGATAGAAGAGTACTTTTCTTAAATACATTTTAAACATATTTACTTTTTCTGACACAGAACACAAAAAAATATACATTTTATGATGTCTAAGTATCGCCCCTAACTGATGTTTGATGATTGATCAATTCTGAAAATGTTATAAGATAATAAGAATTTTATTATGTCAACATTTTTTATATTACTTAAATTATTGTTACAGATCTTGGCAAAACTGGTTTTATATCAAGAATAACATGGTTAGTTGTATATTATATTATAGATATAATTATATTATTAATTATAAAAATAGTTTTTGTTCAATGATGACTTAAAGTATCGCCCCTGTCTGCATACTGATGATTGATAAATTCTGACTTTTCTCAACTTTTTTGAAATTTATTATCTTGTAAAAGTTGTTATAACTCTTGTTTTCTTTTTCAGTTTGACCATACTCTGCATGTTTTATATCCCGTGGTGTGGAATTACTTTTAGTCAAAATGTAAGTTGTTATATTAGATTTAAAAGAATCATAGATTCATTCCTTTATATAAATCCTTTTGAACAATAATAAATTTCTTTATTATAAGTCAGTAATTAATATGATGATTTTATATCGCCCCAGTCTGAAAAGTATCTGTTGATCGATTTAACTGAATAATTTATGCTTCAATCATAATATCATGTATTTTAACTAAATAACATAATGATATGTTTTTTTATTGTTTCAGTGATGTCATATGTAAATTTCAAGATCAACTATTTTCAGCACATTTCTTGTGTAAGTAATGTTGTAACTTTTAAACCATTTATTTTTAAATTTCTAAAATGATGTTTTACATAACAAGCATATATCATAATTCATGTTGATGTTACATTTATACTGATTCTAATAATGTAAACGTAGATTTACTTAGATTTTATTTACTATTGTCTAAGACACCTTATTTTCTTACAGATCAATATCTTGAGGATTATTTAAAGAACAAGGAGATTAATCAAAAAGGTTAGTCTTAAAATACGTACCATTTTCATATTTATAATAGAATGATGATTACTGTTATCCCTGTCTCACTGAATCGTGGGGAAAATATGGTATGGTAACTACTGATTAAGGTTTTTATTATAAAACAATATTGCAAATTATTTCATATATTTCATAAATATTTTTATTACAGGTCATGAAGCTTGTACCTGATTAAAAGTGAATTAACAATATAAACAAGTAAGTATATCATAATATGAATATACATGAAGTGAATATAGTTCAATAAAAAAAATGTGTATATAATATATTATGATGAACATTTTGACAAGCATATATCTAGATTCTTTTGAAGAATAATTATTGTAACTGATAACATATTGATGTTTATTAAATATAGTCTATCGAAATGTAAATTACAAATTCGTTTTTTTTACAGGTTATTTATTGAAATCATATAAAGCTTCTCACCAAATGGAAAGTATTCAAATTATATTGGATGTTATGTTTACGGAGACGCAAAATATTACCTGGGACTAAACTTGGACCCTTGTGACTTTTAAATCTGAATGAAAATATATTTTTTACCGATGAAGAAGTCAAGGCTACAGTTTCAGAGTATTTTTAAAAAAAGAAAAACAATTTTTTTTAAGGTATAAAAGTTCATAGATCTGAT
The DNA here is from genome assembly GCA_959347395.1 of Mechanitis mazaeus. Lineage (NCBI taxonomy): Eukaryota > Metazoa > Arthropoda > Insecta > Lepidoptera > Nymphalidae > Mechanitis > Mechanitis mazaeus. Next base: position 18,422,820 of record OY365747.1, read on the forward strand.
AAATCCGGGTCACAAGAGAATATATTGAAAATGAAACTTATTTGTAATATTATTTTAACCCTTGTATTCCTTTCCTCAAACTCAAAAACACAATTACATAGGTAAATAATAAACAGTACTTGTAATAGAGGAAACAGTGAAGATGTTTTTCTTTTTCTTCCAGTATTAATTAGCTCATTAAGTATATAAAACTTGTAAAATGCACTCATTTTAATGTAATCGCCTATAATTTCGAAAATATTGTCATACGTAACGTAATTAATATGCCACAACTGTACTGGATGGTAAAATCATTGTTGCTGAATGAGAATTCTAAAGTGATTATCAGAAAATAAAACCATGTTTATGAAAATGATTATTAAATGTAAATCAGTCTGTTGTTTCTTATGACACATAAGCAACGTTTTTCTAATAAGAATTCGGCGTACGATTCAAAACGTTACACATATTAACTGTATCGGACACACTGACTATTTAATAAAAAACTACAATCACAAATTTTACAAAAAAACTTCAAGGGCTATAAATCACTGTCGTCGTAAACTCCGCCAGTTTTCGATATCCTACCATTATTCGTCTAGGAGTATCATTAGTAACGAAACACACCTTTGATCAATGGAAAATTGTTTCAAAATCTTGATTTATTAAAAAATATATTTAGCAATTTTGTTTATTAGAAATAATAAAAGGCGCGTTATTCTTTTCTTTTTGAAATATATGCATATATTAGGAACCACCTAATACGTCTTAAACATAATCAAAAAGTGAATATTATTCACTTTCAAAAGATTCTTTAACGATGTCGCAAGAAAACATCAAACCAATAAGTAAATAATTTTGACTATAATAAACTTATTTTGTATCGCAGCTTTTGCTGAAAACGATATTTCATATATATATTTAAATAAGTATAAATGGTAAAGCATTTTGTATAAACATCCAATATAATTATTTTTAATGTATGTCACTTTCATATAATGAAATTAAAATGTATGCAGAAGACAGGATGCGGTTGATCGATAATAGTGATAAAAATTGCGGTTTAATTAATAGTTAGTTAATTAGTTTGAACATCAATATGATCAAAATTAATTGACACAATATTATTCTTTGTTACGCAAGTGCTTATACTAGTAAATATGTATTATATTATACTTACAGAATCTAAATCCACAGGAGAAAAATCATGTAAAATTAAGGTTCGTATAAAAGAAGTCCTTAACAATTCCCAATTAACGACATAGAACAAAGCACGTAAATTGATTTTAATTGCAATGATAATTGTATATCACAAAAATTTTAATTCTTTCTTTTTGGAAGGTTTAAGTTACGCTGTAAATCAACTTCGTTTTCATACCTTATCTTTAAGCTTTATTTATACCTCTGTAAGGTAACGTGTATTTAATTTATTATACTCTTTAAAGGGTTTGACTCATTCCGAAACCGAGATTTTAGTAGCCCGTTGTGAAGAACGCCAAATTACATACGTTAACGCCAAGGATTTCTTTGAAGCCGATATCGGGGGTGCAGAAGGTCTCAATACCTTGTGTGGAGTGTTGGGTTACAAGTAAGTATTACCAGGATTTTATAAGATGTAGTCATTATTGATTACCCTCACCACTTAATCATTCATATAATTTAAATAAAATGTTAGGTTGGATTCAAGCACGTCTTCTATTTCATATCATACTAGAAACTCTTTCACCAAAATTCAGATTAAAAGAACTAGGATTTTAAATTGACTTTAATCTTTTTCAATTCTAAAATACCATACACATTGTCAGCGATTGCCCTTTTAAAGTATACGGTAGAACCTAAATATCATGTTTAGTTTTTTTTTAGTAATATATTAATAGTATTAAAATAAAAAAATCTGCTTTTCAGAGTTTTATGCCAGTCTATGGCAATTGAAGATACTTATATTGGAGGTAGGAAGATACAGGTTAGAAAATTAATTTGGACTATGTATAAGTAATAAAGTCAATGTTTTAATCATATTATATGCATAGTAAACTCTATGAACAATCAATAAAAATAGTTTAATTTCCATTTTCAATCGTCACTTCGCTTTGACAATCACTTGGTACTCTGTCTGTAAACAATTCTGGTATCTGTAAAAATTTAATTCGTTATATTTTAAATATGTATTGATATCAATTAGATTGTAACAGAATCATTTAACCTGTGGTGTATAAGCTTCTACTCTATCTAGCAAGGAGTCTGAGAATCCTGGTGTATAGTACCTAGAACGAAAAGAAATATAATATTAATGCTAAATTAAATAAATCAGTATCATTTTAATATGAAATAAATATATGTCCAAAATAATATAATTTTTAAATTATTTAAATATTTTTTCTTTCATAGAGTATTATTACCTTACAATTTCTTCTGGGAAACAACTATTAATAATATTTATGTATTCCTTTAATGATGTTCCAGGAACAGTATCAATCTCTTGAATCTTCTTTAAAGCCCCTGTCGTGACAAACAGCCTTCTGGCTCTGGCATCATTGGGCAATATCTATGAATTAAATTTATATTTATGCGATTACGAATGTTTTATAATTGATTTTACATTTTTAACATTCTAAAAATACTATTTATGCAATTCAGCACTAACAGTGTCAAATGTGAAATGTCATAAGACTCATATTTACTTGAGATTGGCTAATCTGTGTAAAAGCCAAAATGATAAAAAAAAAAGACTCATAACCTTAAAATTATGGCAAAGCTGTCAAAAGTTGAATACAATGATTTTGTATTGATCACTTAATAGAACATCTATTAAAGCAAACAAAGCTACATAACTAATTTATATTAGTATTAATTAATATGGCAGGGAGAGGCAGGGGTAGAGGTAGTGGAATTTCATTGACTCATGAGCAAATACAGGCACTTGGGATCGCTCGAGGAGACAACACACCGGCTATTCTGACACCGCCGCCTTTATTTCCAAAATTAGATGTGAAACCCTTACCTCTAAACTGCGATGCAGCAACTGATTATATGGTGATAGTAAAAGAGCAATTTATAGAATATTTACATGAATCTCCAGCATATGTAAAAGCAAATACAAGAACTGATGGCATTGAAAGGTATTCGGATAAGTATAAATTGCTTGCTTTAGATGCAAAAAAGGGTAAAGTTTTAGATTGTGTTTGGGCTAATATGCCACCTGAATTGAGACCAAACGCGGGACGTACTCGTGTCGCTGTCAGAAAACGGAAATTGGATGATCCTTCAGAAATTGCTAAACGTTTACAAACATTGGAAAAAAAAGAAACACAAGAGACTGTTGCTGAAGATATGGAAACTAATGAAGAAGTAAAGAAAGAGGCTGATGAGAATGAAGAAGAATTAGAAGATGAACATGAACAAGAAGAGGAGATAGATGATGGAACAGATTATGCTAATAACTACTTTGATAATGGTGAAGATTATGAGGATGAGGATGACAATCTTGATGATGGACCCGTTTACTAATATTTGTTGAACAAATGACTGTTAAATAAACCTGTGATAGTAAAAATTATTTTAAAATATTATAGAATGTTTAAATTTTTGTTGTTAATCTGTATTTTGTTTTTGTCTTACTAACTAGTCAATTTAAGGGTATACTTTCTTACCTTAGCATACTGTGCTAGCACATATTTAAGGATACAAGCTGGAGCAGCATGCAACAGAGGCTCTAAAGCAGGTCGATGGAGGCAGCATTGTAGCGACTGCTTCAAAGCACAAGCTGCCCTTGCTCTTATCTCATTGGATGACTTTGGATTTGTGTATAACTAAAAAACATTATATAAAGATTTAAATTAGAGTATAATTTGAATAATTATTATCTTTTTTTATTGAATATGAACCTGATTCAAATTTTATACACACTGATATATTTTGTATATTACTAACTTGTAAAAGTCTAGGAAGTGCATTAGCTACTGCAATAGCCAGGCTGTGTTGGGGTGAGTGTTTTGCAATGTGACCAAGAGTCCAGGCTGCTGCACAAATCTCTGCATCGTCTTCGCTATTCTGCAGAATTTCCACCAACACAACCACTGCCTAAACCAAGGATATTTATAAGACATACTTCGCTGTTTTATAAGACTTTGAATTTATAGTTTAAAAAATATATGAATACTAACAAAAAATTTGTCTGACAATAAAAATAAAATGAAAAATAACATAATATTTTAAGATATATTGGATATGAAATCATTAAAGCAGCATAGTGTGTGTCCGTCTTTGCACTCTTCCAAATGTAAAGGTAGATAAGCCTATGATCGCTACGACACTGAGATCTGGTTAGGCCATAGTCCCAAAATTTACGCGAACAGTTCAGTACAGTAGGTGAAGGAGCTAGCTACTTCCGTTCACTCCCTCGATAGAGAAAGCTGATAAAAGGGACCCGGGAAAACGCCCGTAACTTTCTTCCCTAGCTTTAAATAGATCTTTTATGGTGGCGGAGGGTGACCTGTTTCAACTAACATATCCCTACATTGTGAGGGTGCTCTAATCCACCTGGAGCTCCTTTTTAGAATTATGGTAGCACTGAGGCAAAAAAATAATTGTTTGTTTATAGGGTAGCACGAGGTTTAAGACGCCAGAAAGCCCCACATAATTCCCCTACCCTCTCCTGGGTAAGGCAGTATTATTAAGAATATCCAGATTATCAAATCGTGTTTAGGTAGCTCTAAAAATTAACTTATTTCATTTATTGGAGTAACAAAAACCATAGTTGAACCTTAGATTCAATAACTGCCATCGCTAGCTGGTCAGACTGGCCGGCTATGTAACCTAGTGCCATACAAGCTGGCACGCGAGTCCCGCCCGTGTTCTCTGATAACAGCTCCACCAAGGGACCGCAACCACCCGTATTCACAACTAATTGAGCTAGCTGAATAAAAAGAATGTAACTATAGTTTTATATAATGTATTGCTATAATTTACATAGTAATACGTTTTCTAACATAAAGGAAAATAATTCGTAAACGAAAAAAAATAATAAAAGCTACTGTTTTAATATCTGTGGCCTGTATTTAAAAGTAATTTTTGTTTTATGTATATAACAGCGACGGCGATACATTAGCGACTAGTTATAAATAGTCTTCTGGTATCCGTGGCGTAGGTCCCAGGCAATAAAGAAGTGCAGTTCTTTACCTGCGACAAATATATATTACAGGTTTTTTAATAAAAGTATGTGAATATAGTAATATAGTACGTCGACAGAGTGCTTGACGATGTCGCGCAGCAGGCAGGCGGCAGCGCGGCGTACAGGCGCGACGTCGTGTCCCGCGTGCAGCAGCGCGGCCGGCAGCGCCCCCCCCGCCACAACCGCCTCCGCCAGCGACCCGCACGTGCCGGCCACCGCACCCAGCGCACACAGCGTACTGCGCTGTAGGTGCATTGCGACAATACGAATTTAGACAATTGCCACATAAGTAGTAAGATCACTTTAATGTGATTTTTTCATTATATGGAAATAAAAATTTAATTACAAACATTACACCTAGCTCCCTTCACACAAGAATGAATAAAGAAGTCATCTAGGTCAACAAAGTTATATGTTACTATAGTTAAAGTATACGTACAATGACCTCCTTTACCACCTACAATACCTACCATCACGTTTGTCCAATACTTACGAGACATCTTGTACTAATATTTATACTTCTTTTTCCTGATACCTTTAATTTTGGATCTTGGTTTTCTAAGCCACGTACTAAATGACAGATAGCACCAGCATCAACTACAGCTTCAGGCTTGTGTTGTGCTAAATCTACCAACGCCCCCGCAGCTATCTAAGATGAAAATATTTATTATCTATATATTTACATGTTACACACTAGCGGGTTTGAATTTGTTTAGAACACCAGAAGAATTACAAGAACTGATCTGTAAAATAAAGATAGGTACTTATTTTTACAGATTTTAATTTCAAGGAGTAAAAATTTGAAATTGGAAATTGGATAGCCGAATTATGTACAAATTTAAAGTTTCGACAAATGTCGTAAATGTAGGACTTACTTGTTTCAAACTCATTTCGGGCTCTTGAAATGCTAAAACCAATAACGGTAGTGTGCCCGCGTCAACTACAAGCCCCGCTAAATGTTCGCTATGCTTTCCTATATAGCCCAACGCCCATGCCGCATTTTCTTTTACCTTTAAAGAAACAATAATACAACAGAGAAATGTAATGGTATTGACATTCGGCCATCTTAAATACCTGCGTGTCGAAATCTTCTAAGCAGGAAACAATATGCTCTAACGCTCCGAGTCGTACAATAGCCGAAGCCAATTCTTCGTTATGTCTGTTAAATATATGTATTTTCTTATATGATTTTCGAAATATTGGAATAAGTCATATTTATATATATGTTCCTTACTTTGCAACAGCTCTCATCAAATAAAGCGCCGATCGTTTATAGTAAACCTTAGAAAAAAGTGTAATTCTTAAATTTGGAAGTTGGAGGATTTACAATACATATCAAAAACATACATTATATTTATTAAGGTTGTCAAGAGTGATAGTAAGCATGCCTCCGTTTAGTATTTGTCTCGCTACTCCCTCATCATGTTCAGCGAGTCGTGCAGCAGCCACTACCGCGCACTGCCGTACCGTGCTGCACGCGTCGTACAGTAATGGCCGAAGCAACTCTGATAATACCGGTTATAAGAAACAGATATACAAATTGGTTAGCTAATTTGTTGCAGTTGACAGAAATAAGACCTGGGGAGTATAATCAAGTTTATTTATTTAATTATTTATTTATATCTTTTCCACTTTTAATAAATGTCAGTGGTCACTTGTGTATGTCGATTTGAAGAGTCAGTAGGGACTATTTTGATACCATACTTATCAACGTAAGCCTTTCTGGATACCCACTTAAAAGTTAAGGCTTTGAGGGTTCCAAACGGGCCCTAGTCTGAGGAGAACCAAACAACAAACTCAGCCGGGTATTTTTTTTATTGTGATCACTGTTTTACAAACGTCAAAACATATAATACTTTTTTACAAACCACATTTTTTTTTTAAACTAGAGCCATCGTAATCAATTCGAAAAAATTCGTTCAAGATATCCAGTCATCGCAAACAGCACCCGTTTACGAGTACAATGCAAGGGTTTTCGACAGTTATCCACGGCTATACCAAAGAAATAGAAAGAAAAATAGAAATTCAAAGACAGAAATATTGAAATTAATATTTTTTTAACGAGATCTTCCTTTGTTTGAAAACTAAGAAAACGTCGAGGTTGATGACTTAGTGCAGACAAATAAATCTTGTTTCCGATAAGCAACTCCAGTTAAACGAAGACTAATACATTTTTAAAGGATTTTGTTTTATTTTAATACATATTATCTTGAAAATCGAATCTATTTCTAATAGAATATACCATGAATAAACTGAATACAAAAACTATAATTTATTCACCTAATACTCCTGCACTTTCCAGGCATTTGACATTAGTACCTCTCGTCGCCAACTCAGCCATTGTCTGAACAAACACCAACCTCGCCTTTTGGTATGTTTCGAAAACTATAAACGAACGTTATACATTTTGTGGAATTTAAAATTATATTTCTCGCTTACCAAATATTATGATTACGATAATACCTAGCTGAATATTTCTTGGACTGCTCATGGAATGACTCATAATTGCGTATATTTAATGTATATAAATGCGATATAAGTAAATTTAATTAAATTTTATGATTTCTGAATATTTACGTTTTCTGAAAAGACATACAAAGTAATACTGTCATTTATTTATTGATGTCTTGTCAACGCTAATTTTAAGAAGGTTGAATAAAAAAAATGTAAACTTTTATTAAACTACAAACTCCTTCAATTGCTACCAATTAGATAAAATACTCAATCAATAGGAATTGCAATAACTCAGGTTTTCGATTCCTCATGAATTAAAAAATATTCAAAAAAACATTCAAAGGAGCGTTTTCAAAAATTTTCAAAAAATATTATAAAATGTGCCTCAAATAACAAGTAACAACCAACCTTGCAGAACATATTGAATACATAGAGTTGTTCTCGGGGTTATTTTATTAAATATTTCGATAAAATATTTTAGCAAGTCTTATTATCCTTAAAGGATAATCAATGAAAAAAACAACATAAGCATTCACATTATAACAGGTACAGTGTTTAAGTAATCCTAAAATAGATTTAAGGAGGAAAGTACATATACAAGTCGGGCACCTGCCGACGACTATGTGATAATTATAGTAATTATACAATCAGTAGACACTGCAGTTGATTCGTGTGGTATCAACCACTTACTGGTATACTTACGTGCAGTGACCAAATTAATTATATACGTTTTTTTTTCATTTTTCAATCCTTTTTAAAATAAATGTGTATTAAAAGATATATTAAAGTATTTTTTAAAATATATTTTTAACCGATTTAATTTGTTTATACTAATGTTTTTAATACTTTGCAGTAATTCTTATCACAGGACGATAGGAGTATCTATCAATGTTATACTTACCTACCTAGTAAAGTAACGTACAACTATTAGGTAAATTTAACAGAATAATATATATTTTTTATATATCTGTTTTCATAATTCTATTTAATGTGTAATAAGGGCTAATAAAGCAATTACAATGTTCAATATTAAAAATGGTATTGATGATCAAGAGGAATGGAAAATATATATATAACAAAATATAAATTCTATTCGATTTGTTTCAGCGATCAGTGTATAGAACGCGTGCGCAAGTCGTGCAGGCAACCGTGAAGGCCATATGACGTCTGAACCTCCACACACGCGTCACCTGAACACACATACAAACCTATTGAGGAGTTAGAACCACGTCGCCGTTGCCTACCTGGCAGGCTTGCAGAGTTCACTCACACACGAGTACACAACCTGTCGCGGCTGTTGTTCGCGTCACTGCGATACCATTATAAAAACTATTTAGTTCTTAATTGACAGCACCAGTATTAATAGATGATAATTTGTTTAAGGCATATTCGTAACTTTTCTGAGGCTGGGTAATCCAGCCAGTGTTAGTGTACTTTAAATAAATAAATTTATAATGCCGTACATAATGGTGATGGGTAGCCTGAGTGCACCCCATCTTTCTAAAGACGAAGGAGCAACAGTTTATGGATTGAAGAGCGAAGAACGAGCAGAACTAGTGCGGGTATGATATGTATAATTAAATTAAATTTAAGTAACAAATGATTTAAACATTAATAACTTAATAGACATGACAGCACTAATGGCTATTGTTCACGAGTGAATTTGCATACGTAATTGACAATAGACCAGTAAACAATAAATTGTAATATACAACAGCTTTAGTGGACGTTATCGTAACTCATAATATAACTGGATGTTGTTATATAAAACAATTTTATTTACAGTGTAAACTTAAAATAACTTACCGGCTAATTACTTTTGTATTCTGATTACATTTACCTGATTTAGTTATTGTATATCTATAAATAGTAATAGAAGGCAAATTATATATGAAAATAAATGCATTATCTGGTCTTTTAAGCAGAAAATCTGACGAGGAAATAGTCGACTAAAAATATAAATACTTCATCTCTTGATTAAAAAAATTATTGTTAGAATATTAACTGGTTATGAAAACCGACTGCACTGAATTAATTATTTTGGGTATTTTTATTCGCGAATACCTAAGTTTTAAGAATGTTGAGAATTAAATCAAAATCCTATGTCTGTGTTGCTTCATTGTTGTAAACCTATTTGCAATGGCATAAAAGTGCTATCGAGTAACAGTAGAACTTCAAATATAGATAAGGTTAGTTTCTAATTATTCATTACACTTTAAATTAACTTGTACCTTACTATTTCTATTAAACTTTACTCACTATTAAATATACTATAAAGAGGATCTTGATGTTTTTAGATGCAGTGGACTTTTTTTATTTACTCATTTTACTTAATATATAAATTATTGTTTCAGGAATTAAATTCATCATTCGGCATAGCAATAGCGACATCATTGGAACTAGAACGGACAGTTCGCGTGTCACAGAAGGGGCTCACGTTGGTTGTCGTGAACCGAATTCACGGTCTTTTCGGTTACGACGTGGTGTCGCATGCGATGGCCATGACTAACGCAAACCGAGAACTGATTTCATTCACCATGTACAAGAAGACGAACTCCCATTCACACGGTCACGGTCACAGCCATAGCCACAGCCACAGCCACAAAACTCATTCACACAACAGCGTCGTAACGCTTTGAGGACTACAATAATTTATAACATTTACAAAATTGTAAGACGTGAATAGATGCGACGGGCCCAAAGAAGCCTAAAATTTTTGTTAAGTACGTGATCCTGACATATGTAGCCATGATGTATTATTATTTATATAATAGGATAAAATAAAAGTTATGTATTTCTTACAAATATGTTTTTTTAATCTCTTACAAAATTACATAAATGATACAAAACATATATCAGTCTTAAGATATAATATGGAATGCACAGCGTTCGAGGTTTATAAGCGATATTGTATTGACTTTTTAATATTATATTGTATATACTAGTTATTGCTTATACACGAAATGACATCATCAAAAAATTTCAGGAAAAGTATTAAATTTCAATATTGAATTTTTTTTAAAATTCTATTTCTCATTTGATTCTCTTTAAAATAAAGTTAATTTTAGAACGAGTAAGTTTTAACGAGTTAAGTTAAAGTAACTTAATTTTAAAGAGTACAAAATATATGCATTCGAGTATTAGATTGCACCATAGAAGAGTTAAGGAAAAAATTACATTATATAATAATACAGAAAATATTAACGTTAAACCATAAACTTTATTACACATTTAATAAAATTCTGTAAAAATAAAAGGAAAATGGTATTTCCATGAAACATTAACAAAATGCGCTCATTTCATATAACGTTTTTAAAAGATCACAAAAATGCGATACAGTAGACCAGAGATAGCGAACCAATGGTAAGTTTTGATGGCACGCATAAGAACCAAATATTTGTAAAACATGGATTGTTAAAAAATATTTAAATAATTGTTTTTGTTTTTTTAATTATACTGACGTATAATTTCACGATGCTAATATTTCGAAAAAAAATATTTTGACTTAAGAGCACGGACATCAAAAAAGATTCGCCATCCCTGCAATAGACCATTCAAAAACACAGCGCTCTTTGTTTTTGAATTCAGTTATATTTGGTAATATAAGATTTATTTATTTTAATCAGATTCAAGTTTTCCATTAAATATATATTTTTAAGGTTTTATTGAGTTATGACTGGAATACTTAACCAGTAATTTTTTTTTTACCTTTTTACTTATAATTGTGGAAAAAATATTAACATAACCGAAATAATATAAATTATTGTGATAATTTATTTTTTGGTAGAAATTTGTGAAAACTTGTTACCACAGACAAAATTAATTATAGACTAGAAAATATAACTTCAAACGCTTATTTTTTAACAATATTTTAGATTACAATAAATAATTTATAATAATGGCAGCTAGCGTTATATAATATAAATATATACAATATAACATACATTCATTAATTTCTTTCAAACTTATGTCTCTCAGCGGCTAACTTCTTCAATGCTGCTGCGTACTGTCTTTGAACCTCCATTAATCTAGAATATTCTCCATGCAATAACGCTTTTTGTTCTTTTTCTTGTTTGAATTTTTGCTCAACTTTTTTGACAGTTTGATTCACCCATTCAACTATTGATTCAAATTGTGTCATGAACTCTTCCCGTTTTCTTGCGGACGACATTACTCTAAAAAAAATATATTATTATATTATACTAGCTCTTAGTAGTAGCTCCACTCGCGGACGAACGATATTGTTTACATCGTAGAAACTAACTTCGAAGTTTTGTCTTAACAAACAAACAAAATTTACCGTTTTATAAATATCAAAATAATTAAGCTAAAAATATATTGCTTCTCGAACTTACTGCTGCCAAACAAGCACATACATATGAAGTAAAACTATGTTTATGAAATATTTTTGAAATAGTTTTAGCAAAAATATTAATAAAATATTTAGTCTCTGAAAGCTAGTGAAATAAAAAACTGGATACAAATTCTTTCTTGATTTTAATTTTACTGTAACATGTACTAAAAATCCTGACTGAAACGTAAATAAAGTATAGCTATAAAAAATATATTCCATTGACTAAAACTTCTATAATAAAAGAAAAGAATTATAAGTACGAATTAAAAAAAAGCAAATACACTTTTATATTAATTATATATTATTTAATTACTAATATTACGTTATAATCTAAATATTTAAATTAATAAATAGATTGAACTTACTCATCATAATTATCTAAAATAGAGTTAAGCAAACTCAACTCCTTAGAGGTATAAAGTTTAACTTCATACAAAGTATTATGAAATATATAATACTGTTTTGTTTCTTTATGTTTTGAAGCCACTGAAAATAAATAAAATATGAAAATACTGCAAAATAATCTTTTGAATAAATTTTATAAAATACATTTGAAAGATAATTAATTAAAACAAATATAATATTTTTTGTATTAAAGTACAAAAAGAATTGAAAGTATAATCTTTCATAAATTTCTGATTTTTTTTTACCTTGATTATAGAGTTCAACAAATCTTTTTTCATACTGCAAAAGTTCTGCAGTACCAGGGACCTCATCAATGGCCACCGAGTACCTCAACACCTGGCGGTTCAAGTGACCAAGCTCAACTCTAACACCACTGATATAATCTTTTAGTTTCTTTTCTCTTTCTTGGAATTCTTTTAACTCTGCTGCTGTAAGAGGCTCTTCTTGTACTATAATATCAGGTTGTTGGACAGATCTGGAAAAGATATAAAAATTTTAGGGTGTGTTAGTAAATTTGTTAAGTTAAAATATAAATATAATATAATAATAGAAAAAAGCGAGCGAAGCTCTCTATGAGAGACTTTTCTGCATCCTTTGGACAAGCATCAATCAAAAACGGTATATCCGAAAATTTCCAAAGTTTACACACTTTTAGACACCAGTCTGGTGGTGGTTTTAAAACAAAAAAAAATCAAAAAACTTTTTCATAAAAAACATCAAAATTGTAATAGTATGTCTCATCTTGAATTTTTAAGTCTATAACTTATGGAGTGTTTTTATTTAGAAAAGGTTAATTCTATAATTTCAAGTTTTTTGCTGAGTTTTGCCTTTTTTTTCAATTATAATGTTGATGAATAAGAATTTACAAAATCTGTCTCCGACATATGACGTTGCAGTCGAGGTATTGTAAATATTTATTATAGATCTATCTTTGACACAGAAATTGCCATTAGATTGTGTTAATAATTTGAGTATATATTTATTTTTTGTTAATGTAAAGTCTTCAATAAATTGAGTAGTTATGAATATTGTTCTTATAATATTAAACAATTAAAAAAAAAACCTTCTTACCTTCTTCATACAAAAATGAAATAAACATTCGAAGACTGACAGTCTATAAATTAAAACAAAATTCTGGTTCATTCATAACTTTAAATGCATGTATGAATTACAAATACTTTGCCCTACTAGCTAATGCTTGTGATATTGTCAACTTTTTTATCATTTACTTTGGAATATCAAGCATACCAAATTACTCTTATATAGAATGTGAAAAATGTTGTAAAAGAAAATAATTATTTCTTTAGAATCTGATACAATAGATAATTAAGAAGATTCATTGAGTTTGGAGACACGAAACATACAGACATTGAGTTTTATTAAATATAAAGAATGTCTAAAAACCTTACCTGCTTGTTTCTTTTAATTTCTTATATTCCTTTTCTCTATATTCAATAACTTTCAATAACTCATTCCTTTCCTTTGCTAATGCTTTTAAAGATTTATAAAAATCTTTTAAATTCTTATCACTGAAATTACAAAGCTGTTAATAATTATTACATTTAATTTTCAATTCCTTTCAATTCAATTCAAGTAATGAGTGATAACGAATCAAGATGTATATAATTTATTAAAATACCTATAATCTTCAGTTTTCATTAAGTTCTTAGTAACTTTTTGTAATTCATTTACAATATTATTGTACTCTTGGTTTGCTGCTTCCATTTGTTTCTGATGTTCCTGTCGTACTGAATCTGCATCATTCTCCATTGATGCAATACATTCAGTTAGCTTCTCTATATCTTCAATATATCTAATTTTCTCTCTTTCTTCTATTTCTTTAGGAATATCTCCAGTGAGTTCTGAATGTAGGACTGCATAATGTATCTTAGTGTTTGCAGTTTCAGCATTATTATCATTTAAATATCTCTCCGTCTATAATGTTATTAAAAAGTTTTTATTTGTCCAAAATATTTAATGAAAAAAATATGTACTTACTTCTGTTGTGATTTCTGATGGATCAGCTAGGCTTTTTTCATAATCATACTGAAAAAGTAATTAATTTTTTATTTAATGACAATACATATATCTATACAGACAGAAATAACTTTTTAGATATATTAAATTTAGTATTCCATTTTAATAATTAAGTATGAAAATATATATCAGGCTAATAGATATTAAAATATTACAAGTTGTTTATTATTTTTTTATAAAAAGACTTGATTATAACATAACTTACTAAAAAGTCTAAGCCCTCGTCTTGTTGGGACTCATCCTTTGTGTTAGAGACATGCATGAGCATGCGTGTATCATACTCAGATAGCACAGCATTCACTTGCTCCAACTCATTTGTAGACAAACCAGCTTTACGTTTACGAACTCTGCATGGCTTATATAAATTCTAAAATAGAAATATAAACAATGCATTCAAAATATTAAACATTGAAAAGAATTTTAGACAATTTATAACTATTTTAAATATTTTTTTACCTGCACTGCAACTAGATTTCTTAACAGTTTCTCAGTTTGCAGAAAAGTAGAACGGTCTGATTCAAATATATGATCTTTTTCATATTGCATTATGGCAAATTTACGTAATTCATCCTCTTTTGCCTCTCTGAATTCACTAGAATACTTGATTAACCACTGAACCAGAGGATAAATATTAATAAAATCTAAACCTTGTATTTGGTGAGGTTCAATAATATAAGGGCACTTCATACTAGGTAAAACTTTAACAATTTTTTCAGTTAATGCTCTGAAAAAAAAAAATTATATGTATATTATTAAATTTTGAACTTTGAAAATTTTGAACAAATTATTTGTTAATAGAAAACTACATTTTCTTTCCAATAGTAAGATTTTCTTCAAATAACAAACTGATATCCATGTCAATGTCACATAATTCAATACACCAGCTTAATCCCCCAACTATTTTATCAAATGCCGATAATCCCTGCAGTTGAGCTCTGTAGTAACCCGCAGCCACTAGGGCATCAGATATCTCATGCCATTTAATAAGTTGCTCAGCATCTTCCCGGACTTCAACCTATAATCATTTTAACTTAAGAGATAACATTTATTTTATTAATAAAAGGTTATTTTTTAGATTCATACCTCTTTTCCTTCTTGATCAACTCCACTATAAATGTGCATTAATGGTTTACTTCTCGTAAAAATATTTTTTTGTTTAGTAGCCATGGCTATGAAATAATTTTTTTCCTAACTTAAATATGATAATACCTTGAAATATATATATTTATATATATAAAAATACACCGAATTTTATGCCAGCAAAACAATGCCGTTTACACTCCATATCGTACACAATTACAATATATTTTTTTGTTGTATAGCAATAACAAACAATATCAAACGAGCAATCAAAAATTATACGAGCAGTAAACTTTAAGCAGCTCTATATAGTACATACATCTGTCATAGTAAGTCATTAATGTATTATGCACAGAGATCATGAGAAAGGAAAGAAAATGATATTAGAAAGAGGAAAACTAAAAACTGAAAATTGTATATAGGAATTTTCAATTTTGGCATTTACTTATTTCTTTTAACTAAAACAGATTAAATGGAAATTTAAATACTACATAACAGTTAATGATTCATATGTATCAAATATCCATGAAAGTCTCTTTATGTATAAAAAATATAGCTCAAATTATTTTAAACATATATATGTCTAGACATATAGTCGTTTTGCATTTTTGTTCGGACCATAATACAGTAATTTATAACACGTAATGTTCTCTAAGTAATCTGTGGTCCATTGTTCAAAAAAAGATATCCCGGCATTAGGTACTTTATAATAGTTTTTTCTCAAGTACAAGGTGTGTACACTCCCTATCAAAGAAGTGACACTAAACATTCTTTTCTTAAATCTCTCTTATTACTGGAATTTTCTTCGATTTATGTTTTTGTAAATGCTGAACTTGGTTCCAGTAAACATATCAACATTTCTCCATCACTTTATTTACTTTATAAAAAGAAAAGCATATTCTTCGACGCTTCGCATTAATTAATTTACTCACTTCACAGGGCTGGTTTTGGTTTAGCAATAAAACCATCAGCTACAGCCCTACTGCTTTGTGGGTTGCAGGTTCGAGGCCCTATCATGCTTATATTTTTTTTAAAAACATTTTTAAACTTTAGGGTTGACTTAGTAACGTAAGTTACTAAGTGTGATCAGAATGTCAATTACTTAAACTATTATTTCTAATTCTTTCTAGCTATATTGCTATATTGCGAGGGAATTTAGTCAAATGTGATAAGGCAACAGAATCTAACGATTCAGAGCACGTTTATTGTTTTTAACGATAGATCCAATATAAACCATAAATAATAGACTGAAAATTTTAAAAAATGACATTGACTTTTGTATTTTCATCAGAAAACATTATTTTTATAATATTCATTCCCGGAGTTCCGAATCGAGTCCTTTAGTTTATTATAATAAAATATATAATATTGCAAGTTTAGTTTAGGCATAAAAAGAAGATAAGAGAAATAACAACTTAATTTTTGATAAACATATCGATGAAATAGATATATTTGAAGAATTAGTTTGCAGTTGAACAATTCAAAGTACCTATTATGAACAGGTTACAGAGAGTAATTTATTGTAAGTGATTTTGTTTACTTTTTTTTATATATAATTTAAGTTTATTTTAAAAATGTGATTATAAGAAGTAAAAACTGTAAGTCTTGGTAATAATTAACTATATTGTAACAAAAATTTGCTGTAACAATTTAGGTACTTAATTTCAGAAAACGGAAAAACAACTTACGAAAATATTTCATCATGGCAAAATCTGAAAATATAGAAGTGGTGGATTATATTTCCTCCCTTTTAGATTCTGGAAAATATAAAGAAGCACTTAGTGTACCAATAGAGGAGAAATATGTCAACAGTTTTAAGGAAAATTGTTGGGATTTGATCTCAATTATAGTAAGCAAAGTTGATAATGACACAATGATAATTAAACCATCTTTATATGGCACCTGTGAAGAGTTATTGACCATTGTGGTGCAAAAATCAGCCCCTGAAGAAGCTCTACTTGAGTTTATTGAACAAATTGAAGTTGCTAAAAATGATGCCCAATTCAGCATTGTAATACAGCCTTTACAAAAACTTCTTTTAAAGCTGTCTAAGAAAAGGGGCAGATCATTGGAGTGGTGTCTTAATTCAATAAGCACATATATTAGTTCTATTCCGATTAAAGAACACCAATTAGAAGGAAAGGAACGTCTTTTATTGGATTGTGATGTGAATATCAGGAGGCTTGTGAAAGTGTACTCACAATTACCGCCATTTTACAGTCCTTTTATTAAAGAATTGTTGGTACAAGATGCTAACATAAAAACAAAAGAAATTATATCTGCATTTTTTATAAGCTTACTAGGAGAGCCATTAATTTATATAGATATGGATCCAGATACCAATGGAAATGGTGAAGCTAGAAAATGTTGCAATTCCATTATTCAAGATATTTGCACTTTAGTTAAAAATGTTTATAAATTTCTGCCATATGTAGAATTTCATTATAAGGAAAGTCTTAAACCTAAATCCAACAATATCCTTACTGATAATGAAGAAGAACCATCCCCATATGATCACAAAGAGAAGATTAATTTGACTACACTATCTGGATTGTTTTATGGAGTACTTTCTAACCATTTTCAAGTACCAACTTCAGCACTCCCCTTAGTTTACTCAAAAGACTATATTTTTAATACAGTAATGCTTTGTGCTGTTCACCTTTTAAATTTTGCTGAGTACGGTCCATTAGCTAAGGGCATATCCTTGTGTAATGCAATAATAAATCACTTGCCTAAAAATAGTTCTTATTCACTTTTGTCTCTACCCATTCATTATAATTTCTGTAAAAGCCTTATAAATTTATCTATTTACTCTAGCTATGAAAGCATTCGAAAAGCTTCAGTGAAACTTATCCGTAATCATATTAATAAATTTGAGTATAAGGGTAGATCTATGATTATTAAATACATGTTAAGCTGTGCAAATCACTCGGGAATGATAGGTTACGCTATAACATTATATAAGAATTCATTAGATGAAGCATTTAAAGAACCTGAACTACCAGATTGTTTTGTTGGTTCAGCATTAATTGAAATGATTAATAAAATGTGTCATTTACCACATGGAGAAGAATCAGATCTAGTGGAGTTGGCAGATCAAATAATCAGTACATTGAACTTACTGAGATACATAACATTAAAAGATAATAACAACAAAACAGGAATTAAAAAATATTTCAAAACAATTGATAATGATTATTTGGAGAAATTGAGAACCGGTCTTAATATGTCTAAAGCTCATTATGAAGTAAAATTAAAAGATATTGAGGAATCAAAGAAACAACCCGAGGAGCAAGTAGAGATTTCATTGAACGTTGGAGGAAATATACTAGACAAGATACCGAAAGAAAATAAACGGCAAATAATACACTCTGCTTTGAATGCTTTTCATTTGATTGAAGGATTAGTAGCTAGATTATCTGAATGTATGACTTTAAACAAAATCCAAGAATCTGATGTTTGTAAATAATAAAATACGTATTGAAATAAATATTCTTTAAATATCTCCGCATTTAATTTATAATTATTTAATAACAAACACATATTAAATAGTTTTAATTTCCATTATATAAGTAATTCATAACATTTGTTTGTCGGCAGCTATAAGGAATAATCATAGACTTTTACCATCATACATGGTTATATCAATAAAAAACAGATCAAAGATTATAAGAAGTTATTCTCAAGGACAAACTGATAAAGATGTAATGGTGCCAGCAGTTGCAACTGATCAAGAAGACCATCAGTATGAGGAGGATATAAAATCACGCATTTTATCTAAAGCTTTAGAATTTGTGCCCAAAAATGGATGGTCAATAGAATCTTTAGCACAAGGGGCTGAAGCTGCAGGGTATCCTGGCATAGCTCATGGTTTGTTTCCTAATGGAGGAGGAGATCTTGTACATTACTTCAATATAACTTGCAATGAAAGACTGGTTGATGAGATGACTAGTGTAAGTAGGGTGTTATTTATAACATTCCAAATATAAAACCACAATAAAAGGGCAATTATAAAATATTTCCCAAATTTTGGCTTTTACCACTATTTCATCCTATATACTAATTTTAATTTATAGTGGCCTAAGGAGCAAGTAAAAGAACCAAAAGTTCCAGCCCAAATGATAGAAAATGCTATTATAACAAGGCTTTTGATGATTGATCCCTTTAAGTAAGTTATGCCAAATTTTTAAAACCATTTTGTTCTGGTATCTACAAATAAGTAAATAATTTTAGGAGCACATGGCCTAAAGCAATGGCAATCCAAGCTTTGCCGAACAATGTACCAAATTGTCTAGCAACATTACTTTCTTTAGTTGATGATATCTGTTATCACACAGGAGATCGCAGTGTAGATGTAAGTTCTATTTATATATTTCTTTAAATTTACAAGAATAAAATCTTTCAACTTAAAATATCATCCAATTTTCAGTTTAATTGGTATATCCGACGTGTAGGTCTTGCTGGCATATACAAATCATCTGAATTATTTTATTTGACTGATAACAGCCAGAATAGCAGTTCTACTAGGAATTTTGTAAAATCGAGAATTAGGGATGCAGAATTTATACAGATAGCTCTTAAGATGAATCCAGTTGCTGTAGCACCACAAACACTCACAGCAGCTTTCGTCACGGTAAATAAATAAATATATTACTATTATAATATATATATTTTCTTAAGTCTCTGATTAATTATTTATTTCTAACATTACATTGAGAGTTCTTAATAATAACATTAATTCTGCAATATTTGTAATGAATGTAGATTTATATACGTTTTTCAGGCAAAGAATATACTAGGAATGAACACACTGAAATAAATTTCTTTGAAAGTATGAAACACCTGCAAAAGTATTGTAATATTTTGATTTTGCTTAATACACAAATATTAATTAGTTTTTAAATAGAGTTATTTTTCACAGAAACATGTTTGTTTTATTTTAAATAAACTTTGTATAAAATTTATAAACATTTTACATAGTCATATATGATATGTCATAATAAGTATAGAGTTAAAATACAATGCATTGATTAGTTAAGGCACAGTATATCTGTTTTGTGCTATTTTATAAAGGTGCTATATAGTCGCTGCCAACAGAAACATAAAATATTAAATTTGGAGGAAGAGGCAGTTTATTCCATAAATTATCCGAGACAGTTTGTCTTATTACAAATCGGCAGATTTTTTGAAGTGAATCTAACTTGGCAAACCTGAAAAAACATATAGTCATAAAGATATTGATTTATATTATTTATTACTATTAAGTTTCATAAAATAAATATATATTTACTATTAATTCCATTTGGTTAGCATGTCTTACCTGTTTAATGGTCTTGCTAATTTGACAGGCATTTCAAATAAATTCGATTTTACATCTACAGTGGCACAATGTTCCGATATTCTATTTGCTGGCACAAAAGTTTCATTATTTAAAGAAAAGAGGCCATTAGCATGTCTGAGACGAGCATGTAGAGTACGTCCAACACAACGAAATGAAACACAGAGAATATGTCTTAAGTCATAGGAATCTCGTACTAGGAATACATTATCATGTTGACCTGCAAGTAACTCCTCTGCTTCACTAGATGTTATTCCTCCCCAATACCAGCCTTGTCTAAAATACAATACAATTCAATGACATTCTCTGAAGCCAGCACCTAATTGTTAGTCAGAAATAAAAATAGTTCAAGGAAAGTTTACTTAATAAACTTTTATATTATGGTACTACTTACTTTTTAAAAAAATATAGAATTTACTTACTTAGAAAGTTGGCAATATATGGCACAACTTTCAATAGATAAATGTTGGTGATGTCCTCTTAAAACTGAATGACCATCTGAGTGTTTACATTTCAAGGTAATGTGATTAGATTCAGTATCTTTTTTAACTTCATTCCTCACTGTTATAATTTGCCTTGACGTGCATGGGTCTGTTGTTTTACTAAAATTGCATATATATTCCCCATCTCCATTTTTATTACCAAAATATCTCTGTAATGATCGAACGCTACCAGTGATAAACAATTTATTTTTCCAGAATTTGATGAATTTATTGGTATTGCTCGGAGGTTTTCGTTCAGGTAAAAACACACAATTTACTATGTCTGTATTACTAAAATCTCTTTTGCTATCAATAGTTCTTTGCAAATGTTTACATTCCATAGGTTTCAACCATTTTCGTAGACAACCAGTTGCTAACCATTTGCGCCTATTACAATGGGTACATCTTTCATAATTTTTATTCATGTCTATTTTAAGCGACGTATTAACAATTTAAGAGTTTCTTATATTAGTATAAATTTATAGGTATGTACGAATTACGATATGAATACTATTGCTTTGCTATTTACACTTCAAAACATTGCGATTCGGAACTCAATCTAATCTGGAAAGTGGAAAACAAAACAGGTGTAGTCTATGAAAAAGCTGAGTAAAAGATTTTTAAAACATCTATTACCTATGGTTTTATGTTAAAGAAATATCAGTAGGCATTCTCTGTCTACGAAATATATGAAAATAATCTACATTATCAAATAAACAGCAAAACTAAATAAATTAGATATATATCTCTTTTTTGTTTCTAACGGTACTCTATGATTATGGTCATAATACTCACTGAATAGTTTTTCATTTTTATTTTATGTACTACAATATTACACTTTAGCCTGTAGTCGCAAAATTTTTGTATATTTTTTGCATTTACTTAAAATGGTTGTATACTTTTTAATAAGCTCAGTTTTTTTAAATTAAACTATATAGGTAGATCGTTTGTTTTCATAAAGTGGTCATATTTCACTCATTTAAAACGCATCACAATATTCCACACATAAAAAAAGAATAAAATCAACTGACTTGCTTAAAATACATTTATTAATTTTTTTTACTTCGTGAGTTACTCCATTAAATTAACAGTTTAGTGTGAACTAAGCTTATGGCATACACTAAACAATTCTTTTTTTACATTATTATTTACTCTATGGTAGGAGATTTTATAGCTTATGAAGAATGTAGCTGTCGCACTTCGTTTTATCTGTGGAATGTGGGTTGAGATTTGAGATTGGGATTTGTCGTGAAAAAATTGGTGTTTGTGAATTTTATTCAATACTTAATAAATAATTAATTACTCAATTGACATGTATATTTCCTTTATGAAACCATTTCGATTGTTTTGCTGATACTTGTTTTATTTATAAGAATCTTATTCCCTAAAGAATGAGTTCGGAGCGCTTAAGAAATATATATTTTTCGTCAGAGTGATGACATTAAAGAAAATCGTGAAAATGTCAACAAAATCTCAAATAACTCCAGAATTAAGCGGTATGTAAAGTTATAAAATTATAAAATCAATTAATTACGAGAGGACGAGTTAAATATGTATATTCCTTTTTTCGCCAGCCAAATCCTTCTGTATTTTTTATTTTTTTTTTAGAGAGCATCAGTAATATATTAGGAAAAAATGTTAAAATTCTATATAAATCCCTTATTCGTATGGAATCTAGAGGCGATAAAGTGGATAATCGTGTTTTGGTAAGTTATTAATAGTTTGTTTTAAATTTTGTTTACATATTTATTATAGATTTAAATGATTACATAATTTCGATTATCAAATTAATGTATTAAAATTAACAAATAAGTATATTGTATTATTATTTACCATTTATATACCTGATGGTATAACTATTAAATAATTTTTTTATTCAACAATATGTTAAAATAAAATATTATAAACCCATTGCAAATAAACATAAATGATTGTTGATTAATCCTAACAAGCATAACTGATTAGATTCTGGACAATAGAATGACTCACTTAGGTGTGTCTCATGGCCAATGTTGTGTGTCCCTATGGACCTAACTCACACAATAGTTGTGTGGTATTTTAAGATGATTGTATAATAGCCTATTGTTATTTGATAGGGAGAATATATACATTTATATAAATGTATTTAGGTTTTATTTGAGAGATAATTACATAATTTCTTTGGTTTCATATTATACAAATGAAACCATTAATTATTAATTTGGAAACTTGGATCAGAGATACTATAGATATTAATATAATAAGTACATGAGCATATCCTTTTAAAATAGGAAGCATATCAATTTTATTATTGTCTTAAATAAAAATTTTATAAATGTAATTTATAATACATTAATATAACTTGTTTTATGTAATTTATTTATATATTTTTAAATTAAATTTTATAATTCTATAGAATCTATTAAATATATATTTAACAAAGATAATTAGAACAGAATTTTTCATGGGTTTGTTGTTGCCATGGATACTTTATTAATAATAGAGGGTCACCATTACTTAAAACCTCCCTAACAATTCAAATTCACCAATGTTGATAAAATGTATAAATAAATAAATAAATAATAATATTTTCATCATTTTTGTAGCCATTATATAAATTTTTCTTAAATATATACATTAAATTAAAAAAATAAATTCTAAACATTAAACCTATTTATTTTTTTATAAATATTTATTAATAAATATTTACAATAGGTAGCTCTTATAATATAAATGGAGACAATACTAAGAACTCTCTGTATCCATTGGATTACTTGAATTAATTGACTTAAATTAAAGACAATCATACACTGATCTTGATTCTAGATTATAAGCTTTATTACATTATCTTAAAGATGTTAATAGTTTAATTAATTCCAGGTTGTGACCGCCTTTAGAATATTTATAACAACAACTAAAGTACCGACAAGGGTAAGTTTATATTTGTCAATATTTTTAATTCATTACTTAAATGTGCTTAAACTATTGTTGTTATTTGTTTCATTTTGTTTTGGGTTTTTTTTATTAGTATATTTTTTTATATCTCTTTTAGTTTATTATTTCTTGTGTAACTTTTTTGTGGAAATTTTACTAGCATATCCATTTTGTTAAAATTTGTGAAATTGGCTTGAATATGATGCTGTTTTTTTTCTGAAAAAAAAAAATAGAGTTGTATATTTGTATATTCTTATATCTATACTGTTATGTAATCTATTTAATATTTTTGTTTATGTCTATTGTTTCTCTTGTTATAGATTGACAATGGATTTCACTTGATGGAGATAGAAGCTCTTGAGAGCAAAAAGTCTAATCATTTGTCAATAACTCTCATCCATGAACACAAACCAGTCTCTATTCTAATAGGTGAGTGATTAATTTTATCTATTGTTTGTTAATCAGTTGTAGCAATCCATGACATTGTTATCTGAATTTTCCTTGTAATGTATGCTACCTTGTAGTTGTGGCTAGAATTTAAATTTATTACTCTTCAAGCAATATTTTATTCATTTAGTATTCACTATGCAAAATAAAATGATTCACCTGTATTTAAATGTATTTATTATCAACAGATGAACAATATACCAATATAGATAATATTAAAGATTTAGTTCATGAAATAGTTTGTATTATTTAATATTAAGTTTGTATAAATTTAAAATAACTTGATTTGTAAATACCAAGAGTGTTGTAGATTTATAAAGTATTAAAAGTAATGTAATAACTTACTTTTTCGTAATATTCAAACAATTTATAAAGTTGGTGGAGTGTGAAGTTATAAATGCAAGCAGTCAATAAATTGTTTTTTTAATTACTTTCAGGCGAAGAGGGTTCATCGGAAGGCGTTATAAATGCTATTCACGCTCTGATTGCCGCTTTTGATGACTTATACCCTAATGTAGCGATGGAGGACATTGTGTCCAAGGTCATTTTAATTTGTCTAACTTTTATATTTTAAATGTATTCTTAATTTGCTTAATGCTGGTTTATTATTATACCAATTAACTCTAACTATGAAGATGAGTTTTGTACAGTTTTTCTGTAACTATTAATTGTAATTACTATTTAATGACATTTTTTATCTAGCAAACAATTAATTAGTTAATCCTTTGTTTATATATTGTCTTCTATATTTTATTTTCTATTTATATATTTATTGTAGTAATGGTATAGGTAATATTAAATTATATTTTTTAATTTTCGTTTTTTTTTTTTTTTATTAAAGAAACACCTTCTTTGTTGCAGGTGAATTTACCGTTTCCGCTTCAGCCGATTTGTGGTACAAGGAAACATTCTACATGTGGTGATTTTTCGAATCAATACGCGGCTATGTGTGATCTGTGTCAGACACCATTTAGGTGATTTTTAATAAATCAATATATTTTATTTTTTTTAACAATAATGTATAATAAATTGTAATTATCTTACAGAGCTGAAGTCGCGTGGGACATCGACACTATATATCTAGCACATGACATTAGAATGCTTCATCTAAAAGATTTTGATCATTTGGATCAAAGGTAATATTGTGTATTTTTAATACATATATGTAAACATAGATTTAATGAATGAATGCATTACAATAATTTTTTCACTACTTTGATAGTCTATATATAATTTGAGATTAGTTTAATTTAGATTTAGCTTTGTATATAGTAGGATATACTAAAAGTGATGTTGAAAGTATTCCAATATAAAATAATTGCGTGAAAATAAAAAAAAACAGTAATTACTTTTGTTTATCTCCTGTTGTCTGGTATCTGGTAAGATTTTAAATATTATAATATTTATTTTAATACTCAATACAGTAATAAAAATAAAAGCTCATTTCAAGCACAGCTTTTAGTGGAACCCGAAAGTTTTATATAATAATAATGTAATCTAAATCTGTTCGAAATAAAAGTATCGCGGTATTCCTCAGAGACCTGATCCCGCTGGTGATGGCGCTGCAGCACAACACGTGGTTCGAGGGCGTGTGTGGGGACGGCGTGCGCGTGGGCGGCGAGGCGTGGGAGGCGGTGGCTCGTCTGCTGCGCGCCGCCCGCCCCGCGCCGCGCCGCCTGGCCTGGCGCGCCGCCGCCCTGCGCCACGACCACGCCGCGCGCCTCGGCCACGCGCTGGCCAGGGCGCGCTGCACCGCGCTGCACTCCATAGACCTGTCGCAGAACCACATCGAGGACAAGGGTCACTAGTAGCTTTTTGTTCATTTGATTCATTCAGCAGCATAGAGGACGCTGCCATTTCTAAAACTAAAATCCAAAGTTAGCTCCGATCGCTTTAATGGAGCGTTACGGAGCCAAGAGTCATTACCTCGCTGCTTTTGTGATATATTTCTATGGAGAGATATGCTAACTTTGTTATTGTTGTCTAAATTCTAATTAATAAAAATGTCTAATTAAATCTAGTGTGCTTTATATTTGTTTTTTTTACTATATTATTATTTTATTAATATGATGGTACTGTAAATAGCATCATGGTGAACCTTAATATCTCAGGGGCGATCAGCATCCTGACGGGTCTGTCGGGAAATCCTGACGGGCTGCGTCACATCGCGCTGTCGCAGTGCGGCATCACCGGTAAGGCGGTGTGTCAGCTGGCCGCCACACTCACCGACAGCCCCACGCATCTCTCCACACTGACGCACCTGGACCTTTCACACAACAACCTCAAGGACGACGTGCATGTACGCTCATTTGTTATACATTTAAATTATCTTCTCCTTGGACTATCTAAATAATTATTTATTTATTTATTTATTAGATTTTATGATTGTTCTATTAATAAATGTGTTCATTTGTTTCAGCATCTATATAACTTCCTGGCACAACCCAATGTACTGACACATTTAAATTTAACAAACACAGAGACTACATTAGAAAACGTAAGTAATTATTAAGAAGAATAAACACGTACATCGGAAACTTGGCCTTGAAATGTAAAAATTTAATTCAATTAATTAATTTCTGGTGAGTAATAATATCTTTATATCGGTGTAATAATTAAAGATAATCAAGATAATCTATATCAATAGTATAAAGCGATAATGTTTGTTTAAACTCCTTAATCGTCAAAACTACTAGATGGATTTGATTTTTTTTTCTCATTATGATAGGCAGGTTCAGGTAAATATTATCAGAATTCGCCTTAAAAATATTGAACCTTTTTCATGTACTGAAATTGCGATAGTATTGACGTAGACAGCCGGATAAAGCAAAGTTTAAATACATATATTGTATATTAAAGGAAAGTTTAAATACAAAAAATATATATTTGGAGAAATTTGTTTGTTTGTCTAGATGTAATTATGAGATATGTAAAAGATAATCTTTTCTTTTAACATATTTTTTTTGATACCATATTTTTTTTAGTCGTATGTTTCGCTTTGTTAGAAAACAATTGTCATTACAATGACAGTAATTTCAATTAAAGTTCAGTAATATAATGGTAGTATGAAGTCATCGGTCAGCTCGTATTGGGTAACGGATGCAGTCAAGGATTGCGCTGATTGACAAAATGGTTGTCATGTATCTCACATTAACTGCGATTGCAGTAATCGTGCTAGATCTGATAAGTCATTTCAAGGTCATATGTATCGTTTTGTATATTAAAATGTTTATACAGGTCATTATTGTGATTTAAAAAGTTTTTATTTTATAATACAGATGACTTATATATAATTGAAGTAGCGACTGGCCGAAATTTCGATTTCGGTTTTTCCAGTTTTGGGTAAAAAATTGTATTTTCGGCGTTAGTTTTGGTTTCAGCCAAATTATGGGTGAAATTTTCAACACAAATTTCGTTATTGTGTACATTACTTTAATAATCTTTTCGTTTTATTTAACACAATGTTTATGATTCTATGCAAAAAAAAAGTGTAAAAATTACGCTCTTAAGTAAATGTCGGTTCGGATTCGGTTGATAAAGAGCAAGCCAAAAGGTTAGTTTCGGTGTCGACTGAAAAATCTGTTTTAATCAGATAGAAAATTGCAGTATCAACAGGTGCTGAAGTCACGTCTTTAAAAACATACTATTGCCTCATTGTTTTTATAGAAATGTGAATCAATTTCACATAATTGTCACAGTAAAATATTATTTTAAAAACATTCATCGATAAGTTACATGCTGGGCATAATGGTTTCATATTTATATTTTCTTCTTTAATTTCATTATATGTTTAAACGAAATATGTAGTAAATATACACATGTATGTGTATCGTATATAGTATTATATATAGAAATTTTTAGAATTATTAATCATACGTTGTATTTTTTGCGTTTTTAATTAATTAAAATAAATATTTATTATTTATTTCTATATACAAAAGTATAACCGAATTTATCAAGAAGCGGTAAATGAAATATTTTCATAGTTTATGAAGTTTAAACAATCATTTATAAAATATGTATGTACGTGTGTATGTGTGTATGTACTGTAGGTGTTATGTGTGTAGATGTGGGGCGCGTTGCTCCGCGGCTGCGCGGCGCGCCTGTCGTCTCTGCTGGTGGCGCGCAACCCGTGGGCGCAAGGCAGGCGCGCGCGCGACCCGCCGCCCTCCTTCAGGCAGTTCTTCACCGCCTGCCTCGCGCTCGCCGACCTCGACTTCTCCTACTGCAAGATGCCGCCCGACGCTCTCAAGTGAGTTCTCAAAATATGATTATTTTATTAAATCTGATAATTTACAGGCGTAGGATTGCCAGCCTCAGTGTAGAACACTAGGATAAATTTTGGAGAGTGTGAACAGGAATTACATGATTTCCCCTTCCCCCTTCCACCAACGGACATCCCGACGCACGGCGAGTATCCATCCTTACGTTGTGGACATTCCACCTGTCCGAATAAAACGCTTTGCTTCGTCTTTCTTGATTCGCACGGCGAAGAATTGGAACAGCATGCAGCAGCATGGTTCCTAAGTTAAGGCGCCTTACCACCTATAACGACATTTCCACTTTCCACGAGGTGAAATGTAGTCAAGAATTAACCTAGACCTGTGTAAAAAAATATTTCGAAAAATCTTCAATTTTTTTTAAATACTAAAGTTTGTTTATATATGTGGTGCTACTGCTAAATTTACGGTTCACCTACCGTTTTGAATATGTCTAGTAATTTCTTCTAAGATTTTACATTCAAAAACGAAATTACAACCCGTAACTTGACGCCTTCATGTCTGTGTGGTCTCCAGGAGTCTGCTGCTGGGGCTGGCGTGCAACGAGAGCGCGGCGGGCGTGAAGCTGAGCCTGGCGGGCGCGCTGACGTCATCACAGGCGGCGCACGTGCTGGAGTCCTGCGTGCACGGCGTGCGCTGTCTGCACACACTAGACCTGGCTGACAATAGTGGGTATATCTTCATTTTGCAGTCTGTTTTTTTATCTCTTGATGATTCTTCGTGGAGTTTGAAGCTTGGTCACAAATTAATACATCTCCCTTACTTCCCCCTTTCAGTAACACTTTTTCTTCAAAACTATATTTTATGTCCACAGGCATGGAATTTGAATTATCCGGAATAGTAAGAGCCGTAGGAAAAAATCATTCCATTACACATCTGTCGTTAAGCAAGTTGACTGGAAAACGATCCTATGCGCCTCCCTTAATACAGGTCCGTATTGTTTATCAATATATTTTTTATTATGTTCTTTAAATATTTTAATATTATATTTCTTCCAGGCGCTAGTTCATGTTTTACAAGAACCAGACACAGCGTTAACTTCATTAGATCTCAGTGATTGTAAACTTAAGGTAAGCAAGACATTTTTTTTAAATAAAACTTCTATTATAAGTAATTTGTTTTCTTGTATTCTTGTTACAGAGTGATCTTTACGGTCTGTTAAACGCATTAGGCGGAGCTCGTAGACTGCGTGTTTTAGATGTGGGAGGAAACTTAGCAGGCGATGCCGGGGCGCGCCTACTAGCTAAGGCGTTACAATGTAATTGTACGCTACACACATTGTATATAGACAGGAATGCTTTTAGTTTACAAGGTAAATACAGTTATATTGTATTATAATTCTTCATTTTAAGTTCATTCTAAAATAAATATCGTGACTTCTGTGAATTGATGATAATTTTTATTATATATAACTAAATCAGAAAAATATTAAAAAAACTAATAATATACAATATAGTACTCGATTTCTGAGGATAACTGTTCTTAAAAAAAGTCTTTTCCATAACAATGTCAGTTGCAATTTTCACTACCTTCCATAATATACAACGGTTTCATAGGTGACTACCCGTCAGTTGCGGTTATACGCGTGGACGAATTCAGAGTAGAATAGTAACGAATAAATAAATAATAAATTCTATTAAAAAAAATTAATATTAGTGCGTTTAAAAAAAGTTTGTCACTTTATAATGCTAGTATATAACTTTGTCCCCGTGCAGGTCTGTCGGACATCGCCACGGCGCTCCGTCGCTCGGTGAGCGTGCGTCGCGTGGAGTTCCCGGGCTGCGACGCGGCGGCGGGCGGGCGGGGCGCCTCCGAGAGGGTGGCGGCCCTGTGGAGGGACCTGCACGAACGGTACACGCTGGGGACGATCGCTACTGCTACTAGTAGCTCGCTCGCTGGAATTAAAAATAAATGTCAAATAAAAATTTATCTCTGCAACTGGTAATGTGTATAAAACAATATTCTATGTTTTTTTTGTTAGAAGTTGAACCCCGACAGATATAATTTTAATAATTGTTAATTTAGTGGACCCAGTAACGCATAAGTCGTACCGTGTGCAGGCTCGCCAGCAATAGCGGCAGCGGGGGCTGCGGTCGCGTGCGCGCGGTGGCTCTGGAGCGCGCGTGGGCCGGCGGCGAGGGCGCGGCGGCGCTGGCGGCGCGTGCGGCCGGCGCGCTGCCCCCCGCGCCGCTGCCCGCCGCGCTGGAGCGAGCCGCCGCCGCCGCGCACCACCTGCTGCACCAGTACCTGCAGGTCACCACGGCGTCTTACCGGCTCTATCACCACTGCCGACTTGGAGAATACTACAGTTTTAACACACCGAAATATCCATTATATATAATTATCCGGCTGTATTCCTTTTAATTTAATCGAGATTTGGTCAACTAGTTGCATCCCATCAGAATAAAATTAACGTTAATACGCCGGATAATTTATATGTTATCATTGATCACGAAAATATTAATACAGAAACTGAAATAATCGTTTCCCCTGCCCCTCGTTTGAATCGTACTCGCCACCTTTGGGATCGCTCGTAGACCATCAGTTTGACGAAAATCTAAAAATTTGCTCAATAGCCCCTTAAATATATGTCGGCATCGGCAGATCCGGTACCATAATGTAGACTATAGAGTATAATACTAGTTTTCAGAATTAATATGTATCGTAAAACGTACAACATAATTTCGATACCTATATTTTTTGTAATATATTTATAAGCAAAATCTAAAATTAATATTACACATGATTTGTGTTGCTTTATGATTCTCTTCCGTCTTCCTAATTACCATAGGTTACATAAATATACACGACAGACACACACAACAATACACTTGTGTTACGGTTGATAAAAGCTACTTTCATTTTCATTATTTTAATAATAATATTTTGTCCAATATTTTTAAACTATTATAGTTTTAATAATTTATAAAATGTTATTAACAAAAACTATTTTTCTTAATTCTGTTATTTCTATTTAATGAACAGAGATGTAGCGAAGTATTCGCAGCGATGGGCGGCACCAGCAGCGGCAGTGAGCTAGTGACGCTGCAGGCGGTACGCGACGCGATGGCGCCCTGTAACTCCACGCTTCAGGACTTACTCAAGTATTTTTATTGACTATATAATACTTTTTGAAAAGCAGTACATATTTTTATAAATTAAATCAAACACGTTTAGAAAAGGACCAAAAAAATATATATATATTTATTTATTATAATTTTTTTTTTCATTGATCAATAACATTAATAAGATTAAGGATTAACTGTGTAATGTCTTTAAAATTTTATTTTATCCTATAATTGTAATGTAAAATAGAAACAAGAAGCACTAACAAGTTGTTATATGCAGCGAGGCGGTAGAGCGTCTCGCGATGTCAGCGTGTGAGAGTGTGGAGAGCGCTGACAGCGACCGCGGAACCACCATCGACCCTGACATACCAGACCTGCTGTCGCCTATATCACACTCAGGGGTACGCTTTGATACACATGGTGTTTATAACTAATCCTTTATTAAATAATATTTAATAATAATCACGGTATTACGTTTTAACATGCTTCAGAAATTGGATTATTTGAACTTGGTAAGAATTTAAATATATTATTTATTAGGGTGGTCGGTTACGTATTGTGAGTTTATTTTAACATTTCTTGTGTTATTATTCCAGGCTACGCCGTTGGGCTGTCGTCGTCGAGAACGAGGGCGGCGCGTGCGTCCCAAGTCCGTGGCGGAGCAGCAGCAGTGCAGCAGCAACGAGATGCTCTCCCTGCCGCCGCTGCACGCCGAGGCCGCCGACGGACTCGCCGACTTGCCGGCACACAAGTTGCGACACCTCGTCAAAGGTCATTTAGGAACATTACGGAAGCAATATATTGAAACGTGAAGCTATTTTTAACTTAAATATTTATAACAGGTCGTCCGAGAAGAGTAAAAACGAGAGCCCCCACGCGACCGGTGACCGACCAGTCTCAGGACATAGACGAAGGTAAACCACCACCAGACTAACCCGTCGGTGCAATAACACTAGCATGTCCGTACTGTAGCGTCGTGCGCAGGGCTGGACGAGTTCTGGCGCGCGTGTCGCACGCCGCCCGGCAGCGAGGAGGCGTCGCTGTCGGCGCGCACGCCGCTCACCTCGCGCTCGCTGCACTCGCTGTCCTCGCTGGCCTCCGCCTCCGCCTCGCCCGCCTCGCCCTCGCCGCTCAGACACTCGCCCACGCTGCGCAGGGACGATACCATGTGAGTGATAGGGGACGAGACCATGTGGGTGATAGACACGACAACATGTGAGTGACAGGAACGACACCATATGTGTGAAAGGGATGACACCATGTGGGTGACAGGGACGACAATATGTGAGTGATAGGGGCTACAACATATAAGTGACAGGGACATCACCATATGAGTGATAGGGATGACAATGCACGCAACTTTGGATGGGACAACTTTTATACGGGCGTTTATGAAATTTCCATAGCGCTCTCCTATGACGGGCCAGGTGTTATTCTTCTGGAAATTAGTAATTTTGATATGCACAGGGGCTTAGGAGACCCGAGATCTACATATGTGTCATCCGGGGTTTATTTATGCGAGGATATTTGAAATAATTTTTGTCTGGTTCATTTTACAATGCAATAATATGTTATCTTATTTTAGGTACAGTGTGACATCCGGTGAAAGTACACCAGTACTTTTAGAATGTGGTTAGTATCACAATTTGTTTTAATATTATTTTTTTTAGTTAATCAATAACACACTAGGTAAAGAGATTTTTCTTACCCAATATTTTTACAATTAATATTTTTAAAGGACTAAACATGTTAGTTATCTTCTAAAAACTATAAAATTTATACAAAAGTAGCGGATTTTCTTTTCATATACTGTTATATATATATAATTATAGATTTGAACATATAGCTAAACAATGAAATTTATTACTACAGAGGTGTCTCGCTGCAAGTCCTCAGACAACGTGGGTACTAAGCTACCGACTACACCGCCGCCCTCTCGATCCTCTGATAACGTTAACAGTATAGGTAAGAGCCATAACTTTATATGTAATACAATACATCGTTGTTTGCAAACACGCAATAACTAGTGCCTTTGATTTGCACATATGCTTAAGCCTCTTTAAACAAAGTATCACAAAATATATATATTTTATAAAGTATTATATTTGCATTTACATATTACAGTCACATTTTTTACAACAAACACTTTTACTAACGTATTCACGTAATTGTAGTCGATAGAAAAATAGATTATAATAATTAATAATGGGATGATGTTTATATTTTGGTGATTTAAAAGTAATGTTATTGTATTATTAATAATTTAAAAATAACTCAAAATTACGCGCTTTGCTACTTGTGTTCGATGGAATAAGTTAACACATATAAAAAAATGTATTAATAATTATAATAAATAAAATTATTATACAATTTGTGTATATGTGTAAACTATTTGAACCAAATAAGTATTCCATGTTTGTGGTGCGCGCGGAGGCGTAGTATATGTATGTGTGCGTAACGTGTCCGTGTGCGTGTGACGGTGTGCGTGCCCGTAGGCAACGGCTGCGCCCGCGCAGGCGGCAAGGCGCGCCCGTGGTCCGTGGCAGGCGTCAACGCGGACAACGCCCTCTGCACCACAGGTACTGCACGCTTGACACTATCCGCCACACTACCGCTGACACTTGCGACAGTCGTAGTTCTCCTGCACTTAGAATCTTAGCAATTCAAATTTGCATAAAGAAATGCAGTTTTTTTAATACAATTGTCTTTATATGTTGGGTAATTAATGCAAAAATTTGGTGTTGTGGTTTAAAGTAAATAACAAAAATGTGGGATTCTGGATAATGTTCTATAACATACCAACAGATGTTAGTATATATATAATGTATTAATCCGGTGGTGGTCTCCAGAGGGCGTGGAGGCGTGCGTGGGCGGCAGCATCGTGGGCATCACCCCCGGCGCCGCACTAACCAGTAACACACACGCTATACTATACTGAGATGTGCTTAGGTACGCTTCACGCTTACAGCTTCTTGTCTTTGTTCAGTACCATAGGTTGCAGTTAGAAGACATTTTTATTGGGACTGTGGTAACAGTATCTTGGCAAGATATATCATTAATAAATTACTAGGAGCGCGAACCAGCTCGCTATGTCAGCATATTGAGCGAAGCGAAGTGCAAACAACACCGAAACGTCAACGCATTCTGTCCTCAAATAATTTTTTTTTTTAGTTAAATTTCCGCCCGAAACATTTATCCCATTGAAGTCTATGGGATTTTAGTTTTTCCGTGATTATTCTTCGACGACATCGAATATTTGAACTTTTTTCTTTTAAAACCACCACCAGACTGATGTCTATCGGTGTGCAAAATTTGAAACTTTCGAATATATCGTTTCTCATTAATACTTGCACAAAGGATGCAGAAATGTCTCTCATAGAGAGCTTCGCTCAATAAATAATAATTTATTAAAAATATAATTAATTAGTTGGTTTAAAATATTTAACAGAATTTTCTAAAACTTTTATGTCTGCCTTTACAACTCTTTGAACATTTTATATGCTTTTAACGTTGGACAGTTATGTAAGTAAGCTTACAAGCTATGCGTTATTTAACTTTTACGTATACAATTACGCAATCATTAAAATATATGTAGATAATAGACGCTTTATGTACTCAAAATTAACAATCGAACATTTTATTGTAAATAATAATTAGTAATTGCATGTATATAATGAAATTGTTTAGTTATGTTAATAGAAATCCGTAGGTCTTATATTCTTATACTTAAAATAAATGTAGTAAAAGTATTTTACGAAGCATGATATTAATAATTTATTAAAACTTTTAAAGTATATATTCTAATATTGTTTGATTTAACAGGTTCGATGATGCGGGACCACCCTTTAACTCCCGGTAAGACAATAATTTAAACATATATATTTAGTGTGTAGTTTTTCATGTATGTAACTCACAATATATGATAAAATGTATTGTAATGTTTATGTTATATAGTAAATAAATAAATAAATAAAATTAATATATTTGTATTTTCTTTTTCAGAAGACACAGGGGCCTAAATGTGAAAGGCGAATGTGACGTGATAAGCTGAGCAGGGTTAACATAACGGACTTTGTCTATGCTCACTAATGTGCCAGTTACTCTTAACCATAGACTATAGTTACTCATCCATAGTCAAGTCATTCATAGACAATTTGTTTATCGCTTTATATGTTATTTTATAATACATATTAACATTGATTAATTATTAGTTATTTCATAATAATTCCAAGTAACTGGTAAAAAAAGGTATTGCCAATAATTTCGTATTTACTGTGATGAGTTTAGTATTACTTAGTCGGTTTAGGTTAAAAATTAATATATTTAATGGACCTTATATTTTATTGGTAATTAAATGTTTTGGGTGAACGAAAAATCTATAAAAGTCTCGAAAATAACTAAGTATTTATTAACCGAGTTTTCATAACGTAAACGTGTATTTTTTATCATTGCGTCTTCATTACTTTAACCCTTTTAGTGCCATACGTATTTTACCAATATATGCTAAAAATGCTAGTAAATATGTAAATAAATAATTTATATGAACTAGACAAATATTTACATATTCCGTAATATACCAATATTCATAATTTTTTAAACATTCTCTTTAGACACTCTTCTACTATGATAATAAAAACAAAGAAATTGAATATTACATATTTATTAACAAGAAAATTACAGAAACAGTGAACTGTGAAAAGGAGCGCTATCGTGATGCTGGCATTTTTCCCAACTAGTGAGAGTAGCGCGACGGCGCTCCTTGGCACTAAAAGGGTTCAAGCATCCACAATCAAGTAATCTATGATTTTAAAATATACTGGTCATTGTATAATTGTATTGCATAGGATTTGTCAAAAGCACTGTCATTACCTTCTGGTAATACGTTCCTAGTAGAATATAACTGGCCGATAAGTTGCTTTTCTTAAAATTTAATGTCAATCGCTGAGATATGGTACTATTAACAGGAAAGTTAATAATTTTTATTATATGAAATATCATTCAATTTCATTCAATTATTTTCAGTCTACCGTATCTTTGCAATAAAGCAAGCAATATGTGTTCTGAAGAAATGTACATTAATATATTAATGTGATTTATGGATTATTTTGCTAGGATCTAAAATAAAACCTTAATACTGGTGTCACAAGTTGTGCCATATGTATTGTATAGGTTTGTTTTAAAATAATATTTAATTGGTCTTTCCTAGTCATGTTAACAAAGGCCTAATAAAAACGCACAATTTGTTTTCCAATGTATTTTATCATAGAATAACAAAAATTTTCATATTTCTTCCATTTTATACATTCCTTTGGTGTACAGATTGAAATTGACGGTTTGAAATTATAACAGTTTTAAAATAATTGAATGTGGAACATATTGAAGATTTTGAATTTAAGGTTCAATTTAATATCTTAAATTAAGTGTAGAAAACTCCGTATTTTTAAGTGTTCATTAGATTAATTAATTATAAAATCTATTATTCCTTTATCTTTTTCAAAATAAGGCTGTATTTTATTAAATTTTCAAGTACGTAAATTAATTGAAGTAGATGTATAGACTATTTCTAAATTATTTGATAGTATTTTTATATTCATTCCAATTATTATGATTTCGTCTAGTTCTTTAGTACCAGACTGATTTTAGGTACATTTATTTTATGGTGCAATTTATGTCTAGAGCGTTGTGATAATCTGTTTTTAATTACAATATATTATACAACAAAATAATTGATCTTTTATTTTTTTTTAAATTATACTTAAGTACACAATTTGTATTCAGCCCTTAAAAAAATAAAACAAATCATTGTACACATTCATATATTTAACTAATAAAATATATTTACAGTGAAATCTTATCCTGTTTTGTATGAACAATCCAAAATTAATCCAGATCTTAATATTTTTTTTTCAGTTATTTGTTTTATTGAACAATGTTAAAAATGATTAACATACATATTTTAACCGATTTTAATTTTTTTTTGTTTTGATTTTTTGCAATTTATCAAAATATTCAGTACACTAAGCTGTTACTCAATTACATCACATTCTTAAATTACACAAAAGAAATATACTAAGAACACTCAGTCCATTGTCAATTTATTCATCAAAATTAAGCTATATTTAATACATTAGTATCAAACATAATTCTTTCTTATTCCAACTTCAATGTGATAAAATATTCAGACAAAAATCAGTACCAAATTCTTGACTTTACTTGTCAACCAAATCTGTATCGTACGCCAGTAATCTTATAAAGAATATTTGACCAGATCGTAATTGGATTTAGAATGAAGTGATCAACAGTAGAACATGGGTCAAAGCTTTATTACACCAGAGGACCTAGCCAAGTTACAAACGTTTCGTATCTAATCTTTCTATACTTGTTAAAGTTGTAGCGATAATTGGTTGTAATTATTCTCTATTCGATTGTTCGATCACAGGATCCTCAGATGAACGGATGCAATTTCTATACAACTTCCGGTTTTCTAAAACGATAACCATTATAAAAGATTAACTTGGCTAGAGCTCACTGGCTTTCGTTAGATTATAATAATTAATTTTGAATAAATTACAATTATTTTCATATTATAGTTATATAAATTAAAAATATGATAAAGTAGTAAATATATTGACATATAACATGATAAATACAGCAAATTAATACGATACGACATAACACAAGTTTTATTTGGAAGATTACAGGTAAGCGTTTAAACAAGGAAAATATTGAACAAAACATTAGTATGGAATTTTATGAGTAACAAACATTGAAAACAGTAGTTAAAACTAGAACATAGGTTGAGGCAAAAAATTATATAATAAAGAGTTCTACACTGCACTAGAGTTGTTTGTCAAGTGATTGTTAAACTGTACTACTTAGTCTTGTCTGCCAATTGTATGTCTGTATTCATGCGTGTTTAGCGTTGCCAGGTGACCACATAAAGCCGGACATAGGTAGGTTTTTTGATTGCGTGTGCGGCGATAAACAGAAATTCGAAAAAAATCTTTAATTTACATACAATTTTTTTGTAGTACCTATTAATACTGATACAAAATCAATAATGTAGTGTTCGGCCGTTCTACCGAAATGTCCGGCCAAACTGGCTGCTCTGTCCGGCTATCCGGTCCGGTCCGGTTACCTGGCAAACCTACGTGTGTTTTAGTACAAATTCAAAAAGTCTTCGTTTAACCAAGAACGCTGTTGTCTTTCAAGCACATAATTTACCACATGAACCGTTAGAGGGCGTGATACACAAAATTACTGAACTACTAAAAATGTTCATGAATCATTATAGTTCTACATCATTTATAAGATACATACTAAATATAAAAATAAAAACTTAACTATATTTCTTTATTCTATAAGATACATCTTAACATATTTTAAGAGATGATTCAAAAACTACAAAATTTCGACATTTCTGTGTTACTTTAAATGTTAGTATTTATAAAATTTGATAACTACATATCTTAAAACTATTTGAAAAGATATTTAATCTTCAATGATGTTCAATTGTGAATTTCCCAGGGCGTTAGTTATTTATCTTTACCTAACATTAATAATGTAGTAAAAGTATGAAAATAGTTACTTTATTACGACAAGGAATATAAATAGCAAAAAGATTCAGATTTTACAATTTAATTATTCTTACATCAGCGATGCTGTCATAATAATTAAATTTATGTATGATTTTTTTAAAAATATTTTGATTAACATTAAAAATCTCTATATGATAAGTTATTGTAAAATGCAGTTAGCACTAAAAAAAAATTTTTTGTTAAAATGTAATGGAGTGAGATCACACTTTAATTTATTTTTATATTAAATACTTATAGCAGTATTACTAATATTTAATAAGTATCTAATTTATTTCTGAATCTCATTCGCATTTCCAATAACAGATTTTTTTTATTTCAGAAGATAGTTATGAAAATGAATATTATTTTATAAAGGTATTACGAAAATCTCATACAAACAATTGAGACACTATGAAAAAACGTTCTTAAGGCCTAATTTATGCAAATTTCTGGTTTCGTTATATTGTCCTGTGTTCAGGGGCGTTCACAGAGATTTAAATTAGAATAGGCGGTATGTGTAAAAAAAAATTACTGATTTTCAGCATAGTTTCAGTACCTTCTAATGAGTTGTACACGGCTTGGCCTAGTAACGATGTGGATCATTTTATGTTTATGGTTACCATAAACATTGAAATAAGTGATTGATGGTGACAATGTATGAAGACCGTTAGGATTTAAGACGTACTTTGCGCAAATGTATAAAAAAAAAATTCACGCTTAGCAGCCAACGATCCCTTAATGTTTAAAAATCCAACCAAGCCGCCTATATTTTTTTTAATAATATTACAAGATCATTCAAAAAAAAAAAATTATTTGCAATTATAGACAAATCTGTGAGTCTTCATTGGTCCTGTGTTTTTTGTTAATATGTATAAAAAGAAAATATTTGCATCTATTTAAATTTTTTCTTCAAATGACAACGAGGAAAATGCCTTCATATTTATATTTTTTAAAACCAGCAGAACCACAGAGCTGACAGATATAATTATCCATAACTCACCATCATTTGCGCTCAGTAAAGTTATCAAAACAAAATGTCGAAAAAATTTCAAAAAAAATATTTTACGGATATAACTCGCATTTATTATTAGATTTTTTATTATATTATTATAATTACGACACCAACATCTCGTCTTACCGCTAACACATTTGCTGCAACGCACTCGAAACGTCGGGTTTTAATTCAAAAGTGTAATAATAAAACGCGAGTTATATTAGTAAAATAGTTTTATTGAAATGTGTAGGACTCGTGTAAATCTTGAAAACATTATGTCGAAATTTTTTTTAAATTGTACATCAAATTGTTAATAGCATTGAACAATATCAGTTCAGAATGATTTTATAGTTAGAGTATGCAGTATTTATTTTGATGTACAGTATGCACGCCCCTGCCTGTGTTGTCATGTGAACTAAGTTATTTAGAGACAATTACATTTTATTTTTATTAAAATCACAAAAACTAACTAGTATTCAGTAATGCAAACTTCTATTTACAAAGACTCCAATTTGTAATTATTTATTGTAAATTACCTGATATAATTGAACATATAACCTAGCTGAGACGAGGGTCTTGTCTAGTCATTCACTTTTAAATAACCACTTAAATTTTATCAAAAGTTAATAATCACTTAAGTTTGACGACTTACTTTAAGATATAAAACTTATTTGAGACGTCACTTAACGCACGGATCAGGCATTTGGAGGCAATTCCTTCTTTGGTTCTTCCATATTGCTCAAGTTTTTTATGTCATCCTTCGAGTCCTCGACTGAAACAAAATAAACATTAATTTTATGTTATCATTTTCATAGAATTACTGTAATATATAGGGATATAACAATTCAATAATATTCAATTACTTTATCCACTGAAAATGTCAAAGCTCTAAAAACCTATATATTTTCATTAGGTTAATCTTTAAGTACAGTAATGCTATAACTGATAGTGAGATATGTTTTATAATAAAATAAGGTCATGTAATAAGTGAGTCAGTACCTTTAACGTCGTCCTTGGCAGCGTCCTTGTCCAGTCGCGGCCTCTTCCTGTGCGCGCGGTACGAGCGCCCGTCGCGCCGCGCCTCGCCCTCGCGCGCCTCGTCCTCGGAGTCCGACAACTCACCGTCGTTGGTGATGCGCTTGTCCTGGAGGAGATTCACTTACTCATTATCTACACTCATATTATAAAGTGAAATAGTTTATTGTAACACGACAATCTTCGAAACTCCTGAATGGGTTTAAAAATTCTGATTATGATACCTGCCTATCACAAAGCTATGGGTTATATAAGCATTATGCTACTGTTTCTTATTAGTAAGGAAAATCGAACCGCAAGTAATGACATATACAGTCCTACTACAGTAGACTTCCATTCATTTCATATAAATGTACATGTTTATTATGAAACGATTTTCGCAGTGAAATACAAGAGGGATATCTATAGTGTGGTTTGAAGATTTACCTTTTCGCTCTGTGGTAGTCTTTCATCTTTATCCACCTTGTCTTCATCTTCTGATTCATCATTTACTGCATCTTCTGGGATGGCTTGAACCTATAATTTAATTCAAATCTATACTATTGTGTGTCAACTAATGTTTTTTATATAAATAAAACCAACATTTATTTAATTAATTGTATGAAAAAACAAGTGAACCTACTTGAACACCAGGTGCATGAGGCAACATACGCAAATTTTCAAAAAGTCTATTCTTTATCTTCTCCAGATATTCTGGGGTATTCTGGTTAGACATATTACTGGGAGATATGTGAAGCTTGAAGTCTGGACCGAAGTATTCAAAGTAATCATTGTATGGAAGCTCATTTGCAATTTCTACACCAAGTGCTACCGATGTCTCATATGTCCAACAACGAGATACATTACGAATTGTATATCTGTAAAAAAGATT
The DNA here is from genome assembly GCA_959347395.1 of Mechanitis mazaeus. NCBI lineage: Eukaryota > Metazoa > Arthropoda > Insecta > Lepidoptera > Nymphalidae > Mechanitis > Mechanitis mazaeus. The sequence continues at coordinate 18,465,304 of OY365747.1, forward strand.
TGTTTGCTGGTTTATTGTTTAAATTGTTTAGGAAATTAACTTTAACATAATAAGTAATAATAATTAAGTTAGAAATGTTTTATTATAAACAAATGCTAAATAAATTTCAATATCTTACCCGCCCCCTCCAACAAGAAGGAATGGCAGGCCGAATCTTTTAACTAGTTCTACACAACGTCCATGCCCTCGCACTGTTAAGTTAAAGCATCCAAGTCTGTCACCTATTAATAAAAATATACAATTAAACATATTATTACAGATTGCAACAATGAAACAAGACACATTTTTTTTACTGTAAAATGGAAATAGAAAACTTTTCTGAATTTCTGACAATTATTAATAATATGATAAATATACAATTGATCCAGATCAATCTTAATTTCGCTTGCTTTATAAATAAGTGCAATAAGTGAAGTTTAAAACTTTAACATATGAAAATATTCTTTTCAGTGCACATAAAGATAATAATTAAATAGTGATCAATGCACTCAAATTACTTTTATAAAAACATCTTCCAGTGATGTAATTGAAGAGATGTGTCAGGACTTGTTTAAACTACATTTATATTTATATCACAAGATAGTTTACCTGTCAAAGAATCTGCACCACATTGTAAAACAACAGCACTAGGTTGGAATGTCTCCATAACTTTGGATATAATGGGCACAAAGATAGATTCATAGGAATCATCATCCATACCATCACGTAGAGGAATATTTACAGCATAATACTTTCCTTTACCAGCTCCTATGTCTCTAAGATCACCTAATAAGAGACATCAAATTAAAAAATATACACTATAACAACAAAATATTTATCAAATTAATAGTTTTAGCTAAAGCATTGTTTCCTGCATGTACACCATACCTGTTCCTGGAAAATATTCCCCATATTTATGGAAGGACACTGTCATAACTCTATCGGTGGTATAAAATGCTTCTTCCACACCATCTCCGTGATGGACATCAATATCTATATACAATACTCTCTGGTGATACTTCAGCAGCTCAAGAATGCCAAGAACAATATCATTTACATAACAGAAACCAGAAGCTTCAGATTTCTTAGCATGATGCAGCCCACCACCCCAGTTGATACAAATTTCAGATGCCTGTAATAAATATTGATATATAACACCTGTGACTTAGTCAAATATACTTTTGACAATATCTTCAAAAAGAGCTCTAAAGCTATGAGAAAAGAATAACAATATTACCTGTTTATTTAATTTAACAGCAGCAGCAACCGAGCCTCCAGCGGATAACTGACAGAACTCATACAGTCCATCAAAAACAGGACAATCTTCACCAACATTAACTATGCAAAAATATGAAATATTTTTAACACAAATTTATTTGAAGTGGGTAAACATATATATTATTTGCATACACAACAATTATGTAAGTCAACAAAATTAAGAAACAACAGGTTTTAAAGTGTAACCCTGCACCTTAAGTACTGTTAAACTGTAACTTACATCTTTGCATCTGTTTGTTATATTCCGACATGTTATCTGGTCTGATAGATCTCAAGAAGCGAATGTAGTCATCTGAATGAAACTTGGTCATCTCATCTGCAGTAGCCTTATGCGGTCTCTAAAATAATAATTAATATTTATTTATTTATTTATTTTCTGATCTGCCCGATTTTTGACATATTACTCATGTTATGTTAAGTGTTTAATCAAATAATTTCTTTAATCGGTAATAAAGTAATGAAGTTGTCACTACAAATTTTATATAAATTGTTAAAAAGTGCATTTAAACTCATAACTTACATATATTTCCATTTTTCTGTATAGACCATAGTTTAAAAGTAAATTATGAGTCATACGTATGCGATGAGGTTTCATGGGATGACCCTGGCCATAGTAATAGTTACCAATATCGCCTAAATAAAAAAAAAGACATTTTAAAATAAAAAAATATATATATCATAATCATTTCAAACTTATTAAGCTGACTGTTACTCAATTCATTTCAACGCTTGACATTTTCGAGCCTGTACTATACACAGCAAGAAAGGAACGAATTCGTCCGGACCAATAGCGGGCGAGACATATGTACAGGCGCCATTAAACGATCTAACAAATAGCTTCATAAAAATCCTAAGATGAATGCGGCTTTTTAAGTTTAAGTAAAATTTACAAATATAAGTTAGTTACATTTATATTAAGCAAAAACAAAATAAATTACAGTCACAACTTTAAAAAACAGTAAATTACTAAAAGAAATCGATCAATTGGCGGGTAACAAACTTTGATATACTTACTGTCGTAGTAGTAGCACACTCTTTTCTTGCTATGTGGTTGCATAGCCATTTTTAATTATTTAGTGTGAAATTTAATAAACGTTTAACTTTATTTCACTTTTAAGTTCCTAATATTAATAACTACTAATTTATATAAATTAAGAAACGAAGAGACAGCGTTTACTTTCTTTGATTCGGAAATGAATCAACTTCACACTGGTCACTGAATACATTCAAGGATGACGAACTTCAATTCATTATTATAACATTTTCAATCATTCGTTTTCTTATTTCAATCACTTCATTCGATTTATAATTTTCTGATACAAATGAAGACTTCCAAATACTAATTGATAATTTTAGTCTTGTCCAGACTGGACAGTTGAAAAACAGTTACAGATTTTCTGCAACGATAGCTAAAATCTGTAAAAAGCTTTTTGAAAAATTAGAATTAGAATTGTTTCATCGCTTATAAATATATATTGTTCAATCCTAAACTGCAACTCTCTATATTTTCAGATGTCGAAGGAATATAATATTCTTTGATAACAATATATTATATCAGAATGGCGTATGGTTTACCTACAATAAACATTAAAATTATTAACAATGAAATGAATAAATTAATGGTTTTACTACAATAAATAGAAACAGAATACTGTTTCTCATAATACAGCTATGCGATAAGAAATAATGTTAAATGAATAAATTAGTAGAAGTTTTTTTTTTATATTATAATAATTATTTATTACTATATTTTTTTATAAAATAAGAAAGTTTAATATTTTATTGACTTTTTGTAATATTTGTATAAATATGAAGTTGTGTATGTTCAACAGGTCCAAGAATAGAACGTAAGCTATATTTTATACTTTTATATATACTTTTGGGAAAACAATTTAAATTAACAATTGTTTCTTGACATTTAAAAAATAGACAACTCTAAATTTATCATTTACATCCACCAAGTCGTGTATTTTAATAGCGCTAATAGTTTTTTTACTATTTTATAAGGCAAAATAAGTTTTGCCCAGTCAGTTAGTAATATATAATATTTAGCTTTTTTCATAAAATATGTGTATATATATAAGAATGTATTATAATAATTATTTTCTGAAAATATTTTACTGTAATTTTTTTTTATTACGGAAATAATAATATACTACGTTCATAACGTTAATAATGATACAAGTTGTTTTTTACCTTGGCAATGCTAACATTATACATTCGTTCAATTCCATAAATTGTTCACTCTATGTTATAATCTTGATGTACGCCATTTTATCTCTCTTGCAAAGGCAGTGGTCAAGGTGAGACGTGTGTTCATTTATTATTTAATAATTGTGCTCGTATTGATTTTACTCTTTTTAAATGTTCCTCATCTAATTCATAAGGTGTTGATTGTTTTTTCTTTTTATACTTTTATATTAAAAAAGTAATAGACATGTTTATACAATATTGGATAGCGATTTAAATATGTGATGTGTTTCCAGATCGACCCTGCTTCAATTGAAAAAATATATCTTCTAATATCAAGAACATCCTTATTACAACTAAAATATTAATAATGTAAGTACTACTGAATTTTCTTTAACAACTCTGTTATTAAATTATTTTTCAAGTTATTGTAGCCATGATCATTAAACATGGGTTTTCACAATATTGATTATTAGCGTGACTAAAACTTAGTTTAGTCTTAACTTTTTAAGTGCAATATATTATGATTCAAAATATAACAAAATCGTTAATATCATTTAAAAATATCGCAAAGTTTTTGTGTAAAACAAATTTAATTAAGACTAAGATGTTTAAATTCCCCGAAATACGCATGATTGCCGATTAATGGCGACACAAAACTTTTGTCTTAAAAATTAGTAACTCAAATATTGTGATTTGGTAGTTGTAAAGTTTTAATAGTTTGTAACAAATATATATTCTAATCCTTCTGTAGGTCTAACAATTGGAGCAATAACCGTGACAACGGTGGTTCCAAATTTGGAGGAGGCGGTAAATTCGGAAGTAATGGAACATCAAGATTTGGCAACGGGGGCGGCAAATTTGGCGGAGGAGGTGGTGGCAAGTTTGGCGGCTCTGGCGGAGGCTATGGTGGTGGAGGAAAGAAAGAGTTTTCCGGTGGTCAAAACATGAGACGTCCAAATTGGGATTCTATGTCTCTACAACCATTCAACAAAGACTTTTACAACCCACCACCATCAGTCCTGAATCGATCACCATATGAAGTTGAGGAGTATAGAAACAAACATGAAGCTTCAGTTAGTGGATCTGATGTTCCCAATCCTATACAACATTTTGAAGAAGGAAATTTCCCAGATTATGTCATGAAAAGTATTAGTAGCATGGGTTACAAAGAACCTACACCTATCCAAGCTCAAGGATGGCCAATTGCCATGTCTGGCAAGAATTTAGTTGGTATTGCTCAGACTGGCTCTGGGAAAACATTAGCATACATTTTACCAGCTATTGTACATATTAATAACCAACAACCTGTAAGAAGAGGAGATGGTCCCATTGCACTTGTATTGGCACCAACTAGAGAATTAGCACAACAAATCCAGCAAGTTGCTACAGATTTCGGTAATGCAGCTTATGTGCGTAACACTTGCGTGTTTGGTGGTGCTCCTAAAAGAGAACAGGCTCGTGATTTAGAAAGAGGAGTTGAAATTGTGATTGCTACACCAGGACGGTTGATTGATTTCTTAGAGAAGGGTACTACTAATCTGCAACGATGCACTTATTTAGTGCTTGATGAAGCAGACCGCATGTTGGATATGGGTTTTGAACCACAGATAAGAAAGATCATAGAGCAAATTCGTCCTGATAGACAAACATTGATGTGGTCAGCCACATGGCCAAAAGAGGTTAGAAAATTAGCCGAAGACTACCTCGGTGATTATGTACAAATTAATATTGGATCTATGCAGTTATCAGCTAATCACAATATTCTACAAATTGTTGATGTATGTCAAGAGCATGAGAAAGAAAATAAGTAAGTTTAATATAATTATTTTACATTTGAACAAAAGAATATATAAATGATGAATAACTTTTTGTATGAACTGTTCTTGATTATACAAAAATTACCAATCTCCTCTAAGAAGATCTGATTCCTTTATAAATAACAGTTACATTTTTAAAAATGTCCATGTTTTTATATATTTTTTTTATTTTTAGATTAAATGCATTGCTCCAAGAAATAGGCCAAAGTCAAGACCCAGGTTCAAAGACAATTATTTTTGTTGAGACTAAGAGGAAAGTAGAAAATATAACTAGAAATATTAGGCGATATGGCTGGCCAGCTGTTTGCATGCATGGTGACAAGACCCAACAAGAAAGAGATGATGTTTTATATCAATTTAAGCAAGGAAGGGCTAGCATACTTGTTGCAACTGATGTTGCTGCTAGAGGACTTGGTAAGTTGTTCCAGAAAGTTCTTGTAACATTGCATTAAAATGGTATCATATTTGTCATGAGAATGTTAATGATGGAACTAATATGTAATTGATATGTTTTATACTTTCAGAGGCACTGGCGGAAAGTTATTGTGTTCTGTCTGAGTACTATACCAAAATATTGAACAAGTTACTGCACTGGATTTTTAGATAGATAGATAGATGTTAGTCAGATGCAGTGGTCATTTTTTTTGGAGAATGCAATAACTCGTCATATAAATGGTGCCTCATGTGCCTTTCACTGCATTTGGACCCGAGGCCGGAAAACTGGAAAGTATGTCCGTAATTTCGGATACACTTGAAAGTGTAGGAAAACCTGGTGATGCACTACAAGTTACATTGAAAGATTAAATTAAGAAAGTGAATTAATGGAGTGCATTGTTGAAAAACTTGACCACAAGTTGATTGATCGGCACGGTCAAGGGTTTTCTGTTTCGGCCAAACTGGAGTTTTCAAGAGGGCAAGAAAATTTTAAAGCATACCCAACTTAACCAAAACGCCCTTTGCAAGACTCCTGGGTTCAAGAGTGAGAGGCAATGTTTATTTCAGTTCCATATGTGTAACTCATTCATGTAAGTAATACAGCTGTGAGTTACCTTATGTAGGGACATTTCATTAACAAGGTTTTAAGTGTAATAGTAAATGGTATAATGGATTTTGATGCAAAATTTACAAATTCCTTTTTACCTCAATCTATTTTCTTAAACTGAACCAGATGTCTGTGCACTTTGATAATGTGTATCTTTTTTTAGATGTTGATGGTATCAAATATGTAATAAATTTTGATTACCCAAATTCGTCTGAGGACTACATACACAGAATTGGGAGGACAGGAAGATCTAAATCAAAAGGCACATCATATGCCTTCTTCACACCATCAAATTCCCGTCAAGCCAAAGACCTCGTATCAGTGCTTCAAGAAGCCAACCAGGTTAGTTAATGTGTATGCTTACTACCTTTCCTCATACCTTTGGCATGGGTACGTTTTTCAATAGCGTGACATGAATGCAAGTATGAGGTACATTGACGACAGCTACATGCCTTCGGTGTCCACGTATTTCTATCTGGATCCCATCCTCAGATGCTGTGACATTTTTTATAAAGTAAATACAATTTAGAAATATATCATAATATATTATTGAAACTGATTTTTAACTTAAAACTTTTTGTTCTAGATTGTAAGTCCTCAACTGCAGACAATGGCTGATCGTTGCGGAGGTGGCGGTGGCGGATGGAACAGGAACAGATTCGGCGGAGGACGTGGAGGTGGTTCCTTCAAGAGGGGTTCAAATTTCGGCAGGGGTAGTGGACATGGACAGGGTGGCGGTGGACACAAGAGATTTAATAATGAATATGATTATTAAGTATTATTGTAATAGATAAATTAAGCTAATCCTCATAGGAATCAAGCCTAAGTGTGTGAATGTCAGTTTTAATCTTATTGTTAGTGGAAATAGTTCCAACACTACCATTTCAAATTCAATATGTAGTTTAGTAGTACCACAAAACCAAGGAATAATTAATGTGAGCGGGGAACATGTGTTAATTTAATTTTTTTACTGTGATATTTTGGTGAGGATGAGCTAAGCATTATTTATTTTTTATCCTATGCCACCCTTGAAATGTTGTTTTTGTTAATGAGTATTGTAAATGTAACAAACAGCCCAAACCCAATTTTGTCATTCCAAAAGAAGATATTCATTGATTTGGTGAATAAACCAGAATTAATATATGACAAGTGTTTTTTTCTGAATGAACTCAATGGAGAAGTTTGTATTTGGTAGAAGAGAAGTTGTAGAAAGAATTAAAAAATATATATTCATACTACTACCATTTTTAAATTATAGTATAGACTAACCTACATATGGAGATAGTGTATAACTTTTGGTCTGCTATTTAAAAAAAAAATAGACCTAGAATTATGGGTATAGCCATACGAGTAAAGGAATGGATATTAAAAAGATTGGATTTAGGTGCTATTTCATATAACATCTACCAAAACGAATTGATAGATTTTAATGGTGTACTAAAGAATTCTGATCTTGATTTTATTTGTATATACCTGACCTGCTCCGATTTTGTTTTATCTTACTAACTTGACAATATTTAAATACGTACGAAAAGAAATAAATCATACAAAAATATAAATTAGTTTCGAGCCCATTCAGGGTTATTCATGAGCTTTGATCATGACAATCGTATTCTGAACCTGCGAATTTGACGAAACTAGTCGGGCAAATCCCGATAGAAATTACGTGAGTACAGCCGAATAATTACATTTAATAGAAAGAAAAGTAGATCACGAGGATAGAGGACCTACAAAAAAACACTCGGAACTCGGAATATTATTTAAAAATAATTGTCTCATTTATGTTATGGTTTTGAGTTTGCATAAGTAGGGTATTAGTTTAAAATATTAAGCTAAAACAGATCTAACTACGCGATATTGCTCATAAATCATGATTGAACTAACTTGGTAAATTGGATAACGAAATGAGAGCGGTCTTGTATGAATATCGATTGCTATGAAAGAGCCAATTGTCTATAGATTTTCTACGAGATTAAATGTATCTCGGTTATTGCAAAATTTTATTAAAATCACCTTTTTTTAAATTTCTGTTAAACATCGCGGATTATTGGTTTATGTATAACTTTTGGTTTTTATGCAAATAAATTATAAGTTTTTATATTTTTTGGCCAAAATTTATTATTATGTAGTGCAATATTTAAAGCAAAATATATATTCTTTTCAAGATTATTAGAAAAATGACCGAAATTTTAAATCAGTAGTTTAATAATTTTTAAATATTATATCGATATTTTAAAACAAAGAATTACTAAAGCAACAGTTAGCGTATTTAAAAATTTATTCACTGAAAGTCATTGCAATTTTCAAAAACAAAATTTTCTAGGGCAGTTCGAGTTTTCTGTCATTAAAAAAAATATTGTACTATCAAATGTCTTAGTATATACTCGTGAATCAAGTGTTTGTAGGTACTAGATATCACAGCACAGACTACAAAATAATATATTGCGATTTGCGACTGCCGACCAAATGATTATCTGTTATCTATAAATGTCATTTTGAAGTTTGAGCTTTGATTTTGTGCTTATTGCGTGATGCGGTTTGAGGTTAAATTTTAAACCTGTGTGACTTTATAGAAATATTTATTTTAAATGAGCATATTGCAAAATGGCATTAAATATAGTAAAAAACCATTTATGGAACAGAGCTGTACTTAAGTCGTAAGTTCTTTTAATTATTTTCTTGCTTATATATACTGTTGAAAGTTAATATTAATGGTGTAATATATTTTTAATTTAATATTTTTTTACTTCAGCTGTTACCAGGATCTCACACACATTTGGCTAAATAAATCATTTTTACCGACTGTAAATAATCGGATAGTTAACTATGCTACTTTAACCAGCCAACCAAAATATTTAAGACTATTGAGACATCAACAAACTCAGTATTTTTCAACACCGGCAGCGCAGAATAGTGATGCTGATTACTGTCTTGAACACAAAATAACTATTATCGGTGATGATGTACCAAGCCCTGTAAGAAGCTTGGAAGATAGCAAATTTCCAGATTATATTACAAATTTCCTACAACGGCAAGGATTCACTAAGCCTACAGTAATCCAGGCCCAAGGGTGGCCAATAGCTATTGCTGGAAAAAATTTTGTTGGAATTGCTCAAACAGGAACTGGTAAAACTCTTGCATATTTGCTACCTGCGGCTATACAACTTAGAGAGAACAAAAGTCGAAGAGGTAAAGGTCCAAGAGTTCTTGTGCTTGCTCCAACGAGAGAGCTTGCAAGACAAATAGAAGAAGTTGCAAGAGATTTTGAACATCTTCTAAATATTCGTTGTGTTTGTATATATGGAGGAGTAAGCAGAACTGGACAGATGGAAAAGCTACAACAAGGTGTAGATATACTGATTGCTACACCAGGAAGATTAAATGACTTTCTTCAAAGTAAAGTAACAACTCTTAACAGATGTAAATATGTGGTGCTGGATGAGGCTGACAGAATGTTGGACATGGGCTTTGAACCTCAAATTAGGCAAGCATTGGAGGATGTACCACTTGAGAGACAAATTCTGATGTTTTCGGCAACATGGCCTAAAGAAGTTCAGTATCTAGCAAAGGATTACTTAGGAGAGTTTGTGCAAGTGAATGTTGGGTCTACTGAGCTTTCAGCAAATCACAATATCCAACAATGCATACATGTTTGTGAGCAAGAACAGAAAATGGACAAGTACATATTTTTTGTTTTTTAATTTGTGCCACATTACTATTATTTTAAAAGTGTTACAAACAAATTTTTATATTTATAATATTTCATTTTCATATATTCACTTTTTGTTAATAACTTTGTAGTACAGGTTCAAACAAAATTTTTTTTAAAACAACTTTTTTTTTTAGATTTAAATCCATCATGCATGAGCTATCAGGTGAAGGGTTTGGAAAGGTCTTAGTTTTTACAAATACAAAGAGATTTGTGGATACTTTGACATTGATGCTTAATAGAAATGGCTGGCCAGCTGTTGGCATACATGGTGATAAAACCCAAAATCAGAGAGATTCCATTATCAGCAAATTTAGAAGTGGCAAATCAAAAATACTTGTTGCTACAGATGTTGCAGCCAGAGGCTTAGGTAACTACATCTAATTTGAGATATTATCTTTATATTTTATATAAATATAAAAGAATCTATTCTTATAATGGCAGAGAAGAATTCAAAACTTACAAAATCATATTTAAAAATATTATTCAGTAAATTAAAAGTATATGTATGTTTTTCTCTTGACCAATATTTAAAATATTTTAGTTTATTTTTATTATATAAATAAATAATATTTACTGTAAATAATATATTTTTTATAATAATTAAACTAAATTAAACTTTCTTACAGATGTTGATGGAGTAACTCATGTTATAAATTATGATTTTCCTAACACATCTGAAGACTATATCCATAGGATTGGTCGCACTGGCAGATTACAGAATAAGGGTACAGCTCATACTATACTCACTAATGACGATGCACGGCAAGCAAGGAGTCTGATTCAAGTACTAAGAGAAGCAAAACAGGTTACTATATATTACATTTCATTTCATTATACCCTAACCTTACATACAAATAATTTCATTAATAACAATAAAAATAGTAAATACTTAATATTTGAAGAAATTAGAAGATAATTATTTTATACAATATTTATCTATCTTGTTCTGTATATCAAAACTTTGATTATATACTGTTACTGAAAATGTCAGGTAAAAAAAAAATTGTTTTATCTGTGATGCTTAATGTATAATATTTCCAAATCTTTAAAAAACAAAACAATAATATTTCAGGAAGTACCAGAGGAATTGGAACAACTATCTCATGACTATAAAAGTATGAAGTATAAGGACCAGCAGCAAAAGTATGGGAGACCTAGAAATAATTATAAATATAAGAGCTTTAACAACTATAATAGAAGTCGTTGGAATAATCAAAATAGATTTGGTAGTATAAGTGAAATGTATTAGGCTCTAATTTCTAAATTGCGTTTTAACATAAAACAAGCATACCAATAATTCCCGTATATACTATATAATGTATTACACTTATTTTTAGATAAAAATTAATAGTTGCTTAATAATACTGTGATAGAAATAAACATAAATACCAGTTTTAATTTTTTTATTGACACCTGCAACAATATTTTATTTCATATAATGATAAATGAAATGTACGTAAAAAAATAGTTAAGAGTAATGTTTTTAATTGCTTAAGTAAATATAAATATAAAGAAAATATTTACTTATATCAGAAAAAAAAGAGGAAGTTTGTGAGTTTATATGTTCGAGGTAATATAAAATAATGCTAATCATTTTGATCATTTTTTAACAGTTAAAAAAAAAAGTTTTTTTTTCTTGCTCGTGCTCGCCGTCGCTCTAAAAATACTCTTACTCCCTTGTGATATATTATTATATCTATTATTTTTAGAGCGTTACCGAAAACTGCGTGTATCATACTTCTTAGTTTAATACCGTAGAAAAATAACTTTGTATTAAAATAATGTATTTTTTTTATACAAATAGTTTAAAGTAAATGTAAATTTAATGAAGGAAAATTAACCTTTTACATTCTGGCTGTTGATCTGAATGGTCAGAAGTTAATATATAAACATAAATATAGAAGATGATAACATTAACAACAAAATTTCATTTTATCTAGTCATTTAATGTAAAAATAAAAAAATGTATTTTATTATATAAGCTAGAAAAACTCAATATTTATTGGACGGCCAATATTAATATGAAGTAAGCTTTACAGGAGAACAAAAATATAAGACACGTTACCCTCTTCAATACTGCATTCTCAAAGTGAATGATCCTGTACCCTTATTTTTAGTAAATGCCCAAGATGCTTTCGACGTAAGGTGGTAATAATTTATCTGTCAGTATATTTAGAAAATGAGAACTAAGGCCGTAATGGAATTTCTGGCTGTAATTATTGCGTTAACGCTGCCGCTAGATGTCTTGGGACAATTGACTGGGCTTGGGGTTGAGGGGAACAGGAACAACATATGTACCCATATCTATTTTTACTATATATAAAATTTTCCATTTATAACAAATCTAAGTACTTATCTTTTAAAAAAAAGGCAATATCAATTCTGCTACATGCTCATTTTTTAGTGTTAGTGTTACGAAAATGTGTATTTGGGAGTATTAAAAAAAAAGCAATACACAATACTTATTTTTTTTCTTTATTTAAGTAATCTAAAAAAATAAAATGTGCTTAACTTAAGCTTACCAAAAAAAGTCTGTTAAAAATCAGCAAACAACATGGCGTGCGTTGCTACTGTAACTAGTTTTAAAAAACGCATGACCAAACGCCGTGTTCAAAAATCTGGTTTACTGCCAATTGCAATAAAATTGCGTCTTATTTTGTTTTTATGCGTTGTTTTTAACAGACAAGTGTCTATGTTTGTTGAGGATGAAGCAGACAAAGTAGCGGAAAGAAGGTAGTCTATAAAGTATATATTGAGGTGTCTATACATTGTGAATGTTTACCAAAAATTAACTTGTAGAAATATATTTAAAAAACATGTCAAAACATTTAATCCATTTTTAAGGAAGATTTGATTCAATTCCTCAAACCAAGTTGTAATTTGAATATCTATTATTTTTATTAAATAATATATTTACACTTACTATTACTTAATAACAAGAGTTTCTAATATAATAGATAAATGAACGAGCTCTTTAAATAACCATAGCAACGTATTGACAAGCATCATTGAGTAAGACACATGCGAAATATAATGAGATAATGTAAAATATATAATAATTAATGATGGCATTGTTGCCGGATATAGATACTAGAAGTGTGTTGAATGTGGTAGAGGAAAATTTTGAACGAATCGGTTTAGTAAGTTAACAATGTTATATAATCAAAAAAATATACATATTTACATATTTTTATTCTTTATTTAAGCTTAATCTTTTAAGAGTAGTATCTGAAATTATTATTCGATCTTGATCTATTTTATGCTACTACAGATTGGAAATATATTGACCTAAAGATATGAGTTGGGGATTCAGTTAATATTTTTTGTTTGTTTCAACCACAGTTTGTAAAACAATTACTAATTTAAGCCTATTTGAATAAGATACTCTTAATTTTCTTATGTTAAAACAATAGAAGCATTAGTTACCATTTATGTTACAGAAAGCATATGCTATTCGTATGATATATATAGGAGAGCATTCACTGCCAAAAGATGAAATGATAAAACATTTTCAAACAAGCATTAACGATGTGAATTCTGGTTACTGTGAAATTAACGTGCATGGTTTGCTTTTGGTTTACGACAGCTATTTTGTACACATTGTCGAGGTCAGTGAAGTTTTCGTAAGATATTTAAAATTTATATTTTTACTTTTTATATTTATTAACATCATTTTATAAATCAGGGATCAGAAGACACAATTCACAGGCATTTTAGATTTTTATTTGATAGTGAAGTTAAATGGATTGAACAGAAGAATAAGGAATTCGATGAGGCAGCATTGTTACAAGAGTCAGAGGAAGGTCTTACAGTTATTTTAGAGGAGCCACCGCAAGAAAAGCCTGATTATAAAATGTTTAAACGATTAAAAATGTTGATAGTTTATCACTCAATAAAAACTGTAAGAAGTACTGAGTAAATAAGTTAATAGAGAGTACGTTTGTAAAATATGAAATTTTTACTCGATTCCATTATTGCAGCTTACGTTTGATGATTGGCGCGCCCTTGTAGCTCGTCCGCCGTCTCTAATAACTAAGTTGGACGTACACGGTCCAATGTCAGAACATATGGAACAGCTACGGATCTGTCTTGACAAGATTAGAAGAATAATCGGTCTTGCTAAAAGTGATGAAAACGTATGCTTTTATATATATATCGAATAGGTCTTAACGAAATCCTCAAGTTACCAACAATTATATAAAACAAAGTAACTATTACTAAAGCTGTCACCTGCGGAAGAACTGTGTTTTTTATTATTATAAAAGGCGCCTAAATTACTCCTTATTCTATTAGCTATCTGTCAGTCAGAGCCGCGTCAAGCCTAAGCCTAACCTAAGCCTAGCCGTTCCAGAGATTAGCCGGAACAAATATACAGACAGACAGACAGACTAACTGACAAAAATTGTAAAAACTTATTTATATTTAGTAAAAACCTGTTTTATTATAATATTATAAACAGGCACTCCAATTTTATTTATTTGTATTGACAAATAAAGAATGAACTCAATAAATGCGCAAATGAATTTGAATTTGATTTTACAGTTATCATTTGAGGGTTTAAGTGCTGTAGATCCAAGGATGGAAGCACTACCAGAAGTTGCTTTGTTAGATTACCTTCTGCATTCACAGCACATTTTGGATCTTCGCCAAGTTGTGCATTTACATCGAAGAGTTGATGATTATGCCTTCTACTTTGGTAAGATCGAATTAATTATATAATAATTAATGTTTGCGAGTCATATATGTAACGTACGTTGTGCTTAAAAGAAAACACAAATTTTGTTATAAACAACTGTTTTTTTTATTTAACATAGCTATAACTGTATATATATAGTTATAGCTATGTTAAATAAAAAAATGTATAACACATATATCGTTTAAACAAAAAGTATTTTGTCAGACAAAAAACATATTTAAAACATGCTTTATATTTAAATTATTATATAAAAACAAGATTCCATTTATTTCACTTAGAAAAAGTATGGCCATTGCCAACCCACTTCACACCGAAATTACTTTACAAGTTGAAAGTTGACGACTCGTTTGTCGAGCCATTACCCGTGATGCCCTGGGAACTCGTCAAAAAGGAGGTCGCCGAAGATGAAGAAAGAGAAGAGCGGGGTAGTAGTTCATCTAGTGATTAAATTTTCGTGTTTGAACATTTGTAGAATTTTTTTTTTGAGTGTTACTATATAGAATTTTTTGTCACTGTGTTACTTTAAAATAATTTGAACGGTATTTGAATTGTTTTATGTTGGATAATTAATACAAATACAACTAAATATACAAAAAATAAATCATAATAAACTATTGTAATGGCATAATTTTGTACTGACTTTGATTTATTATTAAGTACTTATTTAATTATGTAAGTACCTATTTAAATATGTAAATATTTTTAAAAACTTATTTTGGAATTTCGGTCCTTAACATCAAGGACGAGATAATTCAATATTACCATGGAAACATGAATGGTATCGAATAAATATAGCAGTATTGTACTAACACCTGGCCAAGATGGAAAAGAAAATAGTGAAACGCAGTTCTAATAAAAGTTTTCCAAAACTGAAATTACCTCCAATTGACCAAAGTGAGGTGCAAACTACTTTAAATATCGACCCTCATTTTTATTCCTTGGTAGAAGGCAGACCGATTAGGCCTAACGCTTCCCTTAACAAGTATAAAGAAAATATTCGAAACATAGCTCTAAAGAGGACGCTTCATGGATTTTTAACAGATGAGATATTGAGAATTAATAGAGAGATTGAAACAGAAAGAAATATATATAATACAACATCAAAACATTTTGACGAGTACCAGAACAGTTTTGATAAATTTCTTGATGACGATAACAATAAAACAATTGTAATTATGAGCAAGTCAGATAACTTAGCAAAGGAGTTGACTAATCAAACGGAGGAGCACAAACAAGCTTGCTTTGAATTGGCAACTTTGAAGTCCAAGTTACAGTACATAAATGAGACACTACAAATTTTACTGTCTTTCCAAGGCTTTCTTCACAATGCAGCACCAATTCTTTGGCAAGAAAAACATGTTATTGATGTAAATTTTGAAAATTTTGAAATAATTACTATGGATTCTGATATTTTTTGTAAAATTGACAAGAATTTGATAAGTGATCGATTAAACCAATTGCCACCTCCTCGACTTTATTTTGAAACTCCTGACCAATTACTAAATGTATTTAACTTACTTGAAAAACAAAACTTGAATTATCTATTGGTAACTGAGGAACTAAATATGGAGAAAAATAAATTTGTAAAATCTCTCAGTGCTTTAAAAGAGATATTACGCCTGGAATTGGACTATATTCGAGAAAAGGTAGGTTTAAACAATTGTTTATATTATACTTGATTATAAAAATTCATGCTCAACATTGCATTTAATAAAATAAATGTTTTTTTATTTCCTAATGCTTTAGATGACACAAATGGAAGATATGATTTCTTGGAATGATAATCGTGAGTTAGAATTAAAAGAGATTTTTTATAAGATATTAGAAGACAAAATGAGATATTTAGTTTCATCTGAGACAGTATTGCAAATCTTAAATTACGTAACTTTTGCTTACGAACAAGTCATAGCCCCGAATGACGCGAATCTGAGCTCGTTAGATATGATGCATTCATTGGAAAGAGAATACAATAATCTAATGTTGGATTTATCAGCATTTGATTTAGAACTCATAAAGGAAATTGAAAAAGAGACATATGAAAAAGAAGCCAAAGAAACAAAACGAGCTAAAGATGCAAGTAAATTATTAAAAGATGTCGACAAATTGAGCAGGAGATTGAAGTCTTCATATGAACCATCAAGACGAATTTATAACAAATAGACATTAATATATCTATTTCTGTGTGTAGTCCCATAATTTAAATTATTTGAAAAATATAATAATAAAACATTTTCTTTCATTCAAAACATTTCATTTCGTTTTATTTTTTTTTAGCGTCACTTTTTTAATCTCTTCTTTTTCTATCAACTTCATTTGACAATTATTATATCAAAATATTGAATATATATATATCGAATTCATACAAGCAATTGAGTAATTATTTTTATTTCTTATTTATAATTTTAGACTTATTATTGTTATAATGTCTTGCCTTAAAGAAAAACGCAAGCCAATGGTCCCATTAAAAACCCTTGATATTATATTCAGAAGACGGTATGTGCCAAATACTCAACATTATTTTGCAAATAGAAAGCATGCTGTGGCTGATGGAGCAGCAGTTACTAAGGTTTCAAGACCTTTCCGTGTACCAAGGTCTGAAAAATTACTTTCCTATATAAAATACAGCGACCGTCAGGAAAAGATTATTGGCAGAAATAGACTGTCACAACCTTTGCATTTAAAAGATAATCTAAGAATAGCAGCAACTCGAGACATTTCTAAAAGACTTTTTCTAAAAGAACCAGCAGACGATGTTAGAGCTGTTGTAGAAATTCATCCTGAGTTTTATACTGTCATTGAAGGAAGACCATTACGCTGTTTTGACGATATAAAGGTTTATGTTAATAACATACGAAGCTATGCGATGAATCGTCAGCAAATAGGATACAGACGTGATCTTGTTATGAAAATTGACCGAAATTTATCCGAGGAGACGAGAGAACATGACGAAATTGTTGTAAATCTTAAACAACATATAAAGAACTTTCAAAGATTTTTAACAGAGGATTACAAAAGATCATGTGTTAAAGTATCAATCATGGAGAAAGTATATGCAGAACTAGTTGCAAAAAATTCTGAATTTCTTGGTTATGTATCTAAGCTAACAATATTAAACAACATTTTGTTTAAATTGGACGCAATCCGTAGTATATTAAAAATATACAGAAGTTATTTGATATTTGTTGCACCTCTGTCATGGCGTCAGTTATACGATGAGAAATTAAAAAATAAAGTTCAGTCAATACAATTTGAAGCTGGGGAATTTGTAACAGATAATGATCTAGTAGAAACTTTGGATATCGATAAAATGATAGAATTAGCGAAGCAAGAATTGAAAAATCCTTATCCACCACATATATATTTTAAACGTCCACAAGAAATGATTTATCTATTTCGTTCTATGGAATTGCAAAGCAGAGAGTATTTAATACAGCTATCAAAAACTGATGTTCCATACAGACTTTTACAAGATCGTATTAAACAACTAATGAAGACAACTAAACAGGAACTTGATTATTCTCAATATTATATTGATAGTATTCATATGGAAATAGCCAGAGAAACATATAATGAGAAGCACCTGCAAGATAAGTTTTTTCGCATTCTAAATACAACATTCTATGACAGTGTCGCAAGTCCTAGTACTCTGAAACTAAAAATTTGTATCGAATATGTTTATGAACAAATATTTGGTAAATGTGAAGAAGGTCATCAAAATTTGCAAGATCCTATGAAAATTATGGAGGTGATGTATGAAGATTATAATTTAAGATTGGATTCTCTAGATTTTAAAATAGTTAATCAGGCGCGAAGTGATTTCTTCGCTCAAGACCTTAAAACAATGACAAATGCTTATAAAGCCCAACGTGAGCTCAGAGCATTCCGTGAGATGACCAATGCAATGAATAAAGCATTTCTACCTCCAGCACGTTATAAAAAAACAGTTTTTTCAAAGTTTTTAGACAAAAAGAGCAAAATGGCTTTAGTAGTGGCTGAAAGAAGAAAGTCGAGACTGCTTAGCGGAGAACGGGTCAAACCTAAGAAATATAAAATTAGCTCAGAAGAGAAAGAGGGATTATTGTTATTTACAGAATGGTGTGAAGGCCTGAACCCCGGGCCTTATTTAGTAGAGTATTATAAATTTGTGAAACCTGCTTTTGATTGGGTTCCTCGGAAGTCAGTTATGCATTGATTATTGAATTAATTTTTTTCTACGAGAACCGATGTTTTTAATAGTACTTAAATTTTAGGCACAGCAACTTTCGAAACACTATTATAAAAAATAAAAAAATATATTGTTTTTATTGAAATCGCGATGGTCTGTAAATAGGTTATTTATATTTTAAAATCAATATTTTACTTTAAATGAATATGGAGGAAGATACGAGTTCTTTTGTAGTGCACATACCAACACCAATAAAACTTTCAAATAATATAAAACTTCAAAGAAGAAAGACATTAACATCGCACTTTTTTAGAAGAGCTGTGAAAAGGCCATCTGTAAGTTCACTAAAACGATATACTTTACCTGCGGAAGAAACACTGTCTATTGATATACTAAAAAAAACCAAAATACTACTACCTTTTAAAATATATTCAAAAGAACAAAATAAGAATCGCTTTTTGCGACGAATTGCAATAAAAATATGTGAAAAATACAAAATTGTTAGTACCGATTTAAAACAGCGCTTATATGTGGATGATCCTACCAATGATGTTGTTGCTGTCGCTGACATTGATGATAACTTTTATAACTATGTAAATGGACGACCAATAAAGGGTAACGGTGCAATATATAAATCTTTAAAAAGCCTTATTAATGATCTATTAGATATTAAATTAAAAATTGGTACTAAGTATGATTGTATTTTTAATATTGAAACAAATCATCGGAATGAACTATATATTTTTAATAGAACATTAAAAAGGCTGACAGATCAAGCAAAATATTTTGATACTTTTATATCCGAGGATTATAAAATGACCAAAAGTTTGCTCGCAAAATGGGATAAATTAAAGGCTCAAGTAGAGTTAAAATCAAAGGAAGTAGAGAATTTAGCTGTTGAAAAATTTACAATAATGGCGAAAATTATTGGTCTAGACTATAAATTCAGTCTCCAGCAAAAATATGGACGATTTCTATATTATTTGTCACCACCATCCTGGAGACTCAAGCACAGAGATTTTGCTAGATCAGTAGAAATCGAAGCCAAAGGTTTTGATTATGGCGATTCATGCGAAGACGATAACTTTATAGTGATTTTTGAGAAATTGCAAAAGCTGTGTCTCACAGCTCCCATTAAGCCAGCACTATATTTTAGTCAACCAAGGGATATAATTGACGTTTTTGATACAATGGAAACACAGCAACTTCATTATTTTGCTCATGTATATCACATAACTCCTCATACCAAAATATTGAAGGACGAAATAAAAATTCTAGAAGATATTATTGTTAGAGATTCATCTGCTGTTACTGTTTATATAAATAAGTTTGAAAATAATTTAAGTAACGCAGAAGAGAGATGTGAGCATTTGGAAGCGAAATTTTTCAAAATATTATATGGCTTATTTTACAATAGTGCCGGCACATCGGATGTTTTAAAACTTACGTTATATTTGGAATTTTGTTACGAAAAAGTGATTTTTGAGAAACCAACAAATATGGATTTGGTAGCGCTCGCTAGTTCTATTGAAAAACTTTATATGGATTATAACAAAAAATTGGATACAATTCGCAGTAGTTCTGTAAGACGTGCAATAACAAAATGTGTGAATATAGAACATTTAAAATTTAAAAGAGCAGTTTATGCTGCTAAAGAATTACGCTTATTTCATAGACTGGAACAAGAATTACTTCGAGCCCATGGGATTACACCCGAAAATGTTTACAAACCGCTTAAGACTTGCATTTCCAAATCTAGTACCAAATATAAATGTAAAGCAAACAGTGAAGAAAACAAAATTGAATTAACTGAAGCAGAAAAAGAGTATTTGAACCTTTTTACAGACTGGACCGAAAATGAAGATCCAGCCAAATATATTCAAAGCTTAAGGTTAAAAGATAAAGCAGATGATTAATAATTTTTGTCATTTTTGTTAATAAAATAAATAAACAAATTTATTGAAAACAGACTTTATTACGGGGATTCATTAAAATAACATTTATGTACCGCCATAAATAATAATACATTTACAATATCTTAATGTTTCTTAAAACAATACTATAACAAAAGGCAATTTAGCTACTCATATAAATGTTTGGTTTCTTGGTATTGACAATTAACTACATTGGAATTTACATATTTACAGGGCGAGTAAAATAAATTCTAATAAAATCATTAATACAATGGTTACATTATTAAAACTAAGTTATACAACTATGAGTAAATAAATAAATACCTAATTAAACTATCATTGTAATGATAGGACAAAGTATCGTTATTTCGTGCAGTTTTTCTTTGTTATTTTGTTTTTTCTTTATTACTTCGTTACACTTTGTCTTGGTAATAGTTATTTTTTAATTTGTTTGTGATTCTTGACTTATGTGATGAATGAAGTCCAGGTAAAGAAACACTATTAAATCATACCTTATTTACAATTTGTTATATACAAAACATGAAATATACAATTACTGAATATATAGAAATCAATATATGCAGATGTACGGACCGGCGCATACGGTCCACGGACCACAGCCACCGGTGGCCAATGACAGCGACCTAACACGCTTTCATATATTTTGTTTAAATCGCAACATATCTATAGTCAGTGGTTGTTAGAAGTGTATGCATACACACACATATTCATGTGGCATTGACCAAATATATGGAAAAGCGTGTGAAGTCGCTGTCGCAGGCCACCGATGGCTGTCGGTGGCCCATATGTGAAGCGGCTAAGCTGTTACAACTGTTAAGCTTTTACATGTAACTTAGCTAGACATATGTATGTCTAGATAACCCCATTTTTAGGGTTTCTTTCTAAGAACTGTTAAAGATATTGTGTACACGATATATATCTACCTAACACGTAATTTCCTTTGGTATTTGGTAATGAAAACATCTATTTTTGCAAAAGATATGTTACATGTTTTCAAAATTAAATCAGTAAGGTTTTCTATTTTATTAATTGGTCCAAAGTAGTTTAGAATTTCAAGCTGTCATTTATAAAATGAACTACGAAAATTATTGCCATATCTATTTATCGGTTTAGATTTTTTATTATAACTATTTTATTTCCATTTTTTAAAACAAATTGATAAGCTTTAAATACTTTCTATCAAAATATTTACTTTTAAATAAATTTGAGCAATACTACAATGGATGAAACTTCCTCATAAGACTCAATAAACTTACAGTAAAACAATATATTTGGTGTTTGTTTGGGGAAATTTAATATCCACCATTGATGAGCAATGTTATGAAAGTCTTATTTTACTTCATTTAAACCACATTATTTATCCATTATCCATTTATCTCACTCTCTTCTTTTGCAATTTTGCTAGTTTTCTTCTTTTGAGAATCATTTCATGAAGAGCTTCGAGGCCTTCGTGTAGTCCTTCACCAGTGATAGCACAAGCTGGTTGCACGTGCCAAGAGTGAGCATCGCGAGACCCGTGTGGAGATGATACCAGTTCATGCAACCCTAAAAGTTTTTCTAATTCCCTCGGTTCTTTTGCTCCTGGCAAATCTTGTTTATTTGCCAGAACTAGAATAGGTACACCAGTGTTGTCTGGTGACTTTGCTGTTCGTATTAATTCCATTTTTGCCTCTTCCATTCTTTCAATATCAACAGAATCCAGAACAAATATTATACCATCCGTGCATCGTGTGTATGACTTCCATAGCGGCCGAAGCTTCTCCTGTCCGCCAACATCCCACACGAGAAAATTCACACCTTTAGATTTTCCAATTGTACCTTTCACTTTTTCACAGTTAAAGCCTATAGTGGGAACGGTATTCAAATACTGGTCAAACTTAAGCCTGTAGAGCGCTGTAGTTTTACCAGCGGAGTCCAGACCTAGCATCACGACGTGTAGCGTGCCCTGCGTGGAGGGCAGCGCGTCGAGCAGGCTCGAGTTCTTGCCCATGTTTGCACCCATGCTGCGTTGCGGCTATCAAACTATCTAACACTTTCGTCTGATCGCGGCATCATGAGCACAGATTCACCTGGAAATCAGAAATAATATTATTATTTTATGTAGCGTTTAAAAAGATTTACAAATATAGAATAATAATTCTGTTTAATATTTGCCTAAAAGCAAATAATACCCTATTCATGTAAAAATAAACCCAAATACTTCCAATGTATCATAAAGAAAGTGTAATTTTGCTGTAAATTAATAAAGAATTGTCACCTAACAAGAGAATCGAACCCACGACTTTTGGTTTAACATCAGGGTCACATAAAGCCAACTAATGGCCATCTATCTATTGGAATGGACACACATTAATCAATATGCTTTCAATAATTTATTTGATTATTAAACTTGCTTAACTGAGAATTAGCCAATATAAAACGATGATGCAGACGTCAAGATTATCATAATTTCAATAATTATTTTGAAGGTTGCTATTTAACACTCAAAACATTTTGTGAGTAAATAAAATTTACCAATAACTTCAATCTCATTTATAACTTCATTTTATGGTGTTATTGACTTTTTTGAAATTGAATTGTCTGTTTTTATTTAAATATTTATAACTTTCATCCACACATGTAGATTGTTATGCAATATAGATGGCTGTTCCTTCTATGTATCGATGAATAATACGATACAGGTGAATAATAACGGTTTGTCTATTACGGACCAATAGTGCTTACGAGACTCCATGTCGCCGAGATTTTTATATGCAGCTTTCTCTTACATTTTGTAACCTACATAATTACTAAACTAACCAACAAGATATAATGTCTAATAGAGAATTACACAATGCTTGATAATGTGAGTATACTTTAAAATAAAATAGAAAATTGGAACTAGTAATACATGAATGTATCGAGACAGGTTTCATTAAAGCTTGTATTGTAAAACCTCTGGTATTGTTTGGTTTGTGAACTATTATAGTAATCGCAATTCGGTTCGACGACATTTTACACAAAGTACGGAGTTACAATTCCGCAGGTTATTTTTGTTATTAACGGCCAATGACCGCGCAATTGCGCGTTGATTTAAATTTGTGGCCAACGTTTGGTAACATGCCCAAAGATGTATACAATCTTATTCATAAAATTAACAAGAAAAGTTCTTTAAACTAATGAAAACAGAGGTTTATTATGTTAGATTTTATAGTTTCAGTCAATAATCGTATATCTATAAAAATATGATAATCATTGTATATTCGATGAAATACAGTTCTAAAATATTTTGAGTCGAGATTTTGCTTAAAGTCTGTATAATTAGTAATTCAGATACAAAAAATTGAAATATAATCTGTTCTACGAATATAATATACATATGCATTTCATTTGGTACATTTGCGACAGCAGTCATTTACTTATTTGGGAGTACTCTCTTGACAACTGTCAGCCTGTCGTCATAACATAAAATTCTTAGGATATTACTTTTTTCAATATATATAATACTTAAAGCTCACGAGTATTCACGTCCTGAACATCAGTTTATTAATATTCGAGGTCAAATCGTAAATTGCAAATGGGTCCAGAATGAGGCCTTTGACCTGCTCATTTCGAAAACTCGTATCACAACTTTTATTTTTATTTGACCGACTTTGTGGTTTGCTCTCTTCATTATCATATTACTTACAACACAATGTAACTTTGATGTTTCTAATTTCAAATTAGTATAATAGTTTTGAAATGAAGATTGCAATTGAGATATAACTTTTCTCAATATATAAATATTTATATAATGATTTTATTAGGCCATAATTTGATTGCGAAATTTTTGATTTTTTACTAAAAATAAGATTAAATATTAATTTTTTTATATAACATATTTGGCATTTTAAATGAGTATCAAAAAAAATCGAAACAAATTTTTTTTTTTAAATGTCATTGCCCTAGAGACTAAGGCCAAAGTATTCTTTAGTAGACGATATATTAATATTATAATGTTATTTGTAAGACTGCTGTTATCAGTATTATCTCTGGCGGGGCTCAGGTCAATGGAGTCAAGTGAAAGCACGGTGGCCCTTTACTTTCTCTGCTTGTCCCTACACATACCCATTTAATATTTTTATCGATATTATGAAGAAAATGAGATTTAAATAACATTTTTTCTTAATATTATTCTTTTGTTTGTTTTCAAGAAAAATGTATTTTAAATTATATCTTTTATTGATAATATCGTTTTTTTATCGATAAATAAAAAAGGACTATTTTAAATTAACTTTTATTAATATAATTTTCGTTTGTTTTGTTGTCATCGGAACACTATAAATATATATTGAATTATATTTTGAGGTTCGGAGTATTATTTTTTATAAATAGATTTGAACTTGAGAATATAGACAACGACACATATATTTTAAGAGACGTAAAGATATTTATATGTTAAATATAATCTAATCGATACACCAATATTTTTAAAATGTAATTTATAAACATTCAAGTCATTAGGAGAAAGCAATAATCTGATCAAAACGAATGAAAGTCATTTTGTATGAATGTATTCAATAAGAAAGTGGAAATACCGATGTCATTGTACCGTTAGCTTAAGCTTTTGATATTATGGAAGATTGATAAACATTTAATTGAAGAAAACTATTAGTTGAGCGAAGCCAGCGGAGCGCTCTACTGGAGATTTATCACAATTTTATATTATACGCGTAACATTGAACAGAAAATTTACTAAAATTCCATGTCCTTGAGGAATGATAGATAAAAATAAAAATCCCATAGACTTCAATGAGAAAGTTTTTTCGAACGAAAATTTGATTGAGCTGATTTTTTTTAATTTACAGCTTTTAGAATTTTTCTTTTTTTTTTAATCTTGAAAAATAGTTGAGGACAGAATGCGTCGACGTTTTGTAAATGCAACTTCGGTACTGTTTGCACCTCGCTTCGCTCAATATGCTAACACATACCGAGATTTTGCGAGCGCAGCGGATCAAAATTGAGTTCTGAATCGCGCTCCTAGTATTGGAAATTGTCTGTATGTTTTTTAATAATTGAATGAAAAAATGAATTTTTACAATAAAATATTTTTATTGAACTCAATTTAAACTCGAAAATTAATTGAATTGTATAGCGATATGATAGCTCAATAGTACTTAAATTACGGAGAAACAAAACAGTGTCCAGTCTCAAGTTCGAATCCCGTTTCATCAATTTTTAATGTATATTAAAATACATTTATTTATTTATTTAACCATAAAACTTAAATCTAACATTACAGTGACAACCAATTCGTTAAATAGGTTGACATAAAATCGTAAATATATATTGATACCTATCAGAATTATTGTTTCAAAGATACATTTAGGAAATTTTATCCAATTATTAATAGTAATATCAGATTTATAAGTAAATATACCGTAGTGTAATCTATAATAACGAACGGTTACAATCATTAGTGGATGCAGTCCAGTTATGTTCCGCTAACCTGTCGGAACTTGGAATGCGATGGAGTACGTGTCCTCTTGAGTGACCCCTCTTTATAACCTACTAATAAAGTTTCCGGTGTACATTATTCAGTGTCCTGTTATGAATCAAATTGGATTTATGATGCAATTAAACTTTGTGTGATAAAACTTAATATTAGAGGTGGACCATGGATGGACTAGTGGGTGAAATCAGTAATTGTTTTTTTAGAGGATTTTTTTCTTTTTTTACTTATTAGGATAGTGGCCAACATGTTGGTCAAATTATTTAATGTTTTACAGATTTTATTTATAAAATAAATTTTTAATTTTTAAAAATAATAATACTGAATTGAAAAAAATATATATATTCTAGTAATGTTGTAATGTCCAAAATTTCGATGGATGTTTTTTTATTATTCAAGCATTTGACTTGTATGAATCAGAAACGTGCGTATAAAATAACCTGAATTCATACATATCTGATCAAAGGTTCTAAAGGATGATCGTAAAGTTAAAGAGAGTTGTAACGAATATTTCTGTTACTAAAGCTATATACAAAAAGTATTTTTTATTTGTTTGTTTTTCAATCCTAACGTAATTGCTGAACGGCTTAAGCTGGAACTGGATAGATAGACCATACACTAGATTAACGAAAACTACATTTCCACCTTAAAAGCAAGCAAGCTTAGCTTACCTAGAAGCATATAATGAAGCTAAATTAAATAGCATTCAAATCAGACGTAAAAAAGGATACGTCAAATTAAAACGATTACTTTTTATTAAACAATAATAATATATTCTTAAATAATTACACTTTTTAGCAAGGAATAATACTTTACTAAATAGAATTGCCTAATAGGCGTTTTCTACCGACTAATCTCCGAGTCTGTCCCTTCCCTACTAAGTACTATAATCTAAGTCAAAAGCCAGATGCGATGTATATTACGATATGTAATTAAACTCGATTGCACTTAAGATGAAGTCGGTCAGTGCATATTAATCGAGAGCGGTTGATGCCCGGCACATGCATAACGGACTGTTCTAGAACAAGTGCCGATTCATTTTATATATATCATGCATGATTTCTATTTGTGTTCTTTGGGCCGCGGTTATACTGCGGCATATGCCTTAGAGCTTTTAATAGGTGATTTGATGTTTATAGAATAATTAAATCATGCTTGTGTTAATAATTTGGTTATTTTTTTATATGTAAATATTTTTTATATATGTTATTGTTATATATGTCTAAAATGTAAATTTTATATAAATATACTTACACTTTCGTTATAATGGACAAGTGACAAATATTGCGTTTAGCTGCAATTTTTAGACCTGAAACAAAAAAACATTTCTTTAATAAAATTATAAAAATATGTATTCATATTTGTAGAAATGCTATAGACGGAAACCGCTGTCTTTTCTAACAGGTACAGAGACATTTTTTACTTTCTGGTTATTTTCTAAATAAACTTTCAATGTGGTATTTGATCTAATAACTTAATGTTTATTTATAAAAAAAAGAAAATTCATTTTATAAATAAGAAACTTTTTTTTTTATAAATGGTATGCTTTGAAGATCCATATTTATATACCAATGTTAAAAATATTTAACTTGATGTCACATCCCACGTTAACCTTTCTGATTGGTCGATAGACAGCCAATCACAGCCAAGCTCTTAACAGAGCTGTCAAGACTTTGTCACTTAATATTCTGTCAAAAATGTAACGCCATCCTTGAGCCGTATGTTTTATCATTCAATGAGGTATAAGTAATTGTCAGTACCTGTGAGAAAAACTAGACAGTACTGCACCTAGAGGTTTTTAGAGATTTTTTATATTTTTTTAAACCTATTAAAGCAAAAGTTCAACATCATAGTACTTAAAACTAGATATATAGTTTTAAAAAACTTGTTTTGACACTAAAATGTTTTCAGCCGCCCTGCTGCGCTGTGAGGGGGCTTAGTTTCTTTTTTAAAGCACAGACTAACAATAGGTCGCGAATTCACAAGTGGTGGATAATTAATGTGAAGGTAAGATCTTTTTTTTAAGCTTTCAGTAAAATATTAAATCGAAATGGTCTCTTGTATTATCAAGCAAAAAATTATAAATTGTTTTGACGTTGGATGAAATATTTTTTAGCTTGCGTTGTTATAATACGTATAATAACAGCTTATAATAGTGATATCAGCTACGATATTAATTGGCTATTAACTGGGAGATTATGACAACAAAATACTTTGTACAATATAAGTGAAGATATTATAAAAACTCTTTAGTATCCGGCTGAATGACTTTACGTTCACATATACAAAGATGTATGTTTAATGCCATTGCTGGTTAATTTTGTTACTTGTAATGGCTTCTATATTTTTCATTATAATATTCATCATAAGAATATATCATTACTGCTCATCTTTTATTGTTAAAAATAAACCAAACATCGATTTTTTTTTATTATGACAAAAAAAAATTATTTTTTTACTATTATATAAATTATCCGGCTGTACTCACGTATTTGCTATCGGGATTTGACCGGCTAGTTTCGAACCCATTCAGGGTCCTTATTCATGAGCTTGGAGCATGAAGGAATCGCGGCGTGAACTGGGTGAGGTTTTATACTATTATTGTTTCGAAATATTTTATAAAACTTTATTAAAATGGCAGTGTCTTTGTATAAAAACTTTCATAGCGCAGTAACTAAACCCTAGACTAGGCACTTGAAATTTATAAACAACAGTTATTTTTATGACGTAGAAAGTACAAGGAGTTTTATAAACATTCAATACTCATGTTAAAAATGGAACTAGTGTTGAAAAATGACATTAACATATTTTTATTTTAACGTGACTAAACAAAACAATATATAATTTTATATATTCTACACGGTACGTAACCGGCGTGGTTAGTCTTGTTTATTAATTATTTATTGAACTAAAATATTTTTTTATGATATTTTTTTAAAAAATAGTGACAAAATATATTGATACGAGCAGTATTCGAATCTGCGACCTGTGGGAAACTATGCCGTCGCTCTACCAACTGAGCCACCGTATCACTAGTTTCTTTGATTAATTTATGCATTCTTAATTTGACCGTTTTTATCGAGACCGAAGTGACATTTATTAGGTTTATTTTGAAAATCCTGACCAATGCTTATAACTTTGCAGTACATTGAAAAGATGCCACATCTTAAAATAATATGTTATTCATTATTTTATGTTATATTTTGTATTACATTATGAACCATCTAGGTACTCAATTTACATAGACTTTTATTTCTAATATAATTTCCTACATTAATTTACTTGGCTTCACAAATTACTGCGCCTTCTATGCTGCTGGGTACAAATCCAGGTCACACGGCCATATCTTTTTTGGCTGATGGGGTATCCATTTTTCCAAGAAAAAAAAAGAAAAAAAATGTTTATAGATAAATTTTGTGGGTAGCTCTAAAATTAGTCTTCTATACTATCAAGTAGTCCTATAAAAACCCTCAGCCACATGCTTGGCCTACGAGAAATTCGTAATAGATTTTTAACTATTAAAAATATAAAAAATAAAGCTGTATAACTAAAGGTCATATTAAAATAAATCTAATATTTCTTTATAAAAAGCTTCTCAAAAGACTTGCTTCAATGATAACGGACAAGTAGACATTTATAAAAGAATCAGTTATGTCTGTTCAATATAATTGAGAGCCCCTATACTTCAGGCACTCAATTACAAAAGATAACCCTTTTAATGGAATTTAATAAGAACTTAAGTTCTTAATAAAGGACATTATTGTAAGAAAAAAAAATGAAATTTAATAAGAGTTGTACAATCTTCCTTTTAATTTCATTTCTAGAATTTATTAAGAACTTAATTTCTTAATAAAGTTTATTGTTATAAGATAAATAAATATAATTTTAATAAGAGTTGTATAATCTTGTTTTGAACTTCACTTCTAGAATTTAACAAGAACAAAAGTATTTTTTTCGGTTTTAATCGCGTATAATATAAGAACTTAAGTTCTTAATAATTGGTATTATTATTATGATATAAACATAAAGTTTAACAAGTTGTTTAATCTTCCTTTTTAATTTCACTTCCAGAATTTAATAAGAACTTAAGTTCTTAATTAAGGATATTATTATAAGATAAATAAATAGAAATTTAAAAAGAGTTAAACGTTAAGTTTAACTATTATGTAGATGAGAAGCATTTTTACGACAATACAGCGTAGTGTTGAAAACTCTCTTTGAGGAAACGTCGAGTACACACTAGTAAAGAGAAAAGGTAACTGAGGTTTTACCAGTTAATGTGCGATTATATCATGAAATGACGCCATTATGACCCGCTGGTGACAATTGGTGAGAATAAAGTCTGCATGGATAATGCTATAACTCGTGAGATTATTGTCTTTCTGGTGTTAGCTGCTTGCTATAATTATAAGTTATTTAGATAATAATATTAATATGAAACTTGTTATTTTATAAATGTGATAATGTTTGTACGTTTTTCTGTTTATTATCTTAAGGATGGATTTTTTGTACCTAGACTATTAAGTTGTGGTAAAGTTTAATATTTTTATGTTTGTTCCTTTCTTTGGGTTTTTCTCTATTATGAAATAGGTGGGTTTTTAAAAATCAAAGTATGATTATTTTGGTATACTTGGGTCTTGAGTTCATACTTTTTTGATTTAATGAACTAGTGATCAATACAGTACAACAAAATATTCGGCTACAAATCAAATTATGGTATTCAATACAAACATTTTTTAATAACAATTCTAATATAAAGTAAAATAAGATAATGAAAATGTAAGAAAAAAATTTATGAAATATAGTAAGAAATTAGTATTAAAATATTAACTAAATGTCAATGTACAATGTAAGTAAAGTTAAACAAATAGCGAGTTGTGAGGTATTTGTATGGGAAGTAAAAGTTTTGTTGATGAAGGTGTCACTGTATTGTATGTTAATTAATTATGTAATGATCATAATGGGCGTGGGAGGAACAATACAAGTCTGGTAATTTTAATTATAGTATATCATGTTATGATGTAGGTATCACATATATATATATATATATATATATATATATATATACTACCTCATTGGATCAATAATATGTGTCGCGAAGGGTTTTAATAAAAGAAATAACACACATATAACTCAGTCTTCTCACAGATTCGAAACACCAGTCTGTAGATCATATAAGCAAATGTCCTGTGTGAGAATCGAATCAACGACCTTTGGCTCAGCAGCCTGGTCTATCAACCAATAACTAATAGACAAGTTGGCTAACAAATAGGAATTACACAATAGGGTTAAGTGCATATTCCACTTGGCCCATCTGCACCTCATCTTCTTTCTCCCTCTTTTCATCGTCTCCTAAATAAATATTACCCTACTGAAAAACTTATTGTACATTACTGCTGCGACTGCAAGCTCTCAGAACATTGGCGGGCCAACTCATCAAGCTTGTCCCGCACCGGTTATGAGAGCTTGTATTTAACGCTCGAAATCAACAAATGTAGGAAAAAAAAATATAGAAAATATAGAAATAAAAGACATTAATACCACAAACCAAACGCGAAACAGAAGTCTTTATAAGACATAAGCAACTGTATGTGGGAATAGAACCCACTAACTTTGGCTCAGTCGACAAAACCACCAAAAAACTAGACCAATCAGTTTAACAGAATTTATACCAAATAGAGTTGAATACAACAAAATACATAGTAATTTGATTGTGTAAAAAAAAATTAAAAGTATACACAATAGAATAAGTATGTTATATTTTGTTAAAATACATTTTTTTTTCATTATTTATATATAACTATTTTTACATAAACATTTCCCATGATTTTATATAATAGTATCTCAGGCAATTTGTTGTTAAATCGTTACCATTTGTTTCTCATACATTATGGTCATTGAACTCTTGCGTCTAACGTTTTGATAATGACTTTTTTGTATACATTAGATATATTAATATATGTAATACTAATGATGATTATATTAGAAAGTTTAAATTATATAATAATTGCAAAATATTCAAACAAATATAACGAAAAAGTTAATTAATTTCAATATTTAGAGTAACTGATATTCAATCTAATGATTTTATTTATCTATATATTTATTTATATAATGATTGATTGATTGTTTGATTATTTATTTATTTATAAACTTTATTGATAAAATACATATACAAAAAAACATGATAAAACCATGAAACAATATTTTATTTCAATTAAGCGCAAACTCTAATCGAGCAAAATGATGTCTAATTATATAATCTCCCTATTCTGTCAGTTTGTTAGTTAGTTTCTGTGGTGTTGCGTCACTGAAATTCAACGAAATGTCTTCCCACACGTGTAATACGACAATCGGAAGCACTTGATGAGAGAAGATAGGTAACAATTTGGACCTTTCGGGTAATCGGAAGTGGGTCCTTTGGACCTCCAAGGACTGCAGAGTAAAAAAAAATTATTAACGTATCTGATAAAACTGAAGTAGAGGACTTAAATTTCTAGAATCCAGAAGAATCAAGCCACAAAGCTAGTAAAAGATATAATATCCTATAATTATTCTCTTACAAGAACATATAATCAATGAGGTGTGCAAATCAAGATATGTATTGACAACCTCTTATTTGTAAGTATAAATTGCAAGGAAAATGTAAAGAGCACAACCTACTTTCACTGTAACCTGATAGGTTGATACAGGAACATGATATAGAGTGAAGAAACCTATGGTTACTTGTATTTGAAAATGATAAATAATAATTAAAAAAAACGAAATAACTTTTATGATCCCTATAAAAAAAAACATTAAAAGTAATATTAGTACAATCATTAGTAGTATTAGTTATTATACTTTTACATAAAACTTCATAGACTAAAAAGTAATATTTATTCGAATTTTACAAAAATAAATTACTTTTTTAATCTAATGAAAAAGGTTTTATTTGTTTTTTTTTTTGTAACTCTAACTTCTTTTAATACTTCCAAAATTTTAATTAATTTTTAATCTAATAAAAAAGGTTTATTGGTTTTTTTTTTTTGTAATTCTAATTTAATATTTCAAAAAATTTACACAGAGCTTCATAGACTAGAAAGTATATAAATATATGTATTATTATATTTATTCGAATTAAAAAAAAAACAGTTTTTTTTTAAACTAATAAAAAAAGGTTTTTCTTAATTGTTTTTTTTAATTTATATTTATTTTAATACTTGTGTACAATGTTTTTTTTACAATACAATAAACAGAAAGAATTTTTGAAACCGATGCGGTATCTAAAATTAGCTCGTGTAAGCAAACAAATTTTTCGACTTAATTTTATAAAAAATCTACGATCATTTAGCAATAATATTTCTATGCATACATTCAACAGTGGAAGATAGTGATATAACAGATTGAGGCCAAAAGAACCACAGAGTTGAAGCCAATTTAGTTTCCAATTCGCTTTCCATTAGCTTGTTAACTTTTCGTTGATTAAAAAATCTTAATTTAAATTCATTATTATACTGTTTTAAAAACCTTTTCTGTTAAGTTTTGTGTTTATTTATGTTACAATCTTTAATCAGATCTTTTTATATCTAATTATAACGTTTTTGATAACTTACTCAGTCTTTTAATTATGTGAAATAATATATATATATATATATATATATTTACCAATACATATTATTAAAGATCATATATTTATAGAATAAAAATATATAATTTTTTTTACATCTCCATATACATGGTAGAGATGATATTTCTTTAATACATTTTTATGTAAATAAAAAGTTAACTAAAAAGTTGCAATTTCTAGAACACGGTACTTGCTTTTTTTAATATTTATTTAAAATTTAACATTAAAATCATTACACACTGAAGAATCATAAATATTATGTCTCAAAGTCAAATATTTGCTTTTTGTATGAAATATTTACTGTAAACACAGTGTCTTCTGTAAAACCTTGAGGTTACGCACGTGTGATAATAAAGAATAATGTGTGACCTTTAACGTGTATTTATACATATTATATTATTAACAATATATCTATACTAGGGCCACCAAAAAACAAGCGGGGAAAGCTGAGCGAAACGAAAAATATGTCACGAACACTTCAGCTTGACACGATTTCCCCGATGTCTGTAATTAACTATATTATATCTATAAAATTATACATATGACAGTCATTGTAAGAACTTATCATCTGTAAAATAACGTTTCAATTAAAAATAAAGTTAATTACAATTACAATTTTTTTTCATAATCTATCGGTAGACATGTGATAATCGACTGGTATAAATTTGGTTATTATCATTTGGTTATTATAGTGGATATAGTGGACAAGATTTGATCGAGTTGACCCGTAAAGAGCTTCGTTTCGCTCAGTATTTAGAATAAATAATATATAAACAAATGAATGAACATAACTTTTAATGATTCTCACGTATTATATAAACTTCTAATAAGAATACGCAATGAAGGTGAGAATCAGCGGAGAATATAAAATGGAAAACTTCGTCTTGTATTATATTTAATTTATAAAATTAAACAAGTTTGAATTTCAGTGTTTTAAATATTGAATAATTTTTAAATTTTCTTTATTAGCTTACTATAATATTACAG
This sequence comes from Mechanitis mazaeus, assembly GCA_959347395.1. Lineage (NCBI taxonomy): Eukaryota > Metazoa > Arthropoda > Insecta > Lepidoptera > Nymphalidae > Mechanitis > Mechanitis mazaeus. The sequence continues at coordinate 18,500,186 of OY365747.1, forward strand.
AGAGGAGCTGAAGCTATAATAGCGTAGAAAAGTCAGATTATAATGGTTTTGTGGTGAAACTCGTAATTACTTCAACAGGTTTGTTTAAAATTTAAAATAAGATGAACTCTGTTAAGATAGCTTGAATAAACTTTAATATTATACAAATTAAAGGTAAAATATATTATAATTCAATTTAAATAACCTTCACAGTTGTGTAACAAATTACTAAATAGTTATTTTGAAATAACTCTAAATAACATAAAAACAGTTTGAAGGACTTACGAATAACATTTTTATAATATTCAACTATTAAATAATTTTTAAATATTACTTAAAAATAAACTATAATATATATCTAAATATTGCTTTAGTTTCGTATATATATATATATATATATATATATATACGACACTAAAGCAATATATATATATATATTGTAAACTATTTATTTTGCGACTATCACTCAAAGCAATAAGTTCCAACAACCAGGTCTTTACAAACTGGTCTCTTCTCTAAGTACCGGTTATCAAAGCATGTGCCTTTAGGGAAAAACATGAGACGTTGAGAGTAAATACGATTTTTATCTCTAAAGCCTCAAAGATATGTTGGAATAATCTTTATAATAATTTATAGGATATATATTACTTACTTAAATTTTTTAAATGTGTTATTTTTTTCTGGTTGGTAGAATTAAGCGAAGACTTTCTTTTTTGTTTATAATTAACAGCAATTAAGCATTTAGCCTTTAATAAAGTTAAAATTAATTAATTGCAGAGGGTGTCGTAAGTATCTTACAGGACAAATTAAATATGAACACCACATTATAGATCAGAAATCCCACCAACATATCATTCCCAAGGAAGCTTGACCTCAGACAAACGGGTTGTTCTTCAATTAATAATAATATGTTAAATACTATAAATATGATAACGGTGGGAATAAATCGATTTTACTATAAAATAATTTAGGAACAAGATGTATATATGTAAAAGGTTCTTTACAAATTTGGCGGATATTTAATTAGGATGTCTCATTTATCTTTTATCATGTCGTATGAAAATCGATATTCTGAAGTAATATATAAAACTCGCTTAAAAGATTATAAAAAACATTCTGTTCGTCATAACCAGAGATGATAGTGTACAGTATATGTAGTAATATCTCGACTTACGATACCACGATTTACGCGAATTCAAAATCTTTTCGATTCATTTTTTATATAATTAGAATAAGTTATAATAAGTTTAGTGTCTAGTGATAATAGCCAGGAATTAATGGATTCTCACTATCAGGAACTGACACAATTTTGTAATTTAAATTTTATAATTTTATACATTTTACCAAATATCCACTCCAAAGATTTAATCTACCAAAAAAGGAATAAAATTATATCAGCTGTAATATTATTGGAATAACCAATATTGAAGTAGTCAAACCTTTTTAGATTGATTAAGTCTCTATTGAAATTACTTTGTTAGTAATTTATTGTGTTTGTATAATCCAAAATTTTAATAATATTTTTTTTTAAATTTGGTTCCGATTAAAATTAATTATTGGTCATATATTATTACTGGTGCGTTTCGTTACTAATGCTACTCCTCCTAGACGAATAATCCAACCATTTGTTTAAAATTAGTAATTGCCACGGACAGTGACTTATAGGTTCTGAAGTTTTTGGTGACATTTGAGACGGATTTTTTTTAATTAAGCGGTCAAAGTGTGTCCCATAGAGTTAACATGAAGAACGTTCTGAAATCGCTCGCGCGAGTTCTTATTCAGCTTAAGATTATAGCCACTATTTACTCTGATATCACCTTTAGAATTCTCATTCAGCACGCTTCATTCAGCTCCAATCGCTGCGTACAGTGGCGGACCTAGTATGTATGGAATAATAAACAATTGAAAAATTATAACTTCAAGAGTTCGACTTAAGCTGTTATAGCTCGGTATCACCTATCGTATCGTATGGTATATCGTAGAATATCGTATCATATCGTATGTTGTAGTATAGTGAGTATGTGTATCGATTTCATATCAAATGACGTATCGTGCAATACTAGTGACTGCTTTCCGTATGTATTACGTTAGATATTAGTTTCATTTACTATTACTTGGGTAATGTATGTTGCTCTTCTATATATATAATAGATACTTCATATCATATTAGTTACATTATTATTATATATAAGTAATGTTAATTAAAATACACTTTAAAGGTCCGTGAATACGATATATTTATTTATTTAATCTTTATTGGTCAAAAAGTACAATTCGGTCTTAATGCTACCAAGCGTTCTCTACCAAAGGATTTGAAACGTCGGGTTAAAATGTCAATATTCTTTGATTAAAATCTTTAGGCATTCATATTGAATTGATTGCAATGGCTCTAGTTGTTCGTAAAAAAATATGGTTTGTCGTTTGAGTGATCACAATAAAAAACACCTGTCTGAGTTTGTGTGGTTCTTCTCAGACCAAGCGTGTTTTAAATTTTAAGTTTTAGTGTCCAGAAGGGTTAATTTCTATAAAGTATGGTATCAAAATGGGCATCTTCACTCTTCAAATTGACGTACAAAAGTTATCATGGATATGGATACTAGGTGAAACAAATATAAATAAATAAATAAAATTAAAATTTAACCAATATTCACATACAAATCTGTTGAAATCTAAGAGAAATTAACGTTTTTAAACTGTAAACTGTAATCAATAAAAAAATATAAAAACACTTAACTTTTGCGAGCTGTAAGTTTAAATAATATATCCAATAACATATTCATTGTATATCTGGCAGTGAATTATAAATTCAACATTCCGTTAAAACAAAGGATCAAAAACAGGTATTCCAAAAATTTGAATAAACCCTTCAGAGTTCCTTACCCCAAATGCAAATATATTCAGTTCACGCCGCGATTCCGCCATACTCAGATCTCATGAATAAGGATCCGAATGGGTTCGAAACTAGTCTGGCAAATCTAGTTAGTAATAATGTGAATACAGCCTAATTATATACTAGGAGCGCGAACCAGACGTCAATTTTGACTCGCTGCGCTTCCAAAATATCGGTTGCATATTGAGCGAAGCGAGGTGCAAACAGCACCGTAGTTGCATTTACAAAACGTCGACGTATTCTGTGCTCAACTATTTTTCTAGATTTTGAGTTTTTTTCAAAACCACCACCGGACTGATGTCTATCAGTGAGCAAAATTTGTAAATTTTCGGATACGCCGTTTTTGATTGCTGTTTGCACAAAGGATACAGAAAAGTCTCTCAAACAGAGCTTCGCGCAATAATATAATATATTCAAATATATAAATGTTTGCGTTTAACACGGTTTATAAGAAAGTGTATCGTGTCATATAATCGTGTTAATGATTAGTTTAGAGAAGTCTCGTTTGTAAATGACCGCGGCGGAGCAGGTTTGGATTGCGGTCGACTCGACCATCTATTCGTATGTTTTTTTTAATATTCGCCTACTTCTTCGTTTCCGGCCATGTTTATCCTTATTTATATAGATAGATAGAATAGGTTGTCATACTATTTTCCAGGTAATTTCAGATAAGATATTAGTTACTAACTGTGTGACTTCGTCAGCGCGGAATTTATTTATTTTTAAATAAAAGTAGCCTGAGCTATTCTTTATTACATCAGCTATCTGCCAGTGAAAGTCCTTTCAAAATCGGTTTAGCCGTTTCGGAGACTAAACGGAACAAACAAATACAAAAATTTTATTTAGTTTCTTTTTTATGAACTAAACATTTTCAGAAAACAATTTTTAGTTATTTTGTCATATTTTATTTCTTTACTATTTCCTAGATTATTTTAAATTAAACAGTACCAAGATTTCTGGTTAAATACCAGACTACTTATTTAAAGATGACAGATTTTATATCTAGTTATTTTTTTTTTAACTACATTTTTCCTACAAAACAATTTCTTTTAAACAAATTAAACAAATTAATAAGCTGTACTAAGTCGCTTTGCAAAATAATTTCACCTTGAAATCAATTGTCAGCGCGAATGTACAAACGTAGATACAGTCGCTAAGTCAAGGTCCGGAGGTTGTTCAGTGATGTTTTATCAGACGGTACAGGTGTGTTCAATGTAGCTTGAAGACTATTCCAATTCTCATTTCAAGTAAATTTGTTATTTTAATGAAAAATTATTGAAGGATGGAAAAAGGTTTTTTATTTATTTTAACGAGATTAAAGTTTAAATAAAGAATAAGCGTTCTAATAAAATTCCATTTTCAAATTTAGAAAATGAATTATTAAATTTTTATTACTATTAGCACACTAGTACATTTTCTCTCCACATAAGCGTTTTGTAAACTTGTTGACTCAATACTCAAATGATAACTGAGTGTCTGAGTAATAAAACTGAGCACGTAATAGACACAATAACTTATAACAGTTAACTATTGTTTGTGTACGAGTCTTATCAGTCCTATGGACAGATAACCTTCTGACTTGACACTTCCTAGTAGACAAGTAATCAGTTCATTGTGAGAGTAAATTTCTCAGTGTCAAAGTATTGTACAATATTTATGAAACCAACCTATAAATTGATATTAGAAAGTAGAAGGAATTTTATTATCAGACATAGAATTTATTGATCTTATAAAGAGTTTATAACTTGTTCGTTGGTTGTGACCTTGGTTAGTGACCTTAACTGCTAACCCAAAGGAAGTGGGTTCGATCCAAACACAGGATATTCATCTGATCCACAGATTTATTATCTGAGATAGAGTTTTATCTATTACTAATATTAATTACATTTTCTAATATTTTTCTTCATATTATGTCCTTTTTTACTAAATCATAACTATTAACATAAAATAATAAATTATATTAAAGTATAGCAACTCATTTGCGTGTACAGTTTAACTCTTAGCAAACCGGTTACCAAATCGTTATAAGCATGAAAAAATAATTTGTTTTCACTTTTTATTCTAAAACGTATTTATGTAAGCTGTGAGACCATGTACCAATTCTATCAGGGCTGTGAGAAGAATCAGAATGGGTAGATGGGATTCGTTATGTTGAAACGAGAGCATTTATTAGTGTGTTACTGTTAACAATATTCCTTACTTATAATACTTAATTAATTATAATTGTTTCTTTGATAAGCTTCATAAGTCATTGTAAATTACTTTAGTACTCAGTATAAATAGGTTTGTTTTAATAAACTTTAGATAAATAATAATAACAAATACAAATAACACCTAGAAATAAAACAGAAATCTGTGTATCACACAAATAACTAACGCGTATGGGAATCGAACCCACTACATTAGACCAATGCACACTCAAGGAATACACATATACATATACATGAAAATTTGAAATACTTGTATCAATTAAACAGTATTAATGCAGACTCAAGTAAACAAATTGGTTTTTAATTCAATTAATTCCTTGAAAGTAAACGTGTACTCAAATACTAATCTTATTTGATATTAGTTTTTTCTCGTGGTTTTCCCACTAAGGCGATGAGAGCAACTGTTGGTGTTTTGTGGGTAGACTTAAAAATGGCAGCGTCCTCTATGCTGCCGGGTACTCCCACATAACCCCCCGGCCATCACCTTCTTGGCCGACGGGGTATCCGTAACGGATTTTTCCAACGAACAGTAAAAAAATTGTGTGTATACAGATATGTGTACTGACTTTTTATAAGACTAACTCATTTAAATGTATTAAATGTTTTGATGCTATTTACAGCGTCTTTAAGAGTACTTATAGATAAAAACAACGTGAGCACTTTAGATTAATATCTTTAAAGTATAATTAATATTATTTTATTATTATGTTATTTTATATAAAAGATGAAAGGAAGATGATATAAAACAGCATACATTATATATGATTTGGATTTACAACACTTCACACTGTCTACATATGAAAACTAGTCTATATATATATATATATATATATATATAGTCTATGTTACTGAGGGATAATGCATTATTCTAAATGTAAAAGAATTTTTAAAATCAATTTTTGAGTGTTCGTTACAAACATACAAAAATAAAAACCTTTCCTATATCATATTAGTATAGATAAATCACTCAAAGCCTATTTCATCGCTTCATAACAGTGAAGGAACAAAGGAGTATATTTTCCTCATAATATAAAACTTCCTCCTACTCTTCCTGTTGCTTCCTACTTCCTCCCTCATCCAGACACGTGCATCCAATATAAATTATTACTATCCATGTCTGACAATGATTGCGTCCCACTTGGCTCTCATGTCTGTCCCCTAATATCCGACCTACTTACGGCTAACAAGCTAATAATGTAGATAATACTGTATGGAACACAATAACCTTCACAAAGTAACCAAAAAACTGTAATATATGGTTCATATTGCGTGTCGTAAATCTTTTGTGTTGCGGTTTAAATTACGGTTTGAGATTGGTGTAAAAATATGCTTACTATTATATGTATTTATTTTTGTCTAGCATATTATCTTTATACTTAAAATAATTTTTCTGCAACATCGTCAAATTTTTCATTACAAAAAGAAATTATATAATAATTTCTTTATTTGGAGCCATCGTAGCTTAACCAAGTTGGAGAGTTTTTATACAAGGGCTTTTTTCGAAAAGTATAGTGTCAAAATAGGCACTGATAACTATATTTGATGTAAACAAGTGATCTTTAATATAAATAAATAAATTCAATTGCAACTTACAATTTTAAATTTGAATCATTCCAGTAAGAAAATTAATTGTAAAAAGTGGTACAACTTTATAAAATATTTTCAATACTTAATTTAATTTTTTTATTTTATTTCATTACTAGTATCTTAAAAAGATGTTATAATTACATCATACATTTGTTTATAAATAATTTAAAATTTACATATTATTTCTTTGTATTTCAAGCTATACACTATATCTTGTATATATATTTTAAATGATGTTTATATTTGAGAGAGCATAGTATATGTTAAGAATTAAGATACATCTTCAAGAATGTATAATTACAATGAAGTCACGAGCTTAAAATAACATAAGTTAAACAGTCGTTCGGATGATTTCATCTTATTTTTTCTTATTTGAGTTGTGAATAATATTGTGGTTTGATTAATATTATATTTTCTTTGTGCATTTATTATTAAAGTATTATTCATAACAGAAATGTAAAATAAATAGCTTTTATAAATACATCAATTTTATTTAAACTATTAGGGATATAAGTATATATTTGCTAGATTTCTTAATAATATAATAATTCTATAATGTTGTTAATGAAGAATTATTTTATAAAAATAATAATGAAGCAAAACAAAATATATTAAATCAGGCAACATATACATATAATTATCTGGTTGTACTTATGTTAATTTTAAATTACCCCAATTAGTAGTCTGGCAGCCCTTTACATGAGCATGGCGAAATCTAGTGATATCATGGTGCTAGCCGGGCAAATTTCGATAAAATTAACGTGATTATTATGCATAACTATTATTATGGTACGAAATTCGCCGGAACAGCTTCCGGCTAACTTCGTACCACCATATTTTATTCCTTGTTAAAAATTATTTATTTACAAAAAATTTGAGAAAATCTTCTGTTTACTATACGATCATATATAATGAAATAAAATTATAATGAATAAAAAACTAGAAAACAAACAGCGCCGATGGTTTGCCGATTCCTGAGCACGAAACGTACAACTGTGGATGCGAAAAACATGACAATTCAAGATTTATTACACTCCTCTAAAGATTACATATTATTTTATATATGAAAACCTTGTTCTGACAATAATGAACACAAAAAAAAGATTCATCCAATTTGGTGCAGTCGTTCTGAAGTTCCGCGTACATACATTTCGATGATTCATTTTTATTTATATAGATAATATGTATCACGAAAGTCAATACAAAAATCAGTAAAATATAAAATTAGCATTAATTCATATTACTGTCTGAATTATGATTCTGATGAGAACAAATTAAAATGTTTTAATCATTTTAACTACAAATCTCCTTCAAAGTTTTTTTATCAGACGGAAAAAGAGATAATTGGATTTAGTTAGTTTCAAGGTCACTTTTTGTCCAAATTTAAATCTCTTTATAAAATGGTTAATACTTTAAGCCTTACGAGTATAATCTTGAGTCAAAGATTTTAGTATTTCATATTTAAGTTTAGTATTAATATTGATATATTGCAGTTCGATATAGTTTTGTTTATACTATTACATTATATATTAGAGTATTAAATTATTTCAATAAAACTATTTTACAGGTATAACTCGCGTTTATTAGTACATTCTTAAATTTAACCCGACGTTTCGAATTCTTTGCAGCAAACGTGTTCGCGGTAAGACGAAATGATGGTGTCTCGTGTAAATCTTAGAAAACATTATTAAATTATTACTAGCTGTTACTCGCGGTTCCACTCGTGAATTCTATTTACTATTAGATAACTAAGAGTAGTAGCTTAATGCAAGATAACATTTAGCAGATATGGCGAACCAATGGTACAGGTGACACAAGTGGCACGTTTGAAAGTTTTAATGGGATGCATAAAAACAAAATAATTGTAAGACATTGATTGTCAGAAAAAGAACTGTTTTTTTGTGGCACGTTATTAATTTAAATTTTTTTTTTTTGGGTTATATGACACGGACATCAAAAAAGGTTTGCAATCCCTGGCCTGTCATCACGCCTGTCTTTGAAATTAAAAAATTCAAATCCATGTTGTAGTTTAGAAGATTAGCGTGTTTAAACAAACAAACTTTTCCGCTTAACAGTATAGATTAATATTACTGAGTAATAGTTTAATAAAATAATATAACCGTTTCTAAAGTAAACATTTAAACTTTACGGCTATTATAATGATTTAACCGTATCTGGTATTATGTTCGTGTAAAAACCAACCAACTGTGCAATTTAAGATTGCAATTTTCCTTGATATTTTTCAGTTATATGTACTAGATGTTACACGCGGTTCTACCCACGGAATAGCCAGAATAAGTAGTTTAAGTTATTATATTGTACTAACCAACTATGGGCCTGTGATGCTTGAAACTAAAATATTTTTATTTATCTATTTTTTTATTATTATTTACTATTAAGATAACTAAGAGCAGTAATGTTTTATAGCCTGTACCCTTCTTCATGCATGATCAGATTTTTTTAAAATTCCATCTCGCAGTTTCGAAGATTAATACGTTTAAACAAACAAACTTTTCTGATTTATAATATTAGTATATGTTAATGTTTAATAAATAAAAATTCATCACAAATAGTCTCTTATGTATTGTGACTTTCAATGTAATTAATTTAATATTAAAGAAGAATAATTTTCATATTAAATAATAATTATTATTTTCATTAATTTAATTATTTTGTTTTTATTGTTATTATTGAGTAACTAATATAGACCTTAAGAAATTTTTACTAATAAATATATGGATCTCAATCTGAAATAAAGTGTTATTATTAGAGCATCTAAAGGAGTGAGGCTGTATGTGTATGTGTGATTTTGTATATCTGTTGTGTGTGTGTGTGTGTGTGTGTATGATGTCTGCAGATGTGTGTGTGTATATATGTATGTGTGTATCCTTTAATAGCAAATGAAATTACCCTTTGTTGGACATGTTTACAAATATTTAACACGCATCCGCACCAGGTTGCTTGTGTTGTATACAAAACACAAACACACATGAAGTTTTATTTATTATTTATAAATAAAGCTTTCGTTAGAAAAAGATGAGAGAACGGCTTCTATACTGTTATTTGTTTAAGGTGTAGCCTATTTGACGAGTTTTTACGACGAGTTACATTTAACGAGTGAAAGAGACATAAATACATAGTTTTGTAATTAAAATTTCCAAATCCATAATTTAACGGAATTTACTCGGCTAGTTTCGACCTTATTCGGGACTTTAATTCATGAGCTATTCACGACGTGAACTGTTCACGCAATTCCAATAGTATTTACGTCTGTACAGCCGGATAATTATATATAATATTTTTTAAGTTTTGTTTATAGAAAACATTTTAAACCGTACAAAAATATTTATAATTCTACTAACATCAATCTTTTCGCAAAGCCATTACAAGATGCTCATCTCAAAGAGGCTGTAAATCTCTAGATAGTCGTCCCAGTTTCATTGTTTATATTTAGACTGCGGTGTTTCAAGTCTGTCTGTCTGTTGTGTCTACTCTAGTCCTTTGTTGAGGACACCATTGTCTATTTTTAGATCTTACATCTTACATACAAAATGACCAAGATTCTGAGTAGAATGAATGTACCAAAGTATATGCAATTAAATCTTTATTAACAATTTGTTGTTGTTCAATTCCTTAGTTTCTATTTTCCGCTGATAATTAATTTTGAACCTGGCTTTTATGATTACTACTGAAAAAAAAATATTTTGTTTGTTTATTCTTTGTACATGGCCATTGCTTTTGTTTGCTGATAATACATTTTTAACCTGGTTTTTATTGTTAAAAAAAATATTTTTTTTTTCGTCTGTTTGGTAGGTAGGTGAAGTTACGAGAAAGTGATTTATAAATATATATATATCTATTTTCGTTTATATTATAATATGCTTTCGTTTATTTATCACGATAACAATTGATATTGGTACAAAATGTTTAAAATTTGTTGTAATTTTTTACCTCTGATATCATAGAAATACAAAAAAACCGTATGAGTCAGAAATTAAAATGTATATCTAGTTTGAAATGACTTATTGTTTTAATTCTAAATAGTTTTTAAATTTGAATTTGTTTTTGAGACTTTTTTTTGTATACTTAGTTATCAAACTGATGTAAACAATAGAAGTCCTTATTATCAAATTTTATATGTAAACAAATAAATGTCTCATTCATTTCAATATTCAACCAATCAATTTCCAATAGAAACTCTGATTATAACAACCATAGAGACATAACGAAAACATGACAAAAAAGGTGTAAGAACACATTTCATAACTTTCTCACAGTCCCATACATGTGTTCCCATGACACATGTGGATCAAATCTGTGTTGCACCACTCCGGATGTGCAAACATTGTACGGAAGCACCTTGCACAGCTGATTTATATTGATAAATCAAAATGTGTGTTTTACCTTCGTTCTAATTTTGAGTAGACCGGAAGTAGGTTTTATTCTTTTCATCCAAGAAAAGGTTATATATTCTAGTGATGCGACTTAAATAAGATTTTGTATCTCGAATAACTTTATTAAGTAATTTAATCGAGTAATTTAACTGCCTCACTCGAATCGTAATCGAGTTTTCGTGTAAAAAATCTCACTCGAGTTTTTAGTTTGCAATCACCTGTATACTTAGTTACAATCAAATAAGTAAGATTAAAGGAATAGCTACTTAGTTACTTACATCTAATATTATTATTATCAAGAACATACACATATTATTGTATTCTCCCTTAATTTTAAGTTGACGAATCGGACACGCGGAAAAACTCTAACGGGTTTATGTTTGTGTCCATAATAATCAATGTATGTTTTTTTAAAAATAAATAATTTACAAATAAAATAAATAAATAGATTAATATTCAATCAATCAAAATTACTAAAATTAAAGTTACTTATTAAAGTCAAAATGTGGCAAACTACAAGATACAAGAGACTATTGATTCGGTAACTCGAAGGTTCGACTCGAGATTTTTTTTTGCAATCGAGTCGTCGAGAAAAAATTAATCGAGTCATTCGAGTAAAAGCTTGAGTCAAATCACTAGTATATTCAAGCTGTAGCCCTGACAGCATTGTATGGGTTGGTTCAAAAGGGTAAAACAACCCTCTTAAAGAAAAAAGTGTGGTGTGAAGTAGCTATTACAGCCAGGTTCGACGAGTACGACGAAGATGCGAACGAGTCAGAGTTTGATATATATAAATTCTATAAACATACCGAATGATATGAAACCTACAATTACATTCAAAATAACCTTTTTAATGTTAAATATTAGTTAATTATAAATATTTACTTATTAGAAATAATAGACTATATATATTGTTTATAATCTGTATTACTTGACCTTTTCAAGAAGTGCTTCACAAACAATGACGTTTTTTATTTCAACTTGGCAAGTTATTATTTAACAGGAAAACATACTGCGCTTTCACACGGTTTTATATTTGAATTTTGTTATGGAGCTTATTAATAAATCATTTTATGTATTGTTATGTTGTAGTTAGTTTGTTATAGTTTAAGATCATTGACATTGGTAGGTTTTTTTCAAAGTTGGTGAGGTAGGACGAGAAGCGTATGCAGTGAGCGTGCATGCGCATTTTAGGGGGACTCCTTGAATCTATATCAGGGCTGTAGTTCCGAGGTAGTATTGGCTCTCTTGTACATGAATAACGAGGGGCCCCGCAGCCGCACGGTGAATACATGAATCTGCGTCTCAAGATTTTTTTATAGATCTTTTTTAAACGACGTTCGAGACGTATATACTACTTTTTTTTGTTTAATGTTTTTCAATAGAAATAAAGTGTTTTATAAAATTTTAAAGAGATTTTCCAAAGTAGGCACCAGTCTGTTCACCTGACTTTCATCCCTCTTCATTATGTGCACATACCAGGATAACATCCCAATGTTGTAATAATAACAAAACTTACCAAAAAATGCAGAATGCTTTTAATATCTGCAAAAAGAAAAATAAAATTAGTATTTCTCGTTATTTTAATATCGGAGTGGTGATATATATAATTAATTATTTACAGTACATGGTACAGAATTAGCACCAAACCAAAATGGAAGTATTAACTATAGACGATCTAGACATGATCATTTCTAAGATCATTATCTGGGTGTACTTATGTAATTATTATCGGAATTTGCCCGACTAGTTTCACAGTATTTAGGCCGCAATTCCGCCGTTCTTATATGGACGGATGGCTGATATGGACTCCGAATGGGTTAAAAACTAGTCGGACAAATTACAATAGTAATTCTGAGTGCAGCCGGAATCCGTCATGCTCAGAGCTCATGAATACGGACTCCGAATGGGTTCGAAACCGGTCTACCAAATTTCAATAGTAATTCTGAGAATAGCTGGATTCCGCTGTGATCAGAGCTCAGGAAAATAGGTTCGAAACGATGGCAAATTTGCTTTAGTAATTCTGAGTACAGCCGGATAATTATATATAAGTAGCTGACCCGGCAAACGTTGTTTTGCCATATAAATAATTCCTAAGTAATTTCTAGTCTAGACAAAAAATAACTAACTTATTGTAAGCAAAATAATAATTGTCAACGTTACTAATACACTTGATGCATAAACAATAATGATGGCCGACACTTGTGTAGGGGGTGAGAGAGGTCTTATCGTGTGAGAGAAACAGGTGGGGTAAGGGGTATGAAAAATAGATGTTGGCGGATTCTCAGACCTACTCAATATGTTCACAAAATTTCATGAGAATCGGTCAAGCCGTTTCGGAGGAGTACGGGAACGAACATTGTGACACGAGAATTTTATATAAAGACAGTAATCATGGATCACCAAAATTTAAACAAAAATTTAAAGAATTATTTTTATTAAATTTTCTATATATAATTTCATGAATTATATATAGAAAATTTCTAAGAATTATAAAAGTATATAATGAGTTCAATGTTCATTCAGGATATTTAATCGCAACCCAAATTCAATTAATCTCAATTTATTCCCTGGAAGGCCTATAAGCCTGGGTGTAATGATAATGGAGCTATCTCCTGAATAATGAATGGAGGAACGAGATTGTTTTAATACAATAGGATAGGAGTTGTATTGTGAGATTTTATTAGTAATGGTATTAATATAAGTTATATTTATAAAACACTTTAAACCGGTTTTTTTTAAGTTTGTTTGTTTATGAGTGTTACGATTTTTTAATAATTATATATATATATATATATATTATAAACAGCTACCGCACACAAACTGTTTCGTATTTGAATCGAATCCACGAACTTTGGTTCAGAAATGAGAATCACAGCCACTAACCCAATTGGTCGTCAAAATACTTTATAAATGTTATGTTGATATAACAACATAAAAAACATAATTCAATTTTTTTGGAGGTAGATATGTTTGTGATACGATATCGAATGATTATTGAATTTTTCATCCCTTCTAATCGAAAAGTGTTGCTTTGCCCCTCTATAAGCAAAATAGCTCTATTCCGATAGGAACTTTTTAGCGGGAGCAAAAATGATTTGAATTTGGAACATTTATGAACATTCATAGAAATCGAATACAAATTGGATGAATTACTGGCTGTACGTGTTGGTTGCACGGTTGTAACTGAAAAAAAAAAACAAAAGCGCGGTAATGACATCTCTGTTTTTGTAATCAGTAGTTACATATTTTCTCATAGAAAGGAGATGAAAAGTAGAATATATCACTCGAGAGCAAATTATTTTTCCATCGGACGGTGTACTTTAAACTCCTCGCTATGCTCAGGATTCTACGTTAGATTGCTATTCTGGAATCCTTCGCTTCGCTCGTGGTTCAAAGAAGCGTCCTCGCCGAAATATACTATTTTGTTCTCTTGTGAACATAAATTATTAGTAAAATTTTTGAGGTATGTTCTTATAGAATATAGCTATTTGTTGTTTTGATTTGGATTGTTTGATTTTTATTTATTTTCCATTTCACTATTATTAGTTTTGATTGTTCACAGGTTTGTTTTAACTCACGTAAAACAATTACGTGTGGAATTGGTACGTGTAAAATAAATGAATACATAAAATTTAATTCAAATAATTTATGAACATTTATATTTTAATTAAAATTATTACTGCTGGTGTTGGAGTTTTTATTAGCTTCTGAATGAACACATGTTGTATATACATACAAATAATTATTTGTAATAGTGTTAGAAAACTTAAGTAATTATAGAGAAATTGATTAAAAATAAATAGGATAAAAAATTATTACAATAATATTATATAATCCGTTTGTTTTTAATTGTAATTAAAAAATAAATAAAAATCCGAATATATAATACATAACAATTTATATTGTAGATACATTTATACAAAACCCATTAAAAATACTCAATTTACACAAATTCCGAAAATGGTAGATATATAAACAAAGTTAATAAATAGTATGTAATATTTCTCAGAACAAACAAAATGACGTCATAAGAATAGTTAAAATTTCAAAAAAATATTAAAAATAACTAACGCCGCCATGTTTATGTTTTATTTTTCCTGCCTTTGAGTTAAATCAAAAAACAATTAAAAAACTGTAATTTTAACGAACATTTTTCAAGGATAAAGATATTACGAATTTGTGTCATATTAAAAGCGCATAAGGTTTTAAATAGTACAAAACCTCAATGCCGTTACGAAACGAAACTTTAATTTTGTTCATTACTTCTGCTTCAGGAATGCAAATATCAAAATATACTTATTATATGTAAGCTACAGTCATATAGTAAGAGTATACTGTTGTTTTTTTGTACTTGCATAGTCTTGATATATTAACCAGATTAAAATTTTTAGCCAATGAACTTATTTTAACTAATTATATATAATTATTCGGCTGTACATGTCTATTGCGAAATCGGGACTCACAATTGTGAGAATTGAGTAGTTGAGTGTATGTAAAACCGGATAATTATATCATCATGGATCACAAAAGTTTGCATATAAAAAATTAATTAAAATTAAGTTACGGTATAGACTTAATCAGGTTGATTACTTGGTATTTTTTTCTAAGTAAATAATTAAAAAAAATCCCTGATATTATTACTAATGGAACAATTTCACATATTTTTTCACTCTTAAACGTTATTTAAACAACATATCTTATATTTTATTATAAATAATAAAGTCCGTCTATGGAAACAAACATTTAAAAAAAATTAATATATATAAAGTTTTACAAATTCATTATAAAATATTTAGTAAGCTGTGAGATATCAGCAGCATTTCTTTTGCTAATTTAATATCTGCTTCGTTTGAAGCGAAAATATGCGTTCAAAGTAGAATTTCAGACGAGTTTAACTTATATTGCATATTATTTCAAAACATAAGAAAATAAATACGTTTTGTATACGTTTTTAAGTTGTTTAAAAGGTTCATAAGATAAGGAAAGTACTTAAATATAATTTTATTATCAAAATCACTTAACTGTTACTCATAAAGTTAAATCACTTTAAACGTATTTTAGTAAAAGGTTATAGGAGTTAAAAACCTAAAATTAATTAGATTTTAGTGATTATATAATGAGAATAGGGTTTAATTTATTCAGTAATTTTTATAATTGTAACCTTTACAAAATATCTATGCTAATATTATAAAGCTCAAGTGTTTGTTTGTTTGGTTGCAAAACTACTGGATGGATTTGAAAAAATCTTTCTGATTATGACAGGCAGGTTCACGAGGAACGCTATCTGTCTAGCATTATATCACTGCTTCTAATTATCTTAATAATTAAAACATTCATACACGGGTAAAACCGCGAGTAACAGCTAGTTACAAAAGTTTATATTTTTTTTAATTATTAAAACATTTTCTAATACTAGTATGGTTTTGTTAAAATAACTTAACAAATATATTCTATATGCATTTAATTTTTATGATATATTTATTTTAATCTGCAGTCACTCTAATTAGAACTCCATTAAATTAATTACTTTTCAGTTTCATTATACAGAATTAAATCAGCATTAAATAAAAGCTATTTATAAATGTAATATATTAATATATATTAATAATATAATAATAATCTTTACTGTATATAATTGATGTGGAAAGATAACCCTTTTGTCTGTGTGTAGTTTGTGCCAATGTTGGGTCCAATATTGGTTGCAATATTGGTTCAAATATACAGAATTGGACTGGATACCAACGACTCTTGACTTAATAAAATCGAATATTGGTGTGAGCGGCCAATAATGATAATAACTCACTTTTAATAATGACCAAAGACTCACGGCTACTGAAATCCATGCAACCGAAGCTGGAGGCTGAATGTAGTATTAAAAATTGCAAATAATATTATTTATGAATAAAATATTTTAAAATATAAATAAAACCACAGAGTTCTGAACCGGGATATATATCCTTCCATGTAATTGCGTCAGTCAATGGTTGTTCCACAATGGTGCAGTCAATGGAGCTGTAGACAAAGGCATCTCTCACAGAGCAGAAAAGCGACGTATATAGAACATACATAACTATTTTTATATAAATTGTTGAGTAATGTTTGTTTATTATGAAACAACCTTCATAAATAAACTGATTAAACTTCATTTAGAACGTGTGAAGTTTGTGTGTTGTGTTCTGACGTCATATATCATGAATATATACTTCCGAGTCTTTACTATTTATATCGTGTACATTGTTGAAGTCTAGCAAAAAAAAATTAAACATATAATAATTATTAAAAAAAAACATAAGATTTATATTTTAATACAACAATATAATTATATTGTTTTGTATAAAGTTTAGTTTAGTATATTTATGAATAAAAAGATAAAATTTAAATATATTTTTTTGCCGGCTGTACTCAGAATTACTATCGGAATTTGTCCAAATAGTGTCGAATCCATTCGGGGTACTTATTCATTAGCTCTGATCATGGCGGAATTGCGGCGTGAACTGACTCTTTTTTTTGTACTTAAACTTACCAGATTATATTAGGATAATATGAATTTGAGTAATTTGACTAATTATATATAATAACATTTTTATCTATTTCAATATTATATTATAGTATAATTGATTTTAAATTTTTAAATATTTGTCGCACAAGTGTTATCATGTGACGTCACTCAAGAAAGTGATAAGATAACAGACTATATCTTGACTATATACCTTATATCTTGAAAGATTATTAAGATATTTATATGAACATTGTTATTTTCAACCACTGGTTTTAAGAGAGTTTAGGGGTTTTATATTACTAATTATTCTGATATCTCTGTATAACTAATAGTTTTTGTTCTTCCGTTGATTTTTGGAAAAATCGTAGAAAAACTGTACTTATACCCCTGACTCCTCATGAACTTCATGAAATAATTGACAGATCTTGACGTCCTGAGTACGAAAAAGTGTGTGTTAATTTTGGCCAATTTGTTGATTAATAGTTATAAAGGTTCAAAGTTGGAAGGTTAGGCGAATGAATTACTTGACCGATTTTGCTCAAACTTAGAATTCTGATTAAGTGATAGTTGATCTATAAAAACCAAATCAACTGAAGAACGATATTTCAGCTTTGCGAGTTGACTGTTTAATAATATTGTATTTTTATCGGTTCTTTTAAATCTTTTAATAACTGTGTTGTGGTATATGGAGGTAAATTGCGGTCTGATTCTTGCATGGCGGCCGCACGTGCCAAGCTTCCGGTCCGCCGATCATTGTGAAGAGCCCGGAAGCGATTCAATCTACATATACTCATATGCGTGGAATAGGGGGCCGTTTAAAGACCGTGCACATTGAAAAGAAAAAGTCATTACAAAAAAAATTATATAAAATCGTCAAAATATCATCAATAAAATGTTGACAATCTATGAACAAAATAACAGTTAAAAGAGCGTGCACATTGAAAAGCATAAAATTTTTACAAAAAATCTTATACAAAAATCATCAAAATAGGAAGAAAATGTTGACAATCTATGAACAAAAGAATAGTTTAAAGACCGTGCACATTAAAAAGAAAAAATCGTAACGAAAAATCTTACAACATTTTTTTAAAAATATGAATAAAATGTTGACAATCTGAGAACAAAATAATAGTTTCAAATAGAAATGCAAAAAAAAACATTACAAAAATCTTCAAAATATGAATAAAATGTTGGCAATCTATGTTGACAATCTATGTTGACAAAATAACGAATAAAAAAAAAATACTGTCAACTTAAAAATAATAATGTAAAAATAATGTGTTTTTTACCTAATCTTGAGAGGATAAATATTTAACATTTGCACATTTAGTTAAAAAATGAAACTCCCGGTAATTATGTGAAGGGGCTGTTATAACTCTTAAATATTTTATCTATCTACCTGAGAATGCGATTATGATTTAAATTACTAACGTAATAAATACTGTTTTTCCATGACGTATTAGTATCTAGGGATTCGTTAGTAGTGTGCTCACTCATGTAACTAATGAGATCGGTAGTGCGTATGTGTATGTATGTGTATGTATATGTATGTGTTTGTGCTATGCTGTTTGATTTTCAACTTGGTACATACATTTTAATTACATTTTTTTTTATTTCATTTTTTTTATTAGCAGAAATTAAACTACCTTTTTTTTATCATGACAAAAATACGTACGAAAATAAAAATTTCAATATTTTTAAGATATTACCTATATATTGAATTTTCAGTATATGCTATAATTAAAATAATTGTTAAAATATTTTGTGTACAGTTAGTGATGTACTAACATTATTATACAGTTTCATGAAATTCGCTATAAATAAGTAAACCAACATGATTGGGATTGCATCACCCATTGCTTGAACGCAATTCATTCATTCATTCAATTGAACGCAAAGCGTATTCGGTATGTATGTATGTATGATTACTATTTAGTTACTTGTATGGATTGCCTGCTGCTCAATAAATAATGACATTTTTAAAACATCTGACACGCGGCAAATCGAGCTTGCCGCTATGAAAAACTCCTAATCGGCAAATTATAACTCGCAAATTAATTAAAGAACAAAAGAAAAAAAAAATTAATTAAAATAATTAAATTAATTAATTAATTTTTAAATTTTAAAAAATTTAAAAATTCGATATTTTTTTTCCATTTTTCGGTAACTTCGGCGGCCGATCTGACCACCTTCCCGTTGGACAATCAACATACTTTTGAAAAGTGAATCTTACATTTAGATGCTGATTCCAAATATATCTTTAGTTTTCAAAATTCGAAAAATAAAATTCGACAGACACACAGACACACATACAGACAGACAGATCGGAAGGAAAAACTGAGTTTTTCGAAAATATTATTTAAATAATGAGAATTGCAAATTAATTTTGATTTGATTTGATTGTTTTTTTTTCTATTTTTTTATAAATAGTAAATAAAGTCAATTTAAATAAAATCTACAAAAATCTTGAAGGGATTAATCTCGTTAACTTGGCAATGTAACGGCCAAGTTTATGAAGTCCCTGAGTCTCCATTTAATAGTAAAAGTTGTGTTTCCTTAATTACTCTAAGAAGCTTTTACATTCAAATTAATGTTCCGGTACAATATGACCAAGACTAAACTCGAGCCCTGGCTTTACTCGAGTGACTCAAGTCAGTTTGTCAAACTACTCCGTATCCGAGTGAAAAAAAAATTACCGAATCGACTCCGTACTTGAATTGGTTTTATATGTGATTGTGGGTGTCTATAAGTATATAAATAATTGCAATATGCAACTCAAACTCAAAACTGCTTAATTATAACCTAATTTGTAAATAATTGAATTATGTATCTTAATGTAATGATTTAATTATTGTCTTCTTGTACTTGTAATTATTGATTATATTTGTTCTATTGTTATGTTCGTATATGTGCTTTAGTGATTACATAGACTTCCTTATATAGTCTTCCTAGTGGGATAGGATTCACAAGTCTAGTTTACAATATATATATTTTCATATCATAAGTTACCCACTTCCATTCTCTTTATAAATAAAGTAAATTATGTTTATATATATTTTTGTTAATTAATTTTCCACTTTCAAACAAAAATCACTTGTGTACGTCAAACAAATAGATAATAAATAATCAAACTAACTGAGTAATTTACAACAAATATATTTCTTTTAAATGTTATTTAGAAATGTGAGAAAATCAATAAACATTGACATCAAGTGGGGTTGGATCTGAAAGTAGGTCATGGCGGGATAAAATGTTTCAAGCTCGCTTAGGATTAAGGAAAATTTACAGATTAACGAAAGGTAAGAGGGAAGCCATATAGAAAGCAACAAAATAATCTAAGTTGATCAATTACTTAATTAAAATACATTACTCTGTGATATTAAAAGTGAAAATAAATTTACTTTCTGTATAAAATAATTTTTCTGATTGATTTATCTGTGACTAATTACTCTGCGCGTGCCAGCAATTTATCTACGTAATGATTACAAACATCTTTTTAAAGTACCTACAATCTCACGCTATTACGCGTTACAACCGCAAAAACAGCAGTAAAGGAAATAAAGATAATATTCAAGCAAAATTGATATTTATTTCTAATAACATACAGTCCTTTTTAGCTTATACCTAAAACTCTAACTGTTAAGTCTTATAGAAATAAACTAATAAAATTATAATATTCTGTAAATGGATTCGTATTAGAATATGAATGCTCATAATAGGAGTAATTTTCATGTGTAGCAATTTACGCACACATACGCATTACACTATAGTAAATTGTAGGTGACTTGTTCTAAGGCAGGGATGGAGAACCTTTTTTGAGGACGTGCTACAATCAAAAACATTTTTTTCTTAAATAGGTAACGTGCCACAATAAAAGCTTATTCAAAATGTAAGCAAACGTAAAGTAAGTAAATCAATAAAAATATTTTTTATCAATCGATGTTTTACAATTATTTTGTTTTTGTGCGTGCCATCAAAATTTTCAATTGTGCCACTTGTAGCATACGTGCCTTTAGTTCGCCATATCTGTTTTAAGGCAATGCATGTCCCTTGGCACTTAGATCTTGGAGATAGTGTGATGTAAATACCGCAAGGCAAAGTCATTCCTTTTCATTCGAAATGTAAGAATGTATTCGAGATAACCTGGCAACGTTTCAGCTGTGGCTGTGGGTGTGTGTTATAAATATCTACCCTCGGAGAAACCGATTTAAACAAGCTCAATGTCACTGGTTTCATTCTCGAAAATCACAATGTAAATAAATAACAACCAGTTTTTTTTACCTCTATTTCAGTTGTGACGTCATATTCTTTGGCATGATATATTTTAAACGTCTGCAATAAACTAATACGTAGGTAATTAAAATCTAAAATAGAACATTAATTTAAGACTTTTTATTTTAAAAATATTTTGATAATAAATATATATAGCTCTATTTTTTATTATTATCGTTACAAACAATGGATTTGAATTATTATTACTGATAAGTCCATATATATAGCATTATGCAATAATGCCCCGAAAATAATCTCAACTATATTGTGCGAAAAAGCCGTCCATAGCAACAATCATTGTGCAATAAAGCCCCAAAAATAATCTCAATTACATTGTGCGAAAAAGACGTACATAGCAGCAACCATTATGCAATAATGCCCCAAAAATAATCTCAACTATATTGTGCGAAAAGCCGTACATAGCAGCAACAATTATGCAATAATGCCGCAAAAATATTCTCAACTATATTGTGTGAAAAAGCCGTCCATAGCAACAATAATTGTGCAATAAAGCCCCAAAAATAATCTCAATTACATTGTGCGAAAAAGCCGTACATAGCAGCAACCATTATGCAATAATGCCCCAAAAATAATCTCAACTATATTGTGCGAAAAGCCGTACATAGCAGCAACAATTATGCAATAATGCCGTAAAAATATTCTCAACTATATTGTGCGAAAAAGCCGTACATAGCAACAACCATTATGCTTTAATGAACCATAAATAATCTCAACTATATTGTGCGAAAAAGCCGTTCATAGCAGCAACCATTATGCAATAATGCCCCAAAAATGATCTCAATATTGTGCGAAACAAAATGCAGTACTATTACCTCGTTGCCAGCTACTTGAACACGTTCAGTTCAACCTAACTCGGTCGTTAAGACAATGCCAGGAGAAAAGCTTTTATATTTTTAGATCAATAACCTCTTCTGAAGCGAGCCGTTGACACATGAATGGTTGGATCGTGTCGGTTTCCCTTATGAATTCCATTATCGGATTTTCACTAATCCATTGTTTTCGCTACGCCATCTATTGATTTATTATATAAATTTCAATCAAGATAAAACCTTGTTTCATTTATCGTTTGTAATAAAAAACAATTGATTTTAGCTTAGTCAAATATATGATTTTTGTATTAAGAATTTTATGATCTACTTTTACATATAATTATAAGTCTAATTAGATACATAAATACCCGATTATTTTCGTGCAGCGGAATCGCGGCTTGAACTGTTCAGGGCAAAATTCCGCCACGCTACGCTTATGAAAATCGAGTCAGGCAAAAGCTTATTATGATAATTAAATATATATATGTATGAATATAATTATCAAATAGGGTATATTTTAGTAAATTTGACCCATTAATAAGCCAACCGCAAACAAGGTGGCAACATTTGGCATCGCCAACGTATTTGAATATGCTAAGTCTAAAAATATATGAAGTTTGCTGTAAAATATAACATATAACATATAGCTATAGTCATTTATTATGGATATCACAATTATAGCATACGTACGTAAATACGTATGTAGATGTAGTAGAAATGTATTTCGGAATTTTTGTGGTTTAATAAAGAATGACGCACGAACAAGACCAGGACTGTTGAGTGTTTATTATATTATGAACTAATAATATCGTTCGTTTCATTTACGCTTGTGTTTATGAGTTGATATTTTGAGTCCTTGAAATATTATAAATTCCAAATTTATATATATTGACATACTAGATTTGTATTCAGCTTTTAGTCTTTTCAAAAGTATATGAAGTTATTCTTATTGTGACAACAAATGTATGACTAAATCTTAATTCTTTCTCTACCGGTCATTAACTTAAACATACCATTAGGGCGTTTATACACGTCCAGATTTGGGGTCAAGGATTGACGGTAGATGAAGTAGTACTAAATATTTATTTACGAATCCGAATTATGTAAAGTCGCAAGCTTTTCAGACAGGATGCGGTGCGTATGAGCCCTTATTGCTTTTAAAGATCAAAGAGTGTGATTTAGGTATTCATAAGGGTAGCTTTATATGAATAAGTAGATAGAAATGGCAGTGAAATAAATGTTAAATTATAATACATTTATAATTGATATATAAAAACAAGTGCCACTAAATTTTTATAAAGTTAAACCTTAAATGGGGTTTTGAAATAACAATATAATAACTGCTAAATATTTTAAAGAACATTACTTCAGGAATATGATATATAATAAATAGATAAGTAAATCTTATTACATCCAATAATACATTAACTTCAACACAAGGTTGTATAATAACAGCAAAATTCAACAAAGAAAAATCGTTACGTACTTTGAGAACATAACGTAACGTAACGTACTTTGAGAACGTAACGTAACGGAGAATGGAGAGGATCAATATACTTGGTACTTTCGTCAACGTGCACCCGAGGAGTGAACGCCCTAACTACAGTTAACTTTTATTAATTACACACCCATCTCAGACGTGACTGACAGACTAATAAGTAAAATAAGGACATCAGTTCGTTATTTTGTCGTGGTAACTTATTAGTTAGTGATATTTACGAATGAATAAGTATGGGACAGAAACTTAAATTTGTTATTTAAATATATATTCGGACTGTAGTCAATTCCTCTTATGTTTAATAATATAACTGGTTAAGTAATGGGATGATCAAGCAGATCTGGAACTAGGATGGATGGCGGTGACTTGTGAGTTTTCTCAATTCATTTTACAGCATCCATCCAGCACTTTATTTATTTATTTGGGAGACAAACGGTATTACAATAGTAAATAAAATAGTAAATATAAAAATAATATTTAACCAAAAATAGTTTCAAATATCATAACGAAATACAATAAAGTGAAGTGAAGTAAAGTGAAAAGGTATACGTTAACATAATTCGAGAGAATCCGAATTTATGTTATAGTGTTACAGACGAATAACAAAATATATATAATTAATTTAATAAACAATTTAGAAAGAAAAAAATATTTGTTTTAAGAAGCACTATTAAAATAAATAAACACATTAGACCTTGTCATTTCCTAATATAGTCGTGAGTATAACTGTTGCTATTTTCGTAGAAATAAAATGTAAGATCATGTATGAGACGGTCTATTTTAAAACATACTCGTGACATAGCAAAAATTATCTCCACCAGTGGGTGGGCACGTGGGTGAAATTATTTGCGAACTAGAAAAGATTTTAGACATAAAAACATGTAAGTAAGGACGGTTGTTACATTAAAAAATATAATCGAATAGAAATTTGAGTAAAAATTTTATAATATCTTACTCTCGAATACAATGGATTACGTCATAATGACTTATGTTCACGTTACCAATTCAGGCAAAAGATATCATGTTATTTTATAAACGTGATTTAAAGCCTATATATATGTATGTATATATATATTTAGTATCTCTTGCTCGTCGTCCCAATCAACGAACGATTTTATTGAGCGAAGCTCTCTAGGAGAGATTTTTTTGCGTCCTTTGTGTAAGCGTCAATAAAAAACGGTATATCTGAAAATTTCCAAACACAAATTAAAATCCCATAGCCTTCAAAGCGAATCTCGCGAAAATTCGTTAAAAAAAAATATATATTAATAGAGGATAGAATGCGTCAACGTTTTGTAAATGCAACTTCGGTGCTGTTTGCAATATGCTTCACTCAATATGCTAACACATACCGACATTTTGGGAGCGTAGCGAGTCAAATTTAAGGTCTGAATCGCGCTCCTAGTTTATTATTAGAATAACTAAGAGTAGTAGCATAATGCTAGATAGCATATAGCCTTCTTCATAATCAGAAAGTATTTTACAAATCTAATCATTTCGAAGATTAGTGCGTTTAAACAAACAAATTATTCTGCTTTATAATATTAGTAAATGTGACAGACTCTTGGTGTAGTGGTTAGACATCTTAAATGCTTAACCAAAGAACGTGGTTTCGATTCCCAAACGAAAAAAAAAAAATTGTGATTATTTTTTTGTGTCTGGATGTTCTTTGTGTCAGTTATTTCAGTAGAAACCGCATGTCTGTGTCGCGGGTTGAACAAACATATTTGAGAAATAATCACAGAGATTATTTCTGAAATGTGGGAAGTTTAAAAGAAGAAAATTTGTATAAGCGTTACGTCAACTTAAACACATTTAGAACATAAAACTATAGAATCGATCTCCCCTTAAAATTAACATGTATATGGAAATGTGCTAAA
This sequence comes from Mechanitis mazaeus, assembly GCA_959347395.1. Lineage (NCBI taxonomy): Eukaryota > Metazoa > Arthropoda > Insecta > Lepidoptera > Nymphalidae > Mechanitis > Mechanitis mazaeus. The sequence continues at coordinate 18,526,228 of OY365747.1, forward strand.
ATTGTTATGTTATAATACAATTAACAATATTTCTTGATACGTAATAAAATATTATTGAATGACGAATTTAAATGTCCGTATTTATTTTTTTCATTATTTGTGCATACATACAAAACCATACAACCCTTGTTTTTTTTTCGTATGTATGTAACCGAATTCTCATGTTTCTATAACAAAACTAGGCCGTTGCTGGAAACTAAGGATAGTTTGTCCCTTGACAATACAATATTATATAATGTCACTCCAAGATGTCAAATTACCTTTTTCCTTAAAAGTATCTCGACATTTTTATTAAATAAAACGTTTTGACGAATACAATAAGCTATATGAAGTCATTCTTATCTTAAAAAATATGAGTGATGCTTACAAAAAATAAATAAATTTTATATGTAATATTTTAAGAATGTCATATTAAATGGATGTAAATTTGATTTATAATGCTAATGCGGTTTTGGTATAAATGAATCAACTTTGAGATTAATAATTTAACCAATATATTTTGGTGATAATAATTTAAAACTGGTGTAATCATGAAAAACTGTGTATGTGCGTGTGTTTTGCTGTTTGTGTATATCTGTGTGTGTGTGTGTGATTTCGTGTTTGTGTGTGTTTTCGTGTTTGAGTGTGTGTGATTTTATATGGTATTAATAAACAGTTATAAAAATACTATACAATTAAATTTAAAGGTCAAGTCCATTAGAAATATATATGTATAAACTATCGTATTTTAAAAGAATTGTATTTTATAATACAACACTAAGCTTTATGTCTATAGAAATAGAGTTGCCTTGATGTTAAAAACATTTTCTGATTCTTACGTATTGTTGTGGTAAATATCGGACGAAAATATTAATTCATTATACGTATAGAATGTAGTGTACTGGATACGTGACCAATTTAACCAATACAGTTACTTTATTGAGTTAAGACGGTAAATATACAGTTTGACAACTTTGTGACCAAATGAACTTTTTTATGATTATGTGTGACTACAAATTAATAGTGAAAATACAAGTGTCTTCACAATTAGATGAACATATAACAGATGGATCAAGATATGTATGTTCATCATATGTATGTTCATTTTAAGTAGCTTTAACTTTTTTTTTTTATCTTAAAATAAACAAATGTTTTTTTATTTCATTTAAATAATCACAAATTTTGTAATTGTTAATGAAAATTTTGTAAATTAATTTGAAAGAACGTATATTTAAATTTATTTATTAATGCTTTATTGCCCAAAACAGGTACAATTAGCGGACTTAATGCTAAAAAGCATTCTCTACCAGTCAACTTGAAATGCAGTAAAAAAAAATAAAACATTGGGGCGCTTCAAGTAATGAAAAAAAAACTCTAAAAAAAGCATAAAATTTAACTGTGAAAATATATAACTATATGAAATTTAGTCTAAGTTATTCATATTAATGTTATTCTTGTAACTAAAACAAACATTCAAACAGACAAATGATCTTTATGTAGATTTATCTGTCTCTTAATAGGCTAAGAGCGTGGGTTACTGCGTGGGAACAGCTTAATTTTACCACCTACTTCATCTGATTAAACTAGTCTAAAAAGGATACTAGACTTATTAACTCTTAAAATAATATTACAATAATCTTACTTTTCTTTTTACTATAAAACAAGTTGCACATTTTTTTGCGATTTACATTTATTTTGACTAACTCTTAAAATAATATTAATCGAGTAAAAACAAACCTCGACTTGCATTAACAGTACAACCGCATAAATATATATATATATATAATAGTAATAACGGACAAAAAACTTTATTATTTTTTTAAAATCCTAATAAATTGTGGATATTTTAAAACATTTTCCTAATAGTTTTATTGACCTAACCTCCTTTTTCTATTATGGTAGGACTCGAACGAATGAGTTTAAGCAATGAATACAAACTGTGAAATCATAATTCTTTAACTTAACGGTGCAGAGGAGACATACATATATACAGCAAATAATAAAGAAGTACCGTTGTTAAGAAATAAAGCGTGAAATAAGAATCTTGGTTTAATGAATCCGTTAAAACGAATTCCGTTCTTGTAATTCAACGGAGATATATGAAAATTCTTTATAAACTAATATCTTAAATTATTTATAATTAGAGTAATGTTAGTAATACTACGAAATCGTAAAACTATCATAGCTTAAAAAAATTTTGTTTGAATATTAAAAAAAAAATTTTGAGACTTAAAAAAGCAATCAACTCAAAAAACGAAAAATAAATGGTATCTTTTTTTTACGGTGAAAAGTAGTAAGTTTGTTGTAACATTATTTTTAAAGTTAGTCAAAAAGAAATTTTACGCAGAAATATATAAAACTTGTTTTATAGTAAAAAGGGTAGTAAGATGATTGTAATATTATTTTAAGAGTTAAGCAAAAAAAAGTTAATCGCAGAAACAATTGTAAAACATTTTTAAAGCATATGGGACAGTAAGATTATTATACTCGAGTGACTCGAGTCAGTTTGTCAAACTCGTACTCGAGTGAAAAAAAATACTCGAGTTACAGAATCAACTCCGCACTTGAAATTGATTTTCTCGCTTAGATATTTGAATATCATAGAATTTGAATTTTATATTGTATATAAGTAATAGCAATATTCAACTCCAGTGACATTATTTACTCGAGTGACTCGAAAACTCGAATATGATTCGAGTGAGGAAGTAAAACTGCTCGAGTGACTCGTGTCGCAGCCCTAGGTTGTACTCACGTTAGTTTTATTGCAATTTGCCCGGCTAGTTTTGAACCCGTCTGTAGATCTTGTTCATGAGCTCGAAGTGGCGGAATCCCGGTTTGAACAGGTCACATAGTCGGGCAAAATTCCGACAAAATAATGTGAGTACAGCCGGATAATTATATATAATTAAAATTTAGTTGTATTTGCAATGCCGTGTACATTTCCGAGAACCTTGATTTGATTAAAACACTATCATCGGAAAACCTTGCGAAGCCACACAGATGATACCAGAAGTACAATAAAAGTATGTACATAGAAAAAATATATATATATATATATGTATGTATGTATATGTTTATAAAACTAGATTAAGGTCACAGATAATCTCAACCGCCAAAATTAATGTGCATAAAAAAATACAACTAAGGTATTAGGTAATTAGAGTTACGTTACGATTTTGGTTGCAATTAATGTGTACACACATAAAACTCACACACGCACACATCTATATATGTTTGTGTGTGTGTGTGTGTGTGTGATATAACCCTTCAAGGTAAAAAGTAAATGAAGCAATATTGATGAATCAGAGGCCATTGGAATTCCTGATATTTCTTAGGGATAAAATGTACAGATGACTCAAGGTGAGAATGGAAATTTCCAGGTAGATAGTCAAATATACAAAGATATATAATATATTTAATATATTGTATAGTCTCGAGATAATATACGACAGTATAATCTGATAAAGAACTTCACATTGCATATTTATTAATTATAAAAAAAATTAAACTCATATTTTTTTATTTAATATTTAAAAAATATATTTTATAACAGATTTAACTCACGATAATTTTGGTAATATTTTAATCTTAACCCTAATACGGTTAAATCCATAAAAAATAGTTTTTTTTCAACTATACTCGTGAAAATGTAAGTCATATTTAAAAAATATTTCTATAGACAAAGCTATCGGCTCGTAAAGATATATACCTCATTTTCGAGAATAGACAGATACACGAACATAATTCTTATTCTTTATTTTATAACCTAACGTGTGATATATTATGACTTAATAGAAATATTTTTATATATTAGTATATATAACTTTCTCACGATTCGGAAGATATTAAAACATTACCGTTTATATTTCATTGTAGAAAGTATTGTGAATAAGACAATAGCACATATCGAGGTTCTGTCGTTAGTTATAGGAAAGTGCATTAATAGTTCATTATAAGAGCTGTAATTGAAAATCACGCAATAAAAAAATTGTTAATTCGATTATACTTTCTTTTCGTAGTATGAATGTGTATTTAAATGCAAATTGAAATAGTTCTTCTATAATAGTAATATTACAATAACCTTAATTTCCTTTTCGTGTCATCTATAAAATATTGTTGTACCAAAATTTCTCAGATTTACTTTTTGTATTTAAAATGCAAATTAAAATAATTTATTATTAAATTTTAATATTACTTTCCCTTTTTTGTCAACTATAAAACAATATTGTTGTATTAAAATTTTTTAGAATAAGATGATTAATCTAGTTTTATTAACTGTCTTTTTTTAATGATCTAATTATATCATTATTATAAAACAAAACTATTATTAAACTATGATAGTTTTAAAAGGTAATAGTTATGCTAAAATATTGTTGCGATCATCAAATGCAAAATGGCCACCACATAAGCTGTTGTACGAAAATGTGAAAGGAGATTTATTTCAAAGAGACGCTATAACCGTCTTGAATTTGCAGTATGGCCAATGGCCAGGTGGTGAAACTGGTTCCTTGCAGTCAGGTGTGTTTAGCAACTGCGTCCAGATTTATTTCACAATGCCTGAGGCTTCTCCAATAACATACATCTGCTATAAGAGGTATATTAAAGAGTACGAGACATTTCTTGAAACTTAGAAGATTTTATTGGAGGAATATATAATATTTTGATTTAGTCCGGAAATTACAATATATATATATATATATATTTAAGATACTAAAAAAAAATATTTAATCAAATAACACATAGATATAAAACAAATGTACAGACGCAACAAAAAAAATATTATTAGTATATTATGAATTATTATTATCTAAATGTACGGAATTCTGCGACATTAACTACAATATTAGTAAATCCATCTGTAAAAGAATCCTTCTAGAATACTTCCATCTCTTCTGGTTCTATTCCTTAAACTTTACAACGTTACCTGTATCATGAAACCTACTCATTGAGAGGCCAGCAGGTAGGTGGCTATTTTGCAATGTCTCAAAATGAGTTTAATAATATATACAAAAGTCAATAAGCAGTAATAATGATCTATACAAAAACATACGAAATTTTGATTATAATTTGTTTATATATGTTTGATTTAATAAAACCTTATTAGTGATGACATAAAATGATTAAAATTTTATTATCTGTGGTTAACGTTCAAAAACATTTAGTTTTGTGGAACCGTTAATAATTGAACACTCGTAATCGCATCAGAAGCTTATACAAAAATTTTGCTACGGATAGTTTTAATCTACCATATATTTTTTATCTCTTTCACTCTTCTTTCTTTTTCTTTCTAATCGTTTATCAAATCTCATGATTTAGCTGCCTTGATTGTCACATTCTGTTCCGAGAAATCGATAACTACAGATTTCATCAATTTTCAAGAAATGAAATTATTTCTATCGCATGTTTCGTTTCGTTTTAAAAGGTCGCAATCAATATTAGATTGTACAAATGAAAGATTCAAAATCTGAATATTTGAATCGATCATTTAAACATTTTATTAAAATGCATTAAAATAAATTTAAATAAATGTTATAAAAACCAGTTCATATTACACCATTTTAATTTCTATACAAGGTCAGAGCAAAACAGGTCATGTTAAGATGACCCGGAAAAGAAAATTGAGGAAAACATGATTAAAGGAACCGTCGGTCTTATAGTTTAGTGCGAAATAGAGGATTCTGGTATTACAGAATACCAGAATCCTCTACCAGAATTCTCTATAGTGTTCTGGTATTCTGTTCTGGTATCAGTATGAAAGCAGTTGCTTGTAATAATTATATTATGTAAATAAGATATTACTTATAGGAAAATTGTAGTATTTTACTTATATTACATATTCCTTCTTCTAAATATGTAAGGTTTTCTTTAAAAGTACGTTATGCGGGCGTTGTTATCTTAAACTGTTTTATATAAAACCATTGCTTTTCAAAATTTAGATGCAATTTATTTACTAGTCGGTACCGTCGGTACAATAAATCGCTTCTTAGGTGAATTCTGCAATAATACATTTATCAACTATTGAATTCATTATATCTATAGGTTTCATCCTTTTGTTTACTCACCTAACAGGACGACAGTATCCAGTGATTCCGGTTGGACCAATCAATATGCAACCGTGTTATAAACCGCACGGCAAGAGGTCTTCGTTACTCTGGGCATACTTGATTATTGATTTGCATGTGATCTCCTCTTCAAAGATCAGAGCACATATAGTTCAACAAAACACAAACAGCGTCCTATATGAATGGGACGATCAAGTTTCACTTGTCAATAAGCCACCGAGAATGTACTTATCTATTAGATAAGCTGTACTGACGTTGCACGATTCAACACTATTTCATATAATGCAGTATCACAATAAAATATCGTATTGATTGGTCGAATTGAATAAAACAATGGTGAACACGCTCAAAACAATGCAATATAGCGAGGCGCGCACCGCACGTGCCGCCTCGCCCGCGTACACCTCCGTACTGAGATCGCGGAGGGAGCAGGGGAGTCGGGGAGCTCGAGCGCGGTCAGGCTTGTGTAAAGATTGCTGTTCGGGTGCATTCGCACGAAACCTGATGAATTTGGTTGTCTGAACATCTCAGAGGTAACCACTGTAGTTTTATTTTTAAGTCTGCATCGCATCAGCATGCTTTATTATCTACTATATTAAAGTACGAACGACGGCGCCGGTAATTATTATGCAGAATATCTCGCATTCAGCTTTGCTTGAATAAAATTTATTTTATAATTTCATATCAACCATTAGTGAAAACAAAGAGAATCCTAATTTAAAATACTACTGATCAAACATTTTTAAGAAGCAAAAAGTATTTAATATGTTAAAGCTGAATGTGACATTTCTTTGCGTGTTAAATAAATAATCAGTTTATAATAATTCACTAGTAGTGGCTGAAGCACTGGCAGTTAGCAATATCGGACGCTATCAAGACGTCGCGACTTGCTGACGTCTGGGTCTGGTCTATCTCTAATGGCGACATTAGTTTTATGATTAAAAAAAAACTTCGCATATTTTCTTATTTTATTTTCACATAAAAATGTTGCCTGCAATATAATGTTGCAACATTATATTTGTTATATATAAAATGCATGAATGTATGATAAATGTATGCATGCTAAATGTATGTTTGATAAAACATTAAAGTACATAAATATAAATATTATTTAATAATTTTTGTATGTAGACTTTCGGATGCATGATTACTATTAAATATAATTATACAAACGTAATTTGCTCATTCGAGGGTCTTATTCATGAGCTCTGAGCATGGCGGAATCGCGGCGTGAACCAGTCGGGCAAATTACAATAGCAATAACGTGAGTGCAGCCGGATAATTATATTTAATATTGTTCACTAAATTTACTAAAATTTTTATTGTTATTAATAATTTTATATCGTCAGATTTTTAAAACAATTATTATTAAGAATTAGTAAATAAATACTTATTATAGAATGTTTAATGAAAATGAGTTAAATAACTATATTTGAAATAAATAACTTCAATGAACGTTCCCATATCAAGAATACCTATTAAAACTATTTATTAGTACCCGAGAAAATGAGCAGTATTAATCTTGTTTCTTAAGGCCGAAATAGATGTGATGTGTATTCCTTTTAACCAAGAATACATTCTTCAAGTCCAATGACATTGATGTATTCTTCTTGGGACGCGTTCATTTCGTTGAAGCGTTTTTTATCGGTTTTTTACTCATACAAAGTATGTATGAATTGGGGTATTCTTTAGTTATATTTTTAAAATATCTTACATCAACGCAACACACTTTGATTATAATAAACGTATAAAATAAAATTATATAAAATCTCAATTTTATAATTATTGTAATGATAACAATATGTTTAATAAATTTAATTATTATATGTGAAAAATCTCATAACTCTTTGTCTGTTAGAACTCAAGCGCCTAATTCTTCAAGACCTAACTTTGCAAAATCTTAATTTAGGTCAGAAGAGATGCAGGAAGTTTTCAGACTGTCACCAACAAAACAAAGACGCCTGTACACTTAAGGTGACAAATGAAGTCGCTGGTTAATGTTATATATAGTATTTTAATTAAGTAGATGTCGCTAGTGTATTAAATACTAGCCTAGTATCTAGCTAGTATCTTAAATACTAGCGACATCTACTTAATTAAAATACTATTATATTATAAACTACTATTCCATAGTAGAGTATAAACTATTATATTTGTGTTCTCGGCTGTACGTAAGTTATCCGCCATTTTCCGAGCTCATGAATTGAAAAATTAACGTAAGTACAGTCGGCTAAACAAATATAATTGTAATTATAAATCACAAAATATATATAATTGCATATAAATACGTAATTTTATTTTGTAGACCTGTTAAGGTAAGTCACGTTTGGTTTCAAACATCGATGTCGTTTTCCTGATATTAGACAGGGGTGTAACTGAACCGCTAAATCATTAGGTTTTCATTATTTACAACGAGGGTGCCACCCTATCTTACTAACATGTTAAGGCTTTATTTACAATAGGTCAGGCACATAATGCGCAGGAGTGTTGTGGTTCTGTACATAGATATGATAATTAAAATATCGATAACTTTACTTTATAGAAACATATGTTAATATTAAGAGGACAAATAGAAATGTAGGTAATTATATCTAGTGGCAATTCTTTTCTAATTTAATACCAATGATTACGCATGTGCATCAAATGGAAGGATCTATTTTGATATAATACTTTTCCAAATAGCAAAAAGATTTGAGAAGACACTGTCGAAATTAAAATTAAAGTGACAAGGGTTCCAAACGTCTACTCCGAGAAAAATGACACAAAAAACTCAGCCGGATACTTCTTTATTATGATCACTGCTGGATACTTCTTTATTATGATCACTGCTACACAAACATCAATGTAAACAATTTACGAATATTTTAAATCATCGAAATCAAGTCGATTTAAAAGTCTAATAATTTGAGTCAAGTAATATTGCAATAGAACCAGTCAACGCAGCAGCACAAAGAGCACCCGTTCTCATGAACGGCTCATGTCCATGCATAAGGAGCAAAAGTGGCTCATGTTCTTTTGAAACAACAAGTATTACAAAAATGTTGCTTTTATATATAACTATTGTCTATAAATAGTTTTTTTTTCACAACTATCATAACTAATAATTATATATTGAGCAAAGCGATCGGAGCGAGTGCAGCGCTCCATATGAGACTTTTTAGATTGAATGTCTGGTGTTGGCGTCTAAACGACTCATCCGATCAAGACGAACTTTTGCACACATGTTAAGCATATCCACACGGTGGTTTGAAAAATATATTCGCAAAAAAAATCTGTGGCGTTAAGGAATAATGATTGTACAAAAAATCCCATAGGCCGCAATTTTATAAATATTTCGCGCGAAAATGTATAGTCATAACGAAATGAGCGTAAAAAAAAATTAAAAAAAATTAAAATAAATATATCTCGATGACTGCATCTACATAAGTGTTATAGAGCGCTTCAATAAATGATTTCTTCTTCCATTGCTCGCTTCGCTTAATACGTAAGCACCCGAGATTTCTGGTTGCGCCTCTAGTTTACGTGTACTTATATAACAGAAATATAACAGAAATATAAAAAAATAGTGTACAAGGATTTAACGTATTTGTTTCCGAGATCTCTAAAAGATACCCTCCGGCGAAACAAAGTTTTATTGCTGGATATGTCATGAGTACAGGAAACAGCAAATGACTTCGAAAAACAAGTCTAAAGTTGCCGTACTTTGGCAGAGTCTAATCTCAGTCGGTTGGATTTTGATAAAAAGAGTGAACATCATTGAACCTCTTCGACCATTCGGACATATAGCTGATAACAAGAGAACCTATCTCATTTCGTCCAAACCAGATTTGTTATTTCTGAAGCAAATTATAATACATTACAAGACTCTGAAGCCCAAAACGACTGAATTAATTGAACTAACTGAACAACGAAAAAGTGAATTGAAAAGGAAATTAAAAAGAATTACCTAAATTTTGTTTGACTTTCAATATTTATTTATATTTGCAATATATTTGGCAACTGCATCCATTAATTATAAATTATTCATGGGTATGCTATCGATGTTATGGAATTCATAAATTATTATTCTAATTTGATCCACGAAAATTATTGTAAAGTTAAATGATAATGACAATTTTTAACAAATATATATGTTAAATATAATTATCCGGCTGTACACACATTTTTACTATGGGAATTTGCCAGAAAAGTTTCGAACCCATTCGGGGTCGTTATTCATGAGCTCTGAACATGGCGGAATCGCGGCGTGAACTGTTTCACCGGCAGATCCGCGCCGCGAACTTGTCGGGAGTCCGATAAAAATATCGTGAGTACAATCGGATAATATATTTAATAGTAATCATGGTTGACCAGAGTTTACATACGAAAAAAAAAATATATAATATTTATTATTTTAAAAAATTAAAATTGTTGTTATTTATTATTACAAGTTATTATTTTTATAAATGTGGAACCCTAAAACACTTATTGAAAACAACATCCAGTACAAGTTTCCATAGAGATAGTTCAAATAACAAGTTATAGCAAAGTTTATTACTATATATAAAACTTAGAAAGAATTTAACGACTTGATGTTACAGCGCCACGTACTTAGTATTTTGTGTAAGATATTAAATAAAATGCAATTTAATTAATATAGCGGATTAAACCAATCTTTATAATATATTATATATATTAGAATGCTTCATTTTCCTTTAGTAATATACGCTATATTTATCAATATATTACAAAATGTCAGTATGTGTTAACATATTGAGCGACACGAGGTGCAAGCAGCACCGAAGTTGCATTTAAAAAACGGCGACAGATTCTGTCCTCAACAATTTTTTTTTAAAGCTAAATTTTCGTGTTAAAATTTTTTCCATCAAGCCTATGGGCCTTTAGTATTTCCGTAATTATTCCTCAACGACATCTAATATTTGATTTTTTTAAAACCACCACCAGACCGATGTCTATCAGTTTGCAAAATTTAGAAATATCCGGATAAACCGTTTTTGATTGATGTTTGCACAAAGGATGCAGAAGATTCTTTCATAGAGAACTTCGTTTGATCGCTTCACTCAATAAATTCGTCAGCTCGTTTATAAATAACATTTAGTTTTAAATAAGTTTGAAGATTTTTAATGCATTATTCAAATTCCAGTTAATCTTAAGTTACGGTAAGGTTTAATACCCTTGAAGAGGAAACTTCGGCGAGTGGTCTACCTGTGCGGTCCCGGCCTTAGTAATTACGGGATTTGGACATAAGACTCATTTTATATGTCTATCTAGCTACAGATTGTTAACGGTGTAAGTTTAGTACTGAAATAAATATTTGGTTTCCTTCTTATGATGTTTTTTTTTAAATTATTATTTATTTTTAACTTATATATTAAATTTAACAAAATCATAATAAAATTTTAGTATTTTTTGTGACTTATAAATCCATTAAAATGATTATTTTTTGTATATGTACTAAGCTTTTCAATATTTTTTAATTTAAAAGTTTTAAAGTTAATTTTTAATTCATTTTAGACACGAATCTGATGAAGGGAAACGTATTTGAATGAAAGCGGAAGTACACGTACAATGGAACACCGACTTCCCCTATTAGAGAATAAATATATAATAGAAGGGTCATAAAAGTATAGTAGACATATAATATTATACATATAACAAGAGCAAATGATATATGCCTCTTAATATTAACTTAATCTCGTCTCTCAAATGATTTTTTTAATTTTAAATTTCCAACGCAAAATCTCTTCCAAATTCTAAGTTTTTCTATAAAAAATATACAATACGAATTTTTGTGCTATCTTTTTTAAGAAGTATCTTTAGAATTATAAATGTCTGTCTGTTGTTATAGTTCAAAATTTATTATGTTTTATGATTTTAAATAAATTTTATCAAACGATGCTCATACTATCAATTATATTTCATAGAGATGATTTTCATATTTTATACGTTAAGTTATATATTATATATGAATTTTAAAATGAATAACAAATTTCGTTTTGATAACAAATCTCATTTTCATAACAAATTTCTTTTTGCTATGTAGTGTTGTATTCTTTGTGAGAACGCGTTATCGCGAACACCATGCATTGAAACTATAGTTATCTAGAACTTTGATTATATCAATCTTAACTTTATAATTAAAACCATAAGGTTTAAAATACATTACTCTAGTTTGTAATCTTTCTTGTATCCACTTTCAGACCCTTTGTTGTTGCAATAGTAGCTATAGTAACAAGTACTGAATCGCTTAATTAACTGATAGTTTGTCTTTTACTAATACGTTTTGATACTAGTATTAATAATTACATATAATTGGCGTGTTTACATGTTATAGATTACCTACAATTAGGCCACGTGGTTTTAACCCTTTTAGTGCCAAGGATCGTTGTCGCGCTGATCTCGCTAGTTGTGAAAAATGACAGCGTCGCCATAGCGCTCCTTTTCACAGTTCACTCTGTTTCCGTAGTTTTCTTGTCAATAAATATGTAAAATTCCATTTCTTTGTTTATATTCTCATAGTTTAAAATCTTCTGAAGAGAATGTTTTGAAAAAATTATGAATATTGGTATATTGTAACCGAAATGGTGAATATTTATCATGTTCATATTATCTATAAAAATGCACTTTTTCACTGTCATTCTTAGCATATATTGATAAAATATGTATGGCACTAAAATAAATAATGAAAATGTTTTCAAGAACTAAAACATTCATATACATTGTATTATTTCAATTACACAAAATGGATATTTGTTATCAATGTATTATAGAAACATAGAAATCTGTGAGTATATTTCATTTAGGTCGAATCTGCGCATAAAATTATTTAAGTTTTTAGATGTTAAATATATGACGTGGATTTGAACAATTTTTAATGTTTCAAAATTTCAGGACTGATTTTGTATTAATCTTATGTGATTATAACTTACTAATTGATGAAGTGAGAAGAATTTGGTTAAGCGTTAGCTAAGTTTTTATAAAAATAGAAAATAGGTGTCATATACGTACATATATATATTATACGTAATGACCTATTAAAACTTATATTGTAAATATATTTAATTATATGGTAACTATATGGTATCTCATATTATATCGCGATCCTTCAGAATCAGGTGAAGTGAGTTCATACTTCATGTAGGCTTGAGTACATCCGGTGGTTGCCTGCATGCGGGTAATTAGTATATGGTACCAAAATGTTACACTTTGATTTAAAAATATGTACTTTGTCACAGTACAAGTTTTTATTTCTTATTAAATTTAATCTAGAAGTAATAATATCTAAGGTAATAAATATTTATTATTTTATTTTATTATTTTATTTTTTATAAGGCATAACTACAGGATTAAAATTAAAATTTAAGATTACATAATTATGAATATAGGAACATGTTAAATTTCAACCCCGATGACAGCTACGCACAGCATGCAATAATTATATAAAAATAATGTGCCAGAGGTTTAATACCGACTTAAATGACAGAAAGTGCACACTTAGACATTAAAAACATTAATAATCTAATATCTGTACTATAAGTCAATTAATAATAAAAGGAAAACAATAATAGTAATAATAATAAAAAAAAAAATCAACTAAAAAATAAAATCAAATTCACAGAATACGGAAGTATCTATGCTTTAAGTTTCATTACATTCAGTTAAATAAACAGGCAGACTTTGTGCGTTGATGTCCAAATTTTTACATATTTCATTATGAGCTCGACACATTCTAAACACTGGATCATTATAAGAAACGTTATTGCGACAAATAGGTACATGAAATAGATGTTGAGTGCGAGTGCTTCCTATTTTTAGTGAAAAATGGCTCAGTAACTCATTAGTGTCCCATTTGGCATTGATGATTTTGTGAAGTGTAGCAAAAGCTTGATTCCTACGTCTCGAGGCAAGAGAGGTTAAGCCAAAGAACTGAAGCCGGGACTCATAATTAGGCAGTTTACGTCTCATACCGTATCTTGAACACAGATACCCAAGAAAGCGCCTCTGAACGGATTCGATTCTTTCAATGTGTTTCTTAAAAAAGGGAGACCAGACAACTGAACAGTACTCCAGAATACTCCTAACAAGTGCGACATATAAAGTAACGACACTAGCGGGATTTTTAAAAGGTTTGGATATTCTTAGAATAAACGCCACAATCTGGTTAGCTCTTGAAAACATTATATCATAATGATGAGTAAAAGCTAGCTTGCTATCCAAATAAATTCCAAGATCCTTAATGACATCAACTCTTTGTAATGCTATCTTGTTGAGTTTATAAGAATGCAAAATGGGGGAGCGCCTTTTAGAGAATGATATAATATGACATTTTTCTATATTTAATGACATATTATTCCTAGTGCTCCATAACTCCAGCTGATCAATACTACTTTGGAGGTCATGACAGTCGTTATAATTACTTATTTCGTGATATATCTTTAAGTCATCTGCATAAGCAATACATCGGGACGAGATGGTTTCAAGCAAATCATTAATGAATAGCACAAATAGCAAGGGACCAAGGTTAGAGCCCTGAGGGATTCCTGATACAGCTTCAAATGGCATAGAATCAAAACCATAAACTGTTACTAACTGAGAACGATTGGTGATATATGATTTAAGCCAACGTAAAAGTGAGCCATGTATATTATAATAAATATAATATCTCAATATCTGTATAGTTTGTATTTTTTTATTTTGTTACTTTTAATACTTATCGGTTTTAGACATACGCAAAAGTATACAAAGAAATTTTAGTTTTAAATTATTATTTTCTAACATTGAGATATTCTGGAAGAAATCGTCTTTAGATTATAAGACAGCCTATTGCATTTATAAAAGTAATTGCAAATCTGTAATATGTGCGTACTCACTGTACAATCAAGAATGTAAATGAATGATTGAATGATGGAACGAAAGCATGAATGAACGAATGAATAAATGAATGAATGAATAAATAAATTTTACATTCTCAGTCACATCTTTTTATTATTTATAGCAATCAGTGATACGTTTTTAATATTTTGGTAATATAGGGCGAAGCTGGGTCATATATGTTTCTGGGTTACTCAGCTCTGGAGTTTTATAATTGGGGTATCACATTCATTGAACCAGATATACCTCTCATCTTACAAATATAATATTATATTTCATATCAGCTATTTATTATATTTTTAACAAGTTTCGATCATTAACAATGAAATAACTTGAATTAGATATGTAGAATATGTTAGTGTATTTTTAGATTGCTTCCTTAGTTGACAGATTCAGCTTAAACAGCTCTAAGGTACTACCAAGTTTTAAGTTATCTTATATATTATTATTATTAATTATTATAGTAATATTTCTTCTACTTAAGTATAAATTACATGCTTAACTTATTGTTAATAGCCATACTTTATGTATGCTAATTGGATGCTAACGAAGTTTCAATTCCAGCTTGACTGTTTTCTTCACTTGCATTTGTTTAGGGTAACCTTCGTAATTTTGAACACGTTTTTGAACTATTTATCCTAAATTAAAATGGTTATTTATTTGTATATGCTATACTCTCTTTTGTTTAACTTCCCTAACATATCTGAATTATGTAAGGTTGTATCAATTTTCTTGTAAATTTAAATAAATAAATACTGCAAAACTCGCAGACTGGCAACATTGGCGCTAGTGATGCGCATAATTTATTAAGGTAGTTTTTGAACGTGGGACTGGCCACACTGAGAGAGTGGTGGAGTGATCTGCATTATTCGGAACGATTCATTGGGCGACAAGAGCGGATAGCGATAAGACGGTTTTTAAAAGTGCACTGATGTTTGATAGAATAAAGTTTATAACAAAGATGAAGAATAAATAAGTTAAAGAAATATTTGGTTAATTATAAACCTTAAAATTATGTGAGAAATTCTATTAGGTTGTTACATAGCACTCTTCACAAGTCTAGCTTTTGTGTACAACTCGTTTGCTGTAACAGCAGTTTGCATTTGGAATAAATTAACTGAGTCAATGAGAAAGGACATTTTAAAAAGTCACGAAAAATTTATTCTCAAAGATTTAATAGTCAATATCATTTTATTTTTTTAAATAAGTATAACTTTTTTTTGCTAAAGATATACATTATTTAATGTTATATTTATTGCATTATTTCTGTTTATTTTTATTATATCATATTTAAACTATTCGTATTTTTTCAACGCTTATCATGTTTCTCTTCTACATTCTAAGTTTGGTTTTGCTAAAGAATGTCTTTTTAATTTAGGGCCGCCTTTTGAACCTATTATTTTTTGCAATTTTGAAATAAATTAATAAATATTTATGTATAAATAATAAGTCTAATTGTAACTATTTAACTGCAACAGGTATACGAAGCGAGAAGTAATTATTCTAGCTTCATGGAGTACGCTAAGTGAGAGGTCCGGCTGTAGATCAATCAGAATTGAACAAATTGATAAAGTTGATTGAACTAATTAGTTAATATGTATACTTCATGTTCTTAACTTACTTTCTATTTTATATGTATACGTTTGATACTCATTGATACAATCATTTGTCATTATTGACCATTTACGAACGTGCAGAATGATGAATAAATTGACCTTTCAATTAACTTTTAAAACGTACAATTACATAAACATTAATGTGACATGTTGGCGACATACGTCTGGAACCTTATTCGCTATGATATACGAAATTCCCTGCAAATAAAGAGTGACGTCACAACGTGCTTTAAACTTGAATGCGATTCATAAATGTGCTATAATGTTGAATTGAAGAATCGTATGAAACGCGGTAAGTTGTCTAACAGTTTTTTATTGCACATAACGCAAGACAACGTGTTTTTAAATTCAACTTTGGTATAGAGAATACGAATATTTCGAAATGCGGTTCCTTAAGTGTCCATCTGGTCATAGTGCATAAGTACTCTGGTTCGTGTTAGAAAAAAATTTACATTACATTTGCAATACAAAAATATATATTTATATGATAAAAAAATATATTCATACTCTTATTTATATTCATGAGTGAATTCGTATCTCGATTTGTGTTATTTTGGGGAAAATATCTGTACCAACATATATTTGGTTCTTTTTGTAAAAGTGTGTTGTGCTTTACGTTTTATGTGAAGATATAATATGTACATAGTAAATTCAAGTTTATTTCAAAGAGTGCAACAAAGGATGGAATTGCGCGATGGAATGGATGGAAATTAATATTGATATCTATTTATTAAAACTGCAATCTGTATCTATTATATATTGATGCACATAATTGAGCGTTTTGTGATTTCTTTTGAGTTTTAAAAGTAATCTAGCAACGTCACGTAACTTAACACGACTACGTAATTACATAAGTTTGTTATGGCTTATTATTGTAAATATACAATAGAATAGGACCCCTTTGTTACTGAATGAGTGTCGCATACTTGTAAATTTAGCAAAGTAAATAGTGGTTATAATATTAAGCCTAATAATAACTCGCGTGTGCGATTTCAAAATGTTCCACATGTTAATTCTATGGGACAGAGTTTAACCATTTCATAATAAGCTACGATCACAAATGTCACCAAAAAACTTCAGGACCTATAAGTCACTGTCCTCAACAACTCTGCCAACTTTCGACATCTTAACATTATTCGTCTAGGAGGAGTAGCATTAGTAATGAAACACACTTTTGACCAGTGAGAGCTTCGCTTCCCTCAGCAATAACCACACGTAACGGTAAAAAGTAAATTAAGTTTATAAAAGATTGAAGTTTTATTTCTTCTGTTTACTTTATAAACAAAATGGTCTGTCAAATTCTGTTTCAAGAAATGAAACCTAATTTAATTGAAATACTTTTTTTAAACAAATATGCAAAATTCAAATCAATAATTATATGATATTTTGCAGTTCTACGTGAATTAGTGGCAACGCTCATGCTGGACGGAACTTCTTCTTCTGACTAGCCTTCAAATTTTAAAGACAGGACGATTGGAGGTGAAGGCATTCTTACTAAATGAATATTAGATAGAAAATACATAAGTCACGCTGAAATTCTTTGAAAAGGTGCTCTCTTTTACGCCAGGATATATAAGTTGCAGTCAAACGACTATAAAGGCTTTACAAAATAATTATAAAGAGAAATAAAAATAAACAAGTTATTTCACAAAAAATATTATTCATGAATAAAATTAAGAAATATATGTCAGTAGACCATTAACTCGCATTAATTATAAACTATAAGAAGTTTGAATAGTCTTCCATATATTTAAAAAGGCTGTATTATTTAATTGGTTATAAATATGTGATGTCGACGCTTCACGTCTTCAATTCACATCACGGAAAGACTCTGCAATAAAAAGTTAACGGCTGAAATCACACAAATGTTGTCTTTCCATTCCTTTTATTCATGACGTATGTTATATCATGCTGATGTATATGTTACAGCCAAAATAATAAATCCCTATAATACATATTGTAGTATTATAAAACTAAAGAGTTTGTTTCTTTGATTTCTGGAAAATACTGGATGTTTTAAAAATTATTTCTGATTATGATAGGCAGGTTTGTGAGGAAGGAACTATATTCTAATTATTTTAATAATAAATCATTCGTCCGCGGGTGGAACCACGAGTAAAGGCTAGTTATATATAAGAGTGCTGAATGTGTACAAACTTTTATTATTATTATTGAAACTTTTAGTAATAATATATACCTATATATATATATATATATATATATATATATATATATATATATATATATATAGGTATTTTGTAAGATTTTATTAAGGATATCAATGAAGTCCTGATTAAGAGTAGACAATATTGAAATAAAATTACAATACATAAAATTACAATAGCAAGTTAAATAAACGAGAGTTATATCCGTAAAATAGTTTTATTCAAATGTGTAGTACTCGTGTAAATCTTAGAAAAATATATCACATTCCTGTAATGTTCAGTTCCGGACAAATGAACTTAGTATATTTGCATAAATGTAACCTTATGTAGGTCACAAGCATATTTGGTATTCAAATACATGGAAACAAAACATATAACAAATGTACGTGTATGTACCAACAGTATATTTCGACGAAAATTTGTAAAATTTTGCCAATGTTTTTTAACATTGATCTGATTTATAAATAAGATTTTCAAGTGAATAAATTGTAATATTAAAGTAAAATTATAATGGTTTACTTGTGTATAAATTAGCAATGTTACATTTCTCGTTTTATATATTTTGCTAAGAAATTGAATGTATTGACAGTTGAAGTGACAGACACTTTAAATTCCAGTATGCTTATTAGATCTTACTAATATGTCAATTTAATCCTTAAAAGGAGTATTATACTTTAAAAAAATTAGGTATTATGTTTTTGCGAAAAAAAAATGAACTCTGATAGATATTTGTAAAAATGGAAAATACGTTTCTATCCCGAAAAACATAAAAATTTAAAATTCACAATGATGAAAACGAGTCAGAAATTTAGAGATTATGGATAAATAATAATGGATGTGTTTTTTTAATAAACTTAAAAAAACGTTATGTTATACAAAGTTGCAAATCATCAAATTAATTTACTAAGCACATTTTGCAGTCTCCAACAAATATTTCCTCAATAACTTCGTCATACGGAGTGGCCGGAGCTTTTGGCATAGGAAACTATATCCCTTGATTAAGTATTTAATTTTAGGGAATAAGAAGAACTCATGTTTATATTTAATAATTTATTTATATATTTTCATTTTAAATTAATACCAGAAATCAATTATATACGTCAAATGAATGTCAGGTCTATTATAATAGCACACTTTCCACATGTACCCTCCTCTGAGAAGAACCACAGAACAAAGTCGGCAGAGTATTCCTAAAATACATTGTGATTAATATTTCACATATATCAATATTTAGTGAGAGATTTATAAACAACTATATTATGATATATTATTTGACGAGTTTTATTTTATTTTATCGATATTATACATTATATCGATAAACAAAAGAAGACTCGTCACTTCTTAGAAATACGGGGCAAAAGAACCTCCTTCATATTTATCATACGGGACGCCAGTTTTGATAAATCGAATTTCTCTTTTGTAGCATGTTTTCTTCCGAAACGTTCAACGGACGACTACTTATGTCTTCATTCTTCTTATATCATACCAGCAGCACACTGTTGCTTTAGAAGGCGCAGTGTCCATAAAGGCCAATTGAAGTTGATTGAACGATTGATCGGGTTTTAAGTTGTACTGGAAGACGTAAAAAATCATTACATCTATTTTTCTATGACACACAACATTGGTAAGAGGGGAATTTAAATTTAAAAGAAATTTAATTAAAATTTAAATCGTTAGCTTAGTTTTATTAAATTTGAAATTTAGATTCGCTAAAATATTTAAATAATTAGGACAATGTAAAATTTCCAATAAAGATTTTAATAAAAAATAAGTTATCACTATTAAAATAATCCGGCTGTATTCACGTCACTATCAAAAGTTTCACGACTAGTTCACGACGCGATTCCGCCATGCTCAGAGCTCATAAATAAAGACCCTGAATGGGTTCGAAACTCGTTCAAATTCATATAGTAATAACGTGAGTATAGACAGATAACTCTATTTAATAGTAATCATGGATCACGAAACTACATACAAAAAAATACAATCAATTCATTGAATTAAATTAATGTAAGCTAAGGTTAAAAGGTCAACGCAGACGACCTTTCAACAAGTCTACAAATAGAAATATCTTGTCTAATTTATTTGAAGTTGCCAATCAAATAAACTTCTATTTTCGTAATCAAATCGATACACAAACATTTATTGAGAGGAGCGAGCGAAACTCTCTATGAGAGACTTTTCTGTATTGTTTGTGCAAGCATCAATCAATAACGGTATATCCGAAAATTACCAAATTTTGCACACTGATAGACATCAGTCTGGTAGTGGTTTTAAAACACAAAACATGTAATAATGTGTCTCATCTTAAAAATTGTTGAGGACACAAGGTGTCGAAGTTTTGTACATGCAACTTCGTCTCTGTTTGTAAATTGCCTCGATCAATATGCTAACACCTACCGAGATTTTGCGACCGCAGCGAGTCAAAATTGAAGTCTGGTTCGCGCTCCTAGTCTATTACTGCGTCATTTATTTCGTTATAAAGTTTGTCTCATAGTTACAGATATCAAATTTATTAGCACACGTACTTAGCTTCAGCCTTGGTAACTGTTGTCCAAAACAAGTTGAGTTATTATGACCATTTATGATTTTTATGTTTTTTGTTTGTGATCATATATAGAGCACTTACTTAATTTAGAGATCAGAATCACACCCACTGTCAAAGTAATGATAAAGATTACAGAATTACAGAATAGAAAGAATATGTTTTGATTTTAAATAATGGTCGAAGTCTTTTTATGAAATAGTCCGATCGATTTTAAAACATTAAAATTATTATAATATTTTACCAAATACCTTTAATACAATAAAAAATTGCAGTAAAAAGTAAGTTATAAGAGAAAATATGTTTCATTTTTCCTCAAAAACTGAAGTATTAGAAAATAATGAAATTGTTTGTATGAAATATCTTATTAAAAGAGTTAAGCAAAAAGTTTTTGTTAAAATACTTTATTTTAAAACAAAGTAAGTTATAGTTACATAAGAATATCGAGTTTTGAGGAAAGTTAATTTGTAATGAACAATAAGTAGGTGTCAATGAACGGATGGAATAGAAGAGACATGGAGAAGGTAACGGTGTAAGTAAAGTCATTTGTATCTAAAACATGACTCACTCAAATAAGCATACTAAAAATCAAGGTCATGAGGGCATGATGCTTAAAATTACCTATGGAGGGGAGGACATACCTTGGAGTCATTCCTCACAAGCTTATGTCTCGTATATGATGATGTATCTAGATTCTATAATGTGATTACAACAAAATTTTTAAAATGTATTACTCTCTTCATATCTTTCACAGTTAGAAAAATTGTAATATTTTTTTTCACAAGGATGGTTCGTTGAAAATATCTAAGTCAATATAAAGACATTGTAACCTCCATTATTTTTATAATCAACAAACAAGGTCTTCATATTTAAAAAGTTAGTATAATTATAATAAACATATATATTATTCTGAAATTAACGACATCCAAATAAAATGATTGATACCGAGTGATATTAACATCACTTGAATATATGGTTCTTTATATTTATTTGTCTATGAAATAAAAATGCGAACGATAAAGAAACAAGTACTTTATTAAGTCATAAGTACATTATAGAGTATTATTAAGTCAAAAACAAAGTTTCTTTATAACGAATCTGCCATTCAATACATGAAATTACCAACGACCTAAATTCAGTTTCAATCTTACTTTAATTTAAATATAAGACATCTTGTGTTAGCCCCATCTAGCGACGAAAATTCGAACTAAATTTTAATTAAAAATATAATTATATATTTTAGTAAAATCTTCAAACCAATGTCTAAACGTAAGACAGTCCTATCTGGTGACAAATAATGGAATTTTATCTTTATAGTTTTAACTTAGTAAATGAAAAGGTATTTTTCAACGCCATAGCGTCTAGGAGTCTTATCGCAGTGATTTGCGTAAGTTCTTTTTATTTTCTCACCTATTTTAGTTACTGTAAGCCTCTAATGTCACTCATTTATTACAAGTAGTACCTAGTACTACTTGTAATAAATGTAGAATAAAAGGTAACTTTTGAAATTGCTCAACTTATAAAAATAATAAACCTTTAAATTATCTTAATACTCCTTTATTCTACATTTATCAGTGTTTCTGGTCGGCTTTTTCGTTTATTATTTTATTTTCTTTAACATTTATTTTGATTATCTTAAGTAACGTATAATTTCATATGTGTTAGTTTTATAAATATATGTATCTGTATATACAGACAATAACAATATTTAAAAAAATGAGACAAATGTTTAAATAAATAAATAAGTCCATCGAAAAATTTTTGTTAATTATTATTCCTAAATACATAACTCTTAAATAAAACTTTTAATCTTAATTTAAATATAAAATAACAAAAGCAATTACTGTCTGTCCGTGAATTCCAAAGAATTCTCGTGAAAATAAATAACATTCTCATAATGACTATCTATTTTTAAACTGCGGTATTCAAGAAGCGTTACAGTTGCGATTTAAGAGTTTTTTGTATGTGTATAGTCTTTTCATGTTCCATATCTCTATTTTTTGTATTCTAGGTTGTATTTAGAGGTATTAAATAATATACTTAAAACGTCTCGTTTAAACAAAATAAAAG
This sequence comes from Mechanitis mazaeus, assembly GCA_959347395.1. Classification (NCBI taxonomy): domain Eukaryota; kingdom Metazoa; phylum Arthropoda; class Insecta; order Lepidoptera; family Nymphalidae; genus Mechanitis; species Mechanitis mazaeus. The sequence goes on from OY365747.1 coordinate 18,549,536, forward strand.
TTCTTAAAAAAATTTATATAGTTAGTATTTGGGGAAAAAGATATTTCTATATATCAATCGATGCGGAATTGTATACTGAATCAAAAAAACCAACACTCATGCCGATCCAACATTTTCCCTCTACAGCACTAACTAACATAACTTCTAAGTTATGAGGCAAAAATTAAAAATAATCTTAAGTTTCTTAAACACTAATATTTTGCAATACTAGTAATAATTTTAAAGAAGTTCAACAATAATTATTATTTGCCTATAAATCTATTGACTTATTAGTAATTAAGATACTATAAAACCTATTGTAAAGAAGTAACAATATAACGTAAAGATTTGATGATTCGAAATTATTTTTTCATATTTCGTCATATTTATTATAGCTACATGTTTGGAGAAAAGTTTTTTGTTTCAATATACATAATCCCTCATGGCAATGAGATATAAATATATGAATTAATTAGCATTTCAATATTATTTATATTGAATACGCATCTCAAGAGCCTGTGTGTATTCTCAATGACAGTTATTGTTTTCAGATGCAACATAAACAGCGTAAGATCAATTTCATTCCCAGAACAATCAATTGAATCCACTTATTTTTATTGAACAATGGAAGTTTGCTTTAAGAGAAAATTTTATAAAAAGTATACATAGTTTGTGATATATTTAGCTAATAACAGTGTAGTATTTTCTTAGATTTTCACGAGTACACATATCAAATAAAACTATTTTTACGGATTAATAATTATAAATTTTTTAATTGTCCACTTGTGACAGTGACAGACACTTACATCTCGTCTACCCGTGAACACGATTACTGCAAAGTATTCGAAACGTCGGGTTAAAATAAAAAATGTAACCAAATACGCGAGTTTTAATCCGTCAAAATAGTTTTATTTGTAATAACAGTGTTTTTAGTTATTTTAGTTTTCTTTAATATTTTACTATACTTAGGATGGAAAAATTAATTTTATGCATCTTTAAGTAGAGAAAAAATAAACGTTTTTTTTTTAATTTATATTGTTTCAAAACATGCTTTCTTGGTTATATTAAGTATTATATAATTGATCCCTTTCTGTTTATTAAGAAGTGGAGACTTTTTTGGCATAATGTCTAAGTTAACTGATTAAATTATTTGTTTGATATTATATGCTGTTTGTTTTTTCATATAAATAAAATATTAAATAAAAATTTTCCTATAACTTTTTAATGTTTCGTAATTTTATGTACTTTAATGTCATGAATTCCCGCCACCATTTTGTTTTAGGAGTTAACTTGAAGTTACGCGTTTACGTATAAAAATATAGTCAGTCGCCCCACAGCTTTGCTGTTTGAACTGGTTAAGTGGCTGTGACGTCGCATTACTGATTGTACAGTCTAGAGTCTAGACTTAGGGACAAATTTGAAAGTACATTATTTACATCTTGGAACGATATTTGGAAAGAAAATTTTATGATTGAGGTTTTATTTATACAAACTTTGTTAGCCAAATTGCAGACAAACTCGTAGATAAATATAATAGAAATGATGAATAGGATGCTGTTTTTTTTAATAAACTAAGTGTATAATAATATTTTTTTTTAAATATTAAAAATATGTTTATTTTATTTCCACAAAAAAAAAAATGTACTTTTCATGTCTGACGACTTAATTTATTTATTATTATAATATTAAATCGTACATTTTGGATTCGAATTCAATTATTTAGTTATATTAATACAAATTAGTACTCATACTCAAAACTATCACTATTTACAAGGAACCGTAGCCTAAAAAGACTTTCTTTGATATTTTTAATCATGAAAGAACCAATTTGTCCATGATTTTATATCTTCCTTTTCCTCTCGGGGTTTAATTCCACCCTGACCCACACACTTGAACGCGCCTTGCATACTGGAGTACATGCCAAGAATGCATTAGCGGCAATATATATTCTGAGGCAGTACACTTAAAGTTCAATTTCAAATATGTATTGTAAATCGAAGTTTTTTTATGAAAAGCTAAAAAAGAACCCGGTCTAAACGTTTCGTTGAAAATCATTTCCCTTGTGTTTGTGAAACTTACAAGAGCGAATACGAAAAGTTTAATCCGTATGTAGAATATTATATTAAGGGTTAAGTATATTCATATATAATAAGATTCCACAAGATATCTTAGACCTTCCCTTTCTCAGATTTAAATCTAAAATTAAAAGTATATCATTCAATTAATCTTATTTCAGCATTCAAGAGTATTTAATCGATCAAAATGTGTGGAACTTGGTTTTGTTGAGTCGTTTGCAGGGTTGTTATTATGATTATGATGTACACGCCAACATTGTTAAATTTTGTTTAAAAAGAGCAACTGTTAAGTTTCTGGCCAGTTCTTCTCAGCAGAGCAGCATTCCCAGCTGATGGTAGCTTACTCACGAACTTATTACACATATATTTTTATACTTTGATAATTGATGATTCAAAAGTGCATGTAAATGCCTATTTGAATAAAAATATTTTGATATTGAATTTGAATTTTACAGAGAATAAAAATATCATAATACTGAAAAATAACATGTTATTTTGTGTATAAAATCTTATCTATAAAGATAAAAAAGATTGATCATCACTCAACAGAATCAATGTTAGACTTATATTAACATATGAGATAAAAATAAAAGTTCCATAAAAATAATGCTCAAAATATATTTTTTTCAAACTTCATTGTAAAGCTTATAATTATAGTATCGAAATAATATTTTAACCGCGGTGGTTACACAATGTTGCAAATTACGGTTACATCATTTCTCAAGATAATTAAAACATGACAAATCTTTGGGAATTAAACGTAAACAATAAACGCAGTTACCAACTTATTAAAAGTGTGTACGGCGTTCTATTGTTCTTTAAAGTCAAAGGTTTACATCTCTGGTCGTCTGTCTGGTTTCCATGGGAACGAACTATGAATAGACGCGAAAGTAAACTTGGCCAAGGGCGGTTATGTAATGCGTGTCTTGTCTTGTATTGATTGTTGTGACTTACAATTATTATCTGTGGTTTTTTTATAGCAAAACAGAAGTCATCTGGTAATTGTCACTTCCAGTAGCACATTTTACCTTTAAGGAACCGAGCGACATAAAGGTAAGAAAAGAGAGATCGATTGGTTTGTCAAATTTATAACTCAACACACATATTGCATTTTTTATGTGATGACAGATTTGTCAAATTTGGTTTTACACTTTTTCTTAAATTAAAAGCAAATCATGTTATGTTAGTTGTACGGTGTTTACAAGATGTTCAAAAAATTAATTTTAACAGATGTAATATCCTTGTTGAAAATCTAACATGTCTTCCACCTACTCTGTGGCCTATGTTGATTTTAAAAATATGACTGGAAAACTACGATCTGTTCACCTCACTTTCGTAAAGTACATTTACAGTACAAGTACAGAAGAAGAGTAAAAAGCTCATTTTAACATAACTATTAACTTTATTAAAAGAATATGTATTCGAAATATGAATAATTATTCTCCGTCCATGTTAAAATTTATCGATTTGCGTCCCATTTATAAAATCGGTGTGATAGCTAAAATATTTTTTACTATAATATGTGCTTTAATACAAACAGTTAAATATTTCTCAAATAATAAATTTTATAAATCAACGTCATCTGTTGGTCTTTATATGATTCTTTAAGTGCTGGACGTTTTCAAGTAGTGTTAAAAGTGTGATGTTTAAATTATTTAAAGCGCCATCTATGATTGAATACGCAAATGTAAACGCTTCTTTTTACATGTCACTTCATAAAGATTCTGGGTACTTTGGCAGAAAGACGCTAGATGTCACTAACACAAAATTATTTAAATTCATCTTAAATGCTTCTTCTTTCAAGGCACTAATTACAAAATATAAAAATAAAATAGTTTTTTAGAATATAAAATATGAACATCGTTGTGGTGTTAAATATATAATTTGAAATAAATATAATTTTGCAGGTTTATAGCTATAACGTTTCATAAATGCAATATGTGACTTTTAAATAAAAGAAGACTAAATTAAATATATAAAACGAATTCTGAATAGAATTTGAATTTATAAAACGATTTTTGAATAGAAACATTAAATGCCAAGGTTTCATACTTTTAATGATTCTCTGAAATAGACTCGTTAAAATTAGAAACGAATAAGTTGGTAGCGGTGTAGATTACATTCGTTACGGATTACATTCGTTACGGCAGCGACAGTTTAGTCCTTTTTGTGTATTTAATTTATCCAATACTTCAGAGGAAATATATTACGTAAATGTTTTATCGGATTTAATAGTATTCCATAATTTTATAGAGCGAAAGTTAATATAATAATACCATTTTATCATCTATATATTCTTACAAAATAAGACGAAATTAGATATCAAAAAATAAATTAAGATATTAATAATTAAATACATGTATATTAAAAACTTTTAAATATATCCCATACTTGTCATATATTCAAATGGATTTCATATGAATTATTATGTGTAATATAAATATTGACATACAATTTTTAAGAAGTATATTTTGTTTGAACGCTTTCTTTAAACGAAATTTACTAAAAAAATAATCGCTTTAAATTAAAAAAAAAAATTATAATGTATGTATTCATCTGAATAACTTATTTAAAAAGCATTATAAATACTAAAGATATTACATTATTTTGTCTAAGATTGATGATGCTGTAAGATAGTTTTATTTTTTTTTCATACTTTTGATTGTTTAATTCTAGCCGTTTATTTAATAGCTGCTGCCCGTAACTTCGTTTGTTTCCCCATCAAAACTCTTTTGTTACAGTTATATAGTATGATTAATATATAGTATGAATATAGATTTCGGTAGTATTGTTTTCATGGATAATATCCGTTTCTAACAGTAAAATTATTTCAAAATCAAAGCAATAATACTGAAGATTACCCCGAAAATATAAACTCACATCTTTATATGTTATAGGGGGTAAACAATATTCTAATGGAGAAAAAATTTTTTTAAAATGATTTAGTAGTTTATGAGTATATTTCTAACAAACCATTCAAACTTTTCTTTTTTATAATAATAATGGAGATTGAATAAGAATAGTATTTTCTTAGATTTTCACGAGTACACATTTGAAGTAAAACTATTTTTATGGATTAAAACTCGCGTATAATTTGGTTACGAGGTGAGGATGATCAGGGGGTACCGTATGGTGTCCTTCACAGCGGCTACACTCTTGGCGAGCGATCCGCCCTGGGAGCTACAGGCGGAGGTGCTCGCAGCCGCGTACCAGCACCGGGCAGAAGCCGTGGCCACGGGGGTAAGGCCCGAGGCGGCTCGTCACACCTTGGCGGAGTGCGCCGCCTGGGACCACCAGCGCACTGAGCTGGTGGTCCCAACACGATTACTGCAAAGTATTCAAAACGTCGGGTTAAAATGAAAAATGTAACCGAATTATACGCGAGTTTTTATCCGTAAAAATAGTTTTATTTTGAATAAGAATAATCTAGTAAAAAGGGGGATGAGCCTTATACCTTATCTTAATGTATTATAATTAAACGTAACTGAGTAAGTTATATTTATTTTTGTCACCTCAAAGTAAGAAACGTGGCAAGTACGTGAAAGTACTCGTAGTGCCACGCCTTGGATTAAATATTTAATGTAAAATGTGACTCATAATACAAGTTATAACACTAGAAAGCTTTTATCTTATATCTCCTGCTTTAAATCGTTAAATATATTTTGAGCTCCCTTGGATATTTTAATATATTATACAAAGTTGTTATAGTGTTAGAGGAATATCAATCTAAGAATCTAGGTCAGAATAAAAATTCTACTGACAACAATTGAAAACATTTTTACGTAGAATTTTCTAATGGCTGGTTGAGTCAGGTTTTTATTTAGATTTGCCGCAGTTTATTTCAATGCAAGTGGAGACGAGAAGTTGATTAAAGAGCTGCTCGGCTCTAAAAGGCAGACTTAACGTATTTGAAGTATTTTGGGTGAACAGATGACGGATTTTGGGCTTAAAATAAAATGCTTTGTGTTTGAAAATCTTAAATATTTATCTTCGGAGTTTTTTTAAACTATTTTTTATATTTTGGTATTGTCTTTATTCCGGATATCCGTAATTATAAACCCATTTCAATCTTACAAACTTTAACGCGAATAAATAATGGGATCATAAAATAATTTTAAAACATTAATAGTAAAGTAGAATTTAGAAGAATAACAACTATGTGTATTAAACTTTTGTCAGACGACTGATTTCAATTGTTTCACTTAGTTTAAGCGGTTATTAGAACATTTTACTAGCAATTTTGTATTGATCTAGAAATAACACAAGTCAAGAAAAATGCATTGTTTTTAGAAAAAAGCTAAAGTTTATTTGTAGGTTATTCACTTATATTTAATTTAAAACATTTTAATGAAGTTAACAAACGTTCCCTTTTTGCAAAAACTTTTGTGAAAAAATAATAAGCATTTGCGCGTAAGAAATAAGTTACTTATTCTTATAGAACATACAGAATGATATTTTATATTTATCAAACACTACGTTTAGTCTGTGAAAAAATATTATTATTATAAATTTTTACTACTTTAAAAAATAATTATCATTTAGACGTTTCCTTTTCGTAATTCGTAAAAAATATAAAAACAAGTATACTCTTAAAAAACATACAACCCCAATACATTGCGTTTTTTTACGATATAGTAAGTAGAAAATTTTAAAATATTATAAGTTAAAATAAACTTCGTAATATAAAGAGATTCAGCAAATTAAGCTATAGCAGAGCCAATTAACTAAATTGTATTTATTCTGAAAGATGCATTAGCAATTGTAATTCAAAAGACTCCTGATTTTAAAGCCGGAAATAAATAATGTACGAGAGAGAAATACAACAATCCTATTACTATCAATTAGAAAAGATAACAGGGCCGTTGAATTATCAGTTGTATTTACTTAAAGATTAAAGATTTCTACAATTTTATTCGCAATTATTTATTGTCTTTAAAAACAAAAAATAAACAGTTTTTTCCTTGTCTTTAAAACAGGTCTTTTGCAGTTAAAGCGAAGAATCCAATTTGTTCATAGCGTTAATGTATAGCCACTAACTTTTCAACTGAAGTAATGTACTAAAATTATTTGAATATTAAGAGGTTTTACTTTAATAAACTTCACAAGAAGAGATTAGTTTGATCTACTAACTTCGTTTTTTCATCTATTCAAAGGTATGACATTATATTACTGTTTCATATATATATTTTACATAATATTTCTTAACTGTACAGTGTACAGTTATTATTTAATAATTCATAATAATTGTTTCAAATACTTATATGATAATGAATATTTAACTACTGAAGTGTTTCAATGTAATTGACTGGCGAGAATTCTCAGATCAAGCTATAGTTTTTAAATGATCGTGGTTGTTCACCATTTTTTTAAGCAGCAAAAAGTTAAAATCCTACACATATTCACAGGTATGAATAAATGTTTGTGTGTATGATATTCATCTTAATTCACTTTGAAGCGACGCCACGTATCCAGAAATGTATTTGCCCAACGCCACGGGGTAAAAGTATATTTTATTTTCATATCATACAAATTTTAAGTAAAAGAATGATATTGTAAATTCATAAATTTAAGAGATTTTTATAATTTTTATATTGATATATGTTAATAGATATGGATTATTTATATAGAATTATATAATATATGGAAAACACATATTTAAATATCTAAGTCGAGCTCAAATCGATTGTAATTGTCCATACATATTAAATTTGTAACGAGGCGAAATAAGTGCGTTAAGTATACAAAAAGGAAATATACATTCATCTTCGCGTTCAGTGCATGCTGCATATATACTACAGACACTGAATATCTGTTTATATTTTGATTAAACTTAATATACACGTTGAAATATAACGAATTTACATAATTATAATAACGAATTAAAATACAATAAATTAGTATAAAGACATAATAAATTTTAAATGTTTTTATACATCTATCTCGATTAAAGCTTACACTTCTTGGTAAATTGCAATTATTCTTCTCTAAGTTATATGCAGTATATTGTTGAAGTAAATGCAGTACCTACATTTAAATCTAAGCTATATCTGCATTTATTTCTAGTGCACTTAGTTATTAAATGAACACGAGTCAGGTTAGTATGACTTTCTGATCTTTGTTACAATTAAATGAAATACGAGCTTTGTAAAAAAAGAGTTTCTTATAACAAATAATTTACTAGTTTTATTTGTTTTTTTTTTGTTTTATCAATAAGTGTCCCAAAGATTATTGATTTCATGTTTTTAATATTCATTTAATGAAGGCTTACTTTGACTGTGTTGTCGATTTTATTGTTTTAATAATTGTTATTATATAATTCCACACTTATGTAATATTTTACGTATAAATTTATATAATAATATATTTCATTAGTCTCATGATTTATATGCCTGTATTTAAATCTCTTCTGAAATTTATATAATTTTATATAAACTTCCTATTAAAAACATAATTGACTGTCATGTTTATAAAATGTTATAGTGGTAATAATTAAAAGTATTTTGTTTCTATGATATTTTTGTATGTTCAACTTTATAAAAGTTCGTATGATCAAATAAAAATTTTTATATTTACAAGTAAAATAAAAAATATTTATAAATTATATTTAGCTCTCGTGAAATAACCCTGAAATATAACAGGACAAATGAAAACATTTCTGAAATATATCCGTCGAGTGTCAGTTCTAACGCTCAGATCTTCAGTAACAAAGTATTTACAAGTATGATACTGGTGACATGTTAGTGTGATGAGGGTGTTTCTCTTTCTACCAACAACAAAGTTTTATTGTATCTGATTAGCATACATACATAGCGACTGATTTTATAAACTTATTATATTCCGTCCTCGTGGTTCTATATTTTATTTATTTATTTATTTAATTCTTATTGCACAAAATACAACAAATGCACAAAAGGCGGGCTTAATGCTACAGAAAAATTCTCTACCAGCCAAACTTACGACGTACAGGAGAGATTGTTGGTAGGCCTGCAAATAAAAAAAAAAAAAAATTAAATTAAAAATAAAAATAAGTAGTATATAAATAACCTTACCGTTTTTAATATCATAATAGTAAATAAAAAGTCATATATAAAATAGTATAAAATGATAAAATATTACTCTAAGTTTCTATTATTCAGTGTACCACCTAATTGCCTTACGAACAATTTTCTCAAAGTTAAGGGTAGTTGGAAGATATCTCTCTGTAGGGATAAGCTATCCTATGTACATATTGTTAAATTAAAATGTCTTTGTAAACTTAAGGTACATAAATAAATAAATAAAAATAAATAAAAATAAAATAGTAAAACATGAAAAACTTAATAATCACAACGTTATGGAAAATTATTAATCTTAAAGATTTTTTTTAATTATCACATTTTCATTGTTTAGGTACCAGATAAAATATTAATAAAAAAAAAAATTAGGGAATTATTATATTCACAGATCAAACCATCAATCACAACCCACACTTGCAGAGCTTCCGCACGAAAACGAGTCATAGCCATCAAATGGATCAAATGACACTAATGGCCTAATTTGTAACAACGGATACATAAAAATATCCTTAGTTCTCAATATCAGAGCAATTGGCTATTAAATAGACAAAAAAGCAGAGTTATGATTAGAAAATTCGTACCCAAATAAAGGTTTTATTTAAACCTACCCTTAATATAACTTTAGAGCAATTAACTACTAATAGACAAAGCAGATTTACTTCTTATGATGTGACTTTGACAATTCTTACCCTTGGGTAAGTAGTAATGTATACAAGCCGTTATTTGTAAGGGCTTGTATACATTTCAAATACCTCCCTTCAGTACTTCTTTTCGCTCGTAATCTCCTCTTGATGCAGTTAATTCTTTGTTGCTAACACGGCCTCTCCTGACTAGAGGATGTTCTCGTTCTCATTGTTTGAAGCTCAGGAGCTTATGATGAACTGGAAGTTACTGGCATAGGCTCAGGTGCTAAATTGCTCTTAAATAGCTCAGATAAGCTCAGAATTTGCATCTGAAAAATATAAACAATGTCTGGTACTAATAAATGAAATATTTCTTTACTTTCATATATGTTTGGTTAACGGAAAACAAATTACTGATTAAATATTTTGGTATCAAACCAATTAAATAATCAATTTGCTCGATAATCAAAATATTTGTGTTAATAACGAAATGTTAAAATATTTGTAAACTTTATAGAAGATGTACACTTCAAAAAAAGTCCAGACACAGAGTCTCATAGTGCACAATTCCATTTCTTGAAAACAATTAAAAGCACGCCTCATTACCGTATCCTAATTAATTTGATTAGATTTCATATTATCGGATAATTTTCTGCTTCATCTTATCCATAATGGACAAGTTCACTGATATATAATAATATCATGATATGCATCTGTCGCATGAAGTGACTTTTTAAAAATAAACATCAAATTTTGTTGTATGGATATGTTTATGAATGTTTCTGCACTCACTCCCTGCAGTGTATTGTAATAGTTGCAAGATCGTATGATGCTTTTACCTTCTTGTATATATCCAAGTGAGTTTTGTAAGGTAAGACACATGCATAATAGTAATAATAATAAGTGGAGGCAATGCTTTGATCATTGCCGTTAGTAGTTTTATATATTGTTGTTAAGTACAGTACTACTTTTATGTGTAAATTAGATAAGTTTTACTATCTCTGTCCCTATTTTTAACCCACTCGATTCCATGAGCGTAAACTCCCATGTGTTTGAAATGAAAGAAACATAATCTGGTAAGATAAGAAGATATTGCTCTTATTTTATACACATCGAAGCTTATAATTGCACGATCTAATGACATCTGATGACGATGAAAGACTCGGTACACCGGTCTAAGAAGAACAAAACAAATAACTCAGCAGAATATTTCTTATTGGCAATCATAATTTCCAGAACGTAACATCTATTAACAATTTTCGAAGAAGCAGTATTTATACCAATAATAAATTTGTATTTTATTTTGCGTATAATGTTTTTTATAATTATTTAGAATTTTAACTTATTTAATTTAATAAAGAATGAATATAATTAAATAAGTACAAACTATACAACCGAACTATATGTTAATACGGTGTCGTATGAGATAGATACAGCTACAGTCAATTAACTGGCGATGAAATATGCAAATAGGATTGTCTTTTTGCTTTGTGTGTTGAGGCCGCTTTTGATGCTTTGTTATATTTATGTTTATGAATCACAATTGTTCATACAATCATACAATATTGCTAAGGTATAAAAAATTATGAGCTGTACGGATACAGAGTATTAGTAGATGTTATGGTTACTCTTAACAACTTAGAGATATGAAGTAAGTGATAATTATTTAAGACATATAAAAGAATATATTACATTATAAAAAATTACATATGAAATAACACAAATTATTTCTAGAAATAAACTAATAATGTTTTATTTCAATATATATCAGTTTGGTTACGGATCATATTTATGCAGCGCCATGTTGACTTTATGGTTTGTCAGACAATTTTAATAATTATGATAAAAGGCTATTTTATTGAAATAATATAATATTTTCGCAATTCATTATGCATTAACAAACAAAAATAATATTTTATTTACGCACAATGTTTTATAATTTTCATATCTCGCAAAGCTTTTTTTTCTTACCGTGTAATATAAGTGGGAGATTACTAGTTTCATTGATATATATTATGATCACGTGGTCGTCTCCTACTATGCCGGGTAGTTATTTATTAGTCATTAGTCATTCATATAAAGAGTTAAAGCGCCCTGTTGACAGATCAGTAGTTATACTACTGTGCATTCCAAAAACAATCTCAGACAGGTATTATTATTTATAATTGATTTGTTGTATATTGTATTTTTTATATTCGTGCTTATAGCTATGGGCGTGTGTGTTATGAATTAAGTACATAATGAATGACTATTGTTATAGCATTACAGCAATTTAATAAAAAGGTGTGATTTTAATTCAAACTATATGGCACCACCATTGACAATTTTTAAATTCCAATACACATATTTATATAAATATAAATAAATATATGTTGGAGTGGCATAACATATACTTCCTTGGCCTTGCGAAATGCAAAGTTTACGACGTGCGTCCGCTTGGCGGCGCCACAGTCACATACAAACGTAGCGTCGGACCCGACTCACTGGCGCGAAGACAGCCATTGCTCTGTGAAGCCGGGCGCAGGATCGCTTATCTGGTTATTAGGTATTCCTTTTAGCTTTATTTTAATTCTCTAATCTTTGAAGTTGTTTCTATTTATTTATCTTTGATTTGTCATTTAACCCAAATAAAGTTTATACAATTTCTATGCATTTATATCTTTTAATATGCAATGGTTGAGGCGTAGTATTTCGTGGCAGGAATGAATCTCGGTCTCCTTAGAACATCTGAAGTGGCATAAGAGCTTATGACTGAATTTGTATTGTAGATGCTGAACCAATAACAGTAATGAAATAAAGATATAACGGATGAGTAACTTTATTCTATTGATGCCTGAATTACTGTGGCGGTGTATTTATAAAAAAGATGTGGGTAAAGTATGGCCTTGATGCCGACATTGATATTAGCTGAAGAATTATTTAGGATTATTTGAAAAATGTTATAAAGGTAATGATTTATTATTATTAATATCATGAAATATAAGTTATTTGTTTACTTATTCTATTAATGAATTTAATAAATAAACGGTTAGCAGGCGTTTAATTGACGTACTTATAACATTTGCGAATTAATAATTACTACTACATGTCACTAAACGATTATATATTTTATCAGCTTTTACTAGTGTACCAAAATTGTTTAGTAGTAGTTGTATGTTATATGATATATATATTAAAGTATATACCTATTTACCGCAAGTTACACGAACTAATAGCTATTAGCAACAATTATAAGTACGAAAGAAAAATTAAATAATATAAACTTTTTATTTCTTATATATTTATAAAATACAAACATGTAAACAATAAAAAGTTAACAAAGTGAAAATGAGTTTTTTGGAAAATATTACAGTAATACTTATATTATAATCATAAATTTAAAAAAATATATAGTTTCGAAAAGAGGTGAGGCATCAAAATTTAGAAATCTAGTACAATTATTCTCTCTCGTTCAATGAGATAGAGTTCTAACACATTTCTAAGTAATATAAACACGCTTTTATAATATTAGCACAACTCAGAGGCAGTGTTCCAGAAGATACGCTTTATAATTATTACAGGCATTGTTCAGAACTACAATTACGGGGCTATAGGTCCGTTTCAGTACTGCACTGTGCATTGTTTAGAGTTATAATAATTTTAATGTTAACATATGTTCTATGAATAATATTATATTTTTTATTATTTATATACTTTATTGTACATCACAAGAAAAGAAATTAATGCATAAAGAATAATGAAAAATAAATTAGGAAAATACAAAAGGCGGTCTTATCGCTAGTCGGCGACTTCTTCCAGACAACCTTAGGGTTCGAAAATTTATTAACTAGTTTAGAAAAAGTTTGTAGATGAAAAAAATTAAAATAATAATTTATATAATATATATATATTGTAAAAATAGTGTAAAAATGAACAATATATTTTTAAATATTACGACCATTCAACCAAGCATAAATATTGCAAGTAATAAAAATATCTACTTTGTGGATGCAAAGCTTGGAAATTAAACATAATTTTCATAATTTTGTTATTGTATTCGTATATATATATACGCGCCTCAATATATATATATATTTATTGAGGCGCGATGTTTTATTTAGTTTCTTAGATTTAAGTTCAATTTCCTGTAACGTGTTAATATTACATAAATTTATCATTTATATATAAGAGACATCAGAGATCAGATCAGAGATTTGAAGTACTCTCGTGATGTACTGACCACTCTTTGTTAAGAATAACTTAAAATAATTCACTACTCATTACTGTACTTTATGATAATTAATTATTATTAATGAATTATGTCGTATCAAGGCGGTATTGGATATTGGACAGCTGTTGACAAAATTCGCGAACATAACATGTCCACAATGTTATATATTAATGCAGGAAGCGATTTCGTTGGCACACTGTAGCTCGAGAAACACTAAAGGGAAAAATATCGTTGATGGCTCAAATCAAAGGTCTCATTATGCTACACTGCTGAAAAATAGTGACAACTCTCAAATCTCATTAGCCTAATTGCAGTAATTAGTCAAAAAATTAATTTTTCCCATAGACTTTGCATGGGGAAATTTTGCGCGCGCTTTCAAATTTTTTGTATTATCTATTGTGACTAGCTGGTCTTAGCATACTAGTGTTTCTGAATGTACCACGCTATTCATAAATATAATTAAATGACATCTGTTTGTAAAAGAAAAAGATGTGGTCTTCCATGTTGTGTCTGTACGAAAACAGTAATCAAAACAGTCAAGAAAATAATTCGAAGTAATCCTGTTCGGAAGTGCAAGATTTTATCGCGTTTTTGCGCGAAATTATGCGCGCGCTTTTTTAGTTCTTTTGAAACATAGAATAATTTATCGACATTGACAACACTCAAATCTACGACCTTTGGGAAATCCTCTCGTGTTATTATAAGTACATTCTGTAACTAAACTTTGTAGTTAATGTAGTTAACAGAAACGCTTATCTTTTTTTTAAACAATTTTTACTTTACTGTACTTTTTTAAATTTAGATATACTTTTAATTATAAATAATACATCATAATATAAGAAGATATTTTAAACAAAATCGTAAACATATTTCTTAAAACTGGGTTTGAAATAATTGTTATAATCTTCATATTTCGAAGATATATCATGTCTTTGAAAAAAGTCTATGATTTCTTTATTGGGTGCGTCCTAAAATAATAAACGATAACCATGTGCAGCATTACTGTTTATTTATTATGTATTTTCTAATTAATGAATTAAATAATGCTTTTATGGTTGTGGTTTTCTTGCTTATTTTGAGAATACTATAGAAAATTGGTTTCGGACAACCAAGAGACGGCTGCCGTGCCTTTAATCCGTCCGTCATTCAACAGTGATTCGGATATTATACTAAAACCCTTTGTAAGCCGGACCGGTGCAAAGTCCGAAATATCAGCGTAACATAAAAGTTACATAGTAAACTACAAAGAGAGTTCTCTGATAACGGTCATAAATGCGAGTGAAAAATTAAAAATGTAATGAAATGAAATTATTACAACAGTAATAGAATAATTACAAAAAACGACAGTGAGACGGTTATATTATGAAGAACATGTTCTATTACTGTACAGTAATGAGATAGCTTAAACTCTTTTATGTAGGTAAGGACTTTCTTCTGAAATATTTGATATTATTATACATAAATAATAATTAGAAGAAAACACAAGTAGTGTATTAAACTCTATTCACCTGCAGCAATGTACGAAATTCAGATATTTTAAAACTGACTACGGTCGAGCCGCTGTTTAATCAACTTTTCTCTATTGACTTCAGTTTCCGCCTGCATTGAAACTTCATGCGGGCTACGGAAAATCAAAATAAGACCACGAATCAAACCAACCATTAGAAAAGTCCGCGTAGAAATGTTCCAAATTTCTGTGAAGAATTTCTATTCTGAACTCGATTGCTATATTGATATTCTTAAACTATAAGAACTTTGTAATCCAAATATCTTAAAATATCTCAAGAGAACTCGAAATATATTTTAAAATATGATCTCTACTGAAACTATTATCATAAATAATATTTTCAGCACTTTGTAAGCTGTACACGATTTAAGTAATATATGAATAAAAGCTCTCTGTTATAACTTATACTATGAGTCACATTTTACATTAAATATTTAATCCAAAGCGTGGCACTACGAGTACTTTCACGTGTTTATAATTTTATTTAAAAGGAACAAAAGGAAGTAAAACTTTCCGAGTTAGACAAGGTACTAAATTAAAGCATGACATATATACATTATACTCTGTATGATTTTGTTTTTTAATAATTGATTAGAATTACAAAAGAAGTAACATGAAATATTAAAAAAAAAGAATTTGTCGAATTGTGTCGTATTATGTCAAATGCGATTTTTTAAGCAACTGGATTGTGTTTGTAAACTTAGATTTATATGAAACAAAACCAGTACACCGTATTTCCGCTAGATGGCGTTTTAATTTTTTATTACATCTTTTTTTTCTTGCAACAGAAGTTACAATTTTTTCTTGCAATATATTTGCAACATGTTTGAGTCCAATTCAAATTTGATTTGATATCTTGACACATTATTATAGATATGATTAAGATGTAAGACAGTGGTTGAAGCCAATTGGTTCCAACACATGCAATGCGAGGAGAAACTCATTCTTGTTTCAATTATTTAACTGCATCTTTATTAATACCATTTAAAGGGACCAAAATATGAAAGAATAAAAGCGAAATTTATTTGCTTTTTAAACTTACTTTTTTCCAGTTTAATTATAAATCTTCAGTTTACTAACACCTATTTTTAAAGTAAAAGATCGAACTTGCTCGTAGCTAATAATACATAATATGTAGTCATTACGCTATCTTGAGAACAGCTAAAGAGATTGAGTGCAATTTATTATGCTATTATTTGAATATTAAGAGGTTTAACTTTCACGAGAATACTAAACTTAGTTTCCGTCTATCTATTTGTAGAAGCTAAGCTTTAAAAGTATTAGAAAATGACGACGTTTTTATTTTTTGATAATAACCATTTTAAATTAAAAAGTTGAAAATTTTTAAATCGTAATTATTATTATAATTTTTTTTTTATTTGTATAATATTCGAATATTGCAATCTTTCTAAGTGACTTAGAAGAAATCTTTGTATAGGCTTATTTTTTGGAATGAATACACCGATTCTTTATGAACTAGTCAAGTGTCAACTAGTTCAACTGTCAACTGTCAACTGTCAACAAGTGTCAACTGTCAACAACATCACTAACAATAATAACCTAGCTCCCTAACAGTAAAACGAGTACGAGTATTGTGCTTTTTATTTAGATGATTACATAATAAATTTTTTCAAAATTTTATTCGATTAATTACATTATTATGGATATAAGGATAAAATTCTTATTTATTATCTAAAATGAGTGTATTAAATGATTACTTTTACACCAAATTCAAAAGCAACATTGAACCTCGTATCTTTCAAGTAGTCATCAAAGTGATTAATGACATGTAGAACACTTTATGTCAGTCCGAGTCAGTGCCGAAGTCAGAATTAAATCTGGGCCTGCTATCGACTTTAAAGTCACTTCCTGTCGACTCGATGTCGATTTACGATTACGCAAAATCGACGTTAAACTAACGATGTGAAAGTTCTCATTCGGTGTTTTAAGTACTGTCAGCCAAATACGTTCTTTATGAAAGTATTGGAAAAATGTCTTATTGAAAATTATTAATAAAAACCTGAAAATTATTAAAGGTTAATGGAGATTACTAAAAATGTTGTATATTTATTTGGCTGTGTATTTATTAAAACCTTATTTACAAAACAAAGTAAATATATAGTAATCCTATCCTATATAAAGAAGCAATAACAGACAAAGCAGGAAGTGAGTACTCTGTACACAGTTGCCGGTATTAAATTAACTTCGAAGCAACACGTATCCAGAAATGTATTTGCACAGCGCCACGGGCTAAAAGTATTTTGTTTGATGTCAAAGAAATTTATACCATATTGCAACAAAAAAGAGATGAAATTGTGATCTGGTATTATATTTTCAAAAGAGTTTTATCTTTATTATTTGTCGCAACATATTTATTTTAAAATAACACTGAGTCCAACAAAAAAATATATGTATTTTGTCTTTTTATGTGTTTGTGGTTTCGCTCATAAAAAAAAAACATAAGATGGATTTTTATTTATATCAATATGATTACTGATTCTAGTAAATACTTTAAACAATCTCTCTTTTAAAATTACAAAAAAAGTTGAACTATCACAAATTATATTTACGTTTTATAAAATCCGTCAAACAACAAAGAAAACGCTTGTAATAGTCTAAGCCTTCACGAATTATTGTTAGTAAGAAACAACAAAATGAATATTATTATAATATAATTTTTCACTATCTCCTTAATAAACCTTGTTTCTTTAAGAGTTGTTTGGTACAAATTCTTACAAGATAAGGTTGTTTAAGTGAATAAAATAATCAATTATAAAATTTAGCAACGTTAGTATAGAGTAATATTTCCTATTGTTCAGTGAGATAGTATTTCCACAGACTAGCAAGGACTTTAATCACGCTGTTAGGATGTTACCACAACTCCCGAGCAACGCACCAGAAAATGCTCGGCGTAATTATAGCCATTGTTTGGGATCCTATTCAGAGGACAGCAGTGCAAGGTCTAGAATATAAATCAAAGATCCAAAGAAAGATCTATATGTTCAAGTTTGTAAGCAAAGATTTTCTCAATGTGAAAAACTACAAAAAGACTAGAAAAACTAGAAAAAGAGTTACAATGTGAAAATGAGCTACTAACTTTTCGCAGTTTAGCTTAGTTGATAAATATTATATTTCTATACTGTTTATATTTTGTTATGTTGGTTAAAAAATGAGTTTAAAGATAGGTCCCTTGCGTTGCTTGTTGTGTATTATGATGGCTCTATTTTAGAACATATAATTATTTTATATAATAGTTTTCTAAAAATGAGTCAGTAAGTCAGTCATAAAATTAATTTGTAAATCTAGGAAGTAGCAAATAAATAATATATTATACAATGGTACTGGACATGATCCTTCCATCTCATTTGTCCTCTTATATGCCTCTCCTCTTATATTATTTTAAAGTTTAGAGACATTTTTCTAAGTCGTGAGTCATAACATATGTTCTGAATATGATTGAAACATTAGATACTAAATAAGAAAATCATAGATAAATAAGAGAATGATTATACAATGCTATATACAATTTTCTTATATATTGTTATACCTATATTTTTGTCTTCTCATGTATTATTTTAAATTGAGAGGATATCAAAATTAAGAAAGTATAGAAATGTATTTAATTATTGAATTGCATACAGAGAGACAAGCAATTACACTAACAAAGTTTATTAAGTTAAAAGTGAATTTTATAAGTTCGCAACATTATGTTTGCGATTTTTTTTTATTTATCTACACAAACTATTTTACAAACAAATTGATTAATAATTAATCATAATAGAGAACGGCTAGTGTTTATTTAATGATTTTAATTGTGGCTATGGCGTAAAGTGAATCTTAACAAAGTGTGATCGAAACATCACGAGATTATTTCAAATTCAAATAACACTTGACAGGAGATTAAACTTAAATGTAAGAAAGTGAATAAAACATCGCGCGTTGTTATATCTATATAAAAATACACGTACGATATTAATAATATTTACCATATTAGGAACATAAATTATATTAATTAAAGCTTTCCGCAAAAGCAAACTTATCTTTATTATCCAAATTGAAAGATATTTTTTTTTATTACGAGCAATATTTGTTTTGGTGAAATTCAATTTAAGTTGATGTGATGTAATAAATAATATATAATACATTACATTTTTATATTATTATTGAAAAAATATTTTATTAGAAAATAAAAATATTAGAACTCTTGATAACGATGCTTAGTGTACATATACTATATATATATATATATATATATATATATATATATATATATATATATATATGTATATTATACTTATAGCAAGAATTATAAAGCGTATCTTCTGAAACACTGCTTATGAAATAAGGTAAGTAGATTACTTGGAAGCGCACTAGAAACTCTGTCTAACTTAGAAAATACATGTACCTTTTTTTTTTTTTTTTTTTTTTTTTTGTTCGTTGGAAAAATCCGTTACGGATACCCCGTCGGCCAAGAAGGTGATGGCCGGGGGGTTATGTGGGACTACCCGGCAGCATAGAGGACGCTGCCATTTTTAAGGCTACCCACTAAAAAACCAACGGTTGCCCTCATCGCCATAGTGGGACGTCACGGGATCGCGTTAACACTCACCGTGACGCCCCGGCGGTAACCCTCCATACGAAGGTGCTCCGAGCAACTTAGGGCACCCTCACGACGCAGGCCTATAGGACGTGAGAGAGGTCACCCTCCCCTCCCACCGAGGCACTGCAGACTAGGTAACGAAGCGGCGGGCGTAATCACGCATTCGTCTACCTAGTCTCCCACGACGGAGCGGATCAGCGGTAGAGGCAAGCTCCCTGATCCGCTCCGCGGCCTCCTTCGCGGCAATGATTTTCTCGCAGAAGGAGACCATGGCGACCCAAACGGTCTCACTGTCCAGCATCTTGGGTATGACACTAGACAGTGAAACCCTGCTATCAACCACGACGGCCAGCTCTTCACGCTGGCGGTCCCACGCCACACATTCCTCCAGAGTGTGACGAGCCAAATCCGTGGGCTCATCACAGTGGTGACAGCCAGGGGTCGCCTCTCTCCTTGGCACCCTGTTCAGATACTCGCCGAAGCAGCCGTGCCCCGAAAGCATCTGCACAAGGCGGAACGTCAGTGTCCCGTGCCGCCGGTCTATCCACTGCTCAAGGTGTGGTCGAATGGCCTCTACAGTGTACAAACCGGCTGCTGGGGACTCCAGCATGCGTCTCCACCGTTGGATCAGGGTCTTGTGTGCTCCGATCCTGATCCTTGCAGCATCAGGAGAAAATACATGTACCTACTAGAAACATGGTCTTCTTATTTGTATGTATGTAATGTATTTTATTAATTTTGATTGGGGTTGAATGCAATTTTAAACAATTTTTTTGAATGGAACGTTTTTTTTATTTATTTTTATTTATTTATTTATTGAGAAAACAACAGCAAATTAACAATCATATGATAAGTTTACAACATATACAAACATAAAGCCAATAACAGTTTTCTTCTGATTTTTATAATAGTAACTATACACTGATGGATGTTTATGGACCCGTTAAATAATAAACAGTCAACAATGGATATAAAAATAAAAAAAATAATAATAATAATAAATAAATTACAAACTAAGTTGAGAGACTAAAAAACTATTGATTTAAACAAACAAATGGAAAACCTTTGTGTATCAAAATGTATTGTAATATACTGTGTATGCACGCACAAGTAAGCGCGTGGTTATGTGTGTGTGTGTGTGTGTGTGTGTGTGTGTGTGTGTGTGTGTGTGTGTATGTGTGTGTGTGTGTGTATGTGTGTGTGCGTGTGTATGTGGCTGTGTGTGTGTGTTTGAGTTCTATATTAAATATTATGGGTGACAGGATTGAGATTTCATAATTTGTTGTTTGAAAACATGTTTAGATAAGTGGAAAGGATCAATGTGGGAGTATTTTTTATTGTATGTTAAGGGTATACGTGATGAGAACGAGTTAGAGGCGTAACGTGTGTGGACTAGGGTACATAAAAAAGATTATATTTCGCTATTCGTGTTCGTTTGAAAGGTACATTTATAAAGAGTCGCGACAACAGCTCCGGACAATCCACATCACTTGATAGAAGACCATGAAGGAATTTCATGTCAAGCAGTTCAAGCCGTCGCTTAATAAAGATATATGGTATTCATTGCAACTATTCTTATAGGATTTAATGGTTTTAAATGTCTTAAAGTTTAAATGTTTAATAAATTTTTCTTGAATTGCCTCTATACCGCTGATATATTTTGCATATTGAGGATTCCATATACAACTGCCATATTCCAAGGTGCTTCTTACTAATGTATTGTAAATTCTTATTAAACAAGTTATGTTTTTGAAAGGAACGCATACTCGCATTACAAATCCTAACATCTTATAGGCTTTTTGGTTGATAAAATTTATATGATCATTCATCAATAATTTACTATCAAATAATATACCTAAATCCTTAACAAGAGTACTTCTTCCTACAGGACAATTGTTTATTGTGTATGTATTATCGATAACTTTATCCTTACGACAAAATGTGATATGGCTGCACTTCTCAATATTCACATTGATTCAATTAATTTTGTAATACTGACTTAATCTATCTAGATCACTTTGAATCATTAAACAATCTTCGATCCTAGTTACTTTCATAAATATTTTTTTATCATCAGCGAACATCAGAAAATTAGAATATTTAAAACAGTGACCTATATCAAAAAGATAAATGTTATAAAGTAGTGGTCCTAAGTGTGATCCTTGTGGCACACCCGAAGATATATCAACATAATTATATCGAGATCCGCCGACTCTAACTGCTTGTTTTCTATTAGTAATATAAGACTTCATCCAACGAAATAAGTCTCCGCGTATTCCCAACGTATACAATTTCTGCATAAGAATGACGTGATCTACGCGATCAAATGCTTTTTCAAAATCAGTATATATCACGTCAACCTGTTCTCCCATATCCATGTTTTGTAAAATTTCATCAGTAAATATTGCCAAATTAGTAATAGTTGAACGTCTTTTCATAAAACCATGTTGATTATGTGGTATAACTCGTGTGAGAATAGGATGTATTTTGCAAAGTACAATTTTTTCCATAATTTTACCTAAAACATTCAAAATTGATATTGGACGATAATTGCAAATTTCAGATCTTGATCCCTTTTTATGCACAGGTACAATGTGAGCTTCCTTCCATTTCATGGGGAAAATTCCCTCTTTTATAGATTTGGTATATAAATGTAATAGAGGAATTGCCAATTCGTCAGCACAATTCTTTAAAAATATTGGTGGGATTTCGTCGCTACCGGAACCCTTTCGTATATCTAAGCAAGTTAATTGTTTTAGAATGTCAGCTTTTGTTAATTTAATACTTTCGAGATTCTCATCTGAAAAGGTAGATGTATCATACTTTTGATTTATGTAATTTGATGCAGCATCAACAAACACCCCTTTAAAGTACTCACTAAAACCTTCACAGATATTTATTTCATTACTATATGATTCATTCCCCAGATATAAAGTGTTAGGATAAGTACACTTCTTATTTCGTTTTGATCTAACATAATTGTGTAGCAGTTCAGGTGATTTTAGTAAAGCTTCTTGTGTGTTCCATATATAAGTATTATAGCATTTCATTTGTATTATTTTTTGTCTGTGCCTTAGTAGACTAAACTCCGCGTAATCTATGGGGTTATTGAATCTCTTCCACTTAGCGTGAATTTTGTCCTTTTCTTGTATTACTTTAATTAAGGCCTTAGAATACCAGACTGGATAATTATATTTTCCACCCGATAAAAATGTTGGTATAAAGTTATCTATTAATTTGTATAATATCTTGTAAAATGCGTCAAGAGATCCCTCGATAGATTTATTTAGAAAAATATTATTCCAGTCCATAAAAGCTAACTCCTTCTTTATAGTTACATAATCACCTTTGAAAAATTTTTGTTTAACAATTTTTTTGGGACAAGTTTCTTTTATCAATATTTCACAACCATCAATTTCTAGGGCAGGGTGATAAATATCTTCGCATAGAAGAGGGTTAGTAGATACAGAAATATTTAAATGTATGTTTGTGATTACCAAGTCCAATATATTTGAACTGCAATTGAGGTACTTGTTAAGCTGTAATAGCCCATGAAACTGTAGTGCATTTAAAAAGTTATCAGCGGTAGTTTAACTTCTTTTGTACCAATTCTCAATATAACTGGTTCCGGCGATGTCCATTGTATGTTGGGCATGTTAAAATCTCCTAAAAGAATAACATGATCATTGGGATGTGCTGTCATTACCTCACTAAGTGAGTCTTGGACTAAAGATATACGATACGAGTGCTGAAAGCCCCCAGGAACATAAGCCACTCCAAAATGCACTGCATGAACCTGTGAGCCATTAAAAACCTGAGGACCTATTGTAATCCAAATCATTTCGACACCTTCCCGTGAAAACTTTTTTTTTATTTGAGCTTGATAAATATTTTTAACGCATATCATGACTCCTCCGCCTATATTTTTGGTAGAAGATTTGCTATCTCTATCATATCTGAATACGTCATACCGAAGGTCAATGACTTCACAAGATAGAAAACTATCATTTAACCATGTTTCTGTAATAAAAATTAAATCAAAATTATTCAACAAAATACTTTGATAAAAATCATTTACTTTAGTGCGGAGACCACGAACATTTTGGTAATAAATATTAATTGAATGAGACATTTAGAAAGTTATATATATATATATATATATATATATATATGTATGTATATACATAGGTATGGATTACAACACTAACTTTCTAAATGAGCGAAAAATGAACATAATGAGCGAATTATACATTTTTAAACTATTTTCAATAAATCCTTCTCTGAGTTTATTGCCATTGCAGGGGTTACTTCGTTTTTTCGTACAAAGATGAAACAGTTTTTTGTCCATACGAATTTATATGCCTTTTCAAATGCAAGTTGTTTACATTTATTTAACAAAAACTTATTCTGTGGAGTGAGGTGATCATTAACAAAAATTCTCTTTGAGTCTCCCGTGATTCCAATGTCTTGGGTGGTGACACCTCGAGTTTTTTTTAAACCGGCTAGGATGCCATCCTTATGAGATCTATTCTTAAGTTTACAGACGATCACTCTAGGACGATCTTGGATAGTTTGTTTTGGTTTTATTCTGGTAATAAATTCAATGTCCTGTTCATGAAGATGAATACCAACATGCCTAGCAATATTCGTGACTATGTCACACAAAGCTTCATTTCTTAATTCCGGGACTCCTACTATTTCAATATTCTGTTGCCGCACCCATAGTTGTTGTTTAGAATATTGACAGGTCAGTTCGCTCAGGCCTTCTTCTAACTTCAACAGTTTTACTTTAAGAATTTTGCTATCTTCAAGTAAATTATCATGTTCTGTTTGTAATTTAGTGTGAGAAATTGCTAAATTTTGAAGTTCATTTGTGAGCATTGATATATTATTTTTAATTTCTAACATAACTGTTTGTTTCAATTCAGAAATAATAGAATTTTTCATTTATGTAAGTTTTTTATCTAAGATAACTTCAAAATTATCCAAGACATTATTTTCTTTAACTGATTACGACCTAGGAGATGTAGTATTTGATGTTTTTTCCATACATCTAGGACATTTATAGGATTCCTTGTGTTTAGCTGTCATCCTTTTAAAGCTGACATCACTAATTTTTAAACAAGTGTAGTGGAAAGTTTCCAAGCAAGCGGCACAGCTGAATTCATCTTTTTTTAATATATTAGCATCACACACACGGCATTTCGACGACATTTTTTTTTATTATTTTTTTTTATTTTGGTATTTGTAGTGATACTTATACTAATTGTATACACAAAACTAGTTTTGTTATTATTTATATTATTTTTCACTGCATTTACTTTATATGTGGGTAATTTGGTTTTGCATATCGGGAATTATCGCTTGTGATAATTATAAATTTAATAGAAAAGTTATTCAAAGAGCGTACTTATATCAGATTTGCTTCTTATACAAGAGTTGTTGCTCCAAAGGTCGTAAGCGCCGTGCAGATCGTGGCGCTTACGCGTTTTTAACCGACACAATAAAAACTCACAATATTTTAACAAGTTTTTTAATGTTCTGCCTCAAAACAGTTTTATAATTCACTGATACTTTAAAAACACTATCAATATAATTAAAAACCAGTCTAAATTAAACACTGGGATAGTATTATGAGCAGTAATAGTTCGTTTAACACTTAAATTTATTTTCCAACGGGACCGACAAAAACAACCATGTATATCTCGGTTACGACCACAGAGTATATGAAAATATTTTAGAAAAAAAAAATATTTTAATCATATATTTTATTATACTTTTAACATTATTTTTATTTTATTTCTTATAGCTTATGTAGAGGAAGCATAAGCTAGAAGCTATTTGTGTCAAATTGGCAAACACATTTATGTAATATTTTCGTAATATTTTATAATATAAATAATATACTATAATATATAATATAAGATGTTTTATTTCATGCCAAACTATTTTAATTCATAGTGTCTTCTGAAAAGACAAATGTTATAAGAAAACTAATTTCATTGTAATTTCAGTATTGAGGAGGTATATTAATTATATATAAGTATTGTATTTAAATGTTAATGTCAAAAATTTCTTCATAAACTTGATTGTTAATAAGAAATACAGATTATCTTCTTTTGGTTCAAAGATACAGTCAATGTGCTGTGGATATCATTCTCAGACAGACTTTAAAATTGCGCTTTAAATTCTTAAAATTTCATACAAATAATTTTCAATGTAGTGTATTGCACTATTTTTGAACAAAATATAATGTTTAAGGGATTGAGTTAATAAAAAATAAAATAAAATCGTATTTACAATATATTAATAAAATAAATAAAGATATTTATATATTATCTATATGACTAAGTAAAAAACAAAAAGTACACACCAGAATAATAACTATTAATATAACTATATAATATTACTTTTATCGTTGTATCAGAATAAGTACAAGATTAATTAATACCTTAGTCTGACCTCTGCTTTAAAACACACTTTTTAAAGGCTGTCATAAAAAATAATAACACTACTTATAATTATTTAATATATAAAAAACTGTTGATTTAATATTACATAATTTTTCAATTGTTATAACAAAGTAGAATGAATAGAATAGTTATTACATTGATACATGAATATTTTATATCTTAAAACCTAAGTATGTACTATATATATGAAACAATAATCATTTAATAAAGAAGTAATAATATTTTAAAATAATTAATAACGGCGGCACTAGTGTACTAATATAAACGTGGTTCGTTGTATGTCGTATGGAGTCGGTATGGAGACTGTTCTTCTCTCGTTAGAGAGTAGTTCCTTCATTAAAGACGTCCTCTTCTCTTATAAGGTAAAGTTTCTAAAGATAACTGGTTAGAAAAGAACATAGAACTAATTTAAATTATATAATAACCTTGTGAAGTACTTACTTCCCTTGTACTTACAAGGGTTCTTACATTTGAAAAGGGTTTAAAATTAAAAGATTTACATATATGACTTAATTAGACTCGAATTAAATAAAAGTTCTGAATATATAATTATAAATCCAATGTTGTTTTGTAATAAATCTCATACAATTGTAAATCTGATTATAATGTCGAAAAGTACGGTATGTTAGCAATTTTTATCAAATCTTTATTTATAAATAAAAAAACGTAATTTAGAACAAAGGAGAATTGGTGTGTTGGTAAAGACGATAATAATTATAAGTAGAAGTAACTTATTCCTCAAGTTTCTACGAAAGGCGCAGAGAATAAAATATTATGAATTTAATTATCAAATTTAAATTTTGAATTTTTAATGGATTAATTTTTACTTTTTTAATATATTCGATATAAATTTGACATTGCGGATTCCAATTTGTAGAAACACAGGCCAGAATTAACGAACAAATATATTTAAAAGTATAACAAAACTTAATTATTCGTTGAACTCTTTTCCAATTCTTAAAGAACGACAACTAGCCGTTTGAAGGTTTTGAAGTAATGTATAAGTGTGCTGCTATAATAAGTTAGTTTGCTGTATAGACAGCAAATTAACGAAATTACAAAATTCTTAGTCAAATACTGTCACAAGTAAAATATTAATAAAAAAGTAAAATATATCTGCTTACACGAAATATTAATAATTGTGAATAGCCATATCAAAGTGTTATCAAATTTGATAGTAGCAGATTTATAAAATCGATCAGCAATTATTTTCTTTTAGTTTTTGAAAGTTAAGCGATGCAACTACATCATTACGAAGTCAGCAGATAAATTAATAAAACTTCTATAACCACCAGCATTAAGTAAAAATTTTAACGAGAAATTTTCTACGTAGTTTTATTTCTTTGTGTAATAGTCTACATCAAGTTTGAATTCAAGCGAAGGCTGCAGAGTCGCTAGCGAGTCACTGACTTAACACAGGGCCGGCTTGTATTTTATTTATTAATTGTAGTCAATATGTGACATAATACTGTAAATTTGTTAATAAATATATTTTTTTTTTAGTTTTATAGTTGGAGGTAGTCCATTTAAGATAAAATACAGTTTGAAGTTGTAGTTGTGGGAAGAAAAATAAAAATCAATACTAATAGTAATAATAATGATAATAATTATAATAATGATAGTCTACATAGTTATGTCGCCCCAAACCGCTGACTTAGCACCCAGTATTGTCCGCCGTCAGGCGATATTCTAAGAATAAGACAATAGCGGCACCTCCTTTGGGTGGTCCGATTTAATTGTAATTATTCATAAAATTAATATTAAGATCAGTCTGTTTAAGGTAGCTTAAGTGAATACTTGTTTAACAAATATAAATTTTAATTAAAATAAATCTTTTTTAAAAAGTCCTTCGCCGTGCACAGAACTTGACTACATACAAATTATATATTAACAATTCATAAAACAATAAAACAATATATTCATTGCACTTGTGACGCGATATATAAAACTTTATTTATTATCTTTAAACTAAAAGAGAAAGATATTTACTTATAGTCGTATATTTGTTATTAAGAAACAATAAAAATATCATTTTTTTTGTGTTTTTATTGTGGGACAACTTGTATCAATAAAACAATTTCTGCTAAAGCCATGTATCAAGAAGTTTTGGGATCGAAAGTTACAAATTGATTATAATACCGGGCAGTGTGTAGACACATGTTGATATTTTGGCTTCGTTAGAAATTCCCAAAAAAGACAATCTAATTGGCATTAAATATAATGATGTATATTATATTTTATTATTTATTACCATCATTAATTCAAAATAAATAAAATGTATATCAAAAAAGTAACAATAATACATAATTCATATCTCTAAGATAATTATTTTTATATTGTCTAATTATAGTAAATTGTACTAATACATGTTAACATGATTATTTAATTAGGTAATTATTGTTCCAAAAAGTAATAGACATTACACTTTGGACTTAAGAAGTGTATTAACTAGCGATTGTCTCAACCTTCGAATACTGAGAAACCGTACGCACATTTTTTACCTGTAAATTATTATAACAAGCTTTCATTGAAAATGTATACTTTATCATAAACGTGTTCTAAGTATTGTAAATCAATATTACATAATTGCATTCAAAATATATTAGTGTGTAGGAATAGTCAAGAATTTATATTATTTGTTTTAAAGTATTATTATTAGCCATTTAACAGCCAACGATTGTATGATTGGAGTAATAGTTAATAAACTTCTATTCAACGTACCGACACCATCAAGACTAAATTTAATAAAGTTAATAAACACCTAACAAACAAGAAGTGAGTTAATAAACTCTTGAATTTCTCTCAAAACTGAAACTTGTTCCAGGAGTTGTATTTTAGTAAAATATTGTTTATAATAAATATATTTATAATACACACTATACTATAAGCCGTTATTGATTTTATTTTACTGATTATATTTATGAGTAATATAAGGGGATTATTTACAGCATATCCAAATACACTTACATTGAAAAAGTTCCTTACTAACGTCACAAGTATGACAAAAATATTCAAATATAAAATGTAGTAAAATAAGAGTAATAGTTATTTATTGTTCAGTGAGATAGTATTTCCACAGACCAGTAAGTACTTTAATCACGCTGTTAGGATGTTACCACAATTCCGGAGCAACGCACCAGAAAATGCTCGGCGTAATTATAGCCATTGTTTGGAATCCTATTCAGAGGACAGAAGTGTAAGGTCTAGAATATAAATTAAAGATACATTTATCTATATATTGAAGTATGTAAGCTTATATTTTACAAAGCATTAATTGGTGTGCGCGTGTGCGTGTGTATGCACCTGTGCTTGCGTGTGCTTGTGAGTGTGTGTATTTTTTGCAGAAATATTGTAGAATATTGCTGAATTTGCAAGTTTTGTCAATAGTTAATAGCCTATTGACAGAAATCGAGGATACTTAGATCACAAATTTATTCAGTGCATTAATAAAATGACATTATGAAATATGAATCGACCACTTTAATTTATAATTAAGGAGCAGAATATTATTTAAATATAATTTACGGAATCATATATACAATTTAATGAGGTTATGTATTTACATAATAAGGAAAATGAATATCAGCTGAAATTGGAGGCTGAATGAAAACATAAACAAACCACAGTTTTTTTTTTTTAAAATGAATTATTATGGCTTTTTTAAATAATGTTTTTACAATAAAATATACCTTAAACATCTTTTCAATTAAAACGTAATTTCCCATAATATGGGAGTAGCTGAAAAAAATACGACGATAGCAATCTCATGTGACATTTTAATAGATTGAAATAAAACACACACAGTAACTAAAAAAATCATATACAATAATATAAAAAAATTATATCATGCCATACTTTTTTATTTAGTAAATAATATAATAAGTTACTCAAGAATAAATATATCAGGGAAACCTAAGAATATATGATATAAAAGTGAAGTAGAAAGTTTGGTGAAATCCGATTTCAAGTAACTGGGTCGCCTTTAATAGGCTTCGGAAGTTAGAATGTTATAACTCCGGGGAAATACCATTTTGTATAAATCTTGAAAATATAGCATAAGAAAAGGAAAGTGAAAATAGATGACAATTCATTTTCAGAGGATTCTCCATATATTAAAAGATTTGATGTACGACTCTGAACGTTTCAATGTTTTATAATGTTAATAAATAATGTTATTTCGTAGTTATGTATCAAATTATAAATATAGGTATTTCATTTATAATCATTAATAGTTAAATTTCAAAAATGGTAATAAAGTTTCTGCATTAGAATAGGATTGATGTCCAGCAGACTGCGACGCAGCTGTAATGTCATTTTTAGTGATTTACCACAATTCATGAGCAGCGTACTAGAAAAAAGCGCAGCGGAATAATTACATGCATTGTTCGAATACATTGGAATAGTTGTATATCGTAAATGTGAACTTTTAACTTTCTTTATAATGGAATATATTTTATGACGAATTTCTTGTAATATAGATAAAAAAACTAAATTATTTACCTTATATTATTATAAGATTGTAATTTTCTAACATTGTATTATTTAGGAAATCAAATATGTTAAATAAGTTTTATTTATTTTTTATTCCGAAATCATCTTCTGTAATATAGAAAAATTCTGTAAAATTTCAAATTGTATTATTGTGAAAAATTGTAACAAAGTATACAATGTACACTCAGAATCGAAATGATAATCGGTGCTTCACACATGACTGTGCGGTCTGGAAATCCAAACTTCTGCTTAGCCTCTTATCACTATATAGACCAAGACACCAATCATTGTATTTTAGGTTACCGATAATAATTGTAATGCAGTGGAAAATGAATTACTTCGATAGAATTATACTCAGTCGAATATATCACACTACATAGTATCTTAAAACCACCACTATACAAAATATACTTGATAAAAATTTTCTTTTTTTAATTTTTTTATTTACATTTTTTTTTTGTTTTATTTGTCTTGTCTGTATTGACTTTTTCAGTAAATTGAACTGTTTTGAATATGTAATTTATTAGAGAAAACAATATAAGCTTATGTCACATGTTTGTTTTTTTCGCTTTTTTACACATTTTTTCATTTAAACACTTCCTAAGTTCAAGTCTCGAACCCGGGACTCATAAATACGAAGCATTTGTACCTCTACGTGTTACTAAATTAAGATCTCTCATATTTATTTCATAATAATGGATTGGAGTTTATAAACTTTCCATCAGCCTCAAACAGCCTCTTTCAAGTTTATAAATTTCAAAGTATTTTGTTGTGAGAAACAGTAAGTAAAAACCGTAAATTTAACCTTCATTCATCATCCTCCGCCATCTGCCCTTATATTTATTATTTTGGGGTCGACATAAAATTTAAAATAATATATGTTTTTTTTATAATTAACATTTTTAGAAAATTAAGGATATCAAAATAAACAAAGTATATTTATATGTGGGAGATTACTAGTTTCATTGGTATAGATTATTATCACGTGATCTATTGATCACGTGTTCGTCTCCCACTGTGCCGGTTTGTTATTTACTAGTTGATAAAAGGCCAAGTGCGACATCGACAGATCAGAAGTAGTTCGTCTGTGGACACGGCACCTTGCTGGTGCTCTGAACTGTCTTAATACAGGTATCATGATTATTTGTTATAGTGTTATATTCTAATTACTTTCATGCTTATAGCGATGTGCCAATCTTATGTATTAATTTGATACATAATGAATATTAGCTATATATTGTTTTGATTAAATGCTATAACCCTGATACTTACCTATTGAATTATACAATGGTTATATATTAACATTCTTGTTTATTGTTAAATAAATATTTTACACTTATTATAATTAGGTTTGGATTATTTATATTCTCCCACATATTGGTGTATTTAATTATTGAATTGTGTAAAGAGAGACAAACTGGTCTGTCAATTACACTAACGAAGTTTATTCAGTACTCAGAGTGTAATTGTATTTACGAGTTGAATATATTAGTGGTCACAACGTTATGGCCGCGAGTTTTGTCAATAGTTCTACAACAACAATACCGACTTACTTACAATATGTATATATATTAATTATTTATTATTAAAAAACTTATGGGTAGTCAATTATTTAGTGATTTTATTGTAGTAAAGAAGTCAAGTTAATCGTAACAAAGTGTGGTAAATATTTTTAATTTAACTTAGTATAGCTTATATATTATTAATAACTTATATAATATATTAACTTTAAGGATATTGAACTTAAATCTAAGAAACTAAATATGACATCGTGTGTAACTATATGTATATACGAATATATTTACGATAGTAATAATATTTACCATACTTTGTAATTAAGCTAAGTTAATTCTAGTGAGGTTTTTTATACAAGCTTTTCCACAAAGTAGATTTATTTATTACGAGTAATATTTGTTTTACTGAAATTAGTTTTTTAAAATTTAAACGAATCTAGTAATGGTTATTTGATGTTCATGTATTTATTAAAAATATGTATTTAATTTATATACTACATCTGAGAGAACATATAATAACATACAAATTAATATAACTCTAAACAATGCACAGTGCAGTACTGAAATGGACCTATAGCCCCGTAATAGTAGTTCTGAACAATGCCTGTAATAATTATAAAGCGTATCTTCTGGAACACTGCCTCTGAGTTGTGCTAATATTATAACAGCGTGTTTATATTACTTAGAAATGTATTAGAACTCTATCTCATTGAACGAGAGAGAATAATTGTACTAGATTTCTAAATTTTGATGCTTCACCTCTTTTTGAAAATATATATTTTATTTGAATTTATGATTATAATATAAATATTTTAAAATAAAAGGATAATATTCGAATATCTTATTTGTAGTCACTTGTTTGTTTACTAAAATGATTGTATTATACATTGGACTGAACATTTCTATCTCAAACAGGCAATGGCTTTGGACCAAACCCAAATTGGAAATCTAATTTGTACATAATTTAGAGCAATTAGTAACATGTACTAGCGTCTAGCTCCTGCCTTTAACTCTGTCTCTTTGTCTCTTTGTAAATTTTTACTACAGGTGTATGTATAATCTAAGCTATAGTGGTAATATCAGATATAACAAAAACTGAATAATTTTACTGGCCTCTCTCTTAGCCATAATAATAATTTGTAATTTATATGAAAAAACTGCACCCAAACCTAATCTTAAATATTTTTTAACATCCAATCGTTTTTTGCTAAGATTAACCTTGGATATAAGGTGTCGCTGACTTTGTTGTAAAGCTAAAATTAATAATTGTGCCACAATTTTTATTCTTTTATTTCAATTTGTTCAGCACTTTCCATGTTATAAAAATACTGTACAGATTTGTAACAAATTGGGTGCTTAAGTAAAAAACCTTTATTAATACATAAAATACATTTATTTATGATAAAAGGTTCTTCAGGAACATTTTGTTCAGTCAAAGAGAATTGTAACGTATAGAGAACTGAAGATATATTTAGTAATAAATAATCATTCCATTTTACTAATACATATAAATTCAAAAGGTTTTTTGTTTGATTGTTATCTCATCATATTAAAATATCTGACCGACTTTGTTCTTAATCTCTTTTGATATATAGACTATAAACACACACACAGAATGTTACTCGGGACATGTATAAATATAAGTATATAATAGTAGTTACAATACAAAATACATGATACCAAAACTATTATTTTTAATGAAAGCTATTTAATAAAAAGTATGGTGAGTTTTTGAAACATTTTGACTTTTAAGTGTTTAAAAAATGTTAAAAAATTAATACAGCTGGCAAAAAGCGCCGATTAAACTGATTTTTTGTTTCTCTTTAGTAATGAAATATCATAAATGTATATTATATTTACATATAGGTAATTAAAATTTATTAAATAGTCACCACCTTCTACTATAAATTTTCATATTTCAAAGTACCCTCTTATTACAAATAATTCATGACTGTACTTCAATAACATACATACATATCTATCTATAATATATATATCTTTTTAAATATCAGAGAGTAAGCAAATATCCATATTAAAATAATAAATTGGAACAGGAATTATTTTAATAATTTGACTGGTATATGTGATGTAATCCTTTAGTGAAACACTAAATCTGATGTAGTTCAGTTTTTAACCAATGTAATAGTTTATTAACTTAGATTCAAAGTGCCAAGAGCAATGAATGTTATTCAACAGAATCAATTAACGCCTAGCAAATAAGAAATAAATTAATGAACACCAGAAGAACTTTTTCATTTCTCTATAACTAAGAAATGAAAAGTTCTCCCAAATCTGAGGTTCCAATTCCTGTTTCGGAGGTTGTATTTTAGTGAAATATTTACAATACACACTACAATCAACACGTTAATGTTCTGTGGTTTGATTTTAAAGACTATAATGTTGAGTTTATATTGATTTTTTATTTATATACGAGTATAATAAAAGTTTTCATAATAACTGATGTCAAAATGTATAAAAATTTTAGATTTAAATAATAAAATTTAGATTAAATCTTTAATTCGTATTTTTAAAAAAAATATTTGAGACTTAATAGTTTTTTTCTATATTACAGACTTATTTTCAATATATCCGCTCCTTATATATAGATATTTTAAAGTTCTTTATAAGCGAACTTACAGATATAAAAGTTTTCTTATCTTATTTGATTTAGATTTTTGGCAAAAAAAAAAAAAAACAAAACAAATTAAGAATAATCGATTACAACCGATTCTTGACTCCAAGCAGTTTTGTCTCTCCCACCTCTAGAGTGTTGCGTAACTTGTATTTCAATGCAATATTCTCGAGACACCGGAGACGTTACATAAGTCCTAAAAACTAAAATATAGTATTACTTTTTGCAAATATAAAATCATAGAAATATTTTTAAAATTTATAGCTTTATATAGATATTTTAAAGTTCTTTATAAACGAACTTACAGATATAAAATAGTTTTCTTATCTTATTTGATTTAACTTTTTGGCAAACAAAAAAAAAACAAAACAAATTAAGAATAATCGATTACAACAGATTCTTCTCCCCCACCTCTAGAGTGTTGCGTAACTTGTATTTCAATGCAATATTCTCGAGACACCGGAGACGTTACATAAGTCCTAAGAACTAAAATATAGTATTACTTTTTGCAAATATAAAATCATAGAAATATTTTTAAAATTTATAGCTTTAGCATAGTATATAGTTTTTTCTTGTATATGATTTTTTTTTTGGTGTACAATAAAGAATATATATTTATAGTATGTAGTATGGATAAAGGGATTTCACCTCCCTTATCACACTACACCACTTATCCACAAATACGTACGAAAGAAGGACGGATATCTGGGATATGAAATTTGACATTAAAAGGTTTCTTTATTGATATTAGTGAGTTGGAAAATGAATGAAGTATAACGATATATAAGTATAAAATGTAATAAAATGTATAGAAATACGTTTTTTTTTTTGTTTACAATTATAATAACCTTTTAATGACATTAAAATGCATCGAGTGGTACCACAACCGCACCAAAAACCCAATTAGTATTTTAGAAATCAAATCAAGAATTAGCGGTTTTCAGTTCTTTTTAAAACTAAATAACGCTTGACCAATTCCGAACGAAAGTTAATTAGTTATGTGAACATGCATCGATTGTTACCAAAACAAAGTCAACTATATAATTTAGTTGTAATAAAATAGAGCCAAAAAATTCATAAGTATATATAAATATCGGTGCAAAGTCGAAACGTAACAAAGTCAACACAGCTGCACCGCACGAGGTGCAAACATCGGCTTAATGAAACGAAACAAAGCCTACATTGCTGTACTGCACGTATTAGTAATGGTGGGAACATATCACATAACACATTGAAGCAAAAGAAAGTCAACTAGGTTACCACGCTGCATGTTCATGCTGCAGACAAACGTACCTTCGACCCACTCAAAACTGGACTATAAAATACATTGGACACTGGACATTCATTCCAAGTAGTTCGAGCAGAGTGCATCTTTTTTATTTTAAATTAATTATTAATTGTTGAATTTTAATTATTGTGAAAGTTGTGCAATTTAAATTTTGACTTTTAGTTATTGTGATGATTGTATTATAGAGATATATTTTATAAAGCTTATAATTAAAGTTGATTGTAAAGCGATATATGCTAGAATGAGAGGTTTAATTGATCAAAATTCTAATTCATGATAACATATAATTATTACGAGCGAAAGAGATCGTTTTAAATATTCACACACATACATATTTTTAAAAACTTTCAAAAGTTAGTCAGGATATCTCAAAACGTAAAGATATTAAAAAAAGATTTTAATAATAGGGATAATATAGATAAATGGAACAACTTCCTTAATCAGAAATTTGATGAAACCTTTTATAAATTATCTCCTCGTTTATCGTATTTTGAAGTGAAAGAAAGTGAATAGTTCGTCAAAATAATGCTTATTAACTTTATGCAAATTGTAAAGTAATTTGACATTAGTCAGTAGCACTACAAGCTAAAAATGTGTAATATATAAGGCTTCCTTCAAAGATAATATCAATTACTAGTAGAAGCACATATAGTGATTTACATAGTAATTTGTGAGAATCAACGATATTGCAATATTGTGTTTTGAAGTTGAGGTATATTATGGTTTTGATAAACTGAGGTTAATAATGATCTAAAATCTTGTGATAATTGTAAGCAATCTTATTAATGAGTTCAGTTTTAATTAAGTCTAAATTGCTAAAGTAAATCGGTATTACATATTAATTACTATCTAATTAAGAAGTTCAATTTTATTATATAATGGAATACAGATAGATTGTGACGTAAATTACTTGTTATACAGACACACAGTAATGATTATATAAAAACAGTGTTTATATATATTTGCATGTTTATATATATATATATATATATATATATATATATATATATATATGCTAAAGAGACACAATAAACCCTTATAAAAAATAGAATAATGTGTGTCTTCAATAAGTAAATAATATTGCTAGAAACAGTGATTTATTTGAAAGAATATATAGTAAAATTATTATTTAGGCGATGTTATTTATTCATAATAAATAATAATATTCAAAACTTGAAAATTTTAATATTTTGAATTATTGTTCTACCGTTAATGAAAAGAGAGTAATTTTGTGACTTGAGTGACATTAACTGATTCAAAATTTTGTTGCAAGATTTATCCTTCACTAACAAAGGAAGAAACAGGTTCAGTTAAGCAAAAGATTATAATTCATATACATGTTTCAGAAATGTTTAGATAAATATAAATTATTCTTCTCTTTCTCAAGTACCAAAGCGTTTACAAGTAATATGGATTACATCTTAGCTTCTGCCAACAGCAAAGTGTTATTGTATCTCATTGGGATCAAGGGATGCGTACATTCATGTTAATTATATAATTACTTAGGGTTTAGATGCTGATTAGATATAAAGGTAAGCTCCAAAATACTGTATAGCAATAATGTTGCTTCTAACAGAATTAATACAAACCTTATACGTGTTACAAATATCAATTATGAAAATGATACCATTTTAAGTCCAAGACGGCTTATTCATAAATGTAACACGCAGCACAGGTCATGATATCTTAAATGTCAAATTACGTTGTAATTATACAAGAGTTAATTAAGCGCTTCAAGGGAGACAATAATAAAGCATATATTTGATATCTTTAACTACGATCCACAAGAATTTCTACTGACGCTCGGCTCACATAATAATTGTTTTTTAGTTTTCTTGTTTGTTCTTAAATAAGCTTATTATATAAAACACCTCTTATTTTCCGTACATCTTCAGATCAATTACTACTCCTTAAAAAAAAAAAATGCTGAAATATACTAACTCTTATTATATTTATGTTCATTCCTTTTTTTTAAGTCTAATTAATTTTGCGTTAAGATTTTTTTCTTTTACACTGTGAAGAGATTAAGACTAAGATTATACTGAGAGACTTTAATATATAATGTTATTGTTTCTTGAACTAAACGTTACGGATACGATTATTTTACTTTTCTTCAAATATATGTGAGAAGTAGATGACATCAGTGTGATCAGCGTTTTACTGGCAATACATTCTGTAGTTTTATATCAAAAAAAAATATATTTTATTCATATTTGTAACAAGACATACTTTCAAATGTCCTAATTGTTACTTAAAATTACTATTGACAACCACTTCGACAGATATGTAGTGTGGAGCTTTCAAACATTACTATATATTTTAAACATGCTTCAACGTGTAAGGTTTATAAAACTTTTATACAAATGTCAAATGAATAATTCATCGACGAATCATCAAGATCGAAAGTTTTGGAATGTTGTATATCCCACAATATTAAATACAATTTATAATTTCGTAAAGTTTAATTTCAAAATTTCAGTAAGGCTAATGGGTGTCACTTCGGTCCTGAAATACCGAGTGGATGCACTACGCGCTTCATAGTACAGCTCATATATTATAGCTGAGTGAAGCGAAGCTCTTTACCGGTCAATTCGATCAAATTTTGTCTGCTATTTCCGCCTACACCGGTCAAACTATACTAACCAAATTTTGACCTTTCTATAGATTCTGAAAAAAGAATCTAGTTGTAGATTAAAAGTAATTTGCAATTAATTGGATTTTTAATTGAATGTTTTTGTTAATTTCAGACATTGGGGAAATCGTATCAAGCTTTAGTTTTCGTGATATGTTTTTATTTTCGCTCAACTTTCCCTGTTTGCGTGATGGCCGAGCCTAGTAGCATGAGCATTAGTAGCCGGGGAACGTATACTGGTTTATTGGTGACATAAAATTCTGAATCTATCATATTTTCTTAATTATCTATTTGATTTATATAGTGTAGATTTTAAGCTGCTTTAAATGCCGAAGTTGATGAAAGTATTTATTACATAAATACTAATGTTGTAAATAAAATAAATTATTGTAAGTCATCTGTAGACGGAGATAATCAAACGTGGATGTTTTAAAATAATTATTATATCATCATTTATTTTTTCATACATAGCATTTCATTTTTATTAAAAACCACTGCTTCACTACGTACTCATATTTCCCACAAATTAAACGTATACTTCGTCTACGTTAAAAATTATTTGTTACTATTTGCCTTCTAAATAATATATATTGGTGCACAATATTAAACAAATATTCATACTATAAATGTAGAAGTACTTATAAATTTAAAATGATAGCTCTTTACTGTAATTCAGTTTAGTTAAGAACGTGCTAAAGTTTTCTTAATTTTCAAAGTTGGAGGCAGTTTCTAGTTAGTATTCATAGCACGGAAAGCAAATTCTTCAAACTGGAATGTCTGCATTAATTTTGACAATAATTAACTGAGGAGAAAACTCTAAAATTCACTTTTGACTTTCAAGATATAGCTTAGTGAAATGAGTATGAGTTTTTAATTTGAAACTTTATTCTTACTTTTATGATAACTATATTTATATCAAAAATAGTAAAACAGTTTAATAAAATGACTATCATACTATCAATTAGAAAATACATTAACCTTTGAACGTTGTTCTAATGTATATTTTGTTGATGAACAAATTAAAAAACCAATAAAATTGTAAAAATAAATACATAAAGTGAAGTATATTGGAAATTCATAATCCATTGCTAGTAATTGATAAACATTAGCATATAGTGGCCGATCGATATCAAAGAAATACAAATACGAATGCATGCACCCTCAATTACTATCGGTGTACCAATGCAGTGTGTTCGTAAATCTAATTGTTTCTTTCCAGAAACATTTTTTCCACCTAATTGTCTGAGAATTAAATGTGCAATACCACCGAGTAGTGCCCTCGGCCCTTATATATATTTTCTAACTTATTTCTTATCTACCTTTTACCTTTTTAACCCTTAATTTGGTAGAGGTTCAATGTGTTATATATATGTAAAATTTATGTATATTTATAAGTTTAGGGTAGTAAGGAATCCAGAAAAAATAAAAAAAAAATGTTGCGACCTTCAGGTTTCCAGGAAACCAATGTTCATCAGAGTGAACATTGCCAAATCTGTCGAAAAAACCACTTTATTGTAATGTTTACTGTGATGAACATAATCAAATTAGGGTACACATTCAAACAGGTAGTGCGGTTTACAAAATATTTTTATTTATATACCATCTTCTAGACTTGAACGGTATTTTATAAAGAGATACTAACATATCACCCAGGTCTACACCCCCCATATGTTTATTGTACTCCCTTACTATTTGAGGACAGTCAACATCTAACTTTCGCTTTTCTACCTTACAATATCTCTTTATTTTATGCACAGGTGTGCATCCAACAAATGAACTTATCAGGGTGACAGGCTTATTGTCGTTCCAGCGAACGAGAGCCAGCTTGG
Source organism: Mechanitis mazaeus (assembly GCA_959347395.1). NCBI lineage: Eukaryota > Metazoa > Arthropoda > Insecta > Lepidoptera > Nymphalidae > Mechanitis > Mechanitis mazaeus. The sequence continues at coordinate 18,590,444 of OY365747.1, forward strand.
TTTTGTCACATACGACCTGTGAATAAGCTCCTCTCTTTTTCTTTTTCATTGCCTTTTCACTAGGCAAAATAGATCCAGCTCCCCTGGTTCTATTGTTACGAATCGTACCTAAACCAAATACGCCATAATTTTCTTTTAAAATATAAAATAACTCAGGCGATGAAAAAAAATTGTCACAAAATATGGTGGCTGGCTTTCTTTGAATAGATTGACACAGAGCTATTACAATTTGTGCCCCAAACCCAATTGAAATTTCTTGTTCAGTGAATTTATGAAAACGGAATGTATCTTCTCCTCCATATAGGATAAAGTCATAAATCATGCCACTTACTCCAGCTCGCACGTAATTTTTGAATCCCCACTTGTTGGGTTTATCTTTCATGTACTGCTTTCTGCTGCCTGCCTTTATTCCTTTATAAGCAATCATCATCTCATCTACACTAAATTTGTTTTCATTTTCTTGCAGCAAACAGTTTTTTCTTATTTTTTCTGCTATTGGTCTTACTTTGTAATATCTATCAGTATCTTCTAAGCTATTATCAGCAAAGTGTAGAAATCTACGAATCTGTTGATAGCATTTTAAACTCATTAGATCTGCTATCGGATCATACCGGAATCTACTGCTCCAATAGTCTAGGTAACTAGGCATTGAGACAATACCCATAAGTATATGGATAGCTATAAAATCACGCATTTCGTCTTCTGTCACTTGAATAGATTTGCCAGTTTTTTGAACAGAGTATAGATTTGACTGTACGATAATATCGGTCACAATGTCTGAAGAAAAAAATAAATTAAAATATTCTAGGTAATCTGCAGTGGGCAGGAAAGAGGCATTAATTATATTATGGTCTTGGTTTTCTTCAATTGTAGCTTGGTGACGGAAGGTGACGCTTTTTTTCCATTTATAGGTTAGTACAAATTTCGGAACTTTCCTTCGTCTTTTAGCCAGCACTGGAGTAATGTGCCTTTGGGCTCGAGTTTTCCTGGTAGCACTTTCAGGAGTTGATAAAGGGGCTTCAGACGGAAGAGATGGTATAGAAGATAAGGAAGGTATGTTCTCGTAGTTCGGTTATCTAGTCGGTGTAGCTGGGCAAATTTGACGTAGAACTGGAGTCAATTGCAATGATGTTTCTGTAAAATCAAATTCAGGTGGATCGTCCCCAGTGTCATGATCTTCAGCATCAGGTTCAGGACTGCTTAAAATATGCATTCGCTCTAAAGATGAATCTAAAGATGGTGCTGATGATGAAGCTAAACTTGGAGTATGCAGATCTGACAATTCATTGTCCATGTCGGACCTATCACTGGTATCTGAGGGAGCATGCTGTATAGGCACAAGCGCCAATATTTTTGCCGTGCGTCATGGACGCACGGCAAAGTATGCTGTTGGCAACAGAAAATACCGAAATAAGCAAAATAAAACCCATAACTTCAAAATGTTAAAAAAAAAGACATAACTATTTTGGATTAATTTATCATTAGGTATTTGGCATCGTTCACCGTGATGAACATAACAAATTGTAGGTACTTTATAGGTTATTTGGCAATGTTCATCACAATAAACATAAGCTTTTGGCGGGTCATAAAACTTGAGGATTCACATAAAGGCACATAATTCACACACCAAAATATAACAAATAGTCTAGATAAGTTAGTGAAAGCATTAAAATACTTGAAACAATAGAAAATCAAGTAAAATCTTTATATTTACCTTGCGGAACATAGACGACCCGCGAGGCGCCGACATTTTGCTTTGACAATGACAAGTAAAAGTGTTGTCAGGTGCGTAGACTATTTTTTTACTATTAAAAAATATTATATACGGTATGATAATATTACAAAAAATACGAATTTGGTGTAAAAATATAACGAAATCATTTTTTTTCTCATATGTTTCTCACAGTGAACAAAATCAAATTAAGGGATAAACTACCTTTGAAAACTTAAGTTATTAAATTGTAAAATCATAATTTATGTAGTCTATACAGCTTTACTGATTCAGAGCAATAATTGGCTATAAAAACGTGCAGAATCGGCAATATCTTCCGTTATGTATTGTCAACTTTCAAATTTGATGTTTTTGGATAAATTTAATATCATAAAAGTAATGATAACAGAAATCTATACTGCGGTTGTTTAAATCATCACAAAAAATAATGGATCTTGGAGATTGTTTATACAATTATTTTTCATGGAATGAACATATAATAGTAACAGAATCTAAAGTCAAAAAACCGATATATGTTTGCAGAATCTTTCGAAGTTCTCCTAATTTCTCTACTCTGGGAATAGTTTATTTATTATGATTTTAAACCAGTAAGCTTTTAAACTTTTGAAATGTCGCTAAAGTTCTAGTAAGGCAGTTATTTATATTTCCTGTAAGCATAGTGCTAACAAAGGCAAACAAAAAGTCTAATACTCTCAAGCCGATAATATTGCTACTTTGCAAATGGGTGGAATTTAAAAGTCATGTTTTGGGGACGTTAAAATCCCACTACGAAGATATTAACAATATTATAACTCCTTTAAGAATTTCCTCATTTCTTGTTCATGCACCCATTTTTGTTTTGCATGTAATGTTTAATTTTGATTTCTTCTTTTTGATTTTCTAATTCTTTAATTCCTGGTAGTTTTAAATTTTGTATTGTTCATATTATCTGTCGTTGGGAAAATTTTTCTTCGGAATTTGGTTTTAATGTCTGCGACACAATTTTATTGCTAATACAAGCATTTATATATTACATTATGAGAATAATGTTTATTATTATAATTATATCTTGTTGGAGAAGTTAATATGCCGTTAAACGTCAACATGCGTCTACAAACTTCTCTTTATTATATTCGATTTGTAACTTTCGAACCCAAAACTTCTGTGAACTCGACTTGAACCGTAATTTGATGTCTTTAACTTAACGTGTTGTAAAATATGTCTTTTTCTATATTCATAAAGGAAGACGAAAATGTAGTCAATAAGTGTTGGTTTATTTCAGTTTTAATATGCAAAAATTAATCTGTGGTAAATAGAATTTTTTAGTTTATGTAAAACAGATACCAGCTTTTACAACAAAAGGACAAGTTTCTGTTTTTCTAGCTCATTATTGTTTAGACATTCAAAGTGTTAAGATACAGTCTTCTTAAGTAATATTTAAAAGGATAATTATATAGTGAGTGTATATCCTCGATATAAGTCTTTTATTTAACGTCGTAATCTCACAACAATAAGGTGTTTTCAATATCATTTGGGTATGTTATATATTTTTCTGTTCAGACGCTTAACATTAAAAATGAAGTTTAATGAACATTTACATTATTTATCAATTTGATTAAACATAAAATTAATTCAACGCTTGAAAATATCAAACAATATTTGGGTTCATAGTAATTAAGTATTGAATATATGAAATATCAACATTTCCGGGTTGATTCGTCGTCAAAAGATACGAACTACGAGCACAAGCCAAGAACAGACATGTCGGCCCTTGGACGTTTCCACCACAAGATACTGGTAGAAGATGGGCAAGAGTTAAAGCGTCAAAGTTCAAGAATACTTAAAGATTAATTTCAAAACACGCACATACATATAGTAATATATATCGGAACATATATGTTTTTTAATGTTCTTATATATGTAGTTTCATAGATTTACTACTAGTAGTAGATAGTTTCACTAAACTTCGATATGGACAATAATAATTCCGTTCATGGTCGCATATTCATTATTTGTTTATATAATTCTTTATAGAAAATAATAAACGGAAAATAAAAATCATAAAATAAAAATTTAATTATTTTATTATCAGTATATTATACTGTTAGGCTCATATTAAAAGTTGCCAACAGTTTTTAATACGTTTACTGTTAAAGTTTTGTGGATCAAAGACGCAAACTTTTCATATTTTGTTTAAATTTTTTACAAAAATGTTTAAAAACTTTTTGTAATTACATTTCAGAGATACAATTGAATTTGTTTCGTACGAAAACTCAAATAGAAGGAGTCTTTTGTAGTGGATTTAATATTTGGAGAATTAGTACGATGCGGGTACCCAATTCAACCCCTAAGTTATATTTTCTCTCTACTTCTATTATCAAAGTGTATCAACGTTTAATAATTAGATAAAATGGATATGGACTAAATACTAATATGCACTAAATACTAATACAATTCCATTACACGAAATTAGTAGGAATCCCCTGACACGTGCTTCCAGTACCAGTCTTAATGCGAGCTATATATTACATGATACTAGTTACACAGCTGTCTTATGTCTACAGCATTCAAGTCTCATGTCTACAACACGCAAGTCTCATGTCTACAACACGCAAGTCTCATGTCTACAGCACGCCAGTCTCATGTCTACAGCATTCAAGTCTCATGTCTACAACACGCAAGTCTCATGTCTACAACACGCAAGTCTCATGTCTACAGCACGCCAGTCTCATGTCTACAGCCATCATGTCTCATGTCTACATCACGCAAGTCTCATGTCTACAGCACGCAAGTCTCATGTCTACAGCACGCAAGTCTCATGTCTACAGCACGCAAGTCTCATGTCTACAGCACGCAAGTCTCATGTCTACAGCACGCAAGTCTCATGTCTACAGCACGCAAGTCTCATGTCTACAGCACGCAAGTCTCGTGTCTACAGCACGCAAGTCTCATGTCTACAATACGTCATCAATTCGGGATTGAGTTTTAGTTTCCCGAGAGTTATTAAAGAAGTTTGATCGTGATAAGAATTCATTTAGATTCATTGCTTTTATTTTGATTCCTCATTCGTATTCTTCATGTGTACGGTTTAGTAATACCAATAAATCGAAGGAAAAAACAAAAAAAACGTATTTATACGATTTATTCTCATTCTAATTCGTAATATATTCATATTAATCTTTCAATTCTTTGTAAAGCATACAAATGATCGCTTCATTAGAATCTCTAAGATTAGATATCATCTTATCTTAGATAATTTTAAATTAAATTCAATAAATGTCAAGAAAAAAAAATCTCACTAAATAGGGTTAATAATTTTATAATATAAATGGATATAATAATAATATGCTTTAAAATACATATAAATAACAAAGTTCTTTTTCAACTTTTAAACTGGTCTTCACTATAACTTGAAAGAATTTTTAATATTGAGTTAAAGTGTACAAATAAAATATATTTCTCCAGAAAAGTTTCTTCTTTGTACTTTAGTGAAAAAAGAAACAAGTTTTGCCATTGTTGAGATTTACTCTTGTTTATTGGTAATTAGTGCATAATGGGTAAGTCATTGCGTTTAATGTAAATATTTAGATATATAGTCTCAGTTGTTGCTGTTACACAAAACCTTAATGATATAAACTTTAAAATTTTTGTTGACGCTACGCTACGCTTGATCGAGTGATTTTGTCAGTAATACCTTTCAGCTAGCCATATATCCAGTGATGTAAAGATAAACCTTTCTGCTATTGAGTCTACGTAGTCCACTGTTGGGAAAGCTTAATCGCTGTTACAGTGTTAAAGCGCTTTTCAAGGGAACGCGACAGAGCGTGTGTGTCCGTAAATGTTGAATATATATTGCGAAAGCCGATTTATAACAATTTATGTATCTTGTAGATCAAAATATATATAGGTAGTATATTTCGATTATTATTATTACAGTCAGCTTGTATTAAATAAGATAAGTTATCTTATCTTTCCAACTTCTTAAATTTAGAGAGGTCGGGGTCGGAAACCGTTGTAGTAAATATAAGGAGGACAGTTGGATATATTAGTGATAATACACGACTTTTCAATAAAAAATTAGACACAAAATGTTTGTCTATAATTCAAGAGAATAAAAAATGTATATTAATAAAATTAAAATAATCAATAGTTTTAGATATTGTGATGATTTATAAAAATTAAAGAATAATTATAATTTCAATATTACATTTCCTAATAAACGTGATTATTAAGAAGTAACACAAATATCTTTTTTGAGTAAAGAGTCAGTCAATGGGCTGTGAATTATATTCTTTGAACGACTTAAATTGCGTTGGTATTCTGGTGCCTGTGCTTTCATTTTAAGTTCTTGAAATTTCACAAAAACAACTTTTATTGCATTTTTTGATATATTTTTTTTTATTTTTTGTATATTTTTCTTTATTATATATTGTAAACCTTTCCTATCCCGAACTACACGTGCAGGGCTAAAGTGTCACCCCTTTACCGCTGATATCAAAGGGACTCGAACCAAACGGTTCGACACCTCTTTCAAAAGCCGAATGACTATAGCCTGGAACTCTCTACCAACGCATGTTTTCTATCTCTTACCACCTTGGATCTTTTAAGCGAGGCATGAAAGGACATCTTATGAAGCCGCCATAGTGCCGCCATAGCCACTCTACTCACTGCTTTGTACTCTGCTCACTGCTTAACATCCTGATGTTATTTGTGCCTGCAAAATGGAGTCATTATGGTAGGCTATATTTATAAAAAAAAAAAACTTCTTCTGTACTAAAAATTGCTACAGAACTATTATCGTTCTAAAAATACTTTTTATATAATTTAGACCTGTATCTAAAAGTAGAGTAAACATTAACAAATGTCCATCTTTAAAGAAAATAATATTGTAATATTTCAAAGATAAACAACTAAGAGAAATCAACATTTTTATTTTTATGACTCAGTTTATAAACAATAAGTACACAGCAATGTAATACTTTTAAAAAATCGTTCATAATTCAATAAAACAAGTATAACTTAGTCTGATCTCTGCTAAAACAAATATCCATAAAAACTCTTTGTAAACATTACTATCCTAAGCAAATAACAACAACAGTACTCATAATTAATTAATTTATGTTGACTTTTCAATACATTTATTTTTTCTATTGTAATAACAAATTAAAATGGTATAGAAAATAAAAAAGATATTTGTATACATAACTTTAATACATTTGTATTTATATTTTAATATTTACGTTTGTATTCCATATATTTATGAAATATTATTTTCTTTATAGTGTCGATACTTCCAGATATCATTTAATAAAGAACTAAAAGAAGTTTACAAAGTCATTTCTAAGAATTTCTACAGACGGCATCGAGGTCGCCCTTTTTTTATAAACTTTATATATTTTAAAGTCACCTGTTAAGAACGTTTCAAGAAAATAATGAAATAAAAAATGTAGATAAACTAAATTTTCATAATCATGAATAGGAATATCAAAGTGTTAATAAATGAATTTCATACTAGTAGAAGCATAAAATCGATTAGCAACTTTGTCTTGGAGCGTTTTAAAACTTAAATGATGCAACTACATCCGTACGAAGTCTATACAAATATAACTTCTTTAACAACCAACATCAAAGTGAAATTTTTAACGAGAAGTTTTCTACGTATTTTTATTTCTTATTATCGGAGTCTTCATCAAGTTTCAAGAAGCGAAGGCTGTAAAGTCACTAGCGAGTCACTGATGCAACACAGGGCCGGCTTGTAGGTTCGAGTTTAAAGACACCACGCTTTATTTAAGTAAATATGGAACAAAATAAGTCTTTTATAAAATTTAATTTTAATATTGAAATTCAAAAAATAATAAATATTTATCTAGTTTAATAATTAGAGAGGACTACATTTGATATGTAAAATACAGATTGAGGTTGTGGTTGTGTCTAGTAAGTATATGGGTGTACACGAGTATATTGTTAGCAAGTGCTATTGAGTGCTATGCTAATTATAATGAACGAACGATCTATATACAAAATTTAAATTATCCATTTATAAAATTTCAATAAAATGTAAACGACAAATAAAATTTTATTGTTTATATTAATTTTTTCTAAATATCCTGTTCTCTATATTTCTTTATATTTTTTAATATAATGTTATACAAGAACTGTATTCAGATTTTTGTTTTCTACTATATATTCATGGGAAGAGAAAATTTCACAATAAAGAAGTTGTATCAATAAAATTTCTGTTTAAGTCATGTATCAAGAAGTTTTGGGATCGAAAGTTACAAATTGAATTACAAAGGGCAGTTTGTAGACACATGTTGACAATTTGGATCCAACAAAACTCCTCCCAAAAGACAATCTAGTTTGTATTAGAGATGATGAAGACAGATTAAAGTTATACTTGTTACATTAATAAATTATTCAAAACGCTACAGTAATTATTTTAAATCCAAAGTTAAACTGATTAATTAGTTAATTATTTTTAAAGTTAAAACATATATCACAGTTTGTAGAATTTACTTTTCTTACGATGAATATTAACTAGAACAAATTAAAAGAAATCTATACACCCTTATTAACTAAAAATAATTAAAATTATAAACTCTCATTTAAAATTAAATGTATATACTTTTGAATTTAAAGTATTATAGTCATAACAGGTCATATATGAATTCAAATTATATTGAAGTAAACAATGAAGTTCCTACTTCTATTTGTGTATAAATATTATTATCACAAATTTATAAACCAACTGTATTATTGATGTATTGTAATCTTGAAGTCAAACACTAAAACTGATGTAGTTCAGTTTCTAACAATTGTAATAGTTTATTAACTTAGATTCAAAGTGCCAAGAGCAATGAAACTATATTTAACAGAATTAATTAACGCTTAACAAACAAGTAATAAGTTTATGAACACAAGAAGACAGTTACAAACTGATGACAAGTACTCCATAAGCTGAGGTTCAGTCCAGTTTCATATGTTGTATTTTAGTAACACACAAATTTACAATACACATTGTACTAAGTCGCTTTACCTACACTAATACTAAAAGTATACTAAATTGATAACTCTTATTAACATAACGCTATTAATAACAATATTTTGATCAATTCGTTCCATTTGTTCCATACCAAAATAATTAATTGGTAATTTGTTTTTCGGTTTCCAATAATATGAAAATGGAGCTTCATTTTATTTGTTAGCTTTTATGTCATGTCAGATTTATATTGTTATGTCAGATTCAATGACAATAAGAATAAATTTATAAATTTAATACATTTTCTCATAAGAAGTATTTAAGTTAAGACTAAAATAGAAGAGACGGTAGTATTTATAACGATAACTTAGAACAAACTAGAAAGCAGGTAACATCAGATAGTAACATTATGTGAGAAGTATATCAATTTCAATGTCAAGAGTCAAAGTCAAGTTAATAAAAAAAATAGAAATGATAATTTTTTTTTGTATCTCTTCAAGCTGCTAATGAATGTTAAAACAATTTCATCATAGTATATAAGACTTCCTGCTAAGATAATTGTGTTCATATAATTACTAGTGACGGCACGTAATAGTGAAGTATTTATTTTGTGAGAATCAATAATATATGTAATATTATGTTCAATAAACATATATATGGTTTTAAGGTTAATTATCTAAAATCTTGTGAAAATCGTATGCAATTTTGTTAATGAAATTTAGTTTTAATTAAGCCTAAATTGCGGAAGGAAGTCTGTATAATGTACTAATTACTACTTTATCTGTTTCAAGACGTAAGGAGTTGAATTTTATTATTTAATTGGAAAAATAAAGATAGGTTGTGAAGAAAATTACATGTAATATACAGAAAAAATATTTACCTCTATATTTGTATGCTAATTAGACAATAAAACTTTGTTAGTTTGCAAAGAGCGCAACACCTATCATATGAAGATGTCACTAATCTACTACAAAAGACTAGTACTGAAGAAATGAGCAGTAAAAGTAATCTTCGTCGGAACATTTCTAAAAGATTTGATTATGTGTGTTTTACAAGGGCTAATTAACCCTTTATAAATAATGTTTTACTTCAATGTATATATATCGTGTGTTTAAATTGATACTACATTATACGAAAACCGGTAGTTTAGCGTCAATGTCACGTTTTTCCTTTTAAAAATTAATCATACACTCAAATGCTAAAATCATAATTGATTCGGAAGTGATGCCCTGCCCTCGCTTATTACACATCAGTGTTTCCTAAAATATTTTGAGTATTTTTGAAAATGAACTGATATCTTTAGCTAAATTACCTCAAGATTTTATATTCAGTTTAATAATATAAAAATTATTTGCTTAGTTAATTAACTAAAATTGACGTCAACATCTAAAAATTTAACAAAATTATTATTAAATTCGTAACAACAAATGAATTTAATATAATGAATAAGATATAAAACTGTTTAATATGGAAATATTTTTTATAAAACATCGAGCTCTTTGGGAATCTTTGATGTAATAATTTTCAGCTTAAATGCTTTGTCGCCAGCCATTAGTTTTCGCGAATGTTTCTGTTACGCTTGTCATTATTTGGTTTCAATTAGTTTATTGTGACATTAAAAGTAAAAGTTTTTTTGTGTTATGATTAGTCAATGCATTATAATCAGAACTAAAGGTATATTGCAAATTTTATCTCTATCGGTTGAAGTTAACTAGTTTCAAATTCAGTTCCAAGATTAGTCCTTCACTAACAAACTAAGAAACAGATCAAGTTAACTAAAGTTGTTAATTAATGAAAATGTAACAGAATTGTTCAGATGATGGCTTTTTCTTTTGTTTTTAAAGTACCAAAGTATTGTCAAATATCATATGGGTGATATATCAGAGGTCTTTAATCCTTTTCCAGCAACTAATTGTTATTGTATCTCATTATGATTTACTCAAGCTTCGGGCGTCGCTTGATAAATTGACTGCTGGGTGACTGAATAAGGCCTAGTCCCATTAAATGAATTTAATAAATTGGTTTTATTTTTAAAGGTAGTTTAAATGATTATTTTACAAAAGTTATTTCAAGATAATATGTTGATATAATTTGATTTTGTTTATGTATCATTATATCTAAAGAAAGAAAGTTTTAATTCAGTTTGAAAATTAAACTCCAACTCTTCATTTTAGTTACAACACACGGAGCTCAGTTGAACTCGTTCATTGATATTAAAACTTCTTTCAAACATTTCTCACATCCATTATTCATTTTTATTGTCCACACTTATTTGGATTATGTTGGTATTCGTATGAATATCACATTAATCTGCTTTAGGGTTGTTGATGTGGATGGTAATCCAGTTTAAAATACATTTCATTGAGTTTAAATAACCAACAGAGCGACATAAGCGTGTTATAGGCGTTAAAAAATATATTTTCTTCTAGAGATAAAAAGGAGTTTCATTTTAACAATTCTTTCAAACAATTTTTGGCTTCTCTCACCTTTTGCATAAGAAAAAAAAAGTAACAAAAAATTCACAGAGTACAGTTAGGGTACTCTCCTAAGGAAACTAACATCTTTACAATCTGTTCAATACGTTTGAGCACACTTTACTGTCTTGAGACGTCTCATGAATGTGTAGACAACACAATTCTTGAATAATAAAGCCTGTATTTTCCTGTAAGACTTTGGATATTGTTAACTTTGCTTTCGTCTATTATGTATTTTATTTTTGCAATTTAATATTATTGATATTTTTACCTATATCGATTTGGTTTGCACCGCTCATAACAGGTTCATATATCACCTCGACAAACTGAATATTGGCTGAGTCCGTTTTAAGGAACTTATATCTTAGCAAAACACCTTATCTTTTATTTAAAACTTTATCCATGTTTGATAAATGATCTATTTTGTACAAGATGGATAACGCTAAGACTATATTAAGATAATATAAATAACTACTTATTCTAAAAAAGAAATACTATATTATAATGTATAAATCCATTTTATATTTTATTTTACCTCTTTTTTATTTCAGTTTAACAAATAATTGTCCAAAATATTTATGATTCATATTGTGCAGAAACTAACGAGGAATATTGATTATCATTTATATTAAGATTGTACCGAAAACTTCAATTATATATAATCAAAACAAATTTATCGGTTTTTTTAAATGTGTGAGAAATAAGTGACAAATCAGTGGGATAAAGGTCTTTCTAAAATTAAATTCTATATTTTTATGAAAATTAAATGTATTTTATTCATATTTGATTCTGAATGATAATGATAATGATTATATTTGATTTTGGTATTAATTGATAATATATATTAAAATTATTATTGACAATATACCATCAATATATGTAGTGCGGAGCCTTGCTTGTTCTAAATCTTTTGTATCTATTACATCTTCTGAAGTATTTATTCAATTTATATAATGTAGATATTAAGTTGCATTATATGCAGAAATAAATGACAAAAATTTTCTATACTATTAACTAATATTTTGGAAATAAAATTATTTAATGTGAGATAGAGAGATGATCGTTATATTTCAACAAATTACATGAAATTATAATAAATTTTATACAAAACTTTCAGAATTCAATAATAATTTTATCCATTAATAAAAACGTTGAAAATTCCTCTTAGTTCAGTTTTATTAAATATGTAGTCAGATTTAGTTTATTTGAATAAACGTTTGAATAAATGTGGACATACCATCCCATAGAGGTTTAACAATTTCACAAGAACTCTATTCAAACTCAGTATTTATTTCTCAAATAAAGTATTTCATTTTTATTATTTTCTTTCATATAAACATAATTATTTCACTACACATTCATATATTCTACATTTTTAAATATACTACGCCTCGTAAAAGATTGTGCGTTATTTATATTCGTTGCGTAAAATCCTCTCAACCTTCTTTATAGGATTGGTGAGGGAACAGCCATAGCTATAGAATTCAAATTATAATTCTATAGAATTTAAGTTTTTTGATATCCAATTAAAATATATTCCTGAGTATTTATACATATTTCCTGGACAAATATACAAATATACAGAGTTTCACTGACTTGAGTGCTAAGCTGAGGTTCAGCGAAGCTGAACCATAAGCGGTATCTATTATTATCTTGGCTTTTTTACGTGATTTATTGTATAATTTACATATTTACAAATGAAATTACAATTTACATTTGTTCAATTACAAGTATATGCAAGTAATTTTTTAATTTACCTAATAATGCTTAACATTTATATTAATATTGTTCTTCTGATATGCAATCTTCATAAACTTATTATTTTTTTTAATAACATATGAAGTATTAAAAAAAATATATAAAGATTATTATTATTATATCCTGTTAAAGATATTAATATTGTAATAAAATTTCAACGAGTCTATTTATTTCATTCATTTTATTACGTTCGCACCCAAAATTTCTATGAAGCATGACTTGGGCCATAATTTTATTACTATAACTTAAAGGGTAGCGAAAAATATCTTATTCACTGTTTATAATGGAAGATAAATGTAAACTAAATTTGTCAAAGCTTTCCATATACTAATTAATACTTTCATATATTTATATATTGTTGTATCATTATTTTTTCTTTTTGTCAGGTTTCTAATAACATATGCATTATAATTACTTACATTCTTATATATATTAGAGAAGTATAATCTGTATCTCATATATTTATGTTCTCTCATTAAACTCTGAATTATAACCTATAAGGAAGAACTGATAAGGATAATCTCCTATCAATTTGAAACTATTTTCTTAAAGATTTATATATTTTCTTACCTCCATTTTGTTACTTGATTTATCGACACTCCTGAACTGTAATTTAAACGATCAATCTTTTAAAAATTAGATTTAATCGGAATTATAATGTGTTTAGTGAGCAACCTTTCAATATTTACTGTAAATACTCGTTTTCATTTCGTTGTTAGTCTTTATAGTTAAAATAAGTCTCAAACTAAATAGTTGTAGAAAAGAGTATGTATTCGATTTGAACTTCGAATGTAAATTTATCTTAATTAGTGTCAATAATATAGTTTCCATAGTATATTTATATAAATTTTTATTTAAAAAAAAAAAAATAAAAAAAAAATAAAAAAGTTTAATAAATCCGTCATACGTCATACCTATCTTAATTAATGTCAATAATATCGTTTCCATACTATATTTATATACATTTTTTATTAAAAAAAAAAAAATAAAATAAAAAAGTTTAATAAATCCGTCATACGTCATACTTTATAACGTGTAGGATTCCTTTATTTTTAGGAATCTTAATTATAACTTAAGCTTTTTAAAATAATTTCACTTAATGGCAATATTTCCGATCTGATTCGGCGTGAAGTCGAAAGATACGAACTGTTAGTAGTACAATTCAATAACAGATGTGTTGTTAGACGTTTTAACTACACGATACTGTTCTAGCTTGGGCAAGCGGTTGTTGTCAAAGTCCAGGAACGGCTGAAAATAAATGTCAAAACCGCACAATATTTATATTTAACCATATGATTTATTTTTTACTGTTCTTATATAGTTATTTAGATTCGTTTAAACTCGTTATAAACTTCAGAAATGTTTTTTGTCGGAATCTATAATTCTTTCATACTACTAAACTGACACATAATAAATTATTTCTTTAGATTTCGAATGATCTTTATTTTTTAAAATAATATAGTTTCAGCCACATAACCATGTCTTTCAACAAATTAGAATCAACTTTAAATTACACAATTTTACACAAATCTGCATTAGATGAAGATGAAATCCATACAAAGGTAACCTTAGCAACAAACGCAAAATTTAGTACATTACTCTCGTATTTTGTTACGAATTTGCCCGATGATAATTTATAAAATGTGGTTATTTTTATCCCGACTTTACAAGCCGGCCCTGTGTTGAAACAGTGTCTCGATAGCGACATTCCTACAGCCTTCGTCTACATTGAAACTTGATGTTTACTTCGACAAACAAAAATGAAACTACGCTCTCAATGAAACGAAACAAACTTATCGTTAAAAAATTAATTTACTGCAGTGATTCCGAAAAATTTTATTAATTATCTGATTCCCTTTCATTCATACTAATAAAAAAGTAATAGAAGTTTCAGTGATATATAAATTTAATATTTTTTTATAAGTATACTTTAAAGGCTCATCATATTCTATCCTAAGTCACATATAATTTTTAAAACAATACTAGTCAAAGTTAGTGGATCAAAGTTTTAACTATTTTTATTAAATTTATATATTTAAATTTCCGGTATGTTCAACTAAGATATGTTTCGTAATATAATTCAAAGAGAAGAGATCTTCTGTAGTGTATTAAACAGTTGACGTATACAAGACTGTTAATTATGTAAACTTGTGTGGTGGACTGTATTAAATAATTAGCAGTATTTAAGAATAAGATTTACTGCTTGAACGTGAAATCAGAATAGAAGGAGCACCGTGGGGAAGACTCAGAGCGTTGACGGCAGCCAACGCCCGTCACCCGCAATCACCCGCAAGCCGGTTTCGGTGAATACCAAACAATGACAGAAAGACGCCGGTATCCAATTCACCCTAAACTTGTATCTTACTGACTACAATTTATTAATATTAATTAGAGAACAAGGTTTAACAAAAAAAAATCTATTTAAAACTTACTAGATCTAATTAATACCTAAAATATAGTTGGAATAAAATATCTTAAATAACAATATTATTTAATTTCACGAATTTAGTAGCGATCCTCTAATACGTGATAATCTCTTCAATTTGTGATTAAGTTTAGTTGCCCGAGAGTTAATAAAGAATTTTCATCATGATAAGAATTCATACAGAGTTATGACTCTTTGATTCTTCACTCCGTGTAAGATTTGCTAAAATAGCAATGTCATCAAGGAAAGACAGGAATGAGTTTTTTTACGATTATCATTGTTTCACGTTGAAATTTGTAATATATTCGAATTCATATTTTAATTCGTTAAGCAAATACTTACAAACTTACAAAATATTAATCGAGAATTTGGACTTTATATTATAAGATATATATTATAAAGAAATTATTGCTTCGTTAAGAAACTATTTGTTTTTAGTGGGCTTTAATTTCTGCCATATAACCCCAAAATCATCCTTTCCTGGCTAGCCGGGTATCCATATCGGATTTTCCTAATAAACTAAAAAGAAGGTTGGTATATTCCGATGTGTATTAAAAAAAAGGTTGGTATATTCCAACCTTTTTTTAATTGAAAATATAAAAATGTTACACATAACTAAGTATTAATTGAACTTTCCAAGTGTATTTTACTACAAGTTTTGATAATATAATAAAGTTTTTTTATAATAAAATTTTGTTGTAATTAAAAGTTATTAGTTATGATTAAAGAGAACTTCTAAAATATTCTTTAATGTACCTTAGAATATCTTTATTTTTTATTAAAGTTTTATCCTCACAATAGTCATATTCTTCATCCTAAAAGATACAAGCATTTATTTAATCGGATTATAAAATTGTACCCTCGAGTACATAAGAGTATATATAAAACCTTCTGACTAACTATTGTTGATAAATCTTGGGTATAATATTTTATTTTGTCTTCCATTCGTGTTCATTGGAATTCTTATGTTACGCAATATTTCTACTTGGAGTTTTCTAATGGTTGGTTTAGTTCGAGGTTTTATTTAGTTTTGCCGCAGTCCGTTTCAATGCTGTCGGAGACTGGAAAGTTGATTAAATAGCGGCTTTGCAATAGTAGACTTTACCGTATCTGAATTTAGTAAATTGCTTTGGATGAATACGTGAGATATTTGAAGTTTAATATACGTTACTTGAGTTTAAAAATCAAAAATTTTTAAAGGATCGGTTTTTTGAAACCTTTATAAGTAAATAATCCATCTTTCTTTTAATTTTATCGTCGTTATACATTTCTTTAAATGAAACTATAGAAAGAAATTATGTGACTAAGTAATATATGCATTTAACTGATATATCATAGAAAAATATAATATAGTCATCGTTTTAATAAAAATATACTTACATTTATTATCTTCTCTAGTATACTTATATCATATGTAATTGAATTAATGCTAATAAAATGTTTGACTAGTTTAATCAAACTACTTAATTGAACTATTAAAAACTTATCTTTATATACTTACTTGTATAATATATATTGTGGTAAATATTTGTAGAAATTTGTTAGTAAGAAATTAGTTCAAATGCACCCGAATCTCATTATGCACTTCCCGCAGTTTATATAAGTATGTAGGTGAGTACATTTCACCCTCGGGTTACTTAGTACTTGTAGTATAGTGGTGTAATATTAATGATACCTTTACAATATGTATGTGTAAAATACAAGATGGATATTAAATATTTAATATATTATTATAATATAATATTATTAAATATTTAAAATTTAATACAATATTAACCAACTCGTCTCGAGAATATAAAAAACTCCACATAAATGTCTATGAAAACTGAGTACCTGAGTAAAATATAGTCTGGTTATAATTTTGATACCTTTGTAAATAATCCTCAATTCAACCCTCGCATATTTCTCTCAGTTATTTCATATATACCGACTTCTGAATTTCATCTTCACCCATCATCCATACGTGGTGAAAATTTAAATTATTGAACGCATGTAATTTGAGTAATATATGCCATGTAATAAATAATATATGTATTTCCTGATTGTCTTTTGTTATATAACCCTAATAAGTTAATGTTGATAAGAGTCTAAAATTGCATTATGAGCAGAGATAATTATTATTGTGTTCATAAAAGGGTTGCTTTCTTTTAAAATAGCGTTAAATGTAGTTATTTTACAATATAAACTATTTTTTTTTTTCAAAATAGTTGTATTGACTATTTTATATTACATAGTAATATATCTTAGAAAATACAAAAGGAAAAACTACGCTTTAAATATAAAATCAAACTTTCTTATTACTAGTAAAATATAAATAATTTATTTATTACAGACAAATGATATGCATTCTTAATTTCAAGAACCATTATAAAATTATCTGTATTGAGGACACGAAGGCTTGGAACAATTAACATACTAACTACTCTGGACATGTGGCTTCATTATAACCACTTCCTTTATAAACGGATGAGTTGAATATTAATAAACTAAGTTCAAAAGGAAATATAGTTGACAGTTAATAATTCCTTAGTTTTTTGATATTCCTCTTTTATTAGATTCCAATATATTCTCAAATATCAATTATGAATGTGAATCGATTGACAAGACTTCATTGTGAAGAAATACATATTGAAAACATGAATATCTAATTAATGAATAAATGTTTTATTTACTTGAAATAAAATACTTTTACTATGATTTGTTTATTTTTTGTAATGCCAACAGAATATAAAGAGTTAATATGATGATGAAACTTGCAGTTTTATTTTCTTACGGATAACTAAAAACTATAGAACCATCTATGTGGTGTAAAACAGTTTATTCCAAGTATAGAGTCATAAAGACTTAGTGCATCTAGTAAGATAGTTCCCTTGTCTAAGTAAAATTATATCATGGCAAACCACACTGAGTGAAAAACTAAATAATAAAAATAGCGCACTAATAACTTTTTTACAATGTGATATCAGTATACTAGTTAACGTAGTGTATTCAAGCACAAATGGTCGTGATGTCGTACTGTTTGATAAAATACTAAATAACGTTCTTTACATGGTAAAAGGATAATAAACTTTTAGAAAAATGGTTATAATTTTTTAACTTTTTCAAAATTTTACAATATCTATATTTAACTCTGTTCAAAAACAGTATATTTTTAGAAGATTATACCTTTAAAATATTGGTAAGTAAATTGCAATTTTTATATCTTTTTGTGTTTCTATATATTTGTGTTTATTTATATATTTATATATATATTTGTGTTTCTTTTAACCACAAAAACCAAGGTATTTACTTTTGCAAGGAAAATTTTAATAATAGCGTGAAAAGTAAGTAAGTTATCCATTACAATTTTTGTATCAAAATTTTTTTTTTCCAGCATAAACTAAGATATAGTGTGAGAGTTTATCCAAAAAACCTTTAATTATTTATATGACCTTTTTGTTTCTAAAAGAAAAAAAAACTAACAAAAAATTCACACCGTACTCGTAAGAGGCTCTCTTAAGGGCATTTACAGTTTTACAATCTGTTCAATACGTTTGGCCACACTTTACTATCTCGAAGCGTCTCATAGATGTAGAAATAATACAATTCATGAATAATAAACTAGTGTATATATAAATAAAACAGGATAGATAGGGCTTTTACAATTGAAATATTTACATAAAATGGTTAAAAAGTTTGTCACATGATTTTTTGGTTTCACTTACTATGTTTTTTATTTTATGTTATAATAAGATGCCGTAGATACTCACTTAGAAATTAGCTGAAGGTCTTGTTGCAAGTGACATATATATATATATTATATATATGTGTTCCAGTATTGAAGAATTCTTGTATATTATATTTTTAAATTGTAGCATCAGTCATTAGGTCTTCAATCACCTGGATAGCACTTTATTAATCTTCAGCTGTAAAATGTGGAAATTAAATTTATACAGAAATATTTGAAGAACGAATTATACTATATCTCTAAGAATATAGAATGTATTTATTATAAATTTATAAATAGCATACCGGATGTTTTATATGAAAATAAATCGAATATTTATAATAAAATATATTATTTAGCACAATACCCTTATATATATATCTCATACAGATATAGTATATCGTTAAATAGCTACTGTGAAGCAAAGAATATGACAGTCTGCGTGACAGTGCCACTCACATACAAGTGGACTGTCGGAGCTGACTCGACTGAACTGACACTGATTTGGGGCGCGAAGACGACCATAGCTTTTATGGAGTCGGAGGCGGGAAGCTTTTATCCAGCTATTCGTTTTTGACCTGTTTGTTTTATATTAATTCGCTTATATTATAACAGAAATTTCATGTATTTTTTAGAATACCAGAAAGCTCATGTATTTTTTTAGTATTTACATATTTTTACAATGCATAATGGCAGAGGCCAAGAAAACTTGAGATTTCTCACGACAAGTATATTCAAATGTGTCTTTAATGATTTCTGGTAATATTATAAAAACGTCTATATATAAACCAGAAAAGATGATACATCAGTATTTCAGAGATGCCAGAAGTAGATTTTTGACTAACTTTTAAAAAATTGGTCTGACATCAAATCGTATTTCAAAAAACGCTTATTATTTCTTTGTCTATATTTTTTTTACTTAATTGTTTAAACATACTCATATAACATTCAAGATGAGAAATCCCGTAAAAAAAGGTTTTAGATGAATACTTCATTACTTAATATAGATGACTGTCTTTTACTTACTTTTCCTCCCCAAACAAGAGGAACACGTGAACAACAACATGTTTGCATCAAATATTTAAGGTAAAATATAATTATAGTATAAGTTATGACTAAAGAGATATTTAAATAGCGATTCAAATTATACTTATGAAAATAGTTTCAGTAGATAAAAAAACTTTACTATAAAAACATTTTTTTTTAATACATCAAATTATAAAAGATTTCTTTTGTTATAATGTAAGAGAAATACCAAAATAGTTATCCAGGTCAGAATAAAAATTCTCACCCTCACAGCAATTGAAAACATTTCTATGCGGAATTTTCTAATGGTCGGTTTAATTCGTGGTTTTATTTCGATTTGCCGCAGTTCGTTTCAATGTAGGCGGAGACTGAAGTCGATAGCGAGACACTGATTGAAAGCGGCTCGGCGATGGAGTCGGATTTAACGTATCTGAATTTACTAAACTACTGTTTGTGAAGGATTAGAGGATTAAAACACTTCTTTGAGTTTTTAAATATTTAAGGTATCAATTTTTTTTAACTTATTATAGTTGTTATATTATAGTTTGTATATGACATTATATTATGATATCAAGGAATAAAATAACTATATAATCCAAAACTTGTTCTTATTTTATCGTGGTTGTACATTTCATCAATGTAATTAAGTTGAAAGTTTGTTTGTTCGTTGTTTGATATTTAAGTACCGAATGTATTATAACTATGTTAAACGTTCGAGTCTAAAATCATTGACAACTAATACAATATCCTCGTGTGAGGTATCATTGTGGGGTACTCTCCCACGGACGGGGGCGACTCGACATACATACACTTGATGATTGTTTCATATGTTGACTTTAAACAAATGCATCCTTAGAGGCAATTTATTATTACTCATAAAAAAACATAAAAATAAGGCAGTAAAAACAATAAAATGAAAAATTTGACACAAGCTAAATTTAAATTAAAACTAAACTAAAGTAATTTCTAAATACTAATAATAACATATACATTTGTTAATAAAGATATATAAATGCGAATATATACTTACATAAATATAATATTCATTAATATAAAAGCAATACGTATTATATGCACATGACAAAAGTTATGGTGAAAAAAAAGAAAATCAAAAAAGAAATTGTAAGGAAATACTGACATTTTTAATGTTAGATGATGACAGAAATAGAAATTATACTTAATTCCTTTATTTGATACGACATAGGGTTGAATAAAGTAAGATTTTATAAAGAACAGGTTTTTATATTTTACTGAACTTTTTTAGAATTAGTGGTTATTTAATTAAATCTTTGATCGATTATCTATAATTAGATGGGTTGAATGAAATAAGCTTACAATTATAACATGTTATGATTCTTCTGAAATTATGTTTATATTTTAAGTGTATCACTAGTTTAACCGCTTGGCGAAACATTTGAACTTATCGGAACTAACCACCATTAATATATCCACGTAATACTTGCTTCTATAATATGTATTGTGGTAAATATTTGTGTAATGTTTTGTTCTTATTATGCACTTCCCGCAATTTATATGAGTAATTAGTTATAGTGGTTGAGTAATACATGTGAATAACATAAGAAATAATTACAAAATACATACATTAGTAACAAAACGTGTCAGTCTCGAGACGCCAGAAATGATAATTTAAATCTAATTTGAATTACTATATTGAAATTATTAAAGCAAAGCTTAGGTTATTATTAAAATTTTATGTATGTATTTTATGATAATGTGAGAAAAGATTATTTTTTAATAAAATCTTTTAGTGATTATAAAATATGTTTTATTCTTCTTTACAATTTGAATACAAATTGAATATGTACATTCGAATTTTTTGTATATGCATTGTTAGTATCATTTTTTATTCCTACAAAATACGGCTACGCTGTATACCAAAATATACTGTATACTAAAGTATGGGAAGCTTTGTGGGTCAGAGTGAAAGAACAGGAGCCTGCCTTCCGCTGCAGTATACATGATAGAAAAGGAAGCCAGACAAACTGGCTCCCTCACGCGTTAAGTGACGAAGCGGTTTACTCTCCCAAAAGAACTTATAAATGCAAACGTTTATATAATGACGATTTTTTACCAGTTATACTTGATTATATATCATTTCAAATAAGTTTTACGATGAAATGTAGCCATCATTTGTAAAGTAAAATTAGTTGATTCAATTATAAAGCTGAAATTCAGTACCGAATACTAACATTTATTGTAATAAAATTGATCTCGTGGTTTTTAATCATTCAAATGGAACTAATATAAATCCATCGGCTTACTGACTGGCTGCGAAAATCAGAGAATTGTATTTCATTTACGTAGAAATAGAGACTTGGATGCATTAGAATATTTGAATGAGTCCTCTCAAAAGCTTGATTTTTTCTACAAAAAGTATAATCTTCTTTCGGAACGTATTATTTTAAAATAATAAGCTTGTTCCGTAAGTCGATAAGGGCTTTTTAACAAAACTTGTTCAAGCAAATTAGGAATTCAGTTTGCTCTGTGTATAAACATTAAATATAAGATACGATAGTCTTCAATACAACTTTTACGAACATTTTGGTAACGTTAGAGTAAAATAATAATATCTTAAACCTTATTCAAAAATAACATTAGAGCGACAATTAATGTTATTACTATTTTTTATAAAAATTTCGATTGTCTTATATAAATATTTCCATATTAACTTAATTATGATATTCAATAAATAAAAGACCAAAAAACACAACCATATGTACATTATTTTGAATAAGCTTTATGAAAATGGCTTTAACACCATAACAGCGGTTTAGCTCACCCATGAGTGAACTCAATAGTAAATCAATTTATCTGTACATCACACCCGACGTGAAATCTGCTTGAAATGAAAAAAAGCGTCCGATTAGCCGCAAATTTAATTATTATGTTGGATAAAGCTTCGGGCGTGTTTATTTTGCCGCTTGGCTTAATCTGGTGGATGGTCTCCGCCCACGGCTGAGGCTTATCGTCATTTGTATGTCGCCTGATTGTCAAACGAACGTAGGCGACTCAGTGCCCAAATTAACTATCAAATCAAAATCTTTATTGAAAGTAAGTTTTTACAAAACATTTTTTCATTGTCAAAGCTACCACCAGCTCGCAAAGATATTGATACAGTCCTGTATTCATCATGATATAAACATTCGGAAATACTGTAGTACTAGTATAGTACTACTGTACTGTACCGTAGTACTACTGTACTGTACTGTAGTACTGTGCTGTACTCGGTGTACTGTACTGCAGTATCCGTAAGCACTTTTTATTTTTACCGTCCTATTAGGTTTTCATTTATTAATTAAATAACATCCAGTACATGTAATCTTTCAAACTGCGTGACATCGTGCTAAATTCATTTACCGCGATAAAATCTTGCACTTCCGAACAGGATTTCTTCGAATTATTTTCTTGACTGTTTTGATTACTGTTTTCGTACAGACACAACTTGGAAGACCACGTCTTTTTCTTACACAAACAGATGTCATTTAATTATATTTAACAATAGCGTGGTTCTGAAACATTCGATTTCTACCGAGTGCAAAAATTATGAAAATTGCATTTGTATCCATACCTATTCAATATGATGCTATTATAGCAATTCCATCAGAAAAATATTTAGCACCCATTGTGACAAAAATATAAAAATACAACGGATATTAATTTAAGAAAGAGACGTATTCCAAATTCAAATGTAATGTAATATTGTTTTTTGGCAAGATTAAGTATTGTGATCAAAATTTATATTTCTTTGCACAAAACCAATAAATCTATTTTATGAGAAGTAGAATGGTAATTCATGTAGTAACATGGTTCAAAATATAGTCATCCATTTCAATTATCTTTAACTCATAAGCTATAGCAGCTTACATCACTAAGTTAAACAGCGTTACCAAAATTATTCTTAATATTACCCTCAGTAAATTATGATTGATAGAATTTAATTATAAAATAACAATAATATATTACATTGTGTTCAGATAGATTATTTTAAAAAATATAATTCAATAATACATTTCTGATATTTTATTCAACTGTCGAAAAATCTTCATTGTGTTTTAGAACTACAACAATTTTAAATGTATATATACTCATTTCTATTCATTTCACTTAAAAATGTAAAACTTTATTGATAAAAGTTAAATAAAATTAAAAAGTAAAATCAAAATTTTGTCATAGTAAACTAAAATTAAAACTAATATTTTTATACAAATAGACAATCATATATCTCTAGTTTATAAATAAATAAAACGGTCAACGGTCACTCCGGCTTGTGAGTAATTTTCAGGTTTTTCTCTTTCATTCTCTCCTGCCCTTGTTGAAATACCAGAACTGTGAAATGTTTTCAATTGCAATTGCTAATATGCCTCTCAGAATAAGTACGTTTTCTCAACATTGGCTTTTATATACCTATTTAACTTATATCTATTTATATTAATAAGTGTACTTTAATAAAAACCTTAATTGTCATTAGAAACTCTATACTATATAATTATTAAGTTTTTTGGTTATTGTTATGAAGTGGCAAGCATACTCCCAGCCAACTGGTCTCCTGGCCTTCTATTTTTTTCGATTTAAATGTTAAGAATGCTTTAAATCTATGTCTCTTCTTTGTATACCGTCGGGACATACCCGATTTTTGGATCAATATGATGTTCATTACAATTTGAATTTAAAACAAACAATACGCAGAGCAGAAATTTATATTTTAAAGAGATACTGAATAACCCACGATATGAGAAGCGAACGAACAAATTAAACTATATAGTGTCTGTGTTATTTCAGTCTATTCCTAGTTATCGCCTTACTTTTTGTTATATTTTTTTTTATTTGAGCTTTCGTGATTCCAGTCTATTATAACATATAATTTTCCGGCTATTGTCATTTCAATACTAAAGCCACATTTTCCCGGACTATTTACAACGCTATTCGTGGCATCCATTGAAAAGCGCAGAGCAGAGGAATAGGCATGAATTTTAATAGCTGTTATTAGCTGTATGTGAAATATGATTGTACCACCAACCATTGTGGTACTAATTCTCCGTTATACGAGACATTGAGCATACACCATTGTCTTTTTAAATGACATTCATTCGTACTAAAATGAGTGAGAGCATCGTAAGATTAATAAATATATTAACACAAAAAACAAATCTTATACATTTTGATAATCAAAATTAAACTAATGCTCAGTTAATTATTGTCTAAGCTAATACAGATTCCTGAGCTTGCGAAGTTTACATTTCGTATAATCAGCACCAACTAATTGTTCCCATTCAAAATTTGGGGATTTCGAAAACGTTTATCAAATCAACAAAGATATTAAAAATAAAAATTCATTTAAGTTAAGTCATTAATCAAATTTATTCATACCATATTACAAAACATCGATAATTAAAAATGTAAATAGCTAATATAAGCTGTTACATTTTAAACATTAACAAGAAACCGATACAGTATATATTTGCAAAATTATAAATGAAAAACATGAAGCTAGTAATTAATAAGCACAGTTTACTGTTAATTTACATTTTATTATACTGTAAATTTAATCTGAGACTGAGAACTGCAAAGGTTGTATTTGAGTAAAATATTTACATTCTATCTAGAAAACTGACTAAATAACAAAGGATATTAAATATGAACAGTGTTTACGAAACAAAATAACATAATTACAATAAAACTATTTTACGGATATAACTCGCGTTTATTATTACATTTCTAAATTTAACCTGACGTTTCGAATGCTTTGCAGCAAACGTGTTCGCGGTAAGACGAGATGATGGTGTCTGTCTGTCAGTCAGTCAGGTAATGTGCTTTTATTTTTATTTTAAAATATGTAACATATTTTAAAATAAAAATAAAAAGCACATTGGAAGTAGAATTCATTTTTTAGTTTTTGTTTAAAATACAAAGATTTGACGTTAATAGGTATCCATTTATTGATAAATATTCGATTACTCATTATATCTCTATTGGTCTATAAATATTGCCTAACAATATTGAGAATACATTGATAATATAAAAACAGAAGTACTTATAAATTTTAAATGATAGCTTTTTATTTTTAAGTTTTAGTTTTAAAAATGTGCTAAAGTTTTCTTAATTTTCAAAGTTGGAGGCAGTTTCTAGTTAGTATTCATAGCACGGAAAGTAAATTCTTCAAACTTGGATGTCTTCATTAATTTTGATAATAATTAACTGTAATATGAATCAATTCAAATTCAAATATTTGATTAGAGATGAGATGAGTCTGTATGAATTAATTATTGCAAATAAATCTCTTTAAGGAATAAAGCCGTTTTCATTATAGTCTTAAATTCTTATTAGTTTATATGTATTATAGGTTTCTCACCAAGCGTCTATCGTCAAGCTTACCGCCATTTACTACGAACAGTAAACACGTCATGCAATCGTATCACTTTTTGTGCGTTCAGCTGATCAGATCAGCTCTTGATTTGAGTAGGTTTGTTTCTTTTAAGTCGTTAACAATACATGTCATTACAATGCTTTAATTCGTGTTCATTATATTATATTTACTGTAACGAATAAAGAGTTCAGTAACAACAAGAACACACATTTGTCTACATACCGCCATTTATTATATTCAATTTGTAACTTTCAAACCCAAAACTTCCGTAAAGCATGACTTGACCGTAATTTAATTACTAGGGCATTATTTATGATATCGTTAATCATATATCTGTTTTTATATGAAGCCCTACTTTTTTTCTTTGTGTTGTGAGAAAATAAACTAAATATAAATACATGTATTAGTTTACTAAGCTGAATACAGTCAGTCTGTGACCACGGACGGTGCAAACTGGTCGAAACGTCAGACAACTAAGAAATATGTAATACCTATTTCGTGCCGCGGTAATAAAATCATTTAGTTTTCAAAAGTTTAAAAGTTAATAACTACGCTTTTCAAAAAGTATTAGTTACTAAACTTACTAATTATATTTTTATTATATGATTATTTTTTTATATTAATATCTTGAGTCGTGGTTTTTCGAATAATACTTGTTTTAGCATGTGGGGCAGAAAATTTAAACAGAGGTGAAAAACCACAAAACAAATTTTGTTTAAAATTAAGTATATTTCTTATATGAAGTATATATTTATGGTTATGTGGTTTATTATTACTAGTATACTTTTCGGTAATAAAAAACCGCCCATTCATTACTTTGAAACAATTGTTAAAAGCGATATTTATATTCTAAAAAGTGATAGCTCAACACTTTTACTTGTTATATTTTAACAGATTAATCTCTTAAGTAACTTAAATAAAGAAAGTCAATTTGTAAGGTATTTTAATTGGAATATAATTTTATTGTTACCTAATATTTTATTATTATATTAACTATAATTTTAGTTTAAGTCTGAACACCGTGATCTATGAATGTATATGATAAGGCAACCTTGGTCGGTCGCATTAAATGACAAATTACTGAACTAAATTATGATGAAGTTTCTTAAGCTGGTAGACAAATCAAAATGTATGGACAGCATTATACAATCTAGGTGCCTTCCTGATATCTTCTTGCCTTAGCAATCTTAATGTTAGGTCTAGATAGCTTCAATAAGTAGGTATAATACATAATTATATAAAAAAAAATTATAAATAAGCAACGTATTAATCAGTATTATAATACTTTTAAATATTCAATTATTAGTTATTACTACGCAAAGTATGATAAATGGTAATTAATATAAAAAGTATTAATAGTAATAATAGTTAATTCCTTCAATCAGTACAGAATAAGTACAGTCCAGAACAATACAAAATTAACATTAATATAATAAACCAACCCAACTCATAAAATGTCCATATAATTTGCAATGCGTCTTAAAATAGCCTCATATCTTTCCGTGGGTCGGTAAGAGCCGGATAACGGATAAAAATAAATCCTAAATTATGAAGATAAACGTAGGTGAATACTTATATATAATATAGTAAATTTTTACGAAAGTTATATATATCCCTTAAACGTTTATTTAACCCTTAATTAACTAAATATTTATCTAGTGAGACTCTTAGTGCATATCTTTTATCTGGTTTTATTCATTTTAAATATTTCTATCAATAAGTCTGTACTCTCTATCTTCAATTAGACTTTCCTTGTTTTTTGAGACACTTTTTTTTTTGTTTTTTTTTGTGTTACTGTTTTTGCTGTTAAAAATTTAAATCCATAAATTTAGAGAAAGTTTTCTACTACTTTTGACTTTTTATGGAATCCGTATTTCATGGATTTTCATAATACTCATCTTATAAGGTCCGAATTCCTGCTTACATATGAATGAAACGTATTTATCCAGAGATCAATCACTTGAGCCCAGAGGCTGCCGTGCTGACATATAATAATACCTAACATATGTATGTGATTTGACTTAGTGCAATTATATATTTAAATAATATTAAGTAATAAAATAAAAGAGAGTTAAAAATAATTCTTTATACATAGAACTAAAATTTTTATTCTTATTAAATAAGACTCCACGTGAGCGATTATATATTTTATTTTGAAATATATTTTTAATTTATTGTACAATATAATATGATTATTATAGTTTTCTTCTATTTCTACATCATGATCACAGAAAATCGATACAACTCGCATATACATTGATGACAAACTATTCAATTAATAAATGCAATTACATTCTCAAATCCGAATCAAATACATTAGTGTCTAATTAATAGACTGGTTGAATTTCTCTGCAGAGCTATATAAATTAGGTCATTTATGTACTAGACAATATTATGAATGGATACAAGTTTTGATTCATCAATACAAAGCAACTGTGTTGCTACTCGTACATCGTTGAATTGTCTCATGTTATAAATAATATTAAATTTTCTTTCTATTATTACTTTAGTTATAATTTATTAAGTTGTTTACTGTACGTCTGTTCTTTCATATTTATGTCTCAATTTAATGGAGTTTGAAAACTCCGAGACTGTCTTAAAAACACAAAGATACTTTTAAATTTAAAAGGGCTTTATTTTAACATTTAAAGTTTTAAAAGTTTTTTTTTAGTTAAATAGTAAGAGTGAAATGATATTATATGCGTTTTAGACATTTAATAAATTTTTTGTTTACATTATTATAGCACCGTTTTGTATCTTATGCTGAAAGGTACTCAAAAAAATATTAAATCTTTCGAAGATAAGACAGAAAAATCTTGTATTCTTAATTTGATATTCAAATTTAAGTTATGCACATAATCATTTTATAGTATTTTTAATACAAATAATAACTTTCATTTATGAGTACTGAAAAATTATTAGCTAAGCAAATGACTCAAAATACAATTCAAGCGTCTGTAAGTTATAAAATATATTTAAAATAAAATGTCTTTATAAAAAAAAAAAAATGTAACCAATATTAATTTTATAATTATTTTGTACAAGGCTCACCCTAAAAAAGGTTTACAAATATAATCACATTACAAATATATATTTAGTAAATTTAACAAACATATATATAGTTTTAACTATTATCTTTATAGACTAATTATAGCAAATGCGACGCGACTGTAACAACGCTTTTATAAACTCACCTCAATTCAGAGCAGAGTACTAAATACGAGGCGTATTAAATACTCTCTTTGTTCGAAAATTCTACTCTGTAAGATTAAAATGTGTACTATTTATAATAAAAAGTACTTTATTTGTTTCAGTATAATATATATTTTTTTATTCTTTATTTATTATTTTAAATTTTTTTACAAATATAAAAAGTAAGAGGATACCTTTTATACATAAAATAACTTCAATCTGTAGAAGTACTGTTGCCTTGTTTTAATTTAAGATAATTTACTTTTCGTAATTATATAACTTTCTATGTAGTTATTTCATCATAAGGTACTGTGGCCATAATGTTTAGGGTGTAGTCTACTTATTTCTTACACGTATACCTCCAATCTAAAATAACTATAAGCGGTAGATAGTAAATTATTCAAAAATAATTGTTTTATCATGTTTTTAAAAACAATTTATTTTTGAAGAATTTACTATCTACCGCTTATTGTTATATGAGTGTTAATTATTTAAATTATAATATATTACAAAATATTATGATCTAATATTGAAAATAGCTGTATGCAGTGCAAAAGCCATGAGTATTTGGAACCTTAAGCAAAACTAGTACAGATTTCTCTAAATTTATAACTTTTCCCATCGCTTTTACGGAAATAATTTAATAATGAACTCGACTTGTCGTTTATAACGGAACTTTAATATAATGCTAAACCATTTTAATGGTACCAAATTTCCCTCAACATTGAATTGTGGCTTCGTAAAAAAAGTTTTAGTGTAGTATCCACTTCACTCTTGACAGATGAATAGCTGTCGTGCGTTTGAAGTATTCTGGAGGCACATCATTTGATTATGCTAAACCTCTTTTATAGTTTTCATAAAATAAAAATGAAGCCACATTCATAAAAGTTTTCGGTAATTTGGAAAGTACATAACATTTACCAAAAAGTCAATTTATTTATATTAAGATTTCTTAGTTTGCAGATGCTCACACTGACGATTATTTCGCGATAATATGTAAGAAGGTGGCGTCAGTAATACAAAGGGTGAGGGTCCAGCAGCATCCTGAAGATGTTTGCATGTGAAGGTTTATCAGGTTGCAAGTCCAACGTGAAGCTAGGTCAATTTCCTTGTGGCTTTTGTTTTATTAACTATTTGTTTATATTAATTTTGTATGTATTTTGTTTTTTACTAACAGGATTCTTAAGTTATTATATTCTTCTAACCAACTGTGATGCTTGAAAATAAAAGATTTTAAGTTTTTTAAATTTTGTTTTGAATTTTATTTAATCCTATTATTTTATCCAATAATAGACAGGTAAAGGGAATGACAATAGGCTGCCAATACTATAATGTACATAAAGATACTTAAGACAGTATGGTTTCTGAAAATAACAAATATATTAGAGAATTAGAATAGTGTGAATTCTTAACATAAGGTAAGTTGAAATGTAACAGCTGTCTGTTAGTATTATACATAAATATGAAGTTTAGGCTTCAAATAAAGAAAACATTATGAAAACTTTCTACAAATAAATATATGAATTAAAAGTGTCTTGTTTACTATAATTAAAATATTAAGTCTTTTTCCATGTTCATCATTTCTCAATAATTGTGTTTGTTAAGAAGTAAAGTAGATTACCTTCGTTAAGGTTAAAAAAGACGGTCGCTGTGGATTTCATTTTCTCTTCGACTTTTAAATTGCAGTAACTGCTGTTGGATTTTACAGTTCATGAATTTTCACAAAATGGTTTTTCATAGCAATATTTTCGTTATTATTTTTCTGTATTGTTTAACGATAAAGTTCTTAGTACTATCTTAATGACATCTTAATAAAAATCAAAATATGTATGCTTTAAAAGTTTCATGAATTTTAATATTTCATTATAGCAATGCGTAATCGACCAATTTTATTGTTAAGTGATATTATTAGGTAACATACATGGTTGATAATGTTGCTTTATTTAAAACAAAAACAATCCTATACAAGGGTTTTAAAATGTTATTCGCGTGAATACTAGACAACTATCAGATATCCACAGCATCTTGTCTTAACGTAAACAAGTAAACGTAAACGACTCGGAAATGCTGACATGGAATGAAATAATTATAAAAACGTTAGTTAACATTAAGACTCATGAAGCCTGTTATGTTTACTTTTACGTAAGGATACTTCAATATTAGAATAACCTATTATTATAAAAACAAATGAAGGTAGAATTCTATTCTAAGAATTGTTCTTGTTGGAGCATAGATAAAACATTTCAAAGCTTACAAATTTAATATACTATGACCCTATTTGTACCTTTTCTTATTTACTCTGTCACTTATATTGACATATTACAAGAAAGGATCAAACAAACATATAGAGATAAATAATAAAATAAATCTTTACACATGATATTACATGATTGAGCTCTGAAAGAAATGTATTTTTGTGATGTTAGAATTATAGATGAATGTGCCGACTCGATTACAGTTTTCTTTGTCATATATTTATTTATTTCTTATAAATATTTTTTTTATTATATATTAAAAAGTGTTCTTTATCAATATGAATGTAATGACAATATCCTATTAAAATTCATCGCAAGTTAAGCAAACCGCCATCTTCGAACAAAATAAATAGAAATCAGTAACTGGGTTAAATTCATCGTCGTTCATTGAAGATTTAATTAAAAAAAGGTTCATTTACACCGGGTTAATAGAATTTGTAAGTCTAGTTAGTAAACTAACTAACTAAACTCGAGGATTACTATCCTCGAGTTTAAATTCTGAGAACCATTTTGTAAATTTATTATATACAATGCAGATGTATACTTCTTTAATTCCAATATAAAAAACCTTATAATAATCATGTTTTCCCTGATCTTTATTACAACATTTTGTAAAGTTGAACAATTCACATAAGATTTATTATAGATATATAAATATGTAGAACTGCATTTTTTTTGCCTTCTTTCATTCATTGATTTGTATTTGTATGATATTTGTTATGTTTAGTTTCCGCTCATATTTAACTATTTGTATAACACTCACATACTCAAACACTCTCACACAACTTAACACTTTATTTCATCTCAAAACCAGGTTTATAGGGAAAAAGTTCCATTTCTCCAACTCAAATAATTTATCTACTAGGGCTTCTAAAATTATTACATCAATTAAAATTGATATAATACACATATTTGTTACTGTTACTTTGTTTATCCTAATTCTCAAACATAGATTTTATTGCAAATATTGTTAATGACATTGAAAATTATTCCCTTTTTGACTCTGGTAATTGTACCCCTGAAAATGTAAACTTAAATATACGACACATACCTGTGTCTTTTAAAGTCTTGCATTTAAACATCCGAAGCATTAAATGTAATTTTGACGGCCTTTTGATCTTATTAAATAGAATTCAAGTTGAAGTTGACATTATATTATTATCTGAATGTTGGCTGAGCAAATGTTCGGTTCTTCCTCCTTTACCAGGTTACATTCCAACCGCTTCTAAATTTGTGACACAAAATGATGGGGTGGTAGCGTATATACGAGCTAAACTAGATTATAATGTTAGTTTGCCTGAACTGAAGGATGCAAACGGTTTACTTATAAAATTTAAACATACAATAGCTGTTATTGCTCTTTATCGCTCACCATCCCACTTAAATGCTAAGCCGTTCTTAAGTAGTTTGGATAATATTTTGACTCAATTAAATAATTTTCCTACAATTATTTTGGCAGGTGATATTAACATTAATATTACACCAACTAACGTAGATCAGCACTCTGATGACTATTTAAATCTTTTAGCCTCTCATGCCATGATTCCCGCTTATGTTAAGCCTACACGTTTATCTAACTGTTTAGATCATATAATAGTTAAATCTTGCTGTCGCTCGACATCCTTAATTCTTGACTCCTGTATTACGGACCATTCCCCTATATTCTTTTGCATAGGCTCTAAACCTAAATCAATTGATTATAAACATAGTTTTGCTAAGGTAGATAGCAATTCAATCGTAGAAGAAATAAAGGGGACTGACTTTTCTATGGTCTTATCTTCACTAGACCCTAATTCCGCCGCAACCATTCTTGTCAAAACCATATCAGACATTATTAAAAAACATACCGTTAGAATCAAAATATCCAGCAGAAAGCGGATAATTAAACCATGGATTACCCCTGGACTTTTGAAATGTATCAGACACCGGGACAAACTTTTTATAAAACAGAAAAGGGAAATAAACAATCAAACGATCAAAATAACATTTAGGAGGTATCGTAATTTTTGCAACAATTTATTGAAAAATGTTAAACGGCAGTGGGAAAGAAATGAATTTTTGAAAGCTAAGAGTGACTCTTTAGCAACGTGGAAGCTTATTAAACAATTTACCAACCTAAGACCAAAAGAAAATTCATCGGAGCAACTACTAAAAATAGCTCAAAACCCTTTACTCTCTGTAAATTCTGTAAATAAATACTTTGCTAATATTGGTAAGGATTTGGCTTCTGAAGTTAGTAAAAATGTAACTTCTACTACAATCGACAATACACGTGATACTAATATCTCCTCTAACTTAAATTACAATCCTTCAAGGTCTATGATGTTGTTTCTAACAGATTGCTCAGAAATAGACCAAATTATTTCGGGGCTTAGAGATACCAGTGCAGTAGGTTGGGATCAGATTCCTGCATCCATTATAAAATCAGCTAAAAGCTCCCTTATACCTATTTTAAACTTTATATTTAATCTTTGTATGTCATCTGGTGTATTTCCAGACGTTTTTAAGAAAGCTGTTATACACCCTATTTTTAAGAGTGGAGATAAGAGTACTACTAGCAATTATAGACCCATATCCGTACTCAGCACTATAGCAAAAATTTTTGAGAAAATCCTAAATAAGAGATTACAGTATTTTTTAGAAAAATTTAATATCTTATCACGTCATCAATACGGTTTCAGATCCCATAGGTCTACGGATGACGCCGTTCTCGATCTTACAACCACAGTAATCAAAAACCTTGACCAAAAACTGAAAACCTTGTGTATTTTTCTTGATCTCACTAAGGCATTTGATACTGTTTCCGTACCACTATTACTTAGCAAACTAAATAATATTGGTATCCGAGGTGTTGCTTTTAATCTTTTTAAGGATTATTTATCGGGTAGACGTCAAGTGGTTAAAATTTACGATTATGTGAGTGTAGAGGAAGAGATAACTTTTGGTGTTCCACAAGGCAGTGTACTTG
The DNA here is from genome assembly GCA_959347395.1 of Mechanitis mazaeus. Taxonomy (NCBI): domain Eukaryota; kingdom Metazoa; phylum Arthropoda; class Insecta; order Lepidoptera; family Nymphalidae; genus Mechanitis; species Mechanitis mazaeus. The sequence goes on from OY365747.1 coordinate 18,625,323, forward strand.
GCCCTACTCTCTTTCTCATCTATGTCAATGATCTGTGTGACTTGGGAACTTCTATTTGTAAAACTGTAATGTATGCAGACGATACAGCTTTAGTAATCTCCGGCAAGACTTGGTGTGAAACTTTTTTACATGCTGAAACAGCGTTAGCTTCTGTTTCGAATTGGCTGTCTGAAAACTTACTTACGATAAGCTTGGACAAAACCCGGTACATGACCTTTTTTAATCGCTATCGGGATGTTCCTTCCAATTCTTTTACTCTTCGGATTCACAATTGTAACAAAATTATCACCTCTTCTTCATGCCGATGTCCCCATCTTGAACGTTGCTCCAGTATTAAATATCTCGGTGTCTGGCTAGATAGTTGTCTCTCTTGGAAGCAACACATTGATCACACAGTTTCCAGAATTAGAAAGGTTATTCCTATTTTTAAATATCTCAGAAATTCAGCTGATTTTCAATGTCTCAAATTAGTTTACTGCGCATTGGCACAGTCTATTCTGTCTTATTGTATTTCTTCCTGGGGAGGTTCTGCCAAAACTCACATGTTAAAAGTTGAAAGAGCGCAGAGGACAATTCTTAAAGTAATGACATTTAAACCTAGTCTTTATCCAACTCAAACCCTCTACTCGCAATGCAAGGTTTTAACAGTTAGGCAATTGTTTATTTTAGCAACCATAACACGTAAACACTCTGCTCTTCATTATGATCCTGAGTTGTCGAAACGTCGTGCTAATAGAATATTTGCTATAGAACAGCGTAATTCAATTTTAGCAAGTCGCCAATTCCACTACCTAAGTTTCTCGCTTTACAATAAAGTTAATAAAAAAATTGATATATATCCTCTTACAAAGTACAAATGCAAATCCAAGTGTTCATCTTGGCTTTTAACCCTATCTTATGATGAGACCGAGTCCTTAATTATCAATTTTCCCTAATAAACTGTTAACTCACTTTTTACACACACACACACGCACACACACACACACACACACACACACACACACACACACACACACACACATTTGTATACTCACATGAGCGATTACACATACGTATGTAAATTGTATTAAGTGTTCTGAATTGTCTTGAGTTGTAATTTTTTTGGAGCAATATTGTCCATAATTGTGTGAACGTTGATGCTGCGCTACAGTTAATAACTTTTGCAGTATCATCATGTCTTTGTTATTGTCACCCTGTATTTTATTGTTTCAAATAAATAAATAAATAAAATAAAAATAAAAATAAAATTGAGAGATCTGAAACAATAAATTTAAAGTCATTCTCACGTAGAACTGAAGTTTTGTTTCAAAGTTACAAATCCAATATAATAAATACACATTGACGTTTTAGTTCCATAACATCTTCTCCATATTGATATACTAATTAATAGTACAGATAATAACAAAATAATTTTGTCATTTTAGTTTTTCCTGTATAAATTTCGGTTTTTTTTTAAAGTAGACTTCTATTAAGTTGTTATTTAAAGCTAGCTTTAACTAGAAGTAGTAAAATTAAAGTTAAATTAATTTTCTATCTAGTTAATTATTGTCCAAGTTAATACAGACGTCCGAGCTCAAGAATTTAAATTTCATGCGATGAATACTAACTAGCGGCGGTCTTAAATATAGCAAATTAAGAAAACGTTGACCCGATTTTTGAACTTATTATGTTTTTTTAAGCTTTCCTAATCCATGATTACTATTTTATGTAGTTATGGATAGGATAATAATAAATATATAATATCGGAATGTAATATTGGATATATAATATCGGAATCTGCCCGACTAGTTTTGAACCCATTCGGGATCCTTATTCATAATCTCTGAACATGGCAGAATTGCAGGGGGAACCCAGTTCACATTTAAATAGGGAATAGTTTGGGCAAATTCCGATAGTATTTACATGAGTAATGCCGGATAATTATATTTAATAAAAGTGAATTAAATAGGAAATCAAAGTAACTTTTCTTTGAATATCATTTTAAAAACAATTGATTATTTGATTAGAAAAACATAACATAGAAATACTAGTCAATCCAGAAAACAGGCTTATGATAACAAATAAGGAAAAAAGAACTAGAAGCAAATTGCGATAAGACGCTAGATGGCGTTAAAGCTATACAATTATATCTATTAAAACTGCTTCTAAAATATTCTAAAAACTTATATTTTAATTATTATAATGACAACATTAAATCTATTACTACTATACTCTACTCTAGGTAATCTTTGTTTATTTATCGTTTGCATAAATAATTCTATTCTAACACAATAATTCTAAGGAAGTTTTAATTCAATAGGTTAAAATTATTTTCAATAAAAGAGTATGGTTTTGTAACAAACTTCAGAAATCCTATATACCAAATAGTTCCCAATAATTGTTATAGTTTACAAACTCTGATTCAAAGAGCCAACACCAAGTCGACTACATTTAACAGAATTAATTAATGCTTAACAAACAAGAAGTGAGTTAATAAACACTTGGAGATAGTTATACAGCGATGACAATATTTTCCAAAACTGAGATTTGTTCCTAGTTGTAAATTATTGAAAAATATATATATATATATTTCAAAAATTATGTATATATTATCTCAGGGATAGAACATTACTAGGGCTGTCTACATCGAGAAGAAGTTACGATTTTTAATTTTTTTTCCTAAATATTATTGGATTGGTCATAGAAAAATAACTAGTTGTCATGAGGACATAATGGAGTCGATTAAATGGAGTCGATTAATGTTTACAACATTTATTAACTTTTTGTAGTACATAGATGAATTTCGATTACAGGTTTGAAAGAAAGAATGAAAAAAAAATGACAATGCAATTAGGTAAATTGACTCCTGGCATAAGTTAATAGCAAAAACTTTTATCATGGACTTTACAAGAAGATGTAGAATTTGTATAATATTTTTATAATACTGAACAGATACTACAATTACGACTTTGTCTGTATTTTATTCATAATAAACTAAATATTTCGTGTAAATTATCTATAAAAATTAATAAAACTATTTTATGTATATAACTCATTACATCTAGAAAAAAATAATCATTATTACTTACGTCATATAAAAAATGAACCAAACCAAATTTCCTGGATGGCTTAATTACTTTTGGGGTTCATTATAACTAATATTCATTGTAATTAATATTTATTGTATAATATGAAATACCATAGAAAACTGTCGTAAATAACAACATATATTTCTATAAGTCACGAAATTGTTCATTGTTATTTGGGAATTGAATTTTTAATTAATATGTATAAATTTATTGTATTGCTCAGTGAACTAGAGAACTAAAAACCAATAGAAACAAGCGATACTTGGTGAGAGCCCCATCACATTAACATCCTGGTTAAAATAAACGATGCATTTTATTCCAATTTTGATCACTTTGATGACAAGGACATGGTTAGATTAGTACCACAACCATCCCACTCGTACAATTTGTTTTTATAGAAGTCGCCAATACGCGTTTATCATATTTTTAAACTAAAAGAACTATTAAGCGTAAGTTATGATTAAAATCATATATGTAGATTGGTATGAAAACGAAACCAATTGCTTTATTCAAATGGAGCAGAAAAAAACGTTTAGATACATACATACATAAATACATACATCCATACATAGATACACACATATATACATTTTGTATAAAACATATCGAGAATTACTGAGGATACCTCAAAATGTAAAGATATTACAAAAAAATCGAATCCGAAATTTGACATGATTACAAAAACTTCCTTATTAGAAAATGAATACAACTTTAGTTTTGCTTATTTCTTAAACTATTATTTGATATATATTATTAATTATTTAGGCTAATATACAAAAAATACGAAATACTTTAATATTTAGTACTATTTCAAAGTTGGTTCTCCAAAATTGTCTTAATTACACATGAGTACTGTAATTGGACGCTGCCTGGGTACAGCCGCAACCACAATAGTTCAAAGTTACTGAAAGCTATAGTCAAAGTAGTGCCCCTTCTAGGTATTATTGCTATTATTCTACTAGACAGCACTGTGAAACTCACAATAAGCAAATACATCATACGGTGTTACCACAACTGTTATAGTAGTTAACATAACAAATTGAATAAATATACACAAGCATTTGCCGACAACCATTTACGTTAGATGTGTATGTGTAAAAAAAAGGAAGCCTTTCTTTTGAATTAGGCTATATAGTTTATATAAATTTTTGTAATTGGGACACGACATAGTGATAGGTATCAAGTAAATTGGAACAGATCTTTCCTTCTAAAACCTATCTTAGTTTATTTATTATTATATATTTATTTTGTGAGAATCAATAATATATGTAATATTATGTTTTTAAACTTAACTATATTATATGTTCAATAAACATATCTATGGTTTTAAGGTTAATTATCTAAAATCTTGTGAAAATTGTAAGCAATTTTGTTAACGAAATTCAGTTTTAATTATGCCTAAATTGGTGAAACAAGTCTGTATAATGTAGTAATTACTACTTTATCTGTTCCAAGACGTAAGGAGTTGAATTTTATTATTTAATTGGAAAAATAAAGATAGGTTGTGAAGAAAATTACATGTAATATACAGAAAAAAAAATTATCTCTATATATGTATGCTAATCAGACAATAAAACTTTGTTAGTTTGCAAAGAGCGCAACACCAATCATATGAACATGTCACCAATCTACTACAAAAGACTAGTACTGAAGAAATGAGCAGTAGAAGTAATCTTCGTCGGAACATTTCTAAAAGATTTGATTATGTGTGTTTTACAAGGGCTAATTAACCCTTTATAAATAATGTTTTACTTCAACGTATATATATCGTGTGTTTAAATTGATACTACATTAAACGAAAACCGGTAGTTTAGCGTCAATGTCACCTTTTTCCTTTTAAAAATTAATCATATACTCAAATGCTAAAATCATAATTGATTCGGAAGCGATGCCCTGCCCTCGCTTATTACACATCAGTGTTTCCTAGAATATTTTGAGTATTTTTGAAAATGAACTGATATCTATAGCTAAATTACCTCAAGATTTTATATTCAGTTTATAATAATATATAAATTATTTGCTTAGTTAATTAACTAAAATTGACGTCAAAATATTAAAATTTAACAAAATTATTATTAAATTCGTGACAACAAATGATTTTTTTTATAATGAATAAGATACAAAATTGTTTAATATGGAAATATTTTTTATCGAGGTCTTTGGGAATATTTGTTGTAATAATTTTCATGTCAAATTTTTTGTCGCCGGCCATTAGTTTTCGCGAATGCTTCTGTTACTCTTGTCATTATTTGTTTTCAATTACTTTATTATGACATTAAAAGTAAAAGTTTTTTTGTGTTATTATTAGTTAATGCATTGTAATCAGAACTAAAGGTATATTGCAATTTTTATCTCTATCGGTTGAAGTTAACTAGTTTCAAATTCAGTTCCAAGATTAGTCCTTCACTAACAAACTAAGAAACAGATCAAGTTAACTAAAGTTGTTAATTAATGAAAATGTAACAGAATTGTTCAAATGATGGATTTTTCTTTTGCTTATAAAAGTACCAAAGTATTTTCAAATATCATATGGGTGATATATCAGGGGGTCTTTAATCCTTTTCCAGCAACTAATTGTTATTGTATCTCATTATGATTTAGTCAAGCGTCGGGCGTCGCTTGATAAATTGACTGCTGGATGACTGAATAAGGTGTAGTCCTATTATATGAACTTACTGAATTGGTTTTATTTTTAAAGGTAGTTTAAATGATTATTTTACAAAAGTTATTTCAAGATAATATGTTGATATAATTCGATTTTGTTTATCTAAAGAAAGAAAGTTTTAATTCAGTTTGAAAATTAAACTCCAACTCTTCATTTTAGTTACAACACACGGAGCTCAGTTGAACTCGTTCATTGATATTAAAACTTCTTTCAAACATTTTTCACATCCATTATTCATTTTTATTGTCCACACTTATTTGCATTATGTTGGTATTCGTATGAATATCACATTAATCTGCTTTAGGGTTGTTGATGTGGATGGTAATCCAGTTTAAAATACATTTCATTGAGTTTAAATAACCAACAGAGCGACATAAGCGTGTTATAGGCGTTAAAAAAATATATTTTCTTCTAGAGATAAAAAGGACTTTCATTTTAACAATTCTTTCAAACAATTTTTGGCTTCTCTCACCTTTTGCATAAGAAAAGAAAAGTAACAAAAAATTCACAGAGTACAGTTAGGGTACTCTCCTAAGGGAACTAACATCTTTACAATCTGTTCAATACGTTTGAGCACACTTTACTGTCTTGAGACGTCTCATGAATGTGTAGACAACACAATTCTTGAATAATAAAGCCTGTATTTTCCTGTAAGGCTTTGGACATTGTTAACTTTGCTTTCGTCTATTATGTATTTTATTGTTGCAATTTAATGCGGTACCTACTTGGATACTAGATATATTATTTATCTTTTTACCTATATCGATTTGGTTTACACCGCTCATAATATGTATATATATATTACCTCGACAAACTGAATATTGGCTGAGTCCGTTTTAAGGAACTTATATCATTTCAAAATACCTTATCTTTTTATGTTTCATAAATGTTCCATTTTCTAGAAGATGGATAATGCTAAGACTATATTAAGATAATATAAATAACTACTTATTCTAAAAAAAAAATACTATATTATAATGTATAAATCCATTTTATATTTTATTTTACCTCTTTTTTATTTCAGTTTAACAAATAATTGTCCAAAATATTTATGATTCATATTGTGCCGAAACTAACGAGGAATATTGATTAACATTTATATTAAGATTGTACCGAAAACTTCAATTATATATAATCAAAACAAATTTATGGGTTTTTTTAAATGTGTGAGAAATAAGTGACAAATCAGTGGGATAAAGGTCTTTCTAAAATTAAATTCTATATTTTTATGAAAATTAAATGTATTTTATTCATATTTGATTCTGAATGATAATGATAATGATTATATTTGATTTTGGTATTAATTGATAATATATATTAAAATTATTATTGACAATATACCATCAATGTATGTAGTGCGGAGCCTTGCTTGTTCTAAATCTTTGTATCTATGACATCTTCTGAAGTATTTATTTAATTTACATAATGTAGATTTTAAGTTGAATTAAATGCCAAAATAAACGAAAAAAAATATTTATACTATTAACTAATATTTTGGATATGAAATTAGTTAATGTGAGATAAAGAGATGATCGTTATATTTAAATAAATTACATGAAATTATAATAAAATTTATACAAAACTTTCAGAATAATATTATTCATTGGTGAAAACGTGCAAAATACCGTTAGATGAATTTTGAGTTTATCTCATCTAACAGACACACAAATACGCTGTTAAATCATTGAAGTCGCAATACTTAGCTCATGGTTAGTTCAGTTTTATTAAATAGGTAGTCATTTAGTTTATTTATATCAACAATTTTTTTTTAAATTATGAAATATAAAAATAGAATTTTCTACATTTCAATTTAATTTTGTAAATAATCACGTAGAAAAACCACAGAGATTTAAAAGGCCACAGAGATTTAAAAATTTCACAAGAATTCTATTCAAACTCATTATCTTTTTCTCATACAAAGCATTTAATTTTTATTAATTTTTTATACAAACATTATTTCACTACACCCTCTTTCATATATTTAAAAATACTACGTTTTTAAATATACAACGTCTCGAAAAAGATTTTGCGTTATTTATGTTCGTTTCGTAAAATCCTCTCAACCTACTTTATAGGACTTGTGAGGAAACAGCCATAGGTGTAGTATTTCAGTTTTTTAATATTTATTTAAAATATACCGCTGAATATAATTATATTTCCTAATTTTTTTTAAACATTTTGTGAAAAACAAAAATATATAATAAATTAATAAAAACAATAAAAAGTGTTTGAGTATGTCAAAAAAAGTACAAAAACCTGATAAAGACAAACATGTTAAAGAAATTAATTTAGTAATAAAATTTCGAAATGTCTATTTATTTCAATCAATTTGTTACGTTCGAATCCAAAACTTCTGTGAAGCATGACTTGAACCATAATTTTATTACTATAACTTAAAGGCCAGCGAAAAATATCTTATTCAATATTTATTATGGAAGATAAATATAAACTAAATTTGTCAAAGCTTTCCATATACTAATTAATACTTTCATATATTTATATATTGTTGTATCATTATTTTTTCTTTTTGTCAGGTTTCTAATAACATATGCATTATAATTACTTACATTCTTATATATATTAGAGTAGTATAATCTGTATCTCATATATTTATGTTCTCTCATTAAACTCTGAATTATAACCTATAAGGAAGAACTGATAAGGATAATCTCCTATCAATTTGAAACTATTTTCTTAAAGATTTATATATTTTCTAACCTCCATTTTGTTACTTGATTTATCGACACGCCTGAACTGTAATTTTATACGATCAATCTTTTAAAAATTAGATTTAATCGGAATTATAATGTGTTTAGTGAGCAACCTTTCAATATTTACTGTAAATACTCGTTTTCATTTCGTTGTCAGTCTTTATAGTTAAAATAAGTCTCAAACTAAATAGTTGTAGAAAAGAGTACGTATTCGATTTGACCTTTGAATGTAAATCTATATTAATGAGTGTCAGTAATATAGTTTCCATAGTATATTTATATACAATTTTTTATTAAAAAAAAAAATAAAATAAAATAAAATAAAAAAGTTTAATAAATCCGTCATACGTCATACCTATCTTAATTAGTGTCAATAATATAGTTTCCATACTATATTTATATAAATTTTTATTAAAAAAATAAAATAAAATAAAATAAAATAAAAAAGTTTAATAAATCCGTCATACGTCATACTTTATAACGTGTTGGATTCCTTAATTTTTAGGAATCTTAATTATAACTTAAGCTTTTTAAAATAATTTCACTTAATGGCAATATTTCCGATCTGATTCGGCGTGAAGTCGAAAGATACGAACTGTTAGTAGTACAATTCAATAACAGATGTGTTGTTAGACGTTTTAACTACACGATACTGTTCTAGCTTGGGCAAGCGGTTGTTGTCAAAGTCCAGGAACGGCTGAAAATAAAAGTCAAAGCCGCACACTATGTATATTTTAACATATGATTTATTTTTTACTGTTCTTATAAAGTTATTTAGATTCGTTTAAACTCGTTATAAACTTCAGAAATGTGTTTTGTCGGAATCTATAATTCTTTCAAGACTACTAAACTAACACATAATAAATTATTTCTTTAGATTTTGAATGATCTTTATTTTTTTAAATAATATAGTTTCAGCCACATAACCATGTCTTTCAACAAATTAGAATCAACTTTTACTTACACAATTTTACACAATTCTGCATTAGATGAAGATGAAATCCATACAAAGGTAACCTTAGCAACAAACGCAAAATTTAGTACATTACTCTCGTATTTTGTTACGAATTTGCCCGATGATAATTTATAAAATGTGGTTATTTTTATCCCGAGTTCACAAGCCGGCCCTGTGTTGAAACAGTTTCTCGATAGCGACATTCCTACAGCCTTCGTCTACATTGAAACTTGATGTTTACTTCGACAAACAAAAATGAAACTACGCTGTCAACGAAACGAAACAAACTTATCGTTAAAAAATAAATTTACTGCAGTGATTCAGAGAAATTTTATTAATTATCTGATTCCCTTTCATTCATACTAATAAAAAAGTAATAGAAGTTTCAGTTATATATAAATTTAATATTTTTTTATAAGTATACTTTAATGTTAGGCTCATCATATTCTATCCTAAGTCACATATAATTTTTAAAACAATACTAATCAAAGTTAGTGGATCAAATTTTTAACTATTTTTATTAATTTTCTATAATTAAATTTTTGGGATGTTCAACTAAGATATGTTTCGTAATATAATTCAAAGAGAAGGGATCTTCTGTAGTGTATTAAACAGTTGACGTATAAAAGACTGTTAATTATGTAAACCTGTGTGGTGGACTGTATTAAATAATTAGCAGTATTTAAGAATAAGATTTACTGCTTGAACGTGAAATCAGAATAGAAGGAGCACCGTGGCGAAGACTCGGAGCGTTGACGGCAGCCAACGCTCGTCACCCGCAATCACCCGCAAGCCGGTTTCGGTGAATACCGAACAATGACAGAAAGACGCCGGTATCCAATTCACCCTAAACTTGTATCTTACTGACTACAATTTATTAATATTAATTAGAGAACAAGGTTTAATAAAAAAAAAATCTATCTAAAACTTACTAGATCTAATTTATACCTAAAATATGGTTGGAATAAAGTATCTTAAATAACAATATTATTTAATTTCATGAATTTAGTAGCGATCCTCTAATACGTGCTCCCAATAGCAGCCATAACTTGAGCTATATATTCTTTGATACAAGTTACAACGCTGGTTCGTTTCTGCAACAGATAATCTCTTCAATTTGTGATTAAGTTTAGTTGCCCGAGAGTTAATAAAGAATTTTCATCATGATAAGAATTCATATAGAGTTATGACTCTTTGATTGTTCACTCCGTGTAAGATTTACTAAAATAGCAATGTCACCAAAGGGAAAGACAGGAATGTGTTTTTTTACGATTATCATTGTTTCACGTTGAAATTTGTAATATATTCAAATTCATGTTTTAAATCGTTAAGCAAATACTTACAAAAATATTAATTGAGAATTTAGACTATATATTATAAAGAAATTATTGCTTCGTTAAGAAACTATTTGTTTTTAGTGAGCTTTAATTTCTGCCATATAACCCCAAAATTATCCTTTTTCTAGCTAGCCGGGTTGCATCCATATCGGATTTTCCTAATAAACTAAAAAGAAGATTGGTATATTCCGATGTGTATTAAAAAAAAGGTTGGTATCTTCCAACCTTTTTTTAATCGAATATATAAAAATGTTACACATAACTAAGTATTAATTGAACTTTCCAAGTGTATTTTACTACAAGTTTTGATAATATAATAAAGTTTTTTTTATAATTAAATTTTGTTGTAATTAAAAGTTATTAGTTGAGATTAAAGAGAACTTGTAAAATATTCTTTAATGTACCTTAGAATATCTTTATTTTTTATTGAAGTTTTATCCTCACAATAGTCATATTCTTCATCCTAAAAGATACAAGCATTTATTTAATCGGATTATAAAATTGTACCCTCGAGTACATAAGAGTATATATAAAACCTTCTGACTAACTATTGTTGATAATTATTGGGTATAATTTTTTATTTTGTTTTCCATTCGTGTTCATTGGAATTCTTATGTTACGCAATATTTCTACTTGGAGTTTTCTAATGGTTGGTTTAGTTCGAGGTTTTTTTTAGTTTTGCCGCAGTCCGTTTCAATGCTGTCGGAGACTGGAAAGTTGATTAAATAGCGGCTTTGCAATAGTAGACTTTACCGTATCTGAATTTAGTAAATTGCTTTGGATGAATACGTGAGATATTTGAAGTTTAATATACTTTACTTGAGTTTGAAAATCAAAAATTTTGAAAGGATCGGTTTTTTTAAACCTTTATAAGTATATCCATCCACCTTTCTTTTAATTTATATAATAGAAAGAAATTATGTGTCTAAGTAATATATGCATTTAACTGATATATCATAGAAAAATATAATATAGTCATTCATCGTTTTAATAAAAATATAGTGACATTTAGTATCTTCCCTAGTATACTTATAACATTGGGCCGCAGGCTCCATGCCGGCGCCTATATGCCGGCATCGTGAGGAGCATGGCCCTATACGGTGCCCCCATATGGTCGGAGTCCCTCACCGCTCACTCAAGGACCCTGTTGCGAAGAACGCAAAGGGTCCTAGCGGTGAGGATGATCAGGGGGTACCGTACGGTGTCCTTCACGGCGGCTACACTCCTGGCGAGCGATCCGCCCTGGGAGCTACAGGCGGAGGTGCTCGCAGCCGTGTACTGGCACCGGGCAGAAGCCTTGGCCACGGGGGTAAGGCCCGAGGTGGCGCGAATCAGGGCTCTAGCTCACCGAGCCCTGATGCGACGGTGGAACAGGGACTTAGAGTCCCCTGCCGCCGGTATGATCACAGTGGGGGCGGTCCGCCCTCACTTCGACCACTGGATCAATCGGCGGCACGGAACGCTTACGTTCCGTCTTGTGCAGGTGCTGACCGGGCATGGTTGCTTCGGTGGGTACCTGCACAGGATAGCACGAAGGGAGGCGACCCCCTCCTGCCATCACTGTGACGAGTCCGTCGACTCGGCTCGTCACACCTTGGCGGAGTGCGCTGCCTGGGACCACCAGCGCACTGAGCTGGTGGGCGTGATTGGCAGGGACCTCTCGCTGCCGCGCGTTATCAGCGCGATGGTCAGCAGTGAGAGGTGCTGGGTCGCAATGGCCTCCTTCTGCGAGCAAGTCATAGCCGCAAAGGAGGCCGCGGAGCGGGTCAGGGAGTCAGCCTCGTCCACTGACCCGCTCCGTCGGGGAAGACTGGGTAGAAGGAGGCGGGAATACGCCCGCCGCTTCCTTCCCCAGTTGTAGGCCTGGTGAGAGGGGAGGGTGACCCCTCTTACCTAACATAGGCCTGCGATGGGAGGGTGCTCTACGTTGCTCGGGGCACCCTCATTCGGGGGGTCTCGCCGGGGCGTCACGGTGTGTGCTAACGCGATCCCGTGACGTCCCATTACGGCAAAGAGGGCAACCGTTGGTTTTTTAGTGGGTAGCCTTAAAAATGGCAGCATCCTCTATGCTGCCGGGTAGTCCCACATAACCCCCCGGCCGTCACCCCCCTGGGCCGACGGGGTACCCGTAACGGGTTTTTCCAACGGAAAAAAAAAAAAAAAAAAAAAAAAAAAAAAAAAAAAAAAAAAGTATACTTATAACATATGTAATTGAATTAATGCTAATAAAATGTTTTACTAGTTTAATCAAACTACTCAATTGAACTATTAAAAACTTATCTTTATATACTTACTTGTATAATATATATTGTGGTAAATATTTGTAGAAATTTGTTAATAAGAAATTTGTTCACGTGCACCCGAATCTCATTATGCACTTCCCGCAGTTTATATAAGTATGTAGGTGAGTACATTTCACCCTCGGGTTACTTAGTACTTGTAGTATAGTGGTGTAATATTAATGATACCTTTATAATATGTATGTGTAAAATACAAGATGGATATTAAATATTTAATATAATATTATTATATTATTATAATATAATATTATTAAATATTAAATATTTAATACAATATTAACCTACTCGTCTCGAGAGTATTTTCTTTTTATATTTACTTAAAATTACTTAAAATCATATAAAAAACTACAAATCTTACTTAAATATCTATGAAAACTGAGTACCTGAGTAAAATATAGTCTGGTTATGATTTTGATGTATTTGTAAATAATCCTCAATTCAACCCTCGCATATTTCTCTCAGTTATCTCATATATACCGACTTCTGAATTTCATCTTCACCCATCATCCATGCGTGGAGAAAATTTAAATTATTGAACGCATGTAATTTGAGTAATATATGCCATGTAATAAATAATATATGTATTTCCTGATTGTCTTTTGTTATATAACCCTAATTAGTTAAGATTGATAAGAGTCTATAATTGCATTATGAGCGGAGGTAATTATTATTGTGGTCATAAAAGGATCGCTTTCTTTTAAAATAGCGTTAAATTTTAGTTATTTTACAATATAAACTATTTTTTTTTTTTTTTCAAAATAGTTGTATTGACTATTTTATATTACATAGTAATATATCTTAGAAAATACAAAAGGAAAAACTACGCTTTAAATATAAAATCAAACTTTCTTATTACTAGTAAAATATAAATAATTTATTTATTACAGACAAATGATATGCATTCTTAATTTCAAGAACCATTATAAAATTATCTGTATTGAGGACACGAAGGCTTGGAACAATTAACTTACTAACTACTCTGGACATGTGGCTTCATTATAACCACTTCCTTTATAAACGGATGAGTTGAATAATAAACTAAGTTCAAAAGGAAATATAGTTAATAATTCCTTAGTTTTTTGATATTCCTCTTTTATTAGATTCCAATATATTCTCAAATATCAATTATGAATGTGAATCGATTGACAAGACTTCATTGTGAAGAAATACATATTGAAAACATGAATATCTAATTAATGAATAAATGTTTTATTTACTTGAAATAAAATAATTTTACTATGATTTGTTTATTTTTTGTAATGCCAACAGAATATAAAAAGTTAATATGATGATGAAACTTGCGGCTTTATTTTCTTATGGATAACTAAAAACTATAGAACCATCTATGTGGTGTAAGACAGTTTATTGAAAGTAAAGACGAAGTGCATCTAATAAGATAGTTCCCTTGTCTAAGTGAAATTATATCATGCAAATCTCTTATTACTACTTCATGCCAAACCACACTGAGTGAAAAACTAAATAATAAAAATAGCGCACTAATAACTTTTTACAATGTGATATCAGTATACTAGTTGACGTAGTGTATTCAAGCACAGATGGGCGTGATGTCGTACTGTCTGATAAATACTAACTAACGTTCTTTACATGGTAAAAGGATAATATGGTTATAATTTTTTAAACCTTTTTCAAAATTTTACAATATCTATAATTAACTCTGTTCAAAATCAGTATATTTTTAGAATATTATACCTTTAAAATATTGGTAAGTAAATTGCAATTTTTATATCTTTTTGTGTTTCTATATATTTGTGTTTCTTTATATATTTGTGTTTCTTTTAACCACAAAAACCAAGGTATTTACTTTTGCAAGGAAAATTTTAATAATAGCGTGAAAAGTAAGTAAGTTATCCATTACAATTTTTGTGTCAAAAATTTTTTTTTTCCAGCATAAACTAAGGTATAGTGTGAGAGTTTATCCAAAAAACCTTTAATTATTTATGTGACCTTTTTGTTTCTAAAAGAAAAGAAAACTAACAAAAAATTCACACGGTACTCGTAAGAGGCTCTCTTAAGGGCATTTACATCTTTACAATCTGTTCAATACGTTTGGCCACACTTTAATATCTCGAAGCGTCTCATAGATGTAGAAACAATACAATTCATGAATAATAAACTAGTGTATATATTAATAAAACAGGATAAATAAGGCTTTTACAATTGAAATATTTACTGTATTGTAACTAACAATAACTAACTTAGCTTGTAAGTAAAAATTGTTACTAACATACTTACACTATATGGATCTTTTCTGAAATAAATATTTATTATTATTATTATTATTATTATAAATAAAATAGTTAAAAAGTTTGTCACATGATTTTTTGATTTCACTTACTATGTTTTTTATTTTATATTATAATAAGATGCCGTAGATACGTGCTTAGGAATTAGCAGGTCTTATTGCAAGTGACATATATATTTGGGTTCCAGTATTGAAGAATTTTTGTAAAATATATTTTAAAATTGTAGCATCAGTCATTAGTTCTTCGATCACCTGGATCAGCGGTAACCTGTGTAAATTTAATTTATACAAAAATATTTGAAAAAAAATTATAATATATCTCTAAGAATGTAGAATGTAGATAGATTATAAGATCGCATACCATGTTTTAAATGAGAATAAATCGAATATTTATAATAAAAATTTATAATAAATATATTATTTAGCACAATACCCTTATATATATATATATATATATATATATATATATATATATATATATATATATATATATATATCTCATACAGATATAGTTTATCATCAAATATCTACTGTGAAGCAAAGAATATGACAGTCTGCGTGACAGTGCCACTCACATACAAGTGGACTGTCGGAGCTGACTCGACTGAACTGACACTGATTTGGGGCGCGAAAGCTACCATAGCTTTTATGGAGTCGGAGGCGGGAAGCTTTTATCCAGCTATTCGTTTTTGACCTGTTTGTTTTATCAAATCGTAATTCAAAAAACGCTTATTATTTCTTTGTCTATATTTTCGAAAAACTCAGTTTTTCCTTCCGATCTGTCTGTCTGTATGTGTGTCTGTGTGTCTATCGAATTTTATTTTTCGAATTTTGAAAAACTAAAGATATATTTGGAATCAGCATCTAAATGTAAGATTCACTTTTCAAAATTATGTTGATTGTCCAACGGGAAGGTGGTCAGATCGGCCGCCGAAGTTACCGAAAAATGGAATAAAAATTCCGAATTTTTAAATTTTTTAAAATTTAAAAATTTATTAATTAATTAATTAATTAAATTATTTTAATTATTTTTTTTTTCTTTTGTTTGTTAATTAATTTGCGAGTTATAATTTGCCGATTAGGAGTTTTTCATAGCGGCAAGCTCGATTGCCGCGTGTCAGATGTTTTTTTACTTAATTGTTTAAACATACTCATATAACATTCAAGATGAGAAATCCCGTAAAAAAGGTTTTAGATGAATACTTCGTTACTTAATATAGATGAATAGCTTTTACTTACTTTTCCTTCCCAAACAAACAAGAGGAACACGTGAACAACAACATGTTTGCATCAAATATTTAAGGTAAAATATAATTATAGTAGAAGTTATGACTAAAAAGATATTTAATATGTACATCTTAAATAGCGATTCAAATTATACTTATGAAAATAGTTTCAGTAGTTAAAAAATTTTACTATAAAAAACATTTTTTTTTAATACATCAAATTATAAAAGATTTCTTTTGTTATAATGTAAGAGAAATACCAAAATAGTTATCCAGGTCAGAATAAAAATTCTCACCCTCACAGCAATTGAAAACATTTCTATGCGGAATTTTCTAATGGTCGGTTTGATTCGTGGTTTTATTTCGATTTGCCGCAGTTCGTTTCAATGTAGGCGGAGACTGAAGTCGATAGCGAGACACTGATTGAAAGCGGCTCGGCGATGGAGTCGGATTAAACGTATCTGAATTTACTAAACTACTGTTTGTGAAGGATTAGAGGATTAAAACACTTCTTTGAGTTTTTAGATAGTTAAAGTATCAATTTCTTTTAACTTATTATAGTTTGTATATGACATTATATTATGATATCAAGGAATAAAATAACTAAATAATTCAAAACTTGTTCTTATTTTATCGTGGTTGTACATTTCATAAATGTAATAAAGTGGAAAGTTTGTTTGTTCATTGTTTGTTATTTAAGTACCGGATGTATTATAACTATGTTAAACGTTCGAGTCTAAAATCATTGACAACTAATACAATATCCTCGTGTGAGGTATCATTGTGGGGTACTCTCCCACGGATGGAGGCGACTCGACGTACATACGCTTGATGATTGTCTCATGTGTTTACTTTAACCAAAAGCACCATTAGAGGCAATCTTTTATTACTATTATATTATTTATTATTGAAAAGTAAAAAAATATACATATTAGGCGGTAAAGACAATAAAATGAAAAATTTGATACAAGCTAAATTTAAATTAAAACTAAACTAAAGTTATTTCTAAATACTAATAATAACATATACATTTGTTAATAAAGATATATAAATGCGAATATATACTTACATAAATATAATATTCATTAATATAAAAGCAATACGTATTATATGCACATGACAAAAGTTATGGTAAAAAAAAAGAAAATAAAAAAAGAAATTGTAAGGAAATACTGACATTTTTAATGTTAGATGATGACAGAAATAGAAATTATACTTAATTCCTTTATTTGACACGACATAGGGTTGAATAAAGTAAGATTTTATAAAGAACAGGTTTTTATATTTTACTGAACTTTTATAGATTAGTGGTTATTTAATTAAATCTTTGACCGATTATCTATAATTAGATGGCTTGAATGAAATAAGCTTACAATTATAACATGTTATGATTCTTCTGAAATTATGTTTATATTTTAAGTGTATCACTAGTTTAACCGCTTGGCGAAACATTTGAACTTATCGGAACGAACCACCATTAATATATCCACGTAATACTTGCTTCTATAATATGTATTGTGGTAAATATTTGTGTAATGTTTTGTTAATTGTAATTTCACAGCAGCGGCACCCAAATCTCATTATGCACTTCCCGCAATTTATATGAGTAATTAGTTATAGTGGTTGAGTAATACATGTGAAAAACATAAGAATAATTACAAAATACATACATTAGTAACAAAACGTGTGAGTCTCGAGACGCAAGAAATGATAATTTAAATCTAATTTGAATTATTATATTGAAATTATTAAAGAAAAGCTTAGGTTATTATTAAAATTTTATGTCTATTATATGATAATGTGAGAAAAGATAACTTTTTAATAAAATCTTTTAGTGATTATAAAATATGTTTTATTCTTCTTTACAATTTTTGAATATGTACATTCGAATTTTTTGTATATGCATTGTTAGTATCATTTTTTATTCCTACAAAATACGGCTACGCTGTATACCAAAATATACTGTATACTAAAGTATGGGAAGGTTTGTGGGTTAGAGTGAAAGAACAGGAGCCTGCCTTCCGCTGCAGTATACATGATAGAAAAGGAAGCCAGACAAACTGGCGCCCTCACGCGTTAAGTGACGAAGAGGTTTACTCTCCCAAAAGAATTTATAAATGCAAACGTATATATAATGACGATTTTTACCAGTTATACTTGATTATATATCATTTCAAATAAGTTTTACGATGAAATGTAGCCATCATTTGTAAAGTAAAATTAGTTGATTCAATTATAAAGCTGAAATTCAGTACCGAATACTAACATTTATTGTAATAAAATTGATCTCGTGGTTTTTAATCATTCAAATGGAACTAATATAAATCCATCGGCTTACTGACTGGCTGCGAAAATCAGAGAATTGTATTTCATTTACGTAGAAATAGAGACTTGGATGCATTAGAATATTTGAATGAGTCCTCTCAAAAGCTTGATTTTTTCTACAAAAAAGTATAATCTTCTTTCGGAACGTATTATTTTAAAATAAGCTTGTTCCGTAAGTCGATAAGGGCTTTTTAAAAAAACTTGTTCAAGCAAATTAGGAATTCAGTTTGCTCTGTGTTATAAACATTAAATATAAGATACGATAGTCTTCAATACAACTTTTACGAATATTTTGGTAACGTTAGAGTAAAATAATAATATCTTAAACCTTATTCAAAAATAACATTAGAGCGACAAGTAATGTTATTACCATTTTTTATAAATATTTCGATTGTCTTACAAAAATTATTTCCATATTAACTTAATTATGATATTCAATAAACAAAAGACCAAAACATACAAACATATGTACATTATTTTGAATAAGCTTTATGAAAATGGCTTTAACACCATAACATCGGTTTAGCTCACCCATGAGTGAACTCAATAGTAAATCAATTTATCTGTACATCACACCCGACGTGAAACCTGCTTGAAATAAAAAAAAAGCGTCCGATTAGCTGCAAATTTAATTATTATGTTGGATAAAGCTTCGGGCGTGTTTATTTTGCCGCTTGGCTTAATCTGGTGGATGGTCTCCGCCCACGGCTGAGGCTTATTGTCGTTTGTATGTCGCCTGATTGTCAAACGAACGTAGGCGACTCAGTGCCCAAATTAACTATCAAATCAAAATCTTTATTGAAAGTAAGTTTTTACAAAACATTTTTTCATTGTCAAAGCTACCACCATTTCGCAAAGATATTGATACAGTCCTGTATTCATCATGATATAAACATTCGGAAATACTGTAGTACTAGTATAGTACTACTGTACTGTACCGTAGTACTACTGTACTGTACTGTAGTACTGTGCTGTACTCGGTGTACTGTACTGCAGTATCCGTAAGCACTTTTTATTTTTACCGTCCTATTAGGTTTTCATTTATTAATTAAATAACATCCAGTACATGTAATCTTTCAAACTGCGTGACATCGTGCTAAATTCATTTACCGCGATAAAATCTTGTACTTCCGAACAGGATTTCTTCGAATTATTTTCTTGACTGTTTTGATTACTGTTTTCGTACAGACACAA
Source organism: Mechanitis mazaeus (assembly GCA_959347395.1). Lineage (NCBI taxonomy): Eukaryota > Metazoa > Arthropoda > Insecta > Lepidoptera > Nymphalidae > Mechanitis > Mechanitis mazaeus. The sequence continues at coordinate 18,645,367 of OY365747.1, forward strand.
CTTGGAAGACCACGTCTTTTTCTTACACAAATAGATGTCATTTAATTATATTTAACAATAGCGTGGTACAGAAACATTCGATTTCTACCGAGTGCAAAAATTATGAAAATTGCAATTGTATCCATACCTATTCAATATGATGCTATTATAGCAATTCCATCAGAAAAATATTTAGCACCCATTGTGACAAAAATATAAAAATACAACGGATATTAATTTAAGAAAGAGACGTATTCCAAATTCAAATGTAATTTAATATTATGTTTTTTGGCAAGATTAAGTATTGTAATCAAAATTTATATTTCTTTGCACAAAACTATTAAATCTATTTTAACAGAAGTAGACTGGTAATATGTAGTAACATGGTTCAAAATATAGTCATCCATTTCAATTATCTTTAACTCATAAGCTATAGCAGCTTACATAAGCTAAACAGCGTTACCAAAATTATTCTTAATATTACCCTCAGTAAATTATGATTGATAGAATTTAATGATAAAATAACAATAATATATTACATTGTGTTCAGATAGTTTATTTATAAATATACAATTCAATAATACATTTCTGATATTTTATTCAACTGTAGAAAAGTCTTCATTGTATTTTAGAACTACAACAATTTTTAAGTATATATATACTCATTTCTATTCATTTCACTTAAAAATGTAAAACTTTATTGATTTCTCATTTAGTAAACTAAAATTAAAACTAATATTTTTATACAAATAGACAATCAAATATTATTATTCTTAAATTTCTGTATCGTATACAATACGATAAGATCTATGGACATATATCTCTAGTCTTTAAATAAATAAAACGGTCAACGGTCACTCCGGCTTGTGAGTAATTTTCAGGTTTTTCTCTTTCATTCTCTCCTGTCCTTGTTGAAATACCAGAACTGTGAAATGTTTTCAATTGCAATTGCTAATATGCCTCTCAGAATAAGTACGTTTCCTAAACATTGGCTTTTATATAACTATTTAACTTATATCTATTTATATTAATAAGTGTACTTTAATAAAAATTTTAATTGTCATTAGAAACTCTATACTATATAATTATTAAGTTTTTTGGTTATTGTTATGAAGTGGCAAGCATACTCCCAGCCAAATGGTCTCCTGGCCTTCTATGCTATCAACATCAGAGTGACTTAAATTTTAAGAATAATACTGCTTTAAATCTATGTCTCTTCCTTGTATAGATTCGGGACATACCCGATTATTGGATCAATATGATGTTCATTACAATTTGAATTTAAAACAAACAATACGCAGAGCAGAAATTTATATTTTAAAGAGATACTGAATAACCCACGATATGAGAAGCGAACAAACAAATTAAACTATATAGTGTCTGTGTTATTTCAGTCTATTCCTAGTTATCGCCTTACTTTTTGTTAGAATATTTTTTTTATTTGAGCTTTCGTGATTCCAGTCTATTATAACATATAATTTTCCGGCTATTGTCATTTCAATACTAAAGCCACATTTTCCCGGACTATTTACAACGCTATTCGTGGCATCCATTGAAAAGCGCAGAGCAGAGGAATAGGCATGAATTTTAATAGCTGTTATTAGCTGTATGTGTTATATGTGTGTACCACCAACCATTGTGGTACTAATTCTCCGTTATACGAGACATTGAGCATACACCATTGTCTTTTTAAATGACATTCATTCGTACTAAAATGAGTGAGAGCATCGTAAGATTAATAAATATATTAACACAAAAAACTCATATTATACATTTTGATAATCAAGATTAAACTAATGCTCAGTTAATTATTGTATAAGCTAATACAGATTCCCGAGCTTGCGAAGTTTACATTTCGTATAATCAGCACCAACTAATTGTTCTCATTCAAAATTTGGTGATTTTGAAAACTTTTATCAAATCAACAAAGATATTAAAAATAAAAATTCATTTAAGTTAAGTCATTAATCAAATTTATTCACACCATATTACAAAACATCGATAATTAAAAATGTAAATAGCTAATATAATCTGTTACATTTTAAACATTGACAAGAAACCGATACAGTATACATTTGCAAAATTAAAAATGAAAAACATGAAGCTAGTAGTTAATAAGCACAGTTTACTGTTAATATACATTTTATTATACTGTAAATTTAATCTGAGACTGAGAACTGCAAAGGTTGTATTTGAGTAAAATATTTACATTATATCTAGAGAACTGACTAAATAACAAAGGATATTAAATATGAACAGTGTTTACGAAACAAAATAACGTAATTACAATAAAACTATTTTACGGATATAACTCGCGTTTATTATTACATTTCTAAATTTAACCCGACGTTTAAAACTGCTTTGCAGCGTGTACGTTTCGAGGTAAGACGAGATGATGGTGTCTGTCTGTCAGTCAGTCAGGTAATGTGCTTTTATTTATATTTTAAAATATGTAACATATTTTAAAATAAAAATAAAAAGCACATTGGAAGTAGAATTCATTTTTTAGTTTTTGTTTAAAATACAAAGATTTGACTTTAATAGGTATCCATTTATTGATAAATATTCGATTACTCATTATATCTTTATTGTTCTAAAAATATTGCTTAACAACGTTGAGAAGACATTGGTAATATAAAAACACAAGTACTTATAAATTTTAAATATTAGCTTTTTACTTTTAAGGTTTAGTTAAAAAAGTGCTAAAGTTTTCTTAATTTTCAAAGTTGGATGCAGTTTCTAGTTAGTATTCATAGCACGAAAAGTAAATACTTCAAACTTGGATGTCTTCATTAATTTTGATAATAATTAACTGTAATATGAATCAATTCAAATTCAAATATTTGATTAGAGAATAGATGAGTCTGTATGAATTAATTATTGCAAATAAATCTCTTTAAGGAATAAAGCCGTTTTCATTATAGTCTTAAATTCTTATTAGTTTATATGTATTATAGGTTTCTCACCAAGCGTCTATCGTCAAGCTTACCGTCATTTGTTACGAACAGTAAACACGTCATGCAATTGTATCACTTCTTGTGCGTTCAGCTGATCAGATCAGCTCTTGATTTGAGTAGGTTTGTTTCTTTTAAGTCGTTACCAATACATGTCATTACAATGTTTTAATTCGTGTTCATTATATTATCTTTATTGTAACGAATAAAGAGTTCAGTAACAACAAGAACACACATTTGTCTACATACCGCCATTTATTATATTCAATTTGTAACTTTCAAACCCAAAACTTCCGTAAAGCATGACTTGACCGTAATTTAATTACTAGGGCATTATTTATGATATCGTAAATCATATATTTGTTTTTATATGAAGCCCTCCTTTTTTACTTTGTGTTGTGAGAAAATAAACTAAATATAAATACATGTAGTAGTTATTAAACTGAATACAGTCAGTCTGTGACCACGGACGGTGCAAACTGGTCGAAACGTCAGACAACTAAGAACTATGTGATACCGATTTCGTGCCGCGGTAATAAAATCATTTAGTTTTCAAAAGTTTAAAAGTTAATAACTACGCTTTTCAAAAAGTATTAGTTACTACACTTACTAATTATATTTTTATTATATGATTATTTTTTTATATTAATATCTTGAGTCGTGGTTTTTCGAATAATACTTGTTTTAGCATGTGGGGCAGAAAATTTAAACAGAGGTGAAAAACCACAAAACAAATTTTGTTTAAAATGAAGTATATATTTACGGTTATATGGTTTATTATTACTAGTATACTTTTCGGTAATAAAAAACCGTCCATTCATTACTTTGAAACAATTGTTAAAAGCGATATTTATATTCTAAAAAGTGATAGCTCAACACTTTTACTTGTTATATTTTAACAGATTAATCTCTTAAGTAACTTAAATAAAGAAAGTCAATTTGTAAGGTATTTTAATTGGAATATAATTTTATTTCTACCTAATATTTTCTTATTATATTAACTATAATTTTAGTTTAAGTTTCAACACCGTGATCTATGAATGTGTATGATAAGGCAACCTTGGTCTGTCGCATTAAATGACAAATTACTGAACTAAATTATGATGAAGTTTCTTAAGCTGGTAGACAAATCAAAATGTATGGGCACCATTATACAATCTAGGTGCCTTCCTGATATCTTCTTGCTAAGATGTTAGGTCTAGATAGCTTCAATAAGTAGGTATAATATATAATTTTATAAAAAAACAAAATATAAATAAGCAACGTGTTAATCAGTATTATAAAACTTTGAAATATTCAATTATTAGCTAGTAAGTATGATAAATGGTAACTAATATAAAAAGTATTAATAGCAATAATAGTTAATTCCTTCAATCAGTACAGAATAAGTACAGTCCAGAATAATACAAAATTAACATTAATATAATAAATCAACCCAACTCATAAAATGTCCATATAATTTGCAATGCGTCTTAAAATAGCCTCATATCTTTCCGTGGGTCGGTAAGAGCCGGATAACGGAAAAAAATAAATCCTAAATTATGAAGATAAACGTAGGTGAATACTTACATATAATATAGTAAATTTTTACGAAAGTTATATATATCCCTTAAACGTTTATTTAACCCTTAATTAACTAAATATTTATGTAGTGAGACTCTTAGTGCATATCTTTTTTCTGGTTTTGTTCATTTTAAATATTTCTATCAATAACTCTTTACTCTCTATCTTCAAATAGACTTTCCTTTTTTTGAGACACTTTTATTATTTTTTTTTTTGTGTAACTGTTTTTTGCTGTTAAAAATTTAAATCCATAAATTTAGAAAAATGGTTTCTACTACTTTTGACTTTTTATGGAATCCGTATTTTATAAATTTTCATAATACTCATTTTATAAGGTCCGAATTCCTGCATACATATGAATGAAACGTATTTATCCAGAGATCAATCACTTGAGCCCAGAGGCTGCCGTGCTGACATATAATAATACCTAACATATTTATGTGATTTGACTTAGTGAAATTATATATTTAAATAATATTAAGTGATAAAATAAAAGAGAGTTAAAAATAATTCTTTATACATAGAACTAAAATTTTTATTCTTATTAAATAAGACTCCACGTGAGCGATCATATATTTTATTTTGAAATATATTTTTAATTTATTGTACAATATAATATGATTATTATAGTTTTCTTCTATTTCTACATCACGATCACAGAAAATCGATACAACTCGCATATACATTGATGACAAACTATTCAATTAATAAATGCAATTACATTCTCAAAGCCGAATCAAATACATTAGTGTCTAATGAATAGACTGGTTGAATTTCTCTGCAGAGCTATATAAATTAGGTCATTTATGTACTAGACAATATTATGAATGGATACAAGATCTGATTCAACAATACAAAGCAACTGTGTTGCTACTCGTACATCGTTGAATTGTCTCATGTTATAAATAATATGAAATTTTCTTTCCATTATTACTTTAGTTATAATTTATTAAGTTGTTTACTGTACGACTGTTCTTTCATATTTATGTCTCAATTTAATGGAGTTTGAAAACTTTGAGACTGTCTTTAAAACACAAAGATACTTTTAAATTTAAAAGGGCTTTATTTTAACATTTAAAGTTTTAAAAGTTTTTTTTTAGTTAAATAGTAAGAGTGAAATGATATTATATGCGTTTTAGACATTTAATAAATTTTTTACTGAAAGATACTCAAAAAAATATTAAATCTTTCGAAGATAAGACAGTAAATTCTTAATTTGATATTCAAATGTAATTTATGCACATAATCATTTTATAGTATTTTTTAATACAAATAATAACTTTCATTTATGAGTACTGAAAAATTTTTAGATAAGCAAATCACTCAAAATACAATTCAAGCGTCTGTAAGTTACAAAATATATTTAAAATAAAATGTCCTTATAAAAAAAAAATGTAACCAATGTTAATTTTATAATTATTTTGTACAAGGCTCACCCTAAAAAAGGTTTTAAATAAAAAAAAGACAGAAGAATAAAAGTCAACACCATTAGCTCTAGGTCAGTATCATCTTGTCATCTTCATATATATATGCATATCATATATATATATATATATTAGGTAGCGGAACTTTGTTAGGTGGAGTATGTGGTACAGTTCAATTATTAGTTATATATTAAATCATTTATTTTGTTTTTCATTAAAAATGATACGTGAACTTATGGTTTGTTAACATTAAATGATGTTTTAAGTAAGATATGAATGTATTGAAGTCTTTAAAGTGGAATATATCGACCTTGTTTAGAAAGGTTCTCTGTTTTTGACAAAAATATACTCTGTTCATTTACTTGATTAATGCCATGTTTTTAGATAAATAATATATAAATTATTATCAGGGATGTCAAATGCGAGTCAATAAAATAAAATATTTATAGTATAAATATTTTAAATGTAGATATGTTTTGGCATTTTTCCGTTATGTTTAGTTATTAGTATTTGTATACTTGCAAATATAATCACATTACAAATATATATTTAGTAAATTTAACAAACATATATATAGTTTTAACTATTATCTTTATAGACTAATTATAGCAAATGCGACGCGACTGTAACAACGCTTTTATAAACTCACCTCAATTCAGAGCAGAGTACTAAATACGAGGCGTATTAAATACTCTCTTTGTTCGAAAATTCTACTCTGTAAGATTAAAATGTGTACTATTTATAATAAAAAATACTTTATTTGTTTCAGTATAATATTTTTTTTTTATTCTTTATTTATTATTTAAAATTTTTTTAGAAATATAAAAAGTAAGAGGATACCTTTTATACATAAAATAACTTCAATCTGTAGAAGTACTGTTGCCTTGTTTGAATTTAAGATAATTTACTTTTCTTCATCATATAACTTTCTTTGTAGTTATTTCATCATAAGGTACTGTGGCCATAATGTTTAGGGTGTACTCTACTTATTTCTTACACGTATACTTCAAAAATAATTGTTTTATCATGTATTTAAAAACAATTTATTTTTGAAGAATTGACTATCTACCGGTAATTGTTATATGAGTGTTTATTATTTAAATTATAATATATTACAAAATATTATGATCTAATATTGAAAATAGCTGTATGCAGTTAAAAAACCATGTAAATTTGGAACCTTAAGCAAAACTATTACAGATTTCTCTAAATTTATAACTTTTCCCATCGCATTTACGGTAATAATTTAATAATGGACTCGACTTGTCGTTTATGACGGAACTTTAATATAATGCTAAACCATTTTAATGGTACCAAATTTCCCCCAACATTGAATTGTGGCTTCGTAAAAAAAGTTTTAGTGTAGTATGCACTTCACTCTTGACAGATGAATGGCTGTCATGCGTTTGAAGTATTCTGGAGGCACATCATTTGATTATGCTAAACCTCTTTTCATAAAATAAAAATGAAGCCACATTCATAAAAGTTTTCGGTAATTTGGAAAGTACATAACATTTACCAAAAAGTCAATTTATTTATATTAAGATTTCTTAGTTTGCAAATGCTCACACTGACGATTATTTCGCGATAATATGTAAGAAGGTGGCGTCAGTAATACAAAGGGTGAGGGTCCAGCAGCATCCTGAAGATGTTTGCATGTGAAGGTTTATCAGGTTGCATGTCCAACGTGAAGCTAGGTCAATTTCCTTGTGGCTTTTGTTTTATTAACTATTTGTTTATATTATTTTTGTATGTATTTAGTTTTTTACTAACAGGATTCTTAAGTTATTATATTCTTCTAACCAACTGTGATGCTTGAAAATAAAAGATTTTAAGTTTTTTAATATTTTTTTTGATTTTTATTTAATCCTATTATTTTATCCAATAATAGACAGGTAAAGGGAATGACAATAGGCTGCCAATACTATAATCTACATAAAGATACTTAAGACAGTATGGTTTCTGAAAATAACAAATATATTAGTGAATTAGAATAGTGTGAATTCTTAACATAAGGTAAGTTGAAATGTAACAGCTGTCTGTTAGTATTATACATAAATATAAGCCTAAACTTCGGTTTCAAATAAAGAAAACATTATGAAAACTTTCTACAAATAAATATATGAATTAAAAGTGTCTTGTTTACTATAATTAAAATATTAAGTCTTTTTCCATGTTCATCATTTCTCAATAATTGTGTTTGTTAAGAAGTAAAGTAGATTACCTTCGTTAAGGTTAAAAAAGACGGTCGCTGTGGATTTCATTTTCTCTCCGACTTTTAAATTGCGGTAACTGCTGTTGGATTTTACAGTTCATGAATTTTCACAAAATGGTTTTTCATAGCAATATTTTCGTTATTATTTTTCTGTATTGTTTAACGATAAAGTTCTTAGTTCTATCTTAATGACATCTTAATAAAAATCAAAATATGTATGCTTTAAAAGTTTCATGAATTTTAATATTTCATTATAGCAATGCGTAATCGACCAATTTTATTGTTAAGTGATATTATTAGGTAACATACATAGTTGATAATGTTGCTTTATTTAAAACAAAAACAATCCTATACAAGGGTTTTAAAATGTTATTCGCGTGAATACTAGACAACTATCAGATATCCACAGCATCTTGTCTTAACGTAAACAAGTAAACGTAAACGACTCAACGAAACAGCTCGGAAATGATGACATGGAATGAAATAATTATAAAAACGTTAGTTAACATGAAAATGAACTCATGAAGCCTGTTATGTTTACTTTTACGTAAGGATACTTCAATATTAGAATAACCTATTATTATAAAAACAAATGAAGGTAGAATTCTATTCTAAGAATTGTTCTTGTTGGAGCATAGATAAAACATTTCAAAGCTTACAAATTTAATATACTATGACCCTATTTGTACCTTTTCTTATTTACTTTGTCACTTATATTGACATATTACAAGAAAGGATCAAAACAAACATATAGAGATAAATAATAAAATAAATCTTTACACATGATATTACATGATTGAGCTCTGAAAGAAATGTATTTTTGTGATGTTAGAATTATAGATGAATGTGCCGACTCGATTACAGTTTTCTTTGTCATATATTTATTTATTTCTTATAAATATTTTTTTTATTATATATTAAAAAGTGTTCTTTATCAATATGAATGTAATGACAATATCCTATTAAAATTCATCGCAAGTTAAGCAAACCGCCATCTTCGAACAAAATAAATAGAAATCAGTAACTGGGTTAAATTCATCGTCGTTCATTGAAGATTTAATTAAAAAAAGGTTCATTTACACCGGGTTAATAGAATTTGTAAGTCTAGTTTACTATCCTTGAGTTTAAATTCTGAGAACCATTTTGTAAATTTATTATATACAATGCAGATGTATACTTCTTTAATTCCAATATAAAAAACTTTATAATAATCATGTTTTCCCTGATCTTTATTACAACATTTTGTAAAGTTGAACAATTCACAGAAGATTTATTATAGATATATAAATATGTAGAACTGCATTTTTTTGCCTTCTTTCATTCATTGAGAGATCTGAATAATAAATTTAAAGTCATTCTCACGTAGAACTGAAGTTTTGTTTCAAAGTTACAAATCGAATATAATAAATACACATTGACGTTTTAGTTCCATAACATCTTCTCCATATTGATAATTTAATTAATAGTACAGATAATATCAAAATAATTTTGTCATTTTAGTTTTTTCTGTATAAATTTAGGTTTTTTTTTAAAGTAGACTTCTATTAAGTTGTTATTTAAAGCTAGCTAGCTAGCTTTAACTAGAAGTAGTAAAATTAAAGTTAAATTAATTTTCTATCTAGTTAATTATTGTCCAAGTTAATACAGACGTCCGAGCTCTAGAATTTAAATTTCATGCGATGAATACTAACTAGCGGCGGTCTTAAATATAGCAAATTAAGAAAACGTTGCCTCGATTTTTGAACTTATTATGTTTTTTTAAGCTTTCCTAATCCATGATTACTATTATATGTAGTTATGAATCGGATAATAATAAATATATAATATCGGAATATAATATTGGATATATAATATCGGAATCTGCCCGACTAGTTTTAAATCCATCCGGGATCCTTATACATAATCTCTGAACATGGCAGAATTGCAGGGGGAACCCAGTTCACATTTAAATAGGGAATAGTTCGGGCAAATTCCGATAGTATTTACATGAGTAATGCCGGATAATTATATTTAATAAAAATGAATTAAATAGAAAATCAAAGTAACTTGTCTTTGAATATCATTTTAAAAACAATTGATTATTTGATTAGAAAAACATAACATAGAAATACTAGTCAATCCAGAAATTAACATTTCTTTAACTAAATGACACCAGAGGCTTATGATAACAAATAAGGAAAAAAGAACTAGAAGCAAATTGCGATAAGACGCTAGATGGCGTTAAAGCTATACAATTATATCTATTAAAACTGCTTCTAAAATATGCTAAAAACTTATATTTTAATTATTATAATGACAACATTAAATCTATTACTACTCTACTCTACTCTAGGTAATCTTTATTTATTTATCGTTTGCATTTGTAAATCACAATAATTCTAAGGAAGTTTTAATTCAATAGGTTAAAATTATTTTAAATAAAAGAGTATGGTTTTGTAACAAACTTCAGAAATCCTAAATACCAAATAGTTCTCAACAATTGTTATAGTTTACAAACTCTGATTCAAAGAGCCAACACCAAGTCGACTACATTTAACAGAATTAATTAATGCTTAACAAACAAGAAGTGAGTTAATAAACACTTGGAGATAGTTACACAGCGATGACAATATTTCCCAAAACTGAGATTTGCTCCTAATTGTAAATTATTGAAATATATATATATATATATTTCAAAAATTATGTATATATTATCTCAGGGATAGAACATCACTAGGGCTTTCTACATCGAGAAGAAGTTACGATTTTTACATTTTTTTTCCTAAATATTATTGGATTGGTCATAGAAAACTAACTAGTTGTCATGAGGACATAATGGAGTCGATTAAATGGAGTCGATTAATGTTTACAACATTTATTAACTTTTTGTAGCACATAGATGAATTTCGATTACAGGTTTGAAAGAAAGAATGAAAAAAAATGACAATGCAATTAGGTAAATTGACTCCTGGTTAATAGCAAAAACATTTACCATGGACTTTTACAGAAACATTTACCATGGACTTTTACAGAAACATTTACCATGGACTTTTACAGAAACATTTACCATGGACTTTACAAGAAGATGTAGAATTTGTATAATATTTTTATAATACTGAACAGATACTACAACTACGACTTTGTCTGTATTTAATTCATAATAAACTAAATATTTCGTGTAAATTATCTGTAAAAATTAATTAAACTATTTTATGTATATAATTCATTACATCTAGAAAAAAATAATCATTATTACTTACGTCATATAAAAATTGAACCAAACCAAATTCCCTGGATGGCTTAATTACTTTTGAGGTTCATTATAACAATTAATATTTATTGAATAAAATGAAATACCATAGAAAACTGTCGTAAATAACAACATATATTTCTATAATTCACGAATTTGTTCATTGTTATTTGGGAATTCAATTTTTAATTAATATGTATTAATTTATTGTATTGCTCAGTGAACTAGAGAACTAAAAACCAATAGAAACAAGCGATACTTGGTGAGAGCCCCATCACATTAACATCCTGGTTAAAATAAACGATGCATTTTATTCCAATTTTGATCACTTTGATGTCAAGGACATGGTTAGATTAGTACCACAACCATCCCACTCGTACAATTTGTTTTTATAGAAGTCTCCAATACGCGTTTATCATATTTTTAAACTAAAAGAACTATTCAGCGTAAGTTATGATTAAAATCATATATGTAGATTGGTATGAAAACGAAAGCAATTGCTTTATTCAAATGGAGCAGAAATAAACTTTTAGATACATACATACATAAATACATACATACACACACACACACACACAGTAATATATACATTTTGTATAAAACATATCGAGAATTACTGAGGATACCTCAAAATATAAATATATTTCAAAAAATTCGAATCCGAAATTTGACATGATTGCAAAAACTTCCTTATTAGAAAATGAATACAACTTTAGTTTTGCTTATTTCTTAAACTATTATTTGATATATATTAATAATTATTTAGGCTAATATACAAAAAATACGAAATACTTTTATATTTAGTACTATTTCAAAGTTGGTTCTCCAAAATTGTCTTAATTACACATGAGTACTGTAATTGGACGCTGCCTGGGTACAGCCGCAACCACAATAGTTCAAAGTTACTGAAAGCTATAGTCAAAGCAGTGCCCCTTCTAGGTATTATTGCTATTATTCTACTAGACAGCACTGTGAAACTCACAATAAGCAAAAATACATCATACGGTGTTACCACAACTATTATAGTAGTTAACATAACAAATTGAATAAATATACACAAGCATTTGCCGACAACCATTTACGTTAGATGTGTATGTGTAAAAAAAAAGGAAGCCTTTCTTTTGAATTAGGCTATATAGTTTATATAAATTTTTGTAATTGGGACACGACATAGTGATAGGTATCAAGTAAATTGGAACAGATCTTTCCTTCTAAAACCTATGTTAGTGTGTACTGTTTGAACATGGTTGAAGTTTTAAATATTTCTAAATAAAAATCCGCGGCAACATATGTGGAAGCTTTAATGTGGAAGCTATTATATACGAAATATTGATATAATAGCTTCAGTTATATCTACAGCTATATCCATTTAACTGAAAAACAAACTGTCATATTTGAATAAACGATTTGAAGTATTTATTAAATGGTTATGAAAATTTTAACATTTATAGTTTTTAGTATTTCAAGAAAATGAAATTTATTTCTTTTATTAAAGTATAGTAGACATAATTTCAAAGTGATCGTAACAAGATTCTAAGCGATTGGAGCATCAGATCATAAGAGTCTACTATGAATTGGCGCGGCGTGAAGTGAAGGTGAAAGTATTTGCTATTCGGTATGTTTCAACAACACTTCTCGTTGGTGAATCCGCGGACAGAAGCTACTTACTAATAAAAACTTAACGATTTTACGCAAAACTCCTCAGATTTTATTATTTATAACTTTTATTGTACTTGTACATTCCAGTTAAAAAGAAACAAAAAAAAATGATATTAAAAATGACGCGATGAGATGTGATTGTAAATGTTTTAGAGGAGTTTTCACTGTCATATCTCAAGAGTAAAGTATATAGCTTTTATTAATTTAGGAGAGACTTGCATTAAGCGAATATCAATAAGTATATTGTGAGTACTAAAATTGTTAATAACAGCGTAGTGTGTATAGTGTTATACGAGTAACTAGAAACAATTTGAACAATTTGTTCAATTTGTTCAACACCAAATTAATGAATTGGCATTTAGTTTTCCGTTTACCAAACAATTACACGAAAATGAAGCTACACATCATTTGTAATATTTTAAGTGGTTTCACATAAAATAACTATTAGTAAATATTTAAAGTTAAATACCATTAAGTCCGACATACCTCGTTAACTAAAACATAACGGGCCGTTATTACCCGAGTAGTATTGTCTACTTATTTCTTATGTGTAGAATACACATAATTAGCATTAATATTAATCAAATTATCAACAAAATATAAAATAATCATCAATCCAGACATAATCAATGCAAAACTATATTTTATTGATAGAAATTATTATTCTTTTCGTATTTTTTCCAAATCACTTCAGTTACGGTCAAGATTTAAGGTTTCAATTTATACTTTCCTTAATTTAAAAAAATATCATCTGTATTGAATTTGTTACTTATTTGACTCTTTTTACACCTGTAATTTATTAACTTAACTTATATACACTTACTTTTATTCAAGTTTCATATCATAAAGCACAGTAGTAGTAAAATCATTACATTTTTTATCGCATATAATATCACATTTAATATATTTTTTAAAACAATTAAAAGGAGTTTGCAAATTTTGAAACTGTCTCAAACAAACCCTTTTAGGTTTAAAAATTTAAAAGCATTTTGTTGTAATCAAAAGTAAGTGAAGTAAAGGATATTCAAACTTTATTTTTTTCAAACAGTTTTAGCTTTTATTATTTTATTTTAGCGCAAAACGACAAATACTTAGGTGTTTCATATGTCATCTTAATGGAAACTACTTTGCAGTGTAATTTTTCACGCACTCAAACTCCATCAACTTCGACCGTCTTTTTGTTTGATAACCAGTTGAATTATGATGATTAATTTATAAGGAGTTCAAAAGTGTTTTTGCTCAAAGTACTTATAGATAAAATTCATCTACCTTCAAAAGATATTGCTGCTTTTGCAATCTTCGACGTAGACATATTTTTATTGTTTCCTTTTTTTTTCAATTTTACATTTTTTTTAATTACTTTATTTTACTTATTTTTAAGTTTACGGAATATTCAAAAGGCAAAATTACATTACATACAATTTGCTGATTCTGAATTAATTAGTACTTTATTTCTAAAATCGTTTTTCACGTTAAATTTTATTTAATATATCATTAAAATACATGAGATATAAATACGAAAGAAATAATATGATAAAATATATACAAACAAATTATATATGAATGCTAATAGGAGAGAATAAAACTTTGTCAGTGACAAAGAGTGTAAGACTCTCCTCATATACGTCACATGTCGTATTTATAAAGAGTTTGGTACCAGAGAACTGAGTAGAAAAACTGAAAGGTTTATATATGTTTTTTTAAACGAGTTATTTACGAGGACCAAATATAATTCATTAATAATTGTAATTAATTAATAATGATTTCTCTGAAAATATATAAAACTACAATATAGTGATAATAGCACATATAATTACATTAATTATTTATTAAGATGATATTATGGTAAAAAACTTAAACAACTGAAAAATCTAATTGAAAGAGAATGTAAAGATAGTCCAATGAGTAATATTTAATATCACCTCACTGAGAAAAGCGGGCTTAGTGGATGGATTGTCGCTTGAAAAACCGACGGATTGACACTAGATAGATGGGCCTATGTCTGATAGTCCAATAAGTAATATTTAACGTATAAGACTCAACACTTCGACAAGCGGATTTAGCGGATGTCGTGTAACTTGAAAAACCGACGACCTGACTCAGATGGATGTGCCCAAATAAGTTCTCGCTCTTTGACCTACTTTCAACCATACACGATTGCATGATATTTAAGTTGATAAATATGATTTAAATTAATATAAAGGCTGTTCATTTAATATGAATTCTCGTAAATATGTACGTAAATTTTTTAAAATTAGTTTTAATGTTTTCAGGCAGAGCTGTATCATCGTAGCCATAGAATAATATTTTTTTGGATTATTTAGTAGAAGACAATAAGAGGCTAGTAAGCAATTTGATATATTATTTACACACGGGTTCAAAGCTTTACATTCTGCTATAGATCGTACACGTGTTGATTATGACCCAGCACGACATTCAGTATTCGGTAAATATACGATAACTGGACGAAACATTAAAGGGTTGAATTATTTATATGGACATCCAACGCATTACTTAACCGTGTATTATATAAATGATCATGCATGATCTTTTTATATTATTTCTTAGTGTATTATATAAATGATCGTGCACGATATTTTTATATATTTTTTTTAACGTGCATTTTAAAATACTATTACTTTAATAATATTGTATATATTTAATAAATAAATTAACACCGAAAAAATGTATAAATATTTATTTTCGGTGCTCCTTCAAGAACTTGCTTCCCTCGCAGACCCCTGGGCTCCCATTAGCAAATATGATTGTAAAGTTGAAAAATAAATTTTAATTTCGGCTCAAGTTCAGTCTACTCAATTGCTGCTACCTCCGTTAGATGGCGCAATTTAAAATTTCGCAAGGACATTATAAAAATCTAGTAACAAAAAACTGTTTTATAAAATAGAGAGATGTTTTCTTGTTTTCCTGTAAAAAATGACAACTAATTAGATTATATTTACCTCAAATAATACTTCACCATAGGTGAAATGTTTGAATATAAAGATGGAAGCTAGAAATCTTGTCATCTATTAGTTTAGGTTTATAGCATATGAGCTATTTTTATTAATAATAATAAGGGTTCTAGTATATAAATATTGATCATTTAAAAGCAGGTTGACGTCTGCAAAGTTTAAGGTTGTTCGAATGCTTGTTCAATCTATTATAACTGATGTCTTAACTTAAATTCATTAATTCCGTAATTAGATTTACGTATTAAAAAAAATATTTAGTTTATTATTTTTTATTAATTAGGGGTAGAATAAAGCAACAACTGTTTATATTATCCGTTTAATAAAAAACATTTATTAATTCTTTAAGAATAAAATATAAAATAATTATAAAGTTAATGAATTTTAATCTGTGAAATACAAGCGGGCTTATCGGAAAGAGGTATTTCATAATTTAATGTTTTAACAAGGAATAATATAATTAAATACTTTCGTAATAAATATGAACAATATGTTGTATTGACCTTTGAAGTACTCATACATTGTCATAGTGCTTAGTGAATTCTAGTTCTGAACAAAAGGCAAAATAGACATAATAATATTCTACATTTTATTGTCAATGGTATATATATAAATGATATATATAGCTTTTTGCGGCTATTGTTACATTTTTCAAAATAAATCTTGAAAAAAATAAAACCAATGACTTTATCAATATTATATTATTATTATAGTAACAAAAAATTAACTGCCGCAAGAGGGGAGAAGAAGTAAAAGCCGCTATTGAAAGAAGTTATTTGAAATACAAAAACGCTGCTGCAAGACGTCATTTGGGTAAAAACTTTCGAAGAAGTTGGATCATAAAAGGAAACTGTTCCCCAAGCAAAATAACCAACTGCTCTAATGTTAAGAGTTAAGGACATTTTTAAGTAAATAAATGTCTGTTGTTACAAATGAGAACAGTACCAGTTGGTAGTTTATTGGTAAAGTCTCGTTTGCGGGCGGAAGCAGAAGTGTGGTTAGTGATTTACAGTGAGATTGCAAAACTATGAGAAGTGATTTACAGTTTGATCTATCGATATCGATAACTCCACCCGATATATAAAGTTATATATTAGTCAACTATCATAAACATTTTACACAAATATTTTGTGAATATATTAAAAAAAATCAATATATATCAATATCCACAATTAATAATAATAAGCATATTAATGGCATTTAAAAAGTTCGTAGGTAAATATTTACTTAATCGCTTTACTGCCTTTTCCTCCAAAGCTATTTCTATTGGGTCAATCCTACACAGAGTAGGAAAACAAAATAAGAGCAATGAATCTGTATGAATTCTCATCACGATCGGACCTCTTTATTAACTCTCGGGCAACTAAAACGCAATTCCGCTTTGAAGGGATTACGAGTAGCCTTACGTGTTGCAGAAATGAGCCAACGTTGTATCTTGTATCAAAATATATAGCTCGTATTAAGACTGGTACCGAGAGCACGTATCAGAAGCTCTCTATCTATTAATTCTATTAATTTAGTGAAATGAAACAATTTTTAAATTAGAGGTTTTCTTATTATATCTAAAACCATGTTTCTTATAAGTTTTATTTTGATAACCAGTACCAAAAAAAATAAAATTCGCAGGCTTTTATATAGGCCTTTGATATCCTTATTCATAAGATTTGAGCGTGGTCTGAGGAATCGCGGCATGAACTGTTCACGTGGCGGGCAATTGCCAATAGTATTTACATGAATTCCGCCGGCCAAAATATATAATAGTAATCATGTATCAGGAAACTTATAAATATTAAAAAGGTACTAATAATATGTAATAAAATAATAAGAAGTAAATGTAAGAAGAGTAAAAGAATTTATCAATAAGCAGGGACATATATATACATAATAAAAATAGCTAACCAGTTTTGCAGCCCCGTTTTGGTACAGTTCTAGAAGGTGTTATAATTGTTTCATTGAGAGTATGGGTGTATATACAGAGTGTATGTGTATAGAAAACCAATTAGTGATCTTGTAATCGTAAATATTTAAATTTTTTTAATTCAATACACGTTGTTATTGTTTAAAATTTTTCAGATATTTTCGAAATAGTAATAAAATGTGCTGCTTCGTATTAGTACGTCAACTTTTTTTCATCATTCAAAAAGAAACGTTCTGTTTGAATTTTTAGATGATATTTTTATTTTAATGTATGCCTCTGAAATAAAACTAAGAATATGAAATTATTTCAACTTAGATCATAATTTCATTAATATTATATTTAGATGTACAATTAAATAATAAGAAATTGGATTTGGTTAATTGTACTGTTTTCTTAGGCCTTAGATGCAATGTCCCCAGTTGTAGTGCCTGGTGAGAGGGGAGGGTGACCCCTCTCACCTAACATAGGCCTTCGTCGGGAGGGTGCTCTACGTCACGTCACGGGGCGTCGCGGTGTGTGCTAACGCGATCCCGTGACGTTCCATTAGGGCGCTGAGGGCAACCTATGGTTTTGTAGTGCAGCCTTAAAAATGGCAGCATCCTCTATGCTGCCGGGTAGTCCCACATCATCTCCCGGCCGTCACCCTCCCTGGGCCTACAGGGTACCCGTAACGGGTTTTTCCAACGCAAAAAAAAAAAGCTTTAGATGCAATATTCTAGTTCTGGTGTTCTAATATATGTAATTCTTCGAAAGACTTATTTTACTTTATTCATTTTCAGTCTCATAAGACTATGATATGATAACTTGCACTGATACTATATTTTATTAATGAAAATTTATTTATGTGTTGTACATATTAATAAATTTAAGGATAGTAGAAGATAATTCCTTTAGCGTTAATTGTATAAGTTCTTAAGTAAGTTTCTCAGATAAGCTCTTAATTTTTAATTAAGTAAAAGAAAATGAATTTGAATGAAAATCCTATTATACTGCAAAGAATTACATTAACGATGATAAGACTTGGGAATAAATTGTTTTTTAGCAAATTACTAGCACGCTACAAAATTTCTTTGAAGTTGTTGCATTGTTTGAGTATCTTGCTATATCACATCGCTTCCTTAGAAATTTCCAACCTCCCTTAAATATAGCAAAGGTAATGGTTGACGACTGAATTGTACTTGTGAACAGGTGCTGCTTGAAATACTCGTAACTATATGAGACATTATTGCAATGTCGTGGTTGTAAGTATTACTTACTCGACTAAATAAAATATAAATAAGTAACAGAAAATAAAAAATAAATAGTTTTAGAAAAAAAATACATTCAATTTGAGACAATTATTTTATTTTATATGATGAATGTGCTTCTAGATATTCGGCTTTTAAAACGCCAACTGTAACATGTGCCCTTCCGCTCAGAGTCACGGGCTCAAGATACATTTGCGGCCCTTTAGTTTTATTTTCAAGTTAAAAATTGCCTTAGTGTCTTTACAGAAGGACTTACTTCGGTAAGTATGGTATAAAAATTCAAAATATGTATATAAAGATATATTGTAGGTGTGGATATACCACCACTCGCTTCTTCTGGAGGCGAGTTACGTACACCTGTTCTAAGGAAATCGCTGACATTCAAATTATTTGTATTGTTTCGAGTGAATTACGTAAATCTGTTCCAGGACAAGTATGTAAATTTTGCAAGGTGTGGATATCGTCATCGTAAAAATGTCAAATGACATTTTTATCATATTATAAATATCAAATAATTTAATTTTAATTATTTTAATTCTTTGATCTTACATCGAGTAGGTTTATTCTTTTTCATAGTCTACAAGTTCACAGATTAAAGTAGTTTTTGATTTTTTTTCTACCTGAAGCTGACGCACTTGGGAACTTGATTTGTTCGGCGTGGTGTATGAGTGTGTGGTTGGATAAATCAAACATACCCTCATACTATTATTATTGTTTTGTTCATTTATTGCTTTAACCTTTTTTTATGTCGAAAGCAAGAGTACATAACTGAGAGATTTCGTATTAATTAAAAATTAAGTTTTGATGGTGATAGATATTTGATAAAAACCCGATGCACACAAATGTAGACACAATTTTTTGCATTTGAGGCCTTAATTTAGTGTGTCATAAATATACGTGATGAAAAAAGTGACAAGAGCACTGAGGTATTCTACCACTTGAACCGTGTTAAAAAATTTACCACATATTACCACCGTGGTAAGCAGTTGGAAAAAAGTTAAGAATTTAAAAAAGATTTGGAAATATTGGTCCTTAATTATGTTGAACTAGTGATAAACACACTAGAATTATTTAATGTGTGTAAATACTTTCATCAATTTCTTGAGTTTGAATCCCAATCACTTTTTTATTTAGGCAAAAATGTCGAACGGCCGACATGTCAGTGTACCAGTGGTATAGTTATATTGTAGTTCGTATCTTTTCTCTAATAATAATCACCTCGTAAATGTTGACATTAAGTGATAAAATATAAATATATCAGGAATTAGCACGTGAATATTTTTAAGGTACGATGCCTTTTATTTTCTTTTATTTTCCTCGTCATTTTGATCGAATCGCACCGATTTTGGTTAAAATAAGTTCCGATATACTTTTCCAATAATGTTTAAAAATCGCGAAAGTTTAAAAACATTAACTAAGTGATATTATTTTAAATTTGACTACCATACATAAAAACGCATGAAATCTATAACAAAGAAAAGTAAACGTATATTAACTATTGAATTTAAAACATAAAAAATGTACTCAGTGAATTCAATAATACGGTTTATTGTTTGAGTGGATGGACCAAAACATACACAGTCGCTGGTAATAGCTTTTTTAAAAGATATTTATTACATTATTTTCATCTTGTGATATTTCTTTCGTCGTTTTTGTAAAGATAATATTTTTAACTTCCTAATAAAGAAGACATTGTAATTACCCTAATTGTTTACAATATTTTTACGTTTTGAAGTATATTGTGTGTCGTGTGTTTGTGTGTGTATGTACGTGTGTAAGCGTGTGTTAGCGCGAATGGGATGATTGTGATGTCAATCGACGTTTATTATAAAGTCAGTAAAAAGTGATCACAATTGAAAAAATATCCCTTTGTTTTTTTTGTTTTGATGCAATGGATTTTATTAAAAAAATAATAAATTATGAAAAAAAAAAATGTAACATTTCTCTTAACAAGAAACTTAATGTAACGGGCTGGCATTATCGCTAATATTTTTAAAGTAATTAGTTCTCATATAAGAAACTTAAAAATATAATATATTGTTACTAATGAGATAAAATTAAAAATTTCAAAAGAAAAGGTACTAATAAAACATATTTTTCACAAAGGTACCTGAAAAATTCTATGCATTTGAAATATGTAATTATGTTTAAACATCATCAAATAAAAATAAATATTTATTAATGAATCTTATGCAACTATATTTAGTACTTGAATAGTCTTATCGAATAAATTAATAATATGACATATTAAGTTTATTCTCCATTTTGACACATAAATAAAAATAATGCTTTAATGTGTTTATTGTAAAGGGGGAAATAATGGGATAAAATAATTAGTTAATAAAAAAACTATTTTCCTGATATTTTACGCTTTTATATTATGTCAAAGGAAACAAAGATATTACCCATGTGTTTCCGAACGATATCTTTCATATAGTACTTGGATTCCATATAAAATTATTTTGATCGACTTTTATCGGAGATACATCAAAGCTTTTAGGACGAATAAACATCACTTATATCCTAAAGGGATATAAAAAGATGTCAAATATGTTTAAAAAGTATATACATAATTATTTATTTATATATGTGTATTTATTATAATGTGTTATTAATTTTCGAAAATAGAGTCTTTCACATTTATTAATTAGCTATCTTCTGTCCTCGCTTTGCAGTCAAAGGACATATAGCAATCTAGATTTTAAACAAAATATTAGACATCTTTCAGTCTGTAAAAGTTTGGTCTAAATAGATTCAATTGTAACTATTATACATTGTATATTGTTATTATACATTATAAAATAACAAAATAACACAATAACCACAATAAGACTCAACAGTAAATTTACAAGGAGTTTTCCGATATTTTATTTATTGATTTTTTTGTAATTATAATCTATCTTAATTTTACGAATTTTTGAATCTCCTAAAATATATAAAATGTATAAAAAATTTAAAAATTAATAAATATTAAATCTATAAGAACTTCATATTTTAACTACATTTACAAAAAATCAATTCAGTACTTTAGCCACAATATATCTTTTTCTTACAGTAGCAACTTGGTGCAACTTAAAATTATAAGTGTGACGAAGAACAATTTGGGATGCCTTAATCGGAGAATTTATATTTTTGAGAGACTTCGTAAAAGGAAAATATTACCAAAAAATGATATAATTGATAAATAATATAACTGATAGGTCAAAGAATTTTTATGAAAACACGTTGCCACTCAAAGCTTAAACGATATTGAAAAAAATGTAAAGTCCTAAAACATTACCGTATCTAAAACATGTCTTTGTGAAAGACCTTCTGAAAGTGCATTTTGTCCAGTCTTTTGCTAATTGAATCCATTAAAGACAAACTATAGGGGTAGCCTTTCAATTTCTTTTTCTTCTGGTTATTAGTACATTTATATATTTATATATTTTATTTATCGCCGAATATTATTCAACAAAATCTAGGAGAGAAGGCAATTCAGATAAAATAACTTAATTAAGAAATAACTTCGGATACTCAAAACATGAAAAGATTATATGATTTAAAATGTAGTAAATGAAGACGAAATAAAAAGAGTATTGTCTAAATCCCCTCTTATATGAAATGTTATAAGAGCATTAAGGAATTCCATGCAATAAAGATCCAATATACATATATTATAATGTAAAGTGGATGTGCTGCGTAAGAAAATTAAATTATAATTTCATAAGTTTTTTTAACATTATTTATATTGAATACTAGCTTCTGATCCTGCCTCCATCATGGTCTACAAAAGAGAACAATAGTATGAAAAACAAGTTTTGACTTAGGATTAAATAAAATATTTGCAGTGGTAGACCCTACCATTCAGGGGAAGGGAGGAAAATAGGAACTAGGGAAGGGCCTTCCCTTCCCCTCTCAATAGATATGCATTTGCATTCATATTTTCAAATGTTCATGAGTGATGACAATGATTCCTGTCAGGTAGGCGTTCCTTTGCCATGTAGGGAATAAAGATAATAAGAGAGAAACGGGTATAAAATATTAAAAATTGATAAAAATTATAAAAGGTAATAAGAGACAAATAATGCGAAAATAATAAAATTATATTTTTTTTTTAATTTAAAAAAAAACAACACTAATTTATATGAAGTAGATATGTAATTTCATTCTGAAATAAATCAATAATCCTTAAAATTTTAATAAAATATAACTTGCACAAAACATTTGTTACAATGTTATAACAAGATACAAAACAAATACTAACATAGTGACAACTTTATATATTCTTCTGAGTTTTTCGCTTCATTGGATACGGAAAGCGTTGCTTTCGTCACTGACTCTGTATCGTCGTTAACTTTGATGCTTTTATAAAAAAAATGAGACCTTTTTTCTAAATGTCCTAGTATCGTAAACATTTTCTTTAACAAATCATTTCAACATACGTACATACATAGTTGAGCTGAGCAAAGCGAAGCTCTTTATTACTCAATTTGTCAACTCTTTGTTACCCTACTCCTCCTTCAATTTATGAGCTACACGCACGAAATTTTGCACACATGCAGATAATGAGCAAATCTAGTTCTGAATTGAAAATCAGCCAAATCGTCATTGTAGTTTTCGAGATAATTGATAAAATAGTTAACATATAGAACGTTTTTGTTTCGAGCGCGCGACCATTCCTACTACACTACAATTATAAATTTAAACAAGTATTGACATCAAATCGTAATTTTTATCCATTATAAACATCAATATT
This sequence comes from Mechanitis mazaeus, assembly GCA_959347395.1. Lineage (NCBI taxonomy): Eukaryota > Metazoa > Arthropoda > Insecta > Lepidoptera > Nymphalidae > Mechanitis > Mechanitis mazaeus. The sequence continues at coordinate 18,669,262 of OY365747.1, forward strand.
TAACTCTAGACATTGATGCGCTCGCGCGGTCCTAGTATAATATCATTATATGTACAGATAATTTACTTATGATCTATAAAATAATACATATTTACAGTGGATTCATTTTAATTAAGGATGAAAAAATTTTGTATTGTTTTCTTTTAATTTAATTTCACATTAATCTAAATATCATAGAAGTTATATCTCATTTTAAAATTATTTACACAATCACTTTTTTATTACTCCTGAAAATTTAAATTAGGGGAAATAAAACTCTTAATGACAAAAGAAAGAAAAGGATCCATAATATTTGTCAGTTGCGCCTTCGAGTCATTAACATCTTGAGCCGGATTTCCTCAGCGCCAGGTTGAAAGTCTATTGTATGATATAACAGTATGAGGAAAGTCAGCAATTCAAACAATATTTTCGATACATTTCAATTCAATAAAACAATTTTTCGGATATAACTCGCGTTTATTATAACATTTTCATATTTAACCCGACGTTTCGGATGCTTTGCAGCAAACGTGTTCGCGGTAAGACGAGATGATGGTGTCTGTCCCGTCTCGTCTTACCGCGAACACGTTTAAAGCACGTTCAAAGCATCCGAAACGTCGGGTTAAATATAAAAATGTAATAATAAACGCGAGTTATATCCGAAAAATAATTTTATTGAAATGTGTAGTACTCATGTAAATCTTAGAAAACATTAATATTTTCGATAATTTTATTTCATTTTCACAAAACAATAAACAAATGCTTGTACAATATTTCCTTCTTATTTTAGATAAATCTAAACTACAGCTAAGTATTATAAAGAATAAATCCTAATATACCGAATACGGTCATCACAACTTAGATTTCGAAACATTAAAATTCAATGATATCTTAGATTCCCTCGAAATTTGTCTCGATTGCTGCTTCTAAAACTGTGGAGGAAGAAACCAGGAAGCTGCGAAAGCCTTAGCAAACGGTAAGACACCAGTACCAATGTTTTGAGCTAGAACATATCTTGTGAATTTGTTTTTCGACTTTTACTTTTGACTTTTAAAACAATAATACTCGGAATGACTCGGTAAAGCATATTTTAAGAAATCGTATCAACAAGCTTTAGAATTATTTAATTCCAGTGATTTCACCATCCCGGCCAGGACTCCCGGCGCCTACTAGTATATTTTAATGCTAGAATCATTTCTTATTCTTTTTAATGGATATACTTAACTTAATTATCTCAAATGAAAACGTTGATTCTAAGCTAAACAACTAAATGCTAAGAAATTCTCAGAAAACAGATAAGCTCAGCTAAAAGCAGCCATTTATTACATGATAAGATATCTTTGACCCCCATGAGTAAGACATCAAATAAAAGGATATGTTTTAACACGAGAACACCAAATAGTAATTCTTATTTCACAAAACCTATATTTTTTGCTGAGTAAAGTTACTTTTTCCTATTCTTTTTAACTAATTACTATTCGGTTACTAAAAATAAATGATTTAATCAAATAAGAAGTATTTGTGTTTTATTGATTGCAGGTTTTTAGTTATTTATCACACATACATGTTGTTATCTGTAATAAAATTTAGAACTCAAGCATTTTGTGGTAACTTCCATTTTATTGAACTTTCTAGAAACGTTCTTCATGATAGTCAAAAGTTTTATATTATTTGCAATATCTTGGATTAGGGTTCGCGTGAAATTGTTAAAATAAAAACATCGAAAATTTAATAAAACCCGAATATCTGACTCCGTCTGTGTGGGCGCAAGAGGGCATTAGAAGTTCTGATTTTTTCTAAAACATAACACTATTATGTATAACTTCTAATTGAACGGAAAAACAGCCTAAAATATAATATATTTGTTAAGTCCTAGGATAAATTTAATTTCATTTACTTTTCGTTTCCTAATGAAAGTAATACAAGAAGAAAGTAATAAATACATTACAAGATTAGATAAAAGAAAACTACTTATCTGTAATTATTTAAGGGTTATTCTCCTCAAATTCCCAAAAAAAACAAACCACAAGCTTTTAAGAGTTGAAAAACCGTGTTTCTCAAATATTTATTCAACGTAATAATTAAATTTGCACCTAATCGGGTGATTTTGTCAGTGATATGTTTCAACCAGCTTTATGTCCAGCGATGTACAGATAAATTGTTTTACTATAGAGTACACTCGTGGGAGAGCTTAATCGCTGTTATCGTGTTAAAGCGCTTTCACGAAGTACTGGGAAGCGACAGAGCGTGTGTGTGCACAAATGTTGGAATATATATTGTGAAAAGCGATTTAAAATAACTTATTTGTGTTTGTCTTTAGTTATCATTTATGCAATATCATAAATAAGTGAGTTTAGAAGTGATTTACAAAGAAGTAAACAGAAACGAGTATTATATTACTTAGCGTTAAATTAGATAATATTTATTTAGAATTTGTAAATTTGAATAAAGATTAAAGTTTTCTAAAGTCTATGTAGTTTTAAAAATATTTTTAATAATAGTATTAAAGCCACTCATATTCTATACTAAGTGATTTGGATGTTAATATAAAAAAAAGTATACAAGATCAATAAATCACTCGAAAATGCTTAAAAAAAAATCAGTTTATTACTGATTTTTTTTTTGTAAAGGCTCATACAAGTACATTCAATTTCATACAAGTACTCTATAACTACTTAAATGATACAATGTTCTTCAACTTTAGCGGCCACTCAGTAAGAGAATGAATTTACGAAGAAGTATATTATTTCCATTTGAATGATTAAAAACACAAAATAATTTTTTTGCCACATATTATATAAGATAAGTTTTACAGATAAGTTTTATGTGGCGTATATATTGTTGTTGGTTACTATTAGTTTTTATTTATGACCTTCCATCTAAAACAGATATAAAATTTTGTAACAGTCAAAACGAATTAAAAAAACAACGAAGAAAAAATTTTAACATATAAATGAGTTCAACCGATTACTTCGAGCAATGATACTAATTATATATTTTTTCCAAATCGTTCAACTTCACTTGCTTAAAGCAAGTTAAGGTAAATAATTTTATATTATCTTTGTCTTTTTAAATATTAAAACTATTATTTTTCTGGACTTTTATATAATCTACCAAAAATTATAAAATATAAATAGTTTAATAAAAATGCGCAAAATATTTTCACCTATTCCACCCACGTTTAATTCAGATACGTTAAATCCGACTCCATCGCCGATCCGCTAGTTAATCAGTGTCTCGCTATCAACTTCAGTCTCCACCTACATTGAAACGGACTGCGGTAAATCGAAATAAAACCACGAATCAAACCAACCTTTAGAAATTTCCTCATAGAAATGTTTTCAATTGCTGTGAGGGAGAGAATTTTTATTCTGACCTCGATTGTTATATCGATATTCCTCTTCAAATATAACAAGTTCATAATCGCAATACAATTTTAAAATGTTTAAGAGAACTTAATTTATTTATAAAAATATAATATGTCTACTGAATTTATTGTCCTAACTCAACATTCAACAACTATTTAACTGACACATGATTTAAAACAGAACATACTAGATAAAAGCTTTCTTGTGTCATAACTTTATGAGTCCCATTTTACATTAAATATTTGTTCTAAGCCGTAGCACTGCAAGCATCTTCATATGTATTTTTGTAACTGTGTAGGAACAAAAATAAGTAAAACTTATTCAGCTACATCCTAATGTAGTGTTGTCTGCTTCAATATGATATACATAACACAATAAGATTACAATATATATGTATATATATATAAAAAATGAGACACATCCATATTTCATCTTTTTACTATCTGATCTGTCAAACGTGGTTTTGCCTTATAAAAGAGAAAAAAAAAATTTTGTTCGCTATTGCATCTAAGGGTTGGTAGTAGAATACTGAAAATTAAGGTTTGTATGTTTGTTTAATATATGATTTTTATAATTAATTTTAATTAAATTGATTCCTTTCTAAAACTTATAATTTAATATAATTTTTAATGTCGAATCTTAAAAAAAATTTTTTTTGAAACAAAAAAAAATAATAGGGGTAGACTATTTTCTTAACTTATGGCATAAAAAATTACGTTAATTGTACGTAATATTCTCAGACCTATTAAATCCACACAAAATTTCATAAGAATCAGTAAAATCGCTTCGGAGTTTAAATAAAAAAACCGTGACACATAATTTTTATGTATTAGAAGATGAAAAAGAATATCCGACAATATTCAATTTTAATTACTATTGTTCTGTTTATAATTTGTAATACTTACCACTAGGCTATTTATTTTAAAATAAGTGTTTGTATTGACTTTAACATTGTGTTCTTCAATCTATTAAAGGATAACTACAGTTATAATTATATATAATAAATAACTTATAATAATATTAATATATATATATATATATATATATATATATATATATATATATATAATATTAAATTAATTAAATTCCTTCATTTTTTGCGTAGATACGATTATGGGGATTACGATTGCGTGGAGACGATCCAGTAGATATTAAAAGGTGAAATTGTAAATTAAGAACTGAGCGATAAATCGTTGGTTTCGCCGCTGTTGGTAGAGGTGGCAGTTTACAATAACTTCAAATCACTCATTTATATTTGACGCCAAGATTATGAAACCTTTTCATGTGTTTTTCTTTTTTTACTATATATCTTTTCTCTTTATATTTCTGCACATTCGGCTAGAGCTGTTCAAAATAATGGAAATTAAAATCGGCTCACGAATTTTAATAACAAAAATATATTATTATTTATTATTATTTTTTACTTTATAACATTATCTTATCCTAAAACGGTACCGCATTAATTCTAATGCGGTACCGTGCTTATATTCATAAGCGCGGACAAAAAATTTCGTGGCTTCTAACTAATTCTTTACATCGTTTTTATATATCTAAAAATTCCAATTCTAGAAACACAATTTTGTCTAGTTTTACTGTAAAATAAGGGAGTTTATATTTAAGAATTTTATAGCCTTGAGATAGTAAAATGAACGTGAATATCTCGAACAGATTCTAAAAATCTTATATTTCAAATAATAAACTTAAATCTACCAAACAAATATAAGATCTATGATTTACATTTAATATCTATCTAAAAAAATGCCTTTAAGAAATTCTGCTAACTGAAAGTTATAATTTGTTTTCCTTTCCCAAAATAGAGAGATAATTTTTTTTTTTTGTATAAAATAGACCTTAACTTTTAGTTTATAAAATAATCTTATACTAATTAAATAATATTATTATAAGTTATTTATTATTAAATGCACTTTAGTAATTAGATATTATTTTATACGTAATCTAAACGCATTAAACCTCAAATCTTCCACATTAATTACCACCACAGTAATTTATGCAATGCAGAATATTTTATGTCTGACATCTATTTGTCAGGATAATATTGAATCAGCGTCTGCTATCGACTTAAAGTCTCCACCTGCGTTGAATCTTTATCTCTAATACCACAAAGCCAACCAACCATTTTAAAAGTCCTCTTTCGATGTTTCCGTTTCTTTAAGTAATACATTTTTTATATTTGAAAATAGTAACTGTTCGTCTTTTATTCGAAAAGAAATCAAATTAAGAATAAAAAGATATTTTTCAAAAGTTTTATATTAAATTTATTACGTGATTTTACATTAATTATTATTATTACATATCATTAAATAATGTACATAAAAATAAATAAATGTAAGCATGTGTGTTCTGGTATGGTCTGTTAATAACTCAAAAGATATAATAACAGTTAAAGCAAACAAGCAGTAATATGGCTATGTTCGTAAGTATTTAATTGACTTCAAAGTTGATTCTATGTATTCAGCATTATATTTTATTTCTCGTAAAATAAAATTCTATCTAAATACAACAAATTATTCGATAATTGTTGAGTTGTTTTGTAGTTGTTAATAAGTTTTTATTTGTGTTATTTGTCGTAACTTATTTATTTTGAAACAATAATGCGTCTAAGTTTAACAAGGAGTGCCCCATTACTCCCCTCTTAATTTCCTACCACTTTATCTTTTACTATGTCACACGTTGCATTCAGATCACTGTCTCGTATCCAACACCAGCTTTACTTCCCCATCTCAGATGGTAACAAAAAGATTTGGCGGACTTTAGTTGTAACGATTATCGTCTGCCATTCACTCCCTGTTTTATGGAGGGATAAAATGACAAAAGTGACTTTAATAGACCATAATCATTGGAATAAATCATAAAACTGCGTCTTGAGTCGTACTCATGATGTCTTGACGCCTTTTTATATATATATAAGTATTAGGCAAGCCTAAAAATATCAATGCATATTATTTTATAACTAAACTTTTTACATTTTATGATGTACCTTTGAGCAGGTTTTTTTCCTAACCTAAGGATCATTTTTTAACTTAATTTGGTGTAAATCGCACATTACAGTAGAGCGTAAGAGTAGTGATCAAAAAGTAATTAGCTTACTTTTTATAATAAAAAAAAAACAATAAAAGGTAAGAGACGTTTTTAGTTTTTTTTATTTTTTTTACATTCTGTTCAATAATTTTGGACAAACTTTACTATCTCGGAATGTCATAAATGTAGAAACAACACAATTCAATTCAATAGTAAATTCCTTATTTCCCTTTAACAATACAGATAGGATTTCCTTTTCTAGCCACTCGAACATTTTAAGTTACATAAAAGAATTTCCTTAGATGACGTTTATCTTTCGTCTATTATGTATTTTTATGGTTGCAATCATATCTAAGGCATTAAGATGTAAGTTAGACAATATTAAATTCATGTTTCATTTTCGAAGTAAACTTGTTAATATAATTTTGTAAATGGGTCGTATTGATTTGCATCAATTATTATTGTATATCAAACACCTGGATTGACTGTTGATGATCAGTTATGAAAATATTTTTGCTAATTTCTTATCTTTCGGTTACAACTTTGCCGATATTTCTTACTATGCTATTAACCAGGTGGATATTACTGCTACTAGATTAAGATAAAAAATAATAAACTACTCTTCTTATGTTTAAATGAGAAATATGTACTAAAATATGTGATCCCTTAATATTTTTGTTTCGTCGATATTTTATTCCAATTTTATATATTATTTTACAAAAGAAGTTTTTCTTTTTCAAAATACAAATAAATATGAATGACTAATATAATATCGAGAAAATTTAATATATGATATAAAGAAACTGTTATTGTTAATTGAATATTAAAGCGAATAGAAATTTTGCTATGAAGTACTCCAGAAATGTGACAAGTAGGTAATATATCATTGTGAAAAGGGTCTCATTAGAAATAAATTCTGTTACTTTGTAATGTATTTCATTCATGACTTGACATATCTTAATTGTTTTTTACAATATTATGGTTTAAAATATTTTTATTTAATGACTATGTGGATATGGGAGATTATAAAAATAACTATTTGAATTTGTCTCTAAAAATCCTTAGAAAAATATAAAGAAACTGAAAAAGATTTTTTAAAATAAAATTTAGCACTTCACTGAGCTCAGCTAAGCTTATTCGCTAGCGCTTGATTATTTAATTTATAGTTTAATTTACATAATAAAAATTAAATTTTCATGTATTTCGTTGTTTATTAAACAATAATTTGTAGAACTATCATATCATCTAAATTGAACAAGTAAGATGTTATTTATTTAATATTTACCTTTATATATGTTATTTATTCATTTATATATTTCTTTATGTAAAAAATACAATATAGTAGTAACAGATAATATAATATACATATTCCTTTTTGAATTATATAAAATTTATCTAAGGAAGCAATTTATCCTCATGTCTTAAGCTGTCTATTTTTAACTTTTATTATTTTCTCATGTTGGTGTATTATTGGCTTACTGGCATCAAAGGCATCAAAGGGGAGTAATCTCGAGCAAAACGAAGAATGGCTTTTTAAATAATAACAATAATTTTTAAATAAGAAGTGATGTACAATACTTCTTAAGTTCATTATTATGTTGAAAGGATTCAAAGATTTTTTATCACACTTCTGCTGTGGAAGAAACAAGTTTTTAAGGACATTGTCATTAGTCACAAGGTTCGTTTCATGATGGGTAAAATGCAAGCGGAAGCACTTAATCAGTTCTTTATACACAAAATGATTTCCAATTCTACATTACAATCATTAATGATGGTTAATTTTTAAAAGCAAAAGTACAAAACGCAGTGACTTCGCAGTAGTCAAAATGATTTTACGTATTATTACGTATGTTTGACAAATTATTTAGATTTGGTAAGCTTTGTGAGTGCAATGTTATTTAAAAACTGTTATATATTTTTATTAATATATATTTCTTGGTACATGTGTTTATTTAAATCCTTGCTTTTCATTTACACTATAGCGAGTGTAAAAATTATATAAGACAGTTCCTTTAAATTACTTGCAGCATGTCTTATAACCAGAGTAGTGAAACGAATAAAATTTATCAATTCATTAAAAAAACTAGTTAAATAATAAATTTTATTTCTTGTCTGCAAACATAAAATTACAATGATAGTTCTTTATCCTTTTTTAAAATTGTCATTAAAATATAAAATATACAAAATGAATAAATTGCTATTTGAATTTTATTTATTTTTTTTAGTTCCCTTACTCATAATGTAATGTATTATGTCACCAATTGATATCGAAGTACTGAGACTGTGCACCAACACTTTCTTGAGTTTTATAAAACCTGCAACAAACGATGTAACATTAAATTTCAAGTAACAATTTTATCCTCCAAGAAAATATGTTGTAGCTAATAAATAAGTTTTATTGCAACTGTAACTTACACAACATTGACATTCCTTTACTGGTAAATCAATAAGTATTGATTGATTAAATATCCGTGAAGATACAAGAAAAATTACCGGTTTAATATTATCTACTCGTTTAAAGCATGGGTGTGAGGTGTAAGGTTTTGTAATCATATTATTATTTGCAATTAGTATAGTAACTCTAAACTTAATACAAAAACCAATTTATAGTGTTATTTGGTTTAAGAAAGAAAACGAAAAGTCGTAGAATTTGATGATTCTGATTCGCACGGCGAAGGATTGGAACAGCTTGCCTGCGTCGGTATTTCCATCTGAATATAATGTGGGTGTCTATAAGAGAAGAGTGAATAGGTTACTGAGTTAAAGCTCCTTACCATCTATGACTACATTTCCACTTTCCATCAGATGGAATGTACTCAAGCATTAACTTAGACAGTGTAAAAAAAAATTGAAGAATGTATTTTTCAAATTTAACCTTATAAACAACAAAGCATAGTCATAATCGATTCTCATCCCCACAATATGTCAAATAAAATTGAATTATGACTTTTACAGTCTTATATCAAACAAAACCATTTAACAACTATTAGGTAATATACGATTGATCCGAATTGTGTTTTAACTTATGTGAGATCGATGATAGATAATTATCTGATATAACATAATAATTCAGGAATCTTCATTGGACTACAAATTGCTTTATAAACAAACCTTGTTTAGTTTGGATTTAGACAAAGCAAGTTTTTTTTTGTTTGACATATTGTTCTTTCTGTTATGCCTAGGGCATAAATAAGGTGACGGTATTGCAATAGGATCTCTTCGATAGAAAGGCTTAGAATTAAAGTGATCGAGTTCATTTATTTGTTTTCTTCTTGGTTTTTTTCCTTGTTATTTTTTCTTATTTTACATAAAAAAAAAGCTGTATATTCTGACGCTGTTCTAAACGCAGGTCTTACATATTACTATTTGTCTTACGTTCGAGAATAGAACCTATTAATATTCTTAATCTATCGACTAAATATACTAAAAAAGGTTTAAAGATTAGAATAAAATATCAGAACAACGAAACCAGCTCTGCTTTTTAAAAACGAAACAACTGTTTTAAAAAAGTTTAACTAAAAAAGAAAATGGTAAAATAGAAAAATGTACGAACCACTTTTAAAAGCTTCAGGCGCGATTCGTTTTATTATATTTACAAATGGAATGAAATTACTTTAAATTTACTTTTACTGAAATTTTGAATAATTATCGTATTTAATAGATTACTGACCAACAAACCAAATATCTTAATCTCCATACTCTTCTTTATAATTTCACTTTTAGATTGATTTAAATTACATATAAATAGAACCTTTGATTGGTTTCTTTTGATTTGATCTGATTTCTTTTATATAAAATTAATCACAATCATTAAAAATTTAACTAAATTTTAAAAACGAAATAATTTTAAAACCTTTTAGTATCCACTATGATAAAATTAGTCATAATAAAATAATACAGGATATCAAAATTGTGTTGGATGTACATATTCATGTTTAGTTACGTTATTAAAGTAACTTATGTAATGTAAGTAATCATTTTGAGTGGCAAGAATTAACATTAAATAAAAAAATATATTTAAATAAACAAAACAAATGAGAAATGCGCAGTTTTTAATATATTTAATATTAGAGAAACATGAAGCCCTAACTTCCCCGAGTGACAAACAATATTTCTTGATATTCTATCCGGAGTTTGGTTACTTTTACATGGATTTTTCACATACATGTAATACTATTAAGTTGCTGGCAACAAAGTTGCTTAATAAAAAAGGCGATATAAATTGTCTGCTACAATTACTGACAACGCAGTGAAGGGAAAATGTGATATATTTTGGAAACGTGCCGAAATCCGCCTTCATTAAGTGTCTGGAGCGCATTCTTTTGGAAAACTGGCATTTACCAGTCTCGGAATTGAATTTTTGTATTAAAATATTTGTGTATGATTTTATTATTAATATATGTAAAGTGAAATTTAGTTCGAGTTGAGTATTATTTTTCATTTCTAATATTTCTAAAATAAATTTTTAAAAATTTTTAAAAATTATTTTAAAGATTATATTGAAAATTTAATTCAATTTTGTTGTGCAAAAAGAAAATAATGGACTTATAAAAATAAGACTACCCCATGCAATATATATTAATTGTAAGGTTGTTGTAGATTCTGGGATAGCTTGAAGTTAATTGTTGCTGCATTTATTTACTAGAGAACGGATTGAATTCATTTATATTATCTTATGATAAATGTATCAAGAAAGATGTATCAATCAAGAAAAAAATTGAGAGAAGGCTCCTTGAGAACATTTATTGCCTTATGCCTTATCTAGGAAAATGTCTCACAACTGCAAAATAAACCAAGCAAAAGAATATGGTAAGGTGGTATGTCAAAATAATAGCTTCGTGTTTAAACAAATTATAATTATATTAAGGGTGGAATGTATATGTGATTGATGGTATAAGAGCAATAGAAGTAGAATCAGAGTTATTGGCTAACAGAACTGAGTAAAAGACGAAAAAAATTTAAGGGGACCCCTACTTAGAATTAAACACTTAGAGTAGAATAAGAGTAGAAGTAAGATAGACAAAAGGAAAGATAATACATGTATAATTTAGAGTGATAACTTTACTGGCAAAAACACAAAATACACTTTTTTTTTTATATCTTTATGAACATCGTTTTGTATTTAAGTGTTTTTTTATATTATAATTATAATACAAACTTTAATGAAGCTACTCAAAACAAGTCGACTGAACTCACAACAAATTTTGAAATATTTAGAAAATTATATATTATACGGGAAAGTTTACATTTTGAGTTATTTCACAAATTAATTCATTTAAGGGAGTTGAACCAAATAAGAGTTCTAGCATATTACCTCTAATGAGGTTGCATCATACATATACAACAATGTAAAGTGAATGCGGTGCGTAAGAAAATTAAATTATAATTTCATGATTTTCCACAGGTATTTATATTTAATATAACTTCAGGTACTCGAAACTTGTAAAGCAAGAGTAAACTCTTTCCCTTTGAATAATACAACACTCCAGATGTTAATTATCTTTTTGGGAAATATAATATTTTTACATAAAAAATGCTGTATGAAAAACAGAGATTATAATAATTTAGTTGACCTTTAACTCTGGAATAATTCTATTTTAATTACCTCACATTGAATTTATCAAAATATGATACAAACCTTATTAATTTATCAAATTTGATAATAACATTGATATTTCTTTTTCTCATTTTGTATCCCACAATTTCTGATATCAAAATATGTCTATGTGTAAAGATTTTTTTTTTTAAGTAATATAAAATATATTATAGAAAAATGACAATGACTACTGTTTGTTATTCATATTTGAAAGTTAGGAAAGGAATTCTACACATCCAGTACCGGATTTCCTCAGCGCCACATTGAAACTGGGTTTTATGTTAGAATAGTCAAGTTTAGAGTAATTGACTTCCACAATGCAGTAATAAAGTTCACGAACTATACATAGATTTTTTAATGATTCAATGTAAAAAATTATCATGACGACACAATATTCAACAGAAATTTCAACTTTCTATATATTTATATACAACAAATAGTATTATTAAAATTTATATTGTAGTGCTTACTACAAGGATTTGTACGTAGAGTTTGTGCGTTCCATAAAATATTTCAACCTATTTTGAATGTTACACGAGCTTGAAGCAGCCATTTATATAAAAAGATATAGTATTTTAGTATACACTTGTACTACTTTATAAATCGTACAAAGAACTCTTTATATTAATAAATTTATTAGCGTTCAAAAATACATCCTCCAAGGTTATTTTAAATCAATCCGTCACTTAGGGTTGTGAAAAATAGTTTTCGTTCAATTCTCAGATCATTCATCAGTGTATGATCAGCAATAACACACAAAATTTCATAACAATCGGTCAAATTTTTTCGGAGGATTCTGGTTACAAACACGAGAATTTTATAAAATATAATGTATTTTTATAAATACTATTATTTTATTATTTTATTGGTATTTAAATATATGTTAAAAATACTATCTTATCTAGCCAAAAATCGTGAATCGATTTCCACATGTGCCAGCTGCTTATGTAATCACAGATTGCTTTTGAGCGTAGGTGTTCTTCGAGTCCTCAATTTCTTAATTTCATATATCTGTAATGTTTTCTAAGATTTACACGAGTACTACACATTTCAATAAAACTACTTTTCGGATATAACTCGCGTTTATTATTACATTTTTATATTTAACCCGACGTTTCGGATGCTTTGCAGCAAACGTGTTCGCGGTAAGACGAGATGGGTGGGTTAAATATAAAAATGTAATAATAAACGCGAGTTATATCCGAAAAATAGTTTTATTGAAATTAATATATCTGTTTTTAATAATTTTGAGTTTTAAACATGTATTATATAGATGGTGGTACCTTTTGAAAAGTAAATAATAAATGTAGCTCTGTAAGTGCAGATTATGATATTAAAAGCTTATCTTTTGTTTTAAATAGAATAATAAAATAAAAGTTAAACAGCACTATTTTAGTAATATTTTATAACTTTGTGTATTTTTATATAATATTTTAAAAGCGATATGGCGTTCATAGTAACTAGAAAATTAATTATTAAATTCACTATATTTGCATGCTTTATTATTAGTTAACCATTAATAATTTACAAACTAACTGACAATTTTAAAATAATATAAAATTAAAATAACAATTTTGGTGAAATAACCTATTTCTTAATATAAAATTATTGGTTCATTTTGTATGCAAATGAACCAACATTTTAGTAATTAATTAATTAATTAAAAAATAATTAATTTAAAAATAATTAATTAATTGTAAATATGTCTACATTTAAAATCATACGTTTTTGCAGAGAAATTTAATCCAATTATTAATTTTAAACTCAAAAGGCAACCTACATTAGTATGGTTTCATTCGATATTATATTATTTAAAATATTTTACATTTTAAATTCAAAATGTTTTAATATTTAATAAGAACGTGGCTACCTTTGATATTTGGAAGAAACAAGCTTGGATCCCTCTTTTGTGGTAATATGTTTTATAATTCAGACTGTGGTAAGGTAATGTAATAAGTTGAAAATTATATTTATCTGATGAGTCTTTTTTTTTTTTTTTTTTTTTTTTTTTTTTTTTAATTGTACAGAAACTTAATTATATATAACAAAATATTACGATCTCAAGCCTGCGAAAGTTAAAAACTGTGTTGCAGTGAGAACGCCCTCATTAATATATTACAATATATTTGCTGTAAGTTGGAGTACATTTAACTTTAATAGAATTAACTAACATATAAAAACCAAAAAAAAAAAAAAAAAATATATTCATATTAAATTCTTTCAAAAGATTGAATAAAGCCTAGTTTATAAATTCGGAATAAATTTGTAATTTGTGGGTCACAAAGGTATGTAAGACATTTCCAAATAATAAGGTCGTATATTTTTGACAAAACCTCCTTCTACCTATTCATATATTTATATATCGATATATGTTTAACATGTTGTGCGAGTACTTTGAAGTACTGTGCCCTATTGTTAATTATTTTCGCATTAGGATGTTTACTGGCACTTTTTTCACACGTTGGGTTTAGAAAATATTCTATCGACTATGAGAAATAATTTAAGATTTTACAAAATTAGCTTATAAGCAAATATAAATAATATAATAACAAGGAAAATTATGTTGCTGAAATTTATATCTTATCTCTATTAATATTATCGAAAAACTCAGTTTTTCCTTCCGATCTGTCTGTCTGTATGTGTGTCTGTGTGTGTGTCGAATTTTATTTTTCGAATTTTGAAAAACTAAAGATATATTTGGAATCAGCATCTAAATGTAAGATTCACTTTTCAAAATTATGTTGATTGTCCAACGGGAAGGTGGTCAGATCGGCCGCCGAAGTTACCGAAAAATGGAAAAAAAAATTCGAATTTTTAAATTTTGTAAAATTTAAAAATTAATTAATTAATTAATTTAATTATTTTATTTTATTTTTTTTTTTCTTTTGTTTGTTAATTAATTTGCGAGTTATAATTTGCCGATTAGGAGTTTTTCATAGCGGCAAGCTCGATTGCCGCGTGTCAGATGTTTATTTATTTATTTATGGCTTATTCAGAAAGTACAATGGCTGAATTACACATAACACTTATACATTTCCCAAGAATTAGAACTAAATGAAATCTGTTTAATTCTAAGTGTTTAAATACAAGAGTATATAGTATGCGTCTTCGACTCACAAGCGTGGGTAAAGGTGCAAAGTTAGTAAGCTAACTTCTGTTCCAACTTGAAGTAAAACGAATAGAAATACTTTCATACTTTGCAAAGTAAGGTGGTTTACTCGCTATTTCCTGAACAATATAAGTTTTGTTTAATACACTACATATTGATATAACTTAAAATTCTCATATTATCCTTCAGTAGCTATATAATAATAATGTAGTTGTTTTCTCATAATATTATAATTACCTATCGGTGTTCGAGTATTTAATTTAAATTAAAGAAAAACCTTTAACATGTTTTCATCTATTTCCTTAAAACCTAATCGTTAGATTTGGAAAAAACGAATAAGGAAGCTAATTTCAAATCATATAATTATTTTCATGTTTAGTTACACAAAGCATTTTTTATTTAACCTTTCGTGATCCATGATTACGTAAACTAGGGTAAATACTATAGGAATTTCCCTGAGTAGCTTCGAATCCATTCGGGGTCCTTATTCATGAGCTCTGAAAATGGTGGAATTGCGGCGTGAAGTGCAAGCGGCTGCTCGTTGGTCGCCTCGGTTTTGCTGGAACGGGTGAGAATGTAGTAACGTCTTCGGTGGTTTCGTGCAGGTCTTCGATAATTTATGGGGTACACACTAAACTTACTGTGTAATGTTCTTAATAGTTTTTGTAAATTTATAGTATTAATTACAAGTTTCCAGGCCAATGCGTTAGAATTATAGCATATTAGTCTTAATTAAACCACTATCCCCATTGAAATTTGGCAGACGGCTGATCTCAATAGCTTCACGTACTTTTCTCGATAATAAAAAGTTTTTGCTAGCATTAGCTAGCTCCATATTAATGGACGCTTTGTCGAAACGTATGTATGTATGTATGTATTAGCCGTTCTGGATTTTAAGATGTGATATCATTCTTGTACAGATATTTAATACTAAATGTATGTTCAAATTTCAGACAGAATTTCTCAGTTAATTATACAGCTGTTACTTTTAAACTATGTATTTACCATACGACTTTGGGGGAGTTGGTTGGTAGTTTGGTTGCAGTTTTGTGAGTAAAGCTGGACAACTATCCATATATACAAATGATTCTTCTTTAGAAGTAAATAATAAAATAAAACCGGCAAAAAATGAATTATGTATTATAAGAATGTTTTAATGCCATTTTAACTTTTAAATAATCATAATTAAACTAAATGTAAAAAAGGATTTCTTGTATAAACTACAATAATTTTGCAAGATTCAAATAATTTGTCATTTATTTTACAGCTTCTTGGCTTTCTATAATAGTGATGCCATTGCATCGAAGACAGCCGTATACATTTATAATGTCGATATACGGCTCTCTTCAATAGCGCTTGGCTCAAAATATCTGTTTGTATTTCTTGAGCCAATAGTATACATTGCAAGGTATTGTTGACGTTATAGATAACACGGTCAGCTATAGATTTAGAAATACTTGTATTTACTGATGGTATATGAAAATATTAAATATGTTTATTTACTAAGTACTCTTTACAATTGAATCTACGGAAAGATCTGACAAAATTAACGAGCTTTACGTTTACTTTTATTAATGTCAAATCATATTTTCAGTAAAATATATGTAACTTATGAAATAAAATACAATTAACTAACAATAAATTATAACTAAAAATTGATTAAAATAATGTCGACGGAGACATTGTGTAATATATTTTTATTCTAATTATACTATTGCAGTATATGTAGGAATCTTCTTAGAACTCAAAATATTAAGTATTATGAGTTATCAGTCTACATCAAAATAATTGAAACTTTGTTTAAGACCTAAAATTATAGTATCTTATCAGATTAAGATCATCCAGCTTTATCATCAATATATTAATTTATGTTCCACCTGCATCTCTTAACTGTATTTATTGCTTTTATGCTCGAAAATACAAGTTTACCTTTAAACGAATTGATAACTAACGTTCATAATAAAGACAAAGAATAACATAATTATAATAAATAGAAATATTATTATACTAGAATATATTTTTACCAATATAAATTCATCCTGTCATGTTTATAAATGGCTAATTGAAGGTTAATAGAAAAGAATTGTTACTAGAATTTCATACCGAATATTCCGTAATAAATTTACGCGGTGCTACGTTACACAATCCATCTAGATCGGATTCGAATTGGGTGCAGTTTTGAACTAGCAAAAGGTTGTATTTCAAAGTACCTGAATATTTTCATAGAGCTACGTGATATAAAATATCTTCTGTGTAATTGTTTGTTTCGAATTATTTTATCAAGTATTACGAACTGACCAGGAATAGGTATGATGTAGCATTTTGAGTGAGAAATATAACAGCGAAATTATTCTATAACTTTCTTAAAGATCTTGGTTTCCGTAGAATTACCATCATTCCATTTCTAGAACGTAGTTCAAAGGTAACATTGGCAGGTTCATTTTAAATTTGGTTAGGTAGGGAGAGACGCGTATACAGTAAAGGTCAGCGTGTATGCACATTTTAAGGTGGGCCCTTAAACCTGAACCATGTTAGCAAGTTCCAGCCATTGCTTGCTCTCCTCACCCTTCAACGCGATGGGCCCAGTACCCTCACGATAAAACTATGGATTGTAAGAAGCGACGTCTCTGTCTTTTATTCATTTAAAAAAATCAAAGAAGTTTTTAAAATATTTTATTATGATAATTTACAATAAAGCTATTTTACAAAAATTTTGAATGAGTAAGCAAAACCTGCAATGATATAAAAACAGCAAAATTGGCAATTACAAGTAATACAACACTTTAAGGTTATTAAAATCTAGGGATTTTCGTTTTTAGTTTACAAGAATAAGGCGTTAACTATTGGCCCATATATAAAATAATAATTTATCAAAAATATTTAATCTAACCGCATGTTATCTATTGAGAATACTACCTTTTTGTTATGATCTTAAAACTAGATAAACAACTATTATTTGTAAAATTACAAACTGTAATTAATAAATTAATTTTAAATAAGTGTCACATTCTCCATAAGATGTAAGTTAATTATTATAAAGGATGAGAATAAAACAAAGGGGTTAAATTTGTAAAAAATAAAATAATTATTATTGTATATAATATATATATGTATATAGTTTTGATTGATGCTATATGATATATATGATCAGATAAACAGCACGCTAGTATTCAACAAGCTCATTAGCACGCTCTTTAGGAGCACGACTTTTTGAATGCAAATTAATAAAAAATACAACAATAGAATCTTAAAATGACGTGTTGTTTTAAATCAGATTTATCAAAGTTTTTAACCAGATATCAATGATGCAATTATATATTTACAATAAAAAATAGACATTTAATAACTTATCAAAATAAATCCACTTTATTCGAGTTTATTAAAGTTTGAAAGTATATTAGTCGTAGCAAATTGTTTGTAAGTAAATTGTTATGCAATGAGCAGAATAAAATTACGTCAGCATCATCAAAAGCAGAAGCAGATCCAGAAGATGACTATATAGTTAATTTTTTTTGAATTAATTCTTAATATTAGCGTAAAATTATAATATTATATATAAAATATATTTTTAAAGATTTTTGTAAAGATTTTTAAATTTATATATGGAAAATTCAATTGAATAAATTGAATTAATGTATACTGGAGGTATTAATTGATTCCCTTCTTTCAATTGAGAGATTTATAAAATGTACCACTTAAATTGGGTGTAGTAAGATAGATGAATGAAAGTTCATATAAATAAATGAAAGAGCAAAAATAAAATATTATGTAGATAGCTTTAAAGAAGCAATATGGAGAAAAAATATGAGTAGTAAAAGTAGTAATCGTAGTTTGAACACGGGATATGGAGGAGTGTAAAGTATAGAACGAAAACAATTGTAAATACTAATTTCCATTGTAATAAAAAAAAAGAAAAACCGAAGAATAATGATATTGCAAAAATGGCAAACCTATATTGCAATGACGTATTAATGAAGGAGGTGGAAGGGTTTGATATATTGCGCTGATTCAAGATGATGGGTCGCTTGACCCATAGGGTTAATTTAAATGATTATGATGAGAGGTGCAAGCAAAGTGAAACTATTATTACTAACTATAATCAGTGGAGTTTAAAAAACAGAAACAGAGAGATAATAATAATTAGTATGAAAAATAAGATTAGATTCGTTGGTTAAAAACCTTTTAAAAGATTAATTAGGTAAAGAATCGTAAAATTTAAGAGTATCAAATTTTGAAATAATATCAGTTAAAACTGATTAAATGTTTTCAACTCTTTGTTAAAGTAAAAACATTTGTTTCAATATTAAATATTAATAAAATTACCTTTTTATGTTGTAAGCACTTAAAACCCGTTCTTAAATTGACTGAGTTAATTGAAACAATTTTGGATATTTAAAATTTTAGATTTTTTCAAATTATTACATACCATATTATATGCCTTGTTAATATTAAATATTGCTTACCGTATATATTTAGTTAATCAAAAATATTTTAATCTTCTTCATCAAGGTTATTTGTTTTTAATCTCATTCATTTAACTTATCAAAATATTGTAAAAAACTAGTGAATCTATTAAATTGAATGTATATTGATATAACTTTTTCTATTATGTATACCGCAATTTCTGATAATAAAATATTTCAGGAAAAAAAAAAAGCAATATAAAATATTTAAAAGCAAAATTTTATTGACTACTGAATATTAATTTTTGAAAATTGTTAAAGGACTTCAACACATCCAGTGCAGGATTTCCTCTGCTCCACTTTGAAACTGCGTTGTATGTTAGACAATTTTAGCCATAATAGTTAGGTATATTTTACTTTCACAAACTTGTATAAAATATTTATAATAAAGATAAATGTGTACAAATTTTGTGCTTTCCTTAAGTTAGGTTAGTTACTGAGGACTAGGAGCGCGAACCGGACCTCAATTTTGACTCGCAGCGCTCGCAAAATCTCGGCAAAGAGTACCGAAGTTACATTTACAAAACGTCAACGCTTTCGGTCCCTAATTGTTTTTCATGATGAGACAAATTACTACACTTATTGTTTTTTTTTTAAAACTTCCACCAGACTATTGTCTATCACTGTGCAAAATTTGGAAATTTTCGGATAAACCGTTTTTGATTGATGGTTGCACAAAGAATGCAGAAAGTCTCTCAAAGAGAGCTTCGGTCGCTCCGATCGCTTCGCTCAATAATATTTAATAGTTGATTATGAGTCTTACATAAAACTTTTCATATATATATATTAACAAAATTAATTTTTCTTTGCATTACAACTAAACTGATATTTCATTCAATCTACGTTTTTTTTATTTTGCTTCAAAACTAAGGTATTAACATTAATACCTACATTTGTGTCATGGTCTAAGACAGGCTGGATCTGGATTTTGATCCACCGCCATTTTTAAGAGCTTTTATATTATAAAAATGTAATAATACCAGAATTATTTTCTATTAGAGTACAAGTATTTAAATTGACATGTTTAAAAGTTATTACCAGAGGAAGTGCTTTTGTGAATCACTCATTAATTCAGTGCGTTAATAAAATATATTTTGAGCTCTAAATAAACCTTAGTAGCGTGTAATTAACGGACCCATTAGCTTCTCTTTACAGAATTAAGTATTTTAATATATCGATGAGTTGGTTTGAGTTTAATATGATTTAGTTATATAATATGATTCAGAATTTGTGTAGTATTATCAATTAGTAGCAATTAAAATGTTTAAAATGGAGTTAAATAGATAGTGCCGTACCAGCTAGTCCAAGGCTGTGGAATTGGTCTCCACTTCAGACAGTTACTAAAGAGATCCATAGATTTCTGTTTTGAACTTTAGTGCTATTCATGGCGGGTATTTCTGTGCGTAGAATTAAATATTTCCGTTTTTATAATGTTTATTCATATAAACTATTGTTTTGGGTTCTTTCTAGATGTTTAATCAGGTGGTATCCTATCTGATGATTATAACATTAGAAGCTTACCTTTAGTTTTACAAAGAATAAGTATTCAAGGAAACAATACTATAAATTATACTCACTATATTTAAAAGCGATATGCCATTTTTACCTAAACAAATAGTATTAAATGTACCTTATTTTTAGTTTGCTATAATAATAGTTAACCTTCTTTATAGAATCTTGATTAAGTAATTTATTAATTAACAAACTAACTGACAATTTTATTTACTTAATATACAAATATATGTGATTCTGAACAGAAACTTAAATTATTATTGATCTATAAATGAATATAAATAATATGTTAATGAATAAAATTTTACTTTTATATAAAAGCAATTTTCCTATAAAAGATTTATTATTATACAGTTCCCAAGCAATAAAGCAAAATTTTAGTTTTGTATTTAATATACACCTTCGACACTAATAAGTGTAGCTAGAGTGAAGAGTTACTTAATAGATTAAGAAACTTCAACTTCACTTGCAACTTAAAGTGAAATGATTAGACAGACTTTCAAACTTTGCAAAGTGAGGTGGTTTTATGATTCATTGTGAACTTTACTAATATGCTTTTACTTTAATTCAATAGATGGTATTCTTTTTAGTTTTTTAATAATGTTAAATTACCTTATAGATTTTCGAGTGTTTTAAATAAATATAGAATGTCAATTTTAATTGCTACGAACAGGATTCGAACCAGCGTCCTCTGGGAAACCGACCTGTCCGCATCGCTTTACCAATTGAGCTAACGCATCGCTCTTCGCTTCGTTAAATTTGGCAGTCTATATGTGCTCGTCTTTATCGGAATGTTTATTTAAAATTTAATCAGCCTTCACATATTAAGTACCATTGTATAAAATAATAGTTGTACGAGGAATGTTGTAGTATAAAGAAGATAATTTAAAATTATGTATTTATTTTCTTATTTAGCTATAATTAGTGGAAGTAAATATTAGAATAAAATATACTTAAAATACTTTTATTTAATATGCTTCTCTGGACGTATATAACAGCATAAATATACAATAATTATATAATGTACTATCTTGATACTTGTATCTATTTGTTTTTTAGATTTTTATCAAAAGTAACACAGGTTCTATATACGAACGCTCTATGGAATTGTAGCTGACTCAAAATATCAGTTGTTTGTATTTCTTGAGTGAAAAATTGTACGCATTGCAAGTTAACATTGACGTTTTAGATAACAAGATTGCTTTGGAAAAAATATATATGCATTTATTGTTTTACGTATATACCAAATACTAAAAGTGTTTACATTTTAAGAACTCTTTACAAAATAACAAAATTAATGGTTTGTCTATAAAATACTCGAAATAAAAAAAAAACTAATTTAGAATAATTATAATTTATGAAAATACAACATAATTACTCTAATTACGATAACGTCGTAAAATAGATATATTGTGATAAAATTGTTTATTTTAATAATAGTACTTTCTTAGAACTTTTAATTTTAAGGATTTCAAACTTTGTACACGCCATAAAATCATAGTAAGTTTATCAGTTTGAGATCACCCAGCTGTATCATCAATACATATAATATATATATTACTCATCAATATATATATATATAACTCGATAAATCTTAAACATAAAGTCTTAAAATTATCTTTAAACGAATTAATAGCTGACTTTAACTAATTTAAAGAAAAAAAATTCATTGAAGCTTTTTCACAAACAACCAAAAAATCATATTCTAGAAACAAATTATACCAAGCTTTAATAGAATTGTAATAAATGTAAATACATTACAAATATAATTTCAACCTGTCATATTTATAAATAGCTAATTTAAGGTAAAAAGGAACAAAAATGTTTTACTACAATTTTATAAACGCAAATATATTATAAATTGAAGCGGTGCTCCGATACATAATCAGTCTAGACTGCTCTAGAGCAGCGAGTGCAGTTTGGAGCTAGCAACATGTTGTATTTCAAAACACCTGAGAGTTCTCATAAGAATACGTGAAATTAAATACCTTGTGTGAAAAAGTTTTGTTTCCATTTCTTTTATTTTATATGATTTTGTCTTTTACTCAGGAAAAGAGGATTACCTAAGTATTTTTTAAAAATGTTGTTTCAATAATAATTACGATTTAATATCATAAGACAATAAAGTCTAAATGATTTAAAAAAACCTGTAATGATATAAACGACAAATAGCAAAAAACGTATTTGATAAAATAGCAGAATACTTTAAGAAACTTCAAATCGAGGAATAGATAATTCCTATCACAAGTTAGAAGGACTATTTATTTCTGTATTTGTATTCGCTTTTCGTTCACAAGAACAAAGTAATAACGCATAAACTATGGGCTTTTATATATAATACTTTAGTAAATACCGTGTTTTTATTTTCTGAATCGGAACGGAATACAGACGCAGTATGTGATCTATTGAGAATATTTTCAAAAATTGTTTTTGTTACAATATAATACAACTATATCGTGCGAATTCGACTGCAACAAACATACAGACACAGATCGCAGTCCCCAATAATCAAACCGGATTTTTTTACTGAACGTGGCGTGCTTTGTGTTTTAGAGACTATCTTAAAACAAATATTCTTAATAATAATAATAAAATAATAAATATTTATTTCAGATAATATCATCCATATAGTGTTAGTATGTTAGTAACAATTTTTACTTATAAACTAGGTTAGTTATTGTTAGTTACAACAATTAATGAACTTACTTTTACACGCTACATGGTTTAGGACACTCTAGTTAATATTCATCTCGTCAAAACTAACTTCTACAAGTCAGTTTTCAGTATTTCATTTGATAGAACATCCTGAGCAGAAAATCAGTTTAACTTTGCGCTCAAGAGTTTTAGCTTATAGTAATGATATGGTTTAATTTGTGACTTAACTTATTACTCTGCATTTCTTAATAATTGATCATTTGGAAAATAAATGTAGAAGAACTTCTATAATCATTTTACAAGCATACCTTAAAGAAGTAGCAGTAACCGCAAAAGTTCTCATGTGGTAACATGCTGACCGGCTTTAATTTTATTCAATTTCTAACTTTCGAACCCAAAACTTTTCTGATATATGACTAGTACCCTAATTTTACTCACTCGAGTAGGAAAAACGTTTCCTTCAAAGCCTAATATACAACTCTTAACTGAGTTGTCTGGAATATGTCTATAAGTCTTTATAATTTATTTTTAATTAGAAATATGTAAATGTTTTGTGATATTAGAATCCCTAAAATAATATTATTTCCATGAGGTATATTTATCCTTACACTGTAAACTTATTAATGTGCAAGATATTAGCTATAGATTATGAAATGTAAAACCTTTGATATATGTATGTTTTAATTGTGCAATGTATCGTAACCTGTGACCAAATAATGAAAACAATAAATACATTTTTTACTTTAACCCGTTCAAAACCAAAAAAAAAGTTCCACAATATACAACCATGTTATCAGAAAACTAAAATTAAACTGTAATTAATATAAAAATGACGACGCTTAAGATTTATTAAAGGAAAAAATGAGGAAGGAAAAAATTATTTTCTTAACGAGTTTCTATTTTCGAGTTGACAAATCTTTACGTATAAAGAATTATGTGTGTTAAGTTACTGAAATGTTCATTAAAGATGGAATCGGAATTTATAATTTTATTAAAAAAAAAACAAAACTTTTAATTAAACTGACTCTAGTCCTTATCGTCATGAAAAATTAAATTCTTTAAAATGATACATTTTATGAATAATGTTAATATCCAAATTTGCAATTTATTTTCAAAGCTCGATCGCTTGAAAGCCTCAGATTTTATAAAAGCATCTTGCGTTTGGTTGATATATTTGCTATCGAAATGTGCTTACCGTAAAATGTACCAGTTTACATCTTTTGGCTAAACATTATGCACCTCGCAACGAAAATTTTACATTTTAGATAACTTTTGAATATAAAATGAAATACTTGTTATGTCCGATGTTTATACACTTAATTATTTTTCAGTTTTCAGTCGTACATTTAACACATTTTTATTCTTCATTCTTGCTATTCTTTATTAATTTAAATACAATAAATGGCTAATGTAATGACGATATATTTAGCTTTCAAACGTGAATATCTGCTATAAAATAATTTCCGGAAAACCGATGTTAACCAGAGAATATGTAGGATTATCATTAGTAAAGAACATGTAAATAAATAATAGTAATAATATTGTAGTATCTATGTTATGTTGGAGATGGTTCAAAGTAATTAATTGTTTGTAAAGGTATTTTTCCTTCTAAATTTTTTTTTAGAAAGGAACATTGTTTTTTTTAGAGATATTTACAACTCATTCGTTCTGCGATACAATGAGATCAATCTCTTATTTTCATTTCACTAATAAGCTAACCAGAGAGAGTTGCATTGTTATAAAGTATTTTAAAATAGGTCATTCCATAAAAAAACTTATATGTTTCCTTATTCAAAGTTAAATTAATTCTCAGTTAATTATTGTCTAAGTTAATACCGAGTTCCGAGCTTGCGAAGTTTATGTTTCGTATGATGAGCACTAACTAGTTATTCTCTCGAAACTTTGCAGATTATGAAAACGTTAATCAGGTTTGTAAAATGAAATTATTTTATACGACGTATCTTTTACTTACAAATATTGAGTATATAAAAACTATTCAATATGTTATAGTTCAAATGCTGAAAATATAGATAATAATACATAAAATCAGTCATATCATTTTATCGAACAGCGACAATCGAAAATTAGTATCAACATAATTTTCAGCTTAAATAATTGCGGATTAGACAAATCAATATCAGATTAAATTTGCAATACTTTAATATATTTAATAACAACAAGGTGGCTGTTAATAAAAATAGCCTATTTTAAGAGATATATTTTATTATATTGTAAATTAAATCTGCGACTGAGAATTGTGTAAAGGATCTATTTGAGTAAAATATTTACATTTGCAGCCAATAAAGCAGCTGCACAAAAAAATGTATTAAAACAGTACAGTATTTACGAAAAGCTATTTAATTTGCTCTTTTTACATGCTTTTATTTAACTTGAGTCGTCTTTTAGTTTCTTAGTGAGGGACAAATCTTTCTTATCTGTTACACATGAAGATGAAGGTGAGAAGTTGAGCCGAACAATGAACTAAGCACTTAATATACTTAATATTAAGTGGTCAGTTAGACAAAGGGTTCAAAAATTAAATTAAAAACCACAAATTTAGTGATAAAAATGTTTTTACAACAACCCTTCCTACAAAAAATGTAACCTAAAAAAATCATAAGCTTGATAGCGACCTCATTTGAGTTGCCTATTTTGCTAATGCAAATCTGTTTGAAATAATATTGTGTGGATAAATACTGTTAAAATATTTTACTTTACCATTTTTCGTACAGGAAATTATAATTATATCCTTTATATATTTAAAGTCTTCTTTATCATCATAGGATATAAAAGATATACTTTTACAAAGAGTTTTATTAAAATATAAACAACTGATAACTTATTATTTATTAAATTGTTTTAAAGTATTGGAATAATAAGCCAATCATTTGAACATATTGTGGTACGTCAATAATATTAATTCCCCTTAAAGGCTTATGTAAACTTTGGAGAAAAGACACATAAATAATTTTACATAAAACTATATACCTACTAAATAATACATTGACAATGACATGTGGCATATAAAATGCCATTATTATAATTATGGGCAAATTTCTATTAATGAACCAACGATATTGAAATTAAAATAACGTTGTATAATTGCAATAAGTTTTATAGCAAATTTTCACTTTCTTCTCTCTTGTTCTTCGAAAGTAATTAATTTCTCGGCAAGAGTATGATATATTTTTTAGAGCTTAATAATTAGAAATTTTACTTTAAAATAAATTCAGTCGACTTTTATATTTGATTTCATTTACATTACAAAAATATTAAATATACATAACTTAAATACTTATATACGAATATACGAAAATATATATACAAAACAGCACAATCTTTACAGTCATAATAAAAAAAAATATCAAATATAAAAATTATTATTTATATACAAATCCTGTTAATCAAAAATATTAAAAAAATAATGTTTTAATAGCTTTTAAATAGCGCCAAAATTATTTTATAAAAAGCCTTATTAGTACGTTCCTTATACATTTACCAAATACTAGAGCAAAATGAATTCAGCTATTCAATAGACGCCTTCAAAACTCACAAGTCTACTTTACTTAGACTTGTGAGTTTGTTAAAGAGATAGTATTTACTAAACAACTAAAAGTTCTTGCAACTTAATGTCAAATGAATAGAAAGACTACAAAATTCGAAAGTTTTATTCGCTAAATCATGAATATTTATTATCGTTTAACATAGGTGTTAAAGGTGTTAGTGTTATATGTATTTTATTTAGTATAATATGTTTTCTTAAAATATATTATCATATAGGAATAAAAGTTTTCGGCAAGAATTATTTAAATTGAAGAAGAAACTTTAACAAAAAGTGTTATCTATTAATATTTAATAAAGTAACCAAAAACAAATGTGAAATATAAGATAGTTAATTTAATTTTAAATAACATGTTTGATTTATTATATACCAATATTAGTAGGTAGTGAAATATATACTCCGACAAATATATTGAATCTTTTGAAAGCTCTTAATGACGTATCCTCTGAAATGTCATAATATTGATAAAACGAGATAAATGTGCTAAATTTATATTTAAAAAATTAAATGTATATAAGTTTAACTTTTAACTGTAACTGAAGTGAAAAATGCTAAGGAGGAAATATAACTTGTTAACGAGTTTCCTTCCTCGCCTTGCCATTTCTTTTGGTAGGAAAAATATCTTAATTATTAATTAATTTACTTACTAATAATTTTTAAATATATGTTTTTTATGTATTTATTCATTTATATATTTATTATTTATAAGTTTACAACATATACAAAAATATTGATGTTAAACAAACAAAGGAAAAAAAATAATTGTTAGAGTATTTATTTTTACTTTTTGTCTTATTGGTAGATATGTGACTAATAGTAGAATATTTTCTAATATTAAATTTAATTCATAACATTTTATGTCGTGATGATAACCCTTTTTTTCATCGCATCGCATAAAATAACATATATGCAGCGTGTACGATCTTGACAATTGCTTGATTCCCATTTCTTGGCTTCGGGGCTTTCTATAACACTGTTGTGTGGTTGAAGTGTTTCGAAGTCAATATACACGCTATTGAACTGTGTTATTCTCAAAATAGGTACAGTTCGTATCTCTTGAGATAAAATTGGTACACATTGCAGGGCAATATGTACGTTTCAGATAATACTGTGGACTATTGCTTTGAATCTAAAGATATATATATTATTGTAATTGAAATCAAAAGTTTTTAAATTAATAATTAAATTAAATTAAAAAAAGGGTACATATAACCTGTAAAAAATATTGATTAGTTTCATAGTTCATGTTTTTCATATATATCAATACATTTTTCTTTAAACTATGAGTAAATTATTTTAAATATAAATTGTATATGTGAATATATTAATAAATTTTATCTCAAAACGCTGGTAGAAATAAAACGATGAAATAGTTTATTTTAATAATAGTATAGTATTATACGGATTACTTGATGAAAAGTGATGACACCGAAACTCTCAAATCAAAGAAATAACTTCTACGTTGCCGGCCTTTAAGGAACAAGAAGACGCTTTTTTAAAGTTACACTTATGAGATATCGCCTTGGAAATATCTAGTGCAAGATTATTTTTGGTACTTATGTTGTGCTTAAGTAATCAATATGCCTTAGTAACCAATATGCCTTAGTAACCAATATGCCTTAGTAACCAATATGCCTGCTACTCACAAATATTGGCTTGTTTAATAGAGTTAACAAAGTAGGGACACGATTGGATAAGTAAATCCATTCCTACTAGTTGTGCCTCTAATCCCAAAATGATAGATTAGAAGCAGTGTAGACTTTAAAATAGTTGGCATGTACACAAAAGTATTTCGTATTTCTAGGGCTAAGATCCAAAAGTTTGGCATCTCAATTCATCCAATCTTATAGTGTCAAACGTGTCTTAACAAAGATGTATGAAGCAGTTTTCGACACTTAAATACGAAAGGTTGTCGCCTCTGTGAATGTGGTAAATCTTCACATTCGCTCTACTTCCATAAACGGCTGATTATTTCTAACATATATTAAATTAGACGAAATGTCATAACAATAACAGTGCATTACCATTACGTTTATATGACTAAATATAATGTATGTGGTAAGTTAAGTTTTGTAAAAGAGATTTTAATGTTAAAACTAACCTCCTTTATCTAAGTTTCTCAAAGAAAAATATTAGAAACGAAAGTAATATGTAACTTGAGTATACTTACGTAATCGCCTTACGGATGGCTATTTGAATCATATTACTTGAAAAGGGGAGCACGAAATTAAGCCGCCGCATAACGTTAAAGTTTAAGAACGTCGGGCAAGATTAAATATATTAATACGAAATACAAGCCTCGTAAATTTCTAATTTGATCCATCTAACGCTTCTTATTTAATTGCAATTTTGTAAAATATATAAGTGAATATATAGTGAATTGAGATAAAAATTTAGCTTTCAAGATATTTATTAAAAATAGATAAATATTATACTTAAAATAAAATTGTATTATGTATATAAAAAAAAATTTAACATATATACGAATGGAAAAACTAACAACAATTTTTTCGTATATTTATATTACATACCTAAAGTCGGTAAAATACGAATTATTATTATACGTTTTTAAATATCCATAATAAGAAAACACAAAAGAAAACAAAAATTATAACCAGTATATTTTAAAATTATTGCATT
Source organism: Mechanitis mazaeus (assembly GCA_959347395.1). Lineage (NCBI taxonomy): Eukaryota > Metazoa > Arthropoda > Insecta > Lepidoptera > Nymphalidae > Mechanitis > Mechanitis mazaeus. The sequence continues at coordinate 18,699,185 of OY365747.1, forward strand.
TGCTTTACATCAGGCAGGCTGCAGTCAAACCTTTGTCTTTTCTGTTTAAAAAAAAATAAAAAAAGTGTATGTATCTAATTTATGAATTAGAGATATACACCTTTTATGTTTCATACAGAGCAGAAGTGAAGCTTCAGAAATAAGCTTCATAAATATGAAATTAAAAAAGGGACCGACTTTTTTTTAGGTTAATACATACTTTTCTACAACAACCTCCCAAAGAGCTTTAAATTATTATCTTATAACAAATTTAAGTAAAAGAATATTTGTGTGCCAGTGAATATTATAATTTGTCCAAATATTTAGATCATAATAAACCATGGGCGAAAGGCCTTCAAAGCCAGGATATTTCACCATAATTTAAAATATAATACAAATTGTAATAGGCTTTGAGTTTCAATAAATAAATAAGTTAATATATTTGTTTATTAAATTACATTGGTGGGTTTTAGACAGGTATATATCGGTAAAAGTCGCTGTAGTAGTAAGATTAGTATTATGAGGCAATATTATAAGGAATAGGTTTTGAAATAAAATATAAGCAAAAAGTACATAACGTCTGCTTTAGAGCCCATTGATTGACTCAATAAGTAACAAAAAAATAAATTATATATTAATTGATAAAATTGTATTATTGGGGGTTTTTAGACAAGCATTTTTACAAAATTAATATTTAGGGTTAAGATTAAGATAAATAAGATTAAGAGCATTAAACAACAACTAGGACCGCGAACCAGACCTCAATTTTGACTCGCTGCGCTCGCAAAATCCCGGTATGTGTTGAGATATTGGGCGAAGCGAGGTGAAAATATCACCGAATTTACATTTACAAAACGTCAACGCATTCTGTCCACAACTATAACTTTTTTTTTCGAGTTAATTTTTTTTTTCCATTGAAGTCTATGCTTCTTCCGTGATTATTCCTCAATGTTTTTTTTTCCGTGAAAACAACTCCAGGATGATATCTATCAGTGTGCAAAATTTGGAAATTTTCAGACATACCGTTTTTGATTGATGCTTGCACAAAGGATACAGAAAAGTCTCTCATAGACAGCTTCGCTCACCAATTTACAATAGTTCCCACTGAACTGTTGTGTGATATTATGATAAATTTCGGTTACAAAATATCTATCTGAAACGGATACAACACGCACAAAGTTATGCCATAAATAACTGAAAATATATTTAAAGCAATGATTATTGTGCAATAGTTGCTGATGTATAAAATTATATTTATTTACAGTAATTAATGTTTTATAAGTCATTATTAACTATAATTAAAATGTTAGTTGAAAATATTTTATAATTATTTATTAATGCAGCGTTTACTATAAGAGCGTGCTAATGAACTGGCTGTAAACTAGCGTGATGGTCGATCTTGATATATTTATTTTAATTTAGCATGGCCATTTTAAGTTTTAAATTTCATTTTAATTATTTCTATACCATGTATGTATTTACTACAAGTTTATAAAAACTTATTAAGGTACTGTGTACAATTCGTATAAAAATATATTTATTTTGGAATAAATGATATAAATGAATATAATATAGGTATATAATATAAATGGGTTAGAATCAAAAATTTAACTGAAAATCTTTTCTTATCTTAGGGTATATTTATCATAAAGATAAGTTCGGGCATTTACCAGCCCTAAAACTATCTGTTGCAAAACTGGTAAGTAGTGAACCGTTCATACGAAAACAGACGAATAAACAAGGCATTTTAGTAAATTTAGTTTAGAACCTGAAAACAAAATTTATGATAACGGTAAAATTATTACGATTTTTCTCATCGCTGAATAATAAATAATAATATAAAATAATACCTTAAAATTGTTGGTGTTTATTAGTAAGTGTTTGTATATTCAAATAAAACTATTTTGATAAGTCGGGGTTAATTTTTATTAATTATATTTATGATATCACAAGAGTCTTTTTTATGATTTAAGACATAAAATAAGTCACTATAAAATTTTTAAAGATATGAATGGCTTTTACGATAAACGAGATCAATGAGTCAATAACCATAAAGTATTGAGTTGTTAATAAAGTTTCAAATTGAAAAATATGTTATAAAATATATTTACTGTTTAGTTGCTTTGTATACAATAAAGAGCTGAAAATATACCTAACTTGAACCATAATATCTACCGTGAGGAAATAAAAACCATTGCCTGAATTGTCTCACAAAACTTATAGCAGACAAAGATTAAATGTTATCAGTTTTTATTACCAGCAACAATCCCACGAAATTATGTCACGTACGTTACGTATATTACTTACAATTTTATAAGGTGAGGGTAGCTTACCTAAAAGAAAAGCCGTAGAAACTGAATTACATACCACTATTTTAATTACCTTACTTGAACGGAAGAAAATTAAGCCACCGACGTTAAACTTTAAGAATATCAATAAAACTAATATATTATCATGAAATACATTCCTCACAAAATTCAAATCGTATTATTCTAAAGTTTTATTTTATTATAAAATTAATTAGTTATTTAAAATACAAGTAATTATTCAGGATGACAGCGGATTAACGTCTAATACATCCACGATTGCATCCATGTAACCCACAAGACAAACGTGATGGGTTAATTGTCTAAATCTTGATAAAAATATAATAGATACAACAATGTATGGACCCCCAGTGCCCGGCGGCCTTGGTGGCATTTCTAGTGACGCACAAAAGTCTTCTGCCAAGGCCAGGGCAGTGAATAATCCCAGGGCGTTTTTGTCACACAACCGTAAAACCGAAACGGCTAATATAAACTAGGATTCATATCAAAATTTTAAGATATTTTATACGCACACTGAGGATAGAAGAATGATTAAAAGGGCTTAAAAGCACTTTAACAGACATAAATTATTATATGATAGGGTTGGCAGAAGTTTGAAGAAAGAAGGAAAATACTAATAAGCGAGAAAACATTTTAAAATAAGAGGTTAACTTGGAATTCAACTCACTTAGAAAGAATAATTTCCTTTAATAAACGAGATAAATATTAGGAAATAATTTATGCAGCTACATAAATAAGCCCAATAAGCTTATGTCAATAAATAATTAACGTTAATACGCTTAACAAATATGTATAAAATAAACTATTGTTCGATTTATTAAGCGAGACATATAAGTAAATTCATTTTATAAATATAAAGCGGGTAGATAATAATTTATGCAGCGCTTTAATTATATAATACGCTTCAGCCAAAATGATGTAGAAGGATAATACGCGTAATGTAAGCTATGCAAGATACTATCTTAACCAACTTCGGAGAGGCAAACACTGCATACACAAATTAAAGGAGAAAAGGATATATTGAATGGATTACGTCAACTTCCCCTCTTTATTAGCATTCCGACGTCAAACATTTCTCATTCTTCTCAAATACGTTTAGAATCGAAGTCATCATAAGCAGCAATCCAATAAATTTTTTTGCCGTTATAAAATTTGAATTTGAATAGCTTTTATCCATTGCTATTCGATATCCAATTATTGCAGATACGTGATTATTATTTTTCAATACATTTTTGCATAATCTGAACATAAATGTTAATAATTAAAAGTTTTACTTGCTCCATACTAATTTATTTCATATTTAATTTTCAAGGTACACAACTATTTTCTAAGATACTGGAGGCAAGTGTGACGACCAGGCAGAAACTTCTTTCGTCTTAGGTGTCTACAAACTCCCGTTTCGCTCCTCTGCAGTCAATGTTAAATGCGTGAACACAAAGATTTTTCTTGGTGTTCTTTTACATCCTTTATAATATTACTGGTAAAGGTGTTACAATTCATACCAATACCGAACTCAAATCAAATTCCCTCAATATTCAAAACTGAATAGTTTTGAATATTGAGGGAATATAGAGACAGTTCACTTTTGTTTATTTTAGGGTAAAAAACAATAAACAAAATTTCAAATATCCGCTAAGTGAAAGCAATATTTGAATATGCATCATCAAAGTTTTGGGTTCGAAAGCTACAAATTTAACAAAGACCACTATGTTCTCACATATGGTGGATGTCAATTTTTATGTATTTAAATCGGATATACTATAAATAAAAGCGTTTACAAGGTTTATAAACGCTCATTTATAATAGAAAATATTTTCATGCTTATTTAATTTCTTAAATGTATATGTCGGAGGGTAATACTGAAAATGTAATAAATATCTATAACCTGACGTCACGCCAGGTGTTCAATAATTCAAGTAAACAACTGACGTCACGCCATTCAGTGAATCAGGTTGCGTGCGGAAAGGACGGCTATTTAAGAGATTGAGTTGACGATTCAAACTCACTTCGATTAAGGCAGCCCTCCTGGTCGCACTTCTAATTGTGACACGGATCACGCCTGAATCACAGTATCACATTATTAAATTAAAAAAGTTGTTATAATTGTTAAAATTGTTATTAATCAAATAATTATTGTTAAAATTGTATTTACTAAAAATGGTTATGAATTAAATAAATATTGTTAAAATTATTATTAAAATCGTTATAATTACTCGAATTAAATATTTATTGTAAAAATTGTTATTATTGTAAAAATTTTTGTAATTGTGAAAATTAGTCATAGTTAACTTATTGTATTAGTTTAGTTAAAATATTATCTGTTTATTTAAATCAGTGTTGTAGTTTTAATTATAGTTTATATTATTCGCAAACCATGAATTCCATAGACAATAATGACACAACGGGCAGACCGACATCTCCTTTGCTACCGTCACGTAATACTCGCTCCGAAATCAGAAGTGGGATGGAACCGAATGCGCCTCTATCTCAATCTGCTAATCCTGAGCCAGACGTACCTAGTTCTACGCTGTCCACATTAACTAGCATATTGGAACAACTTTCGCGACAGCAACAGGCAAGTATGCAGGTAAACAACCAGTTTCTTGCAGGATTACTTAACAAACCAACACCAACGGTACAACGACCAAGACTAAGTGATATCTATATTGCACCGTACAATCCCGATGGAGATGTAACTGTACGAGACTGGTGTGATCACGTAGATCGAGCTAAAGAGCATTGGGAACTAACTGATTATGAAATCTGTACCAAAATAGCTGGCCTATTACAAGGAAGAGCTAAGATAATTGGCGATATGTGGCTTGTCAGATCACCCGTATGGAATGAAATGCGAGAAGCTCGACATTTGAACCGGAAGCAAGGTATTCTAATGATATTCTAAAATTGAGACATTTTAAATATGATGCACTTAACCCAGCAGAATCGATTACAAAGGCTTGGAATATTTGGAAAAGAATCGTAAATGGTAAACAGGAAAAAGATGCTGTTGAAGCTGTAATAGGTTGTATAGATAACGGATTCATTCGTTTAAGAATGATATCCTCAAAGTGCACATCTGTTCCAGAATTAATTTCAGTAGCTGCTTCCATAAAACCTCGAGATGCCCGTCAAACCGAACCACCTACAAAACGCCCAAGGCTGAGATTCAATAGAATAGATTCGGTGACTTGCTACAAATGTGGTAACGCCGGACATCTTCAATCGAACTGCAATATGCACCTGGATAAGACTAATAACCCTAAAACAGTAAACAACACTACCAATGAATCAAACGAAAACAACCGGATCGAACGACCAAAATGTAATTATTGCAACAAATCTGGCCATGTGGAATTAAACTGTTTCAAAAAGATAGCTGAAGAAGGAGAGAAGATCAATTTGGTTCAGGCACATCAAGCCATACTTACTCCCATGGAAGTCGGTATCGATGGTCACAAATATACGGCGTTCTACGATAGTGGAGCTGCTCGCTCCTTAGTAAGGCGCTCCTTAAGCTTATCTTTGCCTGGCAAACGAGAAGATTATTCTATGATGTTGAAAGGAATAGGCAGTCAAAGTCTTCCTATACTGTCTTGTCAGAAGATCAACGTTACTTGTAACATTAATAGTGTTTTTGTAGAAATCGCGTTTCATGTTATTGAAGATCACGAAATCCCTTGTGACTTACTTATCGGAGCCGAAATTGTAAAAGCTTCAGGTTTGAATGTCCTTATTACAGAGGACAAAGCTACAGTCATAAGAAGTTCAAAATTTTGGACAATATCAGCTACAGAAGGAGTACAAGGAGATATAGATACGGATTTGAACAACAATAATGAAATACAACAACTCAAGACATTACTACTAAAATATAAAAAATCTTTTTCAGATGGGATACCCAAATCTAAGGTCACCACAGGATGTTTACATATAGAGCTTAAAGACCCATCAAAAGTAGTTACGAGACGACCTTATCGAATGGCACCTATAGAAAGACAGAAGATAAGATCTATTGTGGACGAATTAATAAAAAACAGAATTGTACGCGAAAGTACATCTAATTTCGCTAGCCCAGTTATTTTAGTGAAGAAAAAGAATGGAGATGATAGAATGTGCATCGATTATAGGGAACTTAACAAGAATACTATTCCTATCAAGTTTCCGCTCCCGATAATATCTGATCAGATTGATAGACTGTCAGATGCGACGTACTTTATTAGTTTGGATATGGCACAAGGATTCTATCAGATACCTATTCAAGAGGACTCCATTTCTAAAACAGCATTTATAACACCAGATGGGCTTTATGAATTTATAAGAATGCCATTTGGGTTAATGAATGCCCCTGCAGTATTTCAACGAGCTATAATGAGTGCTTTACGACCTTTGATGGAAGACATTCTCATTTATATGGATGACGTTCTTATCAAATGCAAGACATTCGAGGAAGGTTTAAATACCTTGGATAAAGTTCTTTGTGCTTTAACCGAAGCCGGATTTACGATAAATTCTAAGAAATGTTCATTCTTTAAGACAAGCATTGAATATCTTGGAAATATAATAACGAACGGGACCGTTCGACCAAGCCACAGAAAGGTAGAAGCTTTAGTAAAGTCTCCAGTACCAAGTAATGTGAAACAAGTACGACAATTTTGTGGACTCGCAGGATACTTTAGACGGTTTATTCCGTCTTTTTCTGAATTAATGATTCCACTCTATAATCTAACAAAAAAGGATGCCAAATTTGAATGGACACCGGATTGCGAAAATGTAAGACTTGACGTTATCCATCGTTTAACGTCGGCTCCAATTCTTACCATTTTTCAAGAACAATATAAAATAGAACTCCATACTGATGCGAGCAGTACCGGATTCGGAGCAGTTCTTATCCAAATAAAGGATAATCGTCAACACGTTATTGCATATATGAGCATGAGAACCACTGAACCCGAGAGTCATTATCACTCGTATGAACTTGAAACCCTTGCAATTGTGAGAGGAATAAAGCACTTTAGACAATACCTCTATGGCAGATCTTTTACAGTCATAACAGATTGCAATGCCATAAAATCATCAGCTCACAAACATGAACTATTACCAAGAATCCACAGATGGTGGTCATTCCTTCAACACTACGACTTTAAAATAGAATACCGACAAGGATCTCGTTTGAAACACGCAGATTTCTTCAGTCGAAATCCTGCTACATTCATACATCTTGCCGAAAATGTGGATACGTGGCTTAAAGTCGAACAAAGAAGAGACAAAGAATTGGCAATAATAATTAGAAAGTTAGAACTCGGTGAAGAAGTTCATGATTATCGTATTAAGGACCAAGTTTTGGAACGAAAATATCACGATGAGGAACCCGGTTGTAAACAGTGGAAAAAGGTGATTCCACGGGCATACCAATGGAGCATTATCAATGCTTTTCATTCTTCCTTAAAGCATTTCGGATGGGAGAAAACTTTGGCAAAAATTGCTGAAAACTACTGGTTTCTTAACATGTCAACTACAGTTAGACATTTTATAGATAACTGCGTGATATGCAAAACAAGTAAAGCATCATCCGGACCTAAACAAGTTCAAATGTATCCCATCGAAAAGAAACCCATTCCATTCGATACGATACATATAGACATAACTGGCCACCTTACTAAGAGAAATAATAATTATGAATATGTAGTCGTTATTATTGATGCCTACACCAAATTCGTCACGTTAACCTATGCAACTAATAAATCTGCGAAATCCATGCTTACTGCATTGAGTTATATTGTGTCACTATTCGGAGCTCCAAGGCAGATTATTAGTGATCAAGATACCGCATTTAAAGCTGATTTTGAACAATTTTGTAAACAGCATGGGATTCATCAACATTTTATATCTCCAGGTGTAAGTCGAACAAATGGGCAAGCAGAACGAATAATGGCTGTTGTAAAAAATGGTTTAACTATAATACGTAACTACGAAACAAAGGATTGGAAGAAAGGATTAAGTGGGCTCCAACTGGCAATAAACTGCACCAAAAATAAAACTACTAACATTCCACCAATCAAAGCTCTTACAGGAAGACAGTGTTCAGTTCCAGTTGAGTTAGTAGCCCTTGTTAATGATGAAGATAGTTCAGTTGACAGGAATAAGCTCGAAAAATATATTATGGGTAAAATTGAAGAGAGAAGTAAGAGAGACAAAGACCGATTTGATAAAGGTAAATCAAAGGTAAAAGGATTCCAAAAAGGTGATTTCGTTCTATTTAAGACTAATCCAAGATGTCAATTAGGATTGGATTTAAAATATCCAGATGTATATGAAATTTTTAAAATATTACCAAATGATCGCTACAAAGTTAAAAAAGTGGCTTCTAGAGGAAGGCCTAAGAAGGTGTCTCATGACCAGCTTCGATTGGCACCAAAACCAGGTGAATGTGCAACTACAGAAACAAACGATGAAGACGGTGAACAATCTACAGAAATCGTGTGTAATTAGTTCAGAGTGAATTTTGAAGTGAGTGAAACTTAGATTTACATAATTGAGATGATATTTATGTTTATGAATTAACTATTTAATTTTAGGATATGCTTTGTTATATTAGATGTGTTTAATCAAAACATGTTGAGGACAGGGGCCTCCATGCTTTGTTATATTAGATGTGTTTGATCAAAACATGTTGAGGACAGGGGCCTCCATGCTTTGCTATTTAGATGTGTTTCATCAAAACATGTTGAGGACAGGGGCCTCCATGGTTTGTATTTGGAACTCTTTTCTCAGAACATGTAGAGGACAGGGGCCTCCATGCTCTGCTTTAAGAGTTGTTTGAGGAAAACATGTAGAGGACAGGGGCCTCCATGTTTTGTGTTTTTATGTTGTTTTACATGTAGAGGACAGGGGCCTCCATGTTTAACACTTATCTTAGGCTTGTAGTATGTTGTTTTACATGTAGAGGACAGGGGCCTCCATGTTTAACACTTTTGGCTTGTAGTAATTATGTTGTTTTACATGTAGAGGACAGGGGCCTCCATGTTTAACAATTATCTTTTGGTGTGTAGTAATTGTTGTTTTACATGTAGAGGACAGGGGCCTCCATGTCTAACACTTTCTTTTGGCTTGTAGTAAAAACAATTTTCTCTAGAACTCTGTAATGCAATTACTGCAGAATTTTCAATGATTATCCGAGTGTGAAGGTCGAAGGCGACCTTTTTGCAGAATGGCCGTGTCGGAGGGTAATACTGAAAATGTAATAAATATCTATAACCTGACGTCACGCCAGGTGTTCAATAATTCAAGTAAACAACTGACGTCACGCCATTCAGTGAATCAGGTTGCGTGCGGAAAGGACGGCTATTTAAGAGATTGAGTTGACGATTCAAACTCACTTCGATTAAGGCAGCCCTCCTGGTCGCACTTCTAATTGTGACACGGATCACGCCTGAATCACAGTATCACATTATTAAATTAAAAAAGTTGTTATAATTGTTAAAATTGTTATTAATCAAATAATTATTGTTAAAATTGTATTTACTAAAAATGGTTATGAATTAAATAAATATTGTTAAAATTATTATTAAAATCGTTATAATTACTCGAATTAAATATTTATTGTAAAAATTGTTATTATTGTAAAAATTTTTGTAATTGTGAAAATTAGTCATAGTTAACTTATTGTATTAGTTTAGTTAAAATATTATCTGTTTATTTAAATCAGTGTTGTAGTTTTAATTATAGTTTATATTATTCGCAAACCATGAATTCCATAGACAATAATGACACAACGGGCAGACCGACATCTCCTTTGCTACCGTCACGTAATACTCGCTCCGAAATATATAAAATAAAAACAAATCCTAATAGCAGGATTCGAACTTGTGAACTATGGAATATCATAAAAGGACGTGTTATTTTTGTTCTCTATTTAATAAAGAAATATAAATAGAAATTTCTTTCAATAGAATATTTAATTACTTTTGTAGACTTAAATCTACTCCCGAAAATAAATATTAAACTGATTTTCAGTTAATTATTGTTGAAGTTAGTACCGGCTTCGGAGTTTGGAAAGTTACGTATTGTATGACGAGCACTATATAATTACTTTCTTGAAACTTTGGTCATTATTAAAACGATTCTTAATTTAAAAAAATCTAATGAAGATATTATTATTTAAATGATTTTTTCTGTCATTGATTTGGGACGGAATACTGTTTTTAATTGTCAGTCAGTATAAGTAGAGATAGTAGTAATGCGATTTAAATAAACCTTAGCTAATGTTTACAGTTTATGCTGCGGAGAAACAGTTAAGCAGGTTTTGTGTTCCTATTATTATCATTTATATTTTTAACGATTGGCTAACATAGATATACATAATTTACCTACGTCGTCATTTAAGACAAACCTTTTTTTTTGTACTAAGGTAGCATTTCTTAATACGACACGACACGACACTACATTACACGACACGACACGACACGACACGACACGACACGACACGACACGACACGACACGACGCGACACACGACACGACACGACACGACACGACACGACACAGAGTAGAATGGCGGACTTAATGCATAGGCATTTTCTATAAGTCGACCTAAAAGATATTCCTGAAATTCCATTGCAAAACTGGACTTTACTATTCGGAGAGGCAAACACTGCATACACAAATTAAAGGAGAAAAGGATATATTGAATGGATTACATCAACTTCCCCTCTTTATTAGCATTCCGACGTCAAACATTTCTCATTCTTCTCAAATACGTTTAGAATCGAAGTCACCATAAGCAGCAATCCAATAATTTTTTTTCCCGTTATAAAATTTGAATTTGAATAGCGTTTATCCATGGCTATTCGATATCCAATTATTGCAGATACGTGATTATTATTTTTCAATACATTTTTGCATAATCTGAACATAAATGTTAATAATTAAAAGTTTTACTTGCTCCATACTAATTTATTTCATATTTAATTTTCAAGGTACACAACTATTTTCTAAGATACTGGAGGCAAGTGTGACGACCAGGCAGAAACTTCTTTCGTCTTAGGTGTCTTCTAACTCCCGTTTCGCTCCTCTGCAGTCAATGTTAAATGCGTGAACACAAAGATTTTTCTTGGTGTTCTTATACATCCTTTATAAAATTACTGGTAAAGGTGTTACAATTCATACCAATACTGAACTCAAATCAAATTCCCTCAATATTCAAAACTGAATAGACAGTTCACTTTTGTTTATTTTAGGGTAAAAAACAATAAACAAAATTTCAAATATCCGCTAAGTGAAAGCAATATTTGAATATGCATCATCAAAGTTTTGGGTTCGAAAGCTACAAATTTAACAAAGACCACTATGTTCTCACATATGGTGGATGTAAATTTTTATGTATTTAAATCGGATATACTATAAATAAAAGCGTTTACAAGGTTTATAAACGCTCATTTATAATAGAAAATATTTTCATGCTTATTTAATTTCCTAAATGTATATAAAATAAAAACAAATCCTAATAGCAGGATTCGAACTTGTGAACTATGGAATATCATAAAAGGACGTGTTATTTTTGTTCTCTATTTAATAAAGAAATATAAATAGAAATTTCTTTCAATAGAATAATTAATTACTTTTGTAGATTTAAATCTACTCCCGAAAATAAATATAAAACTGATTTTCAGTTAATTATTGTTGAAGTTAGTACCGGCTTCGGAGTTTGGAAAGTTACGTATTGTATGACGAGCACTATATAATTACTTTCTTGAAACTTTGGTCATTATTAAAACGAATCTTAATTTAAAAAAATCTAATGAAGATATTATTATTTAAATGATTTTTTCTGTCATTGATTTGGGACGGAATACTGTTTTTAATTGTCAGTCAGTATAAGTAGAGATAGTAGTAATGCGATTTAAATAAACCTTAGCTAATGTTTACAGTTTATGCTGCGGAGAAACAGTTAAGCAGGTTTTGTGTTCCTATTATTATCATTTATATTTTTAACGATTGGCTAACATAGATATACATAATTTACCTACGTCGTCATTTAAGACAAACCTTTTTTTTTTGTACTAAGGTAGCATTTCTTAATACGACACGACACTACATTACACGACACGACACGACACGACACGACACGACACGACACGACACACAATACGACACACGACACGACACGACACGACACACGACACGACACACGACACGACACACGATACGACACGACACGACACACGACACGTCACGACACGACACGACACGACACGACACGACACGACACGACACGCCACGACACGACACGACACGACACGACACGACACGACACACGACACACGACACGACACACGACACGACACGACACACGACACGACACACGACACGACACACGACACGACACACGACACGACACACGACACGACACGACACGACACGACACGACACAGAGTAGAATGGCGGACTTAATGCATAGGCATTTTCTATAAGTCGACCTAAAAGATATTCCTGAAATTCCATTGCAAAACTGGACTTTACTATTCGGAGAGGCAAACACTGCATACACAAATTAAAGGAGAAAAGGATATATTGAATGGATTACATCAACTTCCCCTCTTTATTAGCATTCCGACGTCAAACATTTCTCATTCTTCTCAAATACGTTTAGAATCGAAGTCACCATAAGCAGCAATCCAATAATTTTTTTTCCCGTTATAAAATTTGAATTTGAATAGCGTTTATCCATGGCTATTCGATATCCAATTATTGCAGATACGTGATTATTATTTTTCAATACATTTTTGCATAATCTGAACATAAATGTTAATAATTAAAAGTTTTACTTGCTCCATACTAATTTATTTCATATTTAATTTTCAAGGTACACAACTATTTTCTAAGATACTGGAGGCAAGTGTGACGACCAGGCAGAAACTTCTTTCGTCTTAGGTGTCTTCTAACTCCCGTTTCGCTCCTCTGCAGTCAATGTTAAATGCGTGAACACAAAGATTTTTCTTGGTGTTCTTATACATCCTTTATAAAATTATTGGTTACAGGTAAAGGTGTTACAATTCATACCAATACTGAACTCAAATCAAATTCCCTCAATATTCAAAACTGAATAGACAGTTCACTTTTGTTTATTTTAGGGTAAAAAACAATAAACAAAATTTCAAATATCCGCTAAGTGAAAGCAATATTTGAATATGCATCATCAAAGTTTTGGGTTCGAAAGCTACAAATTTAACAAAGATCACTATGTTCTCACATATGGTGGATGTCAATTTTTATGTATTTAAATCGGATATACTATAAATAAAAGCGTTTACAAGGTTTATAAACGCTCATTTATAATAGAAAATATTTTCATGCTTATTTAATTTCTTAAATGTATATAAAATAAAAACAAATCCTAATAGCAGGACTCGAACTTGTGAACTATGGAATATCATAAAAGGACGTGTTATTTTTGTTCTCTATTTAATAAAGAAATATAAATAGAAATTTCTTTCAATAGAATATTTAATTACTTTTGTAGACTTAAATCTACTCCCGAAAATAAATATTAAACTGATTTTCAGTTAATTATTGTTGAAGTTAGTACCGGCTTCGGAGTTTGGAAAGTTACGTATTGTATGACGAGCACTATATAATTACTTTCTTGAAACTTTGGTCATTATTAAAACGATTCTTAATTTAAAAAAATCTAATGAAGATATTATCATTTAAATGAATTTTTCTGTCAATGATTTGGGACGGAATACTGTTTTTAATTGTCAGTCAGTATAAGTAGAGATAGTAGTAATGCGATTTAAATAAACCTTAGCTAATGTTTACAGTTTATGCTGCGGAGCAACAGTTAAGCAGGTTTTGTGTTCCTATTATTATTATCTATATACGACACGACACTACACTACATTACACGACACGACATGACACGAAACTATACGACACGACACGACACGATACTACACGACACGACACGACACGACACACGACACGACACACGACACGACACACGACACGACACGACACACGACACGACACACGACACGACACACGACACGACACACGACACGACACGACACACGACACGACACGACACGACGCGACACGACACGACACGACACGACACGACACGACACGACCCGACACGACACGACACGACACGACATGACACGACACACGACACGACACACGACACGACACACGACACGACACACGACACGACACACGACACGACACACGACACGACACACGACACGACACGACACACGACACGACACGACACGACGCGACACGACACGACACGACACGACACGACACGACACGACACGACACGACACGACACGACATGACACGACACACGACACGACACGACACGATACGACACGACACGACACGAAACGACACGACACGACACGACACGACACGACCCGACACAGAGTAGAATGGCGGACTTAATGCATAGGCATTTTCTATAAGTCGACCTAAAAGATATTCCTGAAATTCCATTGCAAAACTGGACTTTACTATTCGGAGAAACAACCACTGCATACACAAATTAAAGGAGAAAAGGAGATATTGAATGGATTACGTCAACTTCCCCTCTTTATTAGCATTCCGACGTCAAACATTTCTCACTTTTCTCAAATACGTTTAGAATCGAAGTCACCATAAGCAGCAATCCAATAATTTTTTTCCCGTTATAAAATTTGAATTTGAATAGCTTTTATCCATTGCTATTCGATATCCAATTATTGCAGATACGTGATTATTATTTTTCAATACATTTTTGCATAATATGAACATAAATGTTAATAATTAAGTTTTCCTTGCTCCATACTAATTTATTTCATATTTAATTTTCAAGGTACACAACTATTTTCTAAGATACTGGAGGCAAGTGTGACGACCAGGCAGAAACTTCTTTCGTCTTAGGTGTCTACAAACTCCCGTTTCGCTCCTCTGCAGTCAATGTTAAATGCGTGAACACAAAGATTTTTCTTGGTGTTCTTTTACATCCTTTATAAAATTACTGGTAAAGGTGTTACAATTCATACCAATACTGAACTCAAATCAAATTCCCTCAATATTCAAAACTGAATAGTTTTGAATCTTGAGGGAATATAGAGACAGTTCACTTTTGTTTATTTTAGGGTAAAAAACAATAAACAAAATTTCAAATATCCGCTAAGTGAAAGCAATATTTGAATATGCATCATCAAAGTTTTGGGTTCGAAAGCTACAAATTTAACAAAGATCACTATGTTCTCACATATGGTGGATGTCAATTTTTATGTATTTAAATCGGATATACTATAAATAAAAGCGTTTACAAGGTTTATAAACGCTCATTTCAATATTTTCATGCTTATTTAATTTCCTAAATGTATATAAAATAAAAACAAATCCTAATAGCAGGATTCGAACTTGTGAACTATGGAATATCATAAAAGGACGTGTTATTTTTGTTCTCTATTTAATAAAGAAATATAAATAGAAATTTCTTTCAATAGAATATTTAATTACTTTTGTAGACTTAAATCTACTCCCGAAAATAAATAGTAAACTGATTTTCAGTTAATTATTGTTGAAGTTAGTACCGGCTTCGGAGTTTGGAAAGTTACGTATTGTATGACGAGCACTATATAATTACTTTCTTGAAACTTTGGTCATTATTAAAACGATTCTTAATTTTAAAAAATCTAATGAAGATATTATTATTTAAATGAATTTTTGTGTCATTGATTTGGGACGGAATACTGTTTTTAATTGTCAGTCAGTATAAGTAGAGATAGTAGTAATGCGATTTAAATAAACCTTAGCTAATGTTTACAGTTTATGCTGCGGAGAAACAGTTAAGCAGGTTTTGTGTTCCTATTATTATCATTTATATTTTTATCGACTGGCTAACATAGATATACATAATTTACCTACGTCGTCATTTAAGACAAACCTTTTTTTTTGTACTAAGGTAGCATTTCTTAATACGACACGACACGATACAACACGATACCACACGACACGACACCACACGAAACCACACAATACGACACTACACTACATTACACGACACATCACGACACGACACAACACGACACGACACAACACAACACGACACGACACGATACGACACGACACGACAAGACACGACACGACACGACACGACACGACACGACACGACACGACACGACACGACACGACACGACACGACACGACACGACACGACACGACACGACACGACACGACACGACACAACACAGAGTAGAATGGCGGACTTAATGCATAGGCATTTTCTATAAGTCGACCTAAAAGATATCCCTGAAATTCAATTGCAAAACTGGATTTTACTATTGTATAGAATTAAGATGTTAAAGAAACACAGTAGTTTGGTAATAACTTTTTCAATACGTACACATAACCTATATTTCTATTATTAGACACAAGAAGTTTTATAAACAGTTTAGATAGGTTATAAAAAATGTAAAGTAGGGTTTGGATCTAGTAGGCTAAGGCGATAACGCCGCCAATTGTACTTTGTTTTTCTTTTTTGTTCCTTTTTTTTGTAAATTTAAAAGTTTTATTGGTGTGCAATAAAGAATAAATAAAAAAATAAGAAATAGATTTCACAAATTGGGTTAATTGGCAAGATGCAAACGACAATTAACGAATGCATGTGATAAACCTATTATTACAAAAATAGTGGGTAACTTTTGTATCCCAGTATCCCAGTAGCTTCGAAATAGCGCGTCTTACTACACGATTGTTTTCCAGTGTCATTAAAATTCTATTTAAGTGCATTCAAAATGACTTCCAGGTCATTGTCAAAAGTCATTGAGTAAGATAGAATAAAGCTACTGAAGTATTGCAATGTCTGTTGAGTGGCAGTAGGAATAGTTAAACACGTTAGAAGCAGTTAGTTTTACAGTAGCAAGAGAATAAAAGGGTATATATAACAAACTCGAAATTTTCTATAAAGTTTGGTATAAAAGGCTCGTGTAAAAAACACAACAAAAGTCTCACTCTATTCTGCCTGCTTGGATTCTAATGATGAATAATATTGAGTCCCTGAAGATTTCGGTGTTTCATCATCAAGACCAGATATATTTTTGTATTCTAGACAGTCAAAAGACGTATTTGTGGAGCTTTAAAACAAACATCCCCAAGTTCAAGCATTCAATATAAACAATTATTACAATCTGACCAACAAACTTACCAGGAATAGGTCAGGGGCGTGTACACAAAGATTTGGGTAGGCATCCTGTATAGTCTCAGCATGCTATCAATCAATCCCATCAACTCATCCTTTCACGGTAAATAAATATAGTCCTCTTTACAATCAACAAACACTACGCTTTCGGTGACTTCTTAAACGAATCGGGTTACATACACATACAAATTTTCTTGTGTATAACACAAGTTTTGATAAATCGTAATTGCAGGACGAATAAATTGTGAGAAGTCTGCTGCGGCGTTAGTAGCGCTCGGTCCAATATGTTTCGCTAACTAGACCTTTTAAGATAAGATAAGATTTATTTTATTTAGGACACAGCATACATACAAAAAAAAGTTACATACATATTAGTTCTTTCTAATTTTGATAGACGGTAGTTTTACTAAATCACGAATCAATTGAAATCATTTCTATCTCTGAACAAACATATCAAAAGTATGTTATGTAAGTAAGAATTAAACAATGTTTGTGTTATGTGTAGGGTATATAGTGCTTATTTACATGTGTGTTATCCATGCCCCTGGCATAAGTTAATTTGTAAGCTGTAGAAGTAATACTGAGAGTTATAATAGTGAAATCTCGACATATATGTTTAAATAAGGAGAGGCTTGTATACTTTGAAGGTATACTAATTCTTATTGTTTACACTCCACTCCTTGCATCGCGATGGGCCCGACACCCTTAAGGAAAATCCATGGATTACTAATAAGAGTCGTCTCATTTATCGCTCTTAACTTAGAATTATACTACTATAACTTAGCCACTTTAGAAAAATAAGAATTTTATGTACTTTGTTTACCGTTCTTTACTATTTCGACACTACAAAATATCTAGAACCTCACTTCCATTTCCATACTGTTACACACAGTAAGTCAACGTCTCTTTGTAGAAACTCATTACGTACGTATAGTACGTATACATTTACGTCGCACTGATTTTCTATATAACTCTTTTCCCGTATATGCTAGTTCTACTGACATCCGTAAGGTTCTCAATAAAGACATCTTCAAATATTTGTAAAAAACATTGTCCTTCCGAGTAAACTTTAATTCCTAACATTTTATTTATCTTAGTAGATAAATAAAATATTCCAGTGTTTCGACCAAATCTTTTATCAAATTTTATTCCACTGTCTCGTTTATTTTTATATTTTTTGTTGTTTTTTTTTTTAATTTCTACTATCTTATTACCTTTCTTTGTGTAAAGTTGCAAGATGCTTTGCAAGATTTTTTGGAAGAAATAAATAAAATCATATATACTTATGGAAGGATCTAATTTCTCCCTTTCCTTACACTTTTTTGGAAGAGGATATTTCAATAAAATATTATAAAAGTAATGACAAAAGTAATAACGTGATATCAATGATATCTGTTGACTCATTTTAGATGAGAGCTTTTTGATAATAATATTTTCCGATAAGGGTAAACTTAAGTTATTATCCAAGCCTAGATCTGTGACATATATATACAATGTGTATTTATAAGTACAACAAACAAAAAGCTTATTTTTAAATTTTGATTACTAATCTAGCTCTAGAAAATGTTTTTTTTTGTGGTATTTAAAGTAAAAACGTTCTAATTAATTTGATCGACGAATACAATAAATGATAATAATCTAATAATTTTCATTATTTTATTTTTGTGTAGAGCTATTAGTAAATCTGCAATAATATGAATGCGACGCTGGTCCAGATATTTAAAAAAAAAATCGAAACCTACTGGCAGCGGCATCTGGTGTCTTTAATAGTTACCAGGGTCTGGTATCTCCAGCGGTATTCAGTGGTGTTCTTTTAGGCAGCCTGGAAGCTAATAAATAAATGCGCTGATGCGGCTGTTGCGGCTGCGAGCCTTTTTATTGGCGATTCCGCACTTCCACCTGCTTGCAGGATAATAGTGAGTGAGGAAAGGTGAGGTCGGAAGGGTGATAGGAAAGTGCACATGCAATGCCCTAAACATTACTTGACATTAACATAACGATGCGAAATTATGTGAAAGATATGATTATAGAGTAAGCAGTTTGCAGGTATAATTAAAGAATTTTACGGTTATATTACTAAAATAGTATTTGATAAGCTTGGGTTTATTTTTAGTACTTATATTTATGATATCAGAAAGGTCTCTTTTTATTGGTTAAGGCATAAAATAAGTTACTATATAATATTAAGAAAAACATGAAAGGCTTTTACGATAAACGAGCTCGTTGAGTCAATAACCGTAAAGTATTGAGTTGTAAATAGCCTTATATTAAAAATAATATTTTTATAAGATAAATATGGTAATGAATACATTATCAGAATTATTTGCGAGAAATACATTTTAAACTTATTTTAATATTTCCGTCGTATTGTTATAAATCATTGCGTTTTTGATTTTTTCAAAAGATTTACACAAGAAAAGAATAAGTAATAGTGCTTTTTTATAAGTTGATTAACTAAAAAATAAATATCATTAAAATAATAATTTCGCTCAAAATTAATTTTTATTTATGTGCCATGTGCACATTACAACAACACAATAAAAATTGATGGGTTACGAAACCATTTGTTATCATAGAAGTAATTTGAAGGATAATTTATTTTCATGTATTTTGTTATTTATTATGAATTTTAATAATGACATTCGAGAATGAATACTTTCGAAGATTAATAAATACAATTTCGAAGAGCTACGACATAAATTAAAATTTCATTCATTTTAATTGCTTTATTAAATTGAGGTGACTCCAATAATTTAACATATAAAAAATATATTTTTTTTTAAGTCTATCTTATATATTAATGCAGGAAGCGATTTCGTTGGCACACTGTAGCTCGAGAACCACTAAAGGGAAAAATATCGTTGATGGCTCAAATCAAAGGTCTCATTATGCTACACTGCTGAAAAATAGTGACAACTCTCAAATCTCATTAGCCTAATTGCAGTAATTAGTCAAAAAATTAATTTTTCCCATAGACTTTGCATGGGGAAATATTGCGCGCGCTTTTTTAGTACTAGTTATTTTTTAATCTTAAACATTTGGAGCCGTTTTATGTGTAAAAGTGAACTCTTTGTAATTCAAATAATGCAAAGATTGCGTTTGATCTTAAAATTACATATAAAGTTAATAGAACACAGAAATATACGGCCTCATTTGATTTCGTTTGAAACTTTCGGACCCAAAAGTTCGATTACAATATAACATAAAATATAATTCCTTCAATCCGGCTTATATCAATGATGAATTAATTTCAAAAGACGGATATTTTTGTACCTCCTTGACTGCATGCCTTTCAATTACAACACTTATGAATAGTATTTTGAGTGAGAAAATATTAACCTTAAAATTTTAAAACTTTATTAATTGCTGAGATTAATTGTAAAATCCGTCATCTTTATCGTATTATTGATATCATTGTGATTTCTGATTTATAAATCTTTAACATATAAGCAATGAATACAGGAACATAGGAGTAACCGCAAAATAGTTACTATCTAATTCTAAAATTTTTTTCCATAAATGTAATGATATACAACTTTAAATATACTTTCACGTTGTAGAAGAAATTTTGCATAATATTAAATATAATATGTGAATATTAAAGAAAAAACAATAAACAACAACTTTGAATATTTCTTAATAATTTATACTACGTTGAATGAAGGAGTTATGTAGATTGAATCCTCATTCACTACAGTGCTCATCCAATTGTTGTCTACTCTTATAAATTCCTGGAATGCTTAGAACATTCTTTAAAATAATAGGTGATTTTTCAGAATGAAAATTTTTTAATTGAAAATAAATTTGAAATGACATTTATCAACATGTTACAATGTTGTGAAAGTTTTTTTTTTTCATATTTCAAAATATGAACATTTGCCCAAATTACCTATTCATTTTTTACCAGTCTTATTTTTTTATTTTTCGTTGTTACCAATTCGTTTGTAACTAAATGGTGTGAATATTCCATAATAATCAAAATTTAACATATTTATTATTTTATTATTATTGGTACTAAATCTGTAAAAACTGTTATCAATTCTCGGTAATCTTAATTGACTTTTAAAAATAATTTTAAACAGTATATAATATTTAAAATCATAAATATATCTGAATCTTATACTGAGAGAATTATGTAAACTTTAATTCGAATAAATAACTGATGGTTCTGATTTTAAGATATAATAATAAATTAAAATAAATGACAGGTAAAGATAATAATGGAGTTGGCTCCAATAAAAGGCTGATTAACAACCGACATAGAATTGTATAAAATAAAATTAATACTTAAAAAACTACTTTTAAAAGTAGCATATTAAATTCAAATCAATATATCCAGTTGAAAAGAACTCTAGTTTTCAAGATTTTCATTAGCACGCTTGGTAGCATGACGTATGTATTTATTAAAACGGCGAATTAATATATAAAGTAATTATATCTTATAAAGAGATAAAACTGATTAACAATGTTTCAAAGGTATAGTTTTAATCCACAACACTATATACTTATATATACTATGTTAAGTTACCTACGAAACTGTAATAATATGTTAAGAATACAATATACAATCTGCTTGAAGTTTATGAAAAGTATCTAATGTAAGGTAAATAAAATTTTACTTGACTTCATTTGTTTATCTTAAGTTTGTAAGTAAATTATTCGTTGCTGTTGGTTACTTATAGAGAAGGAGATTACGTCACCCCTACATATCAAACTTTGAGTACAAATGTAAAATCTGTATTTAAAGTTTGTAATATTACGTAATTTATAGTGCATTATAAGTAAGGTATCGTTAATTAATATATTATACAATGTTCAAGAAATAAATAAAATAAAAAAGATTTTGTTAATACACGGCAAAAGTTATTTCGCCTTATAAAAGAGTAAAAAATATGAAAGTATTATTATCGCTATTTAAAAAAAGGGGGGAATGGTAGAAATTTGTCGTTGTATTTATTTTTTAGTGTCAATAAAAAAAAATTTATCAATCATCTTTATGTCTTAGGGGTTTGATGAATAGTTTACGTTCTGCCTTCAGACTTGTATATACACACATAATTTCACAAGAATAGGTCAAGCCGTGTGAGAGGAGTTTTGATACAAATACTGTGAGACGAGAATAATTGAGTTTTTACGGTCCCATGGTTTGTAACGCAAAGAGACGTTAGGTTAGAACGTCTCCTTTCATTCATAGCACCCGGTTGAGCCAGCATCAATCTGTTTGTATTATTTATAATAACATCATATATTCAAGTAAAAATAAGAGGTACAATACTTAATAAATATGTAATTAATTTAGTACTAAACTATTCTTAACTGCTACGCACGGCCACACCCGCATAATACAGATGTCCATGACCGTCGTGTCTAAAATTTCTCAGAAGATCTCAAAATGTAAAAAAAACCGGCTTTGAAAATCGGGGTGATTACAATAACTTCTCTAATTAGGAAGTTAATAACAAACGCTCAATTCGTTAAATAATTGGAATCAATGTTCAATAACATCTATTGTATATTCAGAGCACAAAACTTTTTCTTCTTTGTTATTTTTATTATGTTTATTGATTATATATTTCTTTGATGTTAAAGATAAGAACAAAGTAAGTAGTATATTAAGAAAAGGCAAAAATATAGATTCTTTTATTCGATTTACAACCTTCCGACCCAAAAGTTCTTTTATATAACGCTATGTAATTTTGCCTTCATTTATATTAATATTTTTAATAAATATTTCTTTAATTTTATGTAACGTGATCAAATTAATATTACCATTAAAGAAATAATTAACAATGACTATTAATTCCCGATAATTGTGATACCATTGACGATTATATCCTGTTAGTCGTTCATTGACATAAACACAACTTGGGACGCCATCTGTTTTATCCCTGGTGTCAATAGTGCGTATTACTCCAGACGATCGAAAGATGTCGTCACAAAGCGCACGGCGCCCCAACCACACGACGACGAGTCTCGAGTACCTGTCTTCTTCATAACAATCTGACACATATGTAATATATTTTCACCATATTCCTTGGGTAATAATCTTGTTTCAGTCAGAAAATTGTATATTACTAAAAATAATATTATTATACACATATTTGAACACATGCACACGCATACTCTCTTTCAAACATAACATCTAACACCATAATTTCTTTCACAAACATATACCTAGTGTGTCACTATAAATTTTGCTATTAGTGAAAAACGAAACGAAGTAAATCGCAAAAGGACTGATTTTATTTATCCTTAAAAGAAGAATTTGTTTCTGTATATCACTGTTTAAAGGTCAATTAATAATTACTATCAAATTTTGAAACGATAACACATATATTTATTAAAAATTCTAAAAGATTATTTTATACACTGGGTTTTAAATTTCATTTACAATCATTGCATTTGTTGATACCCATGACTTTTTGATTTCGACCAATTAAACAATATTTAATTGATTGACTTAATTGGTGTTATTGTTGAAAGACTTGTTATTTTAACGGAACTTCATTAATATCTGTGCAATTCATACTTTGGAGAGGGATATCGTAAAACTCTTTGAAAAAAAAAACGAATCACCGGCGCACATATTTTTTATTAAAAAAAAATTGGAAACAGTCGAAATACCAAACACTATTTATTTATACAACCGACATTGTAATTATTTTTCAAAAACTTTATAAGTGATTTATATTCTGAGTTTATTGTATCTGTGTCTGTTATACAATGACCATATAATAAAAAATATCGTATCAATTTAGATGTTCTTTTGTTCGCTAAAACTATGTCATTGTTTCAGTGTATCCTATCTAACCCTTAAGCGGACTTCCGACCTCGTCGTTTTAATGAACACTTAAGCAGCTAGCTGGAGATAAGCTAATTAGTTAATTAGAAAATATAGTACAAGTAGTTGATATGAACAAACTTATGTAAAACTTTTTACTTATTTACTTTTTTAACAGCTCCCAGAAGTCGTCTTAGTGCAACTTTATATTTAGTTAAACAATCTTTAAGCACATTTATGTAACCTTCTTTAATGATTTCAGATGAAAATAAAATAGCTAAATGGAAAAAAATAATTCATTATGTTAATAGATACAAAGGTAATAGCTTCTGAGAGTGGTTTTATTATGTACTTTTTTTTAATGTTTTTCTTAATTTTAATGTTTTATTCAATTGCATTTACTATTGTTATTGTTCTTTATTATTTTATTGTTTTTCTATATCATTATTCTATATTTTATTTTTATCTTTAGATTAATTTAGAGAAAAAATATAAGTCATTGTTTTTATTATTATTAATAATTATTAAAACTACATGTAGCTATAAACTTTTATATTGAACTGTTACAAAACATTAACTACATGAACCTAAGAGATTTATGCATAAAAACTTTATAAAAATGTAAAATAACAAGAAAGTCGTAAAATGAGCGACACGCGCTCCGACGACAAAAGCATTAAAATTCCCAATTTTTGTATAAATTTACATGTAAACTACTCTTTAAAAGTTTTTCTTCGAAGTTTAAATTTATTTTTTTACAAACTTGACCACAGAATAGGTTTTTAATCATTCTTTTTATTGAGGATTACTTTCTATTGGAATTAATATATCTATAACATGAACAAATTGATAAATATATGGTGTATAGTAATTTGCTTAGATTGTAGAAGTTACGGCCACTTAGCAAATTAGCCAAGTATTTCTAAATACATAATTATTTGTACGTATTGATTACAATAACAAAGTTTTATAGTCATTGCATACATTCATACTATACTTGGTGTTATAATGGTGCTTATAGTTCAATGCATTAACAGAAATGCATAATCGGTCTATGGTTCATGAGTTATGTTAGAAATAGTAGTAAAAATTGGAAATTTTTAAAAATACCAAAAAAAAAGGATAGTGATCCTTCCTACCCAATTTTTTTTTTGCGAAAAAATATTTGATATGACGCCACATTTAGATTTTTATAATACATCAAATGAACACTGACTATCTTACGATTATATTACGATTTTCAAAATATGTGTCAGATGTTTTTCTGTCCCCAAAACGTTTTATGAATTTTTGTAATATCTCTAGTCCCATGTTACGTATTCTATCATCATTTTCTTTTTATTTGATATCCTGATAAATGGAAACCATCAGGTGAATGTTTTACAAAAGTGGTTATTGAATAATGTATTTTTTAATTGATAGAATTGCATTTGTATTGTAATTGCATTTGTATTGCATTTGTATAGAATTGCATTTGTATTGTAATTGCAATTGCAACTGTATTTTTTAATTGATAGAATTGCATTTGTTGGACGAAAGATATTTATTTTTTATGAATCATTAACATATATATTATTGTTACAGCTGTAAATGGATCTACGAGGAATGAAAATGTATAACGGATATTAGCAGAAGGAAGGATATTGAGGATGTATACTTTAAACTATACTTTGATATAGCTATAGTATATACACATAGTAATTATTTTTCATTAATAAAAGGAGGTTTGCCAAAGCCAAATACCTTAATATTATCTTCAACTATGAAATATAAAAGCATGTAATTTAATACAGTTAAAAGAGCTATTACATGGTGAGAAAATTACTTTAAAAACTGCCAGTCACCCTTCGCGTGACTTGATGTAAGTTTAAAAATTCTTTTCTAGCCAAATAGGTGAAAATTGTGAGAGCTCCTCGTGTTTGTTACTATTTGTATGTGAAAATTATTGTATTAAGTCATTACGTTAATTACTTAATTTCATTCGATAATATACAACAAAAAAGAAATAAAATATGCGAAAAAAAAACACATACCGAAGAAAATGTTTTGTAATACATTTTTACAAAACATTTTCTTCGGTGTGCGTTTTTTTTTCGCATATTTTATTTCTTTTTTGTTGCAAATGATGGATAGAAAAATATTTCAAGTAGACGTACATAAATTAAAGAAATATATATATTAGCAGTTTCGATGTTAAACATTTCCTAATCAACTATATTCTTTTTACCCGGCTACAATAATATTAAAGTAGATTCAATGATTTTAACATGTTAGTACGTTGTATCATAGTTTAATAAACGAAACATAGATAAAAGTTTCTTAAATAAAACTATTTTTACGGATTAAAATTCGCGTATAATTTGGTTACATTATTGATTTTAACCCGACATATCGAATACTTTGCAGTAATCGTGTTCACGGGTAGACGAGATGTAAGTGTCAGACACTTGTAACCAAATTATACGCGAGTTTTAATCCGTAAAAATAGTTTATTATAGTAATATTTGAAATGTGTACTCGTGAAAATCTAAGAAAATACTAGAAGTGTCTTAATTTTTTATCGTTTCACACAAGTTCGCACATAGCGTCCTGTAAAAAAAAATTGCATTCCGTATCAAATTATATTTCTTCACAAGAAAACATTTCCATAATAATGTATTCATAAACTAATGCATGCATTACAACACGAACGACTTTATGTTTTATAAAATGACAATATTTTTTTTGACAATATTTTATTTACGTCAATAATAAACTAATCTAAATGTGAGTTTGAAATAAAGCATCAGGGATTAATTTGTATACTGTCATCATTCAGACGAAATAAGTAAACAAAAAATATATAGGATAGTATTTGCTTTGCATCTAATGTGTTCCGGACTGGGGTCAACTCCGGATGGCATTTAAGTAATGTTTGTTCACACTAAAAGCATCACCGTGTTCCTTCGACGTAGCTCGATTGTATATTGTAAAATATATGTGTAGGATCTACTTTTTAAATTTAAACTATATGACTTGAGTAATATACATTGGAAACATCGATTGATGGATAAATATTGCCTTGCAAAAGTGACAAGTGACAGCCGAATCAGTAATATTTCTTATAAGTCTGATTAAATTTCCATTTCTTCGCCCGTGAAACAATTTCTATAAAAGTAATTGAAACAAAGACAAAAAGGTATGTTTTGTTTCTTTGCGGGTAAAATGTTTGCGGGATTCTATACTTTATATCGATTAAGTAGATATCTTGGCTTTCGTCGAATGGTGTAATTTCAGAGATTGGTTGTATTCAATTTAAAAGTAATCCGCGAATAACTTATAATTATTATATTTAATTTTTTCATCAACTAAATGTATTTAAAATTATCATATTTATGATATGTGTATTAGGTATATTTCGAAGTTTTTGCTTCAATAGACATAGTGAAATGTTGTTACTAAAATTGTAGGGTATGCTGAAAAATGTAAAAAATATTTCATATTATAAATACCACATGTTATTAAATGACCAATTTAAATACATATTTTACTATCCATTTTCTTATGATCAAAGAACTATAACGAAAATTTTTATCACACAGTAATTTCATTACAGTAAAAAAAAATACGTAAATAAAATAATAAGTTTTATATATTTATAAAATTAATATATTATACATAATTCAATGCTATATATAATTTGATTCCTTTGAATTAGGCCACACAGTATCAGTCGATACTTTTATGCTTCGAAATACCAATGAAGCAAATTGAGCTTAAAGGTTTATACAGAAAATGAAGCACCTGGCTTTTGAAAAGGTAAAAACAAATAAAGTAATTGGATATTTATATTAGGTGTCTATTTTATTAGAACTTAATAAAATGGCTTATTAGGTTGATTCTGATGTTGACTTAAAAATACACTTTAATTGTCACGAGAAACAATATTTTCTTAATTTATAAATATTATTTGAACTGTATTCAAAGATAAAAATATTTACAAAAATATAAGAAAGATTCTCATTGATCCTAATTCTTTAATATTTTATATTTGTATCTTTTGTAAAAATATCTTCCCACAGTCTTCACATACATTGTTTAAAAGTATTACACAAACCTTATACTATTTTAAAGGTTACTATTCTGTCTTACAAAGTTATCTATTCACATCAATATAAAGATTTAAGATTAATAGTTGTTTGTTTTACGCACGTTTTTTGAAAATGTATGCTTTTTATTCTTATTTATATTATGAAACAACGAAATTGTCTAATTTATGGTTAGCGTATAGTCGTGTTAATTGTGTTGACAATGTGTATTAAACTTAGCTAGTTTATAAATCAAAAATAACAAAAATTTAAAAGATAATTTTGAATACATTTGGTATTTGGAAAAAATAAATAAATTTAACAATAAAAAAAATCAGATTAAGGTAATAAAAACAAAAATAAGATTCAAAACTTTATAAAATGTCGTGGTCAAACTTATTGATACGAAGCTAGCATTTCGATCAAATATATTGTCAATTTGTTATGGTGTTTGAAACCAAAGTATGTCTTTGAGTACGAAAGCTATTTGATTGTTCTCTTATTAATTATAAAAAGAACTAGAGTGAACATTGACTTCAAAATTATTATGTGCACTAAATTTAATATTAAATTCAACATTTCTAGACTGTAAGAAGTATAATCGCAGGCTAATTGTAGAAAAATATTAATTAATTTATATTTATTATATGCATACCATCATTATTAAAACATACATTTTACCTTTCATTATGAAAATATAAGAAGCAATAATAATCCTCTTCACTATGAATCTGCAATGGCAATTAAAATATTAATATTCCGGAGATAAGCGAATTGTTTTTGAGTATAAAAATAATTTAACGTTAAAACGCGGATCGTGAACGTTCCATATAAATAACTGGAAACTTTTTCAATTTCACCCAACGATCCGTAAATTGTGTTTTTCGTTTGAATAAATCGGAAATGAATAACAAAATTTGGCTTCCATAATCAAGGGAAGAAAATTAATTGCGTTTTCTTAGCTCCAAAGAAATTGTTTGAATATCCCATGTTTTTTGATTAACCTTCCTCTCAGACACTTTTGTATTTTAGAAATTTATAATTACGAAATGTTTTCAAAATATTCTCTTACAAAATTAATAGCTTTAACATAATTGTATATTTATTTTTTTAATAGAATGAAATATTTTTAAATTGGAATTGTAGAATATATATAAATATATATAAATATATATATATACCAAAAATTTTCGAAGGATCTTTTTAATTCTTTTTTTCATAAAATATATAAATATATATATATTCTTTATTGTACACCAAAATAAAAAAAATTATATACAAGAAAAAAATATTGTATTAACCGATGAAGCTTCAATTATTCTTGAACTTCATATGATTTTTAAAACGATTTTTAACGTGTTCGCGGTAGGACAAACATCATCATCTCGTCTTACCGCGAACACGTTTGCTGCAAAGCATCCGAGACGTCGGGTTAAATATAAAAATGTAATAATAAACGCGAGTTATATCCAAAAAATAGTTTTATTGAAAATTATAAATTAATACGTAAAAAATAAGGCTTCTCTAATAAGTATGTTTATTTTCATAACAATAGGCTTAATCAAGCTAAAATGATTATACAATCAGGTTTGTGAAACAATGAGTCCGTAATGGAGTAAGGGAGCGGGTGAAGAACAATGTCCAGTTTTGCATATTCATCAGTAATAAATCCAATTGTCATCGGATTTTACTCTTTGCTTTGATTTAAATCATTTGTTTTCCATCTGATTTAACAATATTAATAAAATATCCCAAGCCACTTAATAATATCATAATAATTTATGAGGCATTGTGACGTCATACAATGTTTTTTTATTTAAGATAATAATCATTTGTATTGTTATTTCCTTGAAGCTTTAAAATTAAATGCATTCGAAGTAAATTAACACTGTAAATTTTCATCGTATATTTTAAATTTCATTTCAGTTCTGCAAATTATATCTGACTATTCGAATAAAAGTTTACGATCAAAAATTGCGTGGATCTACGAAATCTCATGAGCGGCTTTGTCATAAATTTGTTAAATCTATAACGCTGTTGGATGATATAATCCATACGGTGTTTGTTGGCAGCGCGTTTTGTGGAATAAATCTACAGTTTTCGTAAGCTTTTTAAAACGGTGATGTATTTTTATTTTCTTTTTGACGTAACTTTATTTATCATGCGATTATATATATTCATCGCCATCATTCCGTGTTCATCAAAATGATTTACAGACATTATGCTAATTTCTTTCAAGCTCTTCTATCACACGACGTCTCAATAGAAACTTGCTTTGTCATATAATTTTTCATTTATTCCATCACTAAATTATTCAGTCTTTCTCTTTTCTTACTAACATCCACATTCATATTTAAGACTCGTCTCTTTACATCCTTTTCTGTTTGCAAGTAACTTGCTCACTATTAATACAAGTATTATAAAATGTTATAGTGTTTACTAAAACCCTATTTAATAGTATTTTTATTAGCATACATTTATAACGTTTCACAACTTTGAAATTATAATAGACTAGTAAACCCCCCGTTAATTCTTAACGGTCTAGACGGAAAGATAGCTCTTAATAAAATTAAAATTAATTACCTTACAAACAAATTGTGGTAAATTAAAAAGAAATTCCATTTAAAAGACATATGTTGTAGTATATTACGGCTTAAACTGCAACATAGGAGTTTTCTATAACATATAGCAAGGAATAAAAGTTACAGATATATAAACCTATAAACCTAATTTTCATGTGCATATATGTGCATATATGTGATTTAGCGAGTATAATTTAGATGAAGCTAATAGAATCCATACAAACGTAATTATGGATGCAATATACTAAATGTCACTCAAAATTATTGTTTGATAAAGTCTAAATATATTGGAGTCGTCTATGGTTTTCATTGTCTAATTTAGAATTCATTACTTCCAACCTCAACGAACCAATACAAAAACAAATGCCTATTTATAGTAAATGGTAAATATATATTTTTATAATACTGTTTAACATAATATAAAAAAAATATGAATATTATGGATTGTATTAAATTATGACTCAAATCAGCAAAAGAATTAGCTATCCAAAGAAGACAAGATAACATTCTTATCCTGTCTCGTTATTTATTCCTAATTTACTTTATTACTGCCTTATTTTTATTCCGAGCGAACTTTTTCCGCTTTGTAAAAAGGGAAACAGAGAGAATTATGTAAATTGACGAATGAAATAAGTAAAATTCGTAAAAATGTTCGTCTACTCTATCTAGTACAAAAGGAATATTTACATAGTAATTTTATTAAGTGTAGTTTTTCCTTTTGACACAAAAAGCGCTACCCATATAATTGTAGCAGCGACAAGATCTTTATCGTCGTCGCTGTATAGCTTTATGGCGAAATAACACTTAACACCAACCTATTTTTCCTTATCACCGCGATATGTCTTTTATAATGACAATATAAAATCATTAAGAATTGATAAAAAAAATCTATAGTATAAATTTAGTATTCGTTTTTTTTGCTATGATTATTTCGTAAACATTGAGAAAATATAAATTAATACTCGACAATGGCATTACAGCGTCAACCCACAAAGACGAGAAAGCATCTGCAATTCGAGCATAGCTTTGGACTGCAAATTACAACTGATACAAACATTGACTGCGCTGAACATCGCCCTTATGGAATCCGCCAGTTCGTAGCGGCAGCACGTAGCGAGCGCACGCCCACTTCGTAGCACATCTGCTACGGCAACGCGTTATGTACTATTCTACAATATACGTAGACAAAGCTAAACAAAAAGTGATATGAGTTGTGCGTCCACTAGCTCTGTGTTGAGACTGACTTTATTAATATTAACTTTTCTCGTGTCGTGTTCGTTTATAGCAAGTGTGGTGTGGTTATTGCGAACCAAAGACTCAGCGAGTCAATATGAGAATTATTACTTGTCGAGAATTAATATAAGCGTACGAGCCCAGGAAAGTAATAACGTGTCTGCGACGCCAGCGGTGTCTGACCATTACAAAGACTTGATTAAAATAGAGATAGCGATGCGACGCGTAGAAGAGAATAGTAGAAGGTTGAAGGAATACACTAAATCATTGTTATGGGATAATAAAGACAAATCTTTGTGGTGTGTTTTGTTTAAGGATAGTGAAAGAGGTGTTAGTAAACCAGTGTTACGGACGGGAAAAAATAAACATTCCATAGATGAGGATCGCATACGGGCGTTAAGAGAACAAAAAATGAGGGAGACGGTTATTCATCTACGCCATCATGGAAACCATCATAGGCGACGTCAGGAGGTCCTTCCAAATATGCCATATATAAAATAATTCATGTTTATTATAACATTATATACCATCTAGTGTTAAATAGTTGTAAGGACTCGTGTATATATATTTTTATATAAGTGTACAGATCTATATGAAGCACAATGTGTTGCCTGCAGACAATACTTGAATAAATCATCGGAAATTGTTTAAAACGTTTTATTTTGAAACTCTATATTTAATAAAAATCAAGCTTCACAAAATACACATAGAAGGTTTAAACACATATTTATTTATTTATTTAATTCTTTATTGAGCAAAATACAAAATTATGCACAAAAGGCGGGCTTAATGCTTCAAAAACATTCTCTACCAGCCAACCTTAAGACGGACAGGAGAGATTATTGGTAGGCGTGCAAACAAAAAAAAATAACAATAATAATAATAAGAATAAAAAAATAAAATTACAAATAAAAAATAAAAAGACAATGATAATGAAAAAATAATGATAAATTAAATAAAATGTTACGTAACTTTAAAAAAATAAGGAATACATATATACCAACCATTAATATATCAACCAAAAAAAAAACCATTGTAATGCGATACTTATGAACTTAAATTCGCAATTTATATATCTCTTGAACAACAGTTATATATCAGTTAATAATAATTTCATATAATTTTATGCGAATAAAAAATTTTAAAAATGATTACTTACCTATATAAATAATATATACCTAATAAATATCCAAAAGTTAAATTATTAATAGAAATTTAATTAAATTGATATCCTGAATATAAACATATTATTAGATTGAGTATTTTAATAATTTTGTGTTACTGACTTTTATGATTCGCTTGAAATAACACAAAACGATATTAATACCTAGAAATGCTTTAAGATATCAAAGGAATAATTTTAAAAGATCTAGTAGAATGGATAGGCGAATGCTAAGCTGTATGAAGCTTAATGAAGCATTAATTCCACTTTGTTAAGAGATGAAGAGCAGATGAAGTGCATTAATCGTACGATTTTTATACAATAAATTATAATATACTTATGTATAATAAATAATACTTTATACATATTTAAAGTGTTTATACAACCGATATATAATTTGCTTACAATGTATAATTTATCACTTATATTTTTTAAAAACGTAACCTTAATATATATGTAATGTGCAGTAACTCTTGGAAAACAATTAGTATAAATTACGAAACAAAAAGGGAACTTAATGTAATTATCCAGATTTTTATAAATGTAATATAGAAAATAATAAAAGTGAGTTGAGTAATCTTTTCATGTGGTCGATATAATATATTTTATTTATAACATTACAAAGCAGTATCAAATATATTTTTAAAAATAATATTAACGTTTGAACTTCATATCTAGTAATAGCTAACTCTTTTGCAAGATTAATATGCACCTTAAGTGATGATGGATTGTACTGAAATTAACCGTGGCTTAACGAGGACCGCTCTAAGTGCTTTGGGGAGAGTTAATTATCCTGTTATTAACATGGATTAATAGGGTATAGCAAGTTTAAAAAAACATGTATAAAAGACATTATTTTAATAAACCATATAGAATTGGTAAAACTTTATTTTTATAAAAAAAAAACATCAATAATTATATAAATAGAGCCCATATATTTTAGAATATAATGTTATAATGTATTATAGTAGTATAATGAAGTACAAGTATGCATGAATATGTATTCAAATTAGTAGTGCCTAACAATGAAACTTAGTAATTTTATTTGAATCAAAATCAATACAGATTAATGACGATGACCTGTGCAATACACTGCACATTTTCTGGGGGCTTTTCAAACATTCATACTATAAATCACAATCTATTTAACATATTATATATAGTATTTGTATATACATGCATATACATACACAGACACTTACAAACATTCCTTCTACGTTGCTTACAACAATAGCAGAAAGAGCTTTCATGTAAAGAAATATAATGTTTAAACCAAGCTTTACAGAGCTCTTCAAGAATGTTTAAACCAAGCTTTACAAACTCAAAATCAAACCCAAAAATTTTTAGGTGTTTTTAATATTGTTTTGAACACTCCATTCTATATTTCTACGAAAAAAATATTTTACGTATTTCGAAAAATGATAGTTTTGAATACAAATGGCAGTTGAAACAACCTTAAATCAATAAATAAAAAACTGTAACCAAAATAGTAAATATTAATTCGTTCCAACACTAACTTTAGACTGCTTTTATTACCATTCTCGGCATATAAAAAATGATTATTTTTTGTAGAAAATTCTTAACCAACCACATAAAAACAAAATGTCTATTTTCTAAATCGAATACAAATCTTCAATACCTATGTACCACCTTTAGGAAATTAAGTTTTACTATTATAAATAGTGATTAAATAACTAGTTATGATAACGTTTATGTTGACAATAGTTATTCTAAGTACAACATCAATCTCTCATGTTTTGGTTTTCTTGGTATTTGTAAAAACTGAATTAATCTAAACGGATCTTTTGATTCCTACTAACCTTATTGTCTACTTTCTCAAAACCCATAAAATAATCTAGATGGTTATTTACTGAACATTTTTTGTGCCCAAAGACTATAAATATTGTTCTTTATTGTTTTATGACATATATAGTATAGGCCTCAATAGCATAAATCAAATAGCCGGTTCGTCAGATAAGTGTCGATGTATCCTTTAGGAGGAATCCTTGGGGTACCATATGATCAGGACAATGTATTTGTTCGATACGAAGATAAAACGGCTAGATATTTATTGGTTATCGTCAAAGACGTTAAAAGGGGGAGACATCGTTAAGTCGATAGGCAGGTCAGGACGAGGTCAGTGAGGATCGGGATATATCGCACTTTTATTGCAGAATCTTTTATTATTATCACTCTTGTTTTCTACATCTAAGTAAATTTATGTAGCCATTAATTTGGAAATAGAAGATTTATTTTGTTTGAAATATAATTCGAAATAATGAGAAAAGAGTATAAAACAAAGTTTAAATATTACGATTAGTATATATAACATTTGACCCGAATTATGTTGTGTTATATATTTTAAGAAATTGATTAGAGACCGTGTATTTAAATTAGTCAATTTAATCAGCATAACAGAAACGCTTTCCTTTTTTGATAAAAAAGACCCTTGCTAACAACAAGCCTTAATAATTTAATTACAATATTTATTAAAGGATCCTATTAGTTTCAAAAAATTATTAAGATTAAAGTAAAGGTTTATGTGAAGTAATTTGTGATATTTATAATATTCCACCAGTACTTTTTTGTAATAAATGGTTTTTAATAGTTACATTAAATGACGGATATATGCCACAAATAATACATTGAAATTCGAGACTTTAATAACGATGTATTTGCGTGGGGGGAAAAATTGAATACACATATAATTGATTGATAACTGTTTCTGATGACATAACATTGATCGATTGTTTGGCTCTGCAAGTAATTATATTGGTGGCTTCATAGCATTGTTTATAACCACGTAAGAGGCTTTATTCAGTTTCATTGTTAAATCGTATTATTTTAATACTGTTTATTCATCACAATCGCTGTAATAAACATTTTATGTTATATATTATTATTCGGTTATCAGTTCAAAAAATTCCTATCGTATCACAGAATGGTTTAATAACTGATGATAATTGCGTGTATGATATAAAACTTTAGAAGTGTCAATGTAGAACTTTTTAGTATGTATTTATTGTATTCATTTCAAAATTTAATATAAACAAGTATTTAAAAAAAATGAAAATTAGAAAAGAGTGTTACGAACGATGTGATTTTCAAACCGCTGGTTGTATTGAAATTTCTATACCGTACAAGATGGTCATCCTTTAGCATAGCATAGCATTCTAAGGATTCCCTGTATAGGTGACGGGCTCATCTTGTTGCAGGGAGAGGAATACAAACAGTGTCTGGGACTTGCAAGCCAGATATACGTTTAAAACCTCTATCTTAATATGCGAAAAAATGCTAAGCGACCAAATTCATTATAAACCTTACTAATGCCACTAACGATAGTTTTAGAGAGGCCAATATCTTAAAAATAAATAGAGAGATTTCGCTGTTCTACCTCTTGCGTAAATTAACCTATTTCTGGTTCTTTGGTTGGTCAGTTCGTAATACTTCCTGTCTTAAATATGTGATCTCTTGGAATTTAATTTTCTCAGCGAACACTAAGCTCCACAAGTACTAAGTATGTTTTAAATCTATAGTATCGGAATAGAATCGGAATAGAACCGGAATAGAATTGGAATAGAATAGATAGAGAGAGGCTTTTGTTTTGATTTTTTAGACGATAATTTTTTTTTAGTGGTTGATATAACATTTTTTGCACTGGTTGTTATGACGGTTTTTAATACATTATCTTTTAGATCTGAGTATATCTTTATAAATAGTATTTTACACTCAATCAACAATTTTTTAGCAATTTCTGCTACCTCTCCACAGATATTTCCAGACTATTCGGTTACTATACTCCATCTTACTAAATTTCTTTCATATGCTTCTAAATAGAATTTTAATAATGCTGGAGACGAATCGTAAAGTATGTTTCACTACCTTCTAAGTTAGTGGAAAAAAAAAAAAACCTAACGTCACCTACTCGTTTTTATTTCTAAGTTCATCACGTATACTTAATCATTGTCGTTTTAGCATTGCTACAGAAAGCATGTTTTTAAAAGTTTATATATTATAGATGTTTAAATTCCATCCCAAAATAATTCGGTCTCAAAATTCAGTCGACGATTCCACCGATCGCTCTATTTCAAGCCACAACTTCAATGTAATTCATATTTTTTAACGTTGACAAAAGGGTTTTATTGAGATCACAAACTAAAAAAAAGAAAACTTAAAAAAGCCTGTATATGGGACGTTATATAGTTCTTAAAAAGGCCTGTATATGGGACGTTATAAAGTTCTTAAAAAGGCCTGTATATGGGACGTTATATATCTAAGCTTTTCTTGAGTTACTAATTGGTTGATCGTCTACCTTCTTTAGGTAATGTAAAAAACTATCGACTATTACATCTAGCCCTTAAGTGCAGCGTTTGTAATCAAACTTTTTACCTAAAAATTTTGATGGTGCTGGCAACTATACAAACACTTTGCCTATTAAAAATCCCAATTTGAAGAAGTTTATTTGTTGTACCATCTGCCCAGATACAAATAGTTGCATATGTTGGGTTTTGTCCTCAGTCTGCTATTCTACGCACAGAAGTTTTCTATATATAATAGTAAATTCTCATTATGTAATAGTAAAAATATACAAAATTAACAATAATAATTATTTGTTATTTCAATGTCTTTGGAAGGCTCCCCCCCACCCTTTATAAAAATCCAAATAGAATTGTTGTTAAAAATTCTAATACACTTCAGGTGCTTTTATTTATATTTCAATTTATGTGAGCTATTAAATACTAATTAAGATGATTTAAAAACAGGAAAAAACATTTTTATTATTCGATCCTTAAACTTATTTTGTATTTTTTTATTATAATTATCTGGTTTTATTAAGTCCTTTTTTTCAATATAACCTTTTATTCCTAAAATGCATAGATACCACTCAAACATTACCTTGATATACATATCCAGTAAGGTTGTCAGTGATGGATTGCCCTTAATATTATAAAGTAAATGAACAGCTTTTTAAACACTCACTGAAATGACGTGAGAAGTAAAATGTCTCGCCGTGACTAAGCACAAGTGTCGCGAAAATATGTTGAGCCGAGAACCGATTATGCTTTTAAAAATATCAAATGTAATTTTATTTAATTAACTTCTAGATAAAACACATTATTAACCTATTTATATAAAATATTAAGAATTAATATTTCTAAGGAAATGAGGTGAACTCTTATCCATTTATGTATTCATCTTACAAAATTTTATAGTCATAAAAATTGAAATTTCAATCAAATTCTTATCATACAAAATAAATAAAATTAAATTTTATAAGATTTAAATTTTTTTTACATAGTACAATACAATACAATAGTACATATTATAAGTTACAATAACCGATTTACCAACAATTTAGGAAGATATTTCGTTCCGTTGAATTTAAAACAATCACCTAACTAATGTACATCATACATATTTGCATAAATTTAAGCAGCATGTAGTCACGATGCCAAGTTATCAGGAAAACCGAAGTTGTTATAATATGTAGCTTTTTGTAAATAACTTACATTGAAATATTTGAAAGAGTTGAAATTAACATACAAGGCTTGTTTTTTTGGACATTGAAAATATAATACAAGTTGTTGTGGTTCATTTTTCAACTACCAACGTTAAAACAAGGTTTATTTATGTTATAAGATTGTTTATGTGTCTGTGGCATCGTAACTTACAATCAGATGTAATGATTTGAGTGGAGGTTTTTGAATCGAAAGCTGTTAAAATATGTTTTAGCTATGTTCAGTTCCAATAACTGCACTTTTCACGCAATAGAAAAAGAATCTTAGGCAATAAAATCCTAATTTTGTGCCATGTGTTGGGTGTTTCATTTTCTATCTTATTAAAACATTTGGGTGCAATATTTTTGCATTTCTCTACGACATTCTATTTTTTTCTATATCAATCGAATCGTGTCGTTCAAAAATGCCTATCAATATATCATAGAGGATGGAGCGCCAAGAGTGCCGTCCCGGTTCTGACCTACCTTGAATTTCCTTTTGAAATTAATTTTCGCACAGATGTTCTCCTAACGTTAAACGTGACGGCATTTTATTTTTGCTCGGCTGGAGATTTTTTATATCTGGAACTTTTAAGTAAAAAATATATAAATAATGATGTGCAAAAGAAATCAGATATGTTTTTTTACTTTAAGATGAGTCTGACCATTTTACTTAAATTACACATGGAATTTTCTTTTATTTAAGCCAAATAAGCTTTTTATAGTAAAAATAGCATTAAACAAATAGTAGAATGTGACGTTGTCCAAATTATATTACGAAAGTTACAGAAGTCATTTTCTGGAATTGTACTTAATGTAATTTGTTTCCCTTTCGTCGAGGAATGGGTCCCGAATTGCCTCGGTACTTTTTAATTAGGCGCTAATGTTGGACTGGGCTCTTTTATCCTAGCTATTTATATTTCAAGAAGAGAAGGAATACCTAAAAAGTTATTTTTAAATCATTAATTTATACCATTACTCAAATATTTTTACTCATTTATTTGCTGAATAAATGACATGTAAATATATTATTAATAAGACAAACATTATTACTTATTTATGTTTCACATATAACCATCATCTTTTTACAGCTAATATAATATATCATTTAGAGACAATATAGTTTGTTTACTGCCATATTTCCCCGCAGGTGTGTCCCAAATACGTACGTATACGTCCGAAATACAACTGTCAGACCCTTGTCAGTTTCTAATTATACATTACCGCTGCTTTCATTTGCACGGATGGGTACAAAATAAGTTACTTACATCTTGTGACTTATACTTACTTAAATATTCATTGACTACATGCCGGTGGGTTTGTCGTTAAATAATTTCAAATATTTGAGCATAAGAGGAATAAATCCTCAATAAATGTAAACAGTTAAATACGTGGTATAATTATAAAGAATTTTGATTCTCATTTTAATATTTCTAGATATATTACTTAAACAAAAGCCTTTTAAAGTGTAGAAAATCATTAAAAAGATTTTAGTCAAAGTAAATCAAAATATTGTTTTATAATTATTGAGATGAGATGACAGAAACTGTTTTAATATTTTTTGCTAATATAAATATAATTTTTCTCAATAAATACATAAAAATGATTATTAATAATATATTACATA
The DNA here is from genome assembly GCA_959347395.1 of Mechanitis mazaeus. NCBI lineage: Eukaryota > Metazoa > Arthropoda > Insecta > Lepidoptera > Nymphalidae > Mechanitis > Mechanitis mazaeus. Next base: position 18,739,632 of record OY365747.1, read on the forward strand.
AAAATTATTATTAAAAATGTTTATTAAGAATAAAATTATCTTTTTCTACATTTTATACATAAATATATATTTTGTATTATTATCTTACAGAAAAGAGCCATCTGTGCCATGTATGTTCTGGGCCACTAAGATTCTCTGCGTTTAAACAAATTTAAAAAATCATTGTCGCCAGTCAATATATATTTAAAAACTTAATAAAATACGTGATATTGTAATTTGTCCGAATATTTAGATAACAATTTATCCTGTGGAATAATAATAATAATGTGGGATACCAGGATATTTCAAGATTATTACAAATTGTAATAATCTCCATTAAGTCTGATTTTTATTAAAAAAAGGAAAACGTCATCAAGGACAACAAAATTTTCTGTCGCTGGCTTTTCTTAGAAATGAGGCTTATGTCTTTTCGAAAAGTGGTAACTTGGAAAAATTGTTTTTTATAAACTTTTTTTCAATAAACATTTTCATTTCATTTTATTAAATGAAAGCTACGTTTCAATTTGTCTGCGTCAGTTTAGTTGCAAATATATTTCTACTAAATAATATAATAACTCCTTCTTCAAAAGATCGACACCCAGTTGCTCGGTTTAATTTATATTTTATTACTATAATAATTCTCGTGCTTGAAGGCTTTCATATCTTTTATTCGTTTACCAATTATCTAATGTTATTAAATGATCAAACTTAGTTTGGAGTGTTTCTGCATGTTTTTGCTTTAATTTGCTAAAAATTTGCTAGCTACGTTTAATAAATCCAAGAACCAAGTCTGTTCTCTACTTAAAAGAGGCCATAAAATCTGGCCCTTACATTCAGGAACATACCCTACATTGAGCCTGAAACTGAATTGCTAAGAAATGACCAGCTTAGTACTATTCAGGAATATCGTCCAGAATAGAAGCTTTATTCTCCTCTAGACTCTGCAACTCCTTAAGGGCCTTTATCGGACTAATGAATAAATTTGACATTTATATGGTGGCACCAGAATCTAAACATGAATTATCCGCGAAAACAGAAGGAAATAAATTAGTTTTATAAATTAATGATTGCTTGATTCGATTGAAGTTGAAACAGGTATTAAATTATTTCCCACATGGGTAGTCCCACATCACCCCCCGGCCGTCACCCCCATGGGCCGACGGGGTACCCGTAACGGGGTTTTCCAACGGAAAAAAAAAGGTATTAAATTATTTTATGTTATACTACTATTTGGGCTTTTTTGATTTATTATTTCGTGATTCATGATTACTATTATATCAAATTAGCTAGATGTATTGTATTGTATTGAATATAGAAAAACTATTGGATTTTTTCCATCTAGCTTCGAACCCATTTGGGTCCTTATTCATGGGTTCGGAGCAAGGTGGAATCGATTCATGAACTGATAACGCCGGAAGATTATATATAGTATAAAATATATGTTGTTATGTTAGTCAGTTATCCTTTTATCTTATATCAATATAAATTAGCATTTGAGTCGGGTGACCTAAAAGTGGGGTAGGGATAAGAGGGCTACATAAAACATTAACTAAATTTATTTATTTACCAGGTCATGCCTTATTTGTTACAAAAACATTGAAGAATTTCATTTAGTACTTTATAGCGATTTTTCAACATCTAACATAAGTTTTCACATTACAATTGATTCAAATTTTATTGTAGGATTTCCTCCCGGGTTGAAATTATAAACGTGTAAATGCAGCATTCCCCGAGACAGCTAATTGAAATAAAATGCATCGTATTCGATTCAATTGTCTATTTGAAATATTAACTTATGAGTTGGTTATATGTAACCTATACACTAAATGATATGGATACCCTCAAACGAACAAATTTAGGCTCACTATTTTCTTTTATGTATATTTTTCCTTTCTTTCTCTTTAATCTAACTTCTAATCTCGATGCCAATCTTGATCCTAAATTTATTTGAATTTCCATCTCTAACCCTTAAACAGCCTTCGAATTCCTTTTGAGGTACGGAACCCAAAAAAGAGATTACTTATAAGATTACTACTTATTTTATTTATACAACAGTTTAATTTAATGATTGTTTTACTGTAAACATAAATTTTAATTTTTATCTGCAAATGATCATTTCGTAAAATATCTAAACTTTACTAAACGTACATTTTGCAATTGATACAACGCTCTTCACAAATATCCACCTGTTCCATATATTTACTATTTATGTAATAAATTGAAATGAACGAACAGAAGTCATATAAACTCTGATATATATAATAATAACAGTCAGGTATATCATAATAATAAAACTATAAATCTTCTTTTAAAGCAGATAATTTTAATGAAACTAACAGTATAATATAAATTATTACAAGGATTACAATAAAAATGTGCCTTCTACAAAAGGCATGTATTTAGAAACAAAAAGAATTGCGTGCGATGTATTACTGTGTCGAACAGTATATTAAAATCGTCTAAGTAGATTCTTTGTTATATGTCGCATATTAAAGCTTGTTTTGTAGTATTGCATAATAATTATTATGTATGTATTGTGGGCTGCATGTGTTGTGAATATCCCAAGTGCTCTATAAAGGGTTTGCCACGAAAACTTTGCATTTGTTTAGCCATGTTTAATTCAAAAGCACTTTCCTGGGAATAATTTAAGGTTAGATATTTGTACTTCTATATCCTGAGGCTGATTCAGAAATGTTACTAAACTATATATAGATTGATATTGAATGATTGAATGAATTAATCTATTTTTACCGAACCAAAGAAAAATCAAATCCGGCTTATTATTATTTTTTAATTAAAAAACTAAATATTAGACTATCTATAATATTTATGGGTTATCCTATTATATTAGTTTGTGCTTTACACATTGTAACAATTTTTTTTTGCCTTCTGACTATTATATATTACTAACATAACATCTTAGATAGGAGATGGTATCTTCGTTTTTAATGATTTACCGAGAACTCAAAGGGTGAACTCGGTGGCAATATCAAAGTTACACAGGGAAAAAAATAAATAAAATTGTTTATGATAACTATAAAGTGCCTAACTAAGGCATCTTTCGTAGTTTGATTGTGTTTTAGAACTAATGAAATCTAAACATTTAATTAATTGGCAATCGAAAATGTTCTTAACATTTATTTTAACATAACACTTTATTTAACATGAAACTTTATATTTATTACAAAAAAACTTATATTATCAAATACTTTGTTTTATCAGTGAAGATTAATGAAATTGGAATTTCTCTAAGGAATTGAAACGAAACGTCATTTTTCATAGTTCTATTATCAGAAAATGACATGATTGATGTTTTAAGTAGAGTTACTAAATGGTCATGAGAAATCTAACCTTTTTAGTAATAAACAATGGATTCTATCGTATTGTATCAATATATATTATATATTTTATGCATCAATTTACTTACAATCCGATATTACGACCACTGTTAACTATTAATCTCGAGTCAAGATTGTAAGTGACAACAAATCGATTGTAGTCTGAATATGAACGATGGCTGTATACATGTATTCAAATATATCAATAATTTTTTCATTAGATAGAAACCACTTACTATAATTCAATATTTGGATAACATTTCATCAAAGCAGTTGTATTTGATAAAGTAGCTTTATATTTATTGGTTGTCTTCGAGGACGCTAAAAGAGGAGAGACATCGTTAAGTCTATATGGAGGTCGAAACGAGGTCAGCTAGGATCGGGATATATAGCAGTTTTACTCAGAGAGATAACTTATGTTTTGAAATTTATTTCCTAATAAAAGATAAAGTAATGATTATATATAAAAACCGAGAATTTTTTTTTTTAATTATGCATTATTTTTAACAATTTAGTAAATAATAGTACCGGTATTTTTTTTTAAGCGTGTCATCATTTTATTTATTTATATAATTTATTGAAATGTGAATAATCATGTGTTCAAAAAGGCGACCTTATCTCAACTAGATATTTTTTAAACTAACCCATTAGAAATGATATTTTTTAAACTAACCTATTAGAAATACATAGGAAAAGAAAAACAAAACAAAACAAACCTAAAAATAAAAATTATAAACAAAGTTAAACTTATAATAATAGCGATTTTGAAACAAATTAGAGAGGATAAAATTTTTGATGTAGGTGTCAATATATTTGTGTCAATATGGCGAGAATCTCGGTCTTACTTTATTACTTAGTAAGATTACTATTGGAGCAGAAAACAAAACAGAGGAAGAACATGAAACATGAGATAATAAATTAAAGTTGATGCTTTAATTATTGTCTGTAGATGATTCCATAGGATTATAAAGTAAGAATATCCTAAAGAATAATACAATCTATAAGATACCTGACAATAAAATAAAATACAATTTATGAAAATAAAATTAAAATACAGGAACGCTAAATTAAAGTATAAAAATATTAAAACCAAACAATAAAAATATAAATTGTAGATTTAAATTTAAATTTTCAGTAAATATATTTCTTTTTTTTATAAATTGTATTTTATTTTATGAGTATTATGAACCTAAAATGGAAAAACTTTAAATTTACAATTATTTCATTATTATTTCGGAAAATTACTTAAGCCAATGGGTCTTCATAGTTGTATATGTTTAAAAATTTAACTATTTTTGGAACCACTAGCTAATAATATTAGATAAATGCTTCAGAGAAGCATAATACAGGGCTATTATTTCAACATATGGGAATATACGTAATACCAAAGTTTAAACAGTTCATGTCACTCGCATGTGCTTGAAAACATTTGGAATGCAGAGCATATTTCGTTATATCTCAGATATCCGGCACGGCTTTATTGTTTACAGAGGGCTCAATGGCTCGTGAGAAATGCAGTTCGCTGAAATATCTTCAGGATATAAACGTTTCGAAAAGCTGTATTATTTAATATGTTCCTTTTCAATCTTATAATCTGCAATTGTTTTTTTTAATGTTTGTAAAATATATATATTTTTTTCAGATATAATAAAAAAAAGTGAAATGAACTTCATTACTTCATTATTGACTATCTAGTCTCATGTAACTCAGTGAAATCAAGTTAAGTGAATCAGTATATATTTTTTTATCAACATGTAAATAAACAGGCTTTTATTAATATGAATTGAAATTGTAGCGACAGTTTTAATTAGAAAACAAAAGTGGAAAACATCTGCTAGTGTTAAAAAATTTTGATAACATTTTCTTTTTGTTAAAAACATTTAAAACAATAGATAAAAGGTCAAATATAAACTATGAAAAGTCGTTACACAAAATACCGACTTTTATATTCAATTTAAAATACAAAAATGAGGAAACATAAATTAAATAATAAAGATAACATTACCTTGACGTCGATATTTTCTATTCAGTGAGTTTGTCAGTGATGGATTGCCCCTTATATTAGAAAGTAAATGAACTGCTTTTTAAATACTTCCCGAATGGACGTGAGAAGTGTCCCCCCGTGACTGAGCACAAATGTCAGGGAAATATGCTTCGCTGATGTTTGATTATGCTTTTAAAAAAGTGTTATAATTTTAAAATGTATAAGATGATTATAATTCCCACAGCTTTTGCTCTGGAATAGTTATTTTAAAATATATTTCTATGGCATGTTTCAAATTATAATTTTTTCTTCTAGGAAAGCACACTTAGACTTGTATCAACAATTTTATATGTAATGCATAATAATCCACTCTTCTATGTGAGTATTGATCGCACACGATAGATAGATGAATATTTTGAACATCAGAACATCGCCGATGCATATTTTAAGTCTGTGTTCGAGGTTGTGAAGATTCTCATCAACCAGGTCAAGGTCGCCAATCAGCCTCTTTATTTGCCTTTCACTTGACTCAATGGCTTTTCTTTACTTAATCTGCACTTAATCTCTACTGGACCGATTGGATGATTCAAAAACGTCAACGTTCATCGACAAATATTTGAAGGGATCTCAGAAGGTCCACTATCGAGGTATTTGACAGGTCAAATGCTTTAGAGAACTTATAGGGCGACGTATAGAGAAACAGCGACCGCTTCTCTGTAGCTATCGATGGTCTTGCCTAAAATGTGTGTAGCATAGACATTATTAGTATGAAAAGTACAACGAAAGTAAAACTTTTATGCCACTCTAAAAATAAATCCTTTAGCGTCACTATTGTTTAGATTTTAGAACAATAGTTTCTCTCAGGTGTAATCAAAATGCGTAGGTATTCATCATGAATTCAACTGTCAGACCCGTGTCAGTTTCTAATTATACATTAGTATTACTTTCATTCCCTCGTACTAATATTAAGTCACAAATAAAATATTTACTATAAATTCATGTTCCCATATCTTAATTCTCATATCTCATGTCATTTCATTATATTTATAAACGTAGTAATAAAATGATTTATCTTTGATATTATGTGTTAGGTATCCTAATGTTTGTTTTATGCTTACAGGATAACAAATACGGGAAACTATTGGTATGTATGAAGGTCATACTTCACAAGAAAGTATTGAATATTTTTACATAAGCCACATAATACTTAAGCCCTATGTTTCACTTTTCTTATTAATTCAATACCAATGCTTTAATTGCAGAAAAAAATATGACTGCTATTATTAATTATTTATTGTTTGATTTGTTGTTTCATAGTATTTTACTGAATTTTAAAAATTTTAATTTCTAAAAATTTAAATCAAATATCAATGAGGATGTAGATTGACAGTTATTTTGTATTATAGAATAGAAGAGAAAACAGTGGTTAGCAGTTTAAAAGTGAACTAAGTCATCAGTCACCAGCGCGGTCAGTCTCCAGCATGAAACCAACATATAATCGGGTAGTTATGTGGTGGTAAATTAAAGGACTTTTAATTTGCGTAAATTAGCATCGCGCATCCATTCTAACCAAACCAAAGTCAATTACATAATAAGGTGCCGAAATAAAGTTGCTGAATAGTATGTTAAGTACTAAGGATACTTCAAAACGTAAAGATATTACAAAAAAAAAAACAGTTCAAAAATCGGGGGACTACAAACACTTTATTAACCAGGAAGTTACAAAATTTATTTCTTCTTTCTAAAATCTTTTTCTAACCGCGACTTCGTATACATATACATATGTAAATATATATATACATATAAATATATATACGAAGTTGAATTTCGCTATCATACACTATGTTTTGTAACTTCACTATATATCACACCTTAAGTAGTAAACTTTGGATCATGAAATTATTTTATATTTATTTTCCTTTTATGAGAATTTGTAAAGACCCTTGAAAGCTATATTCAAACCTTATTTTATAAAATTTATTTTATTTTTAACATAAATATTCTTTGATTTGATTTAGTTAATATAACATTCAGAAACATTCAGTTGCAAAATACGAGATATAACTGATTGACAACTCACAAAACTTGCAGATTTTGAAATTGATTAAGAAACGTAGCTATCGTGAATTTACAACATAGTATAGTCCTAAGAATATCGACACAAATTTACCTCTCTCATGGGAGTTTCTGTGTAGCAGCCTATCACATGAGACACGCTAAGAGAACCGCAATGTACAAGGCCGCATAATAAATATTTGATTCAAATACTTTCATTCACGTCTATAGTGTAGTTAATATTCTAGTGTATTAAATATTTTACACATTGATTGTATTGTATGAGTACTTAACTTCAAAACTTGAATCTGAAGCAATGCTAAATGTTTAGTAAGAGCGTGAACCAGATCTCAATTTTGACTCGCTGCGCTCGCTAAATCTCATATTGAACGAAGCGAGGTGCAAACAGCACCGAAATTGCATGTACAAGACGTTGACGCAATCTGTCCTCAATTTTTTTTCAATATGAAAAAAATTCATAAAAAAAAATTAGTAATATGTTACTAATTTTTTTTATGAATTTTTTAAAAACTACCTAGAAATTGATCAGACCAGTGTGCAAAATTTTGAAAGTTATCAGTGTGCAAAATTTTGAAATTATTTTCTAACAAAGACATTTTTACAACTTTCTTTTTACGACTTCCATACGCTTGACACTAGATTTTAAGGTTTAGTGGAACAAAAGAGAATTTTAAAATTTAAAACACACAAGAAGTAAAACTTGAGGCATTAGGGTTTCAGTTTGTAAAACAGGTGAAAACTTATACTTTACCCTAACGATTAAAAAAATACTTGTAAGAAAGATTTCTTAAAGTATACAAATTCATTAAATAATGGTAGTCTAATATCAGAATTGAATTGCTAAATTTATAATTTATATTAACATGTAGACTTATTACAATATTCAATGAAAATCCCTATTTTTGACCAATTTCTATGATATTTATTATTTATTATTATTATTATTATTATATTTAATTATATATGTACTAGAAATTTTATTTTATTAAGTGTGAATTGATACACTTTATACAATAATTATTTTGTACATTATTATTAAAAAAGAGGATGATTTAAAGACAAAAACATATTTTCCTTATAAATCTCTCAATATTTTGTTTTGCTTTTGCTATTATCCTATATATTAGCAAATTTTTACCTAAGTACTGTATCAGTACTATTACAGAATCACGTATGACATAACTCTGAATCCAACTAATGATCACTTTAACAAATTGATGTAGGTGTTACCGACGCGCACTTAGGCTTAGGGATAGAGCGTGACACATTGATAGATGAATGACATTATTCGTGTGAACACACGGACATAATCTCTGATTTAATTATATTTTATAAATATATGTACCAAAAAAGATAATTGTTAATTTAAATTTAAAAGTGGTTACGAGCACTGAATTATTTATAAAAATTGTTAAGTATATTTAGGTTTACTCAAGATCAATTTAAGACTAAAAAACTATAAATATATATTTTATGTAAACAATTTTAATGGTTTTTATTATGTTGCAATTGCCAAGCGATATCAAAAATCACAAACATTTTTCCTTATTAAATGCTTTTGGGTCTCATAAAATAATGACTCCGGCAAAAAGTTTGATCCCATATGATACAGCAAAAATAAATATTAAAATTTAAAAATCACAATGTTTTAAATCCATTACTTTTAATAAACAACAATGTTTAACGAAAATCGTCAATATTTATTTACTGTGCATATATATCATATTATTAGCCAAATATTTCATATCCCAAATCTATCTCCATACATACATACATATTATATGTATTCAACAGATATTATTTACAAAAACTACCAAAGCATAATATTTATTCCCTTTTGGAATCTTATCTGGGGTTTTAATATTTGATTTTAAATCGATAAATGATTAAAATATTTTTGAGAAATTAAAGTATTGAAAATACAACAAATATTACTAGGTTATCGTTTTATTGAGCTGAGCGAAGCGAAGCTCTTTACTACCCAAATTTTCAACTCTTTGTTACCCTACTCCTCCTTCAATTTACAAGCTACACGCATGAAATTTTGCACACATGCGCATAATGAGCAAAACCCGGTCTGGAATGAAAATCAGCCGAATCATAATTGTTGTTTTTGAGATAATTGATAAAATGTATCCAGTAAACATATAGAACGGTTTGTTTCGCGCGCGCTGCGTCGCGAGGCTAACCCCGCTTGCGTGGACCTAGTATCTTTATCATCGATTTTTTTATCTTTGGTTTTTGTTAATCGAGTCACAAATGAGATATTCTTATTTAATATGGTGACAAAATTAATAAACTTCTGAGAAACTTTTGAATAAAAGTTTTTAGCTGATGAAAAAATAAAAATGTAAACAATTATAAAATCATAGTCATTTTTAAATTAATATACTGTACTCTATTATTTCTTTTATTTTTCGTTTTTAAAGTGGCATATTAACTACTGCGAATTTTTTTTTCAAATTATGTGAATTTATTAATTTGATATTATTTGTTTTTGTTTTTGAAACCGATCAGAATATTTGAATGAATTTTATATTGTAGAAACAGTTTTTAATGCATGAATTTGTTTCTAAGAAGTATTTAATTATTCCTCTATCTCTTTTCTATTAAAAATAAAGTATAATTTGAAAGAGAATTTAAACTTAAAATAATGAAAACATAGTTTAAAAGCATATTTTCAAATCTTGGTTAAGAATAAGAAAAATTAATTTGAGAGATATTTCCTTTTAAATTACAACGCAAAAATAGTTTTTAAAAGCTTAGATTATGTTTTTGTATGGTTTTTTAGAAATATTAAAAAAAAAAATTTAATAAACCTGTTTCATTTTAAAACACTTTTCTAACTTACATATGTAACATTTTTTTTTACAAAATTAATATCTTAATATCATTAAATTTAAATTTATTGTATATATGTAGCGTGGTTTAAAATTTTGTAAAAAAAATCCGTAACTAATTGTAATATAAAAACTCATGTTTATATTTAACGTCCAAAAGAGTATAAATACAAATGTTTACAAGGTACTTCTCGATATTATCATTGACTAAAATAATACAAAATAATTAAATTATTATACCATAGGCATAACATCAATTAATAGTTTAATGTCCTTGAGTGCCACAGCCTAATTAAGACTAGTAAACTAAATGTATGGCTTCTTAAAAAATGTAATATAATTATAGCGCTACCCTTAATCCTAACAAACTTTACTTGTAATTGCCAAATATTTGAATGCCAGATTTTCCTTTGTAAAAACACGCTCGTGATAAAATAAATCTTTTATATCTACTCTATGTTATAAAAATTATTCAATTGATGCATATGAGTTAAGATACAAGTACCTCAAAGTATATCAAGTTTACTAAAATTTATTTGTCACTTTTAGATTTTTTTTTATTTTGATGGCTGATGGTTGATGCTGTTAATAAAACATTGTTATACTTACTATAGGTATGTTTATTTTTGTAGTTCAAAAGTCATGAAATTCCAAACGAATTGATAACTATATTTTAAGTGTTAACATTTGTCTCGTATTTCGATTCGATTGGTACAATTTAATAGCAATATATTTATAGTTCTTGCATTTTGTTTCAGTTTAAAACATCAATTCAATCCGTATATCCAGCAATCGGTCATGAATTCAACAATTTATAACTGCTGCAAAGCGTATATTTTATTTTAATTACAAAAATATTAACTAAAGACTTAATTGTCCTGTGAATTTTGGTACAATATTTATTTTATTTTGTAATTGGAAATAGTTTTATTTTGAATAAAGTTCGTCAGTCCATTTCTAGTAGTAGGGTTAACGCTGTGACGTTGCCTGATTTGTAATGACAGCAAGTGGAGAAGGATGTCTTTGTAAGTATGAATAGATATGGATCACGTCTTCCGCAGGTGCGGACCTCACCACTTGTTCTCTTTGGCGTAGTCGGTGACTGTATGTTAAGAGGAGAGATTGTGGTTAAGTATGTTAACGAAGTTAAATAATTTCGATATCGTTGTTGTGACACACTGACAATGTGGGTTCCGTTCCAACAAGTCTAAATGATAACAGCCTTGTCGCTCCGCGAGCGCCTTCTCCAATATTTTTATTTATAGAAATATTTAACATAAATATATTTTTTTAATATTTTATACAATTTTGTCAAATAAAATTAATAGAACAGGTATAAACAAAGAAGGTGGATAATATATAAATAGTTATTTCAGAACATTACAATATCAAAGTCTGTAAAAGTTAGTATGAAATATATATCAATATATATAATCTGTGTGCGATAATTTAAAGCTTTAAGTTCATATTTTTATGACAATAAAATTAAAAAAAATAAAAAAAATAATATTTTCCAAGGGACAGTTTAGCAAGAATTTCATTTGCATAAGTTTTATACGCGTTGTAGTAACAAGTAGATGTCTATCATTAATCATCAATTTCATTCATGTGCTTTTAATTATTTATAGTCATTTATTTTCTTCCAAATTAAATTATAAATTATAGTACTCGTGTAAATCTTAGAAATCATTATATATTAATTTTTAATAAGATTTAGATTTCATATAAAAATTACAAGTGTTATCAAATTAAACAAATAAATCTCATGCACTACTTGTTTATTTTAAGATTTTTTTATTTTATTGTTGCATAAATAAATATATATAAATATTAATTTTTACATATTTTAAAATAAATTCAGTATAGTTGCCTCTTTATCTGCAATACTTACATAGAATACCTCAAGCGACGGTATTCATTTATAAAAATCCTGATGTATACATCAATGTAAGCCCTTGTATTAATCTTTTAATGAGCGAGAGAACATTGTAAACTTAAATAAGCTTCTACTAGTAATTACTAATGGACGTTCTCGTCACAAAAACTTGAACAAACATTAGATAAAAATAGGTGGACATATAAAGCTGTGAATAACAATAAAATATAATATTACAATAGTATTTTTTTTCTGTCTTGTGATGTTACTTTTAAATGATGACACGAGATGTCATGTATGTGATAATGAAGTAAATATAAAGATATAACTTTTTGACACTAGGTGGCCGCAAGCAACGTCACAAGTTTATATAAAATAAAGTTTCATATACCAAAATATAAAATTCAAAAATATAAAATAATATTAGTAAACATATATGTTCATATAAATATTATTAAAACTACTGCTTTTACTATAAAAACCTACAGGTACATCGTTAGACATAAGTGGGTGGACAAGTCGTTCAGTGGAACATTAATAGAACAAAGGAATACCTAACACAAATGTTTACAGTCCTTTGTCACAAACTATCTCTGCATTGTGCTCACATACTCGACCGAGAAACGATACACAGTATTTGTTATTCACAAGTATCTGAGCCACAGGAGTAGTATTTTAAAGGAAATGTCTGATATAGTCTATAGACCAGAAGGTATAAATATACATTATTTATAACAGAGATTGCATTGCGTTTAAGAAAATAATTACTTAACTTTGAGCACTGAACTCCTTTTTAGTAGGTGCTATTTTCCTCTTGTTATTATTAAAGAATTCCAGTATGTTTGACAAAAATGGACATATTGTCAGCTTTAAAAGATTGTTTTTTCACTAGAAAAGGTAAGCGTTTGACTACAGTCCGCTTGACGTTAATCCTGGGATGTAGTCTAAGTTGTGGAACTCTTACCCAGTTAGTACTTATTTAGATAGTTATTTTCAGTTCCTATTATGTTACAAAAAAATTCAAAAGATGTCATAAAGAATATAATTCGCTTAGTTAAACTATTCTAACTTTAGGAAATATAAGTTTTATACATTTATGAATTTTTCCTCCCATAACTTTCTAAAGCGCACATCCATCAGTAAGTGACGTAATTCATTTATCAACATCGAAAGGGTTGATGCCATTTTATAAAACCTTTTAAAAGTTTCTTTATAAATATTTTCTCCATTTCATTGAGAAAAACTTTATAGGTAATAAATTATAGTATATAATAATAAAATGTTTATATTGTCTTTCTGTGAATGTGTAAATGGCGTTTAGGGCGTTATGAGTCATTTTTAAATAAAAAAAATCTGACCACTGCCATTTTTTGTCCTTGTTCTAAATTTTTTTATTCCACACGTGGCACGCCAATTAATAAGTGAATTAGAAATTTATTTTTCGTTTGATATATTTAATAGATTAAATATTCAATCATTTCTTTGTTTAGTTTTGTAAATACATAATACACACACACTTGTAATACACTTACAAAAGTTTATACATGTTAAACCTTTTAAAAACTTTACATACATTAAGCATAACATTATTTGATTTTTTCATTTGATTAATATTTATTCATTCTTAATTACTAATACCTACATTAAGGATCTGAGTAATATTTTTATTATATTTTTATTTGAAATTTATTTTTAATATAATTACAATTTTAAATTAAAGACAAAGAACAATTAGTAGAATTAATATCAATAATCTTCTTGGAATGTCTAAGACATTAATGACGTATATATAGGTCAGATGTAAAGAAAAGCCAAAACATATACACGAGGACAATATTAATTGATTAGTTGTTATTGACGTATCTGATGGACAAACGTTTGTATATTAAATAGAATAGTATTTAATTAAATTATAGAGGTATATTAATAGAATTCTATGAAACTAATGATCACCGATCAATTAAAAAGGGCGTTACTGAAGTGGATGAAAAACGGACAACTGATTTAAATTATTTTTCGTACAAATTTGTGGTTTTGTCTGAAATAATTTAGTCCTTAATTTTGTTATTTATTTTGCTACTTATCTGTTAATACAAACTCCGCACCGCACCGCAGCAACAATTCTGTTAAATGTATTTTTAATATTTGCTGAAAACAGTGCAAGATATCATTTTACTTTTTCAGGAGCAAAATATGGAATACGTAACTACAGAACTAGTTTTAGTAACAACCACTGTCAATTTGTCAGGATAATTGTCAGTCATTGTCATAAATACAGGTTAGATTAGATTTTTTCAAATCCACGTTCGTTTTTTCGATATCATATTTCGCTCCTAAAAAGATAAATATGTATCTTGCTCTGTTTTTGGAAAATCCTAAATACTACGATTTATGCTATTTTCAATTGGGCCATCCAATTGAAAATAGCACAAATATAATCACAATAAAATATGGAAAGCAAAAAACCATTCACAAAAGAATATTGTAAAATAAAGTGAATAATTGAGAAAAAGATTTTCTGATGATTAGCTGTTACTAGCAACATTTTATGAAATACACAGTTACATTATAAGTAATTAAACCAACTTAAAAGCAGCTTTTCTGATGGAATATTGAAATGTTACCAGTATATATTAAGATATACAATTAAACCAAACGAAGAAAACTACTACATTTGAAATATATGACAAACATATAGTTATATCGATAAAACGATCTATTTTACTAATAACACTACCTTCTAAACTACAACTTCATAGGTCGTATTTTGCTTTCGTTGTGCTTTCAATTTCACGAAAGTGTTAGCTTGCAAGTCGCAGAATCCGTTCAATATTGCGATTGTATCGTATTGAAAAGAGTTTTTCACATATTTAAGAATCACAATCGTTAAAAATATGTCAAAAGATTGTATATTATTTTAGAATTAAATGTATATTATTGATTAAGGTATGATTTATTTTATTTTATTTTATTTTTTATAAGGCATAACTACAGGATTAAAATTAAAATTTAAGATTACATAATTATGAATATAGATACATGTTAAATTTCAACCCCGATGACAGCTACGCAGAGCATGCAATAATTATATAAAAATAATGTGCCAGAGGTTTAATACCGACTTAAGTGACAGAAAGTGCACACTTAGACATTAAAAACATTAATAATCTAATATATCTGTGATATATGTTTTGCAAATTAAATTGGATGGGAAACCCATCTCATAAACTTTATGATTACATTATAAAATATCTTTCTAAATAAAATGTTTTTTATTATTTGATCATAGGATAATATGATATAAATTATTTTCAAACATTTTATTAAAAACATTTTTTTTTTTAATTGTGATTTCTTTTTACTGACATTAAAACGTGTCGATTGGTACCACCCAAATCACGCTATTAGTTTTTTAGAAATCTTAACGAGCTGTTTTCAGATAAAATAAAATAAAAAACAAACATTTTAACCATCGCTGGATACTAATAAGCTTTAAGTTACGTTATCATTTGGTACCACGATCACCTCGATCGCATAATAGGTTTTTTTAGAAACCGCAAATACATAGTTTTCACTTTTTTTTTGAACATTTTAAGATTTTACTAAAAACCTAATCAGCTATTAATTACGCTTTAACGCATCAATTTGTATTAGGAAGAATTAAGTTGCATAATCAGTTCGTCAATATATAAAGTCAAAAAAAACGTTAACATTCGTATGTATGTGAACTTTTTTACATACAACACACATACATATGCATAAAAACACAAATATCCATTCACACATACAGGTTTTTAAATAGTGTCAAGAATTAATCAGGACACCTTAAAACGTAAAGATATTACAAAACATCTGACACGCGGCAATCGAGCTTGCCGCTATGAAAAACTCCTAATCGGCAAATTATAACTCGCAAATTAATTAACAAACAAAAGAAAAAAAAATTAAAATAATTAAATTAATTAATTAATTTTTAAATTTTAAAAAATTTAAAATTCGAAAATTTTTTTCCATTTTTCGGTAACTTCGGCGGCCGATCTGACCACCCTCCCGTTGGACAATCAACATAATTTTGAAAAATGAATCTTACATTTAGATGCTGATTCCAAATATATCTAAGTTTTTCAAAATTCGAAAAATTAAATTCGACAGACACACAGACAGACAGATCGGAAGGAAAAACTGAGTTTTTCGAAAAAAAACGATTTGAAAATCGAGGTCGTTACGATAAAGAAAGTAAATAAGATGAAAATTTATTTTTATGCTTTTTAAATAAACCTTAAACAGTTTTCAATTTTTTACACTTTAGAATAGTCGCTTTAGATTATTCATCGTCCAAAACGATTTAACATCATTGATTTTAATATACTCTTTTAAAAATATTAGAATAGAATCTGCGTATATTAAAATGCGTCTGCGTATATAAAAAGATTTTATTCGAAGCACACATGTTCAATCAAACGCAATTGAATTCTTATTGAATTAGTTAAGACCATGTGCAAGTTCTTCTCGATATTTTACAATACATCTTGTGTTAAGCGAATATGACATTTATCGTTCCTTATAAAAACTCTGATTTGTTTTTTATGTTAAGACTTTCGTGATCCAATTATACTGTTAAAATTATGTAAGTACAACCGGATAGTTAGATGAAAATTTACTTTTATGCTTTTTAAATAAACCTTTAACAGTTTTCAATTTTCTACACTTTAGATTAGTCGTTTTAGATTATTCATCGTTCAAAACGATTTAACATCATTGATTTTAATATATTAGAATAGAATCTGCGTATATTAAAATGCGTCTGCGTATGTAAAAAGATTTTGTTCGAAGCACACATGTTCAATCGAACGCAATTGAATCCTTATTGAATTAGTTAAGACCATGTGCAAGATCTTCTCGATATTTTACAATACATCTTGTGTTAAGCGAATATGACATTTATCGTTCCTTATAAAAACTCTGATTTGTTTTTTATGTTAAGACTTTCGTGATCCAATTATACTGTTAAAATTATGTAAGTACAACCGGATAGTTAGATGAAAATTTACTTTTATGCTTTTTAAATAAACCTTTAACAGTTTCCAATTTTCTACACTTTAGATTAGTCGTTTTAGATTATTCATCGTTCAAAACGATTTAACATCATTGATTTTAATATATTAGAATAGAATCTGCGTATATTAAAATGCGTCTGCGTATGTAAAAAGATTTTGTTCGAAGCACACATGTTCAATCGAACGCAATTGAATCCTTATTGAATTAGTTAAGACCATGTGCAAGTTCTTCTCGATATTTTACAATACATCTTGTGTTAAGCGAATATGACATTTATCGTTCCTTATAAAAACTCTGATTTGTTTTTTATGTTAAGACTTTCGTGATCCAATTATACTGTTAAAATTATGTAAGTACAACCGGATAGTTAGATGAAAATTTACTTTTATGCTTTTTAAATAAACCTTTAACAGTTTCCAATTTTCTACACTTTAGATTAGTCGTTTTAGATTATTCATCGTTCAAAACGATTTAACATCATTGATTTTAATATATTAGAATAGAATCTGCGTATATTAAAATGCGTCTGCGTATGTAAAAAGATTTTGTTCGAAGCACACATGTTCAATCGAACGCAATTGAATCCTTATTGAATTAGTTAAGACCATGTGCAAGTTCTTCTCGATATTTTACAATACATCTTGTGTTAAGCGAATATGACATTTATCGTTCCTTATAAAAACTCTGATTTGTTTTTTATGTTAAGACTTTCGTGATACAATTATACTGCTAAAATTACGTGAGTACAACCGGATAGTTATAAATAAATGTTCATGTTTATTTTTATGTCTCGTCCATTCTTTTCTTACATTCGCGAAAATATTCATTCTGAGTGCGCTTGTGCCCTTGTTCGTTTCTTTGTAGTTTTTGTTTTCTTAATAAAAATTAATACCAATATTTATACAAATATTTATAAAAATTAATACCAATATTTATACAGTCTTCATAAGGGATCTAGTTAAAGTTTTAAGCTAGGCATATCAATACATCTTCTTCAGAGATTTGAATACTCGTATTTTTTCTGATACCATCTGATATCATAGGGCCCAATCGTCTTTCCACTATTCTTACTTCATGTCCTCTCTTACTACGCCCAATAAATAAAAGGGACATTTGCTTTTTCTCTGTTCTAATCAAATACAAAAATTTCTCTCTTGTTACATATCGACATACCAAAAAATATTTTTGTTACTTTTCTGTCTTATTTTTACATTACAGCATAGAACTTTTAGTCAATATAGTTTTCATTTTAACTTTTAGCCTTGTCAATATGTATTTTTTCTAGTTTAGCATACCTCTGTGAATATCTTACCATGTAAATTATTCAATGAAGTCTTTGCTTACTTATACCTACTTGCTATAAATAAATAATCTCAATGCAACTAACTTGATTCCTGATAGCGTCGGCGATATATTTTGAGTGCGAAAGGACTAACATTATAACTTAAAGCAAAACAGAACTACTTTCAAAGTCTAGTAATCTATTTTAGTGTGACGAGTAAAATATATACAAGGTGAGAAATAGAAAAGAGATAGACTTAAGTTTCCTTTAACAAGCTTATTTCAGTCAATTTTATAAAAAAAAATCATAAAACGATCTTTTTTATTTTTCTGAAAATCGTACAGTGACTAAGTATAGTTTTAATATAATTACTTGTAATTATAAGTATAGTTTTAATATAATGACATGTTAAGTAATTAAAAGTTAAAGAAAAACAACTATTCACTCAAGTTAAAGAAAGTAAAATAAATATTTGTTGTATCTGTTTAATATTCATAAGAGACTTAAATAGTATAATTTGTAAAAGAGCCCAGAAATATTCACGAAACTGTCTTGAAGCCCTAGTAATTTCGAATGTAAATAATTGATAAAGATAAAAGATAATATTTGTTTAATTCCTTCAATAATAGGAATTCATTTTAATATGACCCAAAACAGTTGGTTAATTATTTTATTTACCATTTCTTTAACTATTATTTAATTAATAAAACTTGATAAAACAAGACTGCATAAATAAACAAACATTGAAATTTTGCGCATAAAGCTGGATTTAATATACTTCAAATCAATTATGTATTAATATATGTTTAATATCATATTAATACTTTTTTGGGATTTCAAAATCAGCAGGTTAATCTTTGCCTGCATTTTTATTTTACATGTTTGAATTTTTCTGCGAACATGACACGAAGCTGCGGCTGCATATTGTTCAGTTAAAGCCGTGAATTTTTGCGCAACGTTGCATTCGAATTGAACTCTACCTGTCGCAACAAAGAGTTATATGGACGTGACAATAGAATTGGCTTTAGATAACTCTTTTGAAATTATAGGTGTCCGAAATATTTGAAAATAGTGTGTGAACATATATTTATTAAACGATTATCATACAATTCTTCTATATAAATGTTGTTCTTAATTAAACTTCGTATTTAATTTGGTTTCTAAAAGATTTAGAATCACAATTGTAATTCACATGTAAATGCCAAATTATATTAACAGTGCTTTTTGAATGATAAAGCGATATTTATTTGCTTACAATTTAACATTATTTTATATTAAGCAGATAATGTAAATAAAATATAACTTTTTAATTAACATAGGTGTTGTATTAAAAATATGCATAGATAAGAAAACACAATTATTAATTTCCTGATTGAAGAAATTTTAGTAGTCACCTCGATTTTCGAACAAGTAAAACAGAATATATAATTTGAAAGAAAATTATGTTGTATATTGTCCAATATTTTTTATTTTTAATGTTAATCATAAAAATGTCATTGTCATTCCTGAAATAATATGAACAGTAAACCGTATTTAAAATTCGAGCTGTACATTATCTTGATAATTTTTTTGTATATTTTGTTTTAAATATTATATTTGTTCTAAGTGGTTTAAGAATTTTATTACTCCACTTCGTACTGGAATATTTAGCAACGACGAGGTGTAGATATCATTATTTTGCTCATATTAAAAAAAAAAACACCTGACTCAACTGACACTGTGTGCGTGTGCTATGAAATAATCCACTGAGGGAGGATAACATGATACCGTGGCAAAAGATTAGCTGTAATTATATTTCTTTGTCCATTTCAAGCCGCGGATGCGACAACAGGAAGTCATGGAGGTCGTGGAAGCTGCGGAAACGGATATGGAAGTATTAATTTTTAAAGAATATTTTTGAAAATAAAATAAAAATTATTCTTTTCACATTAATTTATAATAATAATAAAATAAATAACATTTTTGTTTTATTCACTCATTTTTTTCTCAGTAATACTTGTTTATGTATTCAGTCACTTCTATTTTTATTAAAACTAATTAAGCAATTTATTTCGTTATAGTATGGTATCCGTCTATAAGTAAAGTCACCAAAACAAGTAATTGTTTATATTCTAAGTTCAGTTGTCAGGAAATTATCGTATTGGGACCCATAACAGCCTGTTATCTTATAACCTAGATGTAGATTGATGAAATGCGTGAGTACAGCTGGTTAATTGTTTTTAATAGTAATCATGGATCACGAATGTTTAATACAATATTGAAATTGTTTAACTTGAGCAAAGTTTAAATTTAAATTTTATATACATTTATATGATAATTTATATGATATACATTTACATATGATATACATATACATTTATATGATAAGAATGTTTATTAATAAAAACTTTTAATGATAATACAATATATATTTTTACAAGTCATGAATATATTCATAAGAATTTTGTGTATGTACATTAGAAGTATCGTTATTCAATTTTACAAAAGTGACAATTGGCATATGGTAGTTATAATAACCAACGAAATTTTTACATTGTGTGTCATCTTAAAATCTTGCAAAGACTGCATAAAGTAGTTTGTCTATCCGAAATATGGCTAACGCTAAACGCTGATGACGATATATTTTTTCCGAACGACTTTAAGCTTTTTCATCCCTGTCACATAGAAAAAAAAAACACTTATGCTGTAAAAACAAAATATCTTATACCACAATCAAAAATTACTATTTTAATACATTGAAAGGAAAGCAGGCCAGATGAAACAGGTGTCCTTAACATGAAAATAACCGTCCTTTATATTTAACTAAAATAACACGAGGCAAATCTTATGCCGTCAATGTTTTCTTAGAGAATAGAATATGAAAACAAGGTTGTTTTGAGATGCCCATCACGTGAAGACGAACGACAAAGGAATAGTTAACGAAATATTTACCTTGCGCGCCTACTACGGTGTCGTATTGGAGACAACTTAATCTAACTTCAAACGTCTTACCTTGAATGTTGATATTTACTGGATATTTACGTGAGGTAAGAAAAAGTTCTAAAGAAAAACGAACTATGTATTATTGTTACTGCAAGAGAGTCCTAAAAACGTGTAAAAATAAAACTTTCCCGTAAAAAAAAAGTATTATGAAGACTATACTTATTTTCATTCTAGTCTTTGCCTAAAACGACACCTGTCGTACAAGGAATCAATTTAGAAAATATTCGATTGACTTCTATATGTCAAAATAATACCTTTCAAAATATTAAATAACTAAGCATAACAGGCCGTCCAGCATTCCAACGTCAGACCTTTCTACTCTCAGTGAGAATATTAGCCAACAAATTGTTAGATATTAGAAACGAAATAACTAACCAAGTACAACATCGTACAAAAATTAGTGCATTAAAAAGCTAGTGACAGAAAACTATTAAAAAGCTTGTGTTGTGTATTAACATAATGAACTATCCACATCTCAACGTGTTATGAATATGTTAAGGCGTGGATAGTTAAGATGCAAAATCAATAACTCTCAGAATAGCAGTGTCATGTCGTATTTTAGTAGCTAAGATGAAGCTTGACGGCTAAGCACAGTGCTTTGTGATTTTCCTATATGACCTGTCTACGTAATCATGACATTATCACCTCTTTTAGATCTCGTATATATAAGTATTAAAAGTTTATAATTTTTTAGAATTAAAATTTTAAAAAAAGCTTATTTTACTGTAATTCAATTGCAGCCTGTTTCAAACAACTGTTTTCTTTACAAAAAAATGGCTCCTTATTAGCCAACAAATTGAACTAAAATTAATAACTTTGTAGGTTTAATTACATTGAAGTCTAAGATACCAAAAATATTTTATATCAGTATATCTGCTTGGTGTTTGGATGAACATATTTACAGTCGCAATCGTGTTGTTTCGTTAATAAACATAACCATTCATCTTCTTTCCGACAGCTTTGCAATTTGTTGCGAGTTCAACATTGCAAAAAAAATAAAATTGTCTGCAGTATTTCTCTGCATCATATATGGTAAATCATTCGAACGAATTTTTTATATAGAATTGTATAATTAATTTAAAATAAAATAAAATAAATAATGTTTCTAAATTATAAAATAAAAATAACAATCAATAACGTAGGGAATCGAATTTATTAAATATTTATATTTTAAGTGAATAAATTAAAAACATTCTTCATCTGAATTTGTTGATTACGATTACAATATTGACAATTCATAAAAATGCAAGATATATCATCACGTGTTATGAAATAAACATATATATTTACATATGTATTTGTCAATTTGTATATATATATATACATACATACAAATATATGCATATACGTATCTTCATTTCACGTGATGATATTTCATAAATTTTAATAGATCTATCAATTTTTGTAAAGAAACTGTAACTATTATGTAATTTTAAATTGAAACTATTTCATTTGAATCTATGTTAAGGATTCAATTTTATTACATTCTGGAAGAATTGGGTGGTATTTAAGTCCACTAAAAAACTTAAAAGTGTGTTTTAATTTAAATTACCCTGTGGACAAATATATCTCTTCTCTCTTTCCCTGCCATTCATAGAAGTTAAAAAATAAATAAATATTAAATATAACTTCATAAGTGATATCGATGTAAAAAATCATTTATTTTAATTAATAACTTTTGACAAAAACAGGGTTTTCTTATGAAATAGGCCGTGCTTTTAAGATGTATAGGAATTGAAATCCTGTTAATATTATTATTTAAGTCCTCTTCATCTGAGAGTACCATCTCTTTATATTAAATATTTTTTGTTAAACTTTTAATAATATTAGATTGCGCTGCAAGAATTTTTAAATTGAATTCCAATGATTTTAGTGGTTAAACTTTATCCTTGTTAAAGCGAAATAACAATGCAATGTACAATTTGCTTAAAAAGGATTTTTCGAAAGTTGATATGAAGCTGCGGTCGCACATTGTTCAGATGGTGTACAATGCATTTCACTGTCTTTCAGTTCAGTATAAACCTTGCATTGAAACCAATTGAATTGACAAATTCGGACAAATGAATTTAAATTTGAAACGAATTTAAATAATGAATTTTTCTTTTAATACCTATTTGGAAATTTTTATAGTTTTTTTTTCGCATAAAGATTCAAATAAAGTAAAACTTCGACTATTGTTTTAAGAAAAGCTCTTAAAATAATACAAAGTGATTAAAAATATGTTGAAATAATAACAAAGAAACAGACTGTACATGTAACAAAATTGTGCAGATAGTTAGTAATTTTGTTAAAAGTTGAGAAAACAGGGTTTGTATGCTTTGTATACAAAGATATAAGAACTGAAATTTTTATTCAATACGGTGTGGTTATTGCCTAGTGCTCTAGTCAACATGTACTCATACTTTTGCCAACACTTACACAAAACGGAACGTGATCGATTTGTGTCTCTGGTTGATCCAGCTATCTTTGTGGCGGCGGACTGAACTCACTACCGCTAGATCAGCAGCAGGGGATTTCAGGTCTTTCTTCCACCGTCACAATCAGAATATTCATAATTTCAAACTATTATTATTAGAGTACTCAGGCAGAATTTTATTAGATTGACCATATATGAAGATTTTGATTTGGTCCATACGTACATATGCAATAAATTTATATAATAAAGATATATATTGTATTATTATATGGAAGTATATTATATATTTATATAATATACTTATTAATTGATTTAAATAGTTACTGCTTTTTTGGTAATGTATATGTTGTGGCCATGTTTCACTGTTTTTAAAAAGTTTCATTTTATTGTTAAAAAAAAAACATTTTATTTGGTATAACTGACTTGTACACAATTTATTCTATTAAAACAATAGTATGCTAAGCCAAGGCTTTTTCAAAGTAGCAGCATTTTCTTTTGATCTTTTTAAAAAAGAACATACATTTCTCGTTTCGTTCTTATTGGAGACAAAAACGCACGCATTTTAAGAAATGAGCTCACTAAGAAAGCTAGCTCTGAAGCCTTAGGCGCGGGTGAATGCTAACTGCTTAGTTCAGATATGTTACTGTTTTTCACTGAGGAAATGTGATCACCACCGCTCACTAACCGCTCACTAACTCAACATCCGAAGACTCACAAAAGCTTTAAAAATAATGAAGTCTGTTAAAAATTAAACCACTTTGCTTTTTAATTTTTGTTTCCGTTACGTTCTAGAAAAGAACTGATGAACGTTCTAGACAGGCCAAGGTCTTTAGGTAGTATATAGAAAGATGAAGCTTTGATACCTCTCACGCCTACTTCTAAAACTTACAAAGTAAATTTAACACCTTGTCAGTTCGCAATACCTATCCTTAGTTTATCTTAAACGTATGATCTTAGACGTTAGATTTTCAGGGAACAAAAATTCCAAAAGTATTACACGCTTTAACTATTTAAAGTACAAGCATATATACCAGACGTCTAAATGACAAAAAACTAATACCCTTACAGATTTCATGTTGTTTCTCAAACGTATCTATCACGAAAGTTCAATCCGGAGCCGCCTCTAAGATAAGAGAGACTTTTGTACTGTTTTTAAATGAGCATTCTTTAACAAACTGTGCAAAGGTTATATACCTTTATTAATAGTACCTTATTACTACACCCAGCCTTACCCGGTCTTACTCAATTAATTTAATATGACAAAATTATTAGAAATGCATTTAAATATAATTTTAATGCCGCTGGCGACCAAACATGAAGTAAGGTAAACCACGTCGTTTTATATTTATATAATAAAACTCTGGATCCACTCGCAAATATGACTACATTTTCGTTTTCGTTTCACTTTACTTACAATTCCCCATCTGGGTTAATAAAACTCACAATATATGTATATATACGCTTAGCAATAATACTTATTTCTTATTATTTCCTCTAATTTTCCAGCAAAACTGGGCCTCGTTTCTATGTTATAATCGTTCTAATACCCATTCTCCTCAAAACGCCATCACAACCACAATTCTTGACTACCCTATCTCCTCCTTTTCTAAACACATTCTACCCACATCCAATATATAAATTAAATTCTGTCTGCCCTATCTAAATTTTATAATAATTCTACATACATCAAGTGTAAAATTATATGAAACTAAATTGAACCTAACATTTCTATGTGCACTTATAGAGATGAATTAAAATAACAATTAATTTCTTTACAAAAAAGTTGAAAATCCGAAACGTTGAAAAATGTTCAAAATTTTGAAAAAGGGAAAAACGAAAAAGAGAAACCAAATAAAAAACAATACGTTCTTATGTATATTTTAACAATTTTAATTTTTAAGACTGACAGAAATGTAAATAAAATTTGTCGGTTCCTAAAAGGGTTTTTAAATTTTTAAAACGGATAACAAAAATACATTTAAAAAAACATACAATAGGAAGCGTCCAAAGCATATGAAAAAAAAATTGTTTAAGGTTTCTACACTCAAAAAGATATAGAACAGATGAAACAAAAAAAAAACAAACCTTAAGTAATTTAATTGGTTCTTGTTTCAAACGATCGTAAGAGGACAAAGTAATTATTCCGTTGAGAAGTGGATTTATTAATATTAACATAAATTTATGATGATGTTATAATAATAAATTCAAATGACTTTACTAGTAAAATGTAGTTTATATAAGTATAAAATTAAAATAATATTAAATAGTAAAGGTAGGTTTTTACTGTTTAGTTACAGAAATCCAATAATTTACAAACATAAAGATAAGATACAAAAATGATAATTTATATAATGTGATATATTACATTTACTGTGATATATTACGAAATATGCTGCTTTCGATTTAAGAATTACTAGTCTTTAACATAAGTGTGCGTAGATAACTTTTATATAAATAAATGCAACGTTGACTGGTTATCTCTTAAAAGTAAAAAAAAAAATGTTTAATTTTTGGTTCAAATAAGATATTTTTTTATACCTTACATATTTATCTACCTCCAATGGTATATTACATTAAATTTTACAACCTATTTTTATGTATCATTTTAGGAAGGTTTAGACTTGATAGAACACGCCCGACCTCAGTTTTTGGATATCGTTCAAACTCAGTCAATTTCTGCTAAATAATGAACGAAGCGCAGCAATAAATATTTTAATGTCCTTCAATAAATGTTAAAATAACAATTTATCTAATAAAATAATTTTCACGTTAAAATTTATATCCTAATTGGCCTATTTAATAATTTAAGATATAAAACTACTTCTACTAGAAGGTATAAAAACAATTTATATAACTCATAAATATAATATATCATCAAAAATTATTATAAATAAAATATTAAAAGAGCATCAAACAATCAAATGATGTAATGAATTTTATTTTATTCAAAAAATAAAATGATGTTAATGTGATGGGGTTCGCACTTATTACAGCTTATTTATTTTTTAGTGACAGCCTTTTTGTTATCTCATTTTATTTTGTGAGATAATGTTGGAAAATAATATTCTAGAATAAATAAACTATCAATGAATACTTTAAATAAGTAATTAAATGTTACGGCCATTGTGGAGTTGTAGGAGAATCACGACGGTGAATTTTAGGCTTCAAATGAACTTCGTTGTAATTTATTCTTTTCATGACGCAAAATGAAACCGTGATTATACGCCTTTTATTTATTTCAGGTACTAAACAATCTATCTTTCAAAACGTGTTATAAAAAATCTTTTAGACTTACTAAATCTTTCATAAAACGTTGTATCTCTTTTGCGTTTATTTGAACTACATATTTATATCCAAATAATAAATAATATTAATAAGAAATTAACATCCTATTCCTTTATAAGAAGAAGGCCCAGCAGTTATTTGACTAAATGCCCTTTCAGTAAACTGTGGTTTTAATTGCGATAAAAATATATATTAAAAAAACCTTTCATCTATTGTTCCATATTTATCATTTGAATTTGATTAATCAGATAATTTAAGAATTGTTTTGCAATATAAAAATTTTGCAAAACCGTGGAATATATATTTTAAATCTAATTACTTTTATAAACATTTTTATATTAAGTCATTTAAAAATTCATCGGTTCAAGTTACAAATTTTAAATTAGTAAATAATGCATATTAACATATTTTACAAAACATAATATAAGTATTCAGATTATACATTTTATTTTCCATTTTTTTTTAAATTTCTTATATAATAGCTTTTATTTTTGTACTGTATTTAAAATTATCAATAATGGTATTTCAAAATATACTATCTAAAAAGATAGGTTGGATTGTTTTAATAAATAATTGTCTTGGTAGCATTAAGCCCACCTTTTGTACATGTTGAGTATTGTATAAAGAATAAATAAATAAATAAATAAATAAATAATAGGAGTTTATGTTTGTCACAGACAATGTACAAATATTATTTTACAAATAAAAAGTGTTATATAATATGAACCAGAGCGAACAAGCTTCGCTCGGGGTTCAGTAAATGAAATACTTTATATATACAGATATTGTTTATATCAAAGTATCAGTATATGAAAGTAAACTAATGTCATCTTATCTTATGGTATATTAATAGGAGGTAAGCTAAAATATACATATATATTATACCGAAGATAGATATGTCCAGAAATTTGCTGTACACCATGCAATTGCTTTAGGAATAATACATCCTCATAATACCTTTCAAACTCCATCTGGTTAATTTCAGGAATTTGTTATATAGGAATTAAAATCTTGCCTTATTTTATAAGGGCATAAAGTTTTATAGAAACATAATTGAAATTTTATCAATGAATATAACAATATTCATATTGGTAATATTTATTTTCTGGGGTCCAGGTTTCAGCCATAGAAACATCTCTTTATCTGTTATGTGTCATTTTTACTTAAACATGCACTATTTTCGAAATAAAAACAGTAGCTGCTATAATTTAAAATGTAAAGTTACATCTCTATTTTCGATAAATATTGGGAATCAAGTCACGTTTAACCAAGATGAGACATGCACACCCCTAACGAATGTTTATTCCGAATTCACATACGCTTAATTTGCATGCATTACCCTTTCGCCTCGGATAGTTTTAAATACGATGTTTTTATATTTTCTTGTTTTTGCCAAAAAAAACTATCGTGATAATATGTAAAATTTTGTGTATACCTTTCTTTTCACTACGTTACAGAGCACTACAAGGGACTCATTCATCAGAAGTTGATGATATCCATTTATCAATATTAAAGCCTTTTAATATTGATAAATGGATCACGTGATGAAATATTCAAAAACTTTTAAGGTTTCAAATACAGTACAGTATCGAAGTGAAATTTTATCTCCATTTCAAAAAGTTTCTCCATAATTTTAGTCGTCAATATTGATTGATTGAAGATTTTTAAATTTGTTTGGCAGAAATATAATGTTACTCTTTCTGTTATTTCATCGAATTTCCAACTATGAAATAATATTTCCACATTTAGGTAACATAATTATATTTGTATTATGTTCCCTTGAATCTCTCAAATTCTTGATAAAATCAACCTACACATATCTAAACTAAATAAAACTCGATCAATAATATGTTACAATCGTGACGATATTTTTATTAGAATCCATTGAAATATTATATAGTCAGTAATATTTTTATATGCTCGATACTGATTTTTTGGTCCATAACATTAAAAATATATAAAAAGAAAGTAAAATATTTATTACCTTGTTGTTCAACATTTCATAATGCTCAATTTTTTCAAGTTAGACTAATTATTCAAATATTTTTTAATAAGTCTTCGTTTAATAGAACTGAGAATTCAACAGAACATTTTGTTTATAAGTTCTACTTAGTGTATATTATTCTCAAATTTTCACTCTTTGTTACCCTAAACCTCCTTCAATTTACTAGCTACACGCATGAAATTTTGCACACATTTATAATAATAATAATAATAAATATTTATTTCAGAAAAGATCCATATAGTGTTAGTATGTTGGTAACAATGTTTACTTACAAGCTAAGTTAGTTATTGTTAGTTACATGATACAATAGTTAAATTGGATTTTAATTTTACTTTGCCCGTCATTGTTTCTATCCAGTGTTTCTCAATAGAACAATGAGGGCGATCCTTAATTGTCTTCATAATGCCGTTACAATTATCAAATGAAGTCTGATTACATAAATGTCAAATAAATCTAAATCAAATCAAACCAAACCAAACCAAACCAAACCAAACCAAACCAAACCAAACCAAACCAAACCAAACCAAACCAAACCCAAACCAAACCAAACCAAACCAAACCAAATCAAAATAATGAAAATTGTATGTCATTGCGAAAATGTAATAAATTATCCAACTTTTATTTACTTAATTAGCCAACCATACTACAGTAGTGTTGAATTTGACAGTCATGACGGTTGCCACTTCCCCGTACTTGTCGTAAGATTGACGCTTTTTTTTTGCGCATAATGGCATGAAAGCTGTCTGTACGGGCTTCCATAAACATGGAGGATGCACTACAGTAGCGGGGCAGCTTCAACAATATCCTGAAGATGTTATCACATTGCACGCGGAGAGCGTTGTAGGCTCGTTGCGAATAGCTAACCCACAGAATACTGGAGTAAAAAGATTGACAAAATGCTTTGAAAAGCATAATTTTCACATTAGAACAGCTTCGATCAAATCTGCGAGTCAGCATATTGCCCCTTACCGCCAACGCTCTGCGCTCTCTGTCAACATCACAGTCATCCTTCATATCCTCTGTCACAATATGACCAAGATATTTAAACTTATTGACTACCTTAATATCACAATTACATAGTTTGACAGGCGGTAAAACCTCTGGTCTATAATTACCCGACTTAAACACTAGCATGACACTCTTTTCGCGATTATAGGTAAGTCCATGTCTGTTTGCAAATTTTTCGCAGATATTTAAAAGCTTCCTAAGACCATTGATTGAGGGACTCAGCAGCACCATGTCATCAGCATAGCGCATATGGGCAAAATTTCGTAACCAAAACTCGTTCTGGATTGAAAATCAGACGAATCGTATTTGTAGTTTTCGAGATCATTGATAAAATGTGTCCCATATAGTAAATTTATAGAACGGTTTTGTTTTGCGCGCGCGATCATTCCTACTATACTACTTCAGAGGCGTCTCATGTGCTTTCACCTCAGTCGTGTAAAACAAGTATTGACATCAAATCATAATTGTTATTGTATAAATAAATATTAATATATAATTATAATTAAATGATTAATATAATTAAATGATTAACATATAATTAATATATAAATATCCATAAATAAATATATTTAACTCTAGACATTGATGCGCTCCACTGCATCGCGAGGCTAACCCGGCTTTCGTGGACCTAGTTTAAGATAATATTATGTTATCGCGGGTTTCATGAACATTTTATGATACATCTTCTTCATATAATTACAATCGTCTTATTCGTTAACGAATTCAAAAGGAAACATTTAATGTAGAAATATTATTTATATTAATATTATTACTATTAATTTAATAATAATATTCTGATTGTCATCTTATTTTTGATAAATATAAAAAATATAATATTTTCATAAAAATTTATGAAATGGTTTTTATTCCTCAGGAAAAATATTGTTAGAAAAACATTTAACACATAATCAGAAGTTTGAAATATTTTTTTTACTGTGATCTTATTTTTGATAAATATAAAAAATATAATATTTTCATAAAAATTTATGAGATGGTTTTTATTCCTCAGGAAAAATATTGTTAGAAAAACATTAAACACATAATCAGAAGTTTGAAATATTTTCTTTACTGTATGTCATTATAATAATTATTTAATTTAGTCGCTAATACACGTTTTTCACAAAAGTGAAATAATAAAATCAAATAGCTTCCCAAAGACAGAAATTGTTCTATACTATTTATAAGTACACATCGGTGGCACATCTTAAAAGGATGTTACTTGAAGATCTTCCTTCTCAGGAACTTGAAGATCTCAGTTTCAACAACTGTTACTGGCGTCATTAAATCTATTTACTTTTTAACTAAAATAAAAAAGATTTTTCTCAAAGCTGTTCACTTTTTATATATTTCGATATTTTTCGCTATATTTTGTTTTTTTTTTTTGTTACCTGAAAACTTTTGACTTGGTTTTACGATTTTGACTTTATTAGTACGTACTTTTTTGATGTTGAATTTTTATTCACAATGTTGATAATTTCATTAACAACACACGAGTATATATAGTATATACTGACTGAATAACCTATTTTATTAAATTGGTCTGGTCCGAGATTTTGTTTGTTTTCACACGTAGTGTAAAATCATAATAAAGTTTATTATAAGTTTTTTAGTTTTAGATATATGGTGGTAATGATATTCTGTTTTTAGATATATGGTGGAAATGGAATTTAACCGACTAATGTATAGTAATTGCTATTTAAACACTGGATTTTATTGTGCAAAAACCATTTTCAGTAGGAATTGTTAACTACGAGAAAACTGTTTTATGCCAAGTCAAGGCTTCTTTAAAACAGCACAATTGTCTTTTGTTCTTGTTAAAAAAGAACATATATTTTTTGTTTTGTTCTCATATGAAACGCGCATATGATAAAAAAGCTAGCTGTGAAGCCTTAGGCCCGGGTAAGTAAGTCTTAATTGCTGCTTTCAGATATTCTTAGAAACGGCTTGTTTTATACATGTATTATATTTTTTTACTTTGTGTTATAAAATTTTCATTTAGAATATAAAGTTAAAGATTGCGAATTTTATTTTATTATTTCTTTTTAGAATCATTAAAATAAACTAGGAGCTCGATCAGACCTCAATTTTGACTCGCTGCGCTTGTAAAATGTCAGTATATGTTAGCATATTGAGCGAAGTGAGGTGCAAACAGCACCGAAGTTCCATTTACAAAACGTAGACGCATTCTATCCTCAACTATTTTTAAAGATTTTCATTATTACATTTTTTGTTATTTTTTTGAATTTTTGCAATATTTTGAATACACTGTTTTTGATTGATGTTTGCACAAAGGATGCAGGAAAGTCTCTCATAGAGAGCTTCGCTCCATAAGTAAGTAAATCGTAGTTTGAAATGGTGAAGTAAAAAAGTTTAGATACAGATTTATCTTAGAACTAAAGGTTTACTTTGAACAGATATCCTTGTATTGTTCAGATACGAACAGTTTCATTACCGATAATCAAAAAAAGATTCAAAAAAAGCAAAATGACATTCAACGAGACTATTTTTATTCTTAAAAAATCTTTTACTTTCGTTTCAGAAGAAATTTAAAAACTTTTATTATTATTACTATCACACTTGATATTTAGTTTTTCAGTCACAATTTTGCAGATTTAAAAAAAAATATATTAAAATTTCGAATAGTGTTTCGTAAAAACAATTAAATATTTTTGAAATATTATAAAACAATTAAAAATATATATAAAATAATAATGCATATAAACTATACATAGAATAAAATTGAACAAGTAACAAATTTAAAATTTTATTTCAAGGATTGCGATTTTATTTTATTTGAATAAATAATTAGGATGTATTTTGGAATGAAATGCTCTCGATTTTCGATTGACTTTGACTGGTCTTCATTGATTGGTTGACAATACTCAAGCATTTTTCTAGATGTAAATGTGTCGTTCTAATGCAGAATGATGATACACAAAGGTAAATATTTGTTTCCAATTAATTTCATCCAAATTAATTCTTGCTATGAAGCAATATCCAGTTGTGATTGCGTGCCATCTGGCTGTGTCGGGTAATCAAACTGTCAGAGGTCGTAATGAGCATCTCTAATATATAATATTATATAACTCGACTATTCAGTAGGACTAAATCTTTATCTAAATGTGTTTAGATAAATGTTATGTAAAAGATTGTAGAAATTTTACACATAATGGATCACGGCGAATCTAAGAACTTGGGCATCGTCTAACCTCAGACAAAATCTCCTGTATAATGGACGAAGCCGAATAATAAATATTTTAATACCCCTTAATAAATAGCAAAATAATTTATCAAATAAACTTTTGAACGTCAACTTTAAAACATCAAGCAATTAAAAGGTATTTTATGCCTATATATTCCAGCACATTAAATCACGGTTATAAAATAATATTATATATAAAATGAATACTATGGAATAAAATACGTTTTGCTTTAAACGTTAAAATCTATATCCTATTTTGAATTTATCTGAGGTTTTTAACATATATAAGGTATAACAGATAATTTATATAATTATAAAATTATAGGAAATGATATTAATAACCTTTTGTTTTTAATTAAGTAAATAAGACGCCATTAACAAATTATAATACTACGAGAGTTCGTTTCAGTTCGAATATAAAATGGAACTGGTTTCATACAACAGAAACACCCTTTACAGACGAAATGCTTGCTGTATACCATTCATTATGTTAAATGCTTGTTGTGGTAATGTTTCAGATGCGTTTTATTTCATCACATTGGAACATTAAAATTTAAAAAATGACAAACAAATAAGGGCTTATAGCATTATTGAACTTTTAAACTATAATTTACTACATTTTGTAGTTACTATAATAAAACATTATAGCGGACAATGACAAATATTAGTTAATGAAAGTAATAGTATACATATGCCATATATCATTTATAATTAAAGCTTTTAACAGAATTATTTCAAATTATATAACTTCTAGTCGGAAAGTAATCGTTCAAAATCCGATAGATGTATATAAATAAAACTTACTTATTTATAGTTTTCACCCATCTTAATAAAATCACGAAATATTCTTTAATATTATTCACTTTTAATTCCAAATATTTGAAGTAAATTTCATACATTATTACCAAGGAAGAAGCTTTCTATATTTTACCTACACAACATTATTTTTGTAAGAACTTTCTTCGCCAATGTTAGCAAGCTCTTTTGTTTGCGACAATGTTTTCGCAAGACATTGTAACAAGAGACGCTTATTCATCTATGAGCATATCCTATATTGCATTTTTATATTACTCATATACGTAAAAATATTGTTTTATATTTTAATACTACATTAATTTTTATTTTTCTCACTTGATTTTATGAGATGTTGGAACACAACGGTTTAAAACAAATTACTGTTAAAACCTTATTATAATTTAGAAAACACTATAACGACTACAATGACTAAATTATTAATTAAACGTCACATTTGCAAATTTGTAGGAGAATCATGATGGTAAACCGTTGTCAGCTTAAATTTAAGGTAGTTTAAATTTAATAATTTAATATCGCAAAATACTGCTGATTATGCATCTTCTGGTTATATCGGATAGTTATTAAACAATCTGCAGTTCAAAATTGTTGTCTTATTTTCTGCTTAAAATTAAAGAGTTAAGAGTACGAACCCATAAGAATAACTTCACAATTTAAGAAAATATTAAGAATTGTTTTTTTTACATCAATATGTATAGACGGACACCATAGATAAGCAGATGGCTTAATTACTTTGTGAAACATATGGACTAGTTGATGAATACACACAATCACACACACGAATATTAATAATAAATATGCCTCTTAGAGCGCCCCAAATATTTCGTCAAAAATAATAATAATAATAAATGTGTATAAATTTTATATGCATGTGTTACTACTATCTGATTTATTTTGTGTCGTTATGATTCAAAGTCAATATTTTATTTCGGTAATTCCTTATTTTAGTAATCTACAGAAACCAATTATTTACTGACCTGAGAAGGCTTATCCTCGAATTCTAATATGCCATATTTTTATCAGTAAAGATTTATGGCATACATAGTGAGCACCGCATGCAGCGTAAGCGGTTTTGTCATAACAAGCAGTATACCGACTGAACAGTGCTTCTGATTTAATTAAGTGTAATAATATTTAGTTTGTTTACAAAACTGTTCGAACTGTATCTTTTTTTAAAAATTTGGTTTTTATTTAATATCTAAATTTTATAGGAATGATCAGTCTGTTACACAAATTTGCGTAGATTTTTTTTTATTTATGTTTTTATTTTTCGCTAATTTCATTACTCTTTGGAATGTTTTAAAAAAATGCATAAGTTAAAATAATGTGCTTTACGCTATTATTTTACAACATGTAGTCTTTTTACATGACATTTTTAAAGATTTTGTAAGCGTGATTTTTTTATATTTCAATTAATTATTTTTTTCGATTTTTAATAAATAAAATAGTTTTTACAAAATCCATTGTATATAATTTTGGAATACATAGTACTTTTTATTTATGACTTTTAAATTTATTATTAATTTCTCCTATTCTCTGTTTTGAGTTGTTCTAAATACTGATTTAAAGGTAAAAGAGGTAAATTTATATTATACCGAATAATACAAAATAACACTTTTTCATAATGCTTTTTAAACTCCATGAAGAAATTAAAATATTGACATGATTTGTTAAGGCATAAAATAAATTTGATATAAACAGGATTTAAATATAACTATTTTTAGGTATAAAACAATTTAAAATTATATGGTTCTTACATTAGTATTGAAAAAAATTTTTTTTGTGGACTCCAGTCCAATAAAAATTATTCTATTTGTTGAATGTCATTTCTATAAAACAGGAAAAAAATACTGCGAAACAAAAATAGTAGCTAGTAGTTTTCAGTATTCAGTTAGATTACATCTGTATTTACGATGAGATATTAGGAATCACATCACGTTTAACCAAGATGAGACATGCACACCCCTAACGAATGTTTATTCCGAATTCACATACACTTAATTTGCATACATTACTCTTCCGTCTCGGATAATTTTAAATAGAATATTTTTATATTTTATTAATTTTTTCCCAAAACTAACCTGGCAAACCATAAAATGTTGTGTATATAAAATGTTTCCTTCACCACGTGAAAAAGCAATGCAAAGGGACTTATTCATTTTCAATATGAAAATCTTTTAATTATAAATAAATAAATAAACTGGTGCAATATTTAAAAACTTATAAATAGTATCGGAGTGCAATTTTATCTCCATTTCAAAAAGTTTTTCAATCCTTTTAATCGTTAATATTTTGAAATTTGCATCATAGGTATATCTTTTTGTTATTAATTTAGCATTTAGCTTTCTAGAAAGTAATGTTTCTATATTTAGGTAATACATGTCTACTCCCACTGTAGGCCTCTAAAGTTTTCTAATATTTTATATAATTACCTTAACATATATCTACAATTAATAAAACTCGATCAATAATATGTTACATTCGTGACAAATAATACTTTGAAATACAATAAATTCAGTAATATTTTTTGTCCTGGCTTCTGTTTTTTTTATCCAAGTTCTGTTTTTCTATCAAAAACTATATATATGTTGATATCATATCCACTCCAAAAACTTAAAATACTCATTGGTTATCTATTCTTACTCAATTTTGAGAGATTTCAAGACAGAAAGGTGAAATATGTAAAAAAAGTCTTTTATTTTTTGGTATAAATTTAAATATAAACAGCTCAGTTTAAACGCAGCCATTTATTTACGTTTTAACTGAACTCTTGATCCTAAATAACACCATGGTTCTGAGTTTTAATTAAAATGTTACTTTTAAATTAACAACATAACGAAAGAACCATTACAATTTTGTAGAGTTATCTCGCAGGTAACGCTTCAAAACTGAAATAATAAATAGTCTTAAAAGCTTTTACAACTGTTATTACTTCTGAAAAGTTTATCTGCTACGATGTGTTTTAAAATTGAAATTGTGATAACCAGCGAGAAACATAGTAAATCATTTTTATTTATATATTTTATAAACTCTGAAATGAAATATCTGTAAAGTTTTATAAAATTATTCTAAATAAGTATCTTAAACATTTTAAATTACCCACTGGTTCTGAAGCGTCAAGTCGGTTATATTTTTAGCTTTCACTATGCACAGGGTTTAATCTCATATGTGCTAAGGTAAGCCATTGAACGAACATTATTTCTTCACAATATTGAACAATCGATTTGAAAAGCACACGATCTCAATATAGCGGCTCATTTAGAGCATATGAGCTCAAATCACGATAAATCCATGAAATGGTAAGAAGCTTCGTTTTTTATTACTCATTTGAGAAATATTTCTTTATAATAATATTATTTAGTGCTACAATTGGTAAAAGTCCTACACACTACCGAGATATATACAAGGAAAAACTGTTGAGAGCTAG
Organism: Mechanitis mazaeus; assembly: GCA_959347395.1. Lineage (NCBI taxonomy): Eukaryota > Metazoa > Arthropoda > Insecta > Lepidoptera > Nymphalidae > Mechanitis > Mechanitis mazaeus. The sequence continues at coordinate 18,777,203 of OY365747.1, forward strand.
GTATTTATTATTAACAATTATTATAACTTGCAATCAATTAAGTTTATTTTTAGCAATTTATTGCCTCTATCTTGGGCTATTTTTTCCCTAAAACTATAAAAAAAAAAATTTAATATGAAGAATGATATCATATCAGAAAAAAAAATCTATTGTTATTGATTAGAAGGCAGAGCAGAAAAAGCATTTTTTCCCAATTAATACGCTGGAACTTTCATGTTCCAGCGTATTAATTGGGAAAGCTATTTTTATATTTGATGTATATAAAACGAGGTGAAACTAAACGTGTCAATGTTTTCTTAGTAACGAACAAGAGAATATGAAAACAAGGTTGTTTTGAGATGCTCATCACGTGAAGACGAACGACAAAGGAATTGTTAACGAAATATTTACCTTGCGCGCCTACTACGGTGTCACATCGGAGATAACTTAATATAACTTTAGACAACTTGCCTTGAATGTTGATATTTACTATTTCATTAGTTAGTCTCTAAAATTATGTAAAAAAACGAAAGCGGATAATTTACTTTGACGTCTTTTAGTTTTAACTTGGCTATATATACCAGGTGAAATGAAAACAAAGATTTGTATAAACATTTGAGAGGACCTCAAATGTTTACACAAATCGGATTTTATTTTATTTGAATAAAAGACATTCACCCGAGTGTAGTTGTTACGTGTCTGTCTCGTAACCTTCTGAAATTATAAGTCACTTAAGTGTTCAGTCAGCGCTTAGTAACTTAAGTTTTCAGTCTTAAAAATGCTATTTACCTATAAAAATTGTTTTACAAGAATTTAATTTGCAACGAAATCATTCGATTGACATTTATATGTCAAAACGATAACTTGCCAGATAAAGCGACAAGTAAAATTTTGTTTTCATAACATTGCAAATCTTAACAGGCTGTCCAGACATCCAACGGTAGATTATTATAACATTAGTAGGACAGGCAATTGTTAGATTTTAGAATAAGACGTAAGCTATGACAAAATATACCAAAAACGAGAGAGATCTAAAATATCTAATATATTTTACCAAGAATGCTAAAGGATAAAATATTATGACGTGGATAATCAAGGAGAACAGACCCCAAATAAAATAGGAAAAGTAAAGAAAGTAAAAAAAGAGATAAACATAGCAATAACAGAGACAAACATAGCAAGAATACTTACAAAATAATAACATTAATGCTAACATCATAAAACTTTTAAAAGTGGTTAATTGAGTTTTAACATAATTTCATGCTATGAATAGATAGCGATAGTTGAGATGCAAAATCACTACCAAAATAGCACTATCATTTCGTTTTATACTAGCTGCATCACAGCCGCTTATCATTTAAACTCAGTGCATTGCTTTTTGATTTTCCTATACGACCTATCCTCGTAATCATGCCATCACAATCGATTTTAGATCTAAAATTGGAAAGACATTTAAAATTTTTTGATAAATAATATCATGAAGTAGGTACGACATCAAAAACTGATTTATTATTATAATAATTTATTATTGGTAATTAATTATTACAAGTCAGAAGCATTGTTATTTAGTTTTAGAATAAATAGTTCATTATTTATTTACAATTTACGAAATTTGATGATATGATATCAATATTCTTAATTTATTTTACTAGAATTTCAAATATCTAATGGTAGCCTGTAAAATACTTCTGGTCCAATTATATGTATTCTACGTTGATACAATCTTTCTAGTGTTGAATTAGGTACATCGCTATTAAATAAATTAACAATAAAAGAAATATTAAAATGCCCATGTCCTTGAAATAAACTTGTGCAGACGAATTTGAGGTTATTTTTATATTATTTGTATAACGCGTTTGTGTACAATAAAGAAGTAGCTAGGACGATACAGCAATATCAAACGCTTTTGACAAATCATATAAGCGAGTTTGAGCGTTCAGATCTATATGTATAGTGCTGCTCAGACAATGCGTTTGTATCGATTAAAAAGCAAGTAGTACGGGATAACAGATCATGTACAGACATTTTAGCGATTGCTTGATAATGAAATCGATAATCCTAAATCTTACAGGCCTGTGAGTTTTACTGTAAGATTTAGGCAATGTTTATGCTATTTCCTTTATACAAAGGACATATCCTTACTTTCTAAAACGGTTTAGAAGACATTCCTTCACTCAAACGCCTATTAAATACAACTTCTTATAGATGACTTATAGCACTAGCAATAGGTCTTATCGGTTGAACAGAGCCATATACATATTTAGTGGGTTTGTTTACTTTGTTAATATTAATTGTATTTTGTACATTGTATATAATTAAAATCTAATAAGTATATGACAACTACTGCAAGTATATTTTATAATTGGCCTGCCTAAATTAACGTCCGTATTGAGGAATGTACATGATACAGAATCACTAATAAATTGTGTATTTAAATGCTTTAAGAGATCTTTTTATGCAAAATGTTTGACCGTTTTCCTTTTTTATTATGACCGTGTAATCTTGCCCTAAAAATTAATTTTTCATGATACATATTTAAAAATACGCTATATCGTAACATATTGCTAAATTTTGTCTGGTAAAACAATATTATTAGAAAAATTAATTTTGAATTCCATTATTATTCCTAATATAATTCTAAAGTAAAAAAATTGTTTTGTGACTCAAGATTTTTCCTATTTTTATATGTATTAGAAAATTTTTAACATGTATTTTTATAAGAAACATATTTAATTAGAAAATTTTTAACATGTGTTTTTTTAACTCTATTATTATTAACATTTTAATAAATAAAATTTACACATTAACATAGTAGAGGTTAACTTTTATACTAATCTATAACTGATGCATAATTCTTTCCAGTCAATATCCAATTTAAAATTAATGAGAGCAGAATATTTAATATAGCTTTTTTTGTGTTTCAGGCAAGGAAAATCCTTGACCATACATTTAAAGTTCCCCTGGAATTACACTGTGTTCCTTAAAATCGGTTTTTATACAGTTGGTAAAAAATTTACTGGTGAATATTGTTACTCTTGTGGAAAACGTGATTTTGTCTGTACAATTAAAGCATTCTAAAATATCATGCAATTTGTCTTATTCTGTAATATCGATTAAGTATTTTATTTACGTATCACCAACTATTATACTATCCATTATGGAGTCATTTATATTATTGAGCGATTATTTTAATTCACTTAAAAAATCACAGATCTTCATTAAATATGATCCATATAAACTACAAGTATATTATTCATATTAACATTGACAACTAGCATTTCAAAAACTCGGTCTACCGATACCTTTACAAGTATCAAAGTTTTCTATAGCTTTAATCTTTCTCAACAAAAAATATGAACCGCCGTGCATGTTATAATCTATTGCACAATAACTAGATGTTAATATTTAATAGATAATTTGAATATAATTTAAATTAGTTTTGGTTAACGAATGCTCCGTGGTTACTAATATATCACATAAAATTTAAAATTTTTCCTTTAAAATTTATTAGCAATACTTTAAGCATGTTTGTTTCATATTTAAAGATTGTACATTTTGTTGATAAATAATTATTCGACGGTAGTTGGAGATATAAGTTCATTTTTCAGAACTCATAAAAACTCGAATTTTTTACTCAAAACATAACCATGAAGAATGCGTAATAATTATTATTTGTTTTCATTTTCTTTACACCATACAGCTGTAGAGATTTTTTTATATATCATATATTCACCATATATGATTTCTGACTTTCTCCCTTATTTTCGGGTTATTGAAAAAATAAGTAAATATTTTTTCAAACGTTCAACAGTTTCTAATTACTGGTCAAATCTGCCCTTTCTTACCTCTTAACCTCTTAACCTCTTAACTTGTTACCATTTTTTTGCTCTAATTCATTCCGTAATTGCCTCAATTACGGTCGATTCATTTATAATTTGTTTTATCTCTTCAGATGCAGCAATACATTGCCTTGTTAGGTCACTGTTCCTTATATTTTTTCGTGCCACTTGACTGTTCAGGTGCTGCAGCGCTTTTTTATTTTTTATTTATCTAATTACCTCTTCATTATGATAAGATACGCTACGATACTATACAGTGCGGTGCGGTGCGGTGCGGTGCGATACGATGCGATGCGATGCGATGCGATGCGATGCGATGCGATGCGATGCGATGCGATGCGATGCGATGCGATGCGATGCGATGCGATGCGATGCGATGCGATGCGATGCGATGCGCTGCGGTACGGTGCAAAGCGGTGCCGTGCGATGCGATGCGATGCGATGCGATGCGATGCGATGCAAAGCGGTGCCGTGCGATGGGATGCGGTGCGGTGTGGTACGGTACGATACGGTATGATTGAAGTTTGAATTTAGTTTATGTTTTTTGTTCATTATTTCCACACACGAAACTATTAACGTTTTCACATATTTTAATAATATTTTTTTTGCAGATTACTTATGACACTTTGCAAGATCTTTTGCCACATTTAAAAGTACAACAATAATTATTTCCAAAGAGGTACTTATACCGCGAGCGCTTGAATTTAGTACTACTGATATTTACAATAGTACTAAATCCGTATAGATATATTGATATCTGCCCGGTATATGGATGGACAGATTTACTGTCTTAGTCTTTTTGTTTCGCTAATAACATAACCACTCATCTTCTTTCTATTCCACTGCATTGAAATTTGTTACGAATTCAATGTTGCAAAAAAAATATATAGATGTCTACAGCATTCTTTTCACTTTATATGGAAAATTTTTGAAACGAATTTTAATATAGAAATTGTATAGTTTAATTAGAAGTAAAATATTATTTACTATCTAAGATTTTCAATTGTGTATAATATATACAATGACAGTGGATATAATAATAAAATATTAGGTATGTCCATTTTTTATATAACATTTCTTTAAAACAAGTGACCATCTTTCATACACACTATAATTGCATGTATGTAGATGTATTGATATTTATTCTGAAATTTTAATGTATACGTTAATTGTAATAAAAAATATTTACCTCTATCGTTTGTTATTAATTTGTCATCCACTTTCTATCTTTTAAATGCAATTTATCTCTATGCTGCGGTTTGATTAGCACTGTTTTAACTACTCTTAAGATTTCGATGTTTTTAACTTTTATAGCCTACGAATGAGTTAAGAAGTATTATATCTATCTACTTCTCTTTCCCCACAAAAACCCAGAATTTATAAATAAATAAATATTAAATATACAATAGGTATTACAGAAAAAAAAATGCAAATTTTAAAGGCATAAAAAATGTTTTATTTTAATTAATGGCTTTTGCCAAACAAAGAGACTATTATTTTAAAGCCGGTCGTGCTTCAAAGACGTGAAAGAGATGAGATCTCGTTAAAACTAGTATTTAGGTCCGCTTTTATTCTTAAATTCTTAATATTTAAATATTTGAGGAGAAAATATGAGGTGTTTTACATTTAAACCACAATGTAAGCATTTATGTATTAAAATCAAGATATACTAGTAGTTTAACCTTTACTTCATCCTTGTTAGTGTGCGGTAACAATGCGATTTACAATTTGCTTGAAAAGGATTTTTCTGCGAAGTTGACATGAAGCTGAGGTCGCACATTGTTCAGATGGCATACAATGCATTTCACCGTCTTTCTGTGAAGTCTAAAGCTTGCATTGAAATCAAATGAACTGTCGAACTCGGACAAATGAATTCAAAATCAGAAACGGATTTGAATAACAAATATTTCTTTAAATAACTTTAGAGTTTGAGTTTTACAGATTATTTATAAAGATTCAAACATATGAACATTTTTAATTAGGTTTTGTAAAACTGGTAATTATTCATAAAATACCATATCAATAGTGATTAGGAAAATGAAATAATAATGAAAAAATGTATATATAACAAAGTAGTGAAGATAATGTTCTTACATATATTGAACATAAGATTTAAGCAAAAGAAATAATGTTTACATTTCCTAACGTTTCTTTTTTATTTATTGAGCGTAGCGAGCGGAGCGCTCTACTGGAGAGAATTTGCATTGGTTTTACAAAGTTGGCATTAAAACGGCTTAACGGTTCGGTTTCAAATTTTGCACACATACCATTCTGATATGTGTGGTGGTTTGTAAAAAAATATCCAAAAAAAATTCATTGTCGTTGAGGAATAATGTCCAAAAAACATCACTCCCATAGACTTCAAAAATTCATGATAAAAAAATAGCGCAATTGTAAGGTCTACAATTACGATATCCCACACCAAGAAGAAGCCTTCGGCTTGGCTCGCTTCGCTCAACATGCAAACGGCACCCAAGATTTCGCGATCGCAGCGAGTCGAAATTGAGGGTCTGGTGGCGTTCCTAGTATAATTTTAACGGCTGTTAACTTCAATTTCAATTAAAAATGGGGTAGTTAAAGCTTAGTGCTGCAGTCATATATTTCATTTCACTGGAAAATACAATTCTGATTTTGTTTAAAATATAATCAAACTAAATAGATTTTGATTTCATTTATTTGTGGATTTCGTTTAAATTATTAGGATCCTATATAATTTGAATACACGTGATGTTTTGTATACGTTATAAGTAATGCTAGATTACTCTTATTGTTAAGACTGTCACAGACAAAAGTTGTCAAAATAGAATAATAATTATTGTAAAAATTTATAGTTATTATAGACGTTTTCTGGTAGTTCTTTTTTTAGACGTTTAACATAATGGTTTGGACTACTTACAACAAACACAACAAACGAGAAAAGTGTTGACATAAATATTTATTTATTGTAGATGGCTTAATATTTGAATCAGAATGAGAAAAAGAACAATCAAAATTGCTGATAACAATTACTAACAGAATGAACACTTAATTAGAGAATTGCAAATTAGAGATTATCAGGGAAAAGTTTGCAAAATATGTCAGCAAGTTTATAATAAATACTTGTAATGAAGAAACGATTTCATGGTGTATTTTATAATTTTCCTGTTTATTATATGTTTAAACCTGTTAGATGAAAAGTAAATAAAATAAAATAAAATTAATGAACTATATTTAACTTCTGAATTAGAATAAATTATTAGAAATATTAATAATTTAAAAAAAAGTTTCAAAGGAATCCGTTTTCTAGACTTTTCAAACCTTGGGCTCTTTGCAAGCTTACGTCTTTGAGCTGTTAATAAAGTGCAATTATTTTAAAGTGTTTTAACAAAGACGCAAGTCATTTATTTAAATACATTTATTTTTTCTTTATAGTTATTTTTCTCTAGTTTTAGCTTGGCCTTATTATTGGTAAGTAATTGTTTATTAACTTACTGTGCTTTAATATTAATTCTTAAAACTTTTATAATTATATTTTTAGTTTAAATTGATCATACTAGAAAATTTTGTTTCTTTAAATTCTTACAAACGCAGTGATATTATAATAAAAAGTGTTACACTTTAAACTGTATAATTTTGCGGTATGTTTGTTTTGTATATTTTGTGGCCAATTTTCATTATTTTTTTCACGAATGTAAGTTTTTCAAGCGAAAACTATATAAAAACTTCATTTTATTGTTTAATAAACCATTTGAAGTAAAAATATTTCATTTATTAAGAACGTTTTTAAGTATAAGCATTAACTGTTCTTGTTAAAAAAGAAAATAAATATTTTGTTTTCTTCTTATCTCACAAAGTAATGCACGTATGATAAAAAATGAGCTCACTAAGATGGCTAGCTCAGGAGCTTTAAGCGCGAGTAGTTAATTGCTCGGTTCCCATATTGTTAGAAACGGCCTTTTTAATAATTTTTTATATTCATTTACCTTCTGTTATAAGTATTATGAATATAATTACTGTTCAAATACTTCTACTTTATTTCTTCTCTTTCTTTATTTTTTTTTGTTCCTTTTTTGAATAATAAATAAATTTTGCTAAGTATAGAGTTGTTGCAGCGAAATCTATTGCAGAATCAGTGTATCCTCTGCTATGCTCTCATTTAATGCTCTCAATAATTCTATAAATTTTAAACCACAGAAATAATATAATCTCATCAAGAAATCAAATCAATAAATTTCTAAAATTCTATATTCAACCACTTTATACACAAAGGATTAAGTTAACATTATGGAGATTTTTTTAAAACCTAATTAAAGTTGTTTCGAAAAAGTTCATTTTCAATAAAAATAATGAAATAGATACTATAATGTTTTAATATATAGACAATATTTTAAGAACTCAAAATTTAGTTACAGATGAAACGGAAAATTAAAAACTTAAGGTAATTAATTGGCTCTTGTTTTAAACGATCTTAAGAGAGTAAAATAATGGCTACGTTGGGAACTGGCTTTATGAAAATTAACATAAATTTATGATGCCAATGGGATAACTAATAATGAATTCAAATGACTTTTCTGGCATAAAATAAAACAATGCGTGTAATAATGAAGGTACGTTTTTACTATTAATTATACTATTATAAAATATTAAGTTATAAGGTCTATGTAACGTCTATTGCATAGTAAAATCCGCAAATTTATAAAACTAATTTTTTTTTTTTTTTTTGTTATAAAAGAAAACAAAATGTCCCCTTGACTATATATAATATTAAAATTGATGCTTTCAATTTTAGAATTCGTAAATTTATTTTACAAGTGTGCTTAGACAATTTTTATATTAATAAATTATTAGTAACATTAACTCCTTATTATTCGAAAACAAAATAATATTCAACTTAATTTTTAGTTTAAATTTGACATTAAGGTAAAATATCCCAGATCCAAAACATAAAGACCTCCTCAAATGAATCATACGATTAATTTTCATAAACTCTCATTTTATGTATCAGATTTTAGACATTATAGACGTGATAGAACACGACCGATCTCAGTTTTTGGATATCGTCCAACCTCAGTCGAAGTCTTCCGAATAATGCACGAGGCTCAGCGACAGATATTTTAACGCAAGTCAATAAATGTTAGCGCAACCATTTATAAAATAATATAATAACGTTTCACTTTAAACGTTATTATTTATTTATTTATTTAAAACTTTATTGCACTCCTACAAACTAGGGTACAAAGGGCGAACTTAATGCCTATTGGCATTTTCCACCAGTCAACCCTTGATGATGTATAGAAGTTGCGGTAGGTAATTAAATTTAAAAATTTTGAATAATATACATATTTATATAACTTTACAAAACATAACATATATATATATATATATATACACACAAAACTAATAGATACATATAATTAATAAATAAAAATACATAAATTACTATTATTATTATTATTATAAAATTACTCAGACAGATAATTCTCACGCACTTGCTTTTTGAATGACCAGAGAGTGGGCGCCCTTCGAATGGATTCAGGTAAGGCGTTCCAAAGTATTATTACCTGAACAGTGAAAGAAGAATGAAAGAAACCAGAATTATGTATGTATTATCTTACTTAGAAAGTATTTGAGGTTTTTAAAAAAAGTTGGATTTGTTAAATAGGTATAAGCGAAAATTATATTGTTATTGCATTTAAAAGATATGTTCTATTGTGTTAGTATGATTGTGTTTTAAAGATATTTAAATAAAGCATCTTCGACAAATAATAAAACCACGAGAGTTAATTTCAGTTTGAATATGAAATGGAACTGGTCTCTGTCAACAGAAATATCCCCGTTACAGACAAATTGCTTGCCGGGTTTGTGTACCATCCATTAAGTTATATGCTTGTTGTGGTAATGTTTTAGATGTATTTTATATTTACATTGGAATATTGAAATCTAAAGGATGACAAACAAAGAACAGCTTATGGAATTAATGAGTTCTCAAACGAAAATTCTCTTCGTTTTCAGTTACTTTAATAAATAAATAATAATAGCAGGGAATGAAACAAACTCGTTTATGTATGTATATGCATGATGTAATTTTATAATTAAATCTGTTAAAATGATTATCATAAATCTTATAATATAGTATGATTTATTTCGTAATAGGTCAAATCAATTAATATAATTATTATATTTTATATTTTTGTCAGGACTAAGAAGAAGACGTATCATTTTGAGTACATCATAATCATCAGAAAATAAAAGGATCTCCTGTTGCTACATCAACGACCTTATGAAAAACTCAGTAGTTAATAAAACAACTATATTGGATAACTAATATAAAGAACATTATGTTTATAACTTATTTTAGACAAAGTTAGCAAATCCTGGTCGAATCGTTAGTTCAAACACGCAGCAATTCTACCTTTCACGGTGGCAATGTTTTTGAAAGATAATGCATCATTATTCATATAACAATATGTGATATAGATACTAAGTCGTCTATTTATATATCCTAAATTGTTTTTTTATAACTCAAATATGTATTTTTTACATTTCAATATAACACATATATCTGAATATTTTATTTTCTAACTCGCTTGTATGAAATAATGTTCTAAAATAAATTACTGTGCAAAGTTTTATTATATAATTAAGAAACGGACACAATCAATGATTATTTTAAATTATTAATTAAATATCACGGCCATTGTGGACTTGTAGGAAAATCACGACGATAATTGGAAGCCTAAAAGTCGGCTTCAAATTAACTTCGTACAAATTTATTCTTTTCATGATATAAAATGAAGCAATGATTAAGCGTCTTCTCGTTATGTCATATCTGTTATTTACTAATCAATCTGTCTTTCAAACAATGTTACAAAAATATTTAAGTCTAGATTAATCTTTTATATTTTTGTTTTTGTATTTTATTTTTACTACATATTTTTAGATTATTTTTGAATTAAAAAAATATAAAATGAGAAATAAACATACCTTTGCGTACCAAGAAATAAGAAGACGGGTTTTTATTTTCATTAAATGGCGGTCAGTACCTAATGTATTGATCTCAATTGTGTTTAAAGATTTGTATTAAATAAGACTTTTTATTTGCGTTTACGTACTTATTATTTTAATTTAATTATCAAATGAACAAATAATTGTTTTCTGATATAGAATTTATTCAAAAGCGTCGTAACCACTATATTTCTTATAATTTTTATTAAAATATAACTCTTCTGTGGGTGTGTTTCTCAACTAAATTTTACTTAAAGAATTGACAAATTTAGATATCATTATATGTGTTGGTTTAATTTGTTTCCTTGTTGTTGCAAAAACGTGGGTTGTGGGATTTTTAAAATCTACCAGATTGACCAATATATTTTGCAATTTCGAAGTATACTATCTGCTAGGGCAGAGATAGGTCGAACAGTTTTGGTTGATAAAAAGAAGTTTATGTTAAAACACTAAAAATATATTTTACACTTATTCGTTTAAAGAGGCGTACTTTATATAAACCAGACCGAAAAAGTGTCGCTTGGGATTCAGTTAATAAAATGTTTTTTGTGGCAGTTTCGTTAATATATATTTTAAAGTGAACTAGTATCCTGTCATGTTCAGTAACAGTAATGTGATTAGTTGGTAATTCAAACTTTCGGAAAAATACACTTTCCGTTATGTAAATTTTTATTTATGATTTTTTAAGTGTGTTTTGAGAGACATATTCCCCTAAATAACATAAAAGAGTGATTAGGATTTTATCTAATTCATTTATTCGGGGTCATAACAATAATTTCTTTAATCACGTTAAGGATATTTTTTATTTTGGAAATTCAATTATATATACAATATCTCTTGAAAATAAAAATCTATTTTTATTTAAAATACTACAAATCTGCTTAACACGATTGGTTTAAATTTAGTGTGTGATTAGTTAAAAAGATTAGGATTTTATTTTATAAACTTAATCGGGGTGATAACAATAATTTTCTTAACCTTAAACTTATTAAGAGTATTATTCTTAGTACTCCGATTTTAAGGTGTTTTTAAAGATTTTTTTTACGGTTTTAAGGTGTCTTGAATCATAGATTCTTTTTAAAAAACTACACTTGTATATATAAAAATACACTTTTAGGACCCTTTTTCTTGAAAATGGCAATAAATTTAATTACTTTACCAATCGTATTTATGTAACCTAACCCGAATTATTTTTCTAACGAAATCGGCTAAGAGGTTTTTTAAAAAAGTTTAACAACTAGTGTTCGTCATTTTCATTCGCCAGTATTGATCCAGTAGTGTGTTTTTAAGAAAATATAACAAATAAATAATATCAAATTTATTTTTTTAAATTTATGGATATGATATATCCGCAATGAGCTTAGTGAAAGTAAGACTTGAATAGATTTAATTAAAAAAAACATACAGGTAGTAGTGGTTGAAGACACCTTTGGCAATATTATATTTATAAATATTTTTTATTTACGAAATTAGAAAAGTATATTTAAAATTTATATTGCGAAAATTAAAGTAGGTATACAAAAATATATTTTGTTTGTTTTATTATCCCATTACTTTTTCTTTTTTTTTCAGAATTTCTCGAGTGTTTGTGTGTACTAACGAGTAAATTCCATATTCTTATAATGTAATAAAAGTTTTTGTTTAGCTATATTGCCTGCTCCATATTTACTAGTGTGCAAAACTAATTTTTTATATTTTATTTAATTAGGAAGATTTTGTTTTGAGACTTGCACTCATTACAAGTTATTTAAGTCAATAAATAGGATGTTTTGTTTAATAATTATAAGTAATAATAGCTGGATTGTAATTAAGTCAGAAGCAGTCGAAGTTTCTACGGTGGTATTAAATTTAAATATGTATTAATAAATAATCGTTTAGATTTCTATAAATTTTAAGTTAATTAAAATGAAAGGTAGATAAAAAATAAATAAATTAGATAATTGATGTTTCGGACAAAAGGAGTTGGTAAAATATTTCAATAAGTTTATTATAAATGGTTGTAATGATATAAGGGTTTATTTAGTTGTAATATGTTTTCATATTAATAATATTGTTGAACATGCTATATAATTACTCTCAAAATAAAATCGAAACCTTAGTTTAATTTCTGAAATTGGAAGGTAAATCATAAATATAAATTTTAATGAGATCGTCTTTCTAGATTTTCACAAACTTTGGCCTCTTTTGAAGCTTACATCTCTTTGAGCTGTTAAATAAAGTGTTTTTTTTTTAAAGTATTTTAACAAAGACGCGAGTCCTCCATTAATATACGGGTTTTTTTATACTACTCATTATCTAGCTCTAGACTTGTTAGTATGTACATTCTTAATTACTCAGGTTGTTAAATTGAAGTTCAGAATATTGAAAATTTTAAACTATTATAATTCAGAAATATATATAATATTGAGATAGAATGAAATATATTTAAAATTTATATTTTCGAAACTGTATAGTTATTTTTTTTGTTAGTTTTCTTTATAATTTTCGTTGCCTTTTTGACTGATTAAAATAAATAAATGAGTAAAAGATTATGAAAAGCTAAGTGAGAATTTTTAAAGTAAAGGATATTTATTTCAAATTGAAATATTTGCTTTCAAATAATGTCCTAGATTCTTGTTTTCTTAATTACAGTTCCCTTCTTCTACTGTGTTGTTTGGAAGAACCTTTCTTCCACGTGTCACAAAGATGTGGAATGAACTTCCTTCGGCGGTGTTTCCAGATCGATACGACATGGCTACCTTCAAAAAAGGCGTTTATTCCTACCTCCAAGGACGGCAACGCTCTTGTGAGTGTTCGGATGTTGCAAGAGTTCAAGGGCGGCGGTGATAACATTTTATCAGTGACCCACATGCTCGTTTGCCTTCCTTTGCCACATAAAAAAAAAAGTTAAGAAATTAAACCGCCATTGAAGGATTCAAAAAAAATAATAATATTGAAATAAAATAAAAAATTTAATTTAAATAGCTATTAGAGTTCAGATTGAGACAGTATTTCAATAAACTTGCAAAAACCCCTTTAAAAATAAAGAGAAAAAAAAAAAAAAAGAAAAATTTGACTTGACTTAACTTGAATGTGGCATAAAATTTAGTAATAAGCGGTGATAAAACCATAGAAAAACACGAATATTGCTTCTTTCTCTCAAAAAGTATTAAGTTTTAGAATTACAAAACAATAAATTTGCGTCAACTCGCAGATGAAATACTAAGTTTAGAAACTTGAGTAAATTAATTGGCTCTCGTTTCAACGACCTTAAGAGGGCAAAATAATGATTCCATTGAGAACTGCCTTTATGAAAATTAACATAAATTTATGATGCCAGTGAGATTACTAATAATGAATTCCGTTTCTTTCTGTTTTAAATAAAAGATATTTTTTTCTCTATTTGGCCTATAATAATAAAAGTAGTTTCTTACTATTGATGAAATCATTGTAAAATATTAAGTTATAAAAACTCTCGCACACTAAAATTCATAAATTTACAAAAATATAGAATAGACAGGTGCTGGTTATAAAAAAAATTGCCTTTGCTGTTATGTATTACGAAAAAAAGTTGCTTTCGATATTTTAGTTATCTGGTTGACAATACAAAAGCATTTTTATTTTTGTAGAAATATTATTCTAAAGCCCGGCGAATTTTTTTTCGTGAAAGATACTGACAAATATTTATATATTTTTCTATAGTTTCATCTAAATTCTTGCTATAAAGCAACATTCAGTTGTGATCGCATGCCATCTGGCTGTGTCAGGTAATCAAATTGTCAGACGCAATGAGCAACTCTAAAATCTAATATTACACAAGTCGACTATTTCGTAGGCCTAAATATATTTCTGGTTGTGTTAATACAACTTTTATATGGAAATAAATGGTTAGTAAAGTTAAGTAATTTTCAATCAAAACCAAAAAAATATTTAACTTTTTTTGGTTTAAATATAATTAGATTTTGATAAAATACACAGAGGTATTGATATATGATAGCTTTATTAATATATTATATTAATTATCATAAACTTTCATATTATGTTTCCGATTTTAGCAATTTTGGATATGATAAAACCCGTCCGATCTCAGAACTTGAATGGAGTCCAACCTTAGACGAAGCTGCCTCAATAATGGACGAGAGAAGTTTTTAATGAAAAATAAAACACATTTCACTATAAATATAACCCATCCCAAACCTCTTGAACATAATTTTATGTGATATAAATTGAATATATAAAACAAAAATATGAGTAAAAAAAAGTTAATAGTAATATAAGTATTTTATCCTAACGAAACATATTTCATGAAGCATATAAAAAAAAATTAAATTAATGTAAGAAATTTTTACATAATTATAAACTAAGCTAGATTAATTTAATATTCTTTAAGATTTTCTAATAAATGTAATAAAAGAACAAATTTGTGATAATTTAATGAAAATTTATATAAATTCTGTCAGTCTTAAGGAATATCAACCCAAGATAATGGAATGTGTGTTTAGCAAACGATAAAAAGTGTGCTACGATCTTTGATCTAAATATTACTTAAAGTACATCATCTTTGAAACATACAAATATAACTACAATAACTTTATACATATTTTAATTTATACATAAATATACTGTGTGAAGTTAAGGTTATAATTTTGTACCTGGAACTAAAGTAATTAATAGCTTTGCAGTGCTGTATTTCTCAAGAAAGATTAATTTAATATTCCCCTACGTTCTACGCTTTAGCTCCATTTGCAATTTCTAATTGTATTAAATAAAAACTTGCTTTTTTTTTTGTTTTTTTTAAATAATAAATATTAAAAATATTTTAATTTAATTTGACAAAAAAGAGCAAATTCTTTCTAAGTTAAGCTCAGTATTAATAAAAGAAAACTTAGAAGTATTATGAACAATTTTAAAATTTTTATACATCTCCATTTTGTATTTAAAGAGAGAAATTTAAATAAATTAATGTACTTGTAAAATTGTATCTGTATTACATAATAGTGTCTAGTGAAGGCTACTTCATTGTATTTACTAATTTGTGTTCGTATGCGGTCAGCTTACTGACACTAATCTACCAACTTAATGGTCAGATGTAAGTTAACATTATACACACACACTAACATTGAACACACATTTATATTACATATCATTACACACAAATATATAATACCAAAAGAAAAGACGTTCAGATTTACTTTTCTAAAATATTTTTCCTTTTAACCTACTGTTAAGAAGGCGGAAAGTCAATGGAAGCTTTTTAAAAAAAAAATAATTACCTAAAAATTAAATACCTAAAAATTACTCTACAAAAAAATTCATATTTCATTAGAAGTTGATTAAAAACAATAGAAATTTAAAAAACAATCACGGGCGAAAGGTCAAGAAATTTCATAAATAATGGACTGTATTTTGTTGAAATCTATATTTAATATTTTCGTGACACGAAATTCAATCTAGAACTCAATTAAACCTGCTCGTTGGATTGAGTTAGCAAAAAATATAACGTGAACCTCTTTGAAGGCTAAAAGATTTATTAATATAATTGAAATAGATGATAAAATATATTTAGGTAAAATATATTATGATAAAATATATTTAGTATGCGTTTACTAATAAACAATAATATTATTGTTTATTAGTAAACGCACACTACAAACAAAGATTGCTTAATCGGTTTTAATGGTAAAAAACCACAAGATTAAATTAAAATATATTTTCAACTCACAGATGAAACAGTAAATGCAGATACTTTAGTAAATTAATTTGCTCTTGTTTTAAATTATCTTATGAAGGTAAAACAATAATTAAATTGACAACTGGCTTTATGAAAATTAACATAAATATACGATGCCAATGGGATTACTTATAGTAAATTGAAATAACTTTACTAGAATATAATAAAAATAATATTTTGCTCCTATGAAAGCATAATTATAAACGTAGGTTTTAACTGTTGATTAATCTATAGTTAAATATTAAGATATATATATAAGTCTATGTCATGTCTGTCGTACAGTAAAATTCGAAAATTTACAAAAATTAAGAAGAGGTAGCTGTTTAGTGGGTAGCCTTAAAAATGGCAGCATCCTCTATGCTGCCGGGTAGTCCCACATTACCCCCCGGCCGTCACCCCCATGGGCCGACAGGGTACCCGTAACGGGTTTTTCAAACGGAAAAAAAAAGGTGTTTATTAGAAAAATAAACAAAATGTTTAATGAAAAATGATGCTTTCGTTTCGAATTGAACCTTCTTTGGTGTTTCGTTTCGAGTTTTAGATATATTTATACTTAATAATATATTTCTTTTTAATACAGCTTAAAAGAACTTTTATATAAGTAAATGATAACTTTAACTAGTTATCATTCAAAAGCTTAAAAATATTCGAAATAATTTTTAGTTTAAATTAAGTATTTGAATAAAATATCCTAGTAGGTACGACTTAATGTACCTCCGGTATAAAGAAACATTAGATTAATTTTCATAAACTTTCATTATATGTGTCACATTTTATAAATTTTAGACATGATAGTACACGCCCGATCACGACACTTGGATGTCGTCCAACTTCAGTCAAAGCCTCCTGAATAATGGCCGAGGCTCAACGATAGATATTTAAATGTCCTTCAATAAATGTTAGAGAAACAATTTATCAAATAAAATATGTTTCACTTGAAACGTTATATACTACTGTGAATTTATTTAGTGTTTTAAAAAAGTGGAGAAATGTTGAAGAGGTATTTAAAACAATTTATATCATAATTCTTTGACAAATAATAATTCTATAAGAGTTAATTTCAGTTTGAATATGAAATGGAACTGGTCTCTGTCGAGAAATATCCCCGTTACAGACAAATTGCTTGCCGGGTTTGTGTACCATCCATTAAGTTATATGCTTGTTGTGGTAATGTTTCAGATGTATTTTATATTTACATTGAAATCTAAAGGATGACAAACAAAGGAGGCCTTATGGAATTATTGAGCTTTCAAATGAAAATTATCTTCATTTTGTAGTATAGATTCAACTTTATAGCGGGGATTTCAAAATATTAGCTTATGATGATATAATTTGATGATGGTGATGATGATGTATGATATAAGGTTATAATTAAATCCATTAACAGAATTAACTATTTATTTTAAATCATACAATATGATGTTTTGTGTTTAATAGACGAATATTTAATTAAACTAAAAATATTAATATTATTTTATTTATAATATTTGCCTTAAAAGGTTATGCCGTAGGTATTTTCAGAAACATTTTGAGTACTCATAAGAAATTGAAAGGCTCATATGTTACTGTATAAACTGAGGTTATTAATAATCTTTTCTTGAACATGATATGTTTATTATTATTATTATTATTATTATTATGTTATATTTCTTTTTACTCAGCGTATAGCTGGTTTTTAAAATAACGGTTACGGGCTTAAACCAAGTAACCGCCATTTGAAATTATTCGTTGACTGTATTACTTAAGGGGGATTCGTCGCTCTGCATAAATTTTCGTACTATTCGGCAAGTGTTCAATATGGCTGCTTTCTGTATATTAATAAATGTGTTTGGTGTGAGATCTAATAATTTCAAGCTATGGTGAAGGTGTTTTGGCACTACTCCTGTTGTGGATATGACTACGGGTACTATGAAAACCTTACTAACATTCCATATTCTACTTATTTCTTCTTTAAGTTCTGTGTATTTATTAATTTTTTCTGTTGTTTTCAGAATGTTATGTGTATTGGGAACGGCCACGTCGACTATGAATGCTATATTTTTATGTTTGTTGTGGATAGTAATATCTGGTCTATTAAAGTGAACAGTTTTATCTGTAAGTATGGCTCGATCGTAATACATTTTGTAACCATTGTTTTCTAGTACTGGACTCGGATGGTATTTGTAGTAAGGTGTATTATTATTATTATTATTATTATTATTATTATTATTATTATTATTCACCCATTTAATTGCAATAAACTATTCTTTAATTTACGTTTAAATTTACCAGACGTTTGTTTAATAAAATTTTATATCACTATTAAGAAGTAGCGTGCTTGACGTTCATCCACAGATCAGGTGTGTTTATAAATATTTTACCAAACATTATATTAACGAACGTTTTATCAACAGCGTTAGCAGAGTTCTAGTAGAATCGTTAGTTTATATACTAGGAACGCCACCAGACCCTCAATTTTGACTCGCTGCGATCGCGAAATCTCGGGTACTGTTTGCATGTTAAGCAAAGCGAGCCAAGCCGAAGGCTTCGTCTTGGTGTGGGATGTCGCAATTGTAGACCTTACACTTGCGCTAATTTTTTAACATTGAAGTCTATGGGAGTGATATTTTTTGGACATTATTCCTCAACGACAATGATTTTTTTTTAATTTTTTTTTACAAACCACCATACATATCAGCATGGTATGTGCGCAAAATTTGAAACCGAACCGTTAAGCCGTTTTAATGCCAACTCTGTAAAACCAATGCAAATTCTCTCCAGTAGAGCGCTCCGCTCGCTTCGCTCAACAAAGTAACTATGCATCCTTAAATATCTAATATGATTTTGCATAAGACAAGAGACAATATCGGCAATAATTGTTCATCATCATGTGAAGCAGAGAGGTCTTTCTGTCTATCGTTTATTATATTTTTATAACTACAAATTTATTTATATATTTTTTTATTTTATAATAGACGCATTTCTATATTACATCATTTTTTACCACTCATTTGTTAAATAATATCCCAAAAGCATGTTTGTTCTATTTCTGTTAAACTCTTAATTTGATTTCGAATCAGACGAAATCAATAATTAATTGATTTTACTAATTAAATTTTCCGCCATTGTCGCATTGTATAAGAATCATTAATGAAAGGTTTCGAGATGCCTTTGTTCAAATTTATTATTTTTATGACCCGTGACTTAGGTAATGACGTGTACTTGGTTGTTAATAATTAATCTGTCTTTAAAAAGTGTAATTTAAGAAATTTCTAATTTTTACTTTTATTTTTATTACAATATTACTGTTGAAATTCTAGTTACTATTAAACTAAACTTAAAAATACAATTGTTTAAGGATATACATGTTTGTTACATTTTGACGCAAAAATTACTGAACAAATTTTTATTAAACTTTACTGTAATAAAGCGACATTACGATAAAATATAGATTACGATTTATAAAGATTTTGTATAATTTGGCCATAACATCAGTGTTAGATATTTCGAAAAACCATTTTAACTAGCGCTGCTGATCACTTTAAAGAAACTCGAAGACAACCCACCGTGGGATTGTTTATTGCACATAGTTCCAAAAAAAAATTGCGAAATCATACACTCTTATTATATGGAAACCAGATATCCATAATACTGAGAAAAATGTCATTAAATTTTATACTTTATACACACTTTACATATTTTAAAGGAGGTATATATCAAAAATTTATATTGCTCTTACACCAAGTCATTTTAATCAGTAATTTCTAAGATATTACAAAATGATTGAGCCAAATGGAGTAACATTGAGCGCTTGTGACTCGGCTCATTTAGAAGCAGAGGTAAAAGCAGTGGAACTTGCTATTTTTTATTTCTTATCCATATACAGGCGAAGCCATAGCCAAATTCCAGTATTAAATAATGAAAAAGATCCATTTACTTCCCGCTATAAAGAAGCCTCTGCTTTTTTTTCTTCAAAGCCGCTCAGTAAACTTTCAGTAATAATTATGTACAAAATGTGTCAAAATAAGACTATTTATCTATTTTTATATTTTCATTATTTGAATATATTAGTCATATCAAATAATTAATAGAACATTTGAAGCTTGTTTTTCTTACTTAATCCAGAGGTAGGTGACATCACATTGTTTCTCCAGAACATAATATGTGATTAATTTTATGGTACATTTTTACATTAGTATATCAATATTAACATTATTTTTTTTCAAAAACATTTAGCAAATATTCCGAAAACGTTGCGGAAGATGAGTGTAAATGTAGTTCTAATGTAACACCAAAGGAGTATTTTCTTTGTGATGTTAACTATTCTTTATACTTTCTCTCGGCGCTTTCATCATTTAATGGCTCATGCTATCGATTTCTCTGTAATACATTTTTATTATATCAGAAAATTCACAGTTCGTTTATTTTCCTTTGCATGCCAGCACACAAAGAATATATAAAATGTACTTTGTGGTACGAGTTAACTTAAATAATAAATTTACGTCATAAGTTTACAATTATTCATTGATTTAGTCGTTTAATATTAAAGGAGTAAATTAATTTTTAAACCAAATTTTAAACAATTGCATATTTAATTTTCTAATTTTCGTGATTTCTGATGTTTTTTGTATCAAAAAACTTGAGTCCACCGATTATTCCGTAGAAATTTGAAGATTGCTTGCCTTATCAATTATGCAATAGCTAATCGTTTAATTTCAATATAAATAAGAATTTATGCCTTGTAAGAATAATATAAATTTTTTGGAGTATGCTCATCAAGCCGTTTCAGATGTTACCTCACTTCAACTAGTAGCTTATTTAGCTTATTTTAAATTTCAAACCCAGACGATTATTTTGATTATGATATAATTACATATATAGTATTATCAGATATTTCCTTAAAATTGTATTATAAGACGATGGTGCTTGTCAAATTTTTTAGGTCAAGGTCAAGGGAACGAGTAGAGTATGAATTTTGATTTCCATGAGAGTGTTGACATATTCATTTATTTACGGCATAAAACGGACTTATAATTTTTAATAATAATTTAGAAGTTTTAATTTTTTCATGGCATCACGAGACTTTAGACCTCGATAACTCGATATTACCACGCGTGTCTGAAATTAAAGGCCTTGACGGATAACAAAGTGATCCTAGTAGGGCTCCTAATAGATGTGCATTTAGAATACAATTAATTTACAAATAAATAAACGCTATACATTAATAAACTTTATTAAAAAAATGAATCTGATTCTAACAACCACCCGTACTTTAACTATTAATAAAAAACACGAAGAATTTCTTTCTATACAACCAACATCTGCTTCACGTTGAAGTTGGAAATGACACAATAGAATATTTTAATCCTCTTTATTTTCATCGTCGTTCAGTAGTATCAAGCTCTCACTCGCCGTGGGCGTTTCTAGTAGAGGCAAGTTTTCAACCTCGCCTGCGAAATTATATTCTTTATTTATTTCTTACTTAAAACTACGCTTGTGATGATTTTATTCTTGAATATAAGTATCCCGTTGGAAAATGTTTAAAAAGTATCTTTCTCGAAGTATTTTGTTATTTATTTTAGATAAATTGTTCATAAAATGTGCATTGCTTTTAATAACAGTGTTTTTAAAAACAATTATTACAATCAAGCAATTTAAAACAAACTCTGTACTCCCCAAGCTTATATGTATATATAATAACAGTGTATTTATATATAAGCGTATGGTACAAAACTGACCGATTCTCACAATGAAGTTCAGTGACTCTTCCTCATCTAACATAGAAAACACGTTTTCGACAGGAATGTACACGTTCTGAGTATGCTCTAGAAAATCAGCATCTTTTTCACACTTACAAGGGCGTCTATAAAAAAAGATTAGATTACTGCAAATTAAAACAAGCTTGTCGACAATTTATGAAGAGAAATGATCAAGACATTTTTGCACCGAAAGTTTTTAAGAAAATGAATCTCAAATTTCAGCCAACTTCGCTAACGATAAGATAAGATATCATTTACAAAAAAGAGATTGGTTCAATAAATTTGCTGTCTTTTGCGAAATCAGTTGAATAAATAAATATATTTATTATTTATATTTACCTATAAACGATCCGTTTGCATGGAATATTAGGTAGAAAAATGTCAACTTCGTAATAATATTTTTCAGCATGATTGTCATTCACAAGAACAGTCCACATCATCCGCCCTGTAAAAATAATAATATTTTATAAGACCACCCAACATTTTTTTGTACATTATGATACTAAAAGAAACATTATATTTTTGTAATGTAACTTTACATTATCATATAAAATCTGTTTAAACTAAGGATTAAAAATTATGAATAAAAATTATCTATTCTAAAAATGTACAGTATATATAGTAATAAGTATATACAATAATATTTCTTCAAACATCTTTTATTATTGTTTCTGTTATATGTCATATGAATAACATAATTTAATGAAAAACATTTTTTTTTGTAAGTAAAAATAAATATTAACGTCAAAGCACAAACGAAATCCACAGCAAACAGGCTTACCACCTCTTTTATCATATATTTGATAAACGTTGAATATCTTTTCATAGCATTTCAGTAGAAAATAGTTTAGTACAGGCTCCACCCGCTTAGCATCCCATTTATCTTTAATAGTGATAAAAGGCAACTCGGTCACTCTTTGTTTGTGTTCCAAAAAGCAATGATCCATCCATTCACCAGCCCGACCCTCCCAAGCACAATTTCCTGAAATTAATTAAATTTTTATATCATAAATAGAATAGAAAACAAGTTAGAACAACTACACAAGATTTTAACTAACAAAGAACATTTTTATGATGAATTTTTAATAAAGTTAATTAATGTATATTGTATTTTCAATTTAATCTCTAAAAATTTTATAAGTAAATTTAAATTTTATATAAAAACCGTAAGTTCAAAAGAATGTCAACTCTTGCGAATGAAATATGTATCATGAAAAGAATCTGCTAACATTTTATATGATCTGAATATTATTTAAGATTTTCTTTATTATTTTATATCACTGTATGTAAAATTATTAAAAGTACGTATAAATTAATTTATTTTAATATTGTTCCTGAAACATAAAATAATAAATAGATTTGCAGTGCACATTTCTTAAGAAATATTAATTTAATTTTCTCCTAAGAAACTCTACTTTAGCTCCACTTGCAATTCCTATTTACATTAAAAACTGAATTTTTTATTATTTAAATATCATTCTGCTATTGTTACTTAGATAACTGGGAAGGAAGAATAAAATTATTTTATATAGATTCTAATTACTATATTTTTTCTTGATCAATAATTCCATACATGGATATTACGGGATGTAACAAATTAAAATTATTACTTACCATAAACCCTAGCCATGAAACAATTAATGATACGGAATTGGCAAACTGGCGTATGCTTCTCTAATATTGCAAGTGTGGCGTGTTTTGGGCACCCGGTGTTTGTACAAGGGAATAAAACTTTATTGGCAAGCGACTCCAACACCATCGGACGAATGAGAGCAAATTCTTTCTGAAATAAAATTATAATATGTTAATAAATACTCATATTTCATAAAGGTACAAATAGAAGTGTTGTGATAATCTTTTTAAATTGAATTAGTACAATAGTACAGTTCTTAGTGAAGGCCATTTTATTATATCCTCTTATTTCTATATGGATGCCGTCAGCCTACTAATACTAATCTAACAACTTAATAAGAAGGCCAAATTTCTAGGTGTGTGTTAATCCTATCATAAAATATAATACACACAAACAAATATTTAATACATAAACATACCACAAGCACACAAACGCATTAAATAAATGAAAAAGAAAGAAAAAATGTTTAGATTTTACTTACTTTGCAAACATGACACTGATAACTCTTCTCATAGCACTTTCCACATATGCTATGACCGTCAACACAGAGGTGAATAGGCGGTTTCATGTACTGTTTGCATTTAGTACAAGTTAGTTCCATAATTATACCCTCATAATGATCAGTCTCCAGTAATGTACTTAACACCACTTAAAGAATAATAATAATGATATATTTGGAGATGTTTATAATTTTTTTAAATAAAAATGAAATGATAAATTCATTGACATATGAATATACAATATATTAATATTAATATGCAATACATGCAAGATTCAAACCAGCAATTTTTTAATATGAATTAAATTTAGAGAATTTAGTATTATGTATTATAGATCGGAGTATCAGACGTTTCGTATATTTCCTTAAATTGTAGAAAAATACAAAGAAACTCTTTCTCCAGCGTTTATTAGACTATGTTGGAAAATTCTCACCAATGTTTCTTTGCAGTACAGAATAATAAAAAAGAAAGTCTAGGTATAAACAATACGCATAGCAGCGGGTAACGACATAATAACACAATTGTCAGATCACAAGTTTGTGTTGGTGAATTATTAACTTTATTTTTTTTGAAAATGTGAATTATTATGTCAACAAAAATATCTTTCTGTTGAGTATTTTTATATTTCACATTTATTTTTATTTTAAATAAACTAGAACCACTTTTTTTAAAAATACACTTTGAAACCGGTTTTCAATTTACTTTTGAAAAGAAAATGTAGCAATTTAATTAATTTGAAAGTATGACATACCCGTCTGTCATTTGAAGCAAATTATGCAGTGGATATTTAGTATAGTAAAAGCCATTATATTCACTACGTTAGAATACACGAAGGCGAGGAAGTTCTGTTTAAACTGCAAAACGGTTAGGTGTTTATAGCTGTCACGTAGTTTTGCACTAATGTAATCAACATAATTAAAAGCAAAGCGACCAGTGAGTTCGTCATCTTACCCAAGCGATTTCAAATTTGCTTTATAATATAGGGATATTTAATAATAAATTCAGTTTTCTACTTTTTAGAAAATTGACTGTATTAAAAATAAACTATTTTTAATGGATTTTACTCGCGTATAATTTGGTTACATTTTAATTTTAACCCGTCGTTTCGAATGCTCTGCAGCGATCGTGTTCATGAGTAAAATCCGTAAAAAATAGTTTTATTTCAAATGTGTACTCGTGAAATTGTAAGAAAGTATGCTTTATAAAAAATAAATGTTAAAATTTTAAAGTTATAGCAGATAAAATTGAAACCAATTATTTAACTTGCTCAAGTTTAACTAGGTAGGTAGGGATTCACAAAAGAGTTATCCTCTCTATGAAGCTATGTATATACCAGAATAATATAAGTTTAATAGGAACATTTTTTAGAACTTTTATGATTTAATATAATAGTATATGATGTTATTTTAATTCGGCAATTTTTAGGCGAATAAAAGCATTTTTATTTAGCAAAATAAATGATGTTAAAAAACCAGCAGTATTAAATGTTATTTCAATTTCGTTGTATATTCTTTACAAAATATTTTATTTAAAACAAGAAGTTTTATTTCATTGAATAAATATCAGAGACAAAAAAAAAATTAAGTAAGTTATACGTCAAAATAAAGTTAACGAAAATAAGGTCAGCGTTAAACTTGCACTGACTACTTTGTCAAACTGAAGGTAGATAAAGAGCCTTGGGCATATACAATTTAGACATTTGTACGGTATGTTAAGACATTTACAACATTTATAACAAATTTCATTATATGTTGAGCATTCAAAATTACACTGTTTTTTATCTTCTTTCAATACAAAAAGGTTGTATAATACATTGATGCATTATATATATATTATTATGAAATGTTTTCTATTATTTACAGGATTTGACGTGTTTCGTTTATGGTTCACGCCCTCGCCATGCTCCGAGTTCATGAGTAAGGGCCCGAATGGGTTCGAAACTATTCTGGCATAATTCCGAAATTGTTTACACGGCTCGGGTCAACATCTATAATAATATTATCGAACACGAGTTTCAAAACAAAATTTTACTTTCAATAGTTGCCACCGATATTCTACTACAATCTTTTTCAATCCGCAAATAATATTTAAAGCTAATTGGTTTATAATATCATTCAATTTCTATTTTACACATTCGGGTAATAATTTTTAAATCAATAACTTTCAGAAAGGGATTTCGCATTATAAAAACTTTTAATCTTATAAATAGTAAAAACAAAATGATACGATAATTATAAAATCAAAATATTATTATAATGAAACAAGACAGACAAATCATTGTAGACCAAATTTCATTATCGTGTTCATGACATGTAAATGTAACGTTTTCAGACACAAATACAATATTTCTCTAACAATAGATTACTAACTCTTCCTTCCCGTGACCGACGAAGCTGATGACATTTTCAAAATATCACTGCGCACTTAGCACGTAACTACACCACATCAAATATGATTTTGCACTTGTTAAACAGTTTTAGATCGACAGGAGCTAGTGTTAGTCGATTACGGTGTAATCGTTCAGCCATTTTCAGTGATAAGATGGACGGTGTAGCTTGAGCGATTGTATTCGTCTAGTAGAAGTTGGCGACAGCGGCGAACGGCGGTCTATATTTAAGCCGGCAAGGTCGCAGACTAAGGGACGGCATAGTACGATACACCAATGGTAGTGAACTAAACAAGTATTTATATTTATAACTACATACAAGAAAATATTATGTTATTATCAATACAGTACATACTCATATCATGTAGAATGTGATATATTTTAAATATTGTCAATAAATATTTCATTTGATAATGGAAACAATGTTTAATTACTAATGACATATAAGATAAATCATTTTAGTACATAATAAATAAATTAACAATAGTAATATTATAACATAATAATGATATAATTATAATATATTATATGTTAAAATTAATTCAGTTCACATACAATGTGAATTAGGCCCTACACGGGTTATATAACGTAAATCTAGTTTACGGTTTCTGACTCAAAGTTGTATCAGAACGAAAATATTTAGAACTGATTAAATATCCGCAGTATTTACGTCAATTGTTATCAGTCGATTATCATATATTGTAGATATAGTGCTATCTGATACAGATAAACAGTAAGTTCTTAATGTCTTAATAAGGTATTATTATTTTTTAATTTGAGTCATATATCATAACAAATATTATAATAAAATATGAAAAAAAAATCTTAATATTATATACCTTTTTATCTCTAAAAAGGAAATTAAATTTTATTTTATACTAACATAAAGAAATATGTAATAGTTCAAAAAAATATTATGAACGTGCTTAAAAATAATATTTAATTTAATAATTTAATAGTGGTAGCTATTAATAATGAAGTAATATTGTAATGATATGAACAGTATTATTACGTATGAGAAATATATACTAATATATTTGCTTATATACTTGCATCGTCTTTTTATGACTTTTTTTTTTTGTCACATTGAAATAAGGTCCATTACAATAGAAAAATGTAGTGTGTCTATAATATATGAACTATTACATGGCCTAAATTTGCTCTGGCTTCCCGTTTTCTGTAAATAATTAACTTTCTATCTCCACATTAAGTCAACATAAAAATTCATATATTTTAAATTTTACGAGTAAATTATTTTACGAGTAAAACGAAATCGTATTTTGTCAAAATAAAGCACGTATATTGTGTTCACTGAGATAATAAAATAACACCTTACCAAAATTTACCAAAATAATTTGCCTAAAATATATAGACCAACAGAATATCAGACACTTAACATTTCGAAAAATTTGCTTATGGCACTATGCTTAAGATGTAGTAATTACCGTTTAAAAATAAAAGCAATTTACAAACTAGGCCTATTTTAAATTATTTGTATAGATCATATAAAAATTCTTTAACCAATGCATATCCCAGCGCGATTAAAAAACCGATATATTAAAAATATTTACAATCCTCCCGATTCACGAGAGAAGCATATACAGTGTAAGTGCATTTAAAGGGGGGTTTTAATAAATAATACACTTAGCTCGCAATTTCCAGGCATTGTTAGTACTCCATTCCCTGCAAAGCTACAGGCCCAGCCCACACTGTGAATCCAAGGAAAAGCCTTGACTGTTATAGATAATATTTAAAACATAACATATATGACGGGTAAATTAAATAAAAAAGAGCTGCATTTGTCGTAACCCTTTTTCAAATTTTACCGAAAGATAGCAAATATAAAAAAATAAATGCAGGGCTTTTATGTCATGTGAAAGTAAACGATCCAGTACGCTTCCTTGAATGCTCCCAGATCACAGTTTTACAACCTTATGAAAGTTTAGTTACATAGAATAGTTATTTTAAAACAAAAACGAAACGGTAAGCATATACCAGACTTTCATTATATATTATATCTACGAAAACCCTATATAGATATGTATATGTATTATACAAGTTTAATATAACTAAAAGTTTTCTTTAATGTGCTCTTGTACATAAGATGTACACTAAGACGTACAGTCAAAGATTCCAAAAAAATGATGATGAAACTTCAAAGCAAAAAAAACTTATTATACTTATTAGACTCTAGTTATACATTTCCAAATAATAAGTCTGGGGCCAAGAAGCTGCAAGAACCTCTTACAAGTTTTATAAATTTATAATATTTACGGTAACTTTGATTATTTAGTTCCAATCATAGAACAAAGTAGAATTCGAATATTTATAGTGTGATAGGCAAAGAAGGCAAAGAAATAACTAGCTAATAAACTAACCACGAAATTCTAGTTCTATGATGCTTTCACTTCTCAAATTGATAATAATTGTAAAATCTCTACTTTTGGTTATTAAAGTGACTCAGAAAAAAATAACTTTTTTACATATAACTACAAGCTCATATATACACTGAAACAAAAAGTTTAAATTTTTGTAATATTTCTTATACCAATATTTGTTAAAAACAAAGTTAATATTTACTCCAGACATCTTTGTTCACTGAGTAATGTGCGGCATCTTATGAAGAATTTATATTATAATATTGAGATTTTAGTTTCTTAAAAGTAATTACTATGTGTTTGGTATTAAATCTTTCGAAAATGTTCATTATTGAAAATATTTTATTTTAAATTTGTGTTCTTTGCTGACGATATCTCGCTTATTTTTAAAGTCGGGCGTAATAAAACTAATTATGACGAATTTTCATCGCTCTGTCATGTGTTCTTCATTGGTTCGAAATAAATAATTTGGTCTTAAATACAAGGAAAACCAAATGCATGCAGTTTACACTTCATGCATTTGGTTATTTAGTTCATGCAATTAAAAAAATAAGACAATTAACGGATGTCAATACAGCTCGACTTGTTTATTTTAGTTACTTTCATTGTATTTTGTATTACGGTATTTTGTTATGGGGCAGTGCTGCTGAAGTTAATTCTCTATTTATTTTACAAAAAAGAGCTGTGCGGGCTATTTGTAACTTAAAAGCTAGGGATTCCCTGAGAGACGTCTTTAAAGAAATTGGTATTCTTACGATCGTTTCTCAATACATATTTAATAACATTTTATTTTTACGTCACAATTTGGATACATATGTAAAGAACAGTGAAAGACCCGCTATAAATACTAGAAATAAAAATAAAGTTTCAACGCAGATATTTCGTCCGCAAAAAGTTAAAAAAATCCTTCCTTTCGATCAAGTAAAAGGTTAGGTTGTGGAATAACCAATTATAATTTTTATAACCAATTATAATTTTTTATCTATGTCAAAGGAAAGTGTTAGGAGTTTTTATTTTGATACCATTCTTATCGAAATCAGCTCTTCTGAAAAGACACAATAAAATTTAAAAATAAAGCTAAGAGGGTTCACAAACGTGCCCTAGTCTGAGTTTCACAAACGTCAAGATATAGTAAAAATATATTATAACTTTAGCGGGTAAAATCAGTAGTATTAGGAAAAAAAAATTTTTGATAATAAAACAATGTTTTTTTCTCGTATTTATAGTTCTTGTGATGTAAAGCGTTAAATATTTTTTTACAATTCTTCGTTTTCTTTTAAATTAAGTATACAAAATTAAATATTATTTCCACTTTTCTAGAAGCATGATTTTATAACATGGAACAGTTGTTACAAAGTGGGTGTTTAAGCACCTAATGGAGTAGTTAAACAAAATACAAACAGTTTAAAAAGGGGCGATTATCTGTTTTACCTTGCTATAAAATATATTTATTTCAATAAAAGTGGACCATTACTTTATGTATTTATAAATTTAGCGATTTTAAAGTCGAATATCAATAATATCATTAAGAATTTTTCATCGAACGTACTCTATGAATAATTTTACAGATGAACGTACACATGAATAATCTCACAGATTTTTTTTTTATTATTAGTACAATATTTTTAATCTAGTTTTTATTTAATTTATAAATAAATAAAGATTTGGAAGTGAAAAAATGATATAATTGTAATAAAAGCATCTTTAAACATTTCCGCGAACGGATTCACAAAGTCTACTCCTATGCCACTTAATTCCTGGTATATAGAATACCATTGTTAAGCTCATGGCTTAGTATTTCCAATTATTTCAACTATCAGCTGTATAAAAAATAGAAAATATTATAAAGTATCGAACTCCTTCCTTTATTAAAATATAATATATTAGAAATAACTCGTGATTCTTCACAAAATTTAATTTACCCTAAGCAAAAATATATGTGGTAATTTTTTTTTTATTATTACAATTTTATGCGACTGCCAAATCAAACAATAAAAATATAGAATCCATTTTTAAGGACTACAGACAACAATAAAACCATTTTTTTTCACGGTTTAAGCCACAGGAGACAATCTAACAAAGAGTATTTAAAACATTGGTATTTTAACATTCCTTTAATTAACTAAAATATACTTAAAACGATTAGCAATACATTATACTGAATTTAATTTATCTTGGCGTAAATAAACTGTAAGTATAAAAAACTAGACTAATTATTATTTTAAATATGTAATTGAATTATGTTACTATACACCTAATATAATATACTAATACCCTCCTGTTGAGGAGCTTTAGGTATTAGATAATTTTATTTGTAACAAACACTTCATGAGTTTTGAGCCGATGGAAGTCAAATCTTTTCTCAGCAAACTTCGCTTAACTTCTTTACTTTGTACCGGTTTTTAATCCATCGGTTATTACGATGGATCATGAGCCGGTGTTTTATTTTTATTTAGGGGTAACTCGAGACTCCTTGGAAACTTTTGTTTGTGTGGCTCAAACTGAGCGTACAGAGCCTCGATTATGCATTTTATTGCGGTGTATAAAACAGACGTATGGAAATGAATGTAATAAATATTTTGTATATAGTATTTTTAAAATACGTAAGTTTCATTTTTAGATTTCTTAATTAGTCTATAATTTCAATTATAATCAAAGAATAGCGTCGATAAAAAAAAAATATAGTGTTAGGTGACTTTACATAAGTGCAACGTATGCTGTATTGACATAAAAAAAAAGTATTTTAAATAAGAAATAAAATCTAAAACCACCTTGGTTTAGACTTTTATATAATCACTATTAATATTTTAAATAATTTAGACTATTTATCGTAAAACGTTAATTTTCTTATATTTCTTCAAGTCTTTTTGGAAAATAATATTATGGTAAACTATTCCTACATAATACTTAAATTAACTTACACAGTTTTTAAAAGACTATCAATGAATAAAATGTATGCTTTCATTTCCTTTATGTAATTTACTTCCAACACTCTAAAAAGTCTTGGGAACTCTAGGGCAGTGGAAATTTATGGCATATTACAGTAAAAGGTCTTATTAAAGTGTTTGTAAACATTTACGTTCTCAGTTCGTGCCAAAGACTCGTCTGCTAGATTCAATACTCAAACAGTCGGTTTTGCTGAGCAATACTGATATCTGATACAATAAATATTGTAACTTGCATTTGGATTGCGTAAAAGATTCTAGAATATTATTGGTACATATTTATAAGTAATATTATCATCTTTAAATTAAAATTTAGGAATTTTGTTCACAGGGATTTCCTTACCGGAAGATATATATAGATTTAAATAATAAGTATTTATATTTATTTTGATAATATTGTTAAAAGCACTTTTGAAATGCTCTTCGGTTATTTTACTTTTTATTTCAATAATTATTTTAAAACTGCATTACAAGTAATTTTTTTGGAAATTAATAAAATCATAAAACATTTATCTACTCGTAGCTACAAATACATTTTCTATAACTTGAAAGAAACATATATATTCTAAAAAAATTGAAATCCTTATAAAAACACCAAAAATTATAAAGATAGAAAATGTTCAAAGAAAATATAAGTTTTATTTGAGATGACAAATAGTTAAGACAGTACTTGAAAGAGATGTTGGAATACAACAATAAATTTTGTGCACTTCTGCAATGCTTTCTTCAAGATAACAGAGCTTTTCTAGTGCCGAGATAAATATTTTCAATTGAAATAAGAAATTGAATCAATTTCACCTACGAAATGTAGGTGTTTTATGATACAGCTGCTGATATTTATTATTTGCTCCAACTTGCTGTATTTACGTCAGAACTTTTAAAGAATTGTTTTACTTATTCCATTTTATATTTCCTTTGTTTATTTTACTATGTTATTTCATTATTAGAAATAAGAAGGTTCTTCTTTTATTATTGTAAGGTAGAAAAGCAATATAATTACGTCAGTTATTTATGTAGTCCTTAAGGTTAAAGTTAGGCGGACGACTCTGTACTGCGACTGACAGTCAGTTTCCTCGGTGGGGAATCAAACATCTTTATCAGATGGCCAAGGAGGCGGCCATTTTGTGACGCAGAGCCTATCTTGATCCTTCAATGAAGATACTGGACGGAGTGTGTGGCGACGGGTGGTTGGTGTGCTCAAAATTGATAGCATCACACTAATATGGGGCTACCGTAGGGCCGTCACGTAAACTGCGAACGCGATCCTGTTGTGCCTCACAAAGGCGACGAGGGTATTTTTTTTTTTAATAGATAACCTTAAAAATGGCAATGTTAACACTTCTGTTGCCGAATAATCCGTCTTGGCCGAGAGATTATCCGTAAGGATTATTTCAACGAACCAAACGGAAAAAGTGAAAATAGGTATTTTATGTTTTTAATCACTGATATTTGCTAATATATTTTTTTATATATTTAGTGTTATTTATATATCTCGCCATTTTTTTTTTATAAAACAGGACGACAAACGAGCGTGCGGGTCACAGGTGAAATGTGATCACCGCCTCCCACAAACTCGTCCAACATCCAAAGACTCACACAAGCGTTGCTGGCTTTAGAAGTAGGAGTATGCGCCTTTTCTAAAGGTACCCATATCGTATTGATCTGGAAACACCGCCGAAGGAAGTTCATTCCACATCTTTGTGTTACGTGGAAGAAAGGGCCTTGAAAACCGTACAGAAGAAGAACGTCACGCATCTAGGTGGTTCGTGTGACATTCAAAATGTCGAGTCCTAGAATTCTGATACTTGGCGAGGAGTTCAGACTGTGCTCTTGAAGAGCAGCGATACGGCAAATGGAGTTTTCTTGGATTCTTGCATTTCTTAGATTTCTTGATTCTTCTCAATGGAATGAGGAAACTGGTGATCCACTTATATAAACTCTTGGGAAGCCCATAGGAAGGAGGCTTCGAAAAAAGCCCTTTGTGCGATACACGATTGAAGGCTTTCGCTATATCCAGACTAACTGAAAGACCCTCTCCCTTGCTTTTAATAACCACACTCCAACGTTGTGTACGATATAATAGAAGATATCCAGCTATGACCATGGCGAAAGCCATATGCCGGTCATGAATCAACTGGTGATCCTGGAAGTACGCCAGGAGCTGTCTGTTAATGATGTTCCCAATATTTTTGAGAGAAAAGAAATTATAGCAATAGGTCTGTAGTTAGTTGGGTCCGACTTTTTTTAGGAATCGGATAGACATGGTCACACTTTCACGACCAAGACTATGCCTTTAAGATAGCACTATTTTGGAAGTGCCATCCGGCTCACTCGACTTATGAACATCCAAGGAAAGTAGAGACCGTCGTGTGGTTTTTAGCTACCAAATTATTTCCAACATTGAGCACAGACACCGCTGAATGGTATGCAGTATTTTCCCCTCGTCATCAAGGTCGAGCTTGATACAAAAAAAATGCCCAAGAGATAAGCTTTTTTTTGCTGTATGGGGCAGAAAATAATTCCTCGTGTGCAATGGCGGCAGAGACGGCTGACAAATGTTGCCCAGAATGACTTTAGAGAGCGCCCATAACTTACGCATGCAGAGTTGGTACATTGCCAACTGATCCCCAATTTTGACGACATGCTTGAACTTTGCTCAAGTGAAGTCCCGTTTGAAGAATCTGGGGGCACGCTTGTATTTCCTTTTCAGAACTCGGATCCTTGGTGACTAAACCATTGCCCCAAGCTATGCCTGCCGTTTGCCGGCTGCTGCAGCCCACAACGAAAGAACGAATTCCATTCCAATCGGCTAACTTGTAGTACCAAACGCGTCAGGTCGTGTATCTTTGCGAACTAGACGTTGAAAGGGCACTACACTTCGTACCAGACAAATCTGAGGAACCTAGAGGGGCTCGACAATGACCTAGCACTTTTCGCGATGTGTAGTCAGCAAAAGATGCAAACAAAGACGGCATATGGCTGTCCAAGTCCGGTAGACGAGTGTGCGTCTAAACCAACTGGGACTCACCATTTGCCAGAGCAAAGTTAAACACACATCTCTCCACTTATTCAGTGGATTGTGACCCTAGCTAAACGGAATTGCGCGCGTTTAATACCCCGAGGACTATGACTTCAGCGGAGGGAATGTGTAAGAGCAGGTCCTCAATCTTCACCTTGACATGGTCCAAGAGTTTTTCCGATTAGGTATTATCATTATGGGAACTGTAGAGGCACGCGTAGACTCTAACATGATCGTCCATGTTGACGCGCAGCTAGAGTAGAGACAGATCCCGACCTTTGAAATGATATTCAACTTTATACCCACTCCAGTCAAAAAATAAAGAAAATCCACATTTAAGATAAAGCGGAGTTCCGTTGTATTTCCTGGTCGTTTGCCTTTAGAAAAGACATATGAATAAAATATAACAAATAAACTACGAACAATAAATCAATATATTTAAACGTAAAAACTGTGAATATTTGTGAACTATATATTTCATATGAAATATTATATAAAACTCATTTTAACCATGGAAGTAAGAAAAGTTTAAGTATAGCTTTGGTTTAAGTACACTATAAAATAACGCTGAGTCACACGTCGTGAAATCTGATGTACAGTTGCAATATATTCGCGGTGACATGTCGCTTGCAACTGCTAGATAACCGCGTATAATAAACGTCTAAACCCGCTGATATGAGAAATGGTTCCCGTAGTCCGGTAAAGGTTTTGTATAAAGTAAATGGATTTTTGTTTCATATAAATTTTGGTGGATTTTTACTCTTAAGAGAATATCTTTTATTTCTTGATATCTCGATGTTCAATGAATATTATAATAATAATTTTTATATTACACAAGATAAGCAAACCGAGATGTTTATATTTTAATATCTTTGTAATAATATTTGGGCTAAAATATATTTAAAGTGAACTCAGAATATAGCTTTAAAAGGACGGATGGAGTTGGTCGGTACGGAGATTGCATGCAACGGAGATGAGGATACTGTGATTGCTATGTGCTGTATATTCGTATAGAAAATATTCATATGATACAAAATTAATATTTTCTATACGAATATGGTACTAAGATTAACAGATAAAATATGTATAGAATAATAATAATAATAATAATAATTTATTTCAACTTCAAACTGTCATACCTATTAACAAAGTAGAAGTCTTCTTTTAAGAATAATATAAGTATATGGTAAGGGTTATTATAAAAAATGCTTTAAAAGTAATATTATAAAAATCTTACTTTCTGTTTCAGTAGCATAAAATCTATAAAACGATGTTGGTTTACTAACATTTCTGTGAAATACTAATTTGAGCTGGTACTCTTCATAGCTCTTCTAAAAAGTATAAAATTTCAAAACGTAAAATGTTTCAATATTGAAAAAAATTTTTTTTTTTTCTATGATAGTTTTAAAAGTTTCTGTTCATGACATGTGATTATAGATCTCATGTATAACATCAATAATTTATTTACAAATATGAAAGACCGTAGAAAGACAGTAAGGTAAGACGAGGTTATGAATTTATGAATTGTATAATGATTTTTGTTTAAAAAATTATTTGTCAGACATACTCCTGGCCACAATTACAAAAAAATTATAATTTTTAACACACAAATAATTTAATTCTTAATAATGATACTTAATTATTGCTTGTGATGAGAAGACGCCTTGTTGTTGTTTAAGATGAGTTACATTTAATTCATTACAGTTCATTTACTTTTAAATTACATTTGTAATTATTGTAATTAAATTTTGTCACGAATATTGTGGGTGATACAGTAGTATAAGCTAACATAAACAACACTTGTTTGTATAGTATAAATAATTACGACCAAATCTAAAGGTTAATTGTTCAATCATAACATATTTTTTATCAAAAACCGATAACCAAATTTCGTAAACAACCGAAACATCTTTCTATATTTAAAATATTTAATTATAGTTTAGATCAGACTTAACCATTATAAATGTACCTAAAACGAAATGTTTCTTAATTCTCTTCAAAAATAATATTATAGTTCAAAGTGCAACAATTATAGAGTACATATTTACTTGTGCTAGTCGAGGTCATGTGCCAAAAACGACTGTTTTATCAATAAAATAGTAATAAACATAATCGATCAAGTGTTATTGTTCGGCCTTTCCCAGTTATGTTTTTAAAATTAACGTACACACATACAGATCATCTGTAACTATAATAACTAAATATTTAACATTTTTGATTTTGAAAAATATCATTATTTGGCCTTGCGTTATCATTTACATAATTTGAGGTCAATAGTTTTGTTGATAAAGGGATGGTGCAAGCAGGGAGCGAACGTCCCCGTAGTCTACAAACGGTACTCTAAAAACAACTTATTATCTACATTCTATAAATAACAAATAATTTACGGAGTCGTCGTAAAGCTGAGTACACGTATCACGATATTGAAGCGACTGTCTTGTCGCAAATTGTCTGTCTTGTCCCAAGAATGTTATCAGCTCAAAACTATAAATATAATTTCAGTACAAGTAATTATATATTTGACAATTTTGAATTATTTTATGCTTTGAATGACTTTTCAAGACTTATTGTTTACTTAGTTTTAGATTACTTATATTTTAATTGGTCTGTGTATCATTGACCGCAATATTTAAATAAGACAACTTTTCATGTGTAAATTGCCTTAAATCTTGAGGCCCCCGACATGTTGTTTTGAACTTATTGTAGAGTTGTTATAATTGATAAAGGTTATCGGTTCTATTTATTCAGAGGCATCGATGGACTTACACTAGACGGAAACACCAGTTCTTTTCCTACTCGATTGGTATAAACAAACAGTTTAAAACAATTATAAAAATGTGTTCAATTACCAACAAAAATCTACACTGTATAATATACTTATTGTTTATTAACGGGCGATTAATAAGTGGTGAATCTTTAGCAATGAATTCAGTGTTTCAAGATCTGTGTAGTAGAACACTTTCTGATTTAGTTTATCAAATATGCACTGGCGGTATACCAGTAAGTGATCTACCATCATCAAGTCTCTCCAGAGTGAGATCGAAACGATCGGCCATGTTTTTTGCAAAGCGATACAGACGTCAAATAGCAGATGAGTGCTGTCTGCATCCATGTACAGTAGCGCAGTTGATAGAATACTGTCCTGAAGATTGGTGATCTGTTTAGCTTATGATTTATATAACAACTTATAGTTACTGGAAGAAGTGCCCTAAATGAACCTCACGTTTGATCTCAATTTCTAATAGAAAATATTATACTAATAAGTGTTTATTAATACGGTGATGCCAAACAAGTAACAACATCTGAAACAAAATCTATTATTTAAATTAAGTGTTAAATTACTTTTTTGGAGTCCTTATACCTCAATTATTTATGTACATATTATTGTGAAAGGTAACTTATAGGATTATTATTTTTAAGACTGATAAGTTAGAATAAAACTGTAAGTACTTTAGTATAATAAAAAATAAGGAAAAAATTTACACGAACAAAAAATGTTAATGTCATAAATGAAATATTACTATTATTTATAGACAAAAATGTTACGAATTTCATTTAATGTTAGATAGTTGTATAAAATTCCTCATTTATATAACGTATTGTATTTCTAAAATATACATGCATAACCATGCGTACATAATACTTTATCGTTGTTTTATTAAATCAGATGTTGTTCCCATTGGTTCCTTTAAATGCCCTTAAGATTTATATGGAATCAAAATAAAATATCCAATATTATTGTCCATACTCTTCTTTTGACTCCCGTCGCATAAAATACTTAAAATCGTTCGTGACCGTTTCAATTTTGTAAAAAAAAAAAAAAAACTTTTGCAAACATATGTAAAAGCTAAGTTTATAAATGTATTTATGTGACGGCAAAATTAATAGATCGAAATCATGTACAGATCATTTAAAATGTCTGCGAAATTTAAACAAAGTGATCATTTAAACAAAATTAGTTCCTATTAATTTCATATAATACCTTTTAAAATTATTATAATAATACAATATTTTAAAACGGCAATCTCTTAAATCCTTAAATAAATGCTTAAGAAAATATTTAATACTGTAGTTAGTAATGAAATAATTTGTTCTGTGTCCTTCCAAATTTATTATATCATTGGATTTTCTTAATACATATCACATAAACCAGAAAGATAAACTATCAGAGATAATATACACTATAAGAGTCAAGCATCAATTTCAGTTCATTTTAAACTTGCATTATATGTACAAAGTGGGTCACAATGTGGGTCACAATGTGGGTCACTATATGGGTCGCCAAGTGGGTCACAAAGTGCTATCATTTGTAGATCACATATTGCACCATATCATCTAATCGCACCCTAATTTGATTTGCGTGTGGAGATATCTTCCGATAAGAGCTTAGCGAAGGCAAAATGAAATTTATTATCTCATGGATAACCACAAAAGGGGCTCAAATAAATCTTCTTTCCAAGTTAATAAAGTCTTTGTTGACGGTTTTATCTAAGGCTGCGGCCATAACAACCCTCTTTTTATAGTGTGCCCGACATTTAGGGAAACGATCTCATAGCAGAGGAAATAAATGTTATCTACATTTGTCTCTACTATCAAGAGTTGGGAGTCCGGATACATTTTACTGGAGGATGCTGCAATAAACACATATTATATAACATGTAGACTGTGATAAGAAACTTATCATCATAGTATATTTTTTCTACATATAATTGAATACAGTACCATGATTATTATTATTATTATTATATAAAATACTAAGTCTCAAACTTTTCTGCCTTAACAAGTTTTTTTTCTACTAATTAGATTTTAAATATTTAGAGTGATGATAACTTATTGATAAGTAAATTCAGTACTAAGGCAAATCTTTTAATATCAAACAAACATTTGATACAGTGAAAAGGCTATGTAATGTTAGATAGCCGATTACTCTGCTATAAATTGCAGGTTACGTCAACGGCTAGATACTACTAACCCTATAGTATTAATATAAAAGTGCGTTTGATCTATCTTTTACGTCAACCGGATTAACGTCAATTGAGATATTTTTGATTTAAATTTTTCGATTTAAATCCCCGACTTACTTTAACAAAACCTATATATTTATATATTTATATTGTATGTATTATGTATGTGTGTATGTATGTATATGTCTGTGTTTATATATGTATATATATTTATAGTAATTTGATATAATTTACTGTTTTATAAATGTTAATATTATCAATTACTCTAAGTTTCTATCATTCAGTGTACCACCTAATTGCCTTATGAACAATTTTCTCAAACTTAAGGGTAGTTGGAAGATATCTCTCTGTAGGGATAAGCTATCCTATGTACATATTGTTAAATTAAAATGTCTTTGTAAACTTAAGGTACATAAATAAATAAATAAATAAATAAATAAAAACCCAAATAAGCAAAAAAATAATATACAGTACATAATGTTACTTGATAAGTAAAATAATAATAGCATTATAAATATTTATAAATTGTTATTTTTGGTGCGTCTTTTACTTGGCACGTTGTATAAAAATGGTTATATAGTGTATAATAAAATTATTTTTCGAATATAAATTTAAATAGTTTTCGGTTTTATCTAGCTTGTGATTTAATAAATAATAAGTATAGAGATTAATGAATGTCTGCCTAATACTGTTATAAAGGGGGGTAAAGCTCCTAACGTTCCAAAAAATTAGCACAGCAATTTGAGAACGGTAATTGTAATGACATATTACAGCATCATACAGTATATTATATCACACACAGTTATATTTTTTTGTTTTTATACACATG
This sequence comes from Mechanitis mazaeus, assembly GCA_959347395.1. Lineage (NCBI taxonomy): Eukaryota > Metazoa > Arthropoda > Insecta > Lepidoptera > Nymphalidae > Mechanitis > Mechanitis mazaeus. The sequence goes on from OY365747.1 coordinate 18,818,107, forward strand.
TATAAATAGTTAATGTTTTTCTGGGCTTGTCCCATAATTCAAAATATTAATATATACAGTATCACAAATCCTTGCTAGGGAACCCGGATACCAAGAATGATTCGCGAGGCTATTGAAATTAAAAAATATCCTAATATCAATAAAGATGGTTGGAGCCTTTCTAACACCTGGGACCCACACATAAATACTGTAAAGTCTCACGTCTGTGACCGCACTGTCAGACCTCAGGATACAGTTAGTTCGTTTTGTCTACATCCGGAAGTCTATGCCCGCAAACTAAGGAACCGTTGGAGGTAGATGATTAATTAACTGACTTTCAGACTGACACTTACATCTCGTCTACCCGTGAACACGATTACTGCAAAGTAAACGAAACGTCGGGTTAAAATCAAAATGTAACCAAATTATACGCGAGTTTTAATCCGTAAAAATAATTTTATTTTAAATCTTATTTACTTAAATACAGCATATATAATAAAACAATATATCTAATAGCAGCCATTTAATCCTGCAATGTATTATTACAAATAGTACATAACTGCGGTTTTCATAAAGTGGTTAGCGTAAAAGTTCCAATATCTAGTGATTCCAACGAGCATGTGACGTTCAAATCGATACGCAATCATACTTGTCGTATCGCCTGCATCTCGGGAGACGTTAACTTAGATATTTTCAATATATTTGCAAGGCGAAACATAGGAATCCCATATCGGTGATATTGCAGCGCGAATTTGCACCTGAAGAATATTAATCTTGGAAGGAAAATGGGATATTGAATTGATAGACTAGAAAATGGATATTTGGTTTTGTATCTATTTTCGTTCTATTTCTATCTATTTTAGCTTTGTATTAAAGAAATATAGAGCTAGAGTTTTTAAATAAAAATTCAATAAATATTAATTTCGCAATAACATGAATTGCGACGTAATTATATTGCGAAAACCACAATTGTATTTCGAATTTCAAAAGTAATTTAAAACTGAATTTGTGTGTTATATTAAGATTAATTAATTTTTTCTGTTTTAATTTGACAAGTGAAACATTTTAAGAAAAATTCTTGTTTCAAAAAATAAACATTTCTTTTGATAACGGTGTTTTTTAATATAATTGAAAACTTTGGTAACCTATTCATACTTCGAAATTAGCTTCCTAGCTAAGTATTAATTTAAATGTCACTAAGTAATATTTATATACAGTTATCCAACTGTAGTATCGAAAATATACGGGGTTTATAGCCCCTTATTCCTGTTCTCGGCCGATTAATATGAAATCGCGACGGGACCTGTACACGCCGCGATTCGGCAGTATTGACGTGATTGCTATATTTATAAGTGAGTACAGCTGGATATTTGTCTATATAATAGTAATCATGGACTACGTTCAATCTTAAAATCCAAACAAAAACCTTAATTAATGACAAAATTAGCGGAAAACTAAACTGAGATGACGTTTTGAAATTTATTTTACATCTGGTTTACAATTTAACAAATATGTTTTTATATGTAAATATTTTTTTTTTCACCAAATCTTATTTACTTATATTGTGATGCCCACAAAACTCCCAACAGAACTTTATACAAAACTGTAATCATTAAATTACACTTTCACAAAGCCGTTCTCTAGTCTAAGTAAGAAAAGTTAAGAAAGATGTTAACACTTTCGAATCGGAGTGAGGGTTGAATTTAGTGGGAGAGGGCAAATGGAGCGAACTTCGCACTCAAGCTCGTTCGGCGGACGTAATGACCCAACTTCTGTGTTTTTCTTGTCGCCGCTTGTTTTCTACAATTTACCACTACTTTTATTTTTGTTACAAAATAAATAACGGTGAACTGTGGGAATGAAACTTTTAGCTAAACTTGTATAAAACACTTTTTACAGCTTTTTATTAATAATTACTTAAAAAAGTTTAGTGCTGGATAATTAAACCTATAATCTTTCACATTTCTTTAAAATCCAACATGGCTTTGATTTATTACTTAGAATTGTAAGCTACTAAAATCAGTCACCAACGCAATTATAATTTTAATGTAGCGTTTTTGCAATCAACAACTTCTGATTTGTGTGAAACAAATGTAACACACAAAAGAATACGAATTCACTTATTCATTAATTTAGAGAACATTATTGCAAATGATAAAGAAGTAAAAATATTAATAAGATAAATCAATATATTAATAAGGGAAGTAGGTAAAAACATTTTAACCGTATGTTTTATAACTTACCTGTAAGAGATATGTCTTGTGATAACATCGTATTAGTATAAAAATATATCTTAAAATATACATTTATAATAAAATGAAGGTACTTCATTTAAAATTATAAAATTAGTTCCTATTCATTCCACGAACTAATAGACTGAGTCGAGAGTAAAGTAGATGGGGCGTTTTCTCGCTCTTCTGGGCTTATTAGAGACTTTAATAGAAGTCTTACATTTTATCTATAATTTACTAAAAATTTAATTTATTGTAACTACATAATTTATTTTTACAAGACATAAATAATATTACAAAATAAAATAATAGTTTATACAGGAAATAAAAAAAATATAATATTTATTTTTTGTGTCACGCGTACATTTTATTAGGAAAAATAGGTTAAAATATTTCTCAATATAAAAGATATTAGTTGTTTTTTTATATTTTATATGAAGGTAGCTTTGAATAAACTTTCTAACCCTAGTGAATATAAATATGAATATATTACTCTCGTGAGATTATTCCACCCGTTATATTTCTGAAAAGCAGCTTATACCTGTATGTAGTTAAATATATATATTTTAATTAAACACGTTTGTTTTACAGAAGACCTTTTAATGTACTAAAACAAACTCCTCTGAAAGATGGCGGTTAATTATTATCTTTTTTAATATCATTTTTTTATAATTAAGAGGAAACTCCAAATATGAGATAACCGAGATTATTATTAACATTATAAATAATATTTTTACTAAATAATAAATTAATATTTTAGAATCTAACAATGTACTACCATACCATTAACATTTTTCTTACAAATATTATTAAAAAAATATTACAATAATCAGTTTGGTCCTTAAGTAATGTTTTAAATTATTTTGTTATTGACGAATAAATGACTTGAAAATGTCATTATTATGACAACGACGCTGTAAATGGACAAACACGTTTCGAAATGTATCGCTTTATTCGGCTTTTATATTCATGCGACGATATCGCTCGGGGCATACATTATTGACATCGACATAACACGAGCGTCCCGCATGTCATTTCATTGCCTGCAGGCGCAAGAAATTGCATAAAATCTACCTATGATACGTTTCCAGCTGAACAAGACCTATGCGACTGATGTATTTGCACAAGTGATGAGAACTGAGGATATATCACTGATATCATTCAAGAGACCATGATAAAATGGTTGTTTTCATAAAATCTTGTTTATATTGAGTCCCTCTGGGTGTATTGGGTGCTATAGCTTATGCGATGGGAAATATCATAGCGCTCTATAGATATATTTATCTTTTGATTTATATAAATATAGTGTTACATTAAAATATATTTATGATAAAGATTATTAAGGTACTATTACAAAGTTTTTACAAAATTTATTTAGGTACTGACTTCAAACGTCTTTAATTAAAAATTAACTAAAACTTGATATATATTTATTTAGCTTAATAACTAAAATATCTTTATTGTGATTACACTAAACAGGACATTTTATTCAATATCAATTTTGTACGGTTTACTGTTTGTTTGTTTTATTAAAAAACTAAATCGTTCTAATAACTTAAAAGTTTTTAATTGTGATTGTAATATATTCATGCTATTCAATGCTATCTATCAAATCTTTGATACCAAATAATAATTATTGGTTTCCAATAATCCCTAAATAATCATTTTTTAATGAACGTTAATTTCATATAAATCAGTTTTTTATTGTCAAAGTTTCGACAACATCACTACCGAAAGTAAGTGACCACAGACCTAATAAAACTTATCGTGGATAACAATATTGTTTTAATTAAAGTTCGTCAATTGAGTGCTAAGTAATTAGCAGTAGGGCAAGAGGTGACGTCAGCTGATTTTTAATGGCGGCACGTAGACAGAGTCGTTTTTGTATGTATAAGTAAACCGACGGTCAATGCTTCTCAAGTTGTAGACCTGACCATTTCTACGATACGAAACTGTCGTTTTTATTTAGCATAATTTCTGGGTGTATGGTGATGCGAAGGATAACAGTGTGGAAGTTTCTGTTTTTCCACATTGAAAATGTGGGCCCCTGAGCCATCGTAAATAGTAGTAACGCATGTAACTGGTGCCGGCCAGATCACTTCACTGTTCGCCGTTTCCAATATCCATAGATATATTTTAAAACACTATGAAAAGCCTGAATTCCATTCATAATAAATCTTGAAGCAGCCTGGCAGCGATCGCTTCATTCAACCGGTGTATCATCCTTTAAATATACGAAAATACAGTAGTTCCTCAATTACCTTTTAAATTTATTAAACTGATCATTTTGATATCTAGACTAAGTAGGTAAAGAAAGCGTGCCACAACCTTAGAATCTTGTCTAACATCAGACGGGCTGTAGGCAAACGCTTAAATGTTATGGTTTAAAAAATCGTAAATAATTTAATATTTATGGAAGTTTGTTAAAACAAATTTTTTGTTACTATAAATGAATTATTTAAGGGTTTTGTGCACAGTAGCATAGCGAGCTAGTATTTGTTCATCGTATTATACCAATATAATTTTATCAAGCGCAGTGATGCTCAATAAAACTATTAGCTTTAAGAACTTTTAAATTTATAGGGCCGTATAAAGTTAAACAAAACAGATCACGTAACGCAGTGATCTGGAAAGCAGTAAATTCCCCTCTCTCTTTAACCGAGTGATCACGCAAACAACTCTACCGAATGAGAATTTACGATACTCCTGAATAGACCTACGTAATTAATATGTGACATCTTTACAGTTTTAATAATTTGCAACTATGAATTTATCGAATATATTTTGTTATTATTGTGATCCCTCTATATTTCTATTTACTATGTCGGTCGACTGGTAGAGGATGCTTTAGCATTAAGTCCGCCATTTTTAGGATTTCTTTGTTCAATAAAGATTTTTTAATATAAATTAAAAATTATTGTATACTTTAATATTTTTTTTTTTTCGTATGTAAATTTTCATGATACCACCATGCTCAAAGCTCATGTATAAGAACCATAATTAGGTTCGTTATAAGTTGGGCAAAAACCGATAGTAATTACGTGAGTAAAGCCGGATATATAATACTTATAATATATTATGAAATCATCATAGATAAATATGAAAACATTACATGAAAAAATATATTTATTTTTCTGCTGAAGCATGAATCGATTACTATTTTTTACGTTGAATTGATTAGAGAGAACGCCCTTTACTCATTGACTCGAATATTTTTAACAAAGAGAACTAGTCCAAACCCAATATTGAATATTAAAACGGTAAAAAACACGATATAAAATGATTTAAACCCTAATAGTTTTATTAAAAATCCACTTTTATTTATTTTAGTTAGCACTCATAATATAAAACGCATGAATACCACTGGAAATTCATAACGTAAAACCCGATCGACTGCATTCAAATATATTGACTGAATTTTAAATCCCACGCTTCGTTAACTCGATTTCATATGTTTCGTATTTCAAATACAGAGTATTTAAATGTTGAAGGTAGATGGGATATGTTCATCCAAAATGCTGCTGACGTTTATATTGCAAGCAGTGCCAAATATTGTGTAGGCATTTTATCTTTTTACGGTTATTTACTGGCACATGAAATTCGATTTTTGAGAAACTTACAAATTGTATAAAAAGTATTGGCAGGTAGTATTTAAAAACACTTTATTTAAAAGAGATATATAATGTGGGTACAAAAAGTTTTATTTTATTCAAGTAGCAAAAAAAAATAGTTTAAACTATACCAACTATTTGATAAATAATGCACAACATGGACGTATATGAAGCAATATTTTAAGTCAATTAATGTAACTCTTTGAAATGTCTCCAAAACGTACAATATTGGCATAAAACTCGTGGGGTTAAATTGAATATTTATTTATAAATGTAAATAAAATCTATGAACTAATTTGGAAATTATTAGTATATACACATCTTATTTTACACAAAAGAACACCTATAATTATTTTATTACAAAAGTTCCTAAGGATTCCTAACTAAAACCTTATTCGCAATCGATATGCCCTTTGGCACTTGGGAAAACTTGTAACGTCCTTTGAGCGCTGTTAAATATTTTATGATCCCTACAAAAATCAATTCAAGAGAGAAAAGTTAAAAGAAAGGGTCGCTTATCTGCTCGCGTCAGCTGGCCTGAGACGACGGTGTCATTCCAAATTATTCTTTTTAATCTCCTAACTGTATTGTTTTATTTGATTTTATATAAAGTGTCAAAAATATTTTTACTACATTCTAATAAATACAAAAATTACTTTTATTTCTATTATAATATTTTTAATTCAGGTTTATAAAAGTAAAAAGGTATGTATATTCAAAGCTTTGTTAGAAACTATTCGTCTTTGTATTAAAAGTATTTTTTGTACATTTGTATAAAAGGTATAATAAAGATAGCAAGGAGATAGTGTTAGACAACATTATGAGAGGTGACGAAAGTGTAAGTACGCCCTCCCCTAGCCAGTTACGCACGACAACATAGAGTTAGGAAAAAGTTTTTTCTTAGAAAGGTATATAGCACAGTTACACATTTTTTAGAAAAAAAAGTAAAAAAAAATTATGCTACATTATATATTTTTAAGTGAAATACTTAATAATAATATAGTTTTCAAGTCAAAATGTCTGTATTTAGATTATATATTTACAATAGATGTAACTGATGCCATGTTTGCATAATTTTATTGCAAATATAATAAGAAATACAAAAAATATATTGTTGCTTAGTATTTGTCACATCCATAGCTTTAATCTTCTTACTTCCCAGAGGAAAAGTCATTGGGGAAATTCGAAGGGTGCGACGCACCGGTGTGTTTTCAGTCTCAGTGCCGTTTGCGCTCACAACGCGAGAGGGCGCCGCACGCGGATCTTTTATTATCTGACACGTGTCTTGTTGATTAACTTGTATTTAACATCTAAAACTAAACCGAGATATGCAGTTGGCAATACTGTCATGCATTTTATATCGAAACCTCTACACAAATATGTGAAACTTTTAATGATTACCGGTTTTATCCTCATCGTATTACTCGCTGGAATCCTATTACGGTCTAAAATCAAACAAACCAAAATAAACGTTATTCAAGATTCAGAGTACATTGAATACGGAGTCATGACAAATGCGACCGCTCCGAGGAAAACGAGTAGAAAGGAATATTTGTACCGGCTTTTAACAAATACGACTCGTTCGCTCATACAAATGGAAATAAAAGCTAGGAGACTGGAAGAAAATATGCGTAGAATTAAAGAGAAGACCTCCGATTTATTATGGAATAATAAGGATACAGCATTATGGCATATATTGTTTAAAAATATTAGTAGACATATATCTATTCGCCATCAATTTCATCAGTATTCGAGTTTGCGTCGAATATTACAGGACACAGCTCATACACACAAACATAAAACAGGAAGCTAAAGAGTGTTATTAATACATTACTATAGCCTTATTATAATACTTAAGTGCAAGTATAGTTAGTGCAATTAAGACTATAAGACAATAAATCCGAAAACTAATACAGTTACAAGACTGAACGAAGTAATAAGACTTAGTTTTCAAATCACGTATGTACAATGTATCCGTCTTAGTTTTTTCCTTCTATAGTATTGTTTAGTATATTTCAGTCTTAACGATAAGACGCTCCCTGAATAACAACTTTGCTCACGTATTTGCAAAGGAGACATGCTACCAATTTCTTTATGTAATTTGAATATTCTCAAAGGAAATGAAATTCTTGCAATTATATTTACAAATCTTTCATATAATATTAACATATTATGTACGTCTTAAATGTAAATATTTTGCTTGTTGTTTTTTATATGTATAGTAAGTTAGGAATAAACATATAAAAAATCTTGTTTTGTTATTATAAGTTAAATTTTCAATTACTTTAACATAATTTCTTTTTATGAAAATAGTAAATTTTGTGTGAATTTAAAAAATACTTTATTTGTAATATTATAATAAATATTTAATTATAAAACGATTTTTATTTTTTATGTCTTTCTATTGATTTTTCTATTTGACTTTTTATTATATATATTTTTTACTATGTGATAGAAAGCCTGCAGCTTACTCTTAGAAATAAACACCTCATTAAAACATGCATAGCATTTGCTCTATTGAAGATGGTAACAGTATTTTAAATATATTTAAAATATTTCAAAACGGCAATTTTGTAATTCAATGTATTTTAAGCAACGCTTTCATTCCATGCGAATGTTATAATATATATTTTTAAGTATAATACCATCATCAATTCACGTTAATCTTTTTTTTTTATGTATTTTTCTATGGTACAGTATTTATATGATTGTCTGTTTATTTATTTGTTTGTCATTTAGACATGAAGACAATTAAAAAATTTTTTTTCCATAATGAACAATAAAAAGATTTTGTTTTATTCTACATCAATCTTTTAATATAAAAACGAGTCTGTCTTGACGTTACTGTCTAGGGGTCTAAAACTTACGTTGGTAATTCCAAATATGTTTTTGGGTATCTAAATTCTCGGTCCAGGTGATAAACATAACCCGACCCTTATAAATAATACTTAAAAGTGACTCTAGTAAAAATCTCTCTATGAGAGTATTTTTTTTTTGCATCTTTTATGCAAGCAACAATCAAAAACGGTATATCAGAAAATTTCCAAATTTCGCACACATAATAGACATCAGTCTGGTGGTGGATTAAAAAAAAACAAAAAAATAATCGAAAAAAAAACCGAAAATGTATTAATGTGTCTCATGTTGAAAAATAGTTGAGGACAGAAAGCGTCGACGTTTTGTAAATGCAACTTCGATGCTGTTTGCACCTCGCTTCGCTCAATATGCTAACACATACCAAGATTATGCGAGAGCAACGACTCGAAATTGTGGTCTGGTTTGCGCTCCTAGTTATGATGCATCCGTAGGTAAGATATAGCTTTTTATAACATGCAAATTACTTCCTACTTATGATGTACAAAAAAAAAATTATAAAAAGTGAAGAAAATACGAGCCATTGATTATGCATACTTGGCAATCAAATTATTAGTCTGTTGCTACATTATCAGACTTATAATTTAATTGATCGAGAATTTTCAACGTAAAATGTTGTTGTAAAAGTAAATAAAGTACTATAAATTTATATTACACATATAATATAATTATAGTACACATTTGAAATAAAATTTTTTACGGATTAAACTCGAGTTTAATTTGGTTACATTTTAATTTTAACCCGACATTTCGAATGCTTTGCAGCAATCGTGGTCGGTCGTCGGGTCGGTTACTTGCAATATTATTCTATGAACGTTTACAATTTAAGAAAAATTCGTGCTATCTCTGTGTAATGCACACATAATCTTATCTATGATTTTATATTTTGATGATCCAGGACTATATATTTTATAATAAAAGTACTTAGTTTTTTAACAAGCTAACCATTAGCATTTTAAAATCGTTACTTATTTCTTTTTTTTTTTTTTTTTAATTTTATAATAGTAGCAGATTGACACATCATATAATTTGACGTTTAACAATATGAAGACTTATTACCAAATCTAGGTTATAGTAACAAAAGATATGTTTTTAAGTACATGTTCTTGAATACTATTGGAAATAATTTTTCTGTTTATTAACGATATATTTCTTATTACATCTCAAGTTTAGTTTTTATTGATCTGTTTTTAAAGTCATTTCAAATATTTACTACGAAAAGAATTAAAATTTTTAATAGTAAACAGATAAAACGATGCTAAAACTGTACCGTTACAAAATTTCTGCTATATGTAAACGATAGTGTATGCTAGATAGAGAGAGACAGTATATTCTTTCTCGTTTATCAACTTAATGTCAAGGGTATATGGCTGTCAAGACTCAAGTTTCATTGTATGTGTGATCGCATAGAGAGCGCTTGTTTGTTATCCAATATATAAGATGACTTGTTGTAAGTTTTATTTTATGATTTTACTATATGTTTAGGTAAAATGCATTAGTTTTTTTTTGTATGTAAATTTTTGTGATCCATGGTTACTATTACATATAATTATCCGGCTGTACTCATGTGATTGCTATCCGAATTTGCCTGACTAGTTCCAAACGCATTCAGGGTCCTTTATATCGTTTCCGAATGATATGCATTAGTTTATTACATATTCCAGTATTATACTTGTGAATACTGCATAGTGCATTCTCTTTCTTATCCTATTTCCTGCTTGATAACTTGTTAGTCCCTTTATACGATAAATAATATACTAATAATATATTCTTATGAAAAACCTAATGTGTGTTAACTTGATGTTTACTAACTAATTACTTGTAGTGGTTAATGTTACTCTGATTACATTAAACGAATACAAAATCGACTTGGGATGTTTTATGTATTTTATGTATTAGTCTGTATTGTTAATACTGTTAAGTACTGTACTGTACGGTATTAAGAATGAAAATCAATAATCCTTACAATTTTAAAGAAGTTGTAAAACTATAGCCCTATTCTAGATCTACTATTTAAGCTTATTAAAAAACAAAATTCGATATCATGGATGTATAATTTTGCTCAATTACAAAAACATTCCATTAATAACAATTAAATTACAAAAGAATTAAATAATGATTATAATTATTATTAGAAAATAGTTTTCCGTTTAAATATCTATATACATATATAGGAAAAAAAGTGTGGCAATAATATAATACATCAAAAATTATACCGAACTTAGACTGAGATATTACAAAAATACTATTCTACTTAATATTAACGACGATAAGGTGTAAATTTGAATAACTTATCTGCAACTTATAAATATTTAATATTTGATAAAGTTTAATCGGAGTAAGCAGCTTGTTGCGAACGAAAACTTATGTATGTTTTAACTAGAGATAAAAATGTAAACGTATAGACCAAAAAAAATGGTGTATTTGAAATTTTGAGATTCATATATACAATTATCAATATAATTATTAATATATATGTTAAATAAAATTATCCGGTTGTTTTAATTTATACTTCGAAGTTCACGCCGCGATTCCGCCAGGCTGATGAATAAGGGCGCGGAATAGTTTCAAAACTAGTCGGACAAATTTCGATAGTATTAATGTGAGTACAGGTGGATAATTATATATAATAAGAAAAGAAAAATTATTTGACAAATATAAAAATAGAACTCAGAGAACAAGAACATAACAGAAAATTTGAAATTTGTAGATATATTTTCAGATGTCGATTACTTTTAAGATAAAGAAGTTAAGATATAGAAGATTAAGATAAAGAAGTATAAGGTTTATTTCTCCAAAAATAGTTGAGATCCTTATATTTGTTCATGACAGTAACGCTGTGCACTCGTATATACAAACAATAGAGTTTGATAAGATTATACTACACAAAGGAATAATTTATATGCAGGAATTAGGTACGATACGATTACTAAATGCAAGGGATTATTAAATAGAGGGAAAGGGTTACTCTTTGCCATCCCTATACATATTAAACTGTTAATACACTGCTCTCTTTAAGCATGAACTTAATTAATATAAAGAATAATATAGAAGAAACTATATTAAGAATATTTAACTACATTAAGTTACAAAAGAATTTATATTAAAGTATTTTTAATTATTTTTTTTATCTAAAGAACATAAAAAAACAAGAACAACAACTAATGCCTGTATTAAACAAGTCTAGTTTCAATAAAATATGTATAAGAGAATATAAAAGAATGGTGCAGTATATTTGATACATTTACAAATTTACGCGGAGACACATCTATCCGCCGCGACCCTCATAAGTATTACCAAAAATAAATTGAAAAGCGAAAAGTATTTAAGTTGAAAACTAAACAAAAAATATCTTAAAAAACTGTTAGTTTAATATAGAAAAATACTATAGTTATTTGGTAAAATAGGTTTCTTGTTTATATATCTATCTAGTTACTGCTTTTAGATTTCGACACGCTCATTAATCAATCTTATTAATTTTCATAATTAGCGCTGACGGTATTTGAGAAAATAGTGCCTTTGGATTACATATATAATCGTAGCGACCAATCTAAGTTTAAAATAAAAAATCTCGTGGCCGATTTCGCTAGTCACTTGATTAGTTTAACTAATCAGTTTTAGGTTGTGCTAACACACAGCGATTGGTGCCAAAACCAAGTCAATTGCAAAATAAAGCCTCGAGAAAATTAAGCAAAAGACAAAGGAAAGCAAACGCACACACACACACACACACACACACACACACACACACACACGCACTCACGCACACACACGCACACACACGCGCACACACACGCACACACACGCACACTAACGCACACACACGCACACACACGCACACACACGCACACACACGCACACACACGCGCACATACGCACACACACGCACACACAAGCACACACGCGCACGCACACACACACACACACACATAAATGCTTTTTTAAAATAAGTATCTAAAATCACTCAGCACTCCTCAAAACCGTTAACATATTATAAACAAAAAGAAACAAATATAAATCGAGGTGATTATAATAACTAATTTTATCAGGAAGTTTAATAAAGGAACATCAAGGTACCTTAACAAAATATATTTAACCCCTAAAAGGTATAACATTTAATTTGAAAAATATATCTTCATACTAAAAGTTAAAAGGTTTTAGAAGTAATAATATAATTCTAGGTGACGTAATCGCCTCTTAGTCTAACTTTGTTATTGTCAGAGAGGCAGCCGTTAACGCAGTTTTGTCAATTAGTTACGGTTAATTTCTAAGAATTATTTAAAAACAAAATGAGTTTTATTTATAAAATATTTTTAAAAATACGACTTTTTTTAAGCTTTATTTAATTTCTAATATAAATTTGATTAGCTGTAAATCCAAATAATTTAAAGCCCATAAATTTTATACTCCCTGTTAAGCAGAATTAACAGAGTCACATGTAATTTACTTCACAACGACGTTATAAAAATAACTCATAAAACAAATTACAGCAAGATTAACGAATTCCCCTAGCATATTTGCGGAGCTATAATAATTTATGTTTCACAGGTAAGGGTCCTGGGTACGCAACCCCACTCGACGCATTCCGTAATGGCCCAAGGGAGGAGTTACTTTATGTAGTGTGTGTGCAACCAGACCTCACTAAACAAGACTATCTGGCTACTGTGGATGTAGACCCCAAATCACCGACTTACGGCCAGGTATACTTAACATAAATTAAATATTACGGTATGAAATTAAAATAGCACATTAATTTTGAACTTTACTTTTTATTTTTAGTTATAATGAATCAATAATTCTCGTAAAATATTGGTTTTTATAATTTAACTATAAGACAGAAATGATTTCATTTATATTTTAAATCCATTGCAGCGATCGTAATAACATAAACGATATTTCAAAAATACGTATTAAACCCGAAGAAAAATATATTTCCCGTAAGCAGCTCAATTATTTAAAACTTTTTCCAATGAGGATAAATATATTTGAGCTTGGAACCAAATATTCCCGTTCAAACCTGTCCAAACGTCGATAAAGTAGACAAACATTTGTTCTGAACAATTCAGTGGACCGTCGAATGAAAACTCGGTATCAAACTTGAACTACAGTTCCAACTTTAGCAGTTTCAGTTAGAAAACAAGCATTGCCTAAATTAAACGATTGATTAGGCGATAACAAGATGCGAATGCTAAATTTACTATAAACTTATATTATATGATACAGAGATTATTAAAACATGATAACGTATCAAATTTATACGAAATATATACCTAAAATAATAACATTATTACGGAAAGAAGAAATAAAAGTGAACACGAAAATACGCAGAGCGAAATTAGCCGGGATATTAGCAAATAAAATTGTACAAATGTCCGTTTCATCCGGAGCGATGTCGCAGCGAGGCAATAACGTTCCGGTAATCCTAGAGGATTTTAGGGTTCAGCTAGAAAAGTATCATTGTGTGTTTTGTACTAACGTGGAACTAAATTAACAAGTCGAATCCAATATATCTTGGATACGGATTTACGTTCAAAAGAATTATTTGTTATCCGATATTTATTTTTACTTTGGCTAAGATTTTCGTTTAATTACCTTATTTATAAAGAAATATTTATTTACTTAAAACAAATATGTTGGAAAATTATATTTGTTTTGAGGCCGAAATAAAGATTTTAATATCCTTAATATGTTCTTTTATAGGTAGTACACCGCACATTCACGGGCAGTGTCGGAGACGAGTTACATCATAGTGGATGGAATGTGTGCTCAAGTTGTTATGATAACCCAGATCTTAAAAGGAATCTTCTTATCCTGCCCGGGCTGCATTCTGGCAAAGTCTTTATCATTGATGTTGGCAGTAATCCACGAAGACCAGAGATGTATAAGGTATAAATAATATAAATAATTACCAACAAGATAAATTAATATTTTATTTCTAAAGAAATATATAAAATTATTAAATTTATTTAATATATATTCATAAACTTATTTCAAGATTATCTACCAAGAAGTAATTTATGTTTGTACTGTGGGTTCTTGTAAAGTTGAGAACTTGGAGGCGTTAGTTCCAAAGACAGATTAAATTTTGCTTCTGCGAAACTCGTAAAACTGAATTTTTATGTCAACGAATCGGGTAACTTTTTTAATTTCCTTTTTTTTATAATTTCAGTAAAATTTGTAGTTGCTGAAGTATAAATCTACACATACAATACCAATGCATGACAATTCTAGAAGATTATATATTTTATAATTGCAACGAACTAGAAATTTTTATTCTGATCAGTTATCCGAATCAATTATCAGTTTTATTACAATTGTACTAAAAAAATTGTTTTTAATTTTGAGTGTTTGAAAATTATAAAAACTAGTTTTTTATTTCGGGTAAGAAAAAACAAACTTAACTGTTGTTGACAAATTACCGTTGACCTAAAATTATATAAATAAACGGTACCGCTTTCTTTACCCGAATATTATCTTCGGCTTCATTAATATAATACGGGATAAACCTACTAACAAAAAAAATTAAGATAAATTTAATTATATTTTATCTGTACTCATATGTACTCCTCTTTAGAAATCATTTATGAAAATTAGTCAGGTAACGAAGCTGATTGCGAATTATATTATTAATTAATGCTATGAATGCATTGTCGATCCTCAGAGAACTAATCAATGAGTATTTCCCTATATTACGACTAATAATCTCAACTATGCAATAAATGATCAAAGCACGTTCTACTTAGTCAATCATAGCCTAACTCTATAATTATTATTCCTCTGAACATCACATAGTTCTAAAGTGAAATTATGCTACAACTACCTCCATTGAACTCATCCCGAATCTGTCGTCAAAGTTAGAACATTCCAACTCTCTCCAAACAATTTTCAACACGTTATTAGATATTTAACTACTTCTTGCTATTCACTTTTTATTGAGGCTTAGTTTGAAATATAATTTTGTAATTATAAAATTGTATTCATTTATCTATTATTTTAATTCTAAAGTGTCGTAAATTTTAAATAATTAGTTAAAAGTTATATACACCAACATATTTATCCTGTACGATTTTTAAATTATATTAAAAAATATTTTTTAATTATTTTTACTAAAATCGATACAAAAGAATAATAACAAATTTATTGGATTTTGGATAATTTAAGTATAAGTGACATAACTTTACATGACTTCTTCTTAGAGAAATGTATAAAACTTAATACTTGTTGAAAATCTGTACATATTAAATTTTAAATAGAATTAAGTTTCTATTGTATGAGTGTTACAGAAAATTTAAAATTCTAACTTTTATCAGAACTTTTCAACCTTTTTATTTTTCTACTATTCGAAGATGAGACTATAATATTATAAAATTGAATACGAAATAAGACTAAGTGATTTTTTGAAACCTTATCGAATGTTCATGGACGAAAAAATTCCAGGTAATTGACGGAACGGAGATGAGGTCATTGAACTGCACCTTTCCACACACAACGCACTGCCTAGCAAGTGGGGAAATCATGATTTCAACTATGGGAGATAAAAATGAAAACGGAAAAGGGGATTTTGTGCTCATTGATTCCAAAACTTTGGAAATGACAGGTAAGTGGTTTGAACCCTTCGACTATTTTGATGTAGGGAGGATTTAATTGATTTGAAAGTAAATGTAAATCTCTAGGGACTTGGACGAGAGGAGATAAAATCGCAAAGTTTGGTTATGATTTTTGGTACCAGCCCTACCATGATGTAATGTTTGCTTCTGAGTGGGGAAGCCCGAAGCACTTTAAATCGTATGTTTTATTTGTAATTTTATATAAAACCAATAACAAAGTTAATTTCTTCATACATTTCTTTAATTTCATTTCTTCCTTTACTTTATTGCCAAAGTAAAATATATTTATCAAATTAATTTGTTTTTAAAGAGGTTTTCATGCAGACGACATATCTAACCCCGAAAGATATGGGACTTCTCTAAATATTTATAAATGGTCTACCCACGAGCTAAAACAAGTAATAGATTTGGGTAGCGAAGGATGTGCGCCCCTTGAAATCAGATTCCTTCATGATCCTAAATCCGACGAAGGGTTTGTGGGGTGCGCCACGAATGCAAATATATACAGGTAACAGATTTATTTTTATCCTCTATGTACTGTAATTTAAACATATTAATATAATGTTTTACGTATTTTAGGTTTTACAAAACTGCTGATGGCAAATGGAACTCTGAAAAAGTTATCGATGTTCCGGCACAACGTTTAATTAGAGATGGCGAAGAAACAATAATGAATGGTGACAACTATTATCTATCATATATAGGTTTTTGATAAAAAAATATATTTTTGTTTTGCACATTATTATATTTTTTATTCGATAGGTTTAATCACGGATATACTTTTATCGTTGGATGACAAATACTTATATTTCTCATGTTGGATGCATGGTGATGTCCGTCAGTATGACATTTCGGATACAAAGAACCCAAAGCTCGTAGGACAAATCTTCTTGGGTGGGCAAATTGCAAATTATGGACTTAAATTGCTTGAGAATAAAGAGTTGAAGGCAAGAATTTCTCATCTTTTAACACCAGAAAATAGCAAAGGAAATTAATGCTTCATGACTCCACACAATTAACTTTCCGCAATGTCATTCATTTCATTAGAGTTTTTCTAATTACTACGTATATTATTTTTCATTATCGGATCTCTTTCAAAGTATTAAAAAAAACTAATTTATCTCATATATCTTGCTAGTTTTTACATTGTTCTGTCTAGATGAGTTAAAAAAATATGATTCATTTAAAAATTTTCACTTTAGGAAGAACCAAAACCAATTACAATAAAAGGTAAAAAATTAGCTGGGGGACCCCAAATGTTGCAACTTTCATTAGATGGAAAACGTCTTTATGTATCTTCGTCTCTTTATTCGCCTTGGGATAAGCAATTTTACCCTAAAATGTTGGAACAGGTAAATTCATATTTATATTGGACGTGTAGTATTTAAATACAGTATTTAAGAAACATATTATTTAAGGGTAAGAATATATATTTCGGTAGTATTATGCAGATGAAATATTTTTTATGTATAACCAATAAATTCATCTTTAAATAGACGTAGAAATGTAAAAAACATCAATTTGAAATTCAACCAGCTATTTTATGTAGATTGTAATATAGATTTGCATATTATGCAGGGAGGTTGGATAGTCAAGTTGGACGTCGACACGGTGAACGGGGGCATAAAATTAGATCCTGATTTTCTTGTCGACTTTAGTCAAGAACCGAATGGACCAGTTGTACCGCATGAAATGAGGTAACCGAAGCTTAGAAAGGGTCAAACTATTTTGTATGTTTTTCTAAGTTTTATTTAAATGTTATATTACAAATACAAAACTAATAAAATATGTTTATTAGATATAAATTAAAACAATTTTGTTAAATTTCTTATCTAAAGGTTTTACAGCTGCCAATTATGTCCGAAAAAAATTAGTATTTATATACGTATATACTATTTACATGTATATTATTATTTTATTATTTATTTTTGTTTAAGGTATCCTGGTGGTGATTGTACTTCTGACATTTGGTTAGCTCAAGAATAATATTTTACAAATAATAACGGTCGTGTATTGTTTTTATATATTTTGAAAATAAAGCATAATATTGTAATTTTTTCTTTTTAAAATTACCTTTCGTTTTATACATAAATATGTTACTTATAAACTTTTATTATCTTTGTTCATAACTCTCAATGAATATAAATTCAAAAGTAATTGAATATAATAATAATTTATTAATTCAAAATATTGAGAAGCATTACACTATGCTTTATTAATATATTTCTGTGTAAAAGCATTAATACAAATTATAATTAAAAATTTAAAGCATTTATATTATCTGATTTAATTATTAAGGCTTTTTATTAAATTAAGTTATACTTCAATACAACAAAATATATATTTATCTTTTTTTCAATATTCTGCAATAGTTTTATTGCAAAAAATGGAAATTATACGTTGTGTTAAAAAGTAAGTAAATTTACATGTGTGCGTTGAATATAAGACCTTGCGATATTTAAGGGAATTGTTCCGACGCTATTACAGACGAAATATCTCTTCGAAATGTTCATATAGAGGCCATAAGACGTTTGCCTGCGTATTTCGCATAGCTCAACCCTCAATATGTTCTCAGCTTACGACTCTCGTAATTTGATTCTCCTGAAATATTAACTGACGACGAAATTCACGACAAAAGACAAATGACTTGCAACATGTTAACACCGTTATTATTGTAACATGCCGCTTAAGTGTTTTGGAGAATTTAATCAACCCGCTTCTCTAAATTATAACAGAAAGGTGTAGAGAAATAAAATTTTATTTAGGCTTACTTTAATACCTACACCCTATATATAAGAAATTTCTTATTTATATTTCTGTAAAATTATTTTAGGCTTTTGTAAGAAAATAAGAAATAGTTTTACATATATTAAAGAATCCAGTATCCATACATAAGAAAATAAACGAGTATAAAATGATAAATTTAAAATTTGCACCGGTAACAAATAAGTTAATTAGAGCGAGATTTTATGGCATGGGCACATAATGGAGATGGATGAAAGTCACGAGATTAGCCGAGTCAGGGATATGAATATGGATGGAGACGTGGCTAGAAAAAAACGAAAGAGATGGATAGATTGTGTGAATGATGTCATAACAATGAAAGGATTAGAGGCAACATTGTTAGTGGATGGAAGCGAGTTATAGAGAAATATAGTGTACTGACCCCACCTAAAATGTGAATGGGATAGGAGATAATTTTCGATATTTATAAATGTAATCTGTTAACTATCAGAAATGTTTATTAACTAATATTACGTTTAACATATAATTTAAACGTGATAATAAAGACAACTTCTATATACAATTTTAGTTTCCAAGTATTAGATGAATAATAAAAAAAAAAACATAAATAAATTATTTATTTTTAAATCACTATATTATGGGTAACATACAAGACTTGATCCTACGTTATACATATAGCTATATTTTATGTGTACTTAGAATTTGAAAAAGGATAACTTTTTTGAACTTGATTAAAGAAAACTTCAAACATTTATTACTTCGATCATTGAAGACGTGTTTTGTGTAAAGACAGTGTCATTGTATATAGAGGTCACTCAGTGTTACTAGGTTTATCTAAAAATGTCATATAATTATTACATTTTTAGATTTTGTTATGCATGTAACTTGTATAATATAACCAATCTTTGTTTTTTTGATTCAACCATTCGTCCTTTCTTCTAAACAATGTCTATTCAAACATTTTTTTTACACAGAACCAGAAAGATATACATAAGTAAAAGTTAGTCTATACCCTGAAAAGATTTAACCTAATTAAAAATGTTTGATAAATGCTAAACCAACATTCTTTACAAAATGACTTTGGTATTATTGGGAAAAAAATTATTTGATTTGGGATTAAGAACTGCTCAGTCTTAAATAATAAGTGATACTTATTATTTTGGTATTCTTTGATATGTTTGTTTCTAAACATCCAGAAAATGTACATTTTGATTCATCAAGTTACTTAACAAAATAAAGGTACAAGTTAAATAAGACTACTTACTCTATCTATTATATAAAGTTTTTAATTTTATCAGTTTAAATCTTAGAGTGAGTGTAAGTACGTGTGTAAAAAAACTATGTGTGTATGTGAGAATGTATGTTAGTTTTTTCGACTTTTTTTTTCTCACGACCTCATTAAACGAGTGATTTTGTTTTAGCACGTATCGATGCATATTCACGTTACTAAAAACTTAAAATAAACCAAGCAGTTGTTAACTTTTTATTTAATTAAAAACCATTTCCAAAAAAAAAATCATCTGATCATATTTTGCAGTGGTACCAAGGGACGCGTGTTAACAAAAAGTGATAATAAATGGAACAGAAACTAATTAAGAAATGTAAATATAAATAGTATCAAATTTCTTATTAAACTGCAATTAATTGTTTTAGTGACTTAAATGAAATTAATTTTAAAATGAAAAAAAATATATAAAAAATTGATATATAAAACTAATATAACAAATAAATATGATGGGACTCGCAACCATATTCGCTTGTTTAATATTGTAACATTATATTGTAATTACATCGACATCAAAGGATGATCAATTTATTGAATAAATATTCTTCCTTTGTAAGCTTTTAACATATTTAAACAGTATATTTTACAGCTTAATATTAAAGTAACAAATATCCATTATTCATAATTGCATTTCTCATTTTCAGTGTTATTTTAAACCGACTATCCCTATTTAATATTCCAGTGATTTTGTAAGCTGTTTCATCCAAATATGTACCATTTATACCGGAACATCAGCCTTATCTTTATAATCCATCGAGTAAGGCAATAGAAAACACATTAAGCCTCTTTGTGAGACATTTACGGTCTTAATTTATAGGCACTGAAGAAACGTAGTTAGATAAATAACTCCGTTGTTTGCTGCAATTTTTTTTATTCGATAAATTTCCTGCACCTCTCAGGAAATTTATGAGGAAATGTTGATACCATTGTTTTCAATGTTTCTTTGTAAGTGTAGTATTAGTTCTTCGTAGTGTGAAAGCTTTCGGAAATAATAAAACTTTAGTACTAAAATTGATTTCATTAAATCAAAGTAGAGTTAATAAGTATAACTTCTAAGTTATTTTATAACGGATTTGAAATAGGTAAGTATAAAATTCGTATAGATGTATTTTAAAAAAATAATATAATAAAATAAAGTATACGAGGATTTATAATATTATTTATTGTATTATAGTGATATATAATGGACATTAAAAAAATACAATTTAAGAATCGTTTAAATGAATTGTTACATATAAATATTTAAACCAAACACTGACATATAAGGATTCTATCAAAAGCTATAAAAGAAAATTAACCTAATACAACTTAAAACTTCAAAATATGACTGTTAGGAGTAATAATTTAATATAATATATTATAACAATAATTACAGAATATCAAATTGCACAAAGTTTTCAGACATTGATTATAATCAATCATCTTTCGATTTCATATACTCTTTGGAAGATATAAAATAATAATTTTCAACTAAGTTTTACAAACTAATAATAATTGTTTTATCCATGCGATTCCATAACTAAAAAATTAAAAAATATTGAAAAAAAATTAATATTGTAACCAATACAAAAAAGTCTTAGTTTTATTACATATTTGTATAACAATATGGTCCAAAATAAGTATCTTTAATTGGTCTTTTAAAACTCCATTCTCATTTTTTATCGCAAATCTTCCATAATCAAAGCTCATTTCATTCATTCCGCTTCCACATATATGTAATGCTGAAAATATTTAGAGATATTACGAATTAAGTACATATATATTTTTAAAAGAGACTGCAAAATAATAGTCAGTGAAATATAAATATAAATTACTACATATAATATTTTTAATTAGATACAATATTTCTTAAACTACTGACTCCGTTTTATATTTTTTTATTTGTTTTATTTGCTTCTATATTTGATATATAATAAAAAATATATGATATTTACTTAAAAAATATTCGGCCAAAATAGGATAATTTAAATATTAAATAATGTGAAATGAAATACTCATTAATAAGCCTTAAATCTATCATCCATATATAATCTTCTTAATCTGAAAGAATCTTTTCGTTTATTCTATATATTATTTTGATGTAATTTGGTCTGGTAATAGCTGAATGTACTGTTACAAAGATGAACATTTGAACATTGAACATTGAAACATGTCTTTTTCCTACGGAAAATAGCAATAATTCTATTAAGATATCTTAAAAAATATGACAATGCATCCCAAAATAAACGTATTGTGATGCGTTTTTATACAAAAACGCGTTCGTCCTATAAATTAGATTTGGTGTCCAAATCTAGATGGCGCCACAGGGTTAATGACATGACTTTACCTGCACTATCTTAGAAATTTTAAATTCAAACACTTAAAATATTTGATATCAGTAAAAAATTACTGTAGTAATTCTGAATTCATTGAAATTAGTACGAGTTCCGTCTTTTAACAAAATTTTAACACAATAAAGAAAATTTATTAGAAAAGCTATTTTAATAAAACAAACTATTTTGTCAAGTTTTGTACCGGCGTTAAATCAATACGCATACGACATCGCGGGCGAAGGTTATATAATATAAAAACAAAAAAAAATAATAATAATAATTTACATAATTAAAATTAAAGAGCAAATCTCTTTTTCAAGGCCTTTTCTTTAAGGTCGAAAGTATATCCATATATTGAAACCCTAAATTGAACATTATTTGGATTTACGATGGTGACACTGAGATGCTTAACAATGGATAGGGGCTGAAACAATACAACTGCTGTAAGGGTTTAGATTACAACATAAAACCTTTGTAAACTCTCCTGTAAATATCCTGTACTTCAAAACATAAATAAGTATAGTAGAAGTTTAGTAAACTAGATCAAATAAATATTCTATTGTACTTTATGTTTAAAGAAATTAATAATAAATTCTATATACTATTTTTTGTTCATGTTAATTATTTTATCATGTTTCATGAAACTTCTTACTGTAATTTTCTATAAAATATACCAAAATTATTAATCTTTTTATTGAAAATATAATTATTTTATGAAGAAATAATATATTTTTCCTCTTAGTCAGGATAATACGCAACTATTAAATTAAAAGGGAGGCTCAAAATATACATCAGCTATTAAATTTTGAACTCGAAGAAACCTGACCAAGGATTATCCGGTATTTAAATTGCTTTGAAATTGAGAATATAATTTGATGTGAAATACTATTTTATTACTTTTATGAATAATTTTTTTTCGTTTCATTTATGATTTATAACCATATTAATTTTCATAAAAAATAAAAATCAAAGGAAACCCAATTCATAGAATTGGGTTTCCTTTGATTTTTATCGTTATGATCGTTATGTTATGATATGTTATAATATGATCGTGATGGTTTAGGTAACATAATAATTAAAAGATATTTTCATATTAACAAACCCAACAAACTCTTTTGTTTAATTCCATATTGATAAATAAATAATATTAGCCAAAGCTATGGTACTGTAAGAGCCTTTGATAGAAATATTCGTGATTGGATCGTCATGGTTCATTTTATAAACATATTCATATTTATATGTGAACCGAAGCGTTAATTTTCACTCCTTTATATTATATCCACTTTTATTTGCTAGAATGAACGGGTCATACTATCCTGAGATGTAAGAAAGGAACCCTCGTCAAGATGAGAAGGACAGGCAAGGGTTTCCTTTTTTCCTCATTTGTATTTTTATTAACAAAAAGTAACACATCGAATTGTTTGTTTATTTTGGATATAGCTTTTAACATAATTATAATAAAAAAAATGTATGCTGTCCCTATCCATGTTTTTTTAGTATGTTTTTAGTTAGTTACTTATTTCAGTTTCGGTGTACAACCATACCATAATGAGTAAGTATGTCATTTTCCATAATAGCACTCTTAATACGTTTTCGTTTTAGGACTTTACAAACGTGATTATTATGCAAAGATAGCGACGTATTAAAAAACCCTTAAGGTATTTTAATATTATGTTTCTAATATTTTCATTGAAGGAATCCAGTCAGATATTTTTATTTTATTTATAAAGAAAATATTTTTTTTTGTTATTTTTTTCAAAAGAATAAAAATGTAAATAAATTGAAAAAAATATATTAAAAAAAACTACTTACCTTTACAAAAATTTTGTTGCGGTTTCTTTTCCATATTATCAAAACATAATTCCCATAATATGTGTCTGTTATATTTAAAAAATATAAATTAAAAATTAAGAAATGAAGAGTTGGATATCCACTTTGCCCACTGGCACACTGCCTAAGAGCCTGCTCGAGTCTTGGCACCTACATGGGTGTTTTAGTCTTGTCGATACTCGCAGGCACACATAATAAACACACACACACAAAGAATATAGTTCATTTTTTTATTCGACTATTTCTTCAAAATGACACCACCTCGCAAGCCGTGTTTTAACAATTTACAATTTAGTTCCTAAAGTCAAACTACTTATGATCAAGTATTTTTCATGCATTTCTGTTCTATTCCTTTTATTATCTAAAAGGTAAAATAATAAATCACATACAAAATACTTGTGTCTATATCTTCTCATGAATTACAAATAGTACTTTACCAAAATAAAAGGTTACGTAGGAATTTGTTCGCTGTCCTTTTTTCTGAAAAACTTGTGTTCAAAAAACAAAACTATAAATTAAAATAGGGATTTCCGAAATTCCGATTTACTATAAAATAAAGAAGGTACTTGTTAAAAACCACATCATGTAAATGATATAATGAATTATATGATATGATATGATATGATATAATATATATTCTTTAGATTACTAGAAACAAAAACGAGCATGAAGGTTGATTGGTAAGTATAACATCAATATCACCTATTAGTATTAGATATACACCGGAGGACCATTACTCATCTCATCTCATCATCAACAAATTGGGATAGACCAATAGGTCAGAATACGCAACAAAGAGAGCATGTAGCCAAAGAAAGTTATAGAGCGAGCTTGACTGTTAGTTTAGATAAAACAAAGCCCTCGATGTATTGTAGTACTGGGTCTCGTCATTTCCGATAATTAGTTCCACAGTCATCAAGGCTAAATGATTTGATGAAATTGGGAGTAAGCTGTAAAATAAGGTAGTAATACGCAAAATTAGTGACTAGCTCTCTATAAAATCTACATTCTATACAAGCGATATAGGTTTATGTTATCTATAATTTAATCTTTATTTTATAAATATTTATAAATCTTCAGAAAGCTGTGTATTTTAGAGCGAATATTTTATAAATAATTTATGACCTAGTTATTGTTTAATGGTGAAATAGCGAATAAGTTCTGAAAATTGCTGACATTGCTCAATGGGCAGAACATCAGACAAATTAATTAAATATCTTGATTTGTTTGGGAGCTAAAATGTTTGTGCAGAAACGCATGTTCACAGATACCTCAAAATTACTGTACCCCTAGCTTTCCGTAACAGTTTAAAGATTTCAATAAAACTATTTTACGGATATAAATCGCGTTTATTTTTACATTTTTTAATTTAACCCGACGTTTTGAATGTTTTGCAGCAAACGTGTTCGCGGTGAGACGAGATGATGATGAGAATTTAAATATTTATAGTTACATATAAATTTCATGTGTGCATAAATATTTTTTAATTAAATGAATATTTTAATCAAGTATTCTCATTTTTATTCTATCTTTCGTCTTCAGAATTGATTCATTTCAATTCTTATATTCGTAGACACTTTATTAAAAACCTGTTTAAACTGTATATTATCGATAATATATGCTGGTTACACCACACAAGGAAACCATATGTATCATAATCCCTCTATACTGGAGTACACGGGGTTAAGTATATTTTTATAAAAGAGGTGAATCTTCGGGGCATCGTTTTAGTTATCCCAGTTTCCTATTTTCTGAATCTACTTGAATGTAAAGCATTTCATTATTTAATGCGGTTCCTTAGTTTTGCTTTGAGAGACGATATTTAGTGATATACAACTTAATTATAACTCTTGTATTGTGTGGATTATGCCGCGCCTGAAAATGTAAACTAAAAATTATAAATTGAATACTAATCCTATTTGATAAAAGTATATGAATGTTTTTGTGAAATGTGACTGACTACCGAGACTTAATGGAAAAATTCACTCTTATTATTATTTAAAAAAAAAAACAAAATAAGGTTATTTTATAAATATAACTTCATGTTTATTATTGAGCTGAGCGAAGTGAAGCTCTTTACCGGTTAACTTAATAAAATTTTGTCCGGTATCTCCTACACCGATCAAGCTATACTTACCAAATTTGGAGCAGTTGATTTTAACATGCGCATATATCTATAAATAGATTTTGAAAATAGATTAAGTTTAATTTACCACTGACTATACTTTATATATATAATTTTATCTAACAATGAGTCAGTCAATAGCATGCCAATTTCTAGCAATAAATTTATTGTTAGTTAATAAATTTCAATACCTATAACCAATTACAAGTTTCATGTTTTTGCATCCAACAAAAATAATGAAAATTTTAAACTACAAAATTTACGAGCTTGCTACACAAACAAACAATTAAAATTGTTATACATTTTTATTTAAAACGGAGTACAGAAAATACAAAACGTGTAAAACGAAATTCACTGTTAAAATGAAATAATTTTAGTTTTGTCTTTGTGTTGAATTAGTTAATTATAAGTACAATTTAGACAAACTATAATTTATAAGATGTCATTAAAAAGATATATGAGATGTTTATGACCATAAAACATTTGTATACACTTTAAATAACATATACTGTTTTCTTCATGACATTTTCTCTTGTCTTATTTTAAAGCACACATAATAAAATGTGCTTATATAATTTTTTTCACTCAAATGTCGAAAAACGAATACTAAAAAAATAAATCAATATATACTAAACCTGGCCATATATAAAACAATGAACAAACAATGAAAAAACATAATATTAGAGATGAACTTGGAATATGTCCTTTATATGTAAAAATTTTTATGATATTAACATATAGGGACCATTCGGCTAATTCCCTTTAATGCTGTAATAGCATTACAAAATATGGTTACGGAGAAAAATGCAATTTTTGGGCTATGGGTATAACACCTAGCATCATATTGTTTTCTTTTTAATTTGACTTAGAGACTTGCAATATAATGCCTATAAGTGACATACTGGACATTATTTAACTAATAATTAAAAAACGCATAGGGTGGTAACATCAAAAGCACTTTTTAAGCTCTATGAGAGAGGAGGTCACCTAAAAATTTTATATCCTGCAACAAGAAAAATTGAAGCCATTTATACCAATTAGTCAGCAGAGTACGGTACGGATATTATTCCACAGCAATGATGATTTGGTGGGGTGTTAGCTGTAAAGGGATGATAAGACTTTTCAGAAAGTGGTTAAACCTTTGAATAACACCATGTAAATATATAAAGATATAAATAATTCAACAACGTCAGGATAATCTAGTCACTACAACAATTCATAACAATGACAGAAACCAATTTTCCCATGGAGAGACTACGTATTTCAATTGATAACTGGCTGCCGTCTAAAGGACTGTATTGAAGCCAATTTAGAAGATTTTGAAAAAGCATCAAATACTTTTAATTTTATTATGTTTTTTGTATAAAATAAAACTCATTCCAGGAAAAAATATTTTATCAATGAAAAATTTTCCTTGTAACAATATTTATAAGTTATATGTATATTTATACATATTTAATTAAAGCAAACCGTCTATTGTGGTTTATGTCTAATCTAGTATATTTCACTCATGTGGTTTATAAATTTAATATTCGACCAAAATTCAAACTTAATTATAACGGTGCTTCAGGGTTTACGATCTCATTTATAATATAATGCTGTATGACTGCGTATCTATTAACTTAAAACATTGGACGTACATTGGATTCTCCTTCAATTTATCCACCATTATAGAATACGAGACCTTCGATAAATATTAGTTTAAATTTTCATTAACTTTAAAATTCCATAATCTTTTTATAATTTTATTTAATAGTTTGTTTTATAATTATACTTACCCATAGCTAACTAATAAAAATTTATACAAAACTGTTTATAAATGTAATAAAAGAAATAGATATCATTCATACTTTCTTCTGTTTTTGTAGCATTGTGATTTGTGAGGTATTGCATTGTATTTGATGAAAAAATCTCATTTTTATCGGTGCGTCTATGAAACCAACCTTTTTTTTCAAATTTTTAAAAATAGAAACCTTAAACCGAACTTATTTTAGACAAGTCTTATTTTTGTATTGATCTCCTTACGATGTTGTAAATTTCAGATGATTGCAACTTCTACTAAAATAGCTAAACTTAATTTCAAGGAACGCTGTTTATTACGTTAACTGATGTTATCGATGTTTCATAAAATAATTATTTCATTGTAATAACTTCAAAATTTTTAAACCTTTTTGACAACTATGTATAGTTGACTGTTTTTTTAGAATATGTTCTGACATATAAAAAATAATAAACAATGTCCAAAAAATTGATTACAATTAATATAACATAATAAAATTATTTTAGGAAAAAATAATAGAAGAAATATTTGTTTAAAATAAATGAAAAATTTACCGATTATAGTTAAAAATATTGAACTTATATAGATACAAAACGTTCATAAAAGAAGGCGAAGAAATAGAAGAATAGAAAAGAAGTTTTTAACAATTACAATATTGAAATGCCTAAAAATTGGTTCGTTATATATTTATAGGTTTAACATAAGTGCCAAAAAACTTATATTAATCATATTATTGCGTATTATTGTATAATTATCATGTACTCTTGGTCTCGGTTAATAAAAAATAGGAATATAATATAATCCCTTTATTGTCAAACTTATGGACTAATTAAAGTTTATCCTAAGTATTTCAAATGTAATTCATCTCTTAGATTTACGGACAACTGTAGGTAATCAATTGGTTCCTTAGTCAAAAGGAAAAAATATAACCATTTTCAACAGTCATAATTTTTTAAACCTTTTTTTTTTCGTTGGAAAAACCTGTTACGGTTATGGGTGACTACCGGGGGGTGATGTGGGACTACCCGGCAGCATAGAGGACGCTGCCATTTTTAAGGCTACCCACTAAAAAAATAACGGTTGCCCTCTGCGCCTATCTGCCTCTATATTTTGAAACCTAAAAACGGCAAGTTGAGTAAAGACCCCATATTTCCTATTCCATAAAGTTTGAACAAGTTCCATACAGAGATAGAAGATTACCCGAAAATATTAAAATTACTTATATGTAATAATAATATTTCATTATATAATAATAATATATTACTTTATTTTTATTAGAAACTCGTATTTGCATTTGATATGTTAACCGTAACATATTGACAATTATTCTAGAGAAACCACAATATTTAGTTTATCAAAAATCTTCAAGATTTGATTAATGTGATAAACGAATTTCATATAAAAGTTTTGAATTTAACCATTGCAGTGTGAAATATACTTGCAATTATTTTCTTTATTGAAATAACCTTTTAGAATCTTTTTTGCTGAAGTTTCAATACTAATAACATGACAAATAGCATTGTAACAGATGCAGACTAAAGCGAAATGAACTTGTATTTTTTGTCCAAGTAACTCCGAATTCGCATTCGTATATATTTTGGGAACTTAATTTAAAAGTTGCAATAATAATCAGATTTTAAAATCTTTAACAGATATTAAAAAAAATAACCATTTTGAGTTTCATATGAATCAATTATAAATATAATTAAATGAACAATAAATAATATTATATATAAGGAAATTATAAGGAATGTTGATTTGTCTAAAATATTCTTGAATTAGAAAGGTAGGTATAGACGTACTTTCGATATGTATGTGAGTAGTAAGAAACTACTTGGATATGGTCATATTAAAATACGTACAGATAATATATACACACATACAAGAGTTCTTCATTCTTAAATTAAAATTACAAATGCCGTGCGTTTTTAAAATTGTTTTGAAATAATTGATTTTTACTTTTGTCGCCCTTCACAGACCGTTACGATTATTTCATTAGCACCATTGTAATGCCAGCTACTGCCAAATGCTGAAATGAATAAAATGGAATTTAAAATGAATTGGGGTAATATTCATTCCATTGTTAAACTTTTCGACATAAAATGAAACTATTAGCTACAAAATAAATTTTAACCAAATAATACCAATTTTGTAAACAATAAAAAAATGTATTATTATTTCGTGTTTGAATGCATATTTAAAAATATTATAAATATTCATATTTAAAATATTTTGAATGTAAGTATGTAATTTTTAGATGACTATTAAGTAATCCGTAAATTATCGTAAAACAGTGACGAAATTTCTTAGCATTTCAAGTAATCACAGTGCGGTCGCCTGGTCCGTGGCGTTGCTGAGAATTTTGCTGAAAACAGGGCCTTGGACTAGCGACAAAATTTTAGGTTTAGGAGTTTATAATAACCGAAAAGAATAACGGAGAAAGGAGGCCTAGTAGAGAATGAAGAGATCAGTAATACTATATACGAAAAGATCTCAAAAACATAAATCAGACCAAGCAATTTAAAAAGTTATGTTCATTATGAAACGTCGAGTATACCATGGAGAATATAAAATTGAGTGGAGTTGAAAGCTCTGCTAACTTTTTTCAGCATATGTGATCATTTTCCATTGCATTCGACGACATAAAAAGTATGGTGATCTTAGCATCCAGTTCATAAGGACACTTAAATAAAAAGAAAGACAGTTCGGAATTGGTATGATGGACAAATCACATCAAATCCTTAAGTTCTGTTGTTACCAATTGATCAGAAATTTGTTAATTCTGAAAAAAATAACCGGATCAAGGCAATAAAAAAATTTATATTTCGAAAATTTTTAAAACTGAAAGACTGAACGACATTATACTTAATAAAAATATAGAAGTCTCTTTAATTGATCTCTTGCAATCCCGCTGAGATTCTGCCACCAGCTCTTCTCAGTGAGGCGATGTGAATTATTTTCTTTTTCAACTTATAATTTCAATTTCAATAAAATATTCATTTGTTTGTATATATAATTATAGGTCAAATGTAGCAAACAGTGTAAAATTAGCACTTTCCATTTTTTTTAATTAAAAGACCGCTTGGTTTATTTCGCTAAAAACTAATAAATTTTAATTTACTTGAAATTCATTGAAAAAAATGTGTCATGTGTGATTAAAATAACTTCCTTAATCAGTAATTTAAGAGGTCATCAAATATCAAATACTATTTTACCCTACCTCCCCAAAAACCTTGAATAATTTGTTTGTTGAACAGTTTCGCACATTCTCCCCAAAACTCCCTCATAAATGCTTTAAAGTCTGGATAATGATCAGGTACTTTTACAAAACTTATCAAGGGTACTGACGGCATTCGGTTCGCGAAGAATAACAAACAGAACATATTACTGATTCTATTAGACGTTAGTAATGCGTTTACAACTGGCTATGACACTGGACTTGATAACGCGTTACATTAACATATTTCTGTCTGAAATAAACGGGTTTTGGCGTTATCGCACCAGACAACAAATTATTCAGACTGAAAATTTTCTTATTGCACCATTTACAACGACTGAGATATTTTCTTATAATTTTTACCGAAGCTATGTTAGCACAATTGCTACTACTTTCTAGTCTCAATTATTCCGTTGCAAGCTGCCCTAACTTCAATTTCGACTATTTAAATAAATTTGTAAAATTCCAAAAAATCGGATCATATTTGGCTTACGTAAATATTTCTCATTTTCCTTAAAAACTACCGTGGCTCCGTATTCGCAGTATTACACTTTTTTAACTTTTTTAATATGGGGTGTTATTTTAACCAAAATTAGTTTGCTACCTGACAGAAGGATTTAAGTTACTGGGGTCACCGCCTGATTACGTCCATCACGACTTCTTGCCATGGAATAACCCGTTCATTACTCAAAATTGTGCGTATAAAATTTTATCCTTTATTATGTCTGTCATTTAATTATGGAAAAATTGCCCCTCGAAATACGCAAGTCAAAATCGATTCACATAATGAAAAATTCGTTCAGGGATTACGTATTAGGATTAGGATTAGGAACAAAGAATCTAAGTACCTTTAAATACTTATTACCACTCACTAAGCTATTCATTACTAAAACAATTTCTAATTTATATATTATGCACTATAAAGTACATACTTTATAACTGTCAAATATTATTGTTTATTGTTTTACATTTGTTGTATTATCTAATATACGTATTAGTGTATAATTGTTTGCTTGTTGTATGTAGTAATTAAAATTATTTCATAGTTTTTGCACCACCAATAATAAGAAAGGTTTTAAAGTAACAAGTTTGAAATGATTTATAAAATAGTTTATCCCCATATTAGGATTAATACATTTTATATAAAAATAAATAAAATATTTTATAATTTTTAGAAGCAAATAATTAATAATATTTATTTTATATTTATTAATAAACTATACCATTTACACTTTACAGTTTCATTAATATATTGATTTCATAAAATGCAATAGAATATATATTTAGTTTTGGTTACTATAATAAATATAATAATAATAATAGACTTTATTTCAAATTGCCCGTATATCCATATATTTGTTAGTAGAGATTTTTTTTAAAGACTATGTTAGTTAATATATGAAATGCCATTGATAATAATAATGTAAATAATATATACTATACTTATACAATACTTATTTATGTATTGCAGTACATGATATTTACAGGGCAGTTTAAAAAAGGTTTTATGTTATAACGTGAGCCCTTTCAGCATTTGCATTGTTTCAATATCCATCCATTATTAAGCGTATCACTGTCAACATAGTTAATTTAAATAAGGGTTTCCACACATTTACTTTCAAAAGACGCTTAATTAATAGATGTCGCCACGATAGTTTTATTAAGTTATCAGGTTTTTTATTATCATATTTATTTAAAAATTAAATTCTAACGTGGCTAAACATGTTTTACGTAATTTTCAAACAATAATTTTATGTTTTAATAAATACTCTACCTATGAACAGGAAACTGTGAAAAAAATATTAAATAGATTGAGTAGTCTAGGAAATATATAGCAAAATGCAATATGATGTCTGTTTATATTTTGCAGTCCGCTATTAATATTGCAATGTTAGTACCTTGCTTTAAAATTTCATGACATGTGCGTGAGAATCGATTGAAAATTATATATTTATTGTATAATTTATATTTTACCAGATTATGGAGGATTTGTGTTTTTTAAATTAGAAATAGGCAGCACTTGAAAATCTAATAATAATAATAATAATATTAAGCCAACGGTATTTGAAAGACAAATTAATGATAATTGTTTTGAACTATATTATTAAACAAATGTTTACTAAAAACACCACTTTACTAAAAATATTACAACTTCGTTTTACATATAATTTTAACCTATAAGTTATTTCAATATTTAATGAAAGTGTCTGAAATATATAATTTCAAGAATCAGGCATAACCATTGGGTAAATGGATTGTAATTTTATTTTAAGCTATTAAAAAATAATTGTACCATCGTTATAGCTATTTCACTTTGAAAATAATGTAATACAGTTATGTAATAAATAAATAAAAATATAATGAATTGAGTTATAAAATCAACAACTAAGGAAAATAAGTATAAATTTTCTTAAACTATATTTTACTGTTATCTCGACCGCTTACAAAAACGTTGAAGAGAGCGGTAGATCTTCAGCGTTGATCGTAAATTTTCCGAAAGCTGCAGGAAATTTATCGAATAAAAAATTACGGCTAACAACGTATTTGTTTATCTAACGAGGTTTCTTCAGTGCCTATAAATTAAGACAGTAAATGTCTCACAAAGGAGCTTAATGTGTTTTCAATTGCTTTACTCGATGGATGATAAAGATAAAACTGATGTTAAGATATAAATGGAACCATCATTTGGCTACTAAATAACTGAAATATATAGGAGGGATAATCTGCTGATAATAGCGCAGAAACCGATAATTGAAATTGAAATAATAAATACACATTAATAGTATAAAAATATATTAGTAACTAAAATGTCGACGCTGTTTTAAATTAATTTAAACTTGCAATTCGTTTCGAATTTTAGCTTCTTAGGTCTATCCAGAATGTTATTCTATTTTTCTATTTTCTTGTTATAACATCAGTTTAGAAACATTGTTTAGGCAAAAACCTTAATAGAATAAAGATTTTTAAATATAATAAAAATACAATAAAGAAAACTATTTATAATTTATATTCTTATTATAATTATTTTAGCCTATTTTATAAAATAAGATTAAAATAAGATTCGAGTTAAACGTTATTATGTAAATGAATTCTTTTGTTTACTTACAACTGCCTCAGTTCTAACTTATTTACATAATATAAACTTGATAATTATTGTACAGTATAAAATTTAAATATTAGGACCAGAAATTACTATATTTTATAAAATTAAACGCATTATTTTATTATAAATTTTATATCTCATTAGTGTAAAGTGTATTTATTTTTGTCCCAATATTTTATGAATATAGTTTATTCTATTAATCGCATCAAATTAAAATAATTCATAACGTGTAGATACAGTTAATAATAACTAAGCAAAATATGATGCAATGAAATAAATTAAACACGCTCGTTCAAATAGAACGATTACAAAAAATTTTATTTATACTTTTGAAATATTAACTAAGCAGATAACTCTTGTACATAACATGTTTACAAATGTTAAGATATTATTACTACCTATTATTAGTTTATTCAATGCTTTTATTGTAGAAAATTTATTTAGGCTGACTTTAATATTCAGCGTAAAGACTATTAAGATTATTTCAGATTAGTCGGAGAGAAGGGTTTGAGAATACCTTTTTAGTAAAAAGTAGTACCAGACAAATAGTAAATGTAAGATATTTATTGTTATTACTCATTATTATTTGATACGATCATTATTATGATAAAGAACATTAAAAATCTTATAATTCTAGTTTGTAAATGTAAATTATAACAATAGTATAAATTGCAGTGTATGTAGGCAGTAGTAAAATGTAGTTTACAGTATATTTTGGTTTTATAATATAATTCCTATAAATAATTACTTTTCATCACGACTGTGACGGTCTGTAAGTCAACGTTGGCTCCAAATCAATTAACGAGAACCAATCTGCAAGCACTTACCCGGAACAATTATAGCAATCTCTCCTAGAACCTTTTGTAAAGCACATATAGCAGTAGTAGTAATATACATTTACTATATATGTAAGTTATACCTACATTTATAAATATTTCATTAAATTTATAAGTAAAGATATGTAGTCTTAAAAAGTTCATTAATACAAATACGAGTGGTACATTTCACAAATAAAGTGTTATGTTCACTTCATATATTTTTTTCTCACTTCAAGTAATTTGGCTTATAATTATTAAGACGTAACGTGTTAGGAAGTTAGTAATATTTAATCAGAGCACGTCAGATTGAATTTATCAATGTTATATCAGTTGATGTAAGTCAAAGATTACCGATATCTAATATTCAAAGCTTGAATAGACAGTGGTTGTATTAATATTGAATATCTAAAAACTATGTTATCCTTATATTTCAAGATTCATATCTAGAAAAAATAATACTTAAATATACCTTTGACTAATTCAACAATGTATGTGTTTTAAATATTTTCTATTAAAAATGTTATAATATTATTCAATGGGTCTAACACACCTTTTATTTTGAACTATTTTATTTATTATATATTTAACTTTAAAAGAAATTACTTAATCATTTAGTTCTATTTTAAGAAATAAAAATGCATGGAAATTTTATAATAGTGGTTTTACTTAAAAATGAAAACAAAACGCTTTTACATTGTCGCTTATGTAACAGTATAGTGAACCTTTCATTTTTAGAAAGCGATAGCACCTATTCGATACAACAATAACCCTAAAAATGTCTTTGTGCTTTCGAAAAGAAAAGGTTAGTTCGTATCGCTTTCAAACCCTTTAAATTCTCATACAACGTTGCCATTTTGGCATCCGATAGATAAATCTGATGGTTTTATACATGTCACTTCCACATTGTGTCTTTTATATATTATCACGACATTTATGTCATCCTGTTGGTTGTTGCTATCCAAAATAATATAGTGGACCTTTACATTCATTATAAGTTACTATTTTCAGTACATATTTCTAAGTTTTGAGTATTTCCTTTTTCAGTAATATCATAATAGTATTATATCTTATTTTGAGTAGAGGAGTATATTTATAACATATTTTAAGAGTAAGAAATATTTGTAAATAAAGACCTACATTATTTATCTTATGTATTTATAAACCTATAGGAAGCTTCATAAATTCAATCATGTAGTTCTGTAAGGTTTTTCGTTATTCGAGAGAGGGTAGGTAGCTGCTTCGAAAGTTTATGGAACTAAAGAACTGATTATTATTTTATATATTATAGTGTTTTCGAAAAAGTTTTTACTATTGGCAGGATAATTGTGTAGAAATATGTATTCTCATGATCCCAGGGTTGGATTTTCCAAGGGATTCCATATTCTAATTAGTGAGTCTATAGTTTTATATTGAAAATGATTTTTAAATTCGTTAAAAGTTAAAATTTATTTTATTTATTTATTAAATTGCGTAATTCGAGACACTAGAACATGTTGTTACATGTTCTAGTGTCTCGAATTACAAATATATTATAAATTCAAGCAATTTTCCATAGGGGCAAAAATACCCATAAATATTATTACATTGCATACATTGCGGGAATTATTGACAATAGAGTAAAGTAATGTACGACAGTTTTATACAAGACATCAATATCTACATAAATGTTTCAGATAACGTCTGTCTTACCATTACAGTTATGTCATAATAACTAATTTATATGTTAAAATATCAAATAAAAGGTACAAAGTAGGCCACATTGTTCATACTTTGGTACTCTTATCTAAATCACTCACGTCGTATTTTGAGCAAATTGATAAATTCCTGTAAATTTATTTTTGAATTATACCATACAGCATGAACGGACCACCATTTGTTCAGTTTATTATATACCGAGGATCCCGATTACACAATATTATTATTTCAGTTTTTTTTTTTTTGGTAAAGTTTTATTTATTCATGATAATGAAAAGTAAAAAGTCATTTTTTTATTTGTCATTCGTTTCACCATTCAATGTACCTTTCATAATTAAGGGAGTATGTTTTTTACTATAGAAAAAAAAAATTAACAAAAACTAGTGAAATATAACTATAACGCAAGCAGTAACGAGTTTTGGAACGAACTACTTTGACGCGCTTCAAGCGATTTGGTGTAAATCGCCAAGTAATGAAATTCAGCTTACAGTTGATGTGTATTCCTTTTTATATCACGCAAACTAAAAATAAGTTTAAAAATTGGCTAGAAATATACAAAAAATACAAATTAAATTTTGTATGTTAAGAATTAATTTACATCGTGTACAACTTCATTTCTGAAGTGAGTTTCTCAATCCAATATTTTTTTTAATATTTTCACAGGTGAAGTTGCATTACACTCTTATAGTACTAAAATTAAAATATATTGAGAGTATTGTCCTGCGGAATTAAGAATACAGAATTAATTAATTTCTTTAAAAAAACTAACCAAATAAATTTTGCTTAAAAAAAATCGATCTGGATACTACACATATTTTGTAATTAATTATAAGGATTTTAGAAGCTTTTTAGAAATATAAAATGGATTGTATTATTTCTTGTTTATAAAAATACAATTAAAATATAAATTAAAGGAAAAAACAAACCCTTAGGTATATGTCTGTTTCATCTTGACGAGGGTTTTTAACATCTGGGAATAGAATTCACCTTTATTCTAGGAAATAAAAATGAATTTACTGTAAAGGAATGAAATTAACATTACTTTTCACATATATATAAATATGTTATCTGTGGTACTAATTAAGTAAGGTAAATAAACATGTAGCGCTGATTAGTAATATTTTATATACCGATAGATAATCTCTCACTAGACTATAAATATGACAAAAGAAAATATTTATTTAAGAATATCAAAATTTATTCATTAACCAGGCTCAGTCTATAGATACAAAATTTAATAGTATGATATAATCTAAATAAGGCAATAATCTGAAAATTAAAAAAAAACACCGGAGGCAGTCATTTGGACTGCCGACGATAACTTAAACCTGTATTTAAAATTTCGAGCCAGTTGTAATATTAAATATTAAAAATTAATATGTTCTTAAATTCAAATAATTACTTTGATTTTCACGTCTAAATAAATAATAATAAATATATGTTGTATTTATTATGTTTGTATACCTTGTGCTTTATAAATACTATGATATAAATATATTTATATATAATAATGTTCATTGAAGAACATTCAAGGATTAAGGAAATTATGTACATAAGGGTCGTGGTATTTGTAATTTGTTAATTCATGTAAACCCTTGTACGCTTGGCAAGATTAATGTATTCTAATTATTTTTAATTGAAAATGTTATCAACATCATTAGAAAATAGATATATTATACTTGATATCTGGTATAATTTTCGTTTTTAAATTATATTCTTAAAGACTTGAATATTTATTTTTTATTGCACAATACCCAAATAATGTACAAAAGGCGGGCTTTATGCTACAAAGAAATACACAAAACATTTGTCCTTGTGAAACAACAAAACCTTGAAACACTGGTAAAATATTATATTAATTAAAAATCGGTTCATTGAAAATAATTAAGATAATTAAATATAACGGATTTGTCTTTATCATTTATGTTCTAGACCACAAAAGGTCGTTGTCAAATGTGTTAAGAGTATGGAATATTCACAGCACGTTCTTGACGACCCCGTATAGTAAATATTACACTTTCCACAAGATGTTACCTCAGAGGAAGCGAGATAACTTTTAGTTTTTAAATCAGAATTAAAATAATCTGATTTTTTCTTGGAATTTGTATCTTAATTTTTATTTTAAATAAATCCGTTTGTAAAATAACCGTCAAGTTTTTGATTTCAGTAACTCTAACAAGTGGAATAGTATTTGCCAGTGAGTAATCAAACTTTATGGGTTTATTAAATTTGGGTCAGTTATAAAGTAAATTATAGTGTTTATTATTTTCCACCACATGTCGAACTCAGCTAAGAGCCAACAACTAATAGACAGACGGACGGACGGAGGCAAATAAACGAACGAACGATTGAACGAAAGAACGAACGAACAAACAAACAATCAGTACGCAATAAATAAATTATGTACCTGCTTGTGAAATGAAATTTTAATTTTATTCACAAAAGATATTTATTTCTTACTATACCTTGTACGTTGTAGCATGGTGCGAGTGATGTCTGATCTATAAATTGGGGACAATTTATTTAGTTCAAGATTTTAAATATTAATAGATGATGTTTTAAATATAACATCAGAAAAAAATATTGTTAACACATATGATTCATCGGATGAAAGCAAGGATGAGAGTGACTGCGAAATGTCTGGAGTTGAAGAAGATTGGAATTAAATGTTGTTTAATGTTAATATCATTCACTTTTTAAACATTATTTAACTGACGTACTTGACTATAAAAAGTACAAAAAAAATATATAAAAATGCAAAATCGTCTCGCAAGTGATTTACTTGTTATTGCACATGATTTTGCTTTTGAAATTTATATGTGTTTTTTCTTTATATATTTATTTATATTTTTATTTTATTTTTGAATAACAAACTACCCTTTAACCAGTTTATTAATGATCTCGGTATTGATCATTTTTATAATATCTCAATATCGTTAACTATATAATCATATCAAATATTATAAGGAAATTAACAAAAAAGAGATGTCATGTCATGTTTTGTTGACGAACACTATCAATAATAATTGGACTTGCAACTGTAAATTAAGTAAAATAACTTTAAGAACTTAATTTATATTGTACTTTTAGCACCACACTAAAAGCAGGCCTTTTCATAAAATGGCGTTATTTTTTATTTTATAGAATCTTTAAAGATAAATATGAATTTAACCTTTGGGAATAGAGACAGAAAAATCAATATCATAAATGATTAGCTAAATCTAACCCGTACATGTTTGTTAATGTTAAAATAGTTTAAAAGATGTTGGAATAATTTTTTTAATTATTAAACATATTTAAATCAAAAGCCTCAAGATCTGTATACCACTAGAAAATATTCATAATAAGTAAATAATATATCTCAGTTTATTGCAACATACTAAGGTAAAACAAATGTAGACGTAAGTTTAGAACTATAACAGTTGGTTGGTTGGTTCCTTTAAATACATATAATAAATTATTCTATATCTGCCCATTTATTATTTCATTTACAAAGTCAACATGTCGATCTAAAAAATTGGAAAGTTAGAAACACTACCAAACTAGTCATTTAATGTGAAATTCATTTGATATAATATTCTTTTGGGTCCTTTAATTCTCAAAATTATAAAAGAACGTAATAAAAATATATTCTAGTCAAAGCAATTACATTTGTGTTACTAAGAAAGTATTTTAGTTTTTATAACTTCAATATCCATTAGTAACTTACACTGCTAAAGAAATAATGCTATTACTTGGCAAAATTCAGACTCATCTCCAATGCGCTCGCTATACATTTTTGTATTGAAAACAAATTCCGAAAGAAGTACTGTCAAATGCACTGCGGAATTTAGAGCTTTTC
This sequence comes from Mechanitis mazaeus, assembly GCA_959347395.1. Classification (NCBI taxonomy): domain Eukaryota; kingdom Metazoa; phylum Arthropoda; class Insecta; order Lepidoptera; family Nymphalidae; genus Mechanitis; species Mechanitis mazaeus. The sequence goes on from OY365747.1 coordinate 18,859,160, forward strand.
TAACTTGTCTAGAATCTTCGACAGTCCAAATAGCTTGGTAAATCTTTGGATAAATATCAATAGCCTTGTGCGGTGTTAGATGAGAACACTTTGGTCCAAGATCTTTTGAATGTAGTGATGCTATTGAACTCTTTTGGTATTTTCTTTCAACAAATACAAAAAAATTTGTATATAATTTTGGAAATTAAAATATTTTATTTTAAACAAGAAATTTTTCAAACATTAAAAATATGATTCCGTGGAGCAATAAAATTAATACAGGAAATCTATATCCAATAGCCATAATTATAATTGTAATACAAATTAATTATTGTTTAAAAAAGTCAAAGCTTTAAAATACTATACTTAAATGGTTTTACATTCAATTAAAAAGGACGTAACTTAGAAATCTTTTTTTTTAAATATAAACGTAGCATTAAATGGCACCTAATGTGCCATTTAATGCTACGTTTTATTCTTAATTTAATGAAATCGACAATAAAATTCCATTTTGTATTTTCTTGAAATATATTATTATTTTTACTTTAATATTTTAGTAAGTTTAATTAAAATTAAATTAACTTCAAAGTAGAATTGGAAGGCTGATATTGAAATTTGAAAAAGCCGTGTTTAAAATTATCTAATTCTGGATTCAAAAATATAAACTTACAATTATATAACAGGAATTAACATATTGTGTTATGCTAAAAATAACCACTCATTTTTTTAAATTATAAATTAACCTACTACCAATTAGTAAACATTTTGAAAGATAATCCAACAACCATGATCCTAAGCTTCTTGAAAGCAGTGGGTTTTTTCGAACATCTGATTCCTTTTAGCACTACCTCGTTACTCATTTTATGAGGTGAAAATACTAGGTAGGTATCACGGAACCATACTCTAATAAAAGGCATATGAAGTCGTCGTTAAGTAGCGAGATGATTTATAATTCGTTAAGATGTAATATTAAAAAATATACATATTTTTTAATGTAACGTAATGACTCTTGTCGCTAATATTTAGCTTACATTATTGCTACAATTGACAAATGTAATATAGTAAAATTAGTTATTAAAATATATTCTTAAAGTGAAACTATTTTATTGGAGGGTAGACCGTTCGGTACGTAACGTAAAAAATCTCCTTACCATAAAATAAATACAGATTTTACCACCAATGACATATTGATTTCATTTCTAACATTAAACTTGAACCAAAACTACGCCATATTGAAAAAGGTCGTTCAGAAATTGATATTAAACTTTGGATCCTAAGTGGTCATCCGTAGTGTCGTTTTCTGAATTCCGGATAAGCTTGGCCAAATGCCGGTTAACCGTCGTAAAACTTTATGTAAATGCTCTGCAATATATTACGTTTATATACGCAATTACTTGGCGGTACATTTGGCCAGGTCGTTAGAAACTCTATAATTTGCAAACATTGTAGTCCTTGATTATTTTAGCCGACAACCAATTTCTAAACATAAAACAATAAAACACAATAACATAAAAGTCATATAACTAGTAAAAATTAATATTTAATATCAAATGTATTGGATATTATTTTGTGTGTCAGATATCGTAGTGATATAAATCATTTATTTTTTACAGCAAAATTTTAAACTATATAAAAGACTGAAGAAGAACTATATAAAATATACAATCACCTATACAGACTATAGAAATAAGCGTGTAATTACAAAACTTATTTCATTCTCATTTATAATAATAAAAAAAGTTGTGCAGAGCAATAAGATAAAAGAAGGCGTATAGTAGAATTTATGAGACTTGCTGTAAATTTATAAATACATAAATTACAATAAATGAATGTACATTATTGACAACTTTTAATTACCAATAAAAATTATGTTAAAACAAATTTCTTCTTCTATATAAAAATCTGTTATAATATTTTAAAGCAGAAAGCAGAATTTTGTTTGTTTAAACGCGCTTATATTCAAAGTAATCTTCTTTTTTATTATAATAGGCAGATTCATAAGGAAGGCTATAGACTACAGCATTACGTACAGCTTTGAGTTATTGTAATAAGAAATTAAATCGTTCGATCACTGGTTTAACTGCGAAAAACAACTAGTATGAAGTTAAAATTAATACTTAACTTTAATAGTTAACTCAAGTTATAATATATAACACACGATACATTATTGAAGTACTTTGTCAAAATAATAAAATTAAATATAGAATTAATGTAAAACGGCATTATACGAGTATTCTCTTTGATGGCAAGGCACAATAGAATATGATGGAATAATCGCTGTGGCGGTCTGTAAGTCAACGTTGGCTTCAAATCAATTAACGAGAATCAATCTGCAAGCACTTACCTGGAACAATTATAGCAATCAAAATCTCTATCTAAAACCTTTTGTAAAATAGTTTTAGTAAATTTATTAATAAGTATAAAATTTTATATTTTATTATTAAAGGAAAAAATAGTTTCAATTACTATGAAGGTATTAAAATAAATATCTAGCCAATACAACAAATACTTTTCACACAGCTTATATATGTTATACGAAAAGATATATGTTCTCGTATCTATAATACTTCAGTTATTATTGACAAGACGTAATGTACCAGGAAGTTGGTGATATCCGAGTCCTGTAGGTTAATAGATTTTACATGTTTAATGAGATTGTTAAAACGGGTAATCTAAATCAAAGATTATTGACATCTAATATTCATAGCTTAAGACAGCGATTCTATGAATATTAAAATCCGAAAATTATACCCTTAAAAACACAATATGTACCTGCGAGTGAATGTTTGTTTTATGTCTATATACACAAATTATAATTTATTTAATTGAACAGTTTTTGTGTTATAAACATTATATTGATTTAATATAATATTACAATATATCAGAACTACTTGGCTCTATGACAATTCTATTGTTTTGAAATATATTATTTATTACATATTAAAATTAAAATTAAATACATAATTATGAAATTTATAATTGAACAATTACAACTCAATGGAAAAATTTTAATAGAAATGGAACACGAAAAAGGCTTTTACTCTGATACTTATTTAACGGCATAGTGAACCCTTCATTTTAGAAAGCGATAGCACCTATTCGATAAAGCAATAACCCTATATAATGTCTTTGTGCCTTCAAAAGGAAAGGTACCCCAGGATCGCTTTTCAACCCTTTACATTCTTACACAATGTAGCCATTTTGGCATCTGACATATAAATCTCGGGTTTCATACATTTTACTTTCACATCATGATCCTTTAGTGTTCAACAAAAAAAATATAGGAATTATATCATCAATTTAGTAATAAGGATTATTTTTCTAATTTTTTTCTTCTCTCTCTTTCTTACTTGAATAATATCTTCAAACTAATTCATACAAAAGGCTAAATCTATTGTGCCACTTTTATAACAAAATATTATTAGACTTTAGTATTATAAGAAGTCTAAATTATGTAAGAAGCGTAGTGTCTGTATACTATGTCAAATTTCACTAAAATCTATACGTAGTTTTATTGTATAAGTATAGCCTACATCGTTTTTTGTGTTTTGTATAAACATTGTAAATGTAACTTTAAAAAATAAAACATTGATTTTGATTGGTGATGTTAATTGTTTTTGTATATATATATATTATTATAGTGTTTATATATATTTATAAATTTAATCTTTTTTTTTTAAATTTCATTTAATCTGAACTCAGTTACTAAAGTTATTTATTAAGAAAACAAAGCACAATGTCTTCTTACAACTGACGGGGTCATGTTGCCCGCTACCTACTCGTATTTTACCTATATATATTTCAGTCTTTCATTATTAGTGGCACTCTTTCTCTCTCTTTATTTACTTTTTCTCTTTCTAAATTAGCTATTTGAGGAATCGTTAATTTGTAGTCTAGTTTTATAGGTAAGTTACTTAATTATTCTTTTAGGTCATTTCTTAGCAATCTTAGCAAATATAAACACTGTATATAATTAAATTGCTATGATAAATAGGAAGTATTTTAATTATATTAGAAAATAATTAAACAAAGTACTCCATAAATTATAATATTATTTTGTTAAAATATATTCATATTCCCAAAAATTACAACTTTAAAATGTAATCTTAAATAACTATTAATTATGATCAAACATTTATGAAGTATATAAAGTAAAAAACGTTGTGCATTGTATGTATAAAAATATATCATACAAACTATATAACATTTATTACGAACAACATACAATATCTCAAGAATACCTTTGCCACCACTATGTTGAGTTATCTTTCGTGATACATAATTTAAGGAACGAGTCTTGCAATTAGACGCAACGTTTCCATACCGTATAATAAACTATAAAATATTTGAATTTTCTAAATTTTCATTATCAAAATAATTTAAATAAAAAGTCCGTTATGAGATAAAAATCCACACTTCTAAAATAATTATATTTTAATTTAAGTTTATTAAATCATTTTATATTCAATCCAATTCAAATTCTGTTATTTAATTTGTTTCATTAACACTAAAGAAGATTTAAGAATAAATATAATTAAGGTTTATTATGATCACCGCGACGTCATAAGATCCGGTCAAAGTTTTAATCTTAGTTTCACAACTTTGGTGATATCGACGGGCTAAGTTTTATTCTCCTGATATTAAAAGTTTTGCCATGTTATTACTGTACTTAGTTCGGGTAAACATTTATGACTATTTTTAGCCTAGCTTGTGCTAAAAAAACATTTTAAATGCGAATATACGCTCACCGTCACTGAGTAAGCTCCTCTTTTTACATAACCGAATTTAAAACAAACTTACTGATGCCGTCTTTGAAGAAGGTTCTAGAATATATCTAATGATAGTTCTAGAGACGCCAATATCTTTATTTGTAGGTGATAGAGAGATTTCGCTGTTACACCCATCGCTCCCACTTCTATAGCGCACAATTTAACTATATACCTATTCCAGTACGTTGACGCCTTCGTAATACTTGTTTATCATATACGTGTGTTATTTGAAGATGTTTGATGATAGATGTTTCCCATAGAACAGTAAACTCCATAAGTATAGTGTTTTTTAACTGTCTAGAGTACAGAAATATATCCGGTCTCGATGATGAATTTTTATTGGTAGACGTGCAAACCTGTGTCTTCTGGGGTTTAAGTTAAATTTATAATTAATTATCTTTTTATTTCAGTGCCGACATCAGTTATCGTACAAACTTATATTCCTAAATCGAATGGTAACGATAATGAAGTATTATTTAATAAAATAAAAAGAAATCTAGAATAATCATTGTAATTTCAAGTTTCTAAAGTTCACAAAGCGACATATATAACTAATTTAAACACCGAGATTTGAGTTATATTAATTACGTCTGCGTAAGGATGGTTTTAAGTGTTTTACATTAATTATTTTATGCTTTTAAAACTTCTAGAAGAGCTGGTTTCATTTGGTACTTTATTATGCATGTTAATTTAATTCCAAATATTTTGAACAGCACTTTATTGGTAAAAGCTTCTTCTCCCTATAACCAACACTCCATATTTTATTAACATGTATGTAAATGGATAGATTGATTGATTTAATTGTATTACGCAAGTTCTAGACATCCTTAATTGATTTTACACCGCCATTCACCTTCGGAAGCCCTCAAGCTATTACAACGATGATTCCATTAGTCCCATAAGTATTATAAACCATAGACAAGAAAATGTAAATAAATATGAAATAAAACCATTTTTTACGGATTAAAACTCGCGTAAAATTTGGTTACTTTGGTTTGGTATAATTTGGTGTCTTACATCTGACACTTACATCTCGTGTACCCGTGAACACGATTGCTGCAAAGCATTCGAAACGTCGGGTTAAAATAAAAATGTAACGAAATTATACCCGAGTTTTAATCCTTGCAAAATAGTTTTATTTCAAATGTGTACTCGTGAAAATCTAAGAAAATACTATGCAAATAAATAGTAGTGAATTACTATAGATATTTAAAATAAAATCTTTTTTATGTTTGAAGATCCCTTAATATTAACTGTATATTACTTCAAATGCCAAAACTATAATCCTAATTAACTATGAGGTGGTAAGAAACGAAGCTTCAAATTTAAGATCATCTCTGATTCTTCATTGTCTTCGTCACAGCCTTCTTTAATTTTGAAATAATTAATACAAACTTCGTTTCAAAAAGAACTTTTATTTAAAAATTGGAACACGATTGGAAATAAACATATATATATGCGTTGTTTATTAAAAAATGTTGGTTATTTCAATGTTATTTTATGGTTAAATGAAAGTTTTTGTTTTGAAGCAATATTCCTAATAAAATTCCTAATAATATAACACCAATAAAATTTCTGTTGACGAAAGCAATTTCGTGAAACCCTTGCTAATAAAAATATTTATATAACATGTTCTCTGTTTTGTCACTTTCACACCTTTGACGTAAATCGTTAGCGAGACAGTGACAAAACAGACAATGAGTTCTACTGTCAATGAGTATTTAGTTATTTATTTATCTTAATTCTGGTAATAGAATAAAATATTTTTTGATATTTTCATAAATGTGAACACAGAAATGACCACAAAATGTTCCGAAATGTCTTTTTAATATCTTAGCGACCCTTTCAAGTTCTTTCGTTATCTTAAAAGCAATTTCTGATCGACGTTTCCAAAAGATATAACAGTTCAAATTTCATAACATTTATTACATTTTAAATTTTTAAATCTTACTTATTTGATAGACAGTTTCTGGTATGCAGCTAGCTAAAGTGGTTTCAAAACTTATTGATTCAATGAGTAAATAAATAAATAGATTCTTCAATAAAACAAAAACATTGTTTCTTGAGATTGGCATAATATGTAAGCTTCAATACAATATATTTATTCTTGCGCTATAAATCAAATAGCTTCCATTATCTTCCAGCTTCCTTCTTTAAAAGATGTTGCAATTGAAAAATTTGATGATCTTAAATCTTTTACTTGCTACTTTGAGCTCTTAATATCTTCAGAGCAAATAATTTCCTACTATTATATCTGAAAAATTATTAAAATACATTTATGTTAAGAAAAATGACAATGTGATAGTATAAAAACTATCAACCGTACAAAACTAAGTAATGAAATACAAAGGTTTTCCTTTGTTGCGATAACAAGAGAGAGTGAATTTCATAACTAGCATTGTTACCTCCTAAGAGAAAATGTATTGTTTGTTATTTTAAATGTTAATATGATTTTAAATAAAATATCGTTGCATATAATAAGAACGCTGTTACAATTTATATGTAATAACTTTTCGTAATTAGTGGGATTGATGTAACAATAAGTTATAAGTCTTACTCATATTTCCTCTATTCTACTTATGATATTCGTTTAAAATCCATATTTTATGAGGGGAGGTAAGCTATAAGTGAAATATATTACTTTTTTATTTTACGTCAATAATATTATGTTAATATGCTTTATTAGTATTGAATAAAGCATATTGACTGTAATGTGCGACTAGTTGAATGCTAATGCTAATTAGTTATTTGTAACTCTAAATATGATTTAATTCCTTAGGTAATAATTCATGCGAATATCATATTATGAAGGTTAAATTATCGATAATTCCTAATGAACCTAAACTCTACCTATATCTGTATTAAAACTTACCCTGTCCATAGAATATATAGATATAATAAATATCTACCTGAGAATTTGTCCTTAATTCCGATAAGAGTTTCTTATTTTGGTGACAATTGCTTTTGGTGACAACTGAGATTCAGGTCGGTGGACGAGGTTTCCGTACGATACATCCGTATGAGTGCAATGATGACACATACACAAATATACAAGCCCCTAGTTTGTTAAAAGTATTACAAAACTTTATTCTCGAATACTTACATAGAAATAAAAATCTGTATATAATATGTTTCAATTATGTTCTAACATAAATAATTTATACCCTCTCCCGGCTATAATGTTTCTATAAATAATAGAAACAGTTCAGATTTATTCACTTTTAAACTATCGTGTTGCATAATGTATTATTATTTATTACCGGAAACGTCAGGCAAATAATATAATACCTATTTTCTGACGCATTAATTCCCGGTAATACAATATTAATAGTTTAAATTTAATTTTGAAATTGTAACAACAAATAGATAAGGTAAAGGTTTTGTAACTGCACTCCCGGGGTTGAAAATAATGACTGTTTATTTTATAGAACTGCAGTAAAAAGAAGGTATTACAGTTTACATAATATATGAGTCTCCATAGAATTTGTTTACACTATCTTGTTTCTTTATCGAAGTGCTATTTTCATTTATTTGTATTTCGTACTTTTCGAAAAACTCAGTTTTTCCTTCCGATCTGTCTGTCTGTATGTGTGTCTGTGTGTCTGTCGATTTTTATTTTTCGAATAGATATATTTTATTTATATTTCGAAGATATATTTGGAATCAGCATCTAAATGTAAGATTCACTTTTCAAAATTATGTTGATTGTCCAACGGGAAGGTGGTCAGATCGGCCGCCGAAGTTACCGAAAAATGGAAAAAAAAATCGAATTTTTAAATTTTTTAAAATTTAAAAATTAATTAATTAATTAATTAATTTAATTATTTTAATTTCTTTTTTTTTCTTTTGTTTGTTAATTAGTTTGCGAGTTATAATTTGCAGATTAGAAGTTTTTCATAGCGGCAAGCTCGATCGCCGCATGTCAGATGTTTTTATTTATTGTACGACATAAGTTAAAGGATCTGCAACAACTTATAAAAACTTCATTCAACGTAAGACAATTTTTGTACCGGTATTTAGGTGACAATAGCCGCTAATAAAAAATAGGTTATCGTCCCATTTTATAGAATTAAGAATTTTACAATAATATTACGAAGAATTACATCACCTTTGTCATAAAGTATGATATATTTTTATAATAGATTTCATAATAAGCAAACCTCTATTTATATGCAAATATCTTCATTTGTGATAAATTCCTCAAAACTTCTTTACGAAATGTTATTTGATGTAAATTTACTGAAAGAGTTATGAAATTTAGAAAAAATCATGTATGATTTAAAATACCTATTTTAAATCATACATGATGAGTGGTAAGATTCACATCTCATTGTATATTGCATTTGTATAAAAATCAAATGTTATTTTTACTACGAATCTCATCAAATTACTCAATCTTATCGCTATACTAAATGAAAAATTATAAATCTATTAAAAAGAAAAATCTCAAAAGCTTATAAAGATATATCTAAAAACAAATTTATAAAAAGATTTCATTTCAATTTTAATTACTATCTTTATAAACACATATTATATCTAAAATGTCTTTTATAAGGTCTTCTAGTCATTATTTGTTGAAAACAATAATTTCCTCATCTTTAAAAAAAAAATTTCAATGCTTTTGTATATAAAAAACAAATTATCGTTTAGCAGAAAGGCATGGGGCTGCATATCTTATATAACGTGATATTATATACATTAAATTTAGATAAATTAGTCGCACATAATAAGAAAATGTAAATATATTGAATGGACTGTATATGTATTTGAGGTTAAGGGTGGTATTAAGGGAGAGTGAACGCATGCAACACTTACCTCAAAACAGTGCCGGGGCTACTCCTTCTTCAGGATCCGAAGGTTACGATCACGCACTTCACTGAACTACTTCATATATACAGTTTCATCAAAATATATAAAATCATACCGTACAATGTTTTATATATCGGAAATATCTTAAATACTACGTAAACGAAAAAAAATTAAATTAAGATTCGTACACAAACATATTTTATTTAAATAATAATTACTGCCAGTTTATTTCTAGATTAATAAAGCGAAGAACTAACAAGTCTTTATTTAATTCACAACACAATTAATGGCTCCGAAATACCCATAAATCCTTTATCAATCAGCTAATTCGCGAAGCGGCGACCTAACTGTCTTCAGGTTGTGAATAGTATTATCATGAACACAAGGCCTATTTATTTATTTTTTTAGTACATTGTTAAATATAAATAGTTAATAAAACGTTATTATATATATTTATTGATAAATAAAATAATTTTTAACTTACATATTAGAAGGTACACTTTGAAATCAGTTATCTTAAATATAATCAAAGTAATATACCAACCTTCATAGTCATTCTGAACGTGGCGCCACATGAGATTAACCGGTAATAGGTATATGATATAATATGTAAACATAAAATTGATATTTAGAAACACATTCTATTATTTACACAAAATTTTCACGCTAATACACTTATTATAAGATTCTATAATAAGATTCTACACGAATCCTGTAACTTTGTATACAATCATAAAGTTAAATAAGGCGTGAGCGTGTTCAGAATATACGATCAGGTACTTTTCATACAACTTTGTAAAGTTGATTACATCGTGACAAGTGATTCCGGCTCGGATTTTCAACGTCAGACGTTTTGTATGTAGATTCATTAATTTTCAACAGAAATCAATCACAAGTCAAACATAAATGTGTTTTACTGTAAATTGAATAAAACGAAGTGAGTGTAAGCGCTTATAATTTTTAAATAAAATTAGTTATTTGTATTATTACTATATGAAGTAACTTCCGGTTGAATCCAAGTATCAAGAACCTATTTATTTCTGCTAGCAAAAGTAAAATTAAAAAAAAATATGTTTCATACCAAATTATTAAAAAAAAAGGAGAAAGTCTTTCAGTTCTACAACAAGATTTGAAGAAATAAGGCAATACACACTGTAATTTGTTTGAATACTTTCAGTATTGTTATATACTTGTAATAACTGTTTTTTATAACTATTTTTATTATTTCCCGAAATAGTTAACTGCGGTCATAACATACTTTTAGGTTTTAAATTATTAGAAAGACTAAAAAACTTACTTAGAAATGGCGACAATAGCCACAATTCCCAAAAAATTAAGGATTTTGGATCCAGTTGCAACTCAACGAATTGGATAATAAGTTTACAAATACTAGAATAATAAAATAAAATAATCAGAAAAAAGTATATCTGAATAATATATAAATATTTACTTAATAGATAGTTATCATTGTCGTCAATGGGTCGATTTTGTTTTTTCAACGTAAGAGTCATAAATAACTTGTCCAAACGTCCATCCGCTATAATATTGTAATTGTGGTAAATGAAGTCGTATGTGATTTTTTTTGAATATTATTTGTCACTTGCAGTACTTTTTTTTCGTAAGAATATTAAAGACGACCACATCATTCTTTAAATTCAAATTTAATTAATAATTAATCAATAAATATTTAAATTCTTATTCAATCAACCGTAACCTAATGTTAATAATTGGCATATATTTAAAAAAATCGAATAATTAAGAAATTAATTTCATTTCATTTATTCCTTGGACTATATTTATATTATTCCTTGGAAACGCACTATATATACTCATAGGGATAGATATTATTATTTTTTCAATTCTAACATTTAAATTTAAATGAAAAAAAACATGAAGCGCTATATTAATCGTTTTTGTGTTTCTCTCTGTGCCTCATCCAATTCAAATATTACATCACATTATTATGATCACAGAATATTTATAGAATTTTATATATATTTTTATTGTATTGTAATTAACGTCCGCAAAAGTTTTTTTGCGTTTCGTAAAATAATAATAATTAAAAAAATATATTAAAAGCCTTATAGTATAGCTTATGCTCGACACACAGACGAAAAGTTTAAAAGAATACAAAATCAAAGCCAAAAATACTTACTATTGCTTTAACTTTAGCCTATAAATATTTTATATATAATGATATCCCGTTATTGTAATCGTAAATTTATAATAAGAATGTCCAATACTTCATTCAGTTCGAACTTTTGATAGATTTTCTAGTAAAAACAATACAACTGAAAAGATAATCAAAAAATAAGTATTGTAATTATAGACCACACTGATGTTTTTTAAACTCCCGGAAATGTTAGTAACAGATTTCTATCATACAACTTAAATGTTGAATTACATTATAAATCATCACCACAATAATATATATTAAAAGCAATATTATTATTACAGCCAGAACAAGTTTTTTGAGCTTTCGAACATAAAGACGGACCAAATTAAAAAAATTATCTGAACCATATTTTTCATATACCTAATCGGATTACTTCTAATAGCATTAAAAGTTTGTTGAATAGATCGAACCTGATTGAAAATCTAATACTTTCGAAATTATTTTATTACATAAAAATAAAACGAAAAAAATTATTAACGTGTAAGACCTTCTAATATATTTCAAATTTATTAACGTTCGCAAACCTTCATTTTAAATTTATTAATGCCAAAATGCAATAAATATAGATAGAAGAAAAGGGAATAAAAGCCAATAATAAGTCAAACGAAAAACCCAAGTAGGCTTTAAAATGCTTTAATAATCACGCCCTCTTCAAGATAATATCTTTTAAGACGTGATATTTATCTTACGAGACCATCGTAAAAGAAAGTCTTATTTTTTTAGCTACGCTTAAGGTCTTTTACAACGACTACTTATGACATAATTGATTGATTGATTGAATTTTGATTCATTGAATGATTTTTAATAAGTATAACTTCAATTTTACATCATTATCATCATTTCCAAAATCGAGCAAGTCGAAAGGTCAATGATCCAGTTCTTACCGATCAGCTTGATACTTTGTCCCTGCGAAGAGATGTTTCATCGCTTTACGTTTTCTATCGCATTTACAATGGCGAGTGCTCTATAAAGCTGTTTGGATTACTACTCACCGCTAAATTCTACCGCACTTCACGCCATAAGCTGCAATATTACCCGCACCATCTCGACAGCTGGCAAACCACATTGTACTTTAAAAGACAATTCTTGCTACGCACCACCACCTTGTGGAATCAGCTTTCTCATGCGGTGTTTCGAACGAATACGATTTAAAGACCTTCAAGAAACGAGCTTACAAATTTTTAAAAGGGCGGCAACACATTTCAGACCCGTCAGGGTCTGCAAGTGCTCATGGGCAGCGATGACCACTTTTCATCAGGTGGCTAGAATTAAAATCTTCATCAAGTAGGACAATTTATTATTAAATAAATTTTAAACGAAATACATATTCCATTTTATTATAATCCGTCTTTTATTCACTCAAAAATATAATATTAGTACAGAAAAGGAACCAAATGAGTTTTTATGCTTTATTTATATTAAACGTTCATTCGTACCTTTATACTTATATATAAAGTTATAGTCATACAGTGGTTCACGAAGCTGCCTTTGAACGTTTTTTAGGAGCTGGTTGAAAATAAATAAATATTGGCCACTAAAGGACTGAAAGGAGTTACAAACTCTTTCATCTCAAAAAACAAGTTGAATTTGTATTTTTCCTCGTAATAATATTATGTTTATCGCTTTGTATCAATGTTTTTGAATACTTTATTTATTCATACAGTGATTAATTAAATGTCTATATTTTTTGCTAGCAGTGTATCATAATGACTTAGAAACAATGACTGCAAATGGCCATAAAGTTCAAAGTACACTTCAAATTTTAATTTCATTGAAAGAATAAATAAAAAACACATTCTCGACTAACACCACTTTATAGACATTAAATGTCATTTTTATATTTTTATAAAAAAAATCGTTATTTTTTTTTTATCTTACCAACTTTTATTTCGTTTATATAAACAAGATTATTGCCATAACATTCGCGATAATAGTGAAATAGGAAAATAGATATAATAATTTATTGATATTGTCAAAATAACAAAGATTAATAACATTATAAATGTAATATAAAACTCAGTTTGATACTTAGAATAATTGAATCACATTTTTTTTTTTTGTATTTACATTAAAGTATTGAATGTTATAATAGTACCGGTCTGAATTAAACAGATATACATTTTTACAGCAGGCTGTTAAAATATGTTAAAACTTTAAAATATACTCAGAGTCAGCCCGGCATTAATCTGCAATACTTTTGTTTTGTAGAAAAAAAATAATTTTAGAAATAAGTATATAATTGCAATAATCATGTAAGCCATGCCATGCATGGAGGCCAGGTTAGAAATGGATTTGGTTTGAAAAAAACAGCTGCAGGTTATATATAATGAAATTATGAGAGTACAAAATGAATAGATGCCTTTTAAATAAGGACAAAATAATCAATAGATGTAAATAGATAAACTAGCCTCGTAACACTCACATGATGTTTTTATAGATTTTTGTAAAATAACAAAACAAGCTGAACATGAGTGTGACTATTGAGAATCAACTTGATTCGAAAACCTTTGATTTAGTTGTTTAAAGAACCTTTTATACTTGCATTGTTAAAACACTTTCTAAATTTACTTTAATCTATTTCGTCTCACTGATAAATTTTTAAGATAACCAAAAGCATCACCGTATAATCTCAAAACAAGTTAAAACTCTTTAAATTTATGAATCTCTTTATATTACAAAGAATCCTGGTCCTAATAACAAAGTACTAGCTAATCATAATTTATAGATAATTTCAATTTCTCCGACAGTAAGCTGTCTTACTTGAAGTTTGTATTAATATTGACTGAAAAGTTTTGTTTTATTGCATTACACGTCTCGCTGCTCTAGTCTAAATTGTTATTCTACTAGCTTTGTGTTTTACATATACATTAGACCAATATTCATGAATATATAAAACATTCATATTTTAATGCTACAGAATGCAAATAAATATCTTATGATTTAAATCATAAAGACTGTAAATATAAAAAATAATATTAAATATTTTAATAAAAGTACATTTTGACTTCAAGTTTAAGTTAAGATATACAAAATAGTACAAAATTCGTCGGTAATCTATGGCATAATAACTTGTAAATATCCATATCAACCTTATATCACTGTAATGACCTAATTCTCGGATTCTTGGAGTTGGTGAGAATAAAATTTCACTCTTACAATTACGTTTGTAAAAACTATTAAACGGTCTGTTAAAAGTTATGCCCTATATGTTTGAAGTCAATAACAAAAGCTACGAAAAAACCAAATAGACTATAAAATGCTTTCATAATCACACCCTTTTCAAGATTATATCTTTTAAGATTCTTCATATTTATATTACGACACGACCGTAAAATAAAGTCTTATTTTTTTAGCTACACTTAAGATGTTTTTCAACGACTTTTTGTGGGATAATGTTTCATTTTGGGATACAATTGTGTTTACCTTTACCATTTTATAGTTTACTATTTGTGGCAAATGATTCTCGAGTAATGTCCTTTTTTCTTATCGTATTTTTATTAGATTATTATATTTTTATAAAAAAAAGCTATTCTATGTGTGCTTGACACCTATTCATTAAATATTAATAATTATAATAATAGAAATTATTTACATATTTAAAATAACTCTGGTAACTATTACATAAGTTAAATTGTCTCTTCGGTGACAGTGATTTAAAATCAGTAATTTTACACTAAATCATTTGTATATGATATTACATACATAGGTGTAACGCGATATAATGTAAGATTTTTATTATTATTTATTATGAACAAAATGTGTAGAAGAGTTTGAAATTATCCAAAATATATTACTTTTTAATATATATATATATATATTAAAATCAAATATATTTTGGATATATATATCGCTGTTTACTTATATCTTTAAAATTTTATAAAAATGTTATTCATAAAATTCAAATCGAACATAGAATTGAAGGAAAATATCTGAAATGATACATCTGAACCAATTACATAAATGTAGTCAAGTGCTTCTCACAAAATGAATTCTATTGAAGTACTCAAAAGCTTTCGGTTTTAAAGGCATTCGATTTGAATAAGGCAATGAGAAATTGAATATTTGATATGGTTTGTTTACTTGTTATTAATTCTTATTCAATTCAAATTCAAATCTTCAAATATAATACATTAAAAAACAATATTTCGTTATATATGTAGTATATTTAACGTTTTACTAATTGAGTTATCACAGTTAGATTCTGAAAAAACATTAAAAATACATCAAGAAAGTATAACTATATAACTTACAAATTCAATTTATATGACAAAAATAAGATCAGACTCAAGTAAATTTATAAAGTCAGGTTTACAATTTTTTTTGTTTGTTTACAAACGAATATTTTGCGATTATTTAATTTTACATGTTAACATTACAGAGTGTAGTGAATTGTGGCTTGACATGATTTTATAATATATTATATATTCATGAATTAGTTATCTATCTATACATCTATCTATATAATTGAACTCATTTAATGTCATTTTAATAGAATTAGTACAGTATATATATATATATATATATATATATATATATATATATATATATATAATTCTATAAGAAGACTATTAAACTTTCTAACAGTAGATAGCTTATCAAGAAAAGTAAGAAGCACAAGTGTACCAGCAGATACAAAAGCAGTAGGTACATTATCTCTAATTAACAACGCAATTATAGAAAATTTACCGACTAGGCCCATGACATGAATAGGCCATACTATTACCGCATTTTAACTTTATTTAAATTATAAAATGATATTTATTTTGTTTTTTTTTTTCCTAAATAAAAACTCTAACAATTAAAAAACAAACAATTATTAAAAACCCTACAATGCGTGCTGTTGTTGTCTGCATCGTTATAAACTGAATAAATGGTTGACCAGAAATACTTCATACAATTCAAAGTGCAATTACCATTATGGTAACCCTTGATGAGTAAGCGATTTCAGCTATAACAGTTTACATTACACGCCAATATAAAACAAGTGAAGTTTAAATAGCAATAAAATTTATATTTGAATACTATAATAATATAATAATTTAAACTAATATTAACAGTCGTTCCATGTTCATTATATTGTTTTTAATTAAAGTAAAACTAAAGACGACATTTGCAATATGTTTTTATGTGTATTTATAAGCATATATATTAAATGACATATGACATGAATGTTTATTTTTAGATGCTCAAGAAATGTCATATAAAATAGAATAGAATCTTATAGATCTTATACGTACTATGGAAATCTATGTACTTATTTTACCAATTTCTAACCCCATGGTTAAGGACAATGGAAACGCATACTTAGGGGACATTAATTCCGTCAGGTTCGTGACGTATGTGTCTCGCCACTTCGATCCTGCTATTGTACTATGAAACTGACTTGACAAATGAAGACCTATCTGATTCTAATTTTAAAACAGTATATTTTGTCAGCGGACAAGAAGATAATTACTTTGATGAAAAATGCTTACAAATAGACAGCGGCAAGGACCTTGAGTAATTGACAGGTAAGACATACTAAAATAATAATATAATAATAATAATATACTTTATTGTACACCCGGATCATACAAAAATATAAACATTAAAAAAAACAGAAATAACAAAATGGTACAAATTTGGCGACCTTACCGCTAAAGAGCAGTCTCTTCCAGGCAACCAATCAGAAGTAGGAAAGATATATAAGAAAACATAATGTGGGTGTGCTTAAACAGTAACATAGAAAGAAAAACATAGCGCAATCATACATATAAACCATATATATACTATATTATTTTACAGAACACACTCTTAATTGACCGAAGCGAGCGGAGAGAGCGAAGCTCTCAATTACAGACTTTTTTGCATCCGTTCTGCAAGCTTCAATCAAAAACGGTATATCCAAAAATTTCGAAATTTTGTACACCGACAGACATCAGTCTGGTGGGAGTTTTGAAAAAAAAATCAAATATTCGATGTCGTTGAGGAATAATCAAGGAAAATGTTAAATGCCATAGACTTCAATGGGAAAAATATTTCGCGAGAAAATTTAGTGTTGCGCGTGTGCCGAATTTTTTCAACAACTTCTAGAATTTTTCCTTTTTTAAAGAGTTCCTTTTGTTTTTTTTTTTTAAATAAAAAATAAATTGAGGACAAAATTCGTCAACGTTTTGTAACTGTAACTTCGGTGCTGTTTGCACCTCGCTTCGCTCAATACGCTAACACATACCGAGATTTTGCGTGCGCAGCGAGTCAAAATTGAGGCCTGGTTCACGTTTCTAGTTATTATTTACGCAGATCTTTTATAAGATGTACTCGTATATGTACTACCGCAGTCAAGCGTTCCTATAAGTTTGTTTATTTATTTGCACAAAATACAAAATAACGCACAAAATGGTTTAATGCTACAAAATCATTCTCTACCAGCCAACCTTACGATGTACTAGAGAGATTGCTGGTAGCCGTGCAAAAAAAAATAAAAATAAAAAGAAAGACATTTCATATAATATAATATTTAATTATACTATATAATATAGTTGAATATTTTAGTTATGATTGATTATGCTGATAAAATTTTTTAAGTCTAATAACAAAGGAAAGCCCCATTAATTTAATCTTCATTACAATGAAATATGTCTTTCCTTACAATTCAACGCGTTGTTATATCCGACAAAAACCTTTTGTTAGTCACAAAAAAGGAATTCATTGTTCAAATGAAAAATGAACTTTATTTTGAAGGAATCATGGGGGAATTTTGGATATTTAAATTCCTAGACGGGTACTCGAGACGGTAGGCTGCGATCTAGGAATTAATATGACATGTCTATAGCTTGTAGATGTTAGTATATTTATCAGACTTTTGGCAAAGAGAAACTTTATTTTCTGAAATAAAAGAAAAAAATCGATAACAATTACCTTCACACCTACATTTGTATGTCACAACCGTTATAGTTAAAGTAAATAGTGATTTCAGTAAGTAGTTATTAATCGGTTTTTGAAGGAGTTATATGATTGATGAAAAGTTAATAATTTGAATCGCCAAATTTTTTAAAAGTTACTAATAAACTTATCACTTTTACTGTTAGGTAATTGCGCTACTACGAGAAATATCATTTATATAAAGATTTCATATCAAATACTCTTTGAATGAACTAATCAGAAAATAACGAATGAAATCTTAACAAGCAAGGAACATGAATGAGGTAGAATAGGTATAATACACCCATTTATTATATCATCATTACGTGTTGATTAATTGATATTAAAAAAACTATAAAATCAAGCCTATTTTAAGTACCTATTGTCTGTTAACATTATCTGTAGGTAATTTGAAAACCTCGTTGTTATTTAATATTACATTAAATTTAATTAATTTATATATTTGTTAATTTTTTCTTGTTTATACTTCTATTTAAAAATAAAATGAAAAAACACTTTTAAAAGATTTTTGAGAGCTTAATCCAGATCTTTACTAGGAACGCGAACAAGACCTCATTTTTTACTCGCTTCGCTCCCAAATCTTGCGAGGTGCAAACAGCACCGAAGTTGCATTTACAAAACGTCGACGCCTTCTGTACTCAAATATTTGTCAAAATAAAAAATAAAAAAAAAAAAACAAAAATCTAAAAGCATTTAAAAAAATCGGCACGCGCATGTAAAGCTAAATTTTCGTTCGAAAATAAAACATATTCCCATTCCCATTGAATTCTCTATGGCATTTTAGTTTTTCCGTGACTATTCAAAAAAATATTTGAAAAATTATTTAATTTTTTATTTTTATAACTTTTTATAACCACCACCAGACTGTTATCTATCAATGTGCAAAATTGGGAAACTTTCGGACATACCGTTTTTAATTGATGCTAGCACAAAAGTCTCACATAGAGAGTTTCGCGCATTATCATGCGCTAGGCAAAGTGCAGAGGAATTGCTTTTATCAAATCTTCTATCAGAATCTTGTATCAGAAAAAAAAAATCATTTTCTTGTTCGATAACTTATAGGTGCTCCAATAAGGGGGACTGCAATAATAATGATCTTATTAGATACATATGAGCCACTAATTGGTAGACGTCCCTGAATGTGATTGGAATATTTGTTTGTAAATATGCTTGAATTTAGTAGTCACTACTAGAAACAAATATAATAATTCAACTGAAACATAATAAAATTTTAGGTCATCAGAACACTAATACGAGTAGTGTAAATGTCAAATAAAACATGAATGTTATAATACATACATAATACATATATAATTGATATAATACTATTTGTCGCATTCAGAACGTTACGGAGGAGGTTTAAACTAAAAGGTTATTGCTCCCGTGGCTAAGGTGTTGTCAGATCGAATGAAAAGCCAGTCCCAGCGTAATAGCCTTAAGAGGTAGCCGGTTATCATGACTTGAACATAGATAGAACTTATTTAGACTGTATAAACAACGTTACTATGGATACTCCGGGAATTAAGTACGTAGTATACAAAGTCTCGGATATAAGCACATATTTCGCAACACGCACGAGCAAATACGGCTACGGGAATAGAAAATACTTTACAACTACTTCTCACTATTTCAGCCTTCAACGATTATTATTTTTTAAATACAATACTAAAAGTTATAAGCCATTGATTTATCAAAGGCCAGGATGAATTCTTTGTATCTGAATAACTCTATTCAAACGACGTAATTAGAAAAACCTCAATGTTATTGGGTCTATTTTAAAAAAGAAATAATTACCCAAGTTTGTATGTCATTCGCAAAAAATATAACTTGTGAAATAAAAACCTGTCGATTTTCAGAGATACGATGCTGTGATTTACTGTTTGTACCTTTGAAATCAACGCAATTATAATTAGAAGGATATATGTGTTTAAAAATGAAGTATTTATAAATAATAATATCAAATGTTATAACATACCAAAAGAATATTACATCCGAGAATGAAGAAATAAATGTCTATTTATAACATCAATCAATTTACTTAAAAAATTACCTACAGCATAAATGGAGCCAAAAATGACGAATGTGTTTATGAAGCGAGGATTTCGGACCAGGTACATCAACGTAATGACAACTTATATATCATCGTAACGTCACATGAATAATGGAAGATGACATACAAATTTTTCAGGCACAGAGCCGTGAAAACGTATTTTTTAAGAATGAAGTATTTAAACAAGTGAAGGAAATACATATTTAAGACTCTTTAAAAAAAATCCCACTGATAGAACTTCTTTCTTTTTTTATAAGTTATATGAGACTTTTGTGTATATACCATATGAAATACGATATAGACATAAATCATTATGTACTTATAAATATTCTATATTTACTACTTTTCAAAGAGTTAGGCCTTAGACCGTATTAAGCAGAAGTAAAATTTCATACTTAGTATTTACCAAATTTAGTTTTGTTACCAAATTATTTATGGGTTTTTTGTATAACAATCTGACACCGTTACTCTATCCGTCTAAAATAGTTAATAGAGAAAAAATTCAAGATACATTTTTAAAAATTGCTTTCGTTTTAAAACTTCCAAATTTGTATATTTATTTAATCTGGTGCATTCTTTCTTTTATTAAAGTTTTTGTATACACATTATTTAAAAACTTAATAATATATTTTAGCTAAATATTTTATACCAACTTTAAATACAAAAATAGTATTATAGTATTTTTCCAAAGTAAACTTAAAATACCAAAAAAAAAAAAATAATATGCAGAAAATCGAATACTGTTGTGAAACAAAGCAAAAAGGGTGTGTAGTTTTTAAAGTAGTTTTAACACATCTGATATAAACTTCCACTATACGAAAAAGTCAAATTCTTTTGAATCAATTTTCGTTTAAGACATGTTTAATCTCATCCCTTGGTCTAACATAAGGGACATTTCCGATTGTTATTCTCGATTCATTTTTGATGACAAATGACAGTTGGTTTCATAATCCCCCAATTTGAGTGCCTGTTCAACAAATGGAGAATTCACAAGACTGTTACTGTCTGTCATGAAAATCATGTACTGTCTGAGCTTTTTTTTCGATTAAAAATCAACGTATTCATTTGTTATTTAAATTAATCGTGTTTACAAAAGAAAAATATATTTTGATAGAAAAATATAAATATATAAATAAGAAAATTTAAAAAAAAAACTTATCATCAAAATAACTTACATATACAACGTTAAATAAAATGAGATCAAATTTACGTAGTATGGTACTGGGGTTGGGTATATTAGGAACGCGAGAGCTTATTTTAGTGAAAATACGATAAGGTTATATAATAAAAATAATATTAAGAATTAATAACAATTAATGACATTTTAAAAACATAAACTTATTAATAATATTATCAGCATACTTAAAAGGCACTTATACTGTGGCCAGAAACTTAAAGAATACATAAGCATAAAGCCTTAAACAAAAAAAATTAAAGATATTTCAAATGTTAGAAATTTATGTTAGTATATAATTTTTTTTACAACTATGACATTGGGAAACTGATTTAATTAAATCTATTGTCCATACTACTTTAATTTTTTTATTATTTTGATAAGTAAAAGTCAAAGAAGAAACCAACATTTTAAATTAGAACAACGGAAGAACTTCGCACTGAAGGTTTTCTACTTCCATTCTCGGAGTTATAAGACAATGGCAGCTATTTCCTTTATTAAATAGCTAAAATTCTATTAAACAGTTCATGTTGCACTATGTAAAATCGTGATGCAGTCAATACACTTTTATTGTTTTATTACTAACTTTTTATTTTACAAAATGTTTTATTACTAAAGGTAAGTCTATTGAATAGCTCTCAACAGAAAACCAGTTAATATGAAATCATAAATATGATTTAATTGTAATTATAATTATATACATATATTACCATACAATACACAAATAATAAATACACTTTTTAGTACTCAGACCATTATTAAAAAAACCTTAACAATAGGTTAATTATGTTCAGAAACTACACCTATGAAGGATTTTTAATTAAATAAGAAGAGGTTTTCAATAATTAATTATCCATTCAGTAGAAAAAAAGTGAAAGCTGCAATTTGAGTGAAATATATTAATAAAGGACAATAGAAAAACTAAATCATGTGACGCTTTCAATGGACAAGTAAAAGACCTTTGTGGTAATATTTTTAAGAAGCGAAGCTTCATATCATTCTATGGATTCACTATGCGTGTACTAGGTTCATCGTGTTTCAGGGAAAGAAATGCAAACAGTGCTCTGGACTTGCAACCGAGGTCTGGGTTTAAGAGTATATCTTTAAAATATACGTTAACACTCACCTT
This sequence comes from Mechanitis mazaeus, assembly GCA_959347395.1. NCBI lineage: Eukaryota > Metazoa > Arthropoda > Insecta > Lepidoptera > Nymphalidae > Mechanitis > Mechanitis mazaeus. Next base: position 18,882,167 of record OY365747.1, read on the forward strand.
CATTGTACTTTATCTCACTGTACCTAAACGAGTTTCAAAAGAACCTAATGTCGCTTTTGAAGTATGTTTTAAAAATAAATTGTTAATATTTATAAAGCGACCCAAATTTTTATGTAGGTTAAAAAGAGATTTCAGTGTTATATCTCTTATAATAAATATATAATATAGCATATTATCTTCTTAATTAAGTCTTTAAATATTCGACTTAGTTTTATAATTATAACAAATAAAACATTAACGAGATAGTGTTTGATTATTTTTATATTAAGGTTAATTAAAATGTTTAAATTATAATGTGTTGTATGTAGTTTGAACCATCTCCGTCCATATTTCTTATTAAATGAAATATTATTTAATATATACTTTAACTGTAAATTACTAGACACCACATAACACAACGCCTTCTTTAGAAGGTTTGTCACTGTTTCAATTATACTTGAAGGAAGCTATGCCGCCATTTTATGACTCAAACTTGAGCATAAGAGAAAACAACGTAGATGATACGGGGTTGAGAGAAAGATATTATTTGTCTACGATGCTCAAGACACGGTTCTGGTTCATGGTTCCTGCCACTTCTCATTTCAAGGTTATTAATCTGTTATGAGAATTTGTAAGTGGAGTCTTTCTAGAGCAGTCCACGCCATGCTGCGTAAAGAACAAATTAATTGGCCAGGTCAGACTCATCAAAGTTATTTAGAAGGGGCAGCTGGTTGTGAAATAAACTTTCGCTTATTTATCAAAGTTTAGCACAGTATTTTATATAAATTAAAAATAAAACTTACAACTAACAAGTGTTAACTTTTTTACCTTCTACACCAAGAAGGTAAAAAATAATTTATTATTATATAGGATTTTAGTAGTCAGTAATTAATTAGGTCGCTCTATAAAATCTCAACTACCACTGAAATTTTTATCTCATTATATTACCTGACAATAAAAAAAAATGATTTCCAAAATGTTATAAACAATTCTGTACCGTGGTCATTAATTGATGTTTGGGGAATAATATATTTCAAGAGCTTGATTCATAAAAGAAATGTGAAATAAAAATGTTTTATTTGTTCATAAAACATTAAAAATAACATCGACTCTTTCGGTAATTGATAGCACCTATCCGATCATATCCATAAATAAGACCTTGTACCATAAATAAAAAGATACTTACCGAGTTTCCAATCCTTTACAGGTATTTGCACGTATTGTACATATTACATGGAACTGACAAAGAAAATATATTTCATGTCAGTCTTTCATTGTATAATATACTAGCTTTTAACCACAATTCCGTCAGCCCTCAAATATGTCTTTCATCCTTGGTTGAATCTCAATCGCAACATTACTTTAACACTTATTTATTTATGTACCCTTTATTGTTTTATTAACAAATGGCGAACTTGTTAATAAAACAATAAATGCCTAGTGGCATTCTCTACCAGTTAACCTTTGTGAAAGTGAAAAATTGTAGTAGGCGTTTATAAAAGAAAATACTAGACGAAAAAACAATACCAATAGAAAATACAATATAATATGTAATATAATAAATACTTTAAAAACAAAATTTACACATACATACATACAAATATTTAAGATGACTTTAAAAAGTGCCCTTTTATGAGGTTTCTGAAGCTACTTTTGGAAGGTGCTCTTCGTATATTTTCAGGAAGTTGGTTCTATAGAACTGAGGTTTGAATCGTAAAAAAATTGTGGGAAATGTCATTGAAGTGGAATGGAATGGCGGCTGTAAGGTTGGAAGAAGAACGAAGGATTCTATTTTGTGTGGCATGAAAGTATTGAAAATTTTCTTTGAGGTGAGGAGGTTGGATCGTTTTGAAATGGAAATAAAGGAGATGGAGAATCCTAGAATTACGCCTCTTACGAGCCGACAGACATTTAAGTTTTGCCCTATATTGTGAAACACTTAGCTAAGCTAAACCGACCATTATAACAGTTATTTGTGGGTTAAGTTAGTAACAATTTTTTTAATCAATGTTTAAGCATTTGGAGTCGGATTGATTATTATTTTTGAACATAAATACAAACAATATAAAGCATTTTTCACTCTTCCTAACACTTCTTGAGATATGTGTTTTTGTTTAAATTAAACAATCGTAATGTACTTATTAAGATTTTTGTTACATAATAGAGTAAAACGGACGTTTGTGACGGCAATTGACGTCTAAATTTATGTGTTGTTAATTTCAAAATTCAAAAGAACCCAAAATATACTAACTATTAAGAACTGGGTTTCTAAAAAAATACAAACTTTTATTATTTCGATTTTCTTATACATACATATATTTAGTTCATTACATGAATTTAATCAATCTTCAAATAAATTAAATTAATAAAAATAAAATCTTATTATATATCTTATATATATATATATAAAGATTTATAGCTGATTTATTTGAAAAATATATCTAAACATTTGAGTTTTATGTATAACAGTCTTTTAAACTATAAAATTCTATTCAACCATATAATAAAGATTAAAACTCTCTACTGTCTGATACTTATGCCTATAAAAGCCATTCTGGAACAGACCTATCTTTAAGCACAATACATAATTCCTGTCTGGAATGTTTCCGTCCATGCGAAATTGCAGAGTTTTTTTTATTCTTTCAAGTATTTTCTGTAATGTTTTCTTTACACATTACAATATGATTTTTTAAGTAATATAATACAACTTGCAGTTTTAGCTCTAGTTAAGCTTTTACATGCTTGATGAAGTTGTCTATAAATATATTTATTAATATATTAATATATTGTAATTTTAATAAGAACTTTGTTTAATAAAGGTTTATTAAATTAAACCTATACTTGGATTTAATTATTATAATTAACTAATATAGTATAATAGCAAAAGAACCAAAAAGCAACTTAATGCTTAAAAATATAAAAAAACAACTCCACTGTCATTACTTTAAAATATCAATAGATTTAAGCAACTTCTAGAATAATTGGCTCAACGGCCTAAAGTAGACGTGGGACTGTTAAAAAAAATAAACCAACAAAGATTTTTGAATATTAGCTACTAAAATATCAAAAATTTAGTTTTTATAAAATGAAGAATAAAAAAAATTACTTATACGTACAGGATTCGAAACTTCGGGGAAACCATAACGACGCTTCAATATCTTAGCATTGATGAATTAGCATTCTATGTACGACTGTTCGTCTACCCGCACATCTTCATTATTATTTAAATTTTCCAGTTGTTTTGCCATGTACCGTCACATACAACCATCACAGTTTCCCTATTTGGTAAACTAATCGATGAGTCTCAATCTCGGTGTTTAACCGATTCAGCAAAAAAGCGTGGTGTGCTGTTTATCACTGGATTTCATGGAGATGACAGCTTCACGTACAACTCTTGAATAAAAGTGACGTTCTGTGGAATGAACTTGAGTACGACGAAATTCTATTCCAATGATTGGTGCCCAGTTCTAATGCATGTTCTGCGAAAATATAACTGCGAAAACTGCGAAAATATAGCTGCGATATGTTATTTGATCCTTTCAGCAATAAAATGCTTCGTTTGGCTTTTTTAGGAATTATTGCAATTTATTTTAAAAACGCCTAGAGTTTATAACGGTAATACAACCTTTCGTGTGCCCGCGATATTATACGGACCTTTATGTCCGTGTGAATACGCTGTCGGATTGGAGTCTTTCTTACAAATTGAGCCGATTACATCTTTTACTTCTTTGACAGAAGGCAAACAGGCTATCTGTCTGTTCACATCAGGATGCTTTCGCTTCCTAGTCCATGGTTGGAGTGGTATCCTTACTTAATATCCGTTAGTTTTGAATTACCTCCTGAACATGGCCAAGCTCACTCTCTAAATGTTCAGGGTCACAAAGATCGTAGCTCTGTTCTTGAGAGAATTTATAACGGATTGTAATTATTTTTGAAGATGATTTCATCAGCCACCAACGATTCACTAATGATTCACCAATTATTCACCAATTATACTAAACAAAAAATAGTTAAATACATGTAGATAAACAAATTGTTTAATGATAATGAATAGTAAGATCAAAGCATTAATTAGTTCATCTCATATGCGTGAAATCGATCAGCTATTTTTTTCTTGGGAGTTCTTAAACCTAAATGTTGCAACTACATCTATACGAAACCAACCAGTTAAATACACTGTAAACTTTCTCTAACCACAGAATCATTTGAAATTTTTAACGAGAACTTTTCAAAGTAGTTTTATTTCTTTTTCTCGTAGTCTATAAGTTTCAACTCAAGCAAAGGCTATGGAGTCGCTAGCGAGTCATTGATTCAACACAGGGCCGGCTAGATCAGGTCGAAGAAACCACTTTTTATAAATTAATTACTTATATGAATGAAATATATGAAACAATATTAAGTTACGACATTAAAATATTTCCATGGCTAAAAATGTTATTTAACGATCATTTCATAATTTTAGTATGGTAATGTTAAAATTTACAATTTTTTTAAAACAATATAGTGTTTTTTCTCCAATAATGGTAAAAATCTAATAAAATCTAACGTTTTAGGATAATGTAGGTAATAATATTCAGTACCCATTTTTGGTTATAAGCGTCAAAGTTTATTAATTTTGAATAATTGATATAAATAAACACTTAATGTTTTTCACTAAATGTAATATATGGTATATAATACTTCAAATTTATTTTTGCACTATATTTTTATGAACAAGTTGCAGTCGATTCCATAAAATGTTAAATGATTATAAAATAGTCTTAATAAAAAGGTTAAGTATTCAAATCTTAAATTCCTTAATAAGTTAAGGTTAAGGTTTTAAACAGTATAGTACTAGAGTAATAGTAGATTAGTGTCCCGGTAATCCGCATTTGTAAATAAACTAAACATGTCTATTGCATTCAAAGCGCGTTCATTTATTTGAAGTTAGCAGCATCCAGCAACCATCGCCCATGTTTAAAAAAATTTACAAGCATTAACTATACCGTCGTTTAATGACACGCAATAGTTATTATTTTATATAAATTCATATTGACATTAGTAAAAAAACAAACTTATATTGCAAACAGAAATTCAAAACGCCTGTTTTATTAAAAATAACAAAATAACAAAGCATTACCTTTAAAATCGTTTTAATGATCCACAATAATTCTAATTTCAAATTTCAATTTCGGCATCAAGGACCAATATCTTTTTTAACAAATGCAACCCCACAGTAACTCACGCATCATTAGAATAAACTGTTTCCTGTCCGTTGTATCTTTACTTCATTACTGTTGTTTGTCCAGCATCTACAATACAAATTCAAATAGAAGCTCTTATCTCACTTTACATGTTCTAAGGAGACCGAGATACATTCCCGCCTCGAAATACTACGACTCAACCATTGCGTATTGTAATATATAAATGCATTGAAATTGTATAAACTATATTTTATTCAAGTCAAATCAAAGATAAATTAATAGAAACAACTTTAAAGATAAGTGATTAAAATTAAACGACAATGCAAAAAAGTATAGCCGGATAAACGCGTCTCATGTCCGGGTCTGAAAAGCAATGTCCGCCTTCGCGCCAATCAAGTCGGTTCCGATGCGACGCTATATTTTTATCCGACTGTGGCGCCACTAAGCGGACTCACGACGCATACTGCATCTGGGAAGGCCAAGGCAAAAACTATTATGCCACTCCGAAATATATATATTGAAAGATATAAATTGTCATTTACGGAGACAGTTAGTTTCAATTAAAATCAAATCATTTTATTTAAATAAATTTAAGGTTCTAGAAATAGCTATTCTCTATCAAGCTTACTAAAAGTTTCTAGCATTTTTCGTAGTTTTAGTATTTTTTCTACATGTGCTATATCCAAAATCTTTATTACTCTAATTCTTTAATCTGCGACAGAACTATGGAAATATATTATTCGTAGTATTTTTCGAACTATATTGTTTTTATAACGACACGAAAATACTTATATAACGATACCATGTAATACTGTGCGATCGGCAATCCTACTCCTAAATAAGTAAAAATTATTTATAACACACAAAAAAAAAATTTTAAAAAAAATTATTAAACACCAAGGTTGAAAACTATTTATAATCTCATGGTTTTAAGTCGGCCTTAACAATATTAATCTCTTTCAGACAACCCTCTTCTTTTAAAAGGAAAAGTTCCTGGAGAGTGGTTTTCTTATTAAAACACGTTTTAATTTCAGGTTTGTACGATTTACTCTCCATATACTACTAGCGACTGCCAAAAACTTATAAAATAAAAAAAATCACGACTTTACTAAAAGTGAATGATAATGACAATCTTTCATTTAAAATTTATAGTTTTATATTCAAAGTATTCATGCCTCTCCTAAATTTTGTAATCCCAAATTTCATTTTTGCGTTCAAAAAATATTTGTATATTGAAGGAATCTGAAGCTTATATACTTCACTTTATATTTAAAATCGAATTCTGAGAATGGTGTAAAAGCTTATTAATTTCAATTCAAAATACCAATGAAAACAGAACTACATTCAATAGAATTAATGAACAGCTAACAAATGTGCAGTCAATAAATATTAATTCTTGAATTGTTTCTCTCAAAACTGAAACCGGTTTAGTATATATTGTTTATAATAAATATAACATTTATACTGCACTCTATAATATAAGCCGCTTTGACTACACACGTCTGTTATCGGTTTGATTCTACTGAATATATTTATGCGTAGTTTAAGAGGATTATTGACAGTTCGATAGCAATATGATAACATATGAGACTAACATATTAGTAATTTATAAAAGAACTGATCAAATATAAAACATATTGGATGAAGCAAAATTTTTCATAAAAATAGCAAACTATTGCCAACAAGTAACGACACGGGCGGGTAAATCATGTACGATATCAGGCCGATGTATGTATATTGTATTGTTTTTCATTAATTTAGAAATAGTAAATTATATTTTTAATTAAATAGTTATTTTTAATTACAATTACACTAAAACAAAATACTATAGTATAATTTCACATGAAATCTTTTTTAAAAATTTGTTAATAGTTATATACTAAAATATAAATATATACAATGAAATGAAGTAAATATAAGATTAGAAAGTATATATAACAATTAAATAAGGAAATAAATTATTAACCTACATTATGCTTTTATTTAAGCTGAGCGCATGTAACGCAAATTAAAATCTTTAATATACTTGAGATTCACACATCGGCAAAGAACTATTGTTGTGAATCTTTTCTTTTGTTATATAGATAAAGCTACTTTTTTATATTCTAACGTTAAACTCTTTTAGTTCTACAAAATTAATTTCTAGTATATAAAAAACACAAATGTTAATGAAAACTTCGTTTGCAAAGATTTAAGATATTTTTTTTTTTTAAACCAAGGTAATGACAGTGAGAGTTGTACCTATGGTAGTGATGTGCTTTGCTCAGCTTAGATTAGCTTGGTATAATATAATTCACTCTTTTTTGCTATAAAGTTCACGCGTCGTATTTTGCGGTAGTGCACTTTTCACGTAGTCAGAACAATTTTTCTATTAACTTTTAGTAAAATTGATTGAGCATTTTTGTGTCCTATTACATATTACAAATTTTTAGTTTTGTCAATAGTTTATTTTAAAATAAAAATAATACATTTAGTTTTCTTTTGGAATGACTGCTTTTTAACGAAATCTATCAAACTACGTTTAGTGGGATTTAAGAAAATCTATAACATAAAACACAATCTTTTTTTATTAATTGTAGTAGTGTAATTCTGGTGTATATGGATGTGTAGAGAATAGAATTATATATATATATATATATATATATATATATATATATATATATATATATATATATATAAGAAAAAACTATCAAATTGCGTTGGACATAAAACAAGAAAAATATAAAATATATTAGTATTTTCTTAGATTTTCACGAGTACACATTTCAAATAAAACTATTTTTACGGATTAACACTCGCGTATAATTTGGTTACATTTTTAATAAAATATATTAAAATGCTCGTAAAAGTTGTTGTTTCAGTTTGTTAATGATGCATAATGCATTGCAAAAATATATTTCATTAAAATAGACTGTAATGATAATTATTAAAATTGTCTGACACACAATAGACTCAACATGGCGTTGAATAAACATGGCGCTGTGTTGAATCCATAACCAAACTGTCATATATAAAAATAAAATAAAAAATAAAAAATAGTTTTTTTCTAGAAATAAGTTATGTTGTTTTATACGAAAATTTATTATAATTTAATATATTCTTTCAAATATCTTCAACAGTTATCACTTATTATTATTTTTATTATTGTATTAGATAAATTACCTTTTAACTTTATATCTTAAAATTTGACGGCATCAACCCACAAAGCAAAATGATCATCCTATTTGCATATTTCACTTTCTCTTAATTGACTATGGTATCATAGAAATCTGGGTTCACACGCAAATATGACTTTATTTTCGTTTTACTTTACTTACAAATCTCCATCTGGATTACAATTCACAATATATGTATATATACGCTTAGCAATAATACTTATTTCTTATTCCTTCTTCTTATTTTCCTGCAAACTGAGTCATTCTTTATAACATCGTTCTAATACCCATTCTCCTCAACCCCCATCACCATCACAATTGTTTACCCTATCTCCTTTTTTTCTAAAACACTACCCACATCCAATATATAAATTAAATTTTGTCTACCCTATCTAGATTATTAACATTCTACCTACATCAAATCTAAACTAAATTGAATTGAACCTAATAATACCAATATCTAACTCATACAGTGCTGTATTAATATATATTTTAGTTCAATGGTTTTGTTTTCCTCGTTTTACTAATTTAGTGAAAATTCGAAATAGTTATAAAAATGTTATATGTGAAAACAAATAGAGAGCTTAATTACTATAATCATAAGTTTAAATACAAGAAATATCCAACTGAATTAGTTATCTGATTTTTCTCAGACCAGAGTACCGATTTTGAGTTTTTTTAACCTACGATTGCGTTAGCATATACTTCTATTTGTATGAAATAAGAGCAATACCTCCTTATTTCTACCAGATGGCGTTGCTATCAATTCATACAGTCAAGGTTCACTCTAACGATACTCCAACTGGATCACAGTTGGTTAAAGAACTTGCGTAAGCACACTCATAGTAAAAGTTGCTTGCCTAAAGTCTTCGTAGTTGATACATAAGACTAGCACTGTACTTAGCCGCTGTTGACTTACAGAGTCGACAATAATAGTTAAAAGTTACTACAAATCATTGAGCAGTATCTCCCTGTATTATTATTACTTGTACATATATTCTGCACTACAAAATACATTTCAATATTTACTAGAAGGTAAAAGCATCATACGATCTTACAACCACAGTAACATTACACTAAAGGGAGTCAGTGCAGAAACGTTCACAGACATATTCATACACATAAAGTTTGATGATTATTTGTAAAAAGTCACTTGATACGAAAGATTTATATATTATCATATTATAATATTTCACTGATCTTTTTTATTATCTATGAGATGAAATAGAAAATTATGCGATAAAGATAAGATCTGATAAAATTAAGTAAGATAAAGTAATGAGACGTGCAAAATCGTGAAATTTTTGCAAATAGTGCAAAATTCCATATTTCTACATTTCTAGACTTTTATAAAGTAGACATCTTCAAGAAAAGTTAAAATATAAGAATATTTATAACATCATTCTGTATACTAGCTAAAACAATATTTAAATATATCATTATTAACACAAATATTTTGATATCGAGCAAATTGATTGCTCAATTTGTTTCGATACTAAAATATTTAATTATTAATTGGTTTTCCGTTAACCAAACAATTATATGAAAAAAAAAATCTGTCATTTATAAAATTTGATTACTTTCAGATACAATTCGAGTGAATATGTATTGAAATGATTATTATTTTTCCTAAGGAGTACTAATCTACAATTAGAGTTTAATAAGGAAATGAAACTCTTTGTTAATCTTTTGTCCTATTATTAACTTTAATAAAATTTCAACATAATTTTATAATAAAGGAATTTTTAGTAGCGCTACATGCTAAATATGTAAGATATTTATTAGGTACTACTTAATTGCCCCAAAGAGAAACAATATGCGGACTTAATGCTCACAGCTTTCTTTAGTAAGTAAATCTTACTAATATTATAAAACTGAAGAGTTTGTTTATATGGTTGAATTTTTTTTCTTTGAAAAATTATTTTTATGAAAAATAGGTTTATAAGGAAGGTTTAGGTGTATTATAGACAACACTACCTACTGCTTTTTATTATCTTGATAATATACTTTTAACTTGCGGTTGGAACGAGAAACGGTTAGTTAAACTATGTATGTAATATGACTCCTAAATTAATAAATACAATTACCACATTTAAAATAGAAAAAGTATATTTTGTAAGATTAACCAATTTTTTCCAAAGGATTAGTATTTAGTAATATGCCAAGTATATGTTGCATTCAAGTACACCATATTTCTTTTATTTTATGTTCTTGTCACTGTTTAATCTGTATCAGGGGGAATTGTATTGACAGAACGGAATCTACATCTGAGGGTATCAGGAATAATTAAACACCTGAACCGATGCCAGCAACTTCCAGTTCATAAAAAGCTCCCAAGCTGCAAACAAGGAGAACGAGGACGTTCTCCAGTTAGAAAAGGCCGTGTTAGCAACAAAAGATTAAAGATCAAGAGGGGATTACAACTGAAAAGAGCTATTGAAGGAAGGTATTTGAAATGTATAAAAGCCGTCATTTTGGATAAGAATTTTCGAATAATTCACATCTTGAGATGTAATTCGACCTTTTTGTCTATTTAAATAGCAATTACTTTAATTTTCACAGTTAACGGTATTTTAAAATATACATTGTTAAAAATTAGGTCAATAGTATCATTTGATATGTCATTGGTTAAGACTCGTTTGCCTGAGGAAGCTCTGCAAGTGTGGATACCTTAAATTAATTTTTTTTATTAAGATTTCACCTGGTGCCTGAAAGTATATTTTTTTTATTCCGTTTTCTTAATAATATTTGTCTAAACGTGTCTTTAGCACAGTTTCTTATTTTCTAAAAAACGAGATATACTGTAGAACATTGAATGTGGTGATTTGCACCTGATGTTACTAAATTGACCCGATATAAACAAATTGTTGAAACTTCACCAGCGTAAAACAACGTACGTTTATGTTTCTTATAAACTTTTTAATTTTTGTATTGTTGATTAATTGTTTTTCTTTACTTTTGTGAAATGTACCAGTTAAGAATTCTCCAATTTTATTTCTTATAATGTTAACTTATAATTTTGTTAATAATATTTAATATGATATCAATTAAAACTCTTTTTTATAACGTGTTTCTGTATTAAAAAAAAAAATTATTGTGCCTACCCGCAGCTATGGTTAAAAGAAGAATTTTTAAAGGAAGATGGACAGATAATTTGTTTTTAATTTATTATAAGTAATATACAATAGACAGACACATAAAATTGATAAAATTATGTATCATCTAAATAGGGTTGCATTTTTTTTATTGTTAAAAGGCGATACTCCATAAAAAGTGGGGAACCTATGCGAAAAATAAATAAATTATTTAAGGTAAATAATTATCCTTAACCTTGTGATAACCTTAATAAAGTTTTTCATGTTTTACCATTCTATCGTTTATACTATTTATATATGACATTTTATTTACGATTTTAAATAATGTGAGGTTATTTACAGACCACTTAAGATATAGAACCAAGTGGACGGAATATAATAAATGTATAAAAGCAGTCTCTATATATATGCTATTCAGATACAATAAAACTTTGTTGCTGGTAGAAAGTGAAACACCCTCATCACACTAACATGTCGACAATATTATACTTGTAAATACTTTGTTACTAAAGCAATAGAAATGATACTCGCCGGATGCGTTACAGAAACGTTTTCATTGGTTCTGTTATATTTGAGTGTGTTTCACGAGAACAAAATATAATTTATCAATATTTGTTAATTTACTTGTACATATATAAAACTATTACATTGTGATGATATCGCTTAAAGTTGAACATATAAAAATATCACAAAAACAAACCACATATACAACCACATATTATAAACATAATAATATATTATGTTTTTTATAGAAAAATTACATCAAACAAAAGAAATTACTAAAGCTATTTAAATGTAAGTCCAGTGTATTTTTAAATATATGAGTTAAAATGATATAAATACTATTATAAAGATTAACTGTACCCAATTTTATATTGTGAAAATAGTTGAAAAAAAATACTTAGATAAATATATTTTTGATATTTATTGGCACACATTAAATATATCATAACATCTACGTGTTAATGATGGCCAAAAAAAGAATTAAAACGTCGGTAAATATCTGATATTTTTTTACAGCATGCCTTTGATATTTAAAAGTATGTTTTGTTTTCTTGTTTTATAAGTAAGATCTATTTCATATTTATATTTATTTTCATATTTTTTTTTTTTTTTTTTTTATATTTACATGAGAAGTATTGTGTTTTATTAGCTAAAATAAATTGTTTATATATATCTGTATAAATTTGGGATTTTTGTATGGAAACTAGATTAGAAAAATTAATTAACATTATTTTTTTAAATTAATCGGTTAAATTTTTTTAACCGATTAAGAGCTCAAAATTTTTTCCCACGGAGGTCCAGTTTTGTATGACTAAAAGTCATAGGGATATTTAAATTTATAAAAATACAAAAGAATAATAGGTATTTTAAAGTAAATTATAACTTATATCATGAACATATTTTATCTCGATACGAATTTATTATGATTATAGACAATTATCATCAATTGCGTTGACAACTTATTTCAGAAATTTGCTATATCTGAAATAAGTTTTTTTTTAATGATTTTGTGAAAGTTCTGATGTACGAAATTTTATAAAGACGAAATAAAAAAATAATGATAATACCATAACATTCTTCTTAACCAAAAAGTTAATGTGATGGGACTCGCACCCATTATAAGAAAAAGTAATATTTTTATCGCTCACAACAAAATATAATATTAGATTAGTTAATTATTTGAGACAATGTTATAAATAATTTATCACTACATAATAACTGCCTATTGAAAACTTAGGGATTTAAGAAATTATAGGTAAAAAAAAATAATTTAAAAGTATGAAACTATAATATTATATTCACAACTTTAAACTAAGCTCAGCCATTATTGTGAAATTTATTAAAATAAAACCTCTTAATATTTAAATCACGATATTACTTCACTTCAGTTGTAAACTTTGTAGCTATACATTAACGCTAAGGGCAAATTGGATGTTTTGCTTTATACATAATTGTTGATAAGAATGTCTTTCTTATTTGCAGTAACATAACTGCAAAAGACCAGTTTTAAAGGCAGAAAAAAATCTGTTTATTTTTAAATGTTTAGTATATGATCCTTATTCTCCCTCTTCATGTAATCGCGTTTTTGTGATTCAAATCTTGTAATTCAAATCTTGAGTTATTATAACTACAACCCTTTTTTTCTTGATTTATTTTTATTTAATATAAATTTATTTTCATTAATTCATACTTTCATTTTAGCTATTGGGACATCCAAAATTAACATAAAATGTTATATCTTCCATCATATATTGTTGATATTATTATAACGACAGTTAAGTTTTATATACATATAAGCGTCGAGTTTCGGGGCACCCTATAAAAATATGTGAATAAACTGTATACCGGAATTGTAAAGGGAAAAATTATTGGGCCTTTTAACCTGCCTGAAAACTTGAACGGCCTCAATTATCTAAATTTTTTACGAAAAAATTTACTAACTTTGTTAGTGGAAGTACCACAGTGAGATCGTCACCACATGTCGTATCAATAAAATGGCTACTCAGCGAATTTTGCAGTGCAAATAAGAGATTACCTTGACCAGGAATATCCAAGAAAGTTAAGAAGACGATCATTGACAATCTTCTGGCCAGCCCGTTCGCTAGATTTAAAACCTCTACATTTTTTTTATTGGGGCGTTTATAAAGAGAAAGTTTATTCTAAGCTCATTGAGAGCTTAGCCGCTTTGTGTCAAAAAAAATTCTAAAGCTGCTGAGGAATCAACTCTCGCGGATGTGCCCGTCTAGAAACTATTTTTTTGTGAGTGTATTGAGACTGATGGAAAACTGTTCGGACATTTGGTTTATTAAAAAAGGACATTTCCCTTTTAAAATTAATTTGGAAATAATCTTATACGCTTTTTTCGATAGGTATCAAAATAAACCATTCTGGCACTTTCATTTCACGAAAACAATTGATCACTGATATCGATGTCAAGTAGGAAAAAAATAAACGGTTAATATTGTCAATAAATTTCAATAAAACTATATTACGCATATATACAATATATTGCGGATATCAATGTAAGGTAGGAAAAATTACGAATATAACTCGCGTTTATTATTAATTTTTTTTAATTAACACCCGAAGTTTCGAGTGCTTTGTAGCAAACGTGTTCGCGGTAAGGCGAGATGTGTGTAAATATTTTACTAAATAAAACATCATCTTTCACTTATCTTTATAGACGCTAAATTAATTGGAAATAGGGCCACAAATGAAATAACTAGTTATACTACAGAAAACAGTTAAAAATCCAATAATGTATGCAATACAATTTTTATTGTATTTTTTATAATATTTTCGTAATAAAGAAAATAAAAAATTAACCACTAAATAACGTATAAGACAAAGAATGAACCCATGATGAAAGTTTAATCTTACTTTTGTCTTTGTGAAATCATCTCTATTATAAGTATTTATAAAAACATATATCGTATGTTTATGTTTTATAAACACAACCCAGTGTGAAGGAAATAGTTGTAAATCACGGAAATGATTTATGACTTCAATTTTCCCTTCAGGCGAAAGAGGAAAATGTATTAAATAAGAACACGACCTGCCGTATTGTAAAGATTGAAGTGTTGAAATACATAAGAATAGATGAAGGCCATGTAAAAATTCATACAAGGAATTATTAATATTTTTAAAATCCAAAAAAAAAACCAAACGAATATAAAAAAACACTATTTGTAAATTTTAGTGTTACTTTATTTATTCCTTCGTTTATAAGAAGAAGAAAATATACACTAATCGAAAATTCAATACCGTAAAAAATATTTTTTTCCCTAAACGAAGAAAAAGCAGCGCTATAAAGCTTCTCACTTTTCTGAATATACATTTTTTAAGAATGCAATTTTCAAACTGTCGAAGATACCTTCTTTTTTGTCACTTAAGATACATCCTTTATAATTATTATTATATAAATATATTATACCAAATCTTAAGTTATAATCTTAACTCAGTTTAAAAATGTTGGTGAAGTCAGACATCGCTAACGTCTCTGTGTTCATGTTTCAAATCTATTAAGATTAGGAACGTGAACAATGCTATGGCTGGATACCATAATAACAACCAAACCATACTAACAACCAAAGTACACACACTTACACAATTACACACTTTATTGGTTGGTCAATATTCAAAGGAAGAGGTAACATAGCCCAGGAGTATCAGCCAGTATACCTTTAGCTCCAATAATATCTTGACAATCTGTTCTTAATAAACAATGTCGACTTGTTATATTCCTGGATCGCCACCCCGCCATAGAAATTACATGAAATTATCTACGTGACAAATCCATTACAGAACGTTTTCTAAGATTTTCACGAGTACTACACATTTCAATAAATTATATTTTACGGATATAACTGGCGTTTATTATTACATTTTTAAATTTACAAACAACAACAAACTTGATTGTGATTGTGCCTTATCATAAATTGGTCAAACAAAGAAGAGCATCGGTACTAGAATCAAGGAACACATCTTAGATTTAAAAAATAGACGTACGTCGAAGTCGGCAGTGTGTGAACACACAATAGATAAGCCCAACCACTTTTTCCGCTTTGACAAACCAAAGATCCTCGCTCGTGAACACAGATATATACCAAGAATGATTCGCGAGGCTATAGAAATTAAAAAGACATCCTGATTTTAAGAGAGAAGATGATTGGAATCTCTCGAACACCTGGAATCCTATCATGAAAAATATTAAATCCCATGTCCGTGAACCGCCTGCCAAGCCCATAGACACAGTTAGTGCGTTTTGTGTGCATCCTGAACCTTATGCCCGTAAACTCAGGAAACATTGGAGTTAGGTGACAAATAAACTGACTGACTGACAGACACCATCATGTCGTCTTACCGCGAACACGTTTGCTGCAAAGCATTCGAAACGTCGGGTTAAATTTAAAAATATATGCAAAACTACACGCGGTTTGTAATTTAACAAAAAGTCACATGAAAATATTTAAGTCTTTACAATAAAATTAAATATCTTTTTCCATTCAAATCAGTAATATTTTTACATATTTTTCTTAGAACTTTTGAACTCGATCCTTTTTCATCAAATCGGTTTGAAATTATATAATTTCTCATTCCCTTATTGGAATTGAATGTCTGTAGACCTGAAAAGCTTTTGAATACTTCAATAGAATCCGCTTTATGAGAAGCTCCCAAATTACTTTAAGTAATTAAATACGATATATCCTTACCGCCGGTTCCTTACAATTTTTATTCACAATACCTCATAATAAATTAAGAATATTAAGAATGATTGGTATATTTACAAGTACCCAGAGGTAGCTGGTTTGAATCCTGCTAATTAATTTTTAATTTAAATAAATATATTTGAAATCACTTTTCTATTTCTTTGGTAGGTTAATTTTTTATAACGATATTTAGTGTAGAAGACACTAAAAGACAAGCTTAAAGTTAGATGTGCTTAACCTTTAGTAACAATAAAAAAAAAATCATTTAAAATAACTTTATAAATCATATTTTACTCGGTCAATCTATTACCGACACGTAAAATATACATTTCCTGATACATCATTATACATTTCATGATATCTTTTAAGTTTAAAAACAAAAAATATGTCATCAGCAAACACTAGTGTCTTATGAAGGACATTTATAATAATAAAAAACAGAAAAAGGTCTAATATGTTTGAAATTATATTTAGATATTTACATCATATCATCATATTTAGAAGACTGACTTTATATTTATATTATAAAGTATTAGCGATACTACAGGCACATATTTTAAGCTGGATTATTTTATATTTATACAAACTTATTACAACTTATTATGCAATTTCTAGCTATTAAACTCGTTGTCATAATTCTTCAACTTGTCACAGGAACAAAACGGTAGCGTAATGGTAGTAAAGCTTGAGAGCTGTAGAATATTCTAAAAACAATTTGGTTTAGAAGTAAATAAAATAATTCTAACTAACTTGAGTTTCATATAAGAAAAACAAAGTGCTAACTGGGAAAACGAAGAAAAACTAATTATCATGATGTTATTCAAAACCTCGACGAGTTATTATAATTAATCATTAAATTGACATTTATTTTGATTTTATATATGTATTATTTCTTATTTAATTAAACTTTGTCAAGTATTACTAAGGTTCAAATCAAATAGATTATAGTGTAATTTATCAATAAAATATTGTTTCTAAAAGGTTTATTATTAAAAAAAATATTTCAGTATTTTTCATGATAATATAGTATGTAATATTTTAATTAATTTAAAACTATTTGCCTTCTTGTTGCATGGACCTTATTTAACGTCTAATGACGACATCGTGGATGTTCATCAGAGTTTATATTGAAATGATCAGAAATAAAAATTATTTTATATAAAACTCTTTTATCAGTCTTTTTAAATAAAGACAACGGCAACTAAACACTCAGAAGAAGTAAACGTTGGTTTCGAAACAACAATGGTCATGAAGCAATAATTTAATAAAATTATCGAAACCGTTGGTTTTTTAGTGGGTAGCCTTAAAAATGGCAGCGTCCTCTATGCTGCCGGATAGTCCTACATAACCCCCCGGCCATCACCTTCTTGGCCAACGGGGTATCCGTAACGGATTTTTCCAACGAACAAAAAAAATAAAAAAACAAGTAATTTACTAGATATTATCTAATTAATAATAGCAATCGGTATTTGCGCTCTAGTAAAAAAAAAATAAAAAAATATGTTACGTATAAATTAAAATACCTTACTATCTTTAAAATCTTCAATGCGGAAACATTATGAGAAAAACAAATACGAAACTACAAATACACAGGTCTTTTTCCTGTTTACATAAATTTTACTCACAACATATTCCCTGGATACTACTACTTTTATATATTATAAAAGTCATAGGAAAAAATATGTGATAATGATTTCATACTCAATAAGACAGAAGAGATATTCTAAAATTTACTAAAAGAAATATTTAAACTGTAATAACAAAATTAACTAATTAGAAATAAATTTATATGCGTAAAAATATACATTCTTAAACATTTATACTTTTTAATATATTTATTACATTTGCGCTTTTCAGAATCGAAGCATTAGAAAAAATACAAGACTAGCTTGTTTAAAAATAAACCACGTAATCTTAAGCCGATTCCATAATATAAAGGCCCCTATAATTAATGAAAAGAAAAGATTATATATTTAATAAAAAATTATGGTTATTTTTTCGCTTTACAATATTTAGCCAAAAAACAAAATAAGGTAAAAAATTTACAAGGCTTCACGATTACCAATTAATTGTTTATTATTTTTACGATTACCAATTAACTTAGTTTTTAATAGTTTTATTTGTTTATCTTTATTAAAAATATAGAAATTGAACTCAATTTTTAACTCATCTTTCATAAACGCATATTTAAAAATTAACTTGATAAAAACTATATCCACTATTTAAAAAAAATAAATAAAAATATGTCCTTTAATAAAAATGAATTCTATGTTTCAAATGGCTAGACAAATGTCAGTTAGAATGTCAATACATAAATATTTTTAAAAAATGTTATTTAAGTTTAGAGTTTATGAAGTCTAACTACAAAAAAAGAAAGTTACATACATTGTCGTTTACGAAATTAGAACTAAAATAACTTTTAATGGAAATATGTTTTGAGTAATTGAAAGGAATTTCACTAAAATGTACCTTGTATTTTGTCTCTCCAAAATTATCAATACTTTTAGTAATTTGTATTGATATCAATTTAAATCGTAATAATATCAATTTGATGATCATGAATTATGATGTCTAATGATTTGATCCATTTCTGAAATTGCAAACCAGAAGTAATGAACCTTCAGCTAGCTGTAAGTCTCGCATTGCACCATACACAGATTTCAAAAAATTTAAAATCCAATCCAAGAACATTAACAATTAAATTAATAATAATAATAATAATAATAGAGCCAAAAGAATAATTCATGCAGAAACGAGGTAAATGACTAATTAACCATATTCACGTAATATTTTAACATCGACCCAAACTTCTACGTTCTACGCTATACCCCTTCAAGTTCAAAGAGAAAAATTCACTTATATTTTACCTCGATTCCTCCCCAATTTGAAATATTTAAGAGTAATTTATACGAATATTATATTTTTAAAAAGTATTAGTTAACTAACTAATTATTATTTAAACTCATAATATAGCTTAAAATTATGTAAATATTGCTTCTAATTTTTATAGAGTTCCAATTAAATGCATGAATATGAACTTCATATATCATAAAGAATTTGAATGAAATGCATTAATATGCACTTCTTTGAGAATAATTAATATATTTTCCTTTACAAGGAAACAATATTAGTGGTGCTTATCAGTGTCTCTTGTAATCGCTATACTAATTACAGAGGGGAACATTTCTATTTCGTTACTTAGTTTTAATGCAAATTTATTCAAATATGACAATGAGAAAGATAGTTTTATACAACCAAAACTTGTTTTTTCTTAACATAAATGTATAATAATATATTTGAAACTATTAAAAGCTAAAAAGAAAGTAAAATTTTTAAGGGTATCGTATTTTCCAATTTCAACAACATTTATAGAAGAAATTCACATAAATATTTTAAAACTGCGCTCAAGAAGCCGGAAGATAACAGGATCTATTTATTTTATAGTGCTGGAATAAAAATATAGTGTATTGAAGTTTACATATTGTGCAAACCGCAACAAAGCATTTATTCTTTAAAGAAATTTGTTTATTTCGCCATTTAGTAAATGTATTATATTATAAATATATATAAATGAACATTAAGTCAACAAAGTTTAAAATCATTTCAACCCTTAAACCAGAAACCATCTATCAATTGAGTAACATTTAAAAAAAATTAATAAAATTAATCTTTTGAAACTGAAATCGTTCTATCTTATGAAAATGTTGACCGGAGATTGCTTTTAAGGTAATGAAAGAACTTGAAATGGTCGTAAAGATATTTAAAATACATTACGGAACATTAATTGTCATTTCTGTGGCCACTTTTAATTAAATATCTAAAAGCGACATTACAATTAATTAATAAATTTTTAAGATAAAGAGCATACATATGAACCTTGTGTTGATATTCTTAAAAATAAGAGGTTTTCGTATATAATTATACTGTATAAAGGATATTTGTACAGTTTTATTATGAATATTTCAAAGTTCAGCCTTTAAACTGAATGTAAGATTTAAGCACTCTGTATTTTGAAACAAGAAGTAGTTTTTTATTATTTCCTAAAAACCGTTTTTTGAATGGAAAGCCTTGTCTGTTAATATGATGTCGACGGCGACACACTCTTATTAATAATTAGCTCGACGTTGGTGAGCGTAAATGTGACTCGCAAAACCGAATTTAGTTTTAAAGATTAGGCCACAGATAGCGCAGTGAAGCTGCCCGCTATCATTATATGTGTAATTATAGGAGGGCGTGGGTTGAGTTTTCAGAAGCTGGCATTTGGCGTCAAAACGTTCGATGCGGGCGCGCTGAAAATTATTAATGAACGTTTAACAACTCTTCTCTTCTCCTCTCCTCTCCTCTTACTTAATAAATACAAAATATTATATAATACGGAATACTAAAAAAACATTATATGTAAGCAACATGTATGAAGTTTTTATACATCAGATTTTAAAATTTCTACATTGCATAAGAAAGTTAAGAGTTGAAAAACGATCCTGGGATACCTTTTCTTTGGAAACACAAAGGCATTGTTTGGGATTGCTTTATTGAATAGGTGATATTCCTTTCTAAAAAGAAGGGTTCATTTTACGCGTAAATAAGTGACAGTGTAAAAGCTTTGTCGTGTTCTATTTTTGAAAAAAGTCACTTTCACAAATGCTTTTACTACATTGCACTTGCTCAATTATAAACTTTCAATAATTATGATTTTTTTTAATGTATAATAAATGACATACTACAACGCAATAGAATTTTCAAAGAGTAAATTAGCTCTGAAATATTGTTATATATTTCATCCATATAATGTGTATAACACAAAACTGTTAAACTAGCTAAACTAACTGATATTACAGTGAATTGCCACTTATATATACTTACATATTTAAAACTATTATTATTGTAGGTGATATTAATATAGATATAGATAACAATAATAACGATCTTTGAGAATTAGACTACTTAAATCTCGGTGTTTCTCATGGACCTACCTATAGTTATATAACCAGGGTTAACTCCTCATTTGATCATCTTATCCTCAAAGAATTGGAATCTACTGTAACGGACCACCAGGCAGTGATGTTTCAAAAGGTAAATTTAATAAACTTTATACGCATTTAATAATAACTAAGGTAGATTACGTAAACACACTGAATTAATGGATTACTCCGATTTAGAATACTCAAAATGGTTACTAGGTATACCAAAATTCATTAGGAATTATGATCGCATTCATGAAAATCTTAAGATATCCTCATATAATGAGAAATTATTAAAAAGGTACAAACTTCTGCGGGAACTTAGTGAAGAACCTGAAGAGGAAGTATGAAAGGGAAAAATAAGCGTTGAGTCCAACACCACAAAGCTTTTGAATACTTTTATTGCACAAAAAATTAATAATTCGGCAAATGCAATTCTCAAAACCTCTGCACTAACCCCTTAATAAATGAACAAATGAATATTTTGTGTGTTGGTAAAGTGTTAGCTGAAAAGTTTAATAGTACTCCATTTAGTGCTTAATATAGTTAAAAAACTATATATAAATAGTTTGTGCTTCTGATGAAACTAAAGTTCATAGAATAACTTCTTTCCTTCATACTGACTCTGCTGTTGGCATTGATAGAATATCGTAAAAGTTCCTGAAACAGTAGGGGTGCCTATTTACATAACCGCTGATAACCACTGACCTATAATGTAGTAACGTTCACTTTAAAACTCTTTTAAAGGTAAAACAGTTTGAACCTTTAAGCTTCCCAAACTGAATTTATAAAGTCTGTGAAGTCCTTTCAGCACGATAGCTATGAATGTTGTTTTTTATTAAAATTTATTACCAAATTAATCGTATAAGTACTATCGATACACAAATTACACAGATACACTTGTAAAAAGGCAGTTACTTAATGGCTTAATTTACTTGACTATGAACAGACAGAAAGCTTTTTACATGTAATAAAATAACATAAATTAATTAAATAAAATAAAGTTTTTACTATTCACTATTAGCTTCTGATATTAATTTAAAAAAAATGAAATCTTACTTGAGGGTATAATTTTAAAATTGCAATATTAATACAATGTCTTTGTACCCAAACTTAAAATTTTAGATCTAATCTTTGATTTCTTAGATTATCTGAAATATTAAACATGCAAAATCTACTGACATAAATTAATCTTAATTCACATGACATGTTTCACATAATATAATTCAGAGAAAATTCGCGACTTGTGAGAAAACGCGTCTGTGTGAAAAATATTAGTTGTATTCTTTTAAGGTTATATCTGCATATATTTATTTATATACGTAGAAATACATTTCCTAAAATTACTACTTACTACGAAACCTGTAGAAGGAAATATCGATTGCTATAATTGTTCCGGGTAAGTGCTTTCACATTGGTTCGCGTTAATTGATTTGGAGCCAACGTTGGCTTACAGACCGTCACGCGTCGCGCCATTTATTCCATCGTTCTATTGTCCGTTGCCATCCAAAGAGAATAAGATTTATTCATTTTATAAGCTTCTACTTCCCCTAAAAATAAAATAGTTTTTCTTTTTAGTAATAATAATGTAATGTGACTTTCATATTGCTTACTTTTATTTTAATAAAAAGCAGTAATTTGGTTTAACGTAATTATTTGTAAGTTACATGTATAAGGTTTCTGCTTTGACCTTTTTTAAATAAAATAATTGATATTTTATTTTCTATATCAACGTTTAAGACAAAAGTTTTGTAATTACTTATTTATTTCCACAGTCTATAGTTTGTGGTTCGATTTTTTTATTTAGTTCTTTTCATTTTTTAATTGCTGTATACTTCTATCGGAAAAAAGTGGGAATTCATTACCTTTTCGATTTTATAGAAAGCATTTGCAGCTTAACATATTTTTTTATTAAAACTCAGGTAGGTGGTACCTGACTAAGAATTAGAAGCACAAAGATTGAGAGTTAAAACCATTATTAAGCAGACATCCACATAAGTAGGAAGTAAAGAAGTTTCGAACCATTTTCTTTTTTATATATTTTTTTAATTAATTGTCTTATTGTCACATTAAACAACGTTCATTTAATTTGAAATCCAATGTTCGTACAAAACCATTTCAATATTTTGACATTAATATTATTATATCATTTAGAAATTAGGTGACTATTGAAAAAAATATTAAAATACAAACGTTAACAGTCTCAAGGACTCCAAAACTTATAAAATTAGACTTGAGATTCTAACAACCTGTATAAATGAAATACCGAGTAATTGCGTATATAAACAGAATAAATTGCAGGGCAATCACATAAAGTTTTATTATGGTTAACCGGCATTTGGCCACTTTTATCTGGAATTCGGATATCAACACTACGGATGACAACATAGGATCCAAAGTAAAAAATATCAATTTTATATGGACCGTTTTTAGTATGGCATAGTTTTTGTTGAGCTGAGCGAAACTTTACTACTCAAATTTTCAACTCGTTGTTACCCTACTCTTTCTTCAATTTAAGAGCTATACGCACAAATTTTGCACACATACGCATAATGAGCAAAACTCGATCTGGATTGAAAATCAGCCAAATCGTAATTGTAGTTATCGAGATAATTGATAAAATGTATCCCATAGAGTTAACATATAGAACGTTTTTGTTTCGCGCTCCGCATCGCGAGGCTAACCCCGCTTGCGTGGACCTAGTTAATGTTTAATCTTAGAAATCATTTTAATAAATATAATCTATCAATATCTATTTATCTGTCAATAATACATATAATCAATAATATTCATATTAAAAAAGGATGCTAAATACATCATAGTGAGACGAAACTCAACCCTACTTTGGTTGCGTATTAAAAATATTTTTAGAACATTTTTGACAAAAAACATGATGACAAAAAACACAACGCGTCGACCACAATGAGGTGGGTCATCAATTAAAGCCTGAATGAGAGAACTGGTCTTCATTACTTTGTTTGGTATATTTAAATTTGTGTAATAAATATGTACACCTGAATAGTTTTATCCTCTTTCTATTAATATTATCTAATTATATAATCTCCCTATTCTATCAGTTTAAAAGTTTGTCTGTGACGTCGCGTCATCGAAACTCAACGGAATGTCGTTGCGACACGTGCAATACGTCAATCAAAAACCTTTAGCGAGAGAAGATATATGGTAACAATTTGGACCTTCTCCGGTAACCGGGTCTTTTAGACCTCCAATAATCGCCGAGTGTAAAAAAAAATATGAACGTATCTAATAAAACTGAAGGAGAGGACTTGAAATACATTTGTTTTATCGTCGCCCGGTAACCAGAAATTGGTGTTTTGGATGTCCTGGATCCCTGAATGAAATTTTAATAAAACTGTTGCATACAAACATCCATACTACATACATACTAAGGTGCATTAAACATCTTGGCGAAACAACTACAAATACACCACTTTCTAGAATTCGGATGCGTTAGAATCGGCCCACAAAGCTAATAGATTCATTAACTTATGCAGATTTAATTATTTTTTTATGGCGGCATGTTAACATTTCACGTTTAAGAAATCAAAACACATTTTCGTCAAAATTATATTGAGAAATAGAGATTTTATTACTATAATAGTTTTGATATAACGTTGTTGTCAGAAACTATATCTTTTAAGAATAAAAAATAAATAACTTATTGTCACATTGGAATACATATTTATAAAATTAATAAATATACATAAAAGATGATAATTTTATAAAGAAAAAACAATTTGAAACATTGTAAATATTGAAAATCATAAATTATAATTATCAAGAAGTGTTAAAAAATAACCATATAGACAAAACAACATGAGAGACTTACCAGCATTATGTATTAAGCCGTCGTTACATATTGCATTTTTTATGCAGATTATTAAAAACGAATTCTAAAGAGATGAAAGTTTATCCAAAGGGAAAAGTTTATATGGGTTAAAATTCTGAAACGAGGGAAGAATTATTGGAACTATGTGCAGAAGCAGCTCTTGATTGACTAGTTGCCATAGCTACAGAAACTGGTGAAGTTGCCGCATATACTTTTAATAACATCCAGATTTGTCTTGTTGGTTTTTAGCTAGTTTTGTATAGTTTCCAGTATTCTGCAAGCGATACGTTAACAATGGGACGTGTTAACATCCATGCGTTTTAATACTGGAAACATTATATTTATAAAATGAGACATATAAGTCAATTGTTTGGCGAAACAACTAAAAATACACCACTGTTCGTAAACAACAATTTTTGAGCCTCTAGTATGTTATTGCATAATATTTTTATTCTAAATTTATATTTTAAATTTACATTTAAGGCGTGAGAAACTTGTTAGTGTAGAAAAATAATATTCTGTGCGGTTTTATTGAATAATTATAGATAAACATAATTATCTTTATGCAAAAAGTATCTTTTGTATAACGTTTGTAATCATCCACAGCCTGTAAATCAGAAATATTTTTTTAATAATTAAATATAATTGTATATTTTTAGGAGATTATATCGGAATTCTCAGTTAGTACTACTTTAAAAAGCACTCATAGTAGGTAGTTAAAATAACTAAGTTTGTTGCAACAGAGGAGTGTAAAATAAATACAGACGTAAATTTATTAAATTGTAGAACTTTCCTTTTAGTACAGAGGTAAATTATTTAAGTCAGTATTCAGTAAAAATACTATTTCATTGATTAAGTAATATGTCCATCTAAACGACTTGAGGGTTAAAAACAATACCAAACTAGTAATTTCACATGACATATATTTGATATCATATTCTTTTGATTCTCTTAACTCTTAAATGTAAAGAAATATGTATATTTATACTGGTATACCAGTAAAAGTAATTACACTTGAGTTGCTGACAATATAGTGATTTATTTTATCTTCCATATCCATTACCTGTATCTTACAATTTCCTCAAGAAACAAGTCTTGGCAAAATGCAGACTCTTCACCAAAGCGCTTGCTATGAGTCTAAGTTTTTCCATTGAAAACAAATTCCATCCAGTGCTCTGTGAAATTTAAAGCTTTTAAACTCGTCGAGAATCTTCGACAGTCCAAATAGCTTGGCAAATCTTAGATAAGTATCAATAGGTTTATGCGGTGTTAGATGACATCACTTTAGTTAAAGATCTTTTACAGGAATTTTACAGGAATGCTGCAATCATCTTTGTATGAAAACAACTTTAATTTCACTCATAATAATTCATGCATTTTCCTATATAGAATATCGTTTTTAATACGTATTAAAATTGAAAATTCCGAAAATAAAGATATTTGAAATTTTCAATATTTATTAATGGCATTTAATTTAGGATAGTCATAGCTTTAACCCATTTTTCTTTCAGATTATTTTACAAAGATCAATCATAGTTGCTTAGAACTTCAACATGCTACATGTGTAAGTTTTTTTTTAACGAAACATTTTCATTCTTCTCCTTCCCTATTTAGTAATGAATTCGTAGAAATTACCTAAACCAATTGTAATAATAATTCTTCTAAAATGAATATTATTGGTTTCTTTAATATCTATGTCAACTAAATCTTAAATGATTCCGCAAGTAATCTCTTGCTCTTTTAGGTTGTATAAAATTTTTATGATACGCCCTGCTCTGATATTTTTAGTGTGATCACTGTTTCACAAATGTCAAAATATTTAATTTTTTTTTGCGAACAACTAGAGCCATTGCAATCAATTCCATATAAATGCCTAAGGAATCAATTAATATTCCAATTCGACCTGCAAACCAACCAATCACCAAAAGCAGCACCCGTTCACGGGTATAACGCAAGGTCCAGCCTTCACCCCCTTCACTATATTTAGGGGAGGAGGGCACCCTACCCGCAACGCTGCCGCAAGTAAAAACTCCTAAGGAAACACTGTGTTGCTGCCAATTGCGTAAATGAGAGTAACAACGACTTCAAACAAATTGTGCTGGCATTATTGGCATAATAATTGTATCATCGTTAATATAATTCTTTATTACTATATAGGATAAAAGAGTATTTTTATCAAATTACTTTTAATATGATATATTAGATATTAACATATTGCTTACTTATTAAAACATCTGACACGCGGCAATCGAGCTTGCCGCTATGAAAAACTCCTAATCGGCAAATTATTACTCGCAAATTAATTAACAAACAAAAGAAAAAAAAATTAAAATAATTAAATTAATTAATTTTTAAATTTTAAAAAATTTAAAAATTCGAAAATTTTTTTCCATTTTTCGGTAACTTCGGCGGCCGATCTGACCACCTTCCCGTTGGACAATCAACATAATTTTGAAAAGTGAATCTTACATTTAGATGCTGATTCCAAATATATCTTTAGTTTTTCAAAATTCGAAAAATAAAATTCGACAGACACACAGACACACATACAGACAGACAGATCGGAAGGAAAAACTGAGTTTTTTGAAAATATTGAATGAAACCTACTTAGCGGCCCTAACACACATTTTCTCGATATGAAAATAAAAATAACAATTCAAATCTCATCAGCAACTTCATCCTACCGAT
The DNA here is from genome assembly GCA_959347395.1 of Mechanitis mazaeus. NCBI lineage: Eukaryota > Metazoa > Arthropoda > Insecta > Lepidoptera > Nymphalidae > Mechanitis > Mechanitis mazaeus. The sequence continues at coordinate 18,910,288 of OY365747.1, forward strand.
TCATACCAATAATTCGTCAAAACGGACCAGCAAAAGGCAATATAAAAATAAAAATCTATTGTAAAAATAAACATTCATATTCAAATATCTCTATAATTATCATGGCAGTTGTTTGATCGTTACATCAGACGAAAGGCTTTTCATGCTTTCCATTCGAATACATAAAATTAATAAAAATGTGTGTGCTATTTATATAAGCAAACTATTGATTTTTGAGAACATATAACTTGATTGTAAAGTTATAGTTTCTGTGTGTTTCAGTGTCTGCGATCAGTTTACAAAATATATTATCTTTTCAATCGAGACAGCTTCTGCTTGGATCCCTAGTTTAATTTAAAAATAAAATTGTTGAGAAAGAAATATATGAAACAAGTTAAATGACAAATTCCTCTAATCCATTGCAAATGTTCACACTATGTAAGAATGTTAACGTTTTAAATCGATTCCGGAGTGCCGTTTTGCCGGAAGCACAAAAGCATTGTTTAGTGCCTTTATTGAAAACGTGTTATCCCGTTCTGCAAATGGATTTTACGAACTATTTTAAATAGCGACATAAATGTCTTTTGAATGTCTTCTGTTTTATTATTTGAATTAATGTCATTGTGGGATACTTTTAATATACTCGTAACATTATTATTTATCGTCAAATCAAATTCAATTCATCAATGATTTCTCGAAAATTTTTATTAGTTATAAATATGTTTCTAGACCTTTTTCTCAACTCTATATATAATAAAGAATATTTACTTCTGAGGTTTCCGTTATTAGTTCAATAGTTCATTAAATCTCCCATATGGCTTCCCATCCGCCTTTTTTTCATATCCTTTAGCTTCTTTACTCCATCCTGTTCAACCCAAAAACTCCAAAATATCCCAAAGAAAAATATACGTTTCTTGGTGATACTCATTTTAAGTCTCTTCGCTCATTCGATAACCTAACCATTCATACTTCTTCTCATTCCTCTACCTTTTATAGTAAATCCATACTGTTGTAGCTATCCGCTTATGGAACTCACTACCAGTTTCAATTCAGCGAGCGAAATCCCTAAATGCTTTTAAAACACAATTCAAAAACTTGTATTTATCGCAGTGATGAATCACGATGTCTGTTAATATACTTTTCAATATATTAATATTAATTATATGTATGTGTATGTATGTATATAGCTATATATGTATTTATACAGTGCAATTTTTATATAAAAACACATGTATGTATAATTTTTTGTAATTGTTATATTATTGTATAAAACCACAACTGAATTAATTAATTTACTGTTTTGCCACGCAAATGACCAATGTCCTCTGCCCAAAGGTTGTCTTGAAAAGATCGCTATTAGCGATAAGGGCGCCAGTTACACCTAAATGCTTATTAATTATAAGTGTTTTTATTTATGCTTTCTCTTTTGTTTTCTGTTTATTGAAATTTTGGGTTGAAAATTTGAGTAGTAAAGAGCTTCGCTTCGCTCGGCTCAATAAATTGTTGAGGCACTAAAAAAAGATCTTTTTGCCTTGAAAATAATTCGATCTGATAAAATACTGATATGTTGGTATGAAAAATTTTGCGATTTAAGGCTAATCCCGCAAACTTTCAATTATTTGCGGTGTCTTGTTTATTTTATTTACTTCACAATTTTCTTTACGCTTTCTCCAAAATACTACCTTTCTTGATTTCCTAGCGAATAAAAAAATATTGCCTTTCTTAGTCATATCAATTTAAAAAACAATAAAACAAAACGCTAAAATAGTGTTTATTTATATAAATTTAGTAATTCCTCTATTCGTGTGGATTTGGTTTTGTATAGTTGCATAAGAAAAAAAAGTACTTTTATTTATTATAATTTATTGTATGTAAATACAATCAAAGCAGATGTTAATTAATTGATTTATTAGGAACACTCAACCTTCTCTCGTATGTTAGTATCAAAAGTATTCCGCGATCCAACGTCTCATTCGCAAGTATCAAGTTAAGATATTATACGAAATACAAAATAATCACATTTTAATAATGTTTTGGTGTACAACAGACGATGATAAGTTAGTTTACCATTGCAATGTGCATACGTAATGCTAAGTAACTTATTAATCGCAATTATTATCGTTTATCTGCATTTAACCTGACATCTTGTCATTACGTCATGGTGATTGAAATTTGAAAGTAGTAACATTATTTGGTTTTGTATTTAAGTAATTAGTAAACTTATCAGAGTTTTCTTAATGTAGGGCATTTCCGAATTTTAACAAAATTAAAGGTATAAAATTTTTGCTATATTTACAACATGAGATTAAAAAGTTATAAATTTTAAGATGTATTTAAAAAAAGAAAAATCTACACCCCTTGCAAAATATTTTAGCTTTTTTTATATTTATATGTTAGATAACAATTTAGTTTAACTTGCTTGTCTATTTTTTTAAAAGCATATATATATATTTTTCCTGAAAGTGACCTAATAGACGTTAAAACAAAGTTGAAAGTGGTTTGGGAAATCTGCATATTAATAAAATTTTTGTGTAGGGTATATATGAATCACTGCATTGTATAGGCAAGAAAATCAGAGAAGACCTATACATGGATCGTAATACATTACAGGGACGTTTAAAATATTCTTCTGATCCGGACTTACAATAGATAAACGAAAACAAAATCAAGAAAACAATGGCTTCTGACCAAGCATTTCCGTGGGACTATTCAAAAGTGCATGATATTTAATAAGTTAGAATATAAAAAGGTTTTATAATATTTTTATTTGTTAATATTAAAGTTAGTCTTGTAGAAAGTTTGTTACTGAAAACATAATTTAATAAATAAACAAATATATTTTTAAAAGAAAATTTGTTCGCCGTTATTTAACTCTAATCAGATATTTTTTTTTTAATATAATAATAATATTCATACCATGACCCAAAGATGTCTAGAAAAATAAGTAAAAAAAGTTTCATAAAGGTAGTTTAAAAAAATCATATATATCATGCGATACATTGCCAAGACCATTAATAAATATATTTTGCTAACAATGTATCTCTAGAGTACATTGCCATATTACCTGAGATTTTATTATAAAATCATTTCTATAAAAATAATTACAATTAAACTGCTTTAGTAATCAGTAGTCTGTTATTTTTGACCAAAATACAACCTCCGGTAAAAAAAGAGTTAGATTAATTTTCAAAATTCACATTGTGTAAAATGAAAAAACAGTTCCTATCCGGTTCAAGAACCAATTACACGCGAATTGAGGATATATAAATCAGTTGACTCAGCTACTAATCAAGAAGATGTCGTCAACTACCCGCCTGAATTTTTAAACTCGCTGGATTTACCAGAACTGCCACCTCACAATCTTCAATTAAAGGTTGGATCGGTAGTTATAATGTTGATCAGTATTTTTGCAACGGCATACGGTTAGCGATAAAAAAAATTTTTTGAACAACGTGACAGAAGCAATTATACTGAAAGGATAGTGAAAGGAGAAGACGTTGTGATACCAAGCATCCCAATGATTCCGACTGATGTACCATTTGAATTTAAACGACTACAGTTTCCAGTGCGGCTTGCTTTTGCTATGACCATAAATAAGTCCCAGGGGCAATCATTAGGTGTTTGTGGTATTAATCTAGAAAACCCATGTTTCTCACATGGTCAATTGTATGTTGCCTGTTCCCGTGATGGAAAACCATCACATTTGTTTGTATATTCACCAGGTAATCAAACAAAAAACATTGTATATCAAAAAGCACTACAATAAAAATAAAATAGATTTTTGTTAATAATTATGAATCACTTGATTTACAAGAAAGCGATTACTGAAAATACTTATATACGTTTTATTTCATTATTCTCTATTACATCGGTTATTAACCCTATGATAATAACATAATAAACAGAAGTAAGTAAGAAGGAAGACTTGGATAATATTAATTATATTATCCAAGTCTTCCTTCTTCACACAATCACATAATTAAAAAGTCGTCTTTCGACGACGATTGGGGATATGCTATCTAGCACGTTCGCCTAATGAACTAAGTCTTATTATAGTACAGTCCGGCGCACAGATACTTGTCGAAACACAATGTATCCGCTATTCAACTCTGACATAGCTGGATTAATCCCGTGTTGTCACCGTGTTGTCCCGTGTTGTCGTGTGATGGGCAATCGCCCATAATTGAGTCTAAGACAAAAAGAGTACCTAGAAGATCAGATTTCTCGTTTGCCGTATAGGCCATAGTTGTTATTTATCTTGAACAATTTCAAAGATCACCATTTGCATGGGACGATTCTGCTTTATCGATTTTAATCTGTTTTTTTATTATTCTATTAATTTTAACCTTATTTTAAGCGTGTCTTAGTTTTTCGATCTTCATAACTCCGTTAAATTACAACACGTGCTACTGTTTTTTTGCACAAAACCCATTTTTTCAACACTAACGAACCCTCCATGTGGGCATTAAGCTTCGTCGTCTGTACGATAACAAAGTTTTACATTTTCCTGTTGGCTGACACTAAGTGAGTATGTTTCAAATTTTCACATATTTTCAAAGCATGCTGTAAAAACGTGTATTCTTTACATGATTTTATCTGAATCAGACCAGTTATGAATTTAAAGTAACTCCTTAAAGTATAGAAAATTGGCAATATTTAGTTATACTATGTGCTGAATTTTTTATTTTTTTTTCCGTTGAAAAAACCCGTTACGGGTACTCCGTCGGCCCATGGGAGTGACGACCGGGAGATGATGTGGAACTACCCGGCAGCATAGAGGATGCTGCCATTTTTAAGGCTACCCACTAAAAAACCAAGTAAATTAATTTTTTAAACAAAACGCACAAACGTAAACATTTTATTGACAGTCTTAAAAGGGTTTCTTATATTACTATGCTATATAAAGGATATTATATTATCATTAATATAGTTTTTATTGTTAATATATAAAAAATTACAATTTACGTTTGATTTATGATCCGATATCGCAACATTGATATACTAAGTTACTAATTACTAAACGCTCTTACATTGTAAAAATATTGTTATTCCAATATATTATATAAGATTTATATTCAAAATATTTTTATATACTTACTTGTTCAATCCCACTCTGTATTTAGAAGCAGGAAGTAGTAGTTTATTGTGGTTTCCTTAAGTTGTTTTTCTATGAAAATACTTTTATGGTGAGATAAAATTAATTAAAGTTGGTAGGAATGTTTCAATGTTATAAAAGTAGTTGTCTATAAGATATTCAGTTCTCATTTGCACTAATGACAGGAATATAGCCAATATGGCAAAATTAATTATATTGAATAATATGTTTTATTCCAATCGTGTAGGGTTTTAAATTAATATACGTCTTCTTGGAGATCAAGTCTTCGTCTACGTCTTCTTGAACAATTTGTGATTCCGAAACTTTACTGCGACGAATAAAATCAAGTACTAAGAATTAATTGTAACAAGTTGTTTCTTACATTACTTTAGACTAAAACAATATTATAGTACATTAGGTGAAATACGATACAGTTCTGGGTAAAGGGCCCTCAAAAAATATAATATAAATTATTTAACATGAAATACCTATACTAATCCATTACAATTTATTTATAACATTTATGTAACTAATAGAATAATCGTTTTAATAGCTTAAGGGATTGTGAAGGTCAACCTCAACTAACGCAATATAATTAAACCAATTAATTTATCCATCAAGAATGCCTTGTCATAAGTCAATTATTGTTAGTAAGAAAATGACGGAGGTTTGGCTATAGCGAGAAGAAACTTTCACCAATTAATTATTTTCGAAATATTTTACACTTATTTTAGATACTATGCTACTACTATATACTATATTATACTATTGATATAGATCGTAGAAACAATGCATACATAAGCGACTGCTGCAATCGCGAACATATGCTCTAATTTATTAAAGAGTTTCACTCTCCTAATTATCACATTTTCTACAAATATATAACACAGGCACTAACTTTAAAATACAAAACCAAACATCAAAATAGGTTAACTTGGTAGATATTTCTAAGATAACAATTATAAAAAAAAATACAGTCTAATTGAGAATCTCTTTCATTTTTGGAGGCGCTTAAAAGTAAACGTTAAACACTTAAAACCTCTCACACGCTAACATTAACAAAACCCCAATTTCGATTTATTTTATATAAGAAAACTAAATGTAAATAATAAATAAATATAAACTTTAGTAATAATATAAGAGTTTACGTAAAAAATATATGATCGTAAGCGTAAGGACTTACGCTTACTACCATATATTTTTATTAAACTCTACTAAATATTTTTTTTATTATTCATTACTTATTTTTAAAATAAATAACTATATTGGTATTCTGAAAACGACTTCTCGCCAACACTTGCTTTTCTACAGAATTTGGGTTATTTTGGAGCTATTAAATATGTTACTATGTTTTCCCATAATTATATTAAAATGAAATTAAAACAATGAGAGGTAGCAATAATAAATTAATCGGTCTGTTAATAAAAATAATTTTATATTTAAAATTTGATATAATATATTTATCATTTTCTTTTACTACAGATTACATAAGAAAAAGTTATAAATGTGCACAGAATCTAACCAAAGTAATAACATGGCAAAAGTTTTAATATCATAAGAAATAAAACTTAGCCCATCGATGTCATCAAAGTTGTGAAACTAATATTAAAACTTTGACCGGTTATTAAGTCGTCGTGATCATGATATAAATGTTTATTTAATTTTAATCATCTTTGACTTGACTCTTTTTGTCTCAACTACAAATAAATAACAGAAAAAAAATGATTATTTATTTGTTAATATAAACATTTTAAACACCTTGTGATTATAATGTTTTCTAACATTTACACGATTACTACACATTTCAATAAAACTATTTTAAGGATAAAACTCGCGTTTATTATTACATTTTTAAATTTAACCCGACGTTTCGAATGCTTTGCAGCAAACGTGTTCGTGGTAAGACGAGATGATGGTGTCTTACTTATACAACCTTCCATTTTTGGTGGCACATTGCATAGGCTCGCCAATACAAGCCAGTTATTAAGGTAGTCATTAATTTATATTCTATTAAGGTAAATAATTTAGGTCTAGGTTTAAGATTACTTTTTTAGTTACATAAACAACATAAATAATATGTTACGGAACCCTTTACATATATAAATAAATCACGAATTGAAAATATTTATGTTGTTGTTTTGTGAAAATGTGAAAATAATTATTTTCTAGCCTAATAACTTCAAATAAAAATAATAAAAACAATAATCTTATTGAGCTTATAAACCTTAGCGGTGATTTTAAAAAATGTTATTTTAATTTTAATAAAAAACTTTTATCTATATTATATTAGATTTTTCCACTGACTTCATCCGTTTAGTGTACTTCTTGAGTTGAGCGAAGCGAAGCTCTTACTGGTCAAAAATGTATTTCGTTACTAATGCTACTCCTCCTAGACGAATAATAGTAATACGTCGAAATTTAGCAGGGTTGTCAAGGATGTGACCCCCCTTACCTAACATAGGCCTACGATGAGAGGGTGCTCTACGTTGCTCGGGGCACCCTCATTTGGGGGGTCTCGCCGGGGCGTCACGGTGTGTGCTAACGCGATCCCGTGACGTCCCATTACGGCGCAGAGGGCAACCGTTGGTTTTTTAGTGGGTAGCCTTAAAAATGGCAGCAACCTCTATGCTGCCGGGTAGTCCCACATCACCCCCCGGCCGTCACCCCCATGGGCCGACGGGGTACCCGTAACGGGTTTTTCCAAAAGGAAAAAAAAAAAAAAAAAAAGGTTTGTCAAGGATAGTGACTTATAGGTCCAAAAATTTGTTAGTGACATTTGTGATTTAGTAATTTTTTATTGTAATGTCAAAGTGTATCCCATAGAGTGGGGGACGTTTTGAAATTGCAAAAGCGATTTCTTATTAGGTTTAAGATTATAGTCACTATTTACTCTGCTGATTTTACAAGTATGCGAATCTCATTTAGGAACAATACTTTGTTCAGCTTCATCCGCCGTGCACAGTGGCGGACCTAGTTTTAATAAGGTAACGTATGTATTAACATGTTAGCTTGGATCTGTTAAGCGAGTCCGAATAAAAACTTAATTTTTTTTTAAAGGCAGTATTAGATGTAAAGAATGTAATGATGTTTTATATTTGTGGTCTACACGATATGAGATTACCAAAATTTAAAAAAAAACATTTTTCACATACGATTTTCACTGATATTATCTAGATCTAGTGCAAATTTAGACGGTTGCTTTTTTAAAATTTTATAAATTTCGTCCAAACTTGATGGATTGGATTGAAAATCAATAAAAGAAAAAAACTATTATTGTGAGAATTGTGCATTTCACAGAAACTCGACATCTTAAATTGTTGAGATAAAAAATATCTTTTTGTCTTGAAAATAATTAGTTTGATGAAATACTGATATGATGGTATGAAAAATATTGCGATTTACTTTCAACTATTTGCGTTATCTTATTTGTTTTGTTTACTTCACATTTTTATTTATATTTTCACTAAATACTATCTTACTTGCTTTCCTAGTAAACAAAAAATACTACCTTTCTTATTCCTATCAATAAAAAAAAAAAAACTACTGAAATGATTTCTATTTATATAGATTTAGTAGTTTCTCTATTCGTTTGTCGTTACATTTTAACGTTTTGTATAATTGCATAAGAAAAAGAAATATTAACTTATATATAAATACAATCAAAGCAGGTGCTACCAATTCATTTGTTTGGAATACTCAATCTTCGCTCGTGTGTTAGTATTAACAGTATTCCACGATCCAACGTCTTATTCGCAAGTGTCAGGTTCAGATATTGTAGAAATTACAAAATAATAAAATTTTAAAAATGTTTTGGTGTACAACAGACGATGGTAAGTTAGTTCACCATTGTAAATTCTAATTAGAATTTTCGTATAAAAATAAATATATTTTAAGGTTTTACATCTAATTTTAAATTATTAAAAAAAAACAGTATTATCTTTTAACTACATTTAGCCTGATGTCTTATCGTTACTGCATTTAGTAATTCAAATTTGAAAGTACTAAAATTTTTTGATTTTGCATTTCAGTAATTACGAATCTTATGGGATTTTTCTTAATGTAGGTCGTTTCAGAATTTCATCAATGTTGAAGGTCTAAGATGTATGCTATATAGTCAACATAAAATAAAAAATGAATTAACTTAAATTTTAAGATATGTTTATAAAAAAAAGAAAATATACACCCCGCGCAAAATCCTTTAGCTTTTTGAAGATATATATCGTTTAGAAACATATTTATATATATCTATATATTTATAAATCTAGCGACTTCTATCGACTCTTAAAAATATGAGGAGCTTCATTCAAACTAGCTAAAACTTCATTCGTTGTGCCTTTTGAGCTTGACTTGACTTAAATTTGATCTACGTAAACAGTTTTAAAGTATCCATATTTTTTTGTAAATATTTTGTCCAATTTGTTTGATAAAATTAGTCTTAATAATAATTTTTTAATTAATAGCCTTGTAAAATGATTGTATAATTTTGTTTTTGTGGGCTTCCCACTCTTTATCGTATGGTTTTATTACCCAAAATTGGTTTGAAAATTACTTTTTCTTAACGGAAAACCTAACAACTTACAAAAACTAACAATTTATTAGTTGTTAATTGTTAAAATTTTAAGTTATTACTTAAAAACGTTTAAGTTATTTCTTTTTTAAAAATCCACGTTACAAATTAATTACATATTAGACTTGGCTACATGAGATACCTTACACCGATATTCCGTGCGAGGACAGTACTACCACTATCACCAGTCAGATGCTAAATAGTACTCAACAAGTAGAAGTAAAACGTAATGTACGCTTACAGGAAAATACAGAATAGAGTCATTGTCTCCCTCTACATTTCTCAGTGCAATAAAAGTAAGTTAATTTAAATAAAATTCCTAAATCTAAACATGAGATATTGAAATAAAATTTAATAATTGAAGAATTGCTTTATTGTATTCCACATTTGGATAATATAAGGATTTTTTTTCAAAATAATTAGTAATATTAATAATTATCGTATTTTAAGGAATCAAAAAAATAAAAGCTTAAAAATAATAGTTGTATAAAAAAATATATAAAACATTAATTTATATAATTTCACTCCTTCAGATTTTACTTGTTATATTTAATTTTATATTTTATATTGTAACAGTTAATTATAAAAATTTATTAATTCTTTATTAATAAATAACTTTAAAATCAAAATGTATAAAATATTATTATTTTATTATTTTTAAGACATAGTTATTCTAAATCTACAGGAACATTTAACTGAAAATACGAAAGTTTTAAAAGTGAAATTTTTATTTCATTACAGATAATTAGAGACGAATTCTTCCAAGATGAATTTGTTTCACTAGGATGTGAGGTCAATAAAAATCCTGCGGCAGTAGAAGAACTACTAGAGTTATGCGCTGACGCAGCTCTTGATGGGGTGTCTGTAGTTTCCGTTGATATAAACAATAGTGAGGTTGTTGCGGTTGCTTTTAATAAAATCCAGGTTTGCTGCATACATAATCTACACCATATTTTAAAATATTTCACTATATGGATATAGTTTTTGATTTTTTTATAAATAATTTAGTATTTAACTTAACTTTTTTACACATGTTAATAAAGAAATTGTAATTTTATATGTTCGAGGTAATGTCTTGCATAACTTATTCGACTGAAAATTCTTTCACTATTAGTAAGGTATATTATCCCTGAGTGCTATAGACTCTTTTGTTTTTTTTTTATATATATTTTGCAGTAATTAATTACAAAAAACTAATTGAAGTTGGAACAAAGTCTGTAATATAGCATACACTATCTAAATGGTTCATAATAACTAAAATGAAAATAGGCAAACACCATTCTTCATTACCTAAAGATTTTAAAGTCCAGGACACATCCAACAACTAGCCAAGTTTTATATATTACATAAAAAAGTGGATTTTATGTTAAATTAATATAAACTTTTAAGAAAGAGATTTCGTGTATACGTTACAAGTAATTATAAAATCAAATAGTTGAATAAAAACGAAAATTTTATAGAAATAACATACAACACGCTAGTTCATTGTGTTGGAATGAAAAATAAAAACAATTAAGTGGTAAAACTTTCCGTGCGGGCACGGGACGACTATATTTTTTTATTTATTTATTTATTACAAACATAATAGGTACAATACACGTTACAAAGCATTACAATACCTATTTTTATGAAACTCTCCACCCACTTAGTATTAGTAAAATGTTGGTATACCGCTTTTTATAAGCAAAACAATTTATCTTGGGCAATTAATACAAAACCCAGAACCATGTTGCGTATTTTGAAAGATTATTTGGGACTTGCAACCTATCAGAGAGGCATGACATTAATCAACTGAATTTAAAAACGAATAGATTCTAAATCAACATAACTCTTAAGCTATTTTAATTTTTTGATGCCTTAGCAACAAAAAAAATTATTTACTAACGAGATTTTTTTTTAAGACCAAGAAGTTCTTTTATCTTATTTATACTTCGTAATAGAGTGTGTGCCTCACCTTCTGCAATACTAATAAAAACTCTTCGTTTCTAAAATCCAATAAAATTTATAATTGAGTACCTTTTAAGAGTTCACACACCAAGAAACAAGTTTTTGGGTATTATATTCTGTTACACAAATATAAAACTTTGGGCCGAGTAAAGTGTATCATTTGTGTTTAAACAATTTCCATTATTTTAAATGATTTAACAATTGATTTTTGAATTACTATTTTTTAGGAAACTTCACTTTTTCCTAGTGGTCGATTACAAATTTGGTTATCTGAGATATTGGCTTTGAGCCTTGAAAATTTTTGAAACTACGTCAGATAACATTTAGCTCACTGAGCTAGGAATATTATTTATCTCTATGCAATTATCTCGTACTTTTTTTTTGTATTTTATTTGCTTGCTTTTTTCATTCAATGGTTCAGCGAGTATTTCTTTATCTTTCCCTAGGCTCCCCATATTCCTGTTTTTCATGCAAAAAATCTCTGACCTTAATAATATTGGAAATGTTTCTTATAAATTCGAGGGCAGCAACTAGTCTTAATTCCAACAAAACACATGATAAGAAACTAATATTACAGTTTCATTACATTTAATATTTCTTTATGTTTTAAGTGATAAAATATGCGTAGTTACTATGATATAATAAGAAGAATTATATGGTTTTAGGTTAAGGCAACAGAAGAATTAGAAAAATCTTTTTTTGCCATTTTTGCCAAGGAACGATGCACACAAGCTTCATCCCATTCGCTCGTACAATTTATTGCTGACGTTGAAGAGAGGTGCAATTTATTTGAAAAGTAAGAGAAATTTTCTATCAAGCTCTAAAAACTTTCTTTTTCAAAACATAACTACATACAAAGCTTTTAAAATTTAGATTTTAATTTTTTTATATTTAACTATTTAATTTGATGAGGTAAAATTATAGTAATATTAATTTTAAATATTGTATGTGCATCTTTTACATTAAACTATTTTTTTCAGATACAAAGTTGATTGCAGCCTTGAAATCATGTTTTTGGCAACACTTCGTAATCATAGAAAAAAAGGTTTAGCGACACTTTTAACTAAAGTATCTATAGATATTGCGAGAAAAATAAAAGACGGTCCGGTAGCACCGCTATACATAAAAGACTTGTCTCCCAAATATTTCCATCTCAAGGAACGCAAACCTTTAAAAATATATCCAAAGATTTGTCAATCAATCTGGACTACAAAAGGTACTCAATGCATCGGAAAAGCTCTAAATTTCACTGTGCACTTGACAGTACCTTTTACAGAATGTACTTACAATGGGAAAACATATAGTGAGCGCATCGGAGACGAGTCTGCATTTTGCGAAGTAGCAGCCTTATCACTATAGAGAACTAGTGACGACAGAAGCTTAAAATTTTTATAGATATGTTTTAATTATTTTCATGTTGTAAGTGAGTTCAATTCATTAACCTGCCACTATTTTGTTACTTATATTGTATAACAGAGGGTTTTAAAATTAAAATCTGTAACCTTAATAGATTTATGTTATTTTTCAAATTTTTAACCACCTGCATTTATTTTGTCAGTAATAACAAAATTGTTCATTAATAATACTAAAGATTTTTTATGTTTTTATAATATCAAAATATTGTGAAAACATACAGTAAAATTAATGTGGAACGAATGTTAATATTAGCTTAAATAATTTAAAATTCAAATATATATTTTACGTCTAATGAAACGATATCGACGTTATAACTGTAGGGGTAATATAAACTAGCTAAAATCGCTCTTAATGAGTACCATAATGGTAATTGCACAATTAAATGTATAAAATAATTCTGGTTAACCATTTGTTAAATATTATAACAGAAAACAGCACAGTACGCCTTGTTGTGGGGTTTGTAATAAAAGTTTGTTTCATTTCATTTTCAGCTTTAGTTCTCATTTAGAGAAAGACAAAAATCATAAATTAATATCATTTTATATTTTTAATAACTTTAAATATTGATAATAGTATAGCCTCTATACTGATATTTGATAGGGAATTATATGAGTATTGAATTGTTATAGATAAAATATTTTTATATTCATTGTCAATTTCTTGCATTACCCAATTTTATTATTATCTATAATTTCTATTAAATAAATCTTAAGGAATGTGTTTGTTAGAATTTGGTATATAAATAGACTACCTATTGTATCGTAATTTTGGAAATGTATGAGTGACTTGTCTACCGTAAATTTTTTATAAGGATTACATTATTGGAAGAAATACATTAACCATTTATTTATAAATCGACGCCTTCCTGCATACATCTCATATAATCTTTACTTACAAAACATATTTCTGACTATAATAACTTCCTAATTTAATAAAGATCGTATGTGAAAAAACGAAAACCATTTCAATCCCGTCGAAACTAACTTCCTGTAAATAACTTCGTACTTCGAAAATTATTTACAGCCTTAAAAAGTTTAGTTGTATTTTTAAATGTATTTCTAGCGTCTGAATGAGATAAACACAATTACTCAAATAATAAATAAAAAACATCTGACACGCGGCAATCGAGCTTGCCGCTATGAAAAAATCCTAATCGGCAAATTATAACTCGCAAATTAATTAACAAACAAAAGAAAAAAAAAATTAAAATAATTAAATTAATTACTTAATTAATTAATTTTTAAATTTTAAAAAATTTTAAAATTCGAAATTTTTTTTCCATTTTTCGGTAACTTCGGCGGCCGATCTGACCACCTTCCCGTTGGACAATCAACATAATTTTGAAAAGTGAATCTTACTTTTAGATGCTGATTCCAAATATATCTTTAGTTTTTCAAATTTCGAAAAATAAAATTCGACAGACACACAGACACACATACAGACAGACAGATCGGAAGGAAAAACTGAGTTTTTCGAAAATATATTTAAGGAAATTGTATTTTATAATATTGAATTTGAAAAATTGAACTTAAATTGAAGAAGAATTGTTAACAAATATAAAATATTTAATTTCTCAATGCCTTATTCAAATCGAATGGCTTTAAAATTGAAAACTTTCGAGTACTTCATTCATTTTGTGAGAAGCACTTGACTAGACTATACTATGCATGTAATTGGCTCAGATGTATCATTCCAGATATTTTCTCTCAATTTTGTGTTCAGTTTGTATGTTAAGAATAACATATAAATTATATAGGGAAACCCTGCAATTTTATAAAATAAATAATATTTTTTGATTTTTAAGACGTAAAGATAACTATTTATGTAATATCATATAGCAATAAGGTAAGTTGTGAAAAAAATCACTGATGTTAGGTGTATCGCATCGTTCTTTTTAATATGTTAATAATTTTTGTTCTTACCTAATTACTAAGATATGGTTTAATTTAAATATTTTAAAAAACAATGGCATTACTGTTTTATAGTTCACAATTGATAGAGTTGAAGCGTAATTCTAATAGTTATGTAATTACACTGGGATTAGAATGTTACTTACAAGTCTTACTACCATAGATTACAGCCAATTACATACTTATTACTAAAACTAACTGATTTACAGTATATTTTAAATTATTATATATTTTTTCCTGTCTGCTATAAAAACATAATTTAAATTAATACCCCTATAATTCTAACATACGACATTTTAACTGTAATGACAAAATATGATTTTTTCGTTAATTAAACTCAGTTTAATAAAACTGAGTTTAATATTTAGAATAATATTATTATATAAATAATTATTTTTATTTATTTAATTTAATTGATCTTTAATGTTTTGATCAAACAAATAAATTATTATACGTATTTTCTCATTTACTATTATCGAAATTGTAATGACAATAAATTTATTTATAAGAAATAAATAACATTTTGATAAGATTTTTAATAAAACTAATATTTGATGATTACACTACGTATAATTTAATATTAAATAATGCATTCGAATATAAATATATATAAATATTTTCAATAACACACTAAGAAATACACAAGAGAGTGAAAGTAGTCCCTTAGTTTATACTAATAAAGTTTACTTTCTCACTGTACAGTTCTTTACGTAAGCATAGCCAAAGGTAATCGCTATAGTAAGAATTAACTTAGTTTCACACGACGAAATGCTGACGACAAGCTGAAGACAACACCGCTCGCGTTTCGTTCTCACCATCGATGGGAATCGATGAGAAGACTACCGTCAGTTTTAGGTCAATCGCTGATTTACAAGCACTTAATTAGTTGTAACTTAATTTTAAATATATTTATGAAATAAATTGGTTTTTTGCATCCTTCTCTGCCACCAAACTTAATTAGATTATAATTAAATAAAGAATAGGAAAAACATCAAAATAAAGTGATAAACATGATATTATTACGAGGAAGAAATAAAAACTTGTTTGTTATTTTAGATGAACGAGTTTATAACTCCTTTTAGCTCTTTATGGGCCAATATTTGGGTAATTTCAACCAGCTCCAAGAAAACGTTCAAAGGGACCTTCGTGTACCAAAGAATGACTGTAATTTTATATATAAGTATAGATATGAATGAACGTTTACGAATAATTATTTAAACTTACATACAAAGAGTATTAACCTATGTACGAAAACCATTTATGTATATAAATAAGGCGTAAAAACTTATTTGTATCGTATAATACAGATAGTATTATTATTATATTTTGGGTGTATAAAAGCATTAATCGTTGAAAATATTTCATGAAATTCAGATTTATTCAAAAGACCGGTAAAAACTATCAAAATATTTCTATTTCAATTAACTTCAATTCATTAATCAATTTTCATAGTTAACTCTAAAATTATATTTATTATAAATTTAAATAAGAGATACTTTTTATATTGAAAAGTTTTTATTATGTCACAAAATGAAACATTATCCCACAAAAAGTCGTTGTAAACCTTAAGCGTAGCTAAAAAAATAAGACTTTCTTTTACGATCGTCTCGTAAGATAAATATCACGAGTCTTAAAAGATATTATCTAGAAGAGGGCGTGATTATTAAGGCATTTTAAAGCGTATTCGAGTTTTTCGTTGGATACGTTATTGACTTGAATTCCAATTAGATATTTATTACATTTTGGAATGATATGTACACATTTATTACATTTTGGAATGTATATATTTAAAACGAAGGTTTGGTCGTTACCTACTGAAATAGGTATAGGATATTAGAATGTCTTACGAATTATGCGAGTTTTTTTACGTTTAATTTTGATGTTAATTATAAATTTAAATTCAAATTTACTATTTTATAAAATACAAATTTAAATTCTAATTTACTGTTATATAAAATCACGTTTATCTAAATCTGTCCAAACTGTACAATATTTGTTAATGCTATATAGTGTACTATTTCACAATATTCCGTGTTCGGTATATAAAAATATGGTTCTGAAACATATTAAAATTTTGTCTGTTTGTCTATTTACGTTGGATAACACAAAAGTACTGGAATGCTTTAAATACCAGCATAATTTATTGTGGTAATGACTTACTATCTAAGTCAACATTTTACATGCATCGGATACAAATCTCTTACATTTACGGGAATACAAAAACAAATGAGTTCGTCTATAATCACAATATTTATATGTTGGTTATAAAATTATTTTATTTGTACCAGTGAATCTATCAAAAGGTCAAACTAAATGAAAGTATTGAACATCTACATAAATTGTAGATTTCCATACGTTATATGTTCAAGCTAAAATGTTAACAATACTTTACCATATGAAGCAAGCAATATATAAACCGATTTCTCCTCCCTTTTGACCACACTGTCTAAGAATGTTTGATTTGAATGCGTTCTCGGAGGGTCTTTTTAAAAGGAAAATATGTTGTAAAAATATATTGACGGTTAAGTGTTATGACATTTCAAAAATTAAGATTTTTTCCAATAAAATAATGTACTAATTGGAAAATAAATAAATGAATATATAAATTTAATTAAATATTTTAAAAAAAAGTTTATTAATAAATTAGAAACTGTGGAGGTAGATGACCAATTCACTGACTCACTGACAAACACCTACCTATTTTCGTCTTTCCACGAACACGTATGCTGCAAAACATTCGAAACGTCAGATTATTATTAAAAATATTATAATGGATGCGATTGAAAGGCATACAATATATATTATTAAAGGTGATGCAATTCAACGTAATATTATTAAAAGTTCCTAAACTATTTTGTTACGTTGCGTTACGTTGTAGGTTCTTTAACTTATATTATTCAATATAAAAAAGGAAGTAGGGAAAACAATTATACTGAAATACTACATCTATAAAAATCGTGCAAAAAACAAATTCATTTTTGAGACTCACGTATTACGTAAACTGCAATACCGTCCCTTTACTGCACTTTTATAATATAAACAGCCATCATTTAACACCCCGAGAGAGCACTTACAAAACCTTTACATGAATTTCTTATTGGATTTTTGTTACAATTTCTAAGTTTAATCCAATCTAGTTATATTATTACATAGGAACAATAGTACAAGAAAATGGAAAACATACTTGATACATGTTGTATACTGAATTTTGAAAATAAGAGTTTTGTCATATTTTTAACAAAAGAGGACTTTTTTTATTTTTGAGTGTGTATTTGTGTATGTGTAATCATAGGACTCAAAACCATTTGGGTGCATTTTTATAAACGAAAGCGTCGTCTCTCGATATGATTCTTAGTTTTGTATAATCGAAATAAAAATAGCAGTAGGGTCGAAATTAATTGGGTGAATTTCAATAGTAATTATGTGAGTATAGCCAGATACTTGTATATAATAGTAATCATGGATCATGAAAGCATTATAATACATAATTGTTATTATTGGTCTACGTAAAAATAAATATTTAAAATTAATTGAAAAAGGCCCAAAATTATTGGCAGCGTTCAAATTCAATGTATTAGCTGTGTATATAATAATTTTATCACGCTTGCGCTTTATTTTTATTTATTTTCATAGATGGTTAATTGTCACCTCACCTCATTCCCTTTAAATCATATAAACGACAATAACGTCTGGTACCTAAAAAAGGGAAGTCAATTATTAAATACAATACAAATACAGATTACTGAATATCGAAAAATAAATTATAAAGAATATTATCCAGTTATATGGCAAGTTTATTTACGTACTTTTTTATATATAGTTTGAATTATGTATTAGACAGATTTTTTATTTAGTATACGTATTTTCTTATTTTCTCAATTAAAGTCTAAAATTTATAACAATATCAATAATAGCGTTCATTTTAAATATTTAGCAAATTTCCGAAGCTAAACTTCAAATAGAACCAAGCAAACCTAATGACACATTTAATAATTTATAAAGTTATTTCAATTGGAAAAGCTCTTAAGAGTTGAAAAGATTTAAATTACACGGTGAACTAGGCAGAACTAGGTTAACTTTGCAGAATTTTTATTAATCCATTAAAATAAATTCTCCAGAGAAAAACTTATACTGGGTGCATCGAAGATAACTACAATTTAAAGTATCAGCTATAACTTTGTAAGAATTTGTAAATATCGGATTAGAATTATAGATAAAATATCAATAATAAAATCGTAAGTAATTTGCTAAAAAAATCCTATGATCTCTTAGAAGTTATTTTCTGCGGTAGAATTGATGGTCTGGTTGCAGTACTCCCTCAAATATGGCGAAGGGAATAGATGCTGCATGCGTTGCCTGCCTGCCTGATTGTCTTCCATGGCGAGTTATTTTTCATTTTATTTTAAGGTTTGTGAAACAGTGATGGCAATAAAGAAATAGCCGACTGAGTACTTTGTGCAGCTCTTTTCAAGCCAGGGCACGCCTACACAAACGATCACTGATATTGATTTAAAATGGAAAATAAAATAAATAAATAAAAAAGATAAAGTTGGATGAAGTTTTTAATATTTTTTAAAGATTCAAATAATTATTTCAAGAAGTTCGTCGCGAAGCTAACCCCGAAACATATTCTTTACAATTGTAAGTACTATATCTCAGAGACTAAAAGAAATGAAAATAAATTTGACGATGTGGCTCAAAAAGGGAGATTAGGATTATGGTTAAATTTGAAAAGAATAGAAAAATTACGAATTTTTAGTAAGTAATATCAGGAAAATTTTTATTACTGTCTAAATTGCTTCATTGTTAAAGTTCGGTTCTATATTTAGAATGATTTGGTTCTCGTTCTCCGTAATTCGTTTAGAGTCGATATTTATTTTTTCATCAAAATGGCGATTATTAGACTATTTAGCTTTTATTTTAATATTTAATAGTTTATTAGAAGGGTTTTATATATATTTCCCAAGATATATTTTTTTCGTACATACGGATTTTAATTTTGATCAGAATTATATAATTCGACATTAAACATTGAAGACAGAACATTTTTGCTGACATCTATTTAATTTTATTTATTAAAAATGTTCAACGAAAACTATAAATAAAATGATGAATTCCATAAATACTAGTTTTCAATAAATGTATTAATTATATTTAAAACCATAAAATTGTTATGACTTATTTTTTTCACAAAATAAAAAACGTAAGATAACACGTTATTATAAATATGAATTCCCTGCAACAGTGATGCATAAACATTTGCAACAGTTAATGATAATTCAAAGTGGGCCTCGCCAAACCTCTTCTGTAGGGCGGCGTAAGTGATAAAATAAGTTAAATTGCCATAAAAAAAAAGTGTTAAAGCTTAAAAAAAAGGCATATGAACGGTGTAAAACACGTCAACAAACACACATCGAGTGTAGCGTTTCTAGTGACCCAACCCAATAAGTTAGAGGAAATTTTAAACAGTATTGTTTCACAGATGGTCGTTTAAGTATAGGAGCTGTATAAGAAATGTAGACATTACTCTCTTCATTGCAATGAGGGCACTTTCTTGTAAAGGAAAAAAATCAATCTTGATGAAGTAATCCAAGCAACCTTCAAAGATTTTACTGATTGGATTTTAATATTGGATGCAATTAATTTAATGAATTATATTATTTTTTTAAATTTGGTGTTTTATAAGTATGTTGTATGTTGTATTTTAATAGTACAAACTTCGATGGATAAAATATATAATTTAAAAAAAATTAACAACATATATATTTTTCTTTTCATCTCATATAAAAACTTATGTTATATAAGGACCCTATTTAAAAACCAAAAATTATTAAATCTGGATTAATACTGCTTTAGTATTTAAAAATAAATTATACGAAATTAATAAAAAGAAGTAAGCACATAGTATTTT
The DNA here is from genome assembly GCA_959347395.1 of Mechanitis mazaeus. Taxonomy (NCBI): domain Eukaryota; kingdom Metazoa; phylum Arthropoda; class Insecta; order Lepidoptera; family Nymphalidae; genus Mechanitis; species Mechanitis mazaeus. Next base: position 18,931,113 of record OY365747.1, read on the forward strand.
TATTCATTAAGTAACAAGTAATTTTATTTAAAAAAATCTATTTTAGATTTATGAAAAATATCATGGATTTTATAGAAATATTAAAAACACTCAATTTTAAAATATGTGCCTGTGGCAGTCACGAAGGATCGCTTCTTCTCTATAATTTAGGTTTAACGCCACTAAAGGTCGTTATAAAACACATTTAGAGTATCGAAAAGTCTAAGCACGTCCTTTACTGTCTCCTAAACTAAATATCGTTGATCCCAAAAATGTTTTCCTCGAAATAACATAACTTCTTAATCGAAATATTTAATTATATTAAATAAATGAAAAAATTACTACAATTTTTTTTTTTTAATTGTATTGTTTTAAGAAAAATAAATCGATTTTTAATTTTCACGATCGATAGCTAATATACTAAAAAAATACTTAACTGTTTAGCTGTTTGAGTTGTTAACTCCGTTGCTCGTCTCTTTTGCAAATTACCCTAGATCTAAAGGTCTTAGACTTTCTATTACTGGGAAGGCGATACGTCAACTACCTATTTCAAAGATCACTCAATCTTAAAGGGACGCTACCAAAAGCGACTTTGAACTGGGTGTAGCATCGATAACATACAACTCTGCTCGTGGTCACGTCACCTCCAATTAACGCGGAAGTAGATTCGCATGAACGAAAATCAATTTGCGGGGCCTTAGGCCAACGAAATCGCCTTTGAACAGGAGCTTAGATCACGGTCATTTCCAAAGGTGACAGCGCCGTCTGTATATTTGGATTGTCCCGATAGATGACAATCGCAAGAGAAAGTATTCTGTGTCTCTGGGAGCAGATAAGCTGAAATACAGTGGTCGGACGTAATTTTGGGGCCATCCTTGAGGTTACACGGTCTTTATAAGTATGAACATATGATGAGAAATATGAAAAGTATAGGTTGGTAAAAGAATGTCATATTTAGATTAAAAATGATAGTTTTAAGTATAAATATAAAGCATTTATTTACTTAAAAAGACTAAATACGTTATATTTTATGTTTTTTATATACATTATCGTTTTTTTTAAATCATATGAAAAAACACGGGATTCTCTTTTATGTTGTCAGCCTGCATAAACACAATGTTTCTGTATCCAGTAATGAGGCTGAGTAGATAGCCATAGCTGAAACTTGTAAAAAGTCCATTTATTTAAAGAGTTTACAGAGTGAGATAATAAAAACAATCTATAGTATTAATCTCTATACTGATAATCAAAGTACGCAAAAACTGGAATTTAATCCATTTTTCAAAAAGGACTAAACATATAAGTTATTATTTCTATAGATATTGTGTTTCAAATAAAGTTGTTAATTAAAGTACATTTCAATATCTGAAATACTCGTGGACTTGCTTACAAAAGCTGAATGTGCTGTAAAATATAAAACATTTGTAAAGAAATTAGGAATTCAAAATGTTTAGTTACTTATCGTTTAGAAATAATGGCGGTGTTGAAAAATATTACAATAACATACAATATATTTAAACAATAACCAATTTTTAATCAATGAACAGGATATGCGCTGTGTGCGTGTGCTGCCATCTGTCATGTTCTGTGTATTTTATTTAAATAAATCATTTGATTTTGTGAAAATGTTCAAGTAGTTTTAGTAAAACCATCACTGGAGGTGCGAAGTGACCGTTTTAAAAAAAACGGTAAAAATGACAAGTAATTTATGAAGACTACCGAAGAAAGATGAAAAGTGGGTTATGAGCCAAAGAAAAAGATTTAACGTCATACATATGCTCTAACTATGTAAATTAAAGGCGGCTGACATGGTGCCTTTCTTAATCTTAAATGTGCATAAAAATGTATGTGGACAGAATGTTGTTAGGTTGTAACCCGTGGCGTCCCACTAAGGCCATAAGGACAACCGTTGGTTTTTTAGTAAGTAACCTTAAACATAGCAGCGTCCTCTATGCTGCCGGGTAGTCCCACATAACCCCCCGGCCATCACCTTCTTGGCCGACGTGGTATCCGTAACGGATTATTCATACGAACGAAAAAAAATAGTTTTAACTGTGAAAAACGAGAAATATAAAAGGCTTCGTTAATAAATGTAATAATATAAATACATAGTACATACAATTGCTTAAGCAAAAATGTTCAATTTTCTAACAAATCTGAATACCTCGAAATTTTCGTTTCAAAAATTACTAATGAACTGAAATGAATATTGATAAGTAACAGGACAATACAGGACAGATAGATTTATGAATTGAACTCCCTTACATCGTGAAAATAATAAACAATATTCTATAAAAATTTTAAGCTTCTGTCATCACTAACTGCCTACAGATATAAGGCTGCTACTTCGCAAAATGCAGACTCGTCTCCGATGCGCTCGCTATAGGTTTTCCCATTGTAAATACATTCCTTAAAAGGTACTGTCAAGTGCACAGTGAAATTTAGAGCTTTTCCGATGCATTGACTACCTTTTGCAGTCCAGATTGCTTGACAAATCTTTGGATATATTTTTAAAGGTTTGCGTACTATGAGATGGAAATATTTGGGAGACAAGTCTTTTATGTGTAGAGGTGCTACCGGACCCTCTTTTATTTTCTTTGCAATATCTAAGGATACTTTAGTTAGAAGTGTCGCTAAACCTTTTCTTCTATGATTGCGAAGTGTAGCCAAAAACATTATTTCAAGGCTGCAATCAACTTTGTACCTGAAAAAAAATTGTGCATAATGTTTAACACCTCAGCCCTTAATATATTTGTTACAATTAAAATGAATATAATTTTCTCATCAAATTCGAGGTTCACAAAATATTTTATGTAGCACATTGTAATAAAACTAAATTAGACTATAGCTTTGAGAGAAATTTCTCTCACTTTTCAAATAGATTGCACCTCCCGTCAACGTCATTCATAAATTTTAGAAGCGAACGCGATGAAGCTTGTCTGCAACGTTCCTCAGCAAATATTTCAAAGAAAGATTTTTCTGATTCATCTGTTGCTTTAACCTGAAACATTATAACTAGGAATATTGTATGTTTTATTTATTACAGCTTTAATATATCTTATGTCTATTCAAACATCACAAAAAATGTTTTCAAATCAGGTGGCCGGACTGGTTAAAAAGACAAATCCATTGAAGTCAAAAAATTTAACTGAAACCTTGTAGAAAGTATAGGATGCCGATGAGGTCCAAATTATGTCCTTTAAGAAAATAATGTGCATAATCTTTTAGCCGAAACAGCGGTTTCTTAAGGTCTTTAAATACTTCGCTGATAGAATACTAATGTAATATTTAAGATATGGCATGTGGATAATCTTGCAAAAGATCGATTGTTTAAGTTGTTGGAAATATACCCTAAAAGAAATAAGCAACTCGGGTATTCATTCATCTTAAAACTTTGTTTCACACGTTTTATATTATTAAATGTAAACAAAGTTAATAATTAAGTTAATAATTTTAAGATATTACACTTGTTTAGTTATTAAATATATAGTCTCAGGGGCTTTATTGTAATGCTGAAGGCAATGAATATAGTGCCATATTTTTTCCTTTATTGGCTTCCATTTAGGCAGTGCATACCATAGAGTTTGTGCCCACTCCAATAACATTTATTGTGATTAATTATTTAAAAAATATGGATCTACCAAAATAAAAAGTAGACTATAAATTTCAGACATAATATACTTTTCTAAAAGTGAAACAATTTTCAAAATCAGACCAGTATTACCGGAGATTACACCAAACGTATAATATCAAAAACATAAATTATTTCTAATGTCAGTATTGATAACATTCAACACTTGAAAAATAATTGAGCTGTAAAAAAACGAAATCTATTTTCATATTCTAGATCATAATAAAATAGGAAGAAGAATTTCTTCTCCGTCTGTATAATTTACAGCGGTAGTAAAACATATGTAAAAAACAAACCTGGATTTTATTAAAAGCAACCGCAACAACCTCACTATTGTTTATATCAACGGCAACTACAGACACCCCATCAAGTGCTGCGTCAGCGCATAACTCTAATAGTTCTTCTGCTGCCGCAGGATTTTTATTGACCTCACATCCTTGTGAAACATTTTCATCTTGACAGAATGCTTCCTTAATTACCTGGAATAATATCAAGTTCCATTCTTAAAAGTTTCGTTTTTGCCTTTAATATTTCAATAGATTTAAAATAAATTTAATTTTTAATTGTAAAGTTAATAATAATTTTTACAATAATTATAATATCAGTTTTCAGTAAAAACACTCATTGAAATTACATAAATTATTTGTCTATATATTTTTATATAAAACTATTTTTAAATCGCTTTTATTAAGCCGATTCTTTATACTATGATAATTGTTAATTTTATTAATATCTACAAAAAGGTCTTTATTTTATTTTATTTTATTTATTTAAATAGCTTTATTGCACACATTTATGAAATATACAGTACACAAAGTAAAAGAAATGATATATATTAATGAGCGACCTTATCGTTAAGGTGGTCTATATTTTTAATTGCCTTTGTTAGAAATATGAAGTCTGATAAAGTAATTTTTTTTTTATAAAGATGCAGAGTTTGGCGTATAATACGATATTCTAGTATTTATTTATATCTCCCTTTTTTTATTTTATTTATATTAACTTACTTTTAATGCACCGGAAAATGTAGAGGCGGACAAAGATTCTATTCTGTATTTACCTGTAAAAATACATAACATTATACTTCCACTGCTTTATCTCAGCAACACATATGACTTGTTCGTGTACTACTTGGCTCCTGGCTGGTAGTAGCAGTACTAGCCCCTCACAAAAGGTGGGAAGTAAGCAGCAAAATAGCTCATATAGTTAAGTTTTCTAAAAATATTCATCAAACCGGATTCTCCAAATCCCTTCTGCATTATTTTGGGGTTTAGTGTGTAGGCTTATTATGTACTTTTTTGTAATGTGGGAAAAATAAGTAGGTTTTTTAACTTATTATTTGTGTAAACAATTTCTTTAATTATTCATAAATATTTAAGCCATTTTATAATACTTTTTTAATAAATAACCAACTACCAACTGTTGGTAAATCAACAAGAGTAGAAACCGAATCTGTGATCTGTAGTATACTGCCCAATGGTTGTGTTAATTGAACTACCGGCCTTAATGAATTTCTCTTTGTAGTTTGCTTTATGGAAGCGGGGACGACTTTGATTAGATTTTCGAGATCCTACGTTTCGAAGTTTTTAATATAACTAATAGTATTAAAAAGATGACACAACTGAAATTTATATTTGAATTGTCTTTAAATATTTTTATATTAAGGTTTCTTATCTTATACGGTAACGCCAAAATTAACAGTACGCAGATATGTAGACTTGATAAACGAAAAATTCACTTGCTACTTTATTTTATCAAATTTTAATTGGTAGAGTGACGGAAAGGTTTCCTAGAAGTCGCGGGTTATCAAGACCTCGGCTAGTATCGCTAAATGTATTCATTCTATATTTGTTTAAAATTTTCAAAATATATTATTGAAATTGTGGATACTTTAAATGAACATCCTAATTTGAACCCTAAATTAAACTCAATAGACAAAGTGACTGAAGTTACACTATTTTTTTTTTTGGATTCGATTCATTATTATTATTATTATTATTAATTTTAACTAGATACGTTCAATTTATGCATCAATAGCGTTACTATAGTTTAAAGATATTTTTACAAAAACAACACAGTAAATTAAAATTATGTGATACTGTAGATTTCCATTTTTTTAATATATCTTAAAATTTATTACTTTCAAAAGTTTAAGAAATTAAAAAAAATTATAAAACAAACACAACGATGTTATCAATTATAAATATGTATCAGTAAATGTAAAGTAATGTAGTAAAATATAATATTGATACGACGTCAGACCCAGTATAGCTTAAAGATAATAACATGTTTTATAAACAACTGATAAAATTAAATGTGAATGCTTATATATTATAATTATTTCTAATAAATTACTACATAAATTATTACATACATTGTAAGTATTTAACTATATAGTATGTGTTCATTTTATATATGTAGTAAATAGCTTAGTGTATTTTTGTAGAATAGTAGTTAAAACATCTGACACGCGGCAATCGAGCTTGCCGCTATGAAAACCTCCTAATCGTCAAATTATAACTCGCAAATTAATTAACAAATAAAACAACTTCTATTGCTTTTTTTATTTTTTTTATGTAGTTTATGATAGGATTTTAAAAAATTTAAAAATTCGAATTTTTTTTTCCATTTTTCGGTAACTTCGGCGGCCGATCTGACGACCTTCCCGTTGGACAATCAACATAATTTTTAAAAATTGAATCTTACATTTAGATGCTGATTCCAAATATATCTTTAGTTTTTCAAAATTCGAAAAATAAAATTCGACACATACACAGACACACAGACACACATACAGACAGACAGATCGGAAGGAAAAACTGAGTTTTTCGAAAATGTTGTTATTTAATTTTACCGCCTTATTGTTCAATTTCTCTTTCTGATGTTTTTTTGGGTTGAGTGGTAGAGAATGCTTTATAGCATTAAGTCCGCCCATTGTGCCTTATTTTTGGTCAATAAAGATTAAATAAATATATATATAAATATTAATTTAATTTTTATTTGACATTTATGTAATCAGACTTTATTTGATAATTGTAACAGCATTCTGAAGACAATAAGGAATCGCCCTCATTATTCTATTCAGAAACACTGGATAGAAACAATGACGGGCAAAGTAAAATAAAATCTAATTAAACATTTATATCATGTAACTAACAATAACTAACTTAGCTTATAAGTAAACATTGTTACTAACATACTAACACTATATGGATCTTGTCTGAAATAAATATTTATTATTATTATTATTATTATTATTATTATTATTAAATATCGCATGTACTCATATATATATATGGTGTGTTATTATATGTGTTCTATATACTATATGAGTATATGCGATAATTTAGATCATGTCATACAATCCTAAATTAACTTACCGTCCTCCGTAGTATACCATAACATTTTTTATAGTTTGCTATTTTTTGTTCGCTACAATATCTTGACACTTTCGCACGAGTCGGTTTTTCGCGGAATACTGCTGATTAACAAAGCATCGAGGGAAGGTTGAATATTCTAAACAAATCGACTGATAATATCAATAAACGACACACGTTTATTGAATAAGCCTTACATTGTCATATTTTTACCGCAGGAAATCAAAAGTATAACAATTTATATTATTTTTTCCTCTTTTGACGGTTCCGTTTATTCACCTATAAAATTGACTTAGTAACATTAATGCACAAACTATTCCGGTATATTACTTCTCTCATCTTTTGGAAATATTTAACTGGAACTATTGACTGTGTTCTGGTTTTACTGCAGTGATTGAAACCTTCCATTTTTATTTCCCTCTATTTCTAAATCCTTGCTAGCTGATGTTTATACAGAATTCTCTCCATAAATTTTAATTCGTTTTTCGGAATCGATTCAATCCTGATTCTCGAGTCAAAATCAATACGTTTTTTAAAGTCCTATTTAGGTGATACTGATGCAATGGAATGGACGCTCGATGATTATATTTACAAGAACTTTCCTTATATTGTTTTTTAAATTCATAACAAATACCATCGAACATAAAATTGATTCAAAACAACTGGAATAAACCAATTACACAAATCTATTCAATTGCTTCTACAAAATAAAATCGAGTAAAGTATTCAAACGCTTTTCCATTTTCCATTTTCTATTTGAATAAAGGATTGAGGAGTTTAATATTTGACATACTTTGTATACCTTTCAATAATTTATAATCAATATTAAATTTCTTAAAAATATTTCATAAATATTAAATTCTTCAATGTTTAAATATTTTCGTACATATTTTATCAACATAACAATGTAACAGCGAAGTTTAGTTTAAAGAAACCTTGAGTGATCACAGTTTATATGAAAACATAATATATCATAGTATCAAATACACTGGCTAAGTGTGATTGCGATAGTCTCAGCTCACATAGGTATCGTATAACGTCGACACGTTTACTTAAAAGTGGTTACTTATTAATTTATTACTTTTTGGTTTTAATTATCAAATAAAGATATTCTAGTGCTAAAATATGAGATTTATGAAACTAACTAACTAGTTATTGTAGGTGTTGAAAGACAAAAAAATGTGCGTTAAGACATTGTGAAATAAATAAAAAAAATAATAATTTGTAACTTTAATGTCAAGTTTCTTAATTGCTAAATATAAAAAGTTCACTGTCAATCTCTTTGTTTACCTTCGTGGTTCGTGGATGGAGTGTTAGATAGCCAATCACAGGTCTAAACAGTGATTCCAAAACAATTTTGCAATAACTATTGTACCAAAAACATGCTAATAATATTTTAAACCAATAGATATTTGTGTATTACTTCTAACTAATTTCCATTTAAACTTTAGGACAAAATAATTCCAAAAATCTATAAAAACTCCCTTAAGAATCTTACCTCTAAACATAATAAACATAATTCTTTTATTAATACATAAAATACCAAATTTCGTCACAGACTTCAATTATAAATTGAAGCCTTGTGAATTGTTTAATCGACTTTAATTCGTTTTTATGGATAACACTAATTTAAAAAGTATGGGCCGCTTCTATAACAAGTTCAGTTAGAGACTTTCTAGTCGCAACACCGGTGCCACTTTTTGTAGCCCTGATTTTGCACTGTATTTTCGAGTTGTTCTTCTTTAAAAAAAAAGTTTGAGGTCATGGTCTTTATCACAAAGTAAAAAAAAATCGTTTGAGGAAATATGTGTTGTTGTGTTGTGACTATGTCCACAATGTTTGCCTTGAAAATTGGTTCAGCTGCATGAAACTTTTCATAACCGCTGGTGGAAAAGCAATTGAAATTCTTCAAAAAAAAATGTACCTCTATATTGTTTTTTTCTCAAACCTTTTCTGAATGTTTTAGTATATGTAGCTAATGTAACAAATAAATATTTTTTGGTCGAAATAAAGTGAAATCAGCAGATAAAACGTACCTAATTTTCAATTCCTGATTAAGGATTTAATTAAGGAAGGTTATTGTAATCACCTCAATTTTTGTATTCGTTTGTTTATTAACATTGTTTGTTTAGTAATATTTTTCAACTTTGAAGTGTTCTGAGAAATTCTAGGAATTTTTTAAGAACATGTATGTATGTATGTATGTGTGTGTGTACGTGTATGTGTGTGCCCGCACCCAGAACTTTTTTTTATTGTTAGGGATTTTTATACAAATTTTTTATTTATTAGAATTATTGGCACACATTTCTTGGAATTGTAGACTGTCTTCAACCGTTACCTGTTTTATATCTTTACGTAGAAGGTTTACTGATGTAAAAGATAGAACTCTGATTGCAATTGAAAAGAAAAGAAATACTCGATTATTCGATGTAGTCACTATTTTACTGTTTTTTTAATAATCAAAATTTTAATAACTGTAGCAAGTGTAGTAGCTTTATATATAAATAGTTCATCTGCCTTTATACTTTGTTTATTCTGTTTATAAATGACAGTAAAAACATATTCCGACACCTTTAAAACCGAACAGGCGCAAAGCCTTTTAGTAATTTTTTTTACGGACTCAGCAGTTTTGTGAAATCATTCTTCCTATCCACGAACATCCATGGCCTTACGCTACCGAACTCCAACTCAAGCTAGGTATGCCTGATGATTTTGCATCTCAGTGTGTACGCTCAGGTCCAAGCCATGGACGAACTTTTCTAGTTTGTCGGTTAACTTAATAAATATAAATCTGTACTACATAACAAAGTCTGTGCAGGCCCTGGAATCTGGAATTTAAGTACTAAAGATTTATTTATTATATTTATTTATTTTGGACACAAACGGTTTTGTAATAGTAAATAAAATAGCAAACATTAAAAAAATTTGACCAAATATAGGTTTCAATATTACAATGAAATATTAAAATTAGGAGAAAAGATGCATAATATTAACAATAATTTGAGAAAGATTGATTTTCTATGTCAAGAAAAGATGATCACATAGATCGTTTAAAGCTTGGTTTTATTAGACCAATGATGAAATACTTCACTAAATGCAACACTTTAGTTGCCTATGAAAAGTCCTAGATTGTAAGAGTTATATTTGATATTAAGTCAACACAAGCTTCAGTTTTGTCCTTAGTCCACACACAGAAATATTCTAATTTATTTAAAACCGCTTGACCTTGTTTTGTTTGTTACGTGAGATCATCTGCAAATCCTGGTATGGATAATTAAAATTAACCGATAATACCATTTTACTCAAGGCGTGTTAATTTAGCTATTAAAAGTTATTATGAAATCTAATTGGAGAAACAATGCAAACTTGAGATAAACCTGTTCTAATTTAGAGGCACAGATTAGTTATCGTTAGATGATATATAAAATTTAATTTTTATGTAATGTGATTCAATTATGTCCCGAACTACACTAGGAAACTTATACCACGCTAGTGCGAAAATCATCAGTCCACGTCGTATCGATCCAAAAGCGTTCTCCAAGTAGAGTAATCAGATAAAGCGTAATTTGGCTCTCGCTTGATCTGACAGCTTTTAAGCTTTTTGATATTAAATTGTTATGTTCCAGACATCCAAAAATGCCCTGGCCATTCTGGTAATTTGGCCTAAAGTGCCTAATATTGAGTATGAATTTGGTTTTTTATTTTGTAAAAAATGTAAAATGATCAACGAAATTGTGTTCGTTAGAACTATTGGTCTACAAATATTTATATATACATTAAATAAGTCCTTTTACCTTTATTATTACTAAAATATTTATCTAGATTTGATCGTCGTATATGCAGAGTATGTTGATCTGAGGACGAACATCAGGGTAGGAAAGTTTAGCACAGCTATTCCACCAGCTGATAGCGTCATCGTTTTTTGCGAACATTGAAGCATAAACAAGACTATCTTTTGATTTGATACATTAAAGTTTTCCCATTTACAACTGTATATGGAGCTTTCAAAAGCTGTACTGGCATCAATTAGCCTTTGTCCTATGTAGCAGTCTATAAACACGATACCAAACGTAAACGGTATTTGTATCGCCGTATTTTCCAATCCACCGGCCAGTTCTGTCACAAGCGCTACAATTATAAACATAAAATCAGAGATGAAAAGAGGACGGAGTTCTTTTTCCACTTTATTTCTGAGATTTATATTCATTATCTGAAATCTTGCTATATCTCGCAACCGTTTCCTCAGAAATATGTTTCTCGCTCTATCTTCGACTACCATTCGATATTGATTTTTATAAAAATTATAGAATTTTTCACTGTCGCGCCAAATGTTTGTCATTTCTTTACTGAGAGCAAACATTTGTGCTTCAAGGTATCCAATGATGAGTAAAATAAATAATGTTGTATGCACTGTCATAGTAACTGCGAAATATACAGCTCCTGTCATCAATAAAGATGCTATTTCATAATTTGGAGATTCAATCATCGGCTCTAAACCTAAAACCAAATAAGTTACATGTTGGTTAGATTATAACGTAGCAAATATAAAAATAATAAAGGTAAAACTTGGAAACATTATTATATCAAATGTTTTAACACTTAATATTGTATATATAATCTGTTTATTTTTTGTTCGTTCATATCAACATATTTGTATTGTTACTTTTACGTATTACCAGTGTTAAATTTCGGAAACGAAACATTCATATTTTAATCATTTATTCCACTCACCATATAGAATAAATAAATCTTCTGAAAAATGACGACCAGGTCTACAAAAGGGCACAAGTGCGTAGACTACACCATTAAGTGTCAATACAGTCCAAAAAGCTGATGCTTGCTTCTTGACATTTCGCAAAACTCTCAAAATGTTCATCTCAAAACGTGTGCCTTTTACCACAAGTTCATTGCAATGTAAATATTCGTCTATTATATTCATTACTGTTTTGCTTAAATATTTATATAATAAAATTTAAATGTAATTAAAGCAATAAAAAATGAATACTTATGTTTTTTTTTTTTTTTTGAAAAAACCCAAGTCTTGGGTAGACAATAAAGGTAAATATGTAATTTGTTAACATACCTATAACACTTCATATAACAAAACTTAGGAACTGCGGATATACTACACATAGTAAGAGACATTGCCACCATAGCGCTGGTGAATTCTCCAGTCTCTACACATTTCACCAAAACAAACCAGAGCATGGAGATTATATAAGTATAGATATAACAGCCCCCACAGAAGATGATAACAATATAACATATAGAGGAAATGGCTGAAACAGGAACACAAGAATTAAATTCCTGTTATACAAATTCCATATCGTATATTTTATGTGCAGATAATACACTGCAAATAGAGATTATCTGCATTATATTTGCTATTATTTTCAAAAACAGCCAATGATTATATGATATGTCAATGAGGTAGATAAGGTAGTTATAATAATATTATATTAATATAAATTTTACTAATTGTGTACGAAATTAAAATTGAGAACATAAGAACCTTTAGTAAACCTTTACTAAATAAGTTGTAAAAGTTATTTCAAATAAAGCAGCGACGCTCAGGAAGACCATTTGCTATTTTCTCTTTAATAGCACACTTATAATACTGTTATTAAAAATCTAGTATACTGTTGTTATTATTCTCGTGATACAATATTGCTAATGTTATTAACCATTAACCATTCATAACCATTTTAGGAATAACATTTATTTTTCATATAACATTTCTTGCTACCTACCTATTGATTGTAACTCAAAAAATAGTAATTAAGTTTTACTTATGACTTACGTTGTGTATAGCTTTTATTAACATTAATAGTCAAAACTCTCAAAAGCACACTAATGTTACAAAATAATGTCGGCAGATCACAATAATCTAAACTGAACTTGCCTAAAAATCTCGCCATTATGGGTCGAGTATTCAGGGACAACTACAAACTATGCGCTGATGTAATTAATAGCTTTATAACATTATCGAAAGTAACATCACGCAAATGACTATCAATAAACGAAACAAACAAACTGTCAAGGTTTACAAATAAATAATTTTTTATAAACCTCAATGCTGGAATTTTCATTTCTTTGAATAAACAAAGATTGAAAAAATGTTCACATGTAAAATAAAATATTTACATTTTGTAATTTCCAAAAAGCAAACATCAGAAAAGCAATTGTTGCGTTAAGTTGAGTTGAATTGAGTTGAATCATCTATCTGATATAGCCATAAAAGAGCTTGGAAGAATATGACGTATAATTTCAAAGTAGTAATGTAAGTAACAAAGTAATAATATCTTCCACCTCTTCTTACTCTGCATCTGGAGAATATTTATTTCTTGAACTAGATGTCATAGGTAATAAGATGCTTCTTGGAGTTGTATATTGTCCACCTTCCACTGATTACTTCTTATCTCTTGAAACGGCTAACGAAGTAATCGGATCTGAGTACACTGATCATTGGCGATTTCAATACTGATTTATTGGAAAGTTCACTTCGAGCCACAAAACTACGAATCATTATTAGGTCAGTTAACTTCGTTTTATTGCCCTCATTACCTACATATAATAATTTTACTACTGACGATACTCTGCTCGACTTAATAATAACAGGAGCACCTGAATTAATTAATGTTCATATACAAATTTCAGCCCCTGGAATTTCTCGTCATGATATTAGTTATGCTTCCTACAAAATAAAACCACCTACAGTTAGGCCTATTCTTATTAAAATTGGGAACTTGTTGCGTATAAATTTTTATGCTCTTAAGAAGGAAGTTTGTAACCTCAACTTTAAACCACTCTTAACATCCAAGTCACTAGATGAAAAATCTCTCTTCTAAATAATAATATTTTGCATCTTTATGACTCCCATGCTCTAGTCCATACTGTCAGGTTAAAACGTACTCCAGCTCCCTGGATGACTACTGCTGTTCGCTCTGCGATGGCGCGTCGTAATCGGGCTGTTTCAAAGTTTAAACGAGATCGCACGGAACTAAATTAGTCAAATTACAAGGTGACTCGCAATAGGTGTAACCAGTTGGTACGAATTGCTAAACGCCGATATATCCATGACAATATATCAAATTCATCTCCTGCTGCTCTTGCTAAATTTTTAAGATCGCTAGGTATTGGCAAACTTACTACGATGGATTTTGGTCCTTCTCTATCTCTGACTGTACTTAAGAAACACTTTTCTTCTACCTTATTAATGGACCCCAAGATCCGATCGATGGATTTTGGTCCTTCTCTATCTCTGACTGTGCTTAATAAACACTTTTCTTCTACCTTATTAATGGACCCCAAGATCCGATCGAAATCTATAAATTCCATGGATTCAATGAAAGCACTTTTCACTTTTCAGTTTTCCTCCGTAGAACTGGATGATATAAAGAAGGCATTGATATATATTAATTCAAATGCCGTTGGTAGTGACGGTATCAGTAGATCCATGTTATTACACATTATAGATGAAATACTCCCAGCAATAACGCATATAGTAAACTTTTCTCTATCATCAGGTGAGTATACTATTATGTGGAAGAAGGGTATTGTACGTTCCATTCCGAAGGTTTCCAATCCTATTGATCCTGCCCAGTTACGTCCCATCTCTATTCTTCCCTTCCTATCCAAAATTCTTGAAGCATGTGTATATAAACAAGTTTCCTCATTTGTGTCAAAACATAACCTACTTGACGAATATCAATCCGGATTCCGTCCTGGCCACAGTACCACAACTGCTCTCATCAAAGTAGGTGAAGATATTAAACGTGGAATGGACGTTCAGCAGGTTACTGTGGCTCATTAGTTTCTCTTATGCTCTATGGATTATGATATTCTCCTTTCCATTCTGTCCCATTACTGTTTTCCCCAGCGGCATTAAATTGGTTCTCACCTTTTCTTCGTTCACTCAGTTAAGAATCTTGGCCTATTTATGGACTCCACACACTCCTGGCGCAGTCAAATCTCTGAGGTCAATTTCGCACGAGTCGGTTTTTCACGGAATACTGTTGATTAACAAAGCATCGAGGGAAGGTTGAATATTCTAAACAAATCGACTGATAAAATCAATAAACGACACACTGATCATACATTTCTACTCTGAGTTGAAAATATATTTAATTGTACATAAATGTATTTTCAACACAGAGCAAACTAAAAGACAACTCTTTTTGTCGTATGCAACTATCCAGAACCTTAAACTGGAACAACACAAAAATCTATTGTCTTTAAAATCTAATCATAAATTGAATATTGTATGTAAATCTATATTGTAATATAACAAAAATCAAATGTTAAGATAGAATACGTTACTAGTATTCTGTTCTCAGTTATATAAAAAATAAAACACCAAATAAAACAAAATGTAAGTTTATTGAATAAGCCTTACATTGTCATATTTTTACCGCAGGAAATCAAAAGTATAACAATTTATATTATTTTTTTCCTCTTTAGTTAGTCCCGTTTGTTCACCTTTAAAATTGACTTAGTAAAATTAATGCACAAACTATTCCGATATATTACTTCTCTCATCTTTTGGAAATATTTAACTTTAACTATTGACTGTGTTCTGGTTTTACTGCAGTGATTGAAACCTTCCATTTTATTTCTAATTACCCTCTATTTCTAAATCCTTGCTAGCTAATGTTTATCCATAAATTTTAATTCGTTTCTCAGAATCGATTCAATCCTGATTCTCGAGTCAAAATCAATACGTTTTTTAAAGTCC
This sequence comes from Mechanitis mazaeus, assembly GCA_959347395.1. Classification (NCBI taxonomy): domain Eukaryota; kingdom Metazoa; phylum Arthropoda; class Insecta; order Lepidoptera; family Nymphalidae; genus Mechanitis; species Mechanitis mazaeus. The sequence continues at coordinate 18,946,834 of OY365747.1, forward strand.
TATTTAGGTGATACTGATGCAATGGAATGGACGCTCGATGATTATATTTACAAGAACTTTCCTTATATTGTTTTTTAAATTCATAACAAATACCATCGAACATAAAATTGATTCAAAACAACTGGAATAAACCAATTACACAAATCTATTCAATTGCTTCTACAAAATAAAATCCAGTAAAGTATTCAAACGCTTTTCCATTTTCCATTTTCTATTTGAGTAAAGGATTGAGGAGTTTAATATTTGAGTAAAGGATTGAGGAGTTTAATATTTGACATACTTTGTATACCTTTCAATAATTTATAATCAATATTAAATTTCTTAAAAATATTTCATAAATATTAAATTCTTCAATGTTTAAGTATTTACGTACATATTTTATCAACATAACAATGTAACAGCGAAGTTTAGTTTAAAGAAACCTTGAGTGATCACAGTTTATATGAAAACATAATCTATCATAGTGTCAAATACACTGGCGAAGTGTGATTGCGATAGTCTCAGCTCACATAGGTATCGTATAACGTCGACACGTTTACTTAAAAGTGGTTACTTATTAACTTATTACTTTTTGGTTTTAATTATCAAATAAAGATATTCTAGTGCTAAAATATGATACTTATTAAACTAACTAACTAGTTATTGTAGGTGTTGAAAGACAAAAAAATATGCGTTAAGACATTGTGAAATAAATTTAAAAAAAAATTGTAACTAAATTAATTGCTAAATATAAAAAGTTCACTGCCATTCTCTTTTTTACCTTTGTGATTCATGGATGGAGTGTTAGATAGCCAATCGCAGGTCTTAACAGTGATTCAAAAACAATTGTGCAATAACTATTGTACCAAAAACATGCTAATAATATTTTAAACCAATAGACATTTGTGTATTACTTCTAACTAATGTCCATTTAAACTTTAGGACAAAATAATTCCAAAAATCTATAAAAAATATAAAAACTAAGTAATTATTAATACATAAAATACCAAATTTCGTCACAGACTTCAATTATAAATTGAAACCTTGTGAATTGTTTAATCGACTTTAATTTCTTTTTTATGGATAACAGTAATTTTAAAAGTATGGGCCGCTTCTATAACAACTTCTATATATATATAACAGCTCCATTGTTGGGCTGTGGTCTTTATCTTCTCTTTGATCACCATTCATATTAATTTAAACACTCATTAACCAATTTAAGAATCACTTTAATGAATTTTACAGAAACAGAAACACTTATTTTCCAAATTGCTCCTCTTAATTTTTGGTCACAGCATCTTCACTTATATTTCACTTTAGCTTCTACTCCTAGTTTTATTTTCACACATAAATTCCTCCAGAATTCCGTTGTACTAGACGGTGTATTTAACAATGCCCGAAGCACATTGAATTTAGTCCTTATATACGCTTAAGGCAGCTAGCCATGACAGTACAGCCGACCGCATTATCAGTAATGAGGGTAGTCATAAAATAATTAATCCAAGGTAGGTGGTATTACTGCTGACACGGCCATACTGACAATTGGTGCGTGCTCTGCGCCAATCTGAAAATTTAAGAATATGTGCAGAATTTTTATCTTTAAAATAAAAATATCTGGCTTATGACCAAAGTTTTAGAAATTCAAATCAATGCTAGATTTCCCTTTTAATTATCTTTAACTTTGTTGTTCATACTTGTGCACAAGGCGGTTCTCAATGCCATGTTACACAATATTAGATTCCTGTGCTCATGGCGGTCTCATACGCCGTGTTACACAGTATTAATGTTTATTCCTGTGCTCTGGGCGGTCCCGTACGCCGTGTTACACAGTAATGTTTATACCTGTGCTCTGGGCGGTCTCGTACGCCGTGTTACACAGTATTAATGTTTTTTCCTGTGCACTGAGTTTCCACAACCAGTTCACACTTTGGGATATTTCGACTTCCTTTCCCAACCAATAAAATGTAGTAAGTTTGTATAATAATGTGTGTGTTTATATAATAATATTAAGATTCTCAATGCCTAAACCTTAAACACTGAGTTTTACCTCAAATTATTTGGATTGTAAATTGTATTACTTACTTAGCCCCAAATGTTTAGTCCTCAATTATCTCTGATGCAGTATCAGTGGAAGTCCCGATTGTTTCGTTAGCCGATGAATGTTGTGATCCTATTGACGTATGTTTCGCATTGCGAATATTTGCCTTCATGTTTAGTTCGTGATCTTTAAAACTTCGTAGGGTCCAGCAAACTTCAAATCTTATGAAGTTTGATTTCGTTGATTATTGTTCGTCAAAACAGAATCGCCCCACTTAAATCCTTTAACGTATGCCTTAGATTTTTCAAATTGACTTTTAAATTTTTCTGCTGCGTCTGCCATCCTTTTGTTAATATGTCTTTGTAATATCTCCAAATCTATTTCGTTTTCTTCTATGTTAATTAAATTTCTTAGCTTCGCGGGAACAGTGTTGTTTTCGAATTAAAATTGTTAAAGGCGAAAATCCTGTATTTTATTTGCTGTGCAATTCATTGCAAGTTGTAGTCAAATTCTGTCTTTTTAGGCGTATGCAGGATGAACCAGAAATTAATTCTGGAACTGATTTTGCTCGTGCATTCAATAATTCCATACGAGTGCCTTCGTCATCAACAGTTCCAATTACTGCTTCAACCGCATCGGTTCAAATGTCATAATTAGGTTCTGTTCTAATTCTTCCCAGGTAGATGTCGTCACAAACCATCTATCAGCCCATTGTCTTGCACGTCTTTTTAAAAAATTTGTAGCTTTCATCCGAACGTCGAATTCCTCAAGATTATATTTTTGTTTCGCACATCTAATATGTTTGCACCAGTCTTTTATGTTTATTTCTCCATCCTAGAAGTGGTTGGTCGTACTGGCAGCAAGGGAGATATGGGTCGTGTCTGCACTTCTGATAACAGCTCCATTGTTGGGCTGTGGTCTTTATCTTCTCTTTGATCACCATTCATATTAATTTAAACACTCATTAACCAATTTAAGAATCACTTTAATGAATTTTACAGAAACAGAAACACTTATTTTCCAAATTGCTCCTCTTAATTTTTGGTCACAGCATCTTCACTTATATTTCACTTTAGCTTCTACTCCTAGTTTTATTTTCACACATAAATTCCTCCAGAATTCCGTTGTACTAGACGGTGTATTTAACAATGCCCGAAGCACATTGAATTTAGTCCTTATATACGCTTAAGGCAGCTAGCCATGACAGTACAGCCGACCGCATTATCAGTAATGAGGGTAGTCATAAAATAATTAATCCAAGGTAGGTGGTATTATATATATATATATATAGTTTCTATTAAATTTACTAAATATCAAGGTATTTATTAAGTTATAAAAAATTTAATGTCTTTTATTTCATATACGTTGATTTGAAGAAATTATAATAATAACCAACACATAACATTGTTTGTAAAATGTGGTACTGGTATATGCACCGGTCACGGAATATGAACACGAAGCAATGAAGAAATTCTGCCGCGTTTACTATAATATGCAATAAACTACCAAAAAAAAAATTACCATGTTGTAAGGAGACTTACATTCCGAAGTACATAGTATGGTAATTGTAACCACCTTCGTAGCGTCTTGGAAAAACTTGAGACCAACAAACTAACAAATGCTAGAAGAAAACGTCTATTGCAATTTTGCACTTTTAATTACCGGAAAACCACGAAAATGTTTCATGTTTCAAATCTGCTTCAATTAACCGCCAATAATGGATAGCATCCAAAGATAAGATTATATTCATATTATATAACGAACGCAAACATTAGTAATGAACAATTAAATTAATCTAATCTTTAAAATTACACTTACAGTTAACTGCAAAAGTATAAGTTCACGTGCAACTCTTAAAGGAAATCTAATAGAGTTAAAACATATTTACAAATGCCGTAACCTTCATTTCCCTTCAACTAGTTAAAGTTCAAAAACAATTTGTCTTCGAATTAACGTTTTCGTACTATGAAAAAAGTTTTTGTTATAAAATGGGTTGCAGATTTACAGAATAAAATTATTTGACAAATATTAATAAAAATGAATAAGCATTTTTTTTGATTATTTCAATTTCCGTGATCCACGATTAATGTTAATGCTAGTTATTAGAAGAGTTGTGCTGGTCTCTACAGTGCCCCCATTTCATCAAGATTTCTCACTCGCTGTTCTAAGTTCCTCCTGAAACGATAGAAACTTGCAGAGGACCATCGCGGTAAAAGACTTTTTACTTAATATTTAGTTCCTCAAAAATAACAGATTCGAGTCCCATGAAATGTTCATTATATATTTAAAAAAAAAATCTCCTGCATTGGCGAAATGTATCGAGGAACATATTATTCCTCACACCAGAACTCCCAGACTCGAAACCTCAATCTGTGAATTACACAAACAACTGTCACGGGTGTTTATCAAATCCAAGCTGTCTAAAAAGCTTAAAATTTCAAAAATGTTTATAAGCAATTTCAAATATTAAGTAGATCTTCTAAAAGATAGAACTCTGATTGCAATTGAAAAGAAAAGAAATACTCGATTATTCGATGTAGTCACTATTTTACTATTTTTTTAATATCAAAATTTTAAGAACTGTAGCAAGTGTAGTAGCTTTATATATAAATAGTTCATCTGCCTTTATACTTTGTTTATTCTGTTTATAAATGACAGTAAAAACATATTCCGACACCTTTAAAACCGAACAGGCGCAAAGCCTTTTAGTAATTTTTTTTACGGACTTAGCAGTTTTGTGAAATCATTCTTCCTATCCACGAACATCCATGGCCTTACGCTACCGAACTTCAACTCAAGCTAAGTATGCCTGATGATTTTGCATCTCAGTGTCTACGCTCAGGTCCAAGCCATGGACGAACTTTTCTAGTCTGTCGGTTAACGTAATAAATATAAATCTGTACTACATAACAAAGTCTGTGCAGGCCCTGGAATCTGGAATTTAAATACTAAAGATTTATTTATTATATTTATTTATTTTGGACACAAACGGTTTTGTAATAGTAAATAAAATAGCAAACATTAAAAAAACTTGACCAAATATAGGTTTCAATATTACAATGAAATATTAAAATTAGGAGAAAAGATGCATAGTATTAACAATAATTTGAGAAAGGTTGATTTTCTATGTCAAGAAAAGATGATCACATAGATCGTTTAAAGCTTGGTTTTATTAGACCAATCATGAAATACTTCACTAAATGCAACACTTTAGTTGCCTATGAAAAGTCCTAGATTGTAAGAGCAATATTTGATATTAAGTCAACACAAGGCTCAGTTTTGTCCTTAGTCCACACACAGAAATATTCTAATTAATAATTTAAAAGCGCTTGACCTTGTTTTGTTTGTTACGTGAGATCATCTGCAAATCCTGGTATAGGTAATTAAAATTAAACCGATAATACCATTTTACTCAAGGCGTGTTAATTTAGCCATTAAAAGTTATTATGAAATCTAATTGGAGAAACAATGCAAACTTGAGATAAACCTGTTCTAATTTAGAGGCACAGATTAGTTATTGTTAGATGATATATAAAATTTAATTTTTATGTAATGTGATTCAATTATGTCCCGAACTACACTAGGAAACTTATACCACGCTAGTGCGAAAATCATCAGTCCACGTCGTATCGATCCAAAAGCGTTCTCCAAGTAGACTAATCAGATAAAGCGTAATTTGGCTCTCGCTTGATCTGACATCTTTTAAGCTTTTTGATATTAAATTGTTATGTTCCAGACATCCAAAAATGCCCTGGCCATTCTGGTAATTTGGCCTAAAGTGCCTAATATTGAGTATGAATTTGGTTTTGTATTTTGTAAAAAATGTAAAATGATCAACGAAGTTGTGTTCGTTAGAACTATTGGTCTACAAATATTTATATATACATTAAATAAGTCCTTTTACCTTTATTATTACTAAAATATTTATCTAGATTTGATCGTCGTATATGCAGAGTATGTTGATCTGAGGACGAACATCAGGGTAGGAAAGTTTAGCACAGCTATTCCACCAGCTGATAGCGTCATCGTTTTTTGCGAACATTGAAGCATAAACAAGACTATCTTTTGATTTGATACATTAAAGTTTTCCCATTCACAACTGTATATGGAGCTTTCAAAAGCTGCACTCGCATCAATTAGCCTTTGTCCTATGTAGCAGTCTATGAATACGATTCCAAACGTAAACGGTATTTGTATAGCCGTATTTTCCAATCCACCGGCCAGTTCTGTCACAAGCGCTACAATTATAAACATAAAATCAGAGATGAAAATGGGACGGAGTTCTTTTTCCACGTTATTTCTGAGATTTATATTCATTATCTGAAATCTTGCTATATCTCGCAACCGTTTCCTCAGAAATATGTTTCTCGCTCTATCTTCGACTACCATTCGATATTGATTTTTATAAAAATTATAGAATTTTTCACTGTCGCGCCAAATGTTTGTCATTTCTTTACTGAGAGCAAACATTTGTGCTTCAAGGTATCCAATGATGAGTACGATGAATAATGTTGTATGCACTGCCATAGTAACTGTGAAAAATACAGCTCCCGTCATCAATAAAGATGCTATTTCATAATTTGGAGATTCAATCATCGGCTCTAAACCTAAAATCAAATAAGTTACATGTTGGTTAGATTATAACGTAGCAAATATAAAAATATTAAAGGTAAAACTTGGAAACATTGTTATATCAAATGTTTTAACACTTAATATTGTGTATATAATCTGTTTATTTTTTGTTCGTTCATATCAACATATTTGTATTGTTACTTTTACGTATTACCAGTGTTAAATTTCGGAAACGAAACATTCATATTTTAATCATTTATTCCACTCACCATATAGAATAAATAAATCTTCTGAAAAATGACGACCAGGTCTACAAAAGGGCACAAGTGCATAGACTATACCATTAAGTGTCAATACAGTCCAAAAAGCTGATGCTTGCTTCTTGACATTTCGCAAAACTCTCAAAATGTTCATCTCAAAACGTGTGCCTTTCACCACCAGTTCATTGCAATGTAAATATTCGTCTGTTATATTCATTATTGTTTTGCTTAAATATTTATATAATAAAATTTAAATGTAATTAAATCAATAAAAAATGAATACTTATGTTTTATTTTTTATTTTTTTTTTTGAAAAAACCCAAATCTTGGGTAGACAATAAAGGTAAATATGTAATTTGTTAACATACCTATAACACTTCATATAACAAAACTTAGGAACTGCGGTTATACTACACATAGTAAGAGACATTGCCACCATAGCGCTGGTGAATTCTCCGGTCTCTACACATTTCACCAAAACAAACCAGAGCATGGAGATTATATAAGTATAGATATAACAGCCCGCACTGAAGATGATAACAATATAACATATTGAGGAAATGGCTGAAACACAAACACAAGAATTAAATTCCTGTTATACAAATTCCATATCGTATATTTTATGTGCAGATAATACACTGCAAATAGAGATTATCTGCATTATATTTGCTATTATTTTCAAAAACAGCCAATGATTATATGTCAATAAGATAAGGTAGTTATAATAATATTATATTAATATAAATTTTACTAATTGTGTACGAAATTAAAATTGAGAACATAAGAACCTTTAGTAAACCTTTACTAAATAAGTTGTAAAAGTTATTTCAAATAAAGCAGCGACGCTCAGGAAGACCATTTGCTATTTTCTCTTTAATAATACACTTATAATACTGTTATTAAAAATCTAGTATACTGTTGTTATTATTCTCGTGATACAATATTAATAATGGTATTAACCATAAACCATTCATAACCATTTTAGGAATAACATTTATTTTTCATATAACAATTCTTGTTACCTATCTAGTAATTGCAACTCAAAAAATAGTAATTAAGTTTTACTTATGACTTACGTTGTGTATAGCTTCTATTAACATTAATAGTCAAAACTCTCAAAAGCACACTTATGTTACAAAATAATGTCGGCAGATCATAATAATCTAAACTGAACTTGCCTAAAAATCTCGCCATTATGGGTCGAGTACTCAGGGACAACTACAAACTATGCGCTGATGTAAATAATACCTTTATAACATTATAGAATGTAACATCACGCAAATGACAATCAATAAACGAAACAAACAAACTGTCAAGGTTTACAAATAAATAAGGCATTTTTTATAAACCTCAATGCTGGAATTTTCTTTTCTTTGAATAAACAAAGATTGAAAAAATATTCACATGTAAAATAAAATATTTACATTTTGTAATTTCCAAAAAGCATACATCAGAAAAGCAAGTCTTGCGTTGAGTTGAGTTGAATTGAGTTGAATCATTGATCTGATATAGCCATAAAAGAGCTTGGATAATTAAACGTATAATTTCAAAGTAGTAATGTAAGTAACAAAGTAATAATATCTTCCACCTCTTCTTAGTCTGCATCTGGAAAATATTTATTTCTTGAACTAGATGTCATAGGTAATAAGATGCTTCTTGGAGTTGTATATTGTCCACCTTCCAGTGATTACTTCTTATCTCTTGAAACGGCTAACGAAGTAAACGGATCTGAGTACACTGATCATTGGCGATTTCAATACTGATTTATTGGAAAGTTCACTTCGAGCCACAAAACTACGAATCATTATTAGGTCAGTTAACTTCGTTGTATTGCCCTCATTACCTACATATAATAATTTTACTACAGACGATACTCTGCTCGACTTAATAATAACAGGAGCACCTGAATTAATAAATGTCCATATTCAAATTTCTGCCCCTGGAATTTCTCGTCATGATATTAGTTATGCTTCCTACAAAATAAAACCACCTACAGTTAGGCCTATTCTTATTAAAATTGGGAACTTGTTGCGTATAAATTTTTATGCTCTTAAGAAGGAAGTTTGTAACCTTAACTTTAAACCACTCTTAACATCCAAGTCACTAGATGAAAAATCTCTCTTCTAAATAATAATATTTTGCATCTTTATGACTCCCATGCTCTAGTCCATACTGTCAGGTTAAAACGTACTCCAGCTCCCTGGATGACTACTGCTGTTCGCTCTGCGATGGCGCGTCGTAATCGGGCTGTTTCAAAGTTTAAACGAGATCGCACGGAACTAAATTAGTCAAATTACAAGGTGACTCGCAATAGGTGTAACCAGTTGGTACGAATTGCTAAACGCCGATATATCCATGACAATATATCAAATTCATCTCCTGCTGCTCTTTCTAAATTTCTAAGATCGCTAGGTATTGGCAAACCTACTACGATGGATTTTGGTCCTTCTCTATCTCTGACTGTGCTTAATAAACACTTTTCTTCTACCTTATTAATGGACCCCAAGACCCGATCAAAATCTATAAATTCCATGGATTCAATGAAAGCACTTAATATTTCTAATTTTCAGTTTTCCTCCGTAGAACTGGATGATATAAAGAAGGCATTGATATATATTAATTCAAATGCCGTTGGTAGTGACGGTATCAGTAGATCCAAGTTATTACACATTATAGATGAAATACTCCCAGCAATAACGCATATAGTAAACTTTTCTCTATCATCAGGTGAGTATCCTATTATGTGGAAGAAGGGTATTGTACGTTCCAATCGTATTGATCCTGCCCAGTTCCGTCCCATCTCTATTCTTCCCTTCCTATCCAAAATTCTTGAAGCATGTGTATATAAACAAGTTTCCTCATTTGTGTCAAAACATAACCTACTTGACGAATATCAATCCGGATTCCGTCCTGGCCACAGTACCACAACTGCTCTCATCAAAGTAGGTGAAGATATTAAACGTGGAATGGACGTTCAGCAGGTTACTGTGGCTCATTAGTTTCTCTTATGCTCTATGGATTATGATATTCTCCTTTCCATTCTGTCCCATTACTGTTTTCCCCAGCGGCATTAAATTGGTTCTCACCTTTTCTTCGTGGCCGTCAGCAACTGGTTCAACTAGGGAATAATTCCTCAGGATGGGCTGATCTGAAAACTGGCGTGCCGCAAGGCGGTATTGTTTCTCCCATAATGTTTTCCTTTTTCATAAATACCATTAGCTTATCTTTAGACTGTTCGTACCATCTCTATGCAGACGATTTGCAGCTCTACGTGCACAGCAAAATTGAAAATCTGTCTAGTGTAATCTCAAATCTCAATGTCAATCTTGAAAATATCCTGCTAAGTGGCAAGCCATAGTCTTTGGCGGTTCAAAACTATTATCAAAACTTAATACATCTAATCTCCAGCCGATTACTTTCAACGGTGCAATTATTACCTTGAGCCACTCAGTTAAGAATCTTGGCCTATTTATGGACTCCACACACTCCTGGCGCAGTCAAATCTCTGAGGTCAATTTCGCACGAGTCGGTTTTTCACGGAATACTGTTGATTAACAAAGCATCGAGGGAAGGTTGAATATTCTAAACAAATCGACTGATAAAATCAATAAACGACACACTGATCATACATTTCTACTCTGAGTTGAAAATATATTTAATTGTACATAAATGTATTTTCAACACAGAGCACACTAAAAGACAACTCTTTTTGTCGTATGCAACTATCCAGAACCTTAAACTGGAACAACACAAAAATCTATTGTGTATAAAATCTAATCATAAATTTAATATTGTTTGTAAATCTATATTGTAATCTAACAACAATCAAATGTTAAGATAGAATACGTTACTAGTATTCTGTTCTCAGTTATATAAAAAATAAAACACCAAATAAAACAAAATGTAAGTTTATTGAATAAGCCTTACAATGTCATATTTTTACCGCAGGAAATCAAAAGTATAACAGTTTATATTATTTTTTCCTCTTTTGATAGTTCCGTTTATTCACCTTTAAAATTGACTTAGTAACATTAATGCACAAACTATTCCGGTATATTACTTCTCTCATCTTTTGGAAATATTTAACTGGAACTATTGACTGTGTTCTGGTTTTACTGCAGGGATTGAAACCTTCCATTTTTATTTCCCTCTATTTCTAAATCCTTGCTAGCTTATGTTTATACAGAATTCTCTCCATAAATTTTAATTCGTTTTTCGGAATCGATTCAATCCTGATTCTCGAATCAAAATCAATACGTTTTTTAAGGTCCTATTTAGGCGATAATGATGCAATGGAATGGACGCTCGATGATTATATTTACAAAAACTTTCATTATATTGGTTTTTAAAAATATTAATCATAACAAATACCAGGGAACACAAAATTGATTCAAAATAACTGGAATAATACGTCTGAACCACTTACACAAATCCATTAAATCCATTAAATAAAGGATTGAGGAGTTTAATATTTGACATACTTTGTATACCTGTAAATAATTTATAATCAATATTGAATTTCTTAAAAATATTTGATAAATATTAAATTCTTTAATGTTTAAATATTTACGTACATATTTTATGAACATAACAATGTAACAGCGAAGTTTAGTTTAAAGAAACCTTGAGTGATCACAGTTTATATGAAAACATAATCTATCATAGTGTCAAATACACTTGCGAAGTGAGATTGCGAAAGTCTCAGCTCACATAGGTATCGTATAACGTCGACACTTTTACTTAAAAGTGGTAAACTTATTACTTTTTGGTTTTATTTATCAAATAAAGATATTTTAGTGCTAAAATATGATACTTATTAAACTAACTAACTAGTTATTGTAGGTGTTGAAAGACAAAAAAATGTGCGTTAAGACATTGTGAAATAAATAAAAAAAAAAATTGTAACTAAATTAATTGCTAAATAAAAAAAGTTCACTGTCAATCTCTTTGTTTACCTTTGTGGTTCGTGGATGGAGTGTTAGATAGCCAATCACAAGTCTTAACAGTGATTCCAAACATTATGTCAACAATGTTTGCCTTGAAAATTGGTTCAGCTGCATGAAACTTTTCATAACTGCTGGTGGAAAAGTTAAAATTCTTCAAAAAAAAATTAACCTATACTATATTGTTTTTTTTTCACAAACCTTTCTGAATGTTTTAATATATGTAGCTAATGTAACATATAAATATTTTTTTATAGAAATAAAGTGATATCAGCAGATAAAACGTACCTACTATTAACTTTCTGATTAAGGAAGTTATTCTAAACACCCCGATTTTTGTATTCGTTTGTTGTAATTTTTTTCAGCATTGAAGTGTTCTGTGTCATTGAAGTGTGAAGTGTGTGTGTGTGTGTATGCGTATATATGCTCGCACCCAGAACTTTTTTTTATGGTTTAGGATTTTTATGCTTGAGTTAAACTGTTATATTTTTTGTTGTTGTTTTTTTCGATTTATCGGCACACATTTCTTAGACTTGCATAGTGGACTGTCTTACTTGTTTTATTTTTTTACTTAGAATGCAATGCAATATACAATCAAGTATTAAAAAAAAGAAATAACCATGATGGAAGGAGACTTACATTCCGAAGTACGTAGTATGGTAAATTGTAACCACCTTCGTAGCGTCTTGAGAAAACTTGGGACCAACTAACTAAGAAATGCTAGAGGAGACGTCTACTGCAATTTTGCACTGTAAATTACCGGAAAACAACAAAAATGTTTCCAATGTGCTTCAATTAACAGACAATATCCATGGATATCATCCAAAGATATGATTATATTCATATGATATAACTAACGCGAATATTAGTAATGAACAATTAAATTAATCTAATCTTTATAATAACACTTATAGTTAACTGCAAAAGTATATATCAACATGCAACTCTTAGAGGAGATGTGATGGAGTTAAAACATATTTACAACTGCCGTAACCTTCATTTCACCTGGTTTAACTTTTCTTAAGTTGAAAAATAATTTGTCTTCAAATGGAACTTTTCATACTCTGAAAAACATTGCACATTTACGGAATAATATTCATTTGACAAATAATAATGAATTAATATTTTCTTTTTTTTTAATTATTTAAACTTCCGTGATCCATGATTAATGGTAATACTAAAAAAAAACATAAAATTACCATAAATAAAAAAAAATAACATTTTCGGTCGAATGTATTTTTTAAAGTCACACCATAAAAAAATAAATAAACAATTTTCAAGTGAATCATCCTTACCACTTAAGAGCATAAAAGATAGTGTACATTATATTCCTAGATTAACTGAATATGCACACAATTTATTATTTTTTTTTTTTTTTTGAACATTCATATAAATCTGGCAATTTTCAGAGGAATTGTAATAAAAATGCTATAAAACGTGGGGTTTAAATGAAAAAATATAAAAATAAACACGCGTTATATCCGTAAAATTGTTTTATTTAAATGTGTAGTACTAGTGTAAATCTTAGAAAACATTATATAACTGGTCACTTCAGTTTGTAATAATATTTTATCTAATGTGCAGGAAGCTCCACAAGTACTACGATCTCTAACTGTCTAGAGTACAGGACTATGTCCGATCTCTATGACGAAACAGAGATTCTATATTTCTAATGCAATTACATATCCATCAGGAGCCGATTTGAATATAGAATAAGGATTTTGTATTTTTTTAGATAAGCCTTCTTAAATAAGCTCTTTAGATTAATTGGTGGTTGTTCTACATTTTTGGGCTCCTGCTACTGCTTCACTTATAATTTGTAATACTTTATCGTAGCAAGGCAAGTATAGACCATTATCCAATAGTTAACTACTAATCAATGTTTAGCCATTTCAACTGTTTCTCCACAAATATTGCAAAACTTTTCTGTGATCTTACCCTATCTTATTAAATTACTTTGATCTGGATGAGTTATTTGAAAAACATTCATGAACCAAAAAACCAATCATGAAATATTTCACTAAATGTAGCAACTAACCGCCTATTAAAAGTCCCGGAATGTACGAGTTACATTTGATATTAAGTCAACATAAACATAGACAGTGGCATTTACTGTTTTTTGTCCTCAGACGGTCAGTTCACAAACAGAAATATTCTAATTCATTTAGAAGTACCGGAAATAGTTTTTTGTTACGTTTCAGAGATCTTCTTTCAATTCTGGTATGAATTGTTAAAATTAAATCCATAAGTTCGTTTTTGTCAAGACTTGTTATCTATCAAAAGTTATTATTAAATATGATCGGAAAAATATTGTAAGCTTGAAAAAACCCTCTGTTTTAACTTATAAGTTTAGAATAGTTCTCCTTAGATGATATATAAAACTTTATTTTTATATAATGTGATGCAATCATATCGATAACTTTACTAGGAATGGTATAACACCTCAGCGCGAAAATCATCAGTCCATTTCGTACCCACCCAAAGGCGTTCTCTAAACAAAGTAATTCTACAAAGCGTAATTTGTCTCTCGCTTGTTCTGACATCTTTAAAGCTTTTCGATATTAAAGTTTTATGTTCTATGCATCCAAACATCCAAGAAAACATTCTATTAATTTAGACTGAATTGCCAATCAATGTTTATGAATTTCACAACTTTAGTCTAAAAAAAAAAGAAAAAACGATAGTCGGAATTATGTTCGTTAAAGCTATCGGTCTAATATACTTTGGATTAATGACAAATATATAAATTTATGTATTGGAAGAAGAATATAATTATTGCATTAAATAAAACTTTAAGGAAGTGCTTTATTATTACAAAAGCTTTTATCCAGATTTGATCGTCGTATAAGCAGAGTAGGTAGACCTGAGGACGAACATCAGGGTAGGAAAGTTTAGCACAGCTATTCCACCAGCTGATAGCGTCATCGTCTTCTGCGAACATTTGAGCATAAACAAGACTGTCTTTTGATTTGATACATTAAAGTTTTCCCATTTACAGCTGTATACGGATCTTTCAAAAGCTGTACTCGCATCCATGAGCCTTTGTCCTATGTAGCAGTCTATAAACACGATACCAAACGAAAACGGTATTTGTATAGCCGTATTTTCCAATCCACCGGCCAGTTCTGTCACAAGCGCTAGAATTGTGAACATAAAATCAGAGACGAAAATGGGACGGAGTTCTTTTTCCACTTTATTTCTGAGATTTATATTCATTATCTGAAATCTTGCTATATCTCGCAACCGTTTCTTCAGAAATATGTTTCTAGCTCTATCTTCGAATACGATTCTATGTTGATTTTTATAAATATTATAGAATTTTTCACTATCGCGCCAAATATTTGTCATTTCTTTACTGAGAGCAAACATTTGTGCTTCAAGGTATCCAATAATAAGTACAATGAATAATGTTGTATGGACTATCACGGTGACTGAGAAACATACAGCTGCTGTCAACAATAAAGATGCTATTTCATAGTTTGGAGATTCGATCATCGGTTCTAAACCTATAATCAAATAAGTTATATCTTGGTTACATTATAACTTATTAAATATAAAAATAATAAAAGTAACACTTGGAAACATTGTTACTTAAAATGTTTCTTCACTTAATATTATGTATATAATATTTTTATTTTCGTTCACTCATATATTTGTATTATTACTTTTACATAACCAGTTTTTAATGTCGGAAATGGAACATTCATATTTTAATCATTTATTCCACTCACCATATAGAATAAATAAATCTTCTGAAAAATGACGACCAGGTCTACAATAGGGCACAAGTACATAGACTACACCATTAAGAATCAATAGAGTCCAAAAAGCTGATGCTTGCTTCTTGACGTTTCTTAGAACTTTCAAAATATTCATCTCAAAACGTGTGCCTTTCACCACCATTTCATTACAATGTAAATATTCGTCTATTATATTCATTATTGTTTTGCTTAAATGTTGAAAAAACTATAAATTACATACAAAATATAAAAAAATAAAAAATATTAATGTAATTAAAATAGTAAAAGATGAATACTTATGGTTTAGTTTTTATTATTTATAGAAAAAATCCTCATCACGATAGGCAATGTGGGTAAATATATAATTCGTTAACATACCTATAACACTTCATGTAGCAAAACTTAGGAACTGCAATTATACTACACATAGTAAGAGACAGTGCTACCATAGCGATAGTGAAGTCTCCAGTCTCTACACATTTCACCAAAACAAACCAGAGCATGGAGATTATATAAGTATAGATATAACAGCCCCCACTGAAGATGATAACGATATAATATATGGAGGAAATGGCTGAAACAGAAACACAAAAAGTAAATTCCTATTATACAAAATACATATCGCATATTTTTTAATTTGCTATTATTTACAAAAATAACAAATTAAGATAACGACTTCAAACAAACTGCACATTTTGTAATTAGATTGAGATTTGATGGTTGACTACTTCTCTTATTTATTGTGTAGGTTTCACATTAGCACATCATATTAAGATATTTACATGATTTGTGAATAAGATAAGGTAGTTATACTATTATATAAATATAATTATTTTTTTTATTTTGTACTAAATAAAAATTGAGAACATATGAACATTTAGTAAACCTTTAGTAACCTTTGTTAGTTTTTTGTCCATTTTGTTCTTAAAATAACAAAATTAAACTTTTGTTAATTTAAACTTTTAGTAAAAGTATTAAAGTTTTAAAATAACTTTAAAACTTTTAAAAAGTTATTTTAAACTTTTTAAAAGTTGTAAAAAGTTTTAAAATAACTTTTTACAACTTTTTAATAAATCAGTTGTAAAAAGTTATTTAAATAAAGCAGCGACGCTCAGGAGGACCATTTGCTATTTTCCCTTTAATAACATACTTATAATACTTTTATTAAAAATCTGGTATACTGTTGTTCTTATTCTCGTGATACAATATTACTAATGGTATTAACCATTAACCATTCATAACCATTTTAGGAATAACATTTATTTTTCCTATAACTATTCTTGTTACCTATCTATTAATTGCAACTCAAAAAATAGTAATTAAGTTTTACTTATAACTTACGTTGTGTATAGCTTCTATTAACATTAATAGTCAAAACTCTCAAAAGCACACTAATGTTACAAAATAATGTCGGCAGATCACAATAATCTAAACTGAACTTGCCTTTTTTTTTTTTTTTTTTTTTCCGTTGGAAAAACCCGTTACGGGTACCCCGTCGGCCCAGGGGGGTGACGGCCGGGGGGTTATGTGGGACTACCCGACAGCATAGAGGATGCTGCCATTTTTAAGGCTACCCACTAAAAAACCAACGGTTGCCCTCTTTGCCGTAATGGGACGTCACGGGATCGCGTTAGCACACACCGTGACGCCCCGGCGAGACCCCCCGAATGAGGGTGCCCCGAGCAACGTAGAGCACCCTCCCATCGCAGGCCTATGTTAGGTGAGAGGGGCACCCTCCCCCCTCACCAGGCCTACAACTGGGGAAGGAAGCGGCGGGCGTATTCCCGCCTCCTTCTACCCAAAACTGAACTTGCCTAAAAATCTCGCCATTATGGGTCGAGTATTCAGTGGTAACTATAAAATATGCGCTGATGTAAATAATAGCTTTATAACATTATCGAATGTAACATCACGCAAATGACTATCAATAAACGAAACAAACAAACTGCCAAGGTTTACAAATAAATAAAGCATTTTCGAAAAACTCAGTTTTTCCTTCCGATCTGTCTGTCTGTATGTGTGTCTGTGTGTCTGTGTGTCTGTGTGTGTGTCGAATTTTATTTTTCGAATTTTGAAAAACTAAAGATATATTTGGAATCAGCATCTAAATGTAAGATTCACTTTTCAAAATTATGTTGATTGTCCAACGGGAAGGTGGTCAGATCGGCCGCCGAAGTTACCGAAAAATGGAAAAAAAAAATCGAATTATAATTTGCCGATTAGGAGTTTTTCATAGCGGCAAGCTCGATTGCTGCGTGTCAGATGTTTTATAAATGTAATGACCTCAATACCGGATTTTTTTTCTTTTAATAAACAAAGATTGAAAAATGTTGACATGTAAAATAAAATATTTACATGTTGCAATGTAAAAAAAAATACAGAAAAGCAAGTCTTGCGTTGAGTTGAATTGAGTTGAGTCATTGATGATTATAGCCATAAAAGAACATGGACGAATATAACGAATAATTTCAGCCTATATTAAAAATCGGAATTTTGTTATTAAGAGATTTAAATAGCCAATGAAGTCCTTGATCTGTCAATTTCATATTTTGTAATTGAGAAAGCTATAAATAATAAGTATTTAATTTTACATTAAATAAATGATTCAATTAAATAAATCTACTTTTACTAATAATATAAAAAAATCAATATAAAAAAATCAATATATAATCAATTGTGATTAATATAATCAATTCAGATTCAATTGTTATTTTATATATATTGTATATATTTTTGTATAAAATCCTTTAAAAACATTATTTTATAATAATATCTAAAACTTTAAACTAGTATATATTAAACTATAATTACGAGTCTACTTTCTGACACAAATCATAGGTTAAATTCTCTTTATTTCACAAGAATGCATATCCCGTGATCACAGCTCGTAAAATTTGAAAATAAAAAAATATATATAATATATAATAGCTGCATCACAATATAATCACAATATAATAACAGTAATCAGTTTAGTTACGTTAAATGTCACTCAGGATAATTGTTATAGATAATCTTATTTAAAAAGATAATGTTGTCATTTAAGGTCAACTTTATATAGGGTTGTATAAAATTTGTGAATATAAATCATATCTTATATTTTAAATCTTAGCTTATCTCATTTTGTACGTAGATTGGTATCTGAAAAACTAGGACCGATTAATAATACTAATATTATGTAATATTATATGATAGAAAGATAAGAATAAAAAACAATAAAGATAGACTCATTGTAAAAATATAAAATTATAAAGACCAAGCTATTTATTATTAAAAAGATAAGTATAATTTCGAAGTGATTTTTATTTTAAAGATACAGTTATTTACAGTATTAAAGGTTCGGAAAGCTTTCTTATATCTCAATCTGCTTTAAAATACAAATCGAGTTATGCCTACTGTTTAGAAATAATTCCTTAAATTACACATATACAATAAATTGACGGCAATCAAAATTTAAAAGCAATATAAGACTTAATATCACCGATACTGATCGCATGTCTTGTCACGATCATGTTTATATCTACCGACTTATATTTTGTTAAAACAAGAATTGCTCACAAATCACCCATAGATGTAATAAGTTTTCGAATAGTTTAAATAATTTTTTATCATATTTTAGTATTGAAGTCGCTTTAAATATTATTATTATTACAGATTATTTAATAGTCATTTTATATCCTATTCAAATATACATAAGTAGAAAAACTGCCAAATTCTTCGAACTGAAATATAGACAACAAAATATGAAATTTAAATAATTAGAATGTAATACCTCATGAAATTGATTTTAATAATTTGATAATGCAATTTTTAATATGTTAACAATTAATTAGTTATAAGAATAACGACATAAATATGGTCCACTGATTTATCTTGGAGGTCTTTGTACATATACTATTATTTTAAGACTATAGGTCAAACGTATTTAGAAATATAACAAACATTGAAAAAACTCAAATCTATGATACAAATAAAGCAGAAATATAATGTCAAAAGATTACCATTTTTCTTTATTAAACCATTACACTATTAATAAACTATTAATAACTATTAATAAACCTATTCAGAAGAGTGAAAAATTTCATAAAAAATGTAATCTTGTCTAATTGTGTAATTGTTGTCTTACTCTTATGTCTCATTTCTAAAAAATCTTATATGATCTTTAAAAAAAAATTCAAGAATGCGAATTACTGTAATAATATGTTTAAATTAACTAATAATATTATGTTCAAGTTATTCCATAATAAATAATTTTGAAAGCACTTTATAAGATTTAGCTGTACATTTTATCAAGTATCTAGTTAAAAAAATAGAGTAATACACACACACTATGATATAAAACTCAATTTAGTACATTTTTATTTTTTATCTCTTCTTAATTTCAATTGTATAAGATGTCCGCTCATGGGACGCAGGGCGATGTCTACTTTTAACTTCAACTTATGTGCCTCCGATTGGAACGAAAATTCTCTGACACAATGTGATAGCATTGTTTTTAAAATGACCATTGCATAGCTTTTACCTAAAAACAAAATATGGTAAATCTTAAATCGAATCGATTCGAAGCTTGCTTCTTCTTACCTATACAAGAGCGTCGGCCCACACTAAAGGCCATGCATGCTGCCACGCAGGGCCCTCGGGGTGGCAGCCAGCGCTCGGGGTTGAAGAGTAAAGCGTCGTGGCCCCACGATCGCTCTGAGCGCCCTGCGCCCCATGCGTTCAGCATCAACGTAGTACCACGAGGAACTGTGACATTTTCTAAAAAAATAAAATGTTCGCAATGTTTTATCGCCTGACATGTCTTCGATACTAACACCGAAAAATATGAGAGATTACTATTGAGTTTATAACCCAAATAGTCAAAATAGGTTTGAGAATAGGGCTGTAAAGATTACCCAGTTCGAGATTTCGGTGAGCATATCGCATACCGGATACCGGAAACGGTGGAAACAACCTGAGTGTTTCAGATACGACTGCCTCTGTGTAAACCATTTGGACAAGGTCCTCTTTATTGACTTTACTTCTGTCTCCCAGAACCTCCCTAACTCTGAAAAAAATCAAATCATACTTTTTATACTGTATTTATTACTATTACTCATTGATTCGGTGTTTCACTACTGCCTACCTTTATCATTTCCAAAGTAATTATACTTTCGAAACTTTAATTATCACTAAAAATATTGAATTATAATCATAATGTGACTAATTGTTGTAATAAATAAAAAAAAACAATATTTTTGTCCCTACCAAAAGAGATTACAAAGCTCTAATAAAAATGAGATCATTATTGCAGAAAACTATTAAAAAAATGTATAAAGAAAAAATGACTTAAATCTCTTTACAAATTAATATGCATTTAGATAAAGAAAAACTACAACAGTCATAAAATGAAAATAATGTATACCCCTGAAATGAAAAAGAACTTGATAAATCTATAAACACATTACGAACCTTATTCATTAAAAATACCTGAATAAATTATTATAATTTGTAGACATACACAAGACCATGAGCTATATAGATTCAATAGAATGCTATGAAATAGTACCAGAAAAACTTTCATGCGTAGATAATATGACTAACAATGACTTAAAGATACCCCAAGCCATACTAACCTTCGCAAATCCTTGGTAAAATGATTTATTGAGATAATTGAAACGTTTGAAACATCTGAGAAGGTAGTCTGAATCAAATAATACAATTATACACTTTATCTGCAAAAATACACGAACAACTTACTCAGCATTTAACTTATCTTCTACATCAGGATGAGAGCCAATCATCAACAACATGAAGAATAGCGTGGTTGCGACTGTCTCGTGGCCACCCACTATCACTGTGTCTACTTCAGACCTGATCTGGTACTCCGTAAGGCTCGGGTCTGTCTCGCTCATGTCCAATAATATATCCAGGAAGGATTTAAATGTAGATTGCTCTTCTGAAATACGAAATTTTGTATTTAGTAGAATACATAATCTTATATATTAATGCAGGAAGCGATTTCGTTGGCACACTGTAACTCGAGAACCACTAAAGGGAAAAATATCGTTGATGGCTCAAACCAAAGGTCTCATTATGCTACACTGCTGAAAAATAGTGACAACTGTCAAATCTCATTAGCCTAATTGGAGTAATTAGTCAAAAAATTAATTTTTCCCATAGACTTTGCATGGGGAAATTTTGCGCGCGCTTTCAATTTTTTTGTATTATCTATTGTGACTAGCTGGTCTTAGCATACTAGTAATGTTTATCAAGACCTTTTGAAATATTAAATATTATAATTCTTACCATCATTAGAACTGGTTTGGTTCTTTATTGCATCTCTTTCTCGAATTCTCGTTTTAATAACCTGAAATATATGATAAGCTAATAGGAGTAAAATAATAACGCCTAACTAGATGATAATAAATAATAGCCATGTATATACATTTCATTTTTAAAATACTTACAGTATTCGTAACATTCTGTAAGACAGCCACTTGTTTCGTCAAACCCTTATACAACGTGAGACGGTAAATCCATTCAGGGTGGTAATAAAAGTTCATCGCTCGTCGAATGATCAATTTCAAGGCTTTATTGAAAGCACTGTAGTATTCTACTATTGAAACATTATCAGTAATCCCCTTAACGCCCAAACCTGTTTCTGTAAATGTACATAGATAAAATTATAAAAGGCCTCATCGGTTAAGCTATAATAACAACATTAACACTTACGGCATATCGCATCCAAAGTTATATGCGCTATATAATGCCTAGCATCAAAGGGAGGTCTATCAACTTCCTTTGTTAGTTCTTCAACCAATCTTATCGCTTGCAAATTAAACACCTCCAAATAACTGTTCACAACTGAACGAGTAAAGGTACCCCCTATTTTTTTTATATTAGCCTTCCAAGTTTTGGCTAAAAATAAATTTCAATACATTTCTTCTAATGCTTCGATAGGAAAAAAAAATCTTTTTTTTTTTAATCTTTTTTAAAAATACCTGAAGCTGTAACTAATCCATTGCCCAACCAAATTTTTCCAAAATTGTAATAAATTGGTTTTTCAATGAATGTATTTGACACTATTTTAGCCTGCTCTGGATCACTAAAAACTATAATAAAAAGAAGTCTTGACAATAAATTATTAAACTTATTACCATCAATAAAGTAAGTACATACTGATTACGGGATAATGAGCAAACCATATGAGGAATGGTAATCCTTTCTCGTCCGATCTTTCAGATATCTGTTTCAGCCTACGTAAAGCGTCTAAAAATTTCCAACAATAATTTAGAATGTTATTAATTCAGAACTGAATTAAATAAAGTTTATTTTATATTTTTAACTGAACAGCTTAAATAATAATAATAATATTATGACAGCATAAACCATTAACTCACTTTCCCCTCCTCCTATAAATAGATGTAAAGATCCCAAAAAAGGAAGCTGTCTAAACGTGGGCAAGTGTTTCAATAACAGCCGAGTTCGGTAATTGAGAGCTAAACTTAAAATATATAGACAGCTCACAATCAGAACCAGGAACCAAAACATCTGTAAACATTATCAATATAAAAATAATTTGCACAATAAATCGGAATACAATTTAATTAAATACACTTTATTTACGTATAAAATAAGATATTATACATTTTCTTTTATTTACCAGATTAAGTAATTGAGTAAAAAAAATTTTTTCTTGTCACAATTTTCATAAGGTTTAGTAAAATTTTTCTCTTTTTGTCATTTTATTGTATTTACACTAAATCTTATTTTTTAATTTTCCAATATAGCTTATTCTTATTTAATGATGCAGGGTCCAATTTAAAATTTTATTATATTTATATTAGTAAGAATATATAAATTAAAAATCTGTTATATGATCATAAGAATTGTTTTAGGATAGCGTAATTACTAAATTACATTTTCCAAAGACAAATCTTATTTGTATATATAAGTATGAAATTATATAGGTCACGCACTTAGAAAGTAATCTAAATTATTTAATTGATGAACGGAATGTTCACTGTGAAGTATTTGTAAATTAGAATAATCCTGGTTTCTATCACAAAATGTTGAAAATTACACAAATAAAAAGGGAATACGCTACAGCATTCCAGAATAATAAAATAGTAACTCTCTCTGGTCCATCTTGTTCCGAAGATGTAAACATTGTTATGATACCAAAATTTTAATTACCAAAATTTTAAAAATTATATACCGTATTCTGAATATTTTTTTTTTTTTTTTATGGAAAAGAAGGGCAAACGAGCATGCTGGTCACTGATAAAATGTGATCACCGCCGCCAATGAACTCTTGCAACATCCGAAGACTCACAAGAGCGTTGCCGGAAAGAGGATTATGCAAAATCTTCCAGATTACAATGCCTTGTATTTTAGTCATGTGGTTTAAACAGGTTGTGATTAAATCCTTTTGAACTTTGTTATTGGTTTCCATATAACACTATAAATCTTTTTATTTTTTAATACATTTCTAAATTATTTATGTAATGTATCAAAACGCTTGAATATTTGTTTCTATAATTTTTCTTAACTATTAAGTATAAAATTAATTGCTAAGGTTTTTTGTTTTCCTGGTTTTTTTTTCATTATTTACCGATACATATACTTTTCTTTAATAAGCTGATTTTAATTGTTTAGCATATAAACTAGAAATTCATTTAAGCCGGTTTTACTTGGACATCGAAGCCTATTTACAAATTCAGTTATAATTGTTTAGATTAGTCGACCTAGAATAATAATAAGCGATCTTTACATAATGTTGCTTTATAATGAATGTTTTTTTTCGATATGCTTAAAGTTATAGCGAATGGAAGAATACTGGAAGATACTATACTTCAATGATGAAATTTGTTTTCTATTAACTTAATAGATCACTGATATTCAAAAAATCTTGTTTCTCAAAATGAAATTGGAACTTTGTTTTAATCAGCATTTTTTTTTTTATTACATAAATCAAGCCATAAATTTCAGAGAATAAACGTAGTCCCAGAAAACATAAAAAATATATTTCATTGTTATTAGTTTTATTTAAATATAAAAGCCAATTACCAATATTTCCAATTCCAATTTATTATAAGAAACGAATGCTTCTAAATAGTTAATTTTATATTTTCTTATAGGTTACAATCCGTTTGAAATATAGTTCATAGATTATGTAGAAATAATTTCAATTATACTTTTAAATAAAAATAATTCACCATCTCTTAAATCAATATCACAATAAAATTGACCATTTTTGTAACAAAAAATTTAGTAAACAATATTTTTTATTCAAATTTCTTCGATTCATTTTGTTTTTATTTTTCTAGTTGATTGCACTTATTCCATCTAAACACTCAAATTTTTAAAAAGAAATATAATTGTAATTTAAAAACAAAACTTCTGATTCAACAATATTATGATTTCTATTTTTAATGAAATATAAACATTTTTTATTTATAGAAGTCTATTAAAAATATGTTCTTTATACTAAAAATGTGTAATTCTATTTTTTTAAATCTTAAAAATTATTTTTAATCAAAATAACAATCACATCACTCTATATTCAACATGAAATTTCATTACAATCCTTCGAATCTCGTTACCAAAGTAAGACTATTTATAAAAACATGCTCTGATCATTAATATAAATTCTAAATAAAAGCAAAATTAAAAAAGTGAGAAAAAAAGAAAAAACACAACAAAAACTAAATCGATTTCTTATATGAAAAATAAAATATCATTAATATGAATGAATGTTGCAATAAAATACATTTTAACTCAACTTAAATTAATTTTAAAACATATCTCTGTTATGATTTTACATTCTATTATGTTAAAATAACGTAATTACTTTTGTACTATAACTTATCACTTTTCACGCCCACGTTCTTCAAATGTTCAATTTAAACTGAGATACAAATGGGATATATATATTTAAAATAATATTCTACAAAAGTGGAAAGATACTGAATTTATAAAGAAGGGGGGGGACAAGATTAATGCTTAGAACAAAATAATTTAATATTTATGATTTTATCAAAAAAATGCGAGACGGACGATTAAGATTCAAATCAATTTTAAATTTTTCATTTTAGTGATTAACCCTACCTTGAGATATTTTTAAAACTGACATGTCGTATTTATTATAAAAATGCTCGAGGCATATATTGTCAAAAGTGATAAATGCACATTGTGTCAAAGATTCATCATAAAATAGAGACTTAGACATTTATTTCTTAGACATTCAACATAGTTGTTGAATGCGAAATTATATGCGTTACTAGTGTAAGGCATAAAATCAAATTAAATTATATTTATTTTTTAGAATATCATGATTATTTTAAAGGATAAACTATTTTAATACGGTAAACATATTTGTTAATTTTATTTTACAAATCCGTCGGGTTACGGTCGCTCACACTACACAAATACTTGTGGAAATTAAATAAAATTGCTGTGTATTGTCTTTGTAGCTCATAAATATTTACGGTACAAAGACATTATCAATTATGTGAAGTGTTTTTTAAAAGCCACAGATTCACACTTTCTCTTTTTCTACATGTTTATATACTTTGATCTGAGCCAATATAACAGTGAATTAATAAAATATGTTCATATGAATAATAATACATTTGTTGAGAATGAAATGATAGAAAGTGATAGACATTATTTTATTTCAAAGAAGAAATATAAACTTAGTTTGTTACTTGTGTTAAAATGTGTTAACAATATCACATACAATATATTATGTATAAATGTAATTTTTTTATTTTACTAAAATAAATTTGAGTATTAAAAATCACAAAACATACCTTGGAAAATTAAAGATGTAAACCATATAATAAAAGATTATAAATTATTAAAATTGTTTAATATTTTTATTAAAACAACGTCACTCAGAAGGATTACTTAAAAATAGCTATTCTCTCTATATACTCCTAATATTTTTTATTAAATATTTAGTATACCTTTATATAAAATAATATATTATTATCATCGTGATCCACTTCTGATAATGGTTCCATTTTTAAACGGTTTGCGGTTTGCGGTTTGCGCGGATGTAGGTCTACTTCTCCCAGTACCGTTGACTCAGGTTGACTCCTATGTCTATGTAATATCTGTTTATCGCTTTTTTCTTATTAATCTGGTATTGATTGATTGTATGTTATTTACTTTCTCTTTTCCTATATTATTGTGGTAGCTATTGTTTTGTAGAATTCTATCAAAGTATCAATGGCTTGGATGTGGTCAATCATATTGTTGTAGCGTATTTTGCGAGATGCTTACAAGTACGTCCACATACGCTTTTATCCAAAAAAAAATTATATAGTGGCCAGTCGTAATTATTTTTGTTGTTTTTAATAACCTTGTATGACTTTGTATGCAACTCGATGTGACAGGTAGTCATTGTTTATACAGAGATAACCTCGAATCTATGGAGACGTGGACGTATTCCTAGTTTTTGCCTGCCATTTTGGTGACTTATTCTAGGGAGAACATTTTAGAACAGAATACAAAACAATGATCCGATAGCGTGAATCGTGACGTCTTTGCCGTCTGCCCAGGCACATATGGTCACTCCCACTAATCTACCGATCGCTGTGCCAAGTTGAAAGAATAAATTGAAGTCGATGATACCATGGATTTTGATTTCGTCCACTAATGGCAAATGCAAATTCTCTCATGGTTAATCTCGGGTTATCATATTTATTTATTTAAAATTACATTATATGTTACTTATTTAAATTTATTAAATACCATATTTTTCAAAGTCATATATAATAACTAATAATTACACAAGTATTTTTAAGGTTGGTAATAGAACCAAAGTTTTCATTCAGCTTTAATCGTCGTATATGCAGAGTAGGTAGATCTTAGGACGAACATCAAAGTAGGGAAGTTCAGTACCGTCATTCCACCAGCTGAGAGCGTCATCGTTTTTTGCGAACATTGGAGCATAAAAAGGATTGTCTTCTGATTTGACAAATTAAAGTTTTCCCATTTACAACTGTATATGGCGCTTTCAAAATTTGTACTCGCATCAATAAGCCTTTGTCCTATGTAGCAGTCTATAAACACGATACCGAAAGTAAATGGTGTTTGCATAACCGTATTTTCCAATCCACCGGTCAGTTCTGTCACAAGCGCTAGTGTTATGAACATAAAATCAAAAACAAAAATAGGACGGAGTTCTTTTTCCACTTTATTTCTGAGGCCTATATTTATTATCTGAAATTTTATTATATCTCGCAATCTTTTCTTCAGAAATATGTTTCTCGCTTTATCTTTCATAACAATTCGGTTTTGATTCTTATAAGTGTTATAGAATTTTTCACTATCACTCCAAATGTTTGACATTTCTTTACTGAGAGCAAACATTTGTGCTTCAAGGTATCCAATGATGAGTACGATGAATAATGTTGTATGGACTGTCATTGTAACTGAGAAATATACAGCTCCTGTCAAGAACAAGGATGCTATTTCATAGTTTGGAGATTCGATCATCGGATCCAAGCCTAAAATGAAATGAGTCATATCTAGGTTACATTAGCAAATTTAATCATATAAAATGTAAGTCTTTTAAATAGGGTCATTATTAATATTATGTATTTTTTGTTGAATCATATCAACATATTTGTATTGTTACTATTATATAACCAGTGTTGAATGTTGGAAACGGAACATTCATATTTGATTCATTTATTGCACTCACCATATAAAACAAATAAATCTTCTGAAAAATGACGACCAGGTCTACAAAAGGGCACAATTGCATAGACTATACCATTAAGAGTCAAGATAGTCCAAAAAGCTGATGCTTGCATCTTGACGTTTCTCAGAACTTTCAAAATGTTCATCTCAAAACGTGTACCTTTCACCACTAGTTCATTACAATGTAAATATTTGTCTATTATATTCATTATTGTTTTGCTTAAACATTGATAAAATATTAAGTAAAGGCAATAAAAAATGTAAACCTAGTTTTTAAAAGCCTGTGTTGACCAATAACACTAATCTATTTATCTATATACCTGTAAAACTTCATGTAGCAAAACTTAGGAATTGAGGTTATAGTACACATTGTAAGAGAAATGGCCACCATGGCGTTGGTGAAGTTTTTAGTCTCTACACATTTGACTAGAACAAACCAGAGCATGGAAGCTATATAGCAATAGATATAACAGGCCCAACTGAAGATTACTGCGAAATAACATATACAGGAAATGGCTGAAACAGTACAATAAGAATTAAATACCTCATATAATATTAATACCTATCTTATATTATATATAATTATCTGACTGTAGTTTCTTAAATACTATAGGAGCTTAACAATTCATGCAGCAATGCAGCATTCCGTTATACTCCGCAGCCATGAATAAAGAATGAATGGATTCAAAACTAGCCAAGCAAAGTCCGATAGTATTTATGACAATACAGCCCAACAATTACACATTATAGTAATTATGGATCACGAAAACTTTATTACTTATTGTATCTGCAAGAGAGTTTAATAGAATATTATATATTGTTTTATTGTTGGGAAAAAGGCAACGACAATGCCTTTATTGCCTTGCTCATAACCCACGGGGTGGTTTGGGAGGTATGTGGGACTCTGCACTAACGCTGACGACAGCACTGATTCACGTTCAAGGAACTCCCAACCAAACTACCAACTGTTACTCTCATCGCCTTAGCAGAACATGACGATGGTTTAATTATTAGACCTACATTTAGTTCAAACAATAAATAATAATTTATTTTAACGTATGTAGCCGCGTGTCGTGCGTGCGTGCTAAAAAAACTATGTACACACAAATTGTATAAACACAATAATACTTGTTCTTTAACAATTTAATGATAATCTTCGACGATGTCAAATGGGGATAGCGACTTGAAACAAACAGCACCTATTAATATTATAATGATATTAAAAAAAATATAATATTATAATGATATTTAAAAAAAACATCCAAATGTGAGTTGGCACACGCACCGAGGGTTCCGTATAAACCATTAGGAAAGGGGTAGTAACTTTAAAATTATTGAAAATATTTTTATTATATAACGTAGCTATTACGGTTTCTGCAATTATTTTTTTATCTGTGCTGTATATCGTTGCTTCGTACCAAAGTTTAAGATTCTGTAGTACCCGGTTGGTTTTGTTTTCTTTCCGAATTTCGAAAATTTGCGGCATAAACAGCTGTACCTTTTGATTGCGTTGGCTTATAAGTTTTATTTTTTTTTCAGCTCCAAGGGACAGTAGATCTGAGTATTTAATATAAATTTCAGGTTAATACATCAACGCATTCCTGAGAAAAATGGTCTTGATAAACAGACGGACAGACGGACGGACGAACAACAAACTGATCCTATAAGGGTTCCTTTAAGGGTTTTTCCTTTCGAGGTATGGAACCCTAATAATATTCCATAATAGAAAAATTTTCTTATTTCATTTATCACCATCATCATCATCATCATCATCATTTCAGCCCAAGGACCCTATAGGCCTCCCCCTATGACCTCCAGAGAGACCGACCCATGGCGGTCTGCATCCAGAGGCTTCTTTCCACATTTCGAATGTCGTCCGCCCACCTTTATAGGTCTAATAAATGAAATCAATATAATGAGCTAACAAGATAATGTAGATAATATATTATATAAATATAAACTTTACTTTTATATGGTACTAAAATATCTAAATAAATAAAAATCACACTTTAAACCTTAAAAATCTAAATACTATATAACTAGTAACGAGCTATTCTTATTAGAAGAATATACTTTCAATATTGTTATTAAATATCTATTATACCTTTATATAAAACAATGTATTGTTATTGTGATCAAGTGCTGCTAATGGTATTAGACAATAAACATTTTTAACCATTTTAGGCATAGGATAATTATTCTACCACCCATCTTTTTAATTAGAACCCAAACCATTTTGATTTGGTTGTGACACATAATAGTATAATAATATATAGAGGGTTTAACTACCTTTTTCATATACATAACTTGAAAACTATCACAATTTCATACAAACTTTCGACTACTATTAAGTGTGGATTTTTCACAAAATCCTTTGTGCAAGTTTCGGACGACACTGAGTAGTTTTGGCTATACGTTGATAGTTATAAGACCAATAAAATTTTATAATTAACATTTTGTTTATTCCATTTTAAGGGAGATAATTAATCCATAAAAATTAACTTTTGAATCTAACCTTGTCTTAATTTTATAACCAATCTGATAAGACCGTCTCATTTTATCCTTTAGAAACCAATACTTATATTTACAATAATATATAAAATAACAAAATTAAGCGTTTTATAAATGACTTACGTTTAGAATGTCTTTTGTTAATATCAATAGTCAAAACTCTCAATAACACATCAATGTTAGAAAACAATGTCGGCAGATCACAGTACTCTAAACTGAACTTGCCAAAGAATTTCTTCATTGTGGCTCGAATATTCATCAATAACTATGAACTATGAGCTGAAAGCTAGACTAGCTTTATAACATTGTCGAAAATAATAACACGTAAATGACTATGAGTAAACAAACAAACGAGGCAAACTCTTAGTGTTTACAAACGAATAGAGCATTTTTTATAACCGCAATGACCTAAATAATGTAATTGTTTTTCTTTGTTAAAATTTTCCAATCTAAAATCAATTAAAATGCTTACATTTGTACTGTACCAAAAGCAAATGTCAAAGGAGCAAGTCTGCATTGAGTTGACTATACTAAGAATTTTACACAGTAATTTGAACCTATATCAAATAATTGGAATATGAGTATTATCTGAAAAGTCACCAAAGCTCTTCATATTTCCATGTCGTATTTGATAGTATAGTACGGAAATGGTTCAAGTGCTTTTTAAAAAAATACGAAATTCTATCCACTCTGTTTGTATGAATTTATCCCTGTGGTTTCGTTCTTCTGTCAAGGCCGTATACCGATAGGCTATTACGATATATACGAACGAAACATACGAATAACGAATATATAAGTCCATTTAAACCAATGTTTATATCGTAGATAAAAATGTTGTTTTAATTAAAGTTTGTCAGTTTAATAACCAGCAGTAGGTCCAAATCTCCTTGTCAGCTAATTTGTAATGGCGGTACGTGGACACATTGGTTTTTTTAAGTGTGGAGGTATGGACTTGGTCACTTCTCCGATACGAAACTGTCGGTTTTTTAAGCGTGGTTAGTGAGAGTTTCTAATAGACTTCAGATTGTAGTTCTGTGAAGCGAATTAGCGATATTACTATTTTGCTACACTAAAAATGTGGGCTTCTGTACCATAGAGTGTCAATGTTGCTGGTCATATCGCTTCACTATAACCTCCTCCCACAGATATTTTAAGTTTATCAAAACAACAACGTCGACACTGTACTTTCATATTGTAAATTACTAATCCGCAGGATGGAATAGACCTAATTTTGCGAGATTGATATATTTGACATTTATTTTCTTTTTTAAGGCTACCCACTAAAAAACCAACGGTTGCCCTCATCGCCATAGTGGGACGTCACGGGACTCACCGTGACGCCTCGGCAGTATTGATATATTTAACATACAGGAGTAAGTAATAAGAAAATGAAACATATAAAGTGTTGAAGGACTGTAAGGTTGATTAAACACAGAATGTACTTGTTGAAGAAGATGATTTAAAACAAATAAAATTGCTCTATGGTTTCATATAATTACGACAATAGTAATGGTAATTTCATGTTATTTCATTTCAAAATAAGTTAAGAAATTGGTCTTATTTGGACTCTAATCCTACGAATAATTAAAAAATTTTATTTTTCTTAAAAATTTTTTGTTTTTTAAAATAAAGAACGTGGGTCTTTAAGTGACTATTTGTCTCATGTCATGCGTTAACCTGGAAGTCGAGAACTATAGATGGGAATGGTCGTCCCCCACGATGTGATGACGATATGGATGGATATAGTGAATTGTCAAAAGGTATGGCCGCAGCTGGGCCCTTGATGGTAAATAGTATATATAGAACTAGAATGCTTGTATATTGAAGATGCCATGCATAACATTAAACCATAAAATATCCAGGAGTAGATAATATCACTAAAAATTAATGAAACTTTTTTTCAGTGGTCATAATTTATAATTATAAACCCAGATACTTTTTGTTCCTTATTTTTTATTTTAGAGTTTACAACTAGAAGATAAAGCATATATTAGTTACCAAAAAGTATTTGACACTATCTCATACGAAGGTATATAGAAAACTATAAATGCTCATAAAGTTAAAGAAAAACCATAAAAAATGTAAAACAATTGTACGAGTACACTTATCATAAAAACTATTTGGCAAGCGACATGTCAAAAGAAACATATGATAAGGCAATAATAGAATCCAATATTGAAAAACTAGACTAGAAAAAGCAGTGCTTATATATAGAGGATAATACTTCTTATTCATTCTTCTTCTTCTTTATATCTGTTATGAGTTTTTAACTGGAAAGTATGATTGAAAACCTGCATAAAACAAAAGGCGATGTAAGTCTCAAAATATACATAATAATAATCAGAAAATTATGTCCAATAACAAAGAAACTAAAATAAAAGTAGGTTATGAAACATTTTAATACTAGCTTCGTACCACCTAGCAATAAATTAAATTAAAAACAATTTTTAATATGTGCGCGTAGATGGATTTACAAAAAAAACTAACCTTTTAAAAAACATACGCTTTAGGATCGGTTAGGATCACCTTCATTATAGGGAGTCAAGTCTTGTTATTGTCTATTTCTTTTTATGTACTAGATCAAATTAATAAAAACTCCAATAAAACATGCCTAAATCTTATTCAAAAATATTTTACCCAATATTTATTTCAATAGTCAAAGAAATTAAATCATAACCAGTCTACAATGAATTCAATGAAAATGAAAAAACAGCTGCCTATGTAAATCTTAAATATATTTAAAATATTTTATTGAGACACTTGCCCTGGTTTTAAACAAGAAGAATTCCGGTTTCCATTACAATGCGTAGAAAATTATGGAAATAAAGAGGTAACATCGTTCAAAAATTATAAACAGAGATATACTATTTAATCTATCTATCTTTCATCTTAAGATCCCATTTTATATAATTAGAAAAAAAATCAATATACTGAATAAGGACACACATAACAGGATCATGCAAAGAAATTCCAGATTACATTTTTGTATATTTTAATTACATGATTTGGATGATTCGGATGTGAAGATTAAATCATTTAAACATAGTCTTTTTTAAATTCACGATTAAAAAAATTACTAAGAAATTTAAATTGTGTGATAACATAGGCAACGACTACATTTTTTTCATTACACCTTACAATATTGTTCTATCAGAAAAGATAAATGCATTGCAATGAATAAAGCTCTCGAAGAGTCTTGCAACATCTGTGGAGCAGCAATAGGAACGGCTAAACGTTTGAGAGAAGGGATACTTCTGGATAGAGATCAATACCACATCGCCATGATTGAAGTATTAGAAATCATACGTGAAGTGGTTAGTCTTTTAACAGAAAGGGCACCGAAGGATATTACAACCACCAAAGGATCTGTATAGTTTGCTAAAGAAGGCTTGTCTACAGAACAAAAAACCTCACTATGTGTAATGCTGTAAACTTGGTACAAATATTTAATACCAATGGACTCAAAAATAAGAAATGCAAGTGCAAAAGTTTTGATATTCATGACAGATGACAGTTTCCAGATTCAAATTTAATATTATGTTTTTTTTTATTGTGACAGTTTCAATGGCCAAACTAAGTATTTCATATAATAATAACTTAATAATATATATACGAAAGTAAGTCTATATCTCCTTTGACTTTTTTTATTCATTACTTCTCTAAAATAAACACAATTTATTTTTTTAATAACTTAATCACAAATGTTGTACAGGTTGTACATATAATATATAAAAAAATACATTTATTAATTCTGCGTGTGGTTGGAAATAGTATCAACCATAGTAAGTAATAAGCAAAATCGTTGAGCGACGATTTAACTTTTTTTTTCTTTTAATAAACCTTAATAAAATTGCTTACGAAAGTCGCTTTGTTATATTCTCTTGATCGCTTTCTCGCCATTATGATAACGTGTTATCCACATAACGTATGCAGAACTGAAAATAGAATTATCTTTTAGATTGCAACCGTATTAATATGTATATGTATTTATAAAAATTTAAACAATTGTAACTAATAAATTAGTTTTATATAAACTATGTTTATTCTCTGTGATTTATCGCTTTTTATTATTGTTGTATTATGTAATTAAATTTTTATTACTAATTAATGGTCACATAATTAATTATGGTGCAACATTTTAAATTCATCGAAACAATATGATTCTACACAAACAGCCAATAATTTATGAAGACTTAATAGAGAAGATTAATATAAAAATTTTAAATAACTTTCTCGTTTCTATATCACAATTTTCCTGATTCAATTATTGTTAACAAAGTGTACATTTTATACCAGAAAGGGGATAATAGATACAACGTATCGGTTAGAGCGAAGACTCGATATGAACCCCGGAATTGGAATTTCAAGAGGTATTCAAATTGAATCTGAACTTAGATCCTGCTTCACTTTAATTTGCTTTCCAATTCAGAATAACTGCTGTATATTCAAATTAATACATAATACGTAAATGGATTTATTGAAAATGGCAAAAGGTTTAAGATGCTAAGGTTAATTGTCATATCAGAAAAAAACTATTATTTACAACGGAATATTTTAATTATCTTTATAATCCCTATATATTATATTACTTTTTAAGTATTTTATGTTCATTTATTTTATTATTCCTGTTATTATAATAAAAGTTATTTATGTTTCTCAATAAACGATTAATATATACGAACGATACTCAGTAATATACGATATCATAAAAATAAATATATGTTAATTTCCTGAAGTTGTTTGTTCGTAATTAGAAACAATAATGTCATAATAAAACTACATACAATTATTTCAGATCACAAAGGATCATGGCATCTCGAATTGTAGTCTAAAAAGGAAACGACTGATTTAAGAATATGATTACGACGTAAGAATGTGTGGGCGATACATACGCTATAGGTATCATACTCTACACCTAATGATATGATCAATATCGTAACATTTATGTTTATTATACACCAATAACAGTATAAATTTATAAAAAAAAACAGAACAAAAAAACACAGTACAATGGGCCTTATGGCCTTAGGCGATTTCTTCCAAGCAACCATAAGAAAGGGAATAATTCTTTTGAAGGCAGGTGGTGCAAAGTTATAAATAAGCAATAGACATACATGAAAATAATTACACACTTTTTAACAGATTCAGATGATTTTAAAATAATATATATTAGTGTAAATTTTCACATCAATTCCTTAAATTTTATGATATACGTGAACATATATACAAATAAAAATTTTAAAAAAATTGTACGAGATCCACGACATATACCGAATACGGAACAAGTACTATGATGATGATGTACAGATTTGATCTCTTTCCCCTTGTATTTAATGTACTTATGTGCCATATACAATAAAGTCTAGGGGCTGACAAAATTTAATGTTGCTTATAAATTATCTAAAGTATATTATTATTTAAACATTAAATAATCAATTTTACAGTGGACGTCACAAAAGAACGTAATATTTTTAAAAACCATACATTTATTTTTTTAACATTATTTTATCTTAACTTTTATTTTATTTTATTTTATAGGAATATACATACATATTAGAACCAAATAGACTACAAAAGCTACTATCAAAACACAGCTGTTGACGAAATTGATAAACATAATCCAATTGATATCGGTACACGGTCTCCCATCGTTACAATTAGCACTGGCTTCGTCTGTAATTAATTTCAATTCTACCCCTACACATGGGTTCAAATCTGTAACTATTTTATACTTGTGCAGCCTGCTAGCAACAAATCGATTGAAAGATACTATAAAAGTTGGAGCTGGCACTCGTCTTCTTATCAAAGACATCAGTAAAAGAGTCCCCAAAACCCCAAATAGCGTCACAATCATAGAATCACGAACAATCAATAATATGATTGGTGCATCCGAAATTTGTCTTGGCATAACATAACTTGTAAGTATAAGAATAGCAAAATGAAGACATAAACTAAAACATAATATCACTAGCCGTGTATTTTGTTTCACATCTATTAGAAAAGACGAGATTGTAAGCAATACCGCCAATCCAGAAGGAATAACAACAATAGCCACTAGTCCAGCTGCTTCTCTCCGTAATAGGAATGTATATTTTAACATTTGATTGGTGGTATTTGGGCAACAAGTATACTTTTTTGTGTAATGATCATGATCGACTCTTAAAAGTTTCCAACCAGGAGCATTCTGAAATTCGTCAAGCACTACAGGCATTTCTTTATAAAATGTGAAGTAAATCTGTTCTTCAGTATACATCCATGAACCAAAATAAAATGTACAGCTTTGTTCATCGTAAGGCCAGTATCTAAGCGCCATGACACATATCACTGTTCGTGATATATGAGGACTACACATCACTGTTCCATCATTAGTTAACAAACACCTTGTATAAATACGTCCTGAGTTTTGTGATCTGCCATCTGCGTTATATAACACCATACCTGGTGACCATATTTCAGAACTATCGACTAGTACTTCTGTAATGTCACCGTATTCACTAGGTTTCCATGTCAAGAGTTCATCCTTCCAAGTTAAAAAGACCCGACTCTGTACATTTATAGTTTCTTTATCAGCGTCGATTGTAAGATACTTAAAGTCAAATCGTAATTCAACGTTAACGACTGTACTACGGTCTTTTACCGGTCGATATTGGTTGTTGTAAGTGCACGTCAAGTCATTAAACAGTTTTAATTCTTTTTGCAATTCTGGTTTACGTTCCGAGCAATCCGTATATACAAGTCCTAATACAGATTGAGTTAACAAAAACAAATACAGACAACCGGCACACATCGCTGTTAATATCACAATGAAAATAAGAATCGTCGATGCCAAACGAACACCATGTACTCGTAATTGTGTATGTAAAAGGAAGTCGAGCAATTTAACCTAAATTTGCTGTGTTATCAAGTTGCTTCGTCTAGCTTCGACTGAGTTAACTTCGGGAAATTAGCTAAACTATGACGTATCGTTCCCGTATTGTATAGTATGATGTTATATACTGTATTGATGGATATAGTGTATTGATGTTAACTGTATATACAGTAGTGTATTATGAGGAATCCTTAATTTATTAATTAGTATTATTATTAGTAACTATAAATCACAAAATAAAAACTTTTATATATAGTGTAGCATATTGTTTTTTATTAATAGTTTAAATTCTTTTAATATATTTTTAAGAGTTCTCACACACTCTTTCCAAATAGAAAATATTTACTCTGAATTTAAAGAAAGGAAACAACGTCTTTCCAAAAAAAACAAGAAGGGAAATTCTTTGTACGGCACTTTAGAACTTCAACGGCAAATCAAAATTTTCTTACTGACCTTTTCGTTCTTCTGTTATGGAATTGGGGGTATCGAATTGTGTAGCTCTAATACACACACTCCGAACTATAACTGATAAAAGACCGACAAACTAGCCACCTTGCAGCGATGTTCCAGACTTAGAGATTTGCCTGAGCGAAGATGATACCACGCCTCTTAGCTCTTTCTTTCAATGGACTTCAATGCCACTAGCTGGTATTTTGCTGATTCACTCAAATATGAGAGCAGTTCTCCATGCACGACCAAACTCGTGCTTAAAAATAGTTAGTAACTGTTCCGACCTGAAACACTAATGCACGAAACAAGAACATTCCAGGCAACAAGAGGAGGCAAGAAGAGAGTTGTGGAAAAAAAGAAAGAAAGTTTTATTTGGGTTATTATACATATATCAGGTATTTTTACACACAGAAACATAATTTCTTGTTTAATTAGAATTAAGTAAAAAAAACAGAAAACACAAAAAAAACACATTAACATAAAATTAAACAAAAGAAATAAAAAAAAAACATAAGAGAAAGCACTGACCCTTGAGAATAATCAACTTCTAAGAAAAATTGGAGATATTGTGCTACCAGCATCTAAACGTGAAAACTACCCAAATGGAGTAGCAAATAAACTTAACGATGTGATTAACAACTTCTTGCAGGACTTAGCAGCCTTTTTGAAAGCTCTCTTCTTATTGGGAACTTACACGATCTTACGCTGTGAAAATCCGGCAGAGGCTAAGTATGCTTTGCACCTTCGCGCTTCAACAATCAGGTGGAGTCAATCCGCTGGGTGAGTACAGACGAGAGGGCAAGATGTCTCGTCTCCCAGACAGCATGGTTGGTCTAGGTATGGTTATAGCTGGAGGGCTACGTACTGGGAACCTCCTCGTGTGCCCATCCCTATCGATGCTGCCGAATACGTCCCGGGGCATGGGAAGCGGTACGGGCTGGTACTCCCTGGGCAACGGTTAATGAGTTTATATGCGAAAATTTCTTGTCTCTATATCTATTTGAAAAAAATTGCAGGCATTGAGGCTTACATTTATAAAAAATATTTATTCATTTGTTAACCCTGAAGGTTTGCTTTGTTAATTAGTTTACCTACAGTCATTTGCATGATTTTACTTTTGATAATGTAAAGCTATTATTTACATCAGGGTACAGTATTAACTGTTAAGTTACCGATGAATACTCGACCCACAATGGCGAAATTTTTAGGCAAGTTCAGTTTAGATTATTGTGACCTGCCGACAATGTTTTATAACATTGATGTGCTGTTAAGAATTTTGACTATTAATATAAGCGACACACAACACATGTCTTATGGTAAGACCTATGTATAGCCTAAACACGCTATTCCTTTCACATTTTGTAAATTTTGGTGGTAAGATTAATGTAAAAAAATGGCCAAAATTATCAAATGTTTAGCACTGAATCACGATGATCATAATATATTGTTTAAGATATGCTAAAAAAAATTTACTTGTATATTCTTATAGCGAGAATAGCTACTAGTAAATGGTGAACCCGAGCGTGGCTTTTTAAAGGAAGATAGCTATTACTATTTATTTATTAACTTGTATTATTTATATAGCCTTTAGATTATCAAGGCTTTTATGTGTATTTTTATTACTCAATTTTTCTAAAGTGATCGATGATTACTATCGTATATAATTATCCACCTGTACTCATGTGAATACTGTCAGAATTTGCCAGACTAATTTGGAATCCATTCCATTATTCATGAGCTCGAACTATGGCAGAATCGCGACGTAAACTATTTCAGTTAGCACTTAAATACAGCGGAATAATTATATATAATATGAGATAAATACTTAATCTTTATGGTCCTGTTGCAGCTATTACCTGTATATGTTATTTCACCCTAATCTTCAGTGGGGGCTGTTATATCTATATTTATATAGTCTCCATGCTCTGGTTTGTTTTGGTGAAATGTGTAGAGACTGGAGACTTTACCGGCGCTATGGTAGCACTGTCTCTTACTATGTGTAGTATAACCGCAGTTCCTAAATTTTGCTACATGAAGTGTTATAGGTGTGTTAACAAATTATTTCAAAATCAAATTCAAAAAAAAATTATTCATGCCAGATAGGTCTATGTTACATACTTGATAAAAATATATTACATATTTACACTTACTGTCTATCTATCAGTGTTCCTTCTACAAATAAAATAAACTAAAAAATAAGTATTCATTCATTTTTATTGTATTAATTATATTTAATTTGTGTTTTATGAATATTGAAGCAAAACAATCATGAATATAATAGAAGAATATTTACATTGTAACGAACTGGTAGTGAAAGGCACACGTTTTGAGATGAACATTTTGAAAGTTCTGAGAAATGTCAAGAAGGAAGCAACAGTTTTTTGGACTGTGTTGACAATTAATTGTGTAGTCTATACAAGTTTACCTTTTTTTAGACCTGGTCGTCATTTTACAGAAGATTTATTTGTTCTGTATGGTGAGTTGAATAAATAAGTAAAATATGAATATGAAATATGACATCCAAAACTAGTCTAATCTAATAGTAAAAATAAAAATTTGCTGTCATGAATCAAATAAAAATAAACATAAATTATATTCTATAAAACTAATTCATTTTCAATATTCCTATTTCAAAGTCCTACCTTTTGTATTTTTATTTTAAGTTATTTGGAAGCACATCAAGACATGTCTCTTTTGATTTTAGGTTTAGATCCGATGGTTGAATCTCCAAACTATGAAATAGCATCTTTATTGTTGACAGCAGCTGAATATTTCCCAGTCGCCATGGCAGTGCATGCAACATTATTTATTTTAGTCATCACTGGATACCTTGAAGCACAAATGTTTGCTCTCAGCAATGAAATGACAAATATTTGGGGCGACAGTGAAAAATTCTATAACACTTATAAAAAACAAAACAAAATCATATTCAAAGATAAAGCGAGAAATATATTTCTGAAGGAACGTTTGAGAGATATCATAGGCTTCCAGATATTAGTTACATACCTTAAAAACAAAGTGGAAAAAGAACTCCGTCCTATTTTCGTTATTGATTTTATATTCATTACACTAGCGCTTGTGACAGAACTTGCCGGTGGATTGGAAAATACGGCGATGCAAACACCGTTTACGTTTGGAATCGTATTCATAGACTGCTACATAGGACAGAAGCTCATCGACGCCAGTACTGCTTTTGAAAACGCCGTTTACAGTTGTAAATGGGAAAACTTTAATGTATCAAATCAGAAGACAGTCCTTTTTATGCTCCAATGTTCGCAAAAAACGATGGCGCTATCAGCTGGAGGAATAGCTGTGCTAAACTTCC
This sequence comes from Mechanitis mazaeus, assembly GCA_959347395.1. NCBI lineage: Eukaryota > Metazoa > Arthropoda > Insecta > Lepidoptera > Nymphalidae > Mechanitis > Mechanitis mazaeus. The sequence goes on from OY365747.1 coordinate 18,988,213, forward strand.
CTACTTTGATGTTCGTCCTCAGATCTACCTACTCTGCATATACGACAATTAAATCTGAATGAAAATGTTATATTTATAATTATATATAATTATCCGACTGTACTCACGTTATTACTATCGGAATTTGCCCAAATACTTTCGAATGAATTCGGGGTCCTTATTTATGAGCTCTGAGCATGTCGGAATCGCGCTGTGAAGAGAACAGAATAAGTTTTAATTTTGAATTAGTCGCAATGTACCCCACGAATAGATGTGATGAACACCATAATTTATTTTGACAGATGATCTTTTATCGACAGTATTTAAATTGTATTTTGTACCGGAAGTCGCTAGTAAATAAATGAAAAATCACCTATATTGTCAAGATTTCTTTGAAATACACTACTAAAAGGCAATGTGTTTTATATATTTCCTGTAATGACCATTAGAACCCGCAGAAATAGAAATTATTCGCACAAAATAATATTTTCAGTAAAGTGCAAAATAATGTTTCAGCTTCAGTAAAGTGTGTATATTTATTTTAAAACGTTAATTTAGTTCCTTTTATCCAGGACCTTACTCTACTATTAAATAAGAACAAATAGAAAAGTTCTTTTATAACATAACCAATACACCGAAAACTCCCAAATTTTTTATTTTATTGTAATTGTCAGTAAAATCAGGAAAGTGGCAAAGTTTTCAAGCTATAACAGATATTCCATATTCCATATTCCACATGAAATTTGCGATTGCATATAAAGAAATTTCATGGTACATATTACAATGTACAAAATTAAATTACTTCAAATATTATACTTTTCGTATAAATAATGTGAAAGGATAAAATTAATTACATTAAAAATAAAAATATATTCAATAAAAAAAAAAATAAAAATAAAAAAGTTTTATTTTATAGAAGTTTTATATTATGAATGTATTTAAAATAATTTGTATTAAAACTAAATATTAAAAGATGTACGTATTGTTATTATGTGAATCATATATGTTGGTTACATGAATACTGAACTGCGATTTGAATTACTAAAAATCTTTATATATATATATTAAACAACATTTTTTATATGTTATAAAAAACTTAATGTTATAAAATTTACTGGTTTTTAAAAACTAAACTTATTAGGTACACCAATTTGAAATTTTTATTATTTATTTTACATATAATTTATGGAATAAAAATCAGTTAATTTTAATGTTATATCTTTTATCACTAAAACCATATTCATGACATCAGTATTCCGCTTCAATTAGCGGTAACATAATGATCTGACTGAAATTCTTTTTATACAAAATTATTATATTTAATGTCAATGTTAATGTTAATGTTAATGTTAACAAAATTATTATATTTAATGTTAACGTTAACATTTAGTACATTATTTTAATGTTGACATTTAGTACATTGTAGATATATAGAGAATTGTATTACTAGCACAAGGACTTACGTCTCGAAAACTGAAAATTATTGAAAGAATCCGAGTTTTTATTGTGATGTGTCACAGGTATGAAATACATATTTTTACTCAACATTTTTACGATATTTAGCGAAAAATAGTAAATATATACTTATGAATTAATTATAATTAAAGAGGTAAACATATAGGGCGTTTTAAGTAATTAAGAATGAGAAAAAGGCAAGCAAGTAAGAAGTTTTAAAATTTGAAATTGATATTGTTATTATTAAAATTGTTTTTCTATTATATCTAGTTTCGAGTTAAAATTAAACTTTAAAGTAAATTTAAGTGTAAGTAAGCTAAGTTTAATTTAAATTTAAAGTTATTTTTATTAGTTAGAAGGAAAATGGATACATTAACAATGTCAGAAATGTGAAAATTACGATTTAATAACTTTACTTGCTACGTGAAAATAGATGCTAAAGCTATTTCAATATTTTATTACAAACAAACTGTTTCACCCCAACAAATAGTAATTTAAAAACTAGAAATAAACGCTAACAGTTTTTTACAATTTAATAGACTAATATTGATTTTAATAAAAACACAATATGGACAGATCATTAGATTACTAACTCTAATGATCTAAAGGTTAGTAAATGTCATAAATAAATGGCTGCTTTACAATTGAACATATTGAACAATTTGACTGCTTAAAGTTGTTAAATATTACAACGAACCTACAGTAGCTTTCATTTTTATATAGAAATAAATTCAAGAGGCTAAAATAATTAAATTCGCACTGTCGGTACTCACTCACTACACTTACGACATCCTTACATTGGCGCGCGATGTCTTTTCGGAGATGATTGCATTTGTTGATGAACGGATTGCAAGATAATCAGAGTCGGTATCCGTCTTAACAGTCAAAATTTTTGTATTTCTTTATTTCCAACGCCATTTGCACTATCCTGGAGTAATGCTGGCGATCTGATACACTGAGTAATACTGATCGGTGGAAAATATCTGTGGAGAATGCTCCAAAAATGACTCCAACAAATACTCAGCGATCGCAGACTTGTTGACTTCACGCTTTTTTCAGCAGCAAGGTGTTTTTTAACCCTCTTTGCAGTTGTCCGTTTGGTCTATCCGATATAGGAACTTATTTTGTTTTTTTTTTCATATTATTATTATTATTTTGTAATATCTGATTATCTGGTTCTAAATGATACTACAAATTATAAATATTTTTATTGTTTCATAATGACTTATAAACAATCCTAAATTTTTGTATTGTGTCATGTTATTGGATTTATGAATTTATTGATATTCAGTTTACTGTGGACACTGTTATATTTCTTCAGTGTCGGCGACATAAAAGTTCTGAAGAAAAATAACTATAACTAGATACCCATCAGCTAATGTTATACACCAGAGGTTTAATTTGCCAGCAACATGATATATTTCCTGAAGCATAAGTTACATTAACCACACACCTTTTTTTGACGATGTTATCAAGTTGTGTGTAAGTATATACATGAAATGTAAGTCAATCATTTAAAAATATTTTTTCTTTTCTTGTAGATCAAATATTTATAGCAGTCAAAACTGACAGCAATAATAACCATTTATGAAATTTAAATTATTCATATAGATAAAATACTATTTGCTTTTAACAAATTATAATACGAAGCTCACAAATCTGAAATAACTCTAAAATATATAAATAAGTACTCTAGTAAATACTAAAACTGACATAAGGATAACTAAAATAACATATTCATCTTTTTTAAGTTATAATTTAGAATTACCAAAATTATAAAAATATGCATCTTGCATTCAACATTCAAAATTACAAGGAATCCTTTTCACAACAGCTTCTACATTTGAATTTGTAGATTGATAACTAAAGTTAAAAGTTAAAAATAATTGAGATACAACAGAAGAAAAAGTATTTCACACAGTGGTCTCATACCGCACCTATATAAATGCAACAAATATCATTCCTGTCCATCATCACTTGGAGACAAGATAGACTGTACCTTTTTTTTACAGACTCAAATGACATGTTCAACTCTTAATATGTAGTTTTCAATTTAAAACATAATTATAAAGTTATATTAATTAATAATAAAAGAATAACAACTGATAATAATCAACCAACAAGGAAAAGAATAATAATAAATTTTTAAATGATAAAAAAGAGGATTTACTATGAAATGTAAAAAATACAAAAAGGAGGAAAAGAATAGTAAGAATAATAATAACAATTCGCATATAGTTGGTGTCCAAACAAGGAAAACCTCTGGGTTGACATCGAAGGCACCTTCGACCCTAATTACATAAGGTTCCATGTACTGTATATGCATTCAATGACGACCTATATGAATTTACTATTTTATTTTTATTTTTATCCGGCTGTATTCATCTTATTACTATCGGGATTTGCCCAACTAATTTAATTGTAAAATTTATTTATTTTTGTTCTGTTTTTCATTATTTCTGAGCAACAGAGGTTTCCATGTTTGGACCAACTATATGCAAATTATTATTTTTCGTAATTTACATTTTTAAACACATATACATTACACATTTATTACTATTATTATTATTACCATTTTATTTTTATAATACTGTTGCCGATATTATAATGATGACTTTTTTTTCTTTTCGTTTCTTTGTTTATTTGCGAGAATGGTACCTTGACTCATTTTGATCTTGTATTTCTATCTACTACATCAACCAGGGCGGCCGCTGTGCTACATCCTTTACGAAAGCCAAACACTCTACATTTGTTTCGACATAGTCGTTTAGTTGCTCAGAAACTACTTTTTAAAACTTTCGAAGTGAAATGTTATAAGCATAACAAAGTAATTTAAGATAACTGGCCGGAAATTGTTCCACTGTTGCAAATATGCATATGCAGTATTATTTATTTCAGTTATTTATAAATCTGGGTAGAGAAATTATTTCATACGATAAAATATTCATTACTATTACGTCATCCACTCATTAATTTATTGTATAGTTGAATTTTCCATATTATATACTTAAATGCCATTATAGTATCACTATGCTATACTTACTTTTATAGTTTTTACATATATACATACTATTCCTTTTGAATATCAATTATGCCGCGAATAAATCACACGGTGTTTCCAAAGTAGCATAGTCGTTTAATGTTTTCTGTTTATTTATAAACACTTTTTATTTCATTTAATTAAATGTAAGGAACATTATTCAAAGTAATATATATTAACTACTAAATATACATAACATAAATAATTATTGTACGTAACGTAATAGACCAAAGATTTCATTCAGATTTAATCGCCGTATATGCAGAGTAGGTAGATCTAAGGACGAACATCAAAGTCGGGAAATTTAGCACCGTCATTCCACCAACTGATAGTACCATTGTCTTCTGCGAGCATCGGAGCATAAAGAGAACTGTCTTCTGGTTCGATATATGAAAGTTTTCCCATTTACAGCTGTATACGGCGTTTTCAAAAGCTGTACTCGCATCAATGAGCCTTTGTCCTATGTAGCAGTCTATGAATACGATTCCAAACGTAAACGGTGTTTGCATCGCCGTATTTTCCAATCCACCGGCCAGTTCTGTCACAAGCGCTAATGTAATGAATATAAAATCAATTACGAAAATAGGACGGAGTTCTTTTTCCACTTTATTTCTTAGGTATATAATTATTATCTGAAATTTTGCTATATCTCGCAAACGTTGCTTCAGAAATATATTTCTCGCTTTATCTTCGATTACGATTCTGTTTTCATTTTTATAATTGTTATAGAATTTTCCACTATCACCCCAAATATTTGTCATTTCTTTACTGAGAGCAAACATTTGTGCTTCGAGGTATCCAATGATGAGTAAAATGAATAGTGTTGTATGCAATGCCATGGTGACCGGGAAATATACAGCTGCTGTCACCAATAAAGATGCTATTTCATAATTTGGAGATTCAATCATCGGATCTAAACCTAAAATCAAATGATTCAAATTATCCTTTGCTTATAAATAAAGAAAAATAAAAATAAAAAGCATTGCAATGTTATGTGTTTGTGTTTATTTCAGTTGATTCATGTCAACAATTTTTTATTTTTACCATTAAATTATATTAGTGTAGGAAGTCAGGAACCAAAAAGAAATTGTACAAGTGTTGGATGTCAGAAACAAACAACTCACCATATAAAACAAATAAATCTTCTGAAAAGTGTCGACCAGGTCTAAAAAACGGCACAATTGCATAGACTACACTATTAAGTATCAACAAAGTCCAATAAACTGATGCTTGCTTCTTGACATTTTTGAGAACTTTCAAAATGTTCATCTCAAAACGGGTTCCTTTCACAACCAGTTCGTTACAATGTAAATATTCTTCTATTATTTTTATAAGTGTTTTGCTTAAATATAGATAAAATATAAATTAAATTAATAAAAAATCAATACCTATTTTTTAGTTTATTTTATTTATAGCAGAAACCCTAATCATAGATCGACAATGAGGTCAAATATGTAATCTGTCAATATACCTATAACACTTCATGTAGCAAAACTTAGGAATTGAAGTCATACTACACATAGTTAGAGACAGTGCTACCATTGCGCTGGTGAAGTCTCTAGTCTCTACACATTTCACCAAAACAAACCAGAGCATGGAAACTATATAAGTATATATATAACAACCTCCACTGAAGATGACTACTAAATAACACATACAGGAAATGGCTGAAACAGGACCACAAAGATTAAGTACCTTTTATACCAATTACCTATCTTACATGTTATATAATTATTCGCTTGTATTCACATAAACCGTTTCGGAATTGAAAAATTCTAACCACGATTCAGCCATACTCTGATATCATGGATAGTAGATAAATTTATCTGACTAGTTCCAATAGTCTTATATGAGTACAGCCGAATAATTATACAGAATAGTAATCTTGGATAAATTCAACGTCGAAAGTTTAAATACAACAAAAAATACCTATCCTTATATTTTATCTGCAGGATAGTTCAATTATGTATTAGATATTTTTTCCTCATTAGGGAAGCGTAGCACCACTGTACCTTTATTGCTACCCTCAGAAACCTGAGGATGATCTGAGATGTATGTGGGACGACCTGTGCGACGCCAGTTCTGACTCACGTCCAATGAACTCTCCCTTAAGTCAACAACACTAACCATCATTACCTTAGCTGAGCGTCACGCTTGTGCATTCCGTCAAGATGAGTTAATTGTTAAACCTACCACTAATTACAACAATATGTACATAATAATTTGTTTGCCAAAATTTGCTCTTTTATCCACCGATGACCCTTTGCCTGGCCGCCACCATAATGTATTATTATCATTGTGCTCCAGTGCTGCTAACTTTTAACCATATGTAACCATTTTAGACATAGTATTTATTTTTCCTATAATAATTCTGGCCACATATCTATTTCTTGGAGCCCAAATTATTATTATTATTTGAATAAAACTATTTTTCGGATATAACTCGCGTTTATTATTACATTTTTATATTTAACCCGACGTTTCGGATGCTTAGCAGCAAACGTGTTCGCGGTAAGACGAGATGATGGTGTCTTAAATCTTAGAAAACATTATTATTATTTGGTTCCTTTCATAATAGTATTATAATACACAGAATGCTTAACTACCTATTTTCATGTACATAACTTAGAAAGTGACAGAGTTTCATAAAAACTTTCAACTCCTATCAGACGTGGATTAGGTTAGGTTAACTGAATAATTTTTGGTATACTTTGATAGGATAAGAATTTTTATTGATAACATTTTTTTCATTTTATAATCTCCTATTCTACTACTAAGAGAATTCATCCCTAACAATTTCTTTCGGAGTTATTCCTCGGCTGAATAGTATCGAAAGTATAGTAAGACAATACCATCCTTTTTTAAATTTTCATTTGGTACTTACATATATATTTAAAAATTAACAAAATGTTAAAAATAAGGACAGAGGCGTATTTAGTTTATACATAGGACTTACGTTGTGTTTCGCTTACATTAATATTAATAGTTAAAACTCTCAAAAGCACACCAATATTACAAAATAATGTCGGCAGATCACAGTAGTTTAAACCAAACTTGCCAAAGAATTTCGCCATAGTGGCCCGAGTATTCATCGGTAAATAGATAACTATTAAGAATGCACTGATGTATATAATAGCTTTATAACATAATCACAAGTGACATTTCGCAAATGACTATGAGTAAACACAAACAATCGAAGCAAACCATCAAGATGTACAAATAAATTAATATTTTTTTATAAAAGTGTACCTGAATGCTGACAAATTTTTTTCTTTGAATAGACTTAGAATTCAAACGAAATAGCAAAAAATTACGCTCTGTTCTAAAATTTAGATAGATATCAAGTGTTCTGTGACTGTAAACTTTTAAAGATTATTTACTAATACTTGATTCTTTTCGATTTAACTATGCATACCCTACATATTATGAGTGCTAAAAATTTCGAAATCCTTTTTAAAACGCTGTCAAAGACATTAACATTGCTAGACGATGTGTTATTACAAGTATTTAGATACGACAAGGTTACTTTTAATATCTTTGACCTATAAATAAACTTTAAAGGATTCAACGAGATCCCATTAGAAGGAAGAGAGACAATTAAATTTCAGTGTTATTAAGATTCAGTTAAAACAAATTCAAATCATTTTTTTAGCCAAATTATCTTACTAAAGACGGACAGGGATCAGTTATGATTTTCCACAGCGTACAACAAGTCAGTGCATCATCCAAGTGATTGACGCGTTGAACCACCGTAATGTTAGAGCAAAATAGATTGTCTTTCGAAGGACAAGACAGAGGATGTATACTCCAAGAGTTTATATCATATTTAATACAGTGTTATTCTTACCTCTTGTTATCTTTCTTCTTATAACAATATTGAAGTACAAAGAATTGCTATAGATTTCAAAGGAGATTCGGCCTGCATGGTGTAATCGGATGCAAAAATTGCAGATATTAGAATTATAAAACTCAATCATTATAAGCATTTATTATAAAGGATTATCTGTAAGGGTATATGGGTTAAAAATTTCGAGAAAAATAACTTTAGTCGTAGTTTGTAAATGTTTTCCTACAAATATTTATTTACAGATCGGTGACAATAATCTCTAAGTTACAAATGTAAATACAAAATTTGGTGAAGCACATGATGCACATTTACTTGTACGCTTTTACTTGTACTTGTATCGAAATAATGAACATGTATGATTGTTAAGTAGGTATAACGTAGAATTAAGTTTTAGAATAGAATATATATATTTTGGTTTATGATAGAAATATGATTTAGGTGACTCTGGATATTGACAACGCTATTGGCTGATGGCTTCAATTACCCATGAAGCTCCAGTTTAAAGAGAATGTTTATATATGCAAAAGCATGTGCAAGCTCGTAATTGCATTGAACGCTGTTTTGGTTCAATCAACGGGCGATGTAGATAGATGTTTGCTTAAGGACAGGAGACTTCACTATCAGGACCACTCTCGTATCAAATCTTTACATCGACTGAGGTAGAATTAAAAAAATAAATTTAATAATCCTTATTTTAACACATTAAGATTCACCCAAGACTAATAAACAATAAAGTAAGAAACGATTTTTTTTTTTTAACTATATTACAATGTATTGATGTTTTTATCAGTCACTTTTAGTTAACTATATCCTCACACCTAGAATATTTATAAAAATATTAAAATGTATCGACATTCGTTCCGAAATCGTTACATATTATTATTATATATACGTAGAATATTATAGAAATATCTATGTACCTATCTATGCCCTTTAAAACATCCTGTCCGTCACTCATGGGTAGCTGGAAGATATCTCTTTGTAGAGATAAGCTCGGTTTGATTTTACTTTTTTTTGTGTAACTTAATGAAATAAATAAATAAATACACATGCGTAACAAAAATCGAAATGAAAATAATCGTGTTATTAATATTACCATCTATTATATTAAAAAAAAAGTTTTACAATTTTTTTTTTTTTTAATTTAGTATAGTTTGAATACAATATTTACCGAAATTTATACTACTACTAACTAGTATCTCTTAAACTAAAATAACAGATCAACGTTGCGATACAAACTAAGGGTTAAATATTTCGTTACCGTGGTCACGTGGTTAAATTTGAAAATAAAACATCTGACACGCGGCAATCGAGCTTGCCGCTATGAAAAACTCCTAATCGGCAAATTATAACTCGCAAATTAATTAACAAACAAAAGAAAAAAAAAATTAATTAAAATAATTAAATTAATTAATTAATTAATTAATTTTTAAATTTTAAAAAATTTAAAAATTCGAAATTTTTTTTCCATTTTTCGGTAACTTCGGCGGCCGATCTGACCACCTTCCCGTTGGACAATCAACATAATTTTGAAAAGTGAATCTTACATTTAGATGCTGATTCCAAATATATCTTTAGTTTTTCAAAATTCTAAAAATAAAATTCGACAGACACACAGACACACATATAGACAGACAGATCGGAAGGAAAAACTGAGTTTTTCGAAAATATATATGTATGTATATAATATAACAAACTCGTCATAACGTAGTTAAAATACTATACTCTGTGAAGTTAAAATGAATGTCACTCAAGTTAATTCTGTTAAATCATCATTTTTAAATACATAATGTCATTCAAGGTTAAGATAAACCGAGTACTGTATGGTTTGTATATTATGATATTTTAATTCATATCTTAACTCGTACTATACCTTTTATTGATAGTTTAAGTTTTAAACTTTTTTGTTTGTTTAGCACCCCTGTTACTTTTTTTGACATATTATGTACACGAAAATCAATATTGCAATGATATAGCATACGTTAAAACTAGAACCAAGTAAAAATAGAATATGATAGAAGGATAAGAGAAAAATAATAATAATAATAGCAATCTAGAAAGAAAATTTGTTAAAAATAACAGAAAAGCTAAATACCGAGAAGATAAGAGCAATCATTTCTAACTGAACCATTTCATAAGCAATGAAACTATTCAAAATTAAGTTATATCTAGAAGAATAAGAAGAATAAAATGTTCAAATGTTCTGTTGAAATTTTATTGGAGTTACTCCATTATAACTAGTTTTCGAAAAACGAAAATAATATATAACATCTGTATAAAATAGAGCTGCAGATATTAATTGGTATATAAGTAAAAAAATATAGTAATACATAAACATATTTGGAAACATAAATCAATTTAATACATTAAAATTTCTATTTTATATCTCTTCTTAATTTCAATTGTAAAAGGTGTCCGCTTGCGGGACGTAGAGCGACATCCACTTTTAACTTCAACTTATGGGCCTCCGATTGAAAAGAAAACTCTCTAACACAATGTACAAGCATTGTTTTTAAAATGACCATTGCGTAGCTTCTTCCTAAAAACAAAATATGAGAAAATCCTAAATCGAATCGAATCGAATCGAATCGAATTCTATCGTCTCACCTATACAGGAGCGTCGGCCCACACTAAAGGCCAGGCATGCGGCCACGCAAGGCTCCCGGGGTGGCAACCAGCGCTCGGGAATAAATTGTGATGCGTCACGACCCCACGAACGCTCTGAGCGCCCCGCGCCATATGCGTTCAGCAAAACCGTAATACCACGTGGAACCGTGACATTGTCTAGAAAAATACATGATCTTATCGTTGTGTTGCAAGTTGCTAGCTCGTGAAATTAGCAAAAAAAACCGAAAAATGAAAGATTGTTATTAAATTTGTACCCCAATTAGAGATCAACATCACATAATTAGTCAAAACAGGTTTAAGATGACGATTTACATATTACCAAGTTCGAGATTTCGGTGAGCATATCGCAGGACTACCGGGATCGGTGGAAACAACCTGAGTGTCTCAGAAATTACTGCATCTATGTAAACCATGCGGGCAAGGTCTTCTTTATTGATTTTACTCCTGTCTCCCAGAACCTCCTTAATTCTGGGGAAATTTGTTTCAAATCATACACTTTATTCATTACTATTATATAAGGTTAACATTTCGGTGCTTTAGTTCCAAGTTAAAATTTTGGATTAAATGTGCAACAATAGTTACGAGTAAAGCGTTATCATGAACAAAAAAACAGTATTTTCGACTTCTATCTTTATCTTAATATAAATATTGACTAGAAAACTTTTAAAAAAATCACTCATTCAGGCTTAACAAATTATTTGAAAGTACAAACAAATTGGTAGTCCACATGAACGGAATAATACTTGAATTAGTTATAATTAAAATAAATATAGCTCACGCGTTATCAGTATGATAAAGAAATAGCTATATTCATAGAGTCGCAGAAAAACACTAACATCTTCTGTTCTAAATATGATTCCAGAAGATACACTACTAAAATAACATGTCAAACTAATAGAACTTCATTCAAATTGGCATTTGTAAAACGTAATTCAAGCAAAAACCGCAACGTAATATTAAAACCCATAAAAAATCTTATAAAAACAATATATTGTATTGTAGAAAAGTATAAAAAAAAAATATTTGTAAGCTATAATAAACTTTTGTAACAAAAGATTGAAAAAAAATTAAAAACACCTGAAACGAAAAGGAACTTGAAAAGGGAAAAATAAAACATTACGACGCTTATTTATTTAAAAAAAGGTGATTTCAAATTGAATTTGAAATTTGTAAGGCATTAGATATTATAATTTGGAGACATACACAAGACCATTACGCTATACAAATTTTAATAGAATACTAGGAAATTGTAGAGACCATAAAAAACTAAAATTAGTGAGATTCCCAGCTTACATATCATAACTAATAGTACCTTAGAGTTGGCCCACGCCTTACTCCCAGCATCTTTTGCCACAATTATTTAACATGTCTATGGAAACGTTTGAAACACCTGCTTAGTGGTCTGAATCAAGTATTATAATTACAGGTCCATAAACCTTTTGCCACTTTTCGTTTCACCTTTTCTCGACAATTGTAAATGAGAGAATTAACATATTACTAAAACTAAATTCCTTTTACAAACTGGTTTTAGGCAAAGTGTAGTCAACTATAGATGCAATACATACTTTAGAGTTTACAATAAAAAAATACAAAGAACGTAAATGACCATTGTTTATTTTGTATTAATTAATTACCAAAAAGCATTTGACACTCTCTCACACAAAAATATATGGGAAACAATAAATGCTCATAATGCTATAGAAAAAAACATAAAACAAAAGTAATTGTAGAGTAGTGCATACGCCAATGCAATTTCCATAAATCTTTGTCGAAATACTAGAATCGAATATTGAGAATCTAGACTTAAAAAACAAGGTTTTATATTAAGGATCTAAGCAGCCCCAGATTTGTAGACAAATTAGTATTATTAAAATCTATACAGAGCTTGTAACTCATTAAAAAGTAGAATGATAATAATAAGAGACGTGTCGGTCTCCAAATTAACTTAATAGTAAGAAAGCTATACAATGAAAAAAAATAGGTTATGAAACATAATAATACTATCTGATGCGTCGAACTTCGCATTAAATTGATGCCACTTTCAAATATAATTGTTATTGCATAGATTGCACTCGCATCCACTCGCTTTACTGAAGTACTTTGTGGTATACACTGAAGTACTTTGTGGTTTCTCGTATAATATCGTATCGTATAAGAAACAAGAAACCAAAAAGTTTTCCCACATTCCAGCTAACGTTGAAATATACGTGATAAGCATTCTACATTCGACCCAAAACACTCAAAGATTGGTCTTGTGATTTGGTAATCGTCATGGAAAATGCAAGACGAATTAGAAATTGAATTGTTATAAACGACTGAGATCATAAGTATCATTAGATTCATAAAAATTCATTAAATTCATTAGATTCTCAGATCATTAGAATCATCGGAATTCTAGGAATGCAACTCATTTTATAATTCATAACTTATTAACAACAATTGACCAATTACTATCTATGTTTAATAAATAAATCTGGATAACCACAATGTCGATTATGAGTCATTGCATTTGCCGCATATTCGTGCATATGTGTGACGTGGACTATACTGTTTACATAACCAGTAGAATAGTTAAACGACCAACATTTCCAATCCATTTCGGGTTAGACATGTCTTTCAAATATTGTTCGTTTTTTCAGAATTGAAAAGAGTCCCCCTTATTCACTTCTGAGGGCTTCTTAAAGGGGGGCTCTTAATAATAAAATAAGCCTCAAACCTATTATTAGTTATTAGTTATATCCGTTTCTTAAACTGCAAACTGTTTTATAATTGAACTACAATAATAATGATGCTAACCAATGATATATAATTTGTTTAAAAAAATTACAATCCGTAATGGATGCGATGGGGCATCACATTAAATTGGACGTTAAGAAAAATGTTTTATTATGATATGTTCATTGATAAAACCAATTTCATTGCTTTCGCTAAAGTTATTAAAAAACTTTTTGCAGATATGCCATAATACTTAACTTAATAAATTTAACTATAAATTACTATTTATTTAGCTTTTTGTTTAAAACAAAAAAAAATCATTTTATTATTTTTTCACATTCCCCCCGATACCATTGGCACCGCAATTACTCTTTAGAATTCGCTATTCTTTTTTTGTCTAACTAGAAAACCGCTTTGATTTCTTCGCTTTGGAGCCAAAAAAACACTAATAATATAATACACACTCACCTACATACAACTTTATAGAAAGGTACTAAAATTACTAGAGACGTATAACGTAAAGATTATACAATAACGTCGGGGTGTTTACTGTAACTTCCTTCATGAACAAATTAATGGAGATAATTTCTTACTGTTTTTAAAAAAAAAAAATTAGGTGTTTTATTTTTTTAATAAATACCTTAAAAAATTATCAAGTACCGATAATAAGTTTTTAATATCAATTGTGCTTAATTTTTGAGAGTGTATTTACTAGCCGTTACCTGTGACTTTATTTTCAAAAAACACAACAATAACTTACTCGGTATATAACTTCTCTTGCACATCAGGATGGCAGCCAATCATCAGAAACGTGAAGAATAGCGCAGTGGCCACTGTCTCCTGGCCACCCACTATCACTGTGTCTACTTCCGACCTAATCTGGTACTCGGTAAGGCTCGGATCTGTTTCGCTCATGTCCAATAATATGTCCAGAAAGGATTTAAATGTAGATGGCTCTTCTGAAGATAGAAATGTTGAAGATGAAAAGATAATTTTAAAAGCCTTTTAAGATATTATTTTTCTTACCTGGTATATCATTAGAACTTTTTTGTTTCTTCATTGCTTCTCGTTCTTGCATTCTCTTTTTAATAACCTGTAATTCATGATAAAATAATAAACGTAAAGTAATAACGCCTAATAATAATAAATAATGACCGTTTAAAAAAATATATTCCCAAAATAGTTACAGTATTCGTAACATTCTGTAAAACTGCGACATGTTTCGCTAAATCGTGATAAAACGGGGTGAGACGGTAGATCCATTCAGGATGGTAGAAAATGTTCATTCCTCGGTGGATGATCAATTTTAAGACTTTATTGAAAGCATTATAGTATTCCATTGTGGCAATATTATCAGTGATATCCGTAACGCCCAACCCGGTTTCTGTAAGTAGAGATTGAAATATAGAAGGCGTCTGTTTAGTTAAGTTACGCAATTAACATTAACACTCACGGCATATGGTCTCCAAAGTTTTATGCGCAATATAATGTCTAGCATCAAAGGGAGGTCTATCAACTTCTTTTCTCAGTTCCTCTACTAATCTTAGCGCTTGCAAATTGAACATTTCCAGGTAACTATTTACAACTGACCGAGTAAAGGTACCTCCTATTTTTTTTATATTCTTCTTCCAAGTTTTAGCTGAAAATAAATTGAAATTCAAATCATTAATTTTCTTCTAAATCTTCATGAGAATAAATACATTTAAAAGTAATTAACTTTTTTCGTATTTACCAGAAGTAGTAACTAATCCATTGCCCAACCAAATTTTTCCAAAATTGTAATAATGTGGTTTCTCGATAAACGTATTTCCTATCACTTTGACCTGCTCTGGATCACTAAAAACTAATTAAAGGAATTCTTAATAATTTATACAAATTCAAAAAAAATGATAAAGTAATTACATACTCATTATGGGAACATGAGCAAACCACACGACGAAGGGTAGTCCTTTCTTTTCTACTATTTCGGATACTTCTCTCAGTCTTCGAAAAGCGTCTGAAAAATTTATTATTACCATGACTATTAAATATTTTGAGGAGTAACTTATAGTTTACTTCATATTTTTAACTGTTTAGTTAAAATACATAAAGAACAGTAATAATAATAATGAGAAATCTGAAATCATAAACTCACTTTCCCCTCCTCCTAATAGGAGATGTAAAGATCCCAAAAATGGAAGTTGTCTAAACGTAGGCAAGTGTTTCAATAATAACCGAGAGCGGTAATTAACAGCTAAACTTAAGACATACAGACAGCTCACAATTAATACCAGGAACAAGAACATCTGTGAACATCAACACTATAAAAATAACTTTAACAATGAAATATGTTTTCATGTACATATATATACACTGCATACACATACTTTTATTACCCAGATTAATATATTGAAAGTTCTTGTCATAATTTGCTTAAGTCTACACCAATTTCTTCTCTTTTTATCATTAAATTGAATTCGCACTAAATATTACTCTGTAATTTTAGTTATATTATTCTTTTTGTGAGGTTGTAATTTTTTTTTTTTTAACAAGGTACAGACCTTTTATAAAGAATAAGAAAACTTTGTAGTCTAATATTTTTAATAAGTTAGTACGAATATGTAGTCTTCGGCGAAGTGAAATTGTAAACTACTTTAATTTCCATAAAAAATCGTATATATGATTATAATAACGTTTTCCAAATATAAATCTTATGCATAAATTTTTAAATATAGTTTATCAAGTAGCTTGTGACCTGTAACTTTGCATAATCTAGAGAAGTAAAAACATCATTTTTGTTTTCGAGAAGAAAAATTATCAAAGTTTCAAAGAGTGAAGAGAATAATTGAGTTTCTCCGTACCTTATGCACTGCTGACCCTTGGGGTCTTATCTTTATGCGATTTTTTATGTACCCTAGGAGTCAGCATTGCATCGGAAGGTAAGCAAAAAAAAATAAAAATTGAGAAAATTTCGTCTTATTGTAATTTTTGATGTACAAATAATAGATTTGTTGAGCCAAGTCTAAAACGTAGACAAAAATATTTTACATGTTTCATTTTAATAGTCAAAAGTTTTATTATTATTATTTCTTTCAATTTATTTCACTATATATTATTTTATTTTTTTCTTTTTATAAAACAACGTACCCGAAGAATATGACAACATCGATGTGTAAAATAACTATACGGTTTATATGGTTTGCCTCCCCGTCTGTGCAACTGGATAGCCGCGTTCCTGAACGAGCGCCGAATTCGAGTTGTTTGTGACGGCACGGCCTCCGATTTTCATCAGGTTAACGCTGGCGTGCCGCAGGGGTCCGTGTTATCGCCCACTTTGTTTCTTCTGCATATCAATGACCTGCTGACCCTTGGCAACATTCATTGTTATGCAGACGATAGCACAGTGCATGGTCGATATTACGGAAAATCGGCGTTCAAACAGGCAACCATAGAAGAAAAAAGACAACAACTTGTTGTTGAACTCGACGAGACCTTGAATAGAATATCTGAATGGGGTATCAAGAACCTGGTCGAGTTCAATAGCAAGAAAACTCAGGTATGTGCGTTTTCAGCAAAAGTGTCCCCATTCCTTCCCCTGCCCTCGCTTCAGAATACTCCACTACCACTACAGGGCCGCCTCAACATCTTGGGTATGGATATTAACGGAAATCTTAACCCTAAAAATTATATCGAGAGCGTCATCAAAACAGCGTCTTGCAAACTCGGAGTCCTGAACAAGGTGAGACGGTTCTTCGCGCCGGAGCAGCTGTGTCTGTTATATAAGACTCAAGTTCGTTCCTGTGTGGAGTACTGTTCTCATCTTTGGAATGGCTCCGCACAGTACTTATTAGACGCTCTCGATCGGTTACAGTGGCGTGCTATCCGCATCGTCGATAGCCCAGAGGCTTGTCCTTGAGACATTACAATTGCGAAGAGATGTCGCTTCACTGGCAGTCTTCTACCGGTACTACCACGGTGAGTGTTCTGAGGAGCTCTTTGACCTGATCCCACCCTCTCCTTTCCTATCCCGAACAACACGTGCAGGGCTAAGGTTGACATCAAAGGAACAAGAACCAAACGGTTCGGCACTGCGTTCATAAACCGAACGGCAAAAGCCTGGAATTCTTTACCAGCTCATGTGTTCCCTTCTTCATACCACCTTGGGTCCTTTAAGCGGGGCGTGAAATGCCATCTTATGAAGCCGCCATAGTGAGGGTCAACATGTCATATTGGTAGTTCACCAATAGGAATGTTGACCTCCACCTTTGGACTCCACTGACTGCTTAACATCAGGCGCAGTGGAGTCATTATGGTAGGCTATCTATATAAAAAAAAAAAAAAAAAAAAAAAAAAATACAAAAACGGTTTTCTTTATAAGTCGGAAATTATTTCGCCCACACACTTTGACTCATCTAAACTATTTTATTGATTTCCATTCCCCTGATTTGTAGATGATAACAATTCTAGTATCTATCGTAAAGTGTTGAAAATTATAGAAATACTGAAACAATACTTTGTAGGATGTATGAATACATCATAACATCGTTATACTTCAAAAATGTAAATATTTAAGAAGACAAAAATAAGTTCAGTATACTGAATAAGGATAAGTTTACAACATATTCAATAACATGGTTCAGAACGATTGTGATATAAATCATTTTAATTTTTATCTAGAAATCGTTTTAATTTTTTTAAATACATTTCTATATTATTTAAACAATCTTTTAAAAAAGGTCAATACATCGTCGCCTAATTCTTAGGTACACATTTATATCCCAAGGTTTCTTATTTTTCTGCATTTTATGATACTTTTTCTTTTTAATTAATATCCTGATATTAATTATTTTGCATATAAACTTGAAATTCATTTAAACCGGTTTTCAATAAACAAGGAAGCCCTAATTACAAATCCAGTTTTAATTATTTATATTGATGTTAACAATATTTTTTTTATTATGCGAGTATTCTTCACTGTTATAAGACACTTAGAGTTTCAATGCTACAATGAAGAAATGAGTTTCTATCTTTTTAGATAACTGACCGATATTTGAACAATCTTTTATCGTGAAATATTTTTTGTGTGTTATGTTTCGTTTAAAGTTATATGTAATATTCAATAGATAAATGTAGAATCTTATTCTAGTTTCAGAATAAAGACGTGGTCCTGAATATACAAAAATATATTTAAAGTTTTTTAGCTTTACTTGTATTGTTATATTAAACAAGGAAGACTTTCCTATTTTATCTGTTGCAAGAAACGACTGCAGCCAAATTAATTATGCAGAATTAATTTTGTTTCGTTTCAAGGTTTAATTTAAGTCCACTACCTTTTAGAGCAATATTACAATAATCTTACTTTCCATTTTAGTAACAAAACTTTTACTAAGCAATATTGTTTTATTCGAATTTACGCGATTTACTTTTTTTTGAAGTGGACTTGTTGATTGCTTTTATCCTATCGAAATCTCAAATGTTTCAAAAGTAAAATTATTGTACTCTTGAAACAAAACTTTTTTAAACTATGATAATTTTAAAAAGGACAGGACATTCAACAATATGTTTTTTTTATTAAAATAAAAATATTTTTATTTGCAGAATCAAACTAAAATATAAATTGTATGTTTACATAGACAGTCAACGATTATATTATTTTTACGCTACAAATTATAACATTTCTAACAAATTATCGAAACTTTAATACATTTATTATTTAACTTATTGCTTATAAAACATATTAATATTATTGTAATTATTTAAATCACAGTATATTTATTTTAATTTATTAAAATATAAATATGTATTTTTTTTTTGGTATATTTTTTTATTATTTATCATATCAAATATAATCAATATGAAATTGCACAAATAAATAAAAAAGGTACTATTATTATTAATATAAATTCTAATTAAAAGCTAACCTAAAAAAGTTAAAAAATGTATCAAAAATAAACCTAAATATATTATTAATTATATGAAAGATAAAAATAAATATAAGATTTCCTTATAAAGAAAAAAATAAATATAAGATAAAAAATTATTGGAAACACAAATATCTTCTATTAAAAACATGAATGAATGTTGCATTAAAATATATTTAAATGCATAAATGTCTTAAAATATCTTGTAATGTAACATTAATTTATTATACAATATTTCTATTGTAATGTTACATTCCTTTAATTGTAATGTTTCATTCCCAATAATTAACTTACTTTTGTGCTTCTATAAATTATCACTTTTTACTCCCACGTTCTTCCAATGTTCAATTTAGACTGAGGCACAACTGGTACATTTAAAATATCATTGTACGAAAGCGGAAAAACATTATAACAACACTTATAAAGAAGGGGATATAATTAATAATCTAAACAAAATACTTTTAAATTTCGTCTTTTTATTAGAAAAAAAAAGACTAACAGGATAGGATTCTACAACTTTTAAATAATTTAGGTAAAAAGATCTGATATTAATTTATAAAAAGTTTTGTTTCTTTATCGTAGAAATTTTTATTAAAAATTTTCTCGATTCATTTAAAATCAAAGGCGTTAAATAAATTTTATGTCCGATGTTTAAAATATAACACAGAATTAGACATATATTTCTCAGCATGCAACAACTAATAATGAATATAATTACGTTCAATTACATTTGTTTTAACTAAAATGTAATGCTTTAAAGGATAAACTATTATAATACGTTATACATATTTGTTAATTTTATTTTACGACTCCGTCGGGTTACGGTCGCTCTGACTTCAATAAGTACTAACATATATAAAATTGTGTGTTGACATTGTATATCATAAAGATTAGCAAAGAGCTCATCCATTATGTGAAGATTAATTAAAAAATTAATAGTTTTTCTAAGACAATAGTAACATAGTAGTAAAACGGGTTTTTCTTAATAGAAATTGAACTTTTTCATATTGATATATGTACATAAGACTTCATAAGATGCAATTGCAAGTTCTCAAGGAACGATTAATTCGTCTGAAGGCTACAGCACTTACACACAGTTTGTTTATTTTGTTGTCGTATAGTTTCGTTTGTTTTATTTAAATTAATAAAATAACAACAATAAAAGTTCGTTCAAAATATATATTTACATTTTAGAAAGTAAGAATCTTGTAAACAATTTAAATTTTAAAGGGATATATTCCATAATGATATTATAAGTTTATTTATTGATTTATTAAAGAAATATTGATATTGTAAATTCAAAATTCAGTTTTTATTATTATTAAGTCACACTTTACAATAATAACTTTTTAAAATATTTATCACATAAAATCATCCTATAACAACTGTATAATGCTCGATTATTAAGCATTCAATAAACCTATAGTTAAATAAAACAACAGACAATTTCATTTAATAAATAATTATCTCAGTTAGTGGTTGTAAGTCTGTCATTTTCATTTTAAATTAAACGTTTTACTTAATTCCTTTGTAAATGTAAATATATGTAAAAGTTTACATTAGTATATCTAGATGAAAGGAATTACTTGAAATTAGAATTGGGTTAAAAGTTAAATTTTTATTTGAAAATTGAATATAATGCACTTTAAAAAAATCAATCTTTAGTAGCACGATCCACAGCGTATAGCGCCATAAAGAAAAAACCGGCCATTATCCATTGACGTTCTTAAAAGTAGTTTACAATTACGCATTTGTTTTTTAAACTCAGAAATAGGTACCCTATACTTTGATGTTATGGTATATAATGAGAAGAAACGGTAATCACTAAGTGAAATCTTTTCAACATTAGGATAAAAACCGAGGCGAACTTCGGGAACGCTGTGGTCTTGGAAACTAGAGATTTGTTGCAAGCCACCTCCATTGTCACGAGAGACCTGAGTGCCCAAAACAGTTAAATGTCAACAAATTAGGATAGAATGTCTTCAAATAAAAATAAAATTGAGAATGGAGCAGAAGAAAGAAAATAAGAAAAACACATGTATAGTTACAGTAATAAATGCTGTTAGTTAAATCAGCGATATTTAATATATCCGAAAAATTTAGAATTCTAATTCAGCTACCTATAGCATAATTAATTAGATTCGTACCAGTTTTAAAGCAAAGAATTGTGTATAAGGTTCAATGTTTGTAATTTTAAAGACAAGTCATTGAAATAATATAATCCCTTACTTCCGGATTGAGAATTTCAAAACCACTTTCAGGTCATAATTCTGTACACGTGACCTACGTTTACAAAATTATTAGGGCACATGATGGGTACATAAGAAATTAAAAATATGAAACTTTTGGAAATCAAATCTAATCTTTATTGTGGTTCTAAACATAGCCCATTTCTTGTTCTTAAACCATGTGTTTCGCATTTTATGAGCTTTATTTCTACATGCTTCCAAAACAAACACACCTTTTACATTATTAACTTCCTAAGGAAGATATTTTAACCTCCCCGACTTTTGAGTTCACCTTAACTAGACGACTAAATTTTTAATCTCTACTACTGCTGCCGCTTTGACATTACACTACATTACAGAAAATGTAGACCAATGTTGTATTTTTTCGTTTTTAAAAAACTTAATATCCAAGTAATAATAAAAGTTTTAAATTACTTAGTGTTATTAAAACGAATGGTCTATGAGGACCATCCATTAACGTACTTTAGCCCGTATGTTGTTGACTTCTAGTTGTTAGCCACTATGTTGTTGGACTCAAGTCCAGCTATTATTGCTGAATATTTTTGAATATATTTTATGCCTGATAAGAATCACAAGATGCTCATAGGATTTGTCTAAAACATTTGACTGTGTACAGCATGAAAGTTTAATTATGGAATGGAAATGGATATGCGTTCCCCTAGTTTATTACTCAAAATGGGTATGACTTGAGGCTATCTTTTCGGGTTTTCTTGATCCTTGTTTACAAAAATAACTTACCTTATCTTGTAGGGGATAAATAAGGAATAGTATTGTTTTCTGATGACATTTCTCTTATTTTTTTAATTAAAAGGCGGCAAACAAGAGTTGATGATATAAACAATACCTATTAAGGTTTAAGGCTAATAATATTTTGCTTAACAAAATTTATATACAATTTTTCTTATCAAACTTCAAAAATGTCATAACCATTGTACAAAATAGTGATAAATTCAATTAGGTCAATTCTACTATTTTCTTGAGTATTACCTTAGATGCAAGACTGCAATAGAGTTCTCAACACTTAGTTCTGCAGAAAACGTAATCCATAGTCTACGCCGGTGAACAAACGCAGAAGCGGCTAGATTGGTTTAGTTATTTTCATACCATGTCTTACGGTATACTATTGTGGGGTAATGTAGCAGATACCGATACTCTATTTGCACTGCAGAAGGGAGAAGTTCGAGCAAACCTAAATATGAAGTAAAATGAAAAATAAAAAATGATATGAGAAATATATTGGTCGAAATAGAGAGCGCTGCTGTGTCAAATTTAATCAAAATCAAGAATGTCATTTGACTCTTAATATCTAATTAGTATCTGATTTGACCAGTTAGTACGTGATTTGACTTTTAAAATAAAATTGAATAGAGGAAGTTGAAGCGCCGGTCATTTTGATCGGTTAAAAGCTAGTCAATTTGCCTGGACATGATCTCAAACGTTCGAACCGATTAGAGGAAATTAATTTCTGAATTTAATGGTGACAGTCCGTTCCTCGAGAACTTGTCTGTAACCGTTGTGATAGGGTGAAAGTGTATTTTATTACTACCTAACCTAAAACTAAAATTAATTATGAACAAAGAAGAAGAAAATCATATGATGTCGCGATCGGCCACCATATATATATAATTATATTTATCACATAAATATTTATCGGGGCCCTTAAGCATAATTTTGAAACTTCAAATGATAAAGTACGGTAGTACTAGATAATTATATTTATTTGTCCTGTAGGAATGTAATGTGATTACTCAGTTTATTTCACTCTTTTTAGTACTAACAATTCCTTAGCATATAATGTGTACACTAAGAGATTCTTTAGCATGTTTTATTTCTTCTAGTATTAGTAAATTAAAAAAAAATGGAAAATGTTGTTAGGTACATTAAAATATTCATGTCTACTTTCATCCATCTGATATTTCTTATCCTCCTCTGCTTTTATTTTTCCCCTTCTCCTTTTATTTACTCTTGTAATCCTTCCATTCTCCAAATTCCATTTTATTAACAGAACACAAAAGTTTCCTAGTTTTTTTGCTTAATGCACCAGGAGCGTGATGCCTTAAAAAAAATTGTGACATCTTCGTTCAACTTGTCAATTGTCATTTGACAGCCTAAAGAATAAATAAACAGGGATCAAAAGTAAATATTTGCATTGCTTTATCAGTAAATTTAAAATGAATTTAAAAAGAAACAAACATATTTTTGATTTGTACTGGGAAGACATATTAGTGGCAAAAGTTATTCCCTATTTAGATATTCGAGAGTGTTTCAATTTTCGTTGTGTGTCTAAAACATGTCTACAAATAATAAATATGTATTTTGCAAAACTTAAATCATTGAAGCTTATGAATAAAGGATTTTCGCCTCACACATTTCAAGTAAGAATCGACATTGTATTTTGAATATAAACGTTGTGACTTTGGCTATACGCAATTATTTATGATAATGAGTGTCTTGATTTCGTCGTAGGTCTTTGCGCTGAGTTGCACTAGATTGAAAGTTCTGAACCTTAGCCGATGTGGCTCTATCACAGACAATGAATTAATTCCTTTACTGCAACAAAATACGGAGCTAATAAATTTAAATTTAAGTCAATGTAAAAATTTGACTTCAAAATGCCTACAGCCAGCAATATTATATTGCAATAATATGCGAATTCTAAAGCTATCGAAGTGTAACTGGCTTACTACTGGAGCGATGGAAGCGCTTTCACTTCACCAGAGCTTGCTTGAAGATGTAGACCTGGCACACTGTGTTGCTATCTCTGAGAGTTGCATTCTTGTATTTATAAAAAAGTTTAGGCATTTAAAGACTCTAAATTTAGAAGGTAATAAACAGGTTACAGACAAATGTCTGTACACTATGGCCAAATATAGCAAATATTTGAAACTACTTAATTTAGGTGGATGTTCAGAAGTAACAGACAAAGGAATAAGGTATTTTTGAAATTTATCTTAAACAAATAATACTATTGTATGATAAAATGTTGATTGCCTTACTTTTTCTATTTCAACCCTCTATAAAGCTTAATCATTATAAAAAAAATATATATATAATTCAGGGCACTAGCAGTCAACTGCCAGAAGTTAGAAGGCCTGCTAGTACGAGGGTGTACTAAAGTATCTGAAAATAGCTTGCAGCTAATGAGGACAAAGGTACATATGGACAGGAGGCCCACAGAGAGAGTACCGGCTCCAGAGTTTGTAGCTATTTAAAAAACCTTTCAAACAAATTATAATATAAATGTTGGGCTACTTTATATTAAAATGGGGTTGAATGGACATAAGTAGTTATGATCATATAAAATTTCATTTTTATTATATATTTTGAATAGTTCAACTCAAAACTGCTGTGGAGAGCAAAAATATGAGTGAGGCAAATAAAATTAATTTCATAGATGTGTATTTCATAATATAAAGCAATCTTCGCACTATTGCACCACAATAAAATAAACTTAACATTTACCTCATCATTAGTTTTTCAATTGGCAACTAGAAACTTTATTTTCACCAACATTAGTAATTTTTAATTAAATATTCTAATAGGTGTTAAACAAAAATATTTTCTTTATTGTTATTTTTTTTTGTTGAACTATTTAAAATATCAAAATTTTAAACAAAAATGGGTGTACCTTGCAATATAAATTTAAGTTTATATTTCATAATTTCCTAACTTTTCACCCAAATATCACCTACCATGGTTACAGAATGACTGATGTCAGCTCATCGACTTCTACTTGAGGTGTAAATCTTAGCATCTACTATTGGTTGTTCTTCATTATTTAATATTTAGTTTATTTTATTAACATTGAAATTGAGGATAGTACGACTAGAGATAGGCCAGCTAGAACTCAACTAGCCAGCTAGCTTAGTGGTTCGACTATCAAAAAAAATCTAGACTAAACGGCTCTTTTTTTCAAATTACAAGTACTACTTAAACTTCATGAATTAAGGAAAACTTGAACGAAAAAACAATGATCTGAATTTAAGAATCATAAAAATATCAATCGGGAAAATGGGTATCGCCTCTCATTAGCATAGAATAGCAATGTTAAAAAAATGTTCTACTGACCGCGACTTAAGACGCGATTGTGTCGTTATACCCTTAATTTGGATGTTAATAAAATAAACTAAATATAAAAATAACGGAGAACTAGCGAGGATAGTTGCCGAGACTCATGCCCAAGACGGCAACGCTGAGCTTATGTCTAGAGATGACTATATCGTCGGAAAATAAATTAACAAAATTTTAACCTTCAATTTATATCGCGACTTTTCGGGGGACGTTTTAGTTTAAAAACATTGCAAAAAAACAAACAGATTAATATTGCAAGTTATATATACTACAGAAATAATAATCTTTATAATGTTGCATTCAAATGTTTCTTGTTAATTACATTTTAAAGGTTGCTACGAATGGAACTAAACAAATGCAAAACTTAGAAATTGTTTACTTTCTTATTTCTTATGGTGTATATGAGGTCCTCAAGGTCATTAATGTCATACTCTCCAGGATAGATTTAATTCTATTATATTTTACTATTGAAGTTCAATTTGTTTGTGGACATAAATCATAGATATAAACAGTTCTTGGTGAACGGTTTCTTGTATTATATTAATGTTTAAGTAATATATTTTATTACAATTGTTAACTACATCGTTGGTTATCAAAGAATTTGTGTCATCTCAGATTTGTCTTAATTATATTTATTATATGCAGACTTGTATAGCAAGTCATCATTCCTTACAATTATAATAACATATGTATATTGTAAAGCATCATTCCTGGATTACGTACATAATCCAATACCGTACAATTATAACAGTAAATTAATGTATAATAAAAGATAATTCAGATTATAATAAAAAATAAATGTATATATTTTTAACTATTAAGTAATAAGTTACAATGATACCAAAATGTAGTAAAAAGGGTTGTGCCAATGAATTTTAGTCGCTAGGTGAATTTATTAAAAAATGATATTCTTTTATAACAGATGGTACCTCATTGCTAATTTTTTGGTACTATAATTGTTGTTATTTACGTTTTTATTATTAAGTTAATACTAGAGGGCTGACTAGTCGCTGGTCGGCTTACCTATAGTAAATACTAATAAATTTTGCTGTAGTTGCTGTAATGTATATTCAAATATGTTGATGTTGAACCATGCCTTTGCATTTATTGAATATGGATTTATTAGATATGGCTTTAAGGCGAAAAATGCAATACATCTGTGTGCATTCGATTATTTATTATCGACAAGATTTCTGATGTAATAACGTTATTCTTTTGTAGTTTGTCCAAGCAGTATCAAACTCATTCGCCAACTTGAACAACTGCCATAAAATGAACGTGATTACCACTATTCTAAGGATCAATCATAAATATATATTGACAAATTTTTAATATAAAATATTGTCCATAAAATAGATCTAGTCAAATATATATATAATAAAAAAAAAATAAAAATGAAAGAATTGGTTTTATTTGCAGTTATTATTTCTGCAGGTCGGTTTCTCTTTATCATTTTCACTTCAGTATATTAAAAATAAAAAATAGGCAAAATAAAAAAATGATTTTTTCACAAAATTATATTTTGTGTGATAACACCTGCTACAAGTCTTAATGTTATATATTTACAATATTTAATATACTACACATCAGTAACAAATAACATTGATAACCTTACAGGGGCAGATCTTACAAATAAATTACGGATCCGAGTCCGCGGACCATCGACGGGACGAAGCTAAGGAAACTAACTTAAAAGACCTATGTTGCATAAGTGTTAATAACATTTGGCAATAAATTAACGAAGATAACACGAAAATAAATCTTAAGTGCAAAGCGTATAAAAGATATCGTAAATATTATGCTAATATAAAAGAAATAAAAAATATAAAAATTAACCATTCTTTAGGCCTTTCATGTAGCTACACCAGGGACTTAACATTCTCTAATACTATCACATTAATAAAATTAGAAATTGTCTATTTTATATTACAAATATACCTAAATACCCAACTATGTATACAGCCTTGTGTTAAGTGAAAGCGGTCATTTACACTATCATACATGGCGATTAAGCATATGGGACGAGAAAGAGGCACTTCCGAGAAGAGTAAAGAAACTTATAACAAATACAAAAACTGTACAGGCTTTACTTATATAATATTTCTTAATGAAATACACGATATACATATAAGTTACGAATATTTTACATCAAAAAGTTCTAATTTCGTGTTGTAAATGATTGCACTAATTCTGACATACACTTAAATAGATGTCTCTTTGGGAAATTTATGAATAATTAATAATTTATCATGATTTAAGCACATGCCTTCCAGATCAGTGTTATATCAGTAACGGTGCCGAGTTGCCGAGTTTGTACATAAAACCAGCCCATGTTAAAAACACAGCTTACATACTTATTGCACTATTTTATAAGACTACATTTCCCTGGCATAATCACTAGTATAATATAAGTTTCTAAATACACTTTATCAGCAATTTTGTACTTTATTCAGCTTCGATATAGGGTACAATATTTTATCAGAAAGAATTTACATCAATATACAATAATAAAGCTGCATCACTGGTATGACGGAACGTGGAGTCTCGTGCGATAAGGCAACTCGAGCGGTATCGATCTTTGATATTAATTTACAATATATACAGACGAAATCTCCGTACATCACCGGTCGTACTACGCCTCAGATCGTCGGTCGGCTCGATTCGAATGCCGGAAGTGTCTATCGGTGGAGCACCGTCCTGTCACTATCACTGATCACTGTCTGCGGCACTGCGTCTTTTGTCGAGGCTACCGACGCATAGTGGAATTGAGCGTCTGCATGGTGAGCGGTGGAGGAGGGTTGATGTAGCCGGCGTAGGCGTAGACGTTGGGTTGCTGCGCGCGCGGGTCAGCCGCTGGATACTGCACGCCGCCTGCTTGCACGTTCATCATCTGCACTGGCAGGTTGTTGAATTGCTGCTGCGGCGGCACGCGGTAGCCATTGAGGCCGTACTGACTGATGATGTGCGTGTTCAGGTTCGGGGACATGCGGGAGCCCGGACCCATCTGGACGTGCTGCATCGGACTCAGGTTACCTGAATTATTCAATCATTTGAATGTAAATAGGCTATACATTGCCCCTTCACTATATAGACTCATTTTATTAATCTCTGTCGATTGTGTGAAAGAATTGTGAAATGCGGCACCTTTTACTTTATTATTACATGCATGTAATAAAAATAGTAATAAGGCGATATGCAATAAACGCATGTAAAAGTGCACAGAGAACACAAAACAAAGTTTTTAAACCTATTATTTGTATATTTCGAACTAAACCTTTGTTAAGGATTATTGTATTAATTGAAGAGATAAGCGCGTTAATAATACTTGAACAAAGGAGGGGCACAAAACAGCTAGTTGTAATGAAACCTTAAAGTAATTTATTCTATCAATAAAATAAAACTCACTGGTGGCATTACGTGTGTTTCTAGCTTCTATTTGGTTGTGCGCGGGGGCGTAGTACTTGGGCGCGTGGTAATGGCCGGCCGGCGGCGTGCCCGCCTGCTGTCCGTACTGCAACATGTACTGGGGCGATTTATATTGACAACCAACTTACTAACAATTTAAGATAAAATCTATTGATGAAAAACCACCACAAACTTCAGGAGGCCTAAAATAAAAATAGCTCATAATTTCAAAAAAACTTTTGTTGTAATATTACAATTTTTTTTTATTATTTGAAATCTTAGAAAATGAACAATCAACTAGCAACACTAAAAAAACAACAACTACAACTGATGTTAAAAAATAAGGTCTCAAAGTTGATATAAAAAACTATTATTATTTAATGTTATACTATATTAAATATTTATAATTTTTTTTTAAATTAGGCTATTGATATCCGAACATTATTTTAAGAATATGAATTTACTGTTTACTTTTTCGTTGAATTCGTTTTGCTTAATTTCAGGGTTATATAAGTAATGTCCTATGACAAAAGTATTTCGTAACTAGAAAATCTAGGCATATTTGTATGTCATCATAATTTTATCCATAATTAAATAAAATAAAAGATGCTAAAAATGTTGCTTAAAAGTGAATTACTGTCTTGAGTGCCTTACAGTATAACGTCAAGTTTACACGGGACGATACAATATTTGATAATACCACAAGGAATATTATCTCCACATATTATGTCGGTCCCGGTACATTAATGTACCTGTGGTGGCGCGGGAGGGGTGTGGGGAGGGTGCTGCGGCGCGTCGGCCATCTGCTGTAGTTTGGCAAGCGAGCACGAGGGCGGCCAGCCGGCATGGTATTGCTGCTGCTGCTGGAACGACAGGTAACCACCCTGGTAGCCACCCCCGCCCTGCATCACGCCGCCGCCTGGAATATCAAGCGTTTTGTCAAAGCATTATTTCTAAAGTTTTAAACATCATTTAACAATAATGAAGTCTAGCTAATTTATCGAGCATTTAATCACATTTTTTATTTTGTGACAGGTAGGATTCATATTGCATTATACCTAGTCCTGATACCAAATTCTCATTATAACTCCACTATATAAATATCGAAAACCATTTAGCACTGTTTGGCGCGAATTTAATAAAAACGCAATGGATATTCATGTAAGAAAGAGAAATTCTAAATTCAAATATCACATTGTTTGTTTTTTTTTATTATAACAGTGGCCAGACTAGTTATATCGTTATCGTTCGTCGTACTCACCATGGCTAGCAGGTGCGTGTGGCGGCGTTGAGCGGTGTCGTGCGGGCGGCGTGGCGGCCCCGCGCTTGTCCCCGGCCGATGTAGCCGCGCTCCTATATCGGGAATATGGGCTTTATTACTAATATGATAATATTAAGGGTTTATAATTTTTAAAAAAATCTAAATGTTTTCAACGAATATTTTTTTATTATCATAAATGTCGGCAAACACTATTATAACTCACCTGTTCCTGTTGTTAATTTTCTGCTGCTTGGCGGGCTGGTTGGGCTGACTCATGATAGACGGTATGTGTATAGAGGAGTGCGGGTACTGCGGGCTTGGTGCCGGATGCATGTGCATCATAGAACACGGAGACGCCAGGTCCGAGCCGATACTAGTGGGGGACTCGAGGCCTAGTTGACTCACGTCCAGCTCGCAAGCCGGATATTGTACCGAGTGCACCGAGTTGCTGGTGGAATCCGGCGTGTATACACCCATGGACTGCAGCGCCGGACTCACGGCCTCGCACATCTCTTCCTTGCTAGTCTCCTTCGGTGACTCATCCTTCTTCTGCTGGCGTGATTTCTTCTCGATATCCTTCTCGCACGGTCCGTTAGTGTTGTAGGGCGTCTTGCAGCCCGGGGACGTTAATACTTGGGGGCTCTGCTGCCGGAAGTCTGCGCAACTCGTGGCCACTTCCTGTTGTTTGTTCGCTTGACGTTGCATCATTTGCTTTATTTGAACCTCGTTTGTGTGAGATTGTGATTTCTTGCTTTCGCATTGTGTTTGACAGGCGGTTGTTGCTTTCGATTGCTTGGTGGGTTTGCACTCGTTCTTTTGCGGACAGTCTGACAATTTAGATGTTGGAGCCTTGGTTTCTTTGAAATGTGGTAGACCTGTTGTCGCGTAAATTCCACTAGACAGAGCGCCGTACGCAAGGTTATGGTCGTACTTTGGATGTAATTTCTGTGGTGACTTTTGCATTTGGTCCAGTTGAGGTAAATTAAAATAATTTTTATCGTTGTTTTTCATGTCTAAGAATCTGTTGTCCCATGTTCCCTGTAATCGGGTGTGATCCCACGTAGGCCACTGAGGATATTGCGCATGCGTCGTGTGGTAACTTGGAATTTGATTCATGGCGTAATCCGCTTTCGGAACCAGTTCATTGTCATATTTGAACTTCGGCAACATTTTATTCAAATCGTTTTGTTCCACCGCTTTTAAATTCAACTGCGAGGTGCAACTCTTGTCATGTTTAACTACATTTTTGGAGTCACATTTAGCAGTGTTAGACTTTTCTTTTCTGAAAATATCTTGTTTCTTTGGAGGCTCACTAGTCTTAGTCTCGGCTTTGCTGACAACTGGCACGCTGTTTATTACGTTGGTTGGGACAGATGTCTCCGGCTTTCTAGAGATGGCATTTTGTTCTGGAAAAAACATTTTTGGTTCCGGCGTACTTCTTGGTGTTTCGTTTTTCGTTGATTTTTTTTCACTCTTTTCTATTTTACTATGTGCTGAGTTAACTCTTACATCTCTTAGTTTACTTTTTTCCCTCGGTTTTTGGTTAAGATCATTTTTATCTTGAGCAATAGTTTGTACGACATTCATAGAACCCAAAGAGCTTTGAATACTATTTGCATAATTTGACTCCAAGTCCGGTCTCTCATTACCTAAGTTGACTGCTGCGTTTGCACTTTGACATCTCGGTAAAAAACTAATATCGGTAACATTGGGCACTTTTGGTATAACGGGATTTACTACTGGCGAGGTTATTGGATGTGGAACTTCTAGTTTTGTAGTACTTTTACTTATAATAGGTGGATCTAGCATATTAT
The DNA here is from genome assembly GCA_959347395.1 of Mechanitis mazaeus. Taxonomy (NCBI): domain Eukaryota; kingdom Metazoa; phylum Arthropoda; class Insecta; order Lepidoptera; family Nymphalidae; genus Mechanitis; species Mechanitis mazaeus. The sequence continues at coordinate 19,020,577 of OY365747.1, forward strand.
TGATAAGTCGGTTTGGATCACTTGTTTTTACAAGTACTTTATCAGTCTGAACTGCCTGTGACTCCTTAGCAATGTTTGTTCTATGATTTAAATATGAATGCGGCATTTGTAGGCAATTTATTGGTTGTATGGTCATCGAGTTACTGACAGAGTTGTGATAATTATGCATTGTGTTCTCAATTATACTTCTAGAAACTACAATTTCATCTTTTCTTGTATGCATCATGTCATTACGGAATGGTATGTCGCTTTCTTTGCTAATAATGGGCATTTGCAGCTTACGCGAATCCATTTCATTATACGCCTCAATTTTTGGTGGATCAGGTTTCTTTATACTATTTATAATATCTCTATGCGGGTCCAAATTCTGTATGATGGTTTCAATTTTATTAAGTGATTTTTTCTCTGATCCTTTTGTCTCGTCAATATTTTGATGTTGGATCACTGTCTCTTTTCTCATCTCACTCTTTTTTTGTTCATACGCTAATTCTGTGACATTTTTTTCTGGCGTTTTCTTTTGTTTTGGTGATTCACTTATGACTGACTTATCATTCTTCTTTGGAGAAATACCGGCTGCCGGCGAATTTGCATTATCCGATTCACCTTCCACCACTATGGTTTCAATCTGGTGTATTCTAGGAACAATAAGGTCTACTGCAGGCTTATTAGAATTACCGTCTCCCTTTGCATCCAAAACTATATGAGAATTTTCTGTGGAAACTATAGGAATAACTTTAGTTGGGCTTTCATTGTCTACGTCTTTAACATCTTTGGAATTTGATACAGTGTCATTAACTTGAACTGGAACTATGTTATTTGGTTTGGGCGAAGGAAGAGGACAGCTCTGACTGTTATTATCGTCAGATTCTGATATTATTATAGTTTCCTTATCCTCAATAATAGCTTTCACTGGCGATTTCATTTCACTGTTTGTATCTTTTCTTTGAATTTGATTATTACCAGCAGAGTTTTCACCTAGTTTCTCTATAGTTTCAGACCGAGTAAAATCGGGGCCGTTTTCAAAAACTTGACGTTCCTCCTCGGTTTTTTCTTTGCTTGTGTCGTTAATTACCTGTTCTTTCTCTGCTATTGATTTGGGAGAGTCCATGTGTATGCTGTCTAACTCCATATCACTGGTATGGTGGTCTGTACTATTCTCCTCTATCTGTCGAGGTGTCGCCGGTTTACTGGGAACACTAGCTCTATCTTCGTCTACATCCATTTCATCATCTGCCTCTCCTGAAGAATCTTCTGAACTTACATCCGAATTTTTATCTTTATTTTCGGATTTATTGTCAGTTTGATTCGCTGTTGCGATTTCTTTAACAGATTCAATAATTTGGTTTGTTTGAGTATTGTCAGTTTTATAACTGATGTCTACTTCATCATCAACCTTAGATTTCTTTGCCACAGGAGGTCCATTGGTTGCAATAGGTTTACTGTTCTTTTGACGTTTTGTCTGTCTGCCTTTCCACCCGAATTTTCTTTTAGTTTTAGCTGTAATAGAACTGACAGGAACATTAACTTGGTTTCTGATATCATTGCTTTCTTGACTCTCTTGACTATCTGAAGCATATGCCAGTTCTTTAGTTTTCCGCCTGTTCCTTGGTAGATCTTCAATAACTTCTTCTTGTTCGACCTTAGTCTTTCTTCCTACACTTTTACTCCTTTGTCTTCTAGGAGTTGATTCTTCTTTCTTTTCCTCTTCCACACTCTCTGAAAGAATTCGGTTAACATCTCGTTTTCTTTTCCGACTACCCTCACAAAGACTTGGTGTTGTTTGATAGGTAGTTTCGCTGTATTTAAGAGGCCGCGTCCTTTTCCGCCCAGATGAAGTAACGGGTATAGGTTCTTCAGACACATCTTTTTCAACAGACTTTGCTTTCATTTCTGATTTTGAAGGAATCGTTTCCGATTCAGTTTCTGTATTTTCGCTTTCAGTTTTCAGTTCTCCGTCATCATTCTCCGTATCTGCTGAATTTTCTTCAGGTGATCTGAAGGGATTAATGGTTGGTGCTAAAAGAGGTGTCCACCTTAAGCATTCTGGATCTATTTCCAGGCGAGGTCTACTGTTCAACTTCTTAACGTGATTGTCAACCTTATTCCAATCTACACAAATGCCTAATTTGATATTATCTTTATTTGAAACATATCTAACAAAGCCAAGTAGTTGAAATGTCGCCGCAATATCGTTCATATGCATTCCCGTCGTAAGTGCAATATCTTCAAATGTAAAGGGTTTATCTTTGTGGTCATAAACATATTCAAGAATAACAGATTTCCAATAAGCATGATATGAAACTCGTCCTAAATCTGATAATGGTTTTTCAGGCGTACCAGCTTGACCCTCTTCTTTTGATAATAAGTAACCTGAAAATATAACAAAATGTGAAAACAAGCTCCAAAATGAACATAATTGTCAAGTAATCACGAGAATATAAATAAAAAATAATTCCACCACTCACTGAAATGGATGAGGAACCTCCCATATCCTTGTCTCTGATACTGTGGCATGGTCATGATACAGGACACATTATATTTCTGCTGACAATGCTTTTCTTTCGAGAAATATCCGACTAAATGACATCCCTTGCTATCGTTTTTCGTCAGTACATAAAATAAAAAAGGCTCAACATCGTAATACAACGTTTTGTGGTCTAAAAACAGTTTAGCAAGGAGACAGAGATTCTGACAGTATATTTTGTTGGCGTTGCCATCAACTTCGAACACGGAAATATCACCGCATCGGTATATTTCTGTAGCTGGCGGATGGCGCCACAGGCACTTATCCAAGTGTCTTAACAATACCGCTCGACTTTTCGCATATTTGAGACAAAATTCGCAAAGGAATAACTTTGGCAATCTGTAAAAGAGATAACATTTTTTTTTTGATACTTGAATCATGATACCCATGAGACTTACAATTTTTCATCTTATTTCTTTTTACCTTGCGTATTCCTGTGGAAAGGGACTGGAATACCAAGTCTCTATCTCCCATTGCCCAAATTCAATGGCAGAGGGACATCTGGGGGGTGGAGGTCCGGCTCCCGAACTTGTACCAGAGACTGAAGCCACCACCTCAGCCTCAGCACCACTCGCTAATCGAGCCTGAGAAAACAGATCCGCATCTGCCTCCGTCACACCCGGCGGTAATCGCTTACCCTCTGTAAGTAAAAAAAATAAGTTCGTAAGTTTTCATAAAAATAATATTTTGAAATGATACATGACATGTGACATTATGTTTATAAGAAAAAAATATATATATTATAAGATGATACGTATTAAAAGCAACCAAAAAAAAAGAAAATGTAAGACAAATGTTCTGCTACTTAAACGATAGACATATTTAAACAACACGATACATAAAGCTCTAAAGGAGTGCGCAAGTATCATCCGATAACAAAGCAGAAAGGAGGGTAGTCACACACCAAGCATATATACAAAATTTTCGCGTCCACAACGAGAAGCGCGAGCGAAAGTGCATGTGTGGATACTGCCGATACCCGAGTACGACGATACACGAACGACCCTACACACTCACAGAGTCCGAACAGAGAACGAGAACGGCGAGAGAGACAGCGGGCGCCGGCCAGCAATCAGAGCGAGCGACGGTCAGATCCACCACGACACTTTCACCGCGCCCCCAAACACCGCTTACCCGTCTGATTGGTGGCCGGGCCCAGCGCGCGCGCCAGCTTATGCAGCTGAGCCTCCGCCCCCGCGCCCGCCCCCGCCCCGAGCCCCGCGCCCCCGCTCGCGGCCCCCGCGCCGCCCCGCTTGCTTTCCGCCGCGCGCACCACCAGCGCCGACGCGCTCAACCGGTCCGGCATCCGACCAAGGCCGCCTATACTCTCCCTCGACGCCCCCTCCGCGGTCCTCTCCACGCGCTCGATTCTCTCGATGCGTTCGGTCCTCTCGATACCCTCGATCACATCAATGCACTCCGTTCTCTCGATGCCCTCGATTGTCTGGATGCATTCAGTGCTCTCTTGGCGTTCGCTTCTTGCGACACTGACGCGGTCGCGGTCTCGCCCGTTCCGACCACTGCCGACCTGACTCAAACCGTATCGCTCTCGCTCGACGAAAGGGCTCTCTCTAGACAGTCGATCGATGCCCTCGGTGATCTGCCTCGGCCGAGAACGGCTGCGCTCGCGGCTACGATCTCTATTCAGGGTGGCCTGATATCGCTTAAACGTGCTCCTGGTCTCCTTCAATACCTGCCGGTCCTCACTTTCTCGTTTGACCGGACGAGGTCGTGATTGCGAGCGAGACGCCGTTCGAACCGAATAAAACTCAGACAAACCATCGAATAGCGTAGTGAGAAGGCGGTCACCGCATCTACTCCTTCGTCGGTGTCTTCGATTCGGAGAGATGTCGGATCGAGTCGCTGCGCACGCAGCGGGGCACAGCGACTGGCTAACAGGCGGGCTAAGCGGTCGAACCTTAACTGAAGAATCGAGGAACTGTTGCTTCTGCGCCTCCGCAGCGAAACCCCAGGCGCTGTCGGAAGGCGCGTCCGTCGCTAGACGTTCGAAAATGGTTGGGGAACGCCGCGCGAGCGGCGGGGAGGACGGGGAGGGGTTGCTGTCCGATGAGCGCTCTGAGGCCGAGCGCTCAGTCGTTCGCGCGTGCTCCAAACGCAGCTCCAGGCGCTGCACGCGCGTCACCCTCACGCCGCGCACGCCTCCCCAGCGAGTGCCCTCCCAGCCCTCCCACTCGCTCGACGACTCTCTACACCGACGACGTTTCACGATATTGAAAGCGGAGAATTTGAAAAACTTTTGCTTCTCCTTTGACATTCTCTGTTCGGACGGCGGGCGGGCGTATGGCGAGGCATTACCGTCGGATGGTTCGTCGTCCGATTCGATGCGTCTTGCCGGCGTCTTCGGTTTCCGCTTCTTCGGCGTTCCGCTCATTGCCGTTCTGAAATCATAATATTTTTCTAATGAGTCAAATAGAACAACTGAGCAAGCACAGGATTAAGTTAACATTAACAACGCCTCATTTATTTATTTCATTTCGGTGTCCATTAATGACTTAGAACAAAAACGCTCTCACCGCTGCCCTGCACGCTCGCAACGCTCGCAGCGCCAGGGCGGCGGCGCGCAGCGAGCGTGCGCGGCGCGGGCGCAGCCCCCGCAGCGTGACGCCCACTCGCCACTTAAACCACACGCGCTGCAGCGCGCACACTCGCCGCACCACCAACGCACGCTCTAATAAGAAATAGAATCTTTGTATAACTTATTACATGATCCTATGAGTTTTCTCTTAAAATGTATAATTGTAATAGTATATAAATATATATATAGATGAAATATATGTAATTACCATATAGTTAAGGATCATAGTTGAGTAACATTAAAAATATAACATAACATTTTTAACATTTTTAATACTTAAAAATTTCACTGTTATTAATATAAGAAATTCTTAAAAAAAAAAAAGTTAATAAAAATACTTCATCAAAGAATCAATTTCAGTGGTTACTTGTGTATATCAATTGAAATTGTCAGAAGGGTTTATTTTCATACCATGGTTATATATCATATACACAATATAATTATAATGATTATACATGAACAAAGGATTTAAATTTTTCTTTTAATTAATATATAATAATGATCCTGTTTATAAATTTTAAATATATTAACTAAAAGTTAAATATACCTTTAAAGTTGTCAAATTGATATATTCCAATAGGTTGAGGCAGGTGGGGTGTGCATAGGACTTGCACTGAGCGCAGCAGATGAGGGCCTCGGGGACTCCCAGTCTATTCTTGGCATCTGTGCCAAGACACTCTGCACACACTGGCACTCCACCTGGACTTTGTTTCTGGAAAAATTGTTATTAGATTGAGTCCCTTTTATGTTACAATCACTCTTTCATATTCCAAAACATGAACATTAACCAATATTGAAATTAACAAATTACATGTATGATGAAATAGAAACCATATGAAACTTGAAAATGTTGTTTATTATATCTAATTAACAATAACACAAAAAATACTAAAAAGCACTATATTCAAAACAATATTCATTCATCTTTTGTATAAATGGTAGTACTATAAATGGAATGTTGTTATTTACTGATAAGAATAAACATGAATGAAATATATACACACATGTATTATAATATTATTTTTCAATCCTGTAAATATATTAACTTTACAATAATGACAGCCTAAAAGTTATTAAGCATTTTGTTTTTTTATAACAGTTACCCAATAAGAGAACTGATGAGAAATATTAAAGGACAATCAGATGGTAATACTTACTTCTTCTGGAGATTCCTGCAATTTTCTCTGTTTAGAAGTTCGTTCGGAAGCTTGGAGAGGTCTCTCGGCAGCTTTATAATTACCAGCGTGATGGAGCAAAAGGCCCCTGGCTACTGCTCGCTTCGCTGCACCTCGTAATATGTTACGCACTTCGATGTTCTCTTCTACAGTTACTTGATAAGCTTGTCGTAAATATTTTTCAATTGTCTTTAAGCTGGAACCATCTCGCTCACCAAGTTCTCTCACTGCCTTCGCAACCGCTCTGGAAACATCGACATCGGCTGCAATGCGCAAAACTTTATTTTGCAACCCTTCTGGATCCTTGTACGAACTTTGTCCCTTGTTATACACCTTTAGCACTACACCTTCGCGCACTGCACACTCCAAACGTTCCGAGACAACATCTTCGTGGTAATTATGATGCTGTCTGATCGCATGACATATCCTTTCCACGCTTGGCCTCTGCTTTTGCGAACGTATCTTATGTATCGCCTCAAGAATCCAACGCTTCCACACTTCTTTTCCGACGTCGTCTGGTTCGCTCATTTTTGTCAACAATTATTTTGTGCAGCCGTCAAAGTAACGGTACGGTATTGCAGCTAGAAATATGTCAACACCCATCGTATTTTGGCGCCTCAAGCGAAATTCCATTTTATACAATGGAACTTCGCTGGAAGCGACCGGTAAATTCGGTCGCGCTGCGAGACGCCAGTTTATAACATGTCCGAAACACCACCTATAGGGGATGACACATCGGGCCTCACGAGCGAGTTTTGGCGGAGCGGGCATCGGATGGCGGCCATCTTGTGGCAATCTCAATAATTTACGTAGCGAACAAATACACGCGACGTAAATAATGTAACTTTTCAATAATCAATCACATTTCAGAATATTTCTACGTACACAATTAATGAATGTAGTTTAAAAAACAATAAAATAAACTACTATCACTATACTAAAATATAGTTCGTTCCGGTTCTTTTTTTAAAACAATGTGCCTTCACAAAATAAATATAATAAACTAACGTTTATTAATTAATTATCTTAAAATTATAATGCATTTAATAAATGCATATTACGAGTAATATCATTATAATTTAGCAAATTTCAATGAAAACATTCACAAAACACTAACAAAAGGCTCTTCAAAATGGCTATCAATCACTTTACTTGCTATATGAAAAAAATAATTTTGATATCCTGTCCATCACATTTGTATTGCTACCACAATTAAATTTATTAAAATTATTTCATTAAATACTAAATAAATGGCTGTCTATGGTTACCATAGTTTAAACTAAAATAATAAGAAAAACAGAGGCAAAAAAATTGGGAAGCCATGAATGAGTAAACAAAATACGTTCTTGTCTTGTATTGTATTTACAAAATATTATACACTAACTATTATTATTTAATTAAATAACATATAACGGCTAAAAAGCTAGTTGTTTATATTTTATAAATAACTTAAAACTTACGAAGAGTGTCAACAATAAATTTACTTTGTATCATTTGTAAGCACTTATATTAAGGCATGTATACTAAAATTGTTGTAGAATAGAAAATATCTAATTAAGAGGCTTGAGTTTCTAAATTGTTGATAATAATTATTATACAATTAGGAAGGCCAGTTGTATATTCAAATATTCTTCAAATAATTTAAATTTTAATAGGTATCCTCTTGAATTATTACCACGTTCAAAATTGTTATCCATATCGAATTATATTTTGTTTAACTGTGTTCAACACACTTAATTTGACAATCGATCCTGTTTACCGGCTTATTTATTGCAGACAAGAATTTTATTTTAAAATTTTTATTTATGACTGATTTGTCAAACGGTAATTCTATTTAGCGGGCTTAAAATTAAATATTTGTTATAATTCTAAAACTTTATTTACACATAAGTTTATACGGGTGTGTTTAAAAGGTGTTATTTGTTGTTATAATAAGTTATAAGTTATCACTATGACAAAAAAAAAACAAAACTTCGCAATGCGGTAAGTTTTAAAAGGCTTTTTTGGTTTTTAAAACAACTGTTTCGTTTTACATGATGGAGATATTGCTGGCATCTTAAAAGAAAACGTTTCTATTTTCATTATATACAATGTATATCTGAATTGTCAATAATTTAAAATTTAATTATTATCGTTTATTGTAACATAATAGGCAACTTTTAGACATATGCCAGAAGGTTTTGGATGAAGATATTTAATTCAAATGAAATAAAAAATTAAATTTGTAAAAAACTTTTTATTACACAAGTATAAGTACAACAAATTTTAACTACATATCAACATGTTCAAAATTTTACATTAAGTGTTAAATCTAATATCTAAATATATTGCTATTTGAAATTGCACTATTTCTAGAAGAGTGACAAGAAGTGCAGCAAGATGTAAAACCTGTGTTATAGAAGATCCTTATTATCACTGCAGTTTTAATCCAGATGAGTACATGGTAAGAATCACTCGAAATAGAAGTAAACTGATCAAGTCAATCAAGCAATTCATTATATATGAAGTGTATAGATGTATGCCACTGCTTGGTGACGAGTTCAATATTCCTAATTGGGAAATTCATATTGTTAAATATTCTATAGTATTTTTCTAGATTTCATATTTAAGCTCAATGCCAAATTACAACCATTTTTTTTTCTAACTACAAAGACTTTATTAAAGTGAAATTTATTTAATATAGTATAATTTATACCTTAACTGAAAAAAGTATCACATTCTGCTAAAAAATAAATGATATTTTTTGTTAGTAACTAGAATTATTTTAAAATGGTTAATAAAATTTGTCAGCTGTTTTGTATTTTTGTTGAGTTTTTTTTTATTTGTAGTAATTGTTTTTAGAATAATTTTATAACATTGTTCAACCTCAACCTGTTAAAAATATATTTTGTTAATAAATGTTATCAAATCAAATCTTTTTATTTCAATTTAGAAAATATATTTGCTGGGCTGCAGATAGTTTATGATAAAACTCCAAGTCCTCTACAGCTTCTGTTATTTTTACATTATTACTCAGCAAGGATAAAAAAAAACTTAAAATGTTTCAAATTAATTGTGAGATGGTACATATAAATATATAACAATATTGTGTCATAATATTAATCAAAAGCAAAAGCCCCAAAAGGATTAAATTTTTAGATAGTATTTTTTTATTTACTGATATTAAACATACTATGTCATGATATCCTTTAACTGAGTGCATTTGCTAATTGAATTATATATGCATAACATTTACTAAGTAGAATGAAAAAATACTAATTAACATACAAGTCATAGAATTGCTACATTTCCTAGTTATTAACAAAATAAAATATTTCTAACAGATTCACAATGTAAAACAAAGGCCACCAAAAAACTAAATCTTTGCAACATATTTATTATAGTTTACTGTTGTCACTTATCACTCTCTAAAGTCGCTTTCACCACTGAATGTGCACCCTGAGTGTTGTATGATGTGAGTTGCGGAGTAGATTCCGCACCTGACGCAAGTCTCCCAGGACTTACCAAGCACCATCTGACTTAAGAAACCACCTGTGAAAGCGTCTCCAGCACCATTTGTATCGACTATTTGATCCCTCGACAGCACGGTCACTGGTATCAGACTGACCTTAGTACCCTCGACCAGTATAACTGGATCCTTGCCTTGAGTTATAACAACCACTCGCTGCCTTGAAGCGTTAAGTTTTGGTAGTGCCGCTATTTTTAACGCAATCTCTTGTAAATCTGTCTCTTTTATACCAAAAGCTTTCGCGAATGCATCCGCCTCCTGTAATTAGAGAACATTTGGTACCATTAATTTATTTGGTATAAAAAAAACGATATTTAGTTTTATAATATGAAATTTAAAAAATCCAAACCGATTCGTTCCCGAACATAACGTCCACATATGGTAACACTTTCTCCAATGGTTCTTTATAGAATTGTGAAACGAAGGGCGCGCTGAGGTTCATGATGAAGGTGTGTCCGTTCGCGTGCGCGTGCGCACACAGCAACATTATCGACTCAGGAGACACCGCTAAGAAGAATCCCTGGAAGTTAAATTAAATATTATTATTCAAGTGATAAATTGAAATTTTAGAAACCGATGATTGAACTAAGCGAAGTTCTTTACCGGTCAAATCGATCAAACTTTGTCCGCTATATCTTCCTACACTGATCAAACTATACAAACAAAATTTGGAACAGTTGATTATCACATGCCTACCTATCAATAGATAGTTTTGGAAAAATAATGTAATTGTAGGTTAAGAGTAATTCGCAATTAACTTTATTTTTAATTCTACTCTGTTGCATGCAAATGGTCATTTCTTGCTATGACTGACATATGTATATTTTTTTGTTAATTGCAGTCATTGGGGAAGTTGTATCAAGCTAAAGTTTTCGTTATATATTTTTCAAATTCGCTCAGCTTCCCCCGTTGGCGTGCTAGTGGCCCTAGTGTATTATTAATTGTCTAGGAACGAATATATCCCAAATCCGATGGAAAACAATATCATTTATAATATATCTGACAAGGAATAATTAAAAATAAAACCCGACACTTATCGGGATTCTGTACGAGATCAGACGGCGGGTTTACTGTCCCGAACTAACCGATGCGTAAATGAACCTGGCGCTGGCGATGCTGGCCTTGCAGCGCTCCTGCGCAAGGTGTTCGGGAGTGAAGCATCTCGCGGCGGCGAGGTTCGCGCAAAGCGAGCGATGCGCGCCTGTGACCAACACGGCGCACGTGCCCGTCGCTTCCTCGCTGGTTACTTGGTACTGTACTGTCACTCCCTCCGCCCTGCAAGCGACATTGAACAGTGTCACGCAAACATCAAAAAAACAAAAAACAATCATAACCAAAAGAAAATGAAACAACTTTAAGTACCTCTTAGTTACTTAAATTTAATTTCATAGTTTTAGGTTTGTAATAATTTCTATCTTATATTTCCAAGATTTTGATCGGAACTGCGTTTATAATACGTAAGAGAATTAAATATATACGTATTTACGTTAGATTGGTTTTATTTTTATTGAGCTATATAAATCTACTACAATATAAATTAAAATATTAACTTTTAATTTTTCTTTGGGATTATAGCTCTTTTGTTAAGAGCTCCTATTATGCGTAAGGCTTATGACGGCTTTTATCAGTAGCATCTAGACCATCTCCTAAGTGTCTCTGAGCGGTAGGCGCCATCTAAATTGGCTGCTATGTTTTTAAACTTAGGTAAGGGCCACTTATTTTGTAGTGGTGGACAGAATTGCTGTATTAATTAATTTTTGCTTTTCGGAAAGTTTTTAAAGTAGTGAAAAACTTCTTTGCTTTTAAGTGATAATAAACGTTATTTTAAAATTCACTGTTGTTTTTAAAGTGCTTATAAACCATATATTACGTATAATTATTATAAAACTTTAGGGTTGTTGCCCTAATGTAATGCCAATCAATGGGTATTTTGAATAACGAATATAGTTAATAGTATTTTAATTAACACGTTTCAATTATTACTCATGTTTCATTGGCTAAATGAAATCTAAAACTCCCATTCAACAATCGTTTATACATCGTTTATATCGCAATTAGCGTCCAACCTTGACTGTCAATTCTATCAATTATTAATATAACAAGAGTAACGTGCAAAAATATAATTAACAAGAATAAAAGACGAATAAAAAAAAAAGAAGTCTGAATAAAAGTCTGTAAAAAAGGAACATATCTACATAAGTTATTACAAATAAAAATTATCTTTTTATGAATAAGTTTTTAATGTCTTTATGTTTAGTTTTACAATTATTTTAAAAATATATTATTTTAAAAGTATACTACAAGTCATGTAGAAAAAACCACAAAAAGTTTCAAATTCTGTAAAAAGAAATACACGGCATAAAGTTATAACAATATCTATACGAATTTATATGAAAATGTAAAGTTTTTAAGTTAATATATTCGGGATAATCGCCGGTACCACTGATCAAATTCTAGAAATTCTTTTATTTTGAGAAAAGTATATTATACATGTTTGAATATAGGCCATCTTTTCTTACGGTAAATATATGTTTTCAATAATTAATCATAATAAATGTAATTAGTAGGTACAAATTCTTTCATATGGCGTGTATTGCCTGAACGGTTTGAACTAAAGGGATAAAATCAATAGCACAAATACTGTATATATCAAAAGTTTGCTGTATATATTGTATATACAAAAGTAATAGATTTTTATATTAAAACTGTACCTTTTCAGTTGTTCAAGCGTGGCAGAAAATAATAAAAACAATAAAATTATTGCGTTGTCGCTGCCGTGTATCAGACTTTAGATTACATTATATTAGGTACACGTGTATCAAAGGTCTATTGAGGGGGAGCAGACGAAGTCACGGTAACAGTAACACATTTGGGACATAGTAATCGTCCATAGAGTAAATATGTCTAAAGAAATAAATTTTCATGTAGCAAAACTTCCTTCTATAACTTACTAAGTAATTTTTTATCAATTAAACCCCTTATATTATAAACCAAACAATATAAAAATATATGAATATTGTTATAAGAGATAAGAGGTACATAATTACTTTACACTTAAATATTAATACGTCGTCTCAATTCTCATCTGATAAATAAAAGTCTTTGACAGACATCTTAAATATTGCCAAAGATTTTGACTTGCGAATGTAGTGAGGTAGTGCGTTCCATAATTTTGTTGCACTGACTGTGAAGGAGTGGTTATAAAATTTAGAGTTATGGAGTGGCATTCGGATTATAAGATGTTGAGATTATCGTACATCATTAAATAATTCAATAATAGGTTATCCATAATATATGAGCATTATCTTACTTCTAGGTTTTTCAAAGAGCCATATAAGTAATATAGTTGATTGTGCACTAGGTAAATTCAGTAATTTCGATAATGAAATTACAGCTTTGGTGGTATGAAACAACATTCTGAGTAGCTTATATTTTTATTGTAATTATAATCGTTAGGCAACTAGTAATCATACAAGCTTCCTAATAAATTATAGAATATTTCCTTAATGCGTTAAGGAAAAAATAATAATACCTACGTACTAATATGACAATTTAAAAAAGGTTAGAAACCATGGAAAGTTCCATATACTTTGACATACCCACTTTCCTATTTACAACTAAATAACCTAATTTAATAATACCAACTGAACTATCTTATCTATCTTCCATTGCCGTGACGTATTCATCGCTGGAGTAATATTTTCAAATCATAATGTTTATAATATCTTGATAACCATTTTAAAATAATATTATTTATCATTTTAAAAGTGAGCGAAGTCATATCTATCGGAAACCTTAACCACACTTCATATTAGCTATATTTAGAAGTTATTTAAATTTTGGCACTGTTTTAGTATGAGCATTGTGTTTCAAATGATTTTGTAGACTTAGTCAATAAGAAGTAGCAAGTCAATCTTGTCGTAGAAGGAAGCTAGTGGTTCTCTGCATTTATTTGTATATAAACTATTATATCCATAATCACAAATATGTTTATGGAATGCGACGAGTAAACTTTTTACCTTATTTTGCTTTACATATTTAATTGTTTCACTTAACAATAATAAATAAATAAAATGTACATGTTATAATTTACCTCAGCTAAATAGTTTTATAAGGTCGTCTAAGACCAGGCATCTTAATTACGCGTCGAACCCAATAAAAAGCTTGATAATATTTTAATAACCTATTGTAGTATAAGTAATCTTATTGCTATACTTTTGATTCTTCGAAACGCAATTAAATGCCGTCATTATCAATATCTTACTTGCAATAATAATTTTAATTACTTTTATTTTTATAAATAAAAGTAAAATTTATATAAATAAAAGTAATACCTTATAATTCTTGGTATAAAGAGATAAAAAGGAGCTCTTAAAAATTTCGTTTGTATAAAATATATCTTAAAAACTGTAATATATCAAACAGAAGAATCATTTGATAACGGAGGCTAAATGTTATCAGAAATTATCACCGATCATACAGCCGTATGTAAATATTTGTTAAAATATTTCTTGAAGTAGACCATGGAAATATTTGATATATTTCTGCAATATCTATTTATACCTATTCATAAAATATACCTATTTTACAAACATAAAGATAGATCTAGTAAGTTATGTTTGGGACAATCTCATACGGAGGAAACAACCGGGACATTAGTGAGTGTGAGTGATCCCGAGACATCCTACTATAGCAGGGATGGCTAACCTTTTTTATGTCCGTGCCGCAAAGCAAAAATTTTTTTTTTAAATAATAACGTGCCACATCGAATAACTTATCAATCAATGTTTTACAATTATTTTGTTTTTGCGCGTACCATCACAACTGTGAAACGTGACACTTATGGGACGAGTGCCATTGGTTCGCCATCCCTGCACTATAGCGATGAGGGCGCAAGCGTTAGTTCGTTTTTTGTGGGTAGCCATCATATATGCTCATATTACGTAAGCTCTGTATTGTATCACAATATCAAAACTATATATAATATATTTTATTATTATCATAATCACTATTGTACACCACAGTTAATATATACATATCAGTTTCAATAACTTATTGTAAATACAGTAGGAGATCTTAATACCTAAAGGCGATTTCTGCAAAACAACCTCATGGGCAGTAAATTATTAATTGTAGTATAAGGTAGATGGACAAAATTTAAAAAATTATGAACATACCTACATATAAATAATTACGTATTAACACGTAAACGTAATAGACAAATAAGTATATAAAATATACTAGGTCCAAGCAAGCGGGGTTAGCCTCTATATGTTAACTGTATGGGACACATTTTATCAATTATCTCGAAAACTACAATTACGATTTGGCTGATTTTCAATCCAGACCTTATGCATATGTGTCCTTATGCATATGTATCCAGACCTTATGCATAAAATTTGGGTAGTAAAGAGCTTCGCTTCGCTCAGCTCAATCGGGATCAGCTCAATCAAGGCCTACGCAAGCGGGATTGGCCTCGCGACGCAGCGCGCGCGATACAAAACCGTTCTATGTTTACTATATGAGACACATTTTATCAATTATCTCGAAAATTACAGTTACGATTCGGCTGATTTTCAATCCAGATCTAGTTTTGCTCATTATGAACATGTCTTCAAAATTTCGTGCGTGTAGCTCGTAAATTGAAGGAGGTGTAAGGTAACAAAGAGTTAAAAATTTGGGTAGTAAAGAGCTTCGCTTCGCGCAGCTCCATAAAATATACAATATAAATTAGATGAATATTGTTATAAGAGATAATATGTCTATTATAATTACATATAGATAATAGTCATGATATCAATACTAATCAGCCATCTCAGTTTTCTTCTGATAAACAAGTCGTTGACTGATATGGTAAATACAGCCAAAGATTTGGATTTGTGAAGTGGCAGTTCATTCCATTATTTGGGTGCACAGAATGTAAAGGAGTTCTTTTAAAATTTTGTTTACAATCTGGCATTTGGACAATGTATTGAGATAATTATATATCAGACAAGAGCACAAAAACTTCAATCTCTCCTTTAAATATAGGCGATGTTCGGTTAAAATAATACCCAGCACATAAAAAGAATGTTTAGATCCTGGGACCAATGAATTGGAAACCAATTGAGTTTTTGATAAGACTGAGAAATATGTTCATATTTATATAAGCCAAATATCAATGTTATAGATATAGCACATATTTTGGAAACAATTAAATTTATTAATCCAGATTAGAAAGGAGAAGAGTGTGGGCTTGCAAAATTTTAGTAGGAGTTATTTTATTCACATATGACAACTAATCTGATAATTAACTTTTAGTTTAAATAAAAATGACCTGATATAATGACAATGGACATTATGATTTTAAATATATATTAAAAAATATAGTTATAATTTTTTAATGTATGTAGTCATCATTAATATAAAATATGGTAACATGGTTTTTTACAGGTTATTGGGCAATGTTTGGATATAATGTTTAAATATTATATTATTATATTATACATATATATAAATAACATAAAATTACTTACTCGGCTTTATCTTTCAATATTTTAGCATAATCATCATCTCCCACACAACCAAAGTAAGTGCATATATTTGGTGTCTTCAATATCCATTGAGCAACTCTCATGGAATTCTGAACACTTCCACCAGCTATGAATTCAGCATTGTATCTAAAAAATAAAATATTTGATAATTATTTTTCTCATAATGTGTTAAAGAAAAGAAACAAATTACATGATAATATGTTTTTATAAGATTATTTCATTTATAAGATGTTTTTTTTATTCTCACAATATCTTCTAACTCTATAAAAGTAAATTAAAGATCATTTGTAAATTTAATAAAAAATATGTATTATTTATTTTTAGGTGTTAATATGAAATATTTAAAAATAACACACACTTCTCTATAAGTTCTTTATACAGAGGCATGTGTTTTTCCTCAGCCATGATAGCATCATCAGGGTGCATATCATATTTCTTGAGCAGATCATCATCCACTAAAGCTGAAATGTCCAGCAGTGGATTACCAATGCCCAATAACTGGCCTTCTTTATCACAAATACAACTAAAACAAAATAAAATTGTATGTATAGTATAAATACATTTGTCTATTAATTGTATCCTAGCACACATTGCACGAATGGAATTTTATAACCCCTAATCATAAATTACGCGAGGCAACTATCATTTCAAATATGCCTCTTTAAATAATTTATTTTTACATTAGATTTTTAAAAAAATATAAAAATAACAATCATAATATAATGTAGAACCATTAATTAAATGTTGTTTTGTAACTATTATTTATTTAAAAAAAAGTTGATTGTGAACTTCATCATGCAAATTATATTAATAGCGAAAGGAAGTTTAATAAGCAAAAAAATTACTTACTTATAATCCATTATTATGTAATATATCTCAACGTCTTTAAACAACAATACTTAAAGCAATACGTGTAAAATTCTAAGTAATGATATGCTAAAATAACAATATGTAAGCTATCGCGCAGAGAAATCACCGCATGTATTTTCTTTACAATACAATAACGTGCTCCCACTACACTATACTAACGAAGAATAAATAATTAGATTTTTCAAATTTATATTCTGTGATTTGACATTCGCAGTCACATTCTATCTTTCAATCATATGTACAAGTATGATAAACGGCTTTATTTAAACATGATGGCTTGAGTTGTAAAATATCTTTTCAAAAGGCCTACTGGTTTAAATTTTTCCTTTATGCATTTAAAATTCTATATGAAACTATCTATATCGAGATGGAGGTAGCTATCTTAGTTCGAATCTTGTTCATATCGACAAAATTCTATATTTATTTAATACAATAAATTTAGTAAGCTTAACCGGTTTATAGATAATTTTAACAAGCATAATATTAACAATTTCTAATCACTATAATTAATTAATTAATCGATAATTTTAAAGAATATCCATCTATAGTAGACTAAGACTGCTACGTTTGACAATTGTTTTTAAATTGACGAGTTTTGTTGCCGTTCCCCATGTCGTAAAACATTTGTATAGTGTTTACCTAATACTATGTTTCTCCGAGTCTAGTCTGCGATAAACAATATTGTAAGAAAAAGAATTCTATGCCTTAGGAGTGCGACATGTATATGGTGATACTATTAAGAAATAAAATCAGTATTAAGCAATAAATTGTTTTTTAAAAAATGTTTATAATGCTTTTTATAAATGACGTACGATAAGCTTAGCTTAACATAGAGCCGCCCCATATCTTCACGAGGGTACGTAAAAGCGGGAAAAATACAAATGGATCTTAATAGTAACGTCCATTTGTATTTTTCCAGATAGCCATTACACAACAATTTTGATAAATAATGAAACGTGGCAGAAATCCAACCAATACTCAAAACAGGAAGATTAACGTTAGAAAAACGGCAGCACTAAATACATAAGCTAAATCAATTGACATATGGCATTAATACAAAAATATTAGCATCTATATTTTGAAATTAACTAACATCCCAGAAAACAAAATAACACCTAAATGATTCAAAACAAAGTATTCATTCAAACCCTAATTACATATTTACGGTGAAATAAATGACTTAATAATTTTTAATTTATTAGATTTAATTCGAAAAATCTCATTTTCTAAAAATAGTTTTATGTAAGGAAACTAGAAAACGATAGAAAACCAGGATTCTAGACATAGTACTATAGATTCCATTTATATTTGAAGAAAATATTCTTACATAATAAGCAAAAATAATAAATTGATTACAATGTATCATAACTGAATATGTTTTCTATACTCTACGTTATACTTAATTTTTTTAATCTGTTCTTGTAATATAACCTATAACCGGCATATAGAATCACGTTTTGCGAATCCATTAAGAATCTTCGAGAAGTACGAGTTCAGAGTACTCTGACTGCTCTCTGAAGTTAAATATTCAGTTTCATTTAACTTAAAAAATGTTGCGTCTGCCTCGTGTTGTTCGTCAAACACTCTCTCTACAAAAAAGCCACCAGCTTTCAAGATTTTATGCCAAAGATGTAAGATTCGGTGCTGATGTAAGAGCCCTCATGCTCCAGGGCGTCGATATACTCGCTGATGCAGTCGCAGTTACTATGGGTCCAAAAGGTAGGAACGTGATCTTAGAACAATCTTGGGGCTCCCCAAAAATTACCAAGGATGGCGTCACTGTCGCTAAAGGTGTGGAACTGAAGGACAAATTTCAGAATATCGGTGCCAAACTTGTACAAAACGTAGCTAATAACACTAACGAAGAAGCCGGTGATGGAACGACCACAGCCACCGTGCTCGCCCGAGCTATTGCCAAAGAAGGTTTTGAAAAGATATCCAAAGGAGCCAACCCGATTGAGATCAGACGAGGGGTTATGTTAGCAGTAGATGCTGTAAAAGACAAGTTGAAGAACATGTCCAAGCCCGTCACTACACCAGAAGAGATCGCGCAGGTAGCTACTATCTCTGCGAACGGTGATATTGCCATTGGCAAACTTATCGCTGATGCCATGAAGAAAGTTGGTCGTGACGGTGTTATCACAGTCAAAGACGGCAAAACACTCAATGACGAACTCGAAGTTATAGAAGGTATGAAATTTGATAGAGGTTATATTTCACCATATTTCATCAACTCTTCCAAGGGTGCCAAAGTTGAATTCCAGGATGCTCTAGTTTTGTTTTCTGAAAAGAAAATAAGCAATGTGCAGACCATCATCCCTGCATTGGAACTTGCAAACCAACAAAGAAAGCCGCTAGTCATTATAGCTGAAGATGTTGATGGCGAAGCCCTTTCAACTTTAGTTGTGAATAGACTGAAGATTGGATTACAAGTTGCTGCTGTAAAGGCACCAGGATTTGGTGACAACAGAAAAGCTACCCTCAGTGATATGGCCATCTCCACAGGTGGTGTTCTATTTGGTGATGAGGCTAATCTGATTAAGATTGAAGATGTGCAATTGTCTGATCTTGGCCAGGTTGGTGAAGTTATAATCACAAAGGATGATACCCTTATCCTTAAAGGAAAGGGCAAGAAGGCTGACATTGATAGAAGGGCTGAGCAAATCCGAGACCAAATTCAAGAGACCAATTCTGAGTATGAAAAAGAAAAGTTACAGGAAAGATTAGCTAGATTAGCCTCAGGTGTAGCCGTGTTACATGTTGGAGGTTCAAGTGAAGTTGAAGTTAATGAAAAGAAAGACCGTGTAAATGATGCTTTGAATGCCACTCGTGCTGCTGTAGAAGAAGGTATTGTTCCCGGAGGTGGATCTGCTCTTCTCAGATGTATTCCAACTCTTGAGGAGTTAAAAACTTCAAACTCTGATCAGGCCACTGGTGTTGAAATTATCAAGAAGGCGCTAAGAATGCCTTGTATGACAATTGCGCGCAATGCTGGTATTGATGGTTCAGTTGTTGTGGCTAAAGTAGAGGATTTGGGCCCCGACTTTGGCTATGATGCACTTAACAATGAATATGTCAATATGATTGAAAAGGGTATTATTGATCCTACAAAAGTGGTAAGGACTGCACTCACTGATGCTAGTGGAGTTGCTTCTCTTTTAACCACAGCCGAGGCAGTTATCTGCGAAGTTCCACAAGAGAAAGAAGCTAACCCCATGGCTGGTATGGGAGGAATGGGTGGAATGGGTGGCATGGGCGGTATGGGGGGTATGATGTAAAATCGCCTGTGGACTAAATTGCATTTAATAGTGTAAAGAACAATAAGTTACTTGACCCGTAGAGGGTTTTGCAAATGATATGAATGTTACAGTGCCGTGAAAAATTATTTTCTTTTATCATGGAGTCTGATTGAGTTAGAGTAGAAGACTGTGCTTGTCTTAGATTTATTTAGTTGATATTTGCTTCAGTGGAGCATGGTGTTATTCTTAATAATAAATAATGTTGTTAATTTTTTTTGTTTTATTATCATATTTTTATATTATCCTAGTGGATAAATAACTAAACAGATTATGGACTACAAACTTTAAATCAGAGGCATAATCAGCCGTCCTCATTTCATTTATAATAATAACCTGTCAACAATATGAAGGAATAATAATAAAAGTTATTCTTAATTTATCTAACCCAACTTATATAAATTGTTGATGAATTGTAAATATATGTACATTAGACAATCTTAATTAATGCTATCCAACCAACGACAAACAAAGGAAAGCTTAAAGACTACTAACATTTGTATTAAACAAGCATACTGTGATTAAAGTGCAATGACCTCAAGCGGCAGCAACGTTTTTAAACCGAGACAAGAAAATATATCTATGTGAAACACGTCATATTGCGTAACCATAAAGAATAAATAGTAAGCTTATACTTTTCCTACTTGTGCTTTTCTATTAATTCAATTATTTTAATAACTGGCTGTGCTCGCGACGCCGTTCCCATGGTCTGTTGATTTCATACCGGTAAAAAGTTGACAAAATAGTTTTTGTTTGTATCATTAAAACAGATATTCTCATAAATATGAATTATTTTTTATTGTGTAAGAGTTGTGTTAAGAAACGGAACTTGTAATTTCTTACTTATAGTATACAAAATATAAGTGTTCGAATTTCAAATTACAGACATAGACCGGGCGACGACATTGCATAGTTTCTAAAAAATTACGATGAGTTTTATTAACGCTGTGGCGTCACCTAGTGTTTGACACCAAAAGTAATTTAAGGGCCGTACGCATTTTGTGTATTTTTCCTGTGGTAAATTAAATCTAATGTAAAAAAAATTACAATTCGTTTAATATATATATCTTAAACGAATTAATTGGTAGAGCTGGTATTTAGTATATTTCCAAAGGAATAAGAAATTTTTCTACAGTAAAATTTATCTTAAATGTTGACCAGGACATTCAGGTATAAAAATACTTATTACACTCCATTAACTTATATAATGTATATTCAATGTACAGACAGGTTATTTACAGTTTTACTATATGTAAAGATGTAAAGATTAAGGAAAGATTTCTAGTTACGATATTTTTCACCGAACATAGTTATAATTTACCAGGAACAGGCAGCATGGACCAAGCTACTCAAGCAGGTCATCATCGATACATCAAATCCTTAGTCTAGATTAATCATCAAGACACAAACTAATGAATCTATAGAAAACTGGACATGACAAGTTTTTGCTAGGGACTTAGTCTACATTCATCCCCTCCCTCTGGCTCAAACTCAAAGAAATTATGTAAAATGTATATATACATATCTCTACTTTTTAAGTATTTTTTAATTTAATTTAGTTTTCTTTACTTTTCTTAAGAATTTATTTTATATACTTTTATATTTTATTTTAATTACAATAATCGTAACAATTAATGAGTTTTTCAGATATCTTCTATTTTTACTTAGATACTACGAAAACACTACAAAATTTCCAAAAAATCTGTTTAGTAGTAGTTTTGGTGGAATATAATTACTGCCCAAACCAATTCACAAAGTTTGCTAGATTTGTATAGATATGTATTAGAAATAACAGCAAAAAGTTTGTAACTGCTCCAGTTATAAACCTTATGAAATGTAAATTAAAATAATTATATAAGAAGTAAGGCGGTCATAAGGTAGAGATTAATAAATTATTTCAATGCATATAACATATACTTAACTAAAAGGTTTCTTTAATTATTTATAGATTATGGAACTAAGAACCTTTTATAAAATTAGTGGGTGCATTTTTAAGAAGATATTTAGTTTAGTGAAACTAACATATAATTTATAATATATCTCACGCAATGTTTTATTCGTTCAAAATTTATTTATTCGGTATTATTAGTATTATTAACTGACAAAGAAAAATATATTGGAATAATATTCTATAAACTTCAGTTGTAGCGCATTTTTTACTTATATTATAAAATGACATCGACTGTCACTTAAGTACAAGTCAACTATATGTAGTTGTTACGTCGTCCATCGAACATAATCACAGAGTACTATATAAACATAATCTTTGCTTATTAGGAATGCTAATGACTGTTGTGAAGGCTCTATAACTTGGTAGTTCTGAGATAAGTACATGAATGAACATAAACCTACCACATTATAGTATTTTCTTAGATTTTCACGAGTACACATTTGAAATAACACTATTTTTTACGGATTAAAACTCGCGTATAATTTGGTTAATTTTAATTTTAACCCGACGTTTCACTTACATCTTGTCTACCTGTGAACACGATTGCTGCAAAGCATTCGAAACATCGGGTTAAAATTTAAATGTAACCAAAGTATACGCGAGTTTAAATCCGTAAAAAATAGTTCTACCACATTATGCTCTCTCGTTTAATACTTCATATATCCATAATGAATTAGAACATGGAAAATTAGAAATTACCACTTTCCATTTTAACTTTTACGATTTTTTTAATGTGAAACTTGCCAATACAAAATTTACGAGAATTTAAAATAGATAATATATATGAAATTAAAACTGTTGTGTAAATCAATGTTGCTACGTACGTTATGAAATTTTTAGATTTTTAGTTATTTATACAGTTGATAATATTTAAAATAATGTAGCGCTAGTGAACTGTGGACTACCTGAAGATAAGATGAATCAAAATTATTTGTTTCAAAAAATATAGGCGGTCATCTTTAATTATATTGATATTATTAAATAATATATATAGCTGCACCCCATTTATGTGAATGTAAAGACATCCTATTCACAAAGTTTGACTTATTTAAGAAGTCCAAAAACAATATTCAATAAAAAAAATCGTTCAGCAGCTTTATTATTATATTTATTGTAACCTCTAAGTCTGTTTTATGCATTTTTTGAAAAGGAATAATTTTTCCAAAGTAAAATCTATCCCGTATAATATTGTGGGGACCAATCATTTATAAACACACCAAATTTCAACAATTACACATATTAGCCAACATCAACTTCCTCATCGTAGCGATTTGAAGGGATATACGTCGGTCTTATTACTTTTAATTCCATAATTTTAATTCCAATCGAAATTATACAACAAAAGAACTGCTTAGAAAAAACAATATTATTTATTTAAAATAACTTTATTTTATATTCTATATTTCTATAAATCAGTAAAAATAATTCTTCCATAATTTTAAAATATTATATACATTTAAAAAGATTATAAAAATATCTGTTCCTCATCAGAATCCCCTGTACCATAAACAAAATGTCTTCTTATAACATTTCCCTCAACAATTGCACTACTAATATTACTATTTTTGCATGGCGTCACTGGGTATCGAACTGGTCCAAGCCATCGCCTACTCGTACCAAAATTCCTTGGTAGTGCTACATTTCTAGAATTGACACTTTTAGTATCCAAACTATTTAAGGAAGACTTGATAGATTTCATTGATGTCTTCTGGATAAGCATATTGTCTTCATCCAAATAATCATCAGGGACAGTAACATCGGTTGGTATACTCAAGCTAAGCGGTCGTCGTTTTGGTCTATGAGTCATATGTCCACGCCATGTGTTGAATTTATGAGCACTTTTTTTCTGTGGTGTGTGTTCTTGAGACGAACCGACATCAGATTCATTTACTTCATTTTCTGAATGACATTTTTTTAAGTTTGATCTATTTGTTATGTTATGTCTAGGATTGTCTTGAATTTTATTTATCACCTTATCTTTTGTAAGTTGGATAAGAGCGTAAATTGTTTTTAAAGCTTCTTCGTTAATTAATTCGTCATCTGTTCCATCCGCATCTAGGGCACTTGCTAAACTATGTTTTAAATTTTTCTTTACTTGTTCAGTGTTATGTCGTTCTTTACAATTATTATTATCTCTAATGTTCGTCTTAGGAGTATTTTGTAATACGATTAACTCTACTTTTTGTGGGGCAGACTGTAACATATTTAAAGCCTTGTCATATTTTAAATTAAGTAAAGTTTGTCCGTTTACTGATATAATTTGGTCTCCAGGTAAAAGTTTTCCACATGAATCTGCGGAACTGTAGGGGGTTATTGATTTTATATACACATTACCATCAGAACCTTCCGCAACTTGCAAGCCTAGTGCATTCATCTTGTCTCTCTCTAACACAGTTGTTACAAACACTCTCTCTCCTTGAACACATTCCATATTATCCAATTTTTCAAAAATTGAATTGTTTACACAAGATTCATTTGAAGTATCATAGTTGAATACATCTGAATATACTTTTGGTGATTCTAAAACATATGCAGTGGGTGCTTGGATCATATTTTGGCTGTAAGATCTTTCAGGAAGCAACTTCATGCTATTTATGAAACAATGTTGCCTTTGCTCCAAACTCAAATCGTCGGAGTCACTGTGTGTAGTTGCCAGATCCCCATCGGATCGTACTGAAAGTATTTTTGCAGGAGACCTAGAGAATCTTACATCTAAAGTTGATTTCATACCATTGAAGACTCTAGTACCCATTTTTACTCCATGCCTTCTAGGTAAACTGCTTTCAGATGAAGATAGACCTTCATTAGAAGAGCTTCCTTGTGCATTTCCACTCGGTGATTGCAATATACTGTCTTCGCTTGGTGCTGGAGACAATATTTGCCGTAATAATTCTTCAGTGTTAGGTTTCTCATTTTCTTTATTTTGAGATCTTTTGTCACTAAAAAGATCTACCTTAAATCTTCTTCTGACTGGTCTTCGCATCCTCATTGGATTCATTCTTAAAGCCAAGTTGTAACTGTCCTGATAATTACTGCAATCCATAACCTTCTTAGGACTGTTTTCTATATTTAAAGGGCAACTTAGTTCACTTGATAAATAATTGATAAAATCCTCTTTTGCATATAGTTTTAAATATAGTCTATGATGGAGTGACGCTAGCCAAAATGCAAAGTAACTTTTATTATCCGACATTTTTAGTTTATATTTAATGCCTATTTTAGAAAGACCTGAATATGCATTTGGCATTATGTAAAGGCTTTTCTTATTGTAATAAAAAGTGTGAATATGATGCCAGGGTAAGCTTTGTAAGACAATTCGGATTGTGTTTGCAGAAATTTCTTCAGGAGTATTTGTTCGAGAGTATAGAGTAACACCTCGTGGACCAATAGAAAGCCATACATCTCTACAGAATCCATCTCTCGTCGCCCAAATTGCCGAATAGAAATGAGCACCATAATCTCTATATGTCTGGGCTAAAGTTATATAATTTATAATAGCTTTGTTCTTTTCCAAACCGCGTCGAGATTCATGCGCTCTTTTCATCTTTAACTTAACTTCAGCCATATCATTTGTTATCATAAACTCTGGAAGGTAATGTTCGAGTAAAAAATAATCTGCAGTACCATGTTCCCTGTAGGTAAATTCTCCAAATTCGATATGCAAGGCATAACCCGCTAATTGAATAAGATTCTGGATGGTTGAGATCATTTGTCCTTCCAAAGTTGCCCGTCTTAGTTGTAAGTATACTCTGTGCCTCCATTCTCCTCCTTGTATATTATTAGAAATATTTTTTGGTAAAAAAAATTTTATCCTTAAAAATAATGTCAGAGATATATCTTCCTCACTGCCCTTACTACTTTTGCTGGTTTTATGCCAGTATTCAGGTGCCACCTTTTTTATTTTGTAATCATCTGGTAGAAATATAAAATCACCACTAATTAGAACAGCTACACCAAGCATGAAATTATGTTCATATTTTTCACTATACACTAAGGCTTCAAATATGTGGCCAGCTGTTACTATATTTGGATCACATACAATTTCTACTTTTTGACCATTTAAAAGAACAACATGAATAGTTCGTTTTTCACAAGCTGATGAAATACTTAAATCAATGTGTTTAGCTGCTTGTGAAGCTCTGACTATAAATTCTGGTCCAACACAGTCTTCTTTGCCTTTCACAGTATCTGCCTTATAAAGACGGGAAGCTGCTCTTTGGACAGGCCTTCCTCTCCTAAAATTTGTATTAAGAGCAGACGATTTTTTAGTTTTACAATCATCATTTACTGCAGACATAGAAATTGCATTACTTGACAGAGCTTCAATCTGAGTACTGCAAGCTATGTTATGTGTAGAGTGTGAATTACTTAAGCCTCCAGGCCTTGGAAAATCATACAAATTAAGTACTGCTCTTCTATGGTTTCTCGGCAAAATGCAGCTAGGGAATGGTTCCCTTTCATTGGGAGACTTGATTATATTAACAGTATTTCTTGGATGTGTACTTACTTTAAGATTTGAAGTTGTATTTTGAATTCTTTCAGTTTTTGTTGGTTCAAATTTTTGAGAGTCCATAAGAGGACTGAATGTTATAGAGCCTGCAGAACACGAACTATGGCCAGAATCCTGATCATATTTCCTCAGCATTTTACTGAAATGTACAATATGAAGTTATTATATTATGACAACAGATTGGCGTCACTACATGATCTACGAGAAAGTTTAAGTACACAAGTCACGATATCTTACGACAGTATGAGATATATAAAATACGTTAGCTTTTAAAGTCGTTTACCTTGGCATACTTGAGACATTAGGTTCTAGATTGAAAAATGTAAACAAATCAATAGATCAATAAATATTTTATAAGTTTTAAAAATTGTAAGTTAAAACTTTTACTAACATCATAAAATTAAACCCCACTTCATGAAATAAAATATGCCTTGCTATTTGTTTTGAGCAGACAAATTTTTCGTATTGACAATTTTAAAAATATATAAATCACTAAATCATAATTTTCACCTGTGTATGCAACTTCTACTTGTTCTGGAGTTCAATGTTTTTTTTTTATTCACTTGACTGTTTGATTTTTTTGTTCATAATTTGTTTCTCAAGGTTGGTACATACTATAGGTTATAATACTATATAATATAATGATTATTACAATTTTCTTATGTTCATTTATGTATTATAAAATGTTGTAATCTATAATTTAAAAGAAATCAAAGCAAATCATAAGCCTAATTTAAAATTAAATAATCAATCAATATCTCCTTTGTTACTTCTTATGTTACTTTGTAAGAATCAGCAAATCTAAAATAGCTCTTAAAACTGGTAGCAACACTCACTCATTCACAACAGCATTTAGTAATCAATCTCATATTACCAATACCGATATATTGGCTTTAATTGTTTTGCTCATTTCATTGCTGCACGTAATGAAACAAATAAATGTCAATGTTAATTGGTTGTCATTGTCATATTGTTTTGATTATTTTTTTAGAATTGAGTTGCTTAACGATTTAAGTCTATAAATTTTTGGAAAACGGAATAAAAAAATAGTGATAATATACCTAAGCAAAAAATGTTAACATTTTAAAAGCAATGTAATTGTGTATTATTTAAAAATGTCTACATTAATTCAGTCATATGAACAGCAGTATTCCGTGCTTACGGCCGACATTACAGCTAAAATAGGTCGCCTTAAATCGGCAAATGAAGGTGATTTTATTACAATTTTTATTTTAGACTTCACAAACAAAATTTAAAGATATCTTATCTATTTGTTATTCTTCGGTGCTTTTGAAGATCATGGTACTGTTATTTTCATATCATGTTTACAATTTTTCAGATGATCACGAACATTTATCAAAGGAAATTCAATCAAACTTCGACGAAGCAAATGATTTGGTATGCATTACTTTGCTACAAAAATTGCATCGTTATGTCATCATTTAAAAATCGATTGATAAATTAAATCTAATTTAAATTATAATCTAAGATCTACGAAGATTTTATACACAAAAGATATGTAAGATAAATAAATAAATATTAAAGTAAAGAAGTATTTTACGTTTATATAGTAAGTTCTATTATATGTATGTCTAAAAATATCAGTTATATGTTTGTTTAATTTTTGCACTGCCTTCTTCATTGTTCAATATTTTATTTCATTACTCGTATGAGATTGTCTGTAAGAAATCACTACTTAGCGATAAGGCCGCCTCATTGTACAACATGCATTGCATTATATGTACTTGTAAATTGTTTTGTGGTGTACAATAAAAGTGTTAAATAAAATAAATATATATCAGAGTTACATGGATTTACCCCATTCAATAAAATTATTTGGTAAGGCTCAAATTTATACTTTATTTTAATATTCTTATATTTTAACGGTAGCTGGAACAGTTGGAACTGGAGTCCCGCGGGTCAGGCGGTGCGTCCCGAGTAGCAGCCTACCGCGTCGAGTTGCAACGAGTCCGAGACGAGTACCGGTCGGCACTGACTAATAGCTCCACATGTGAGATTGGGGTTCTTTTGAAATATAAGAATACATTCTTATGAGCACGTCTTTACATGTATGATATATTTCATAGTTGGATTAAAGCAATATTTTTAATCTGGTTCTCTAATACATTTAATGGTGTTCTATGAAGTATGGAAGTACATTTTAATGGTTATATAAATCAAATTTAGATAACATAGACCCAGAGGAATATGAAGATTGGTCAATGGTAAACGAGCAGCGTCAGAAGCTACTAGACAACACAGAGAGACTGGAGAGAACTGGAAAGAATCTCACTGAGGGCTACCGAGTGGCACTTGAAACAGAGCGAATAGGGGCGGCGGTGCTGCAAGACTTAAATCTACAGCGAGAAACTGTACAGCGCTCGAGGTCACGGGTACGATTCGAGGATCGTGTCACCTTTCAAATGTAAATTTTTGAAGTATTTAATTGAGTTCTGTCACTACTGCATTTCTCAGCTCCGCGAGACAGATGAGCAGCTGTCTCGCTCGTCCCGACTCGTGAACGTGATGACGTCACGCGCACTGCGTGTGCGAGCGGGGCTGTTGCTGCTGCTGGTGGTGCTCGCCGCGCTGGCGGCGCTAGCTGCCGGTCTCGCGCTCACCTAGACATACCCGGGTTTTATATATAATTTATTTAAATTACTGTATATTTTGCTTATTTTGTTTTGTTAGCTTAAGGGTAAATGATTCATAAGATTACTTTGATTTCAACTTTTCGAAGACGACTGTGTCCAGACCTGTGGCAAATTTTCACAAAGGAAGTTGTGGAACATATGATAAAATCTATTATGTGTAATGAAATTGTATATAAATAGATTGTTATGTTAACTACTAAATAATACATAACATGGTATGGAGCTTCCTCGCATTCCATGAAATCAGTGTGGTGCTGGTTCCATCACATGGTATATTAGTCAAAATTATATGCTGTAAAAATTTATTGTGTGAATTACCTTCTTATGAAATTAAGTTATCTCAATATTATTTTGTACATTTAACTCTGAAAATGCTAAAATATATTTATTAATCAGAATTACTTATTAAAAATTTCTCTTCACCCTTCTATATTCATTTCTTTGTATATTAAATGACAACATGGCATATTCTAACATTTATAAATCATCTATTTTATTATTTCAACTGTGTAATAAATAATGGTTTGTAATTAATTTATAAATATCTGTCAGTAGAGTGCCATGTTATATTAATTATAAAATATTTTTTTTTTGTTTTCATTTTTAGTCTTTCAGAGGACAGGCAAAGGCTTTTACACCATGCAGCCTGGTCTTAAGTACTCCTTCAAACATTTCATATTTTATTGTTATCTATCACCTGTGAGACTGTAATGTACTTTGAGGCTTGATTGTTAAGCGCAAGTGATAAATATAAGCTATTATGATAAATAAATTATTCCTGAATCATGTTTTTTTTATTAATAAGATTAATAAGAGCTATTCAATATATTAACATATTTATTCCGATACTCGAAACTGGACTAGGTTATGGAAATGATTTAATTGCCATTTTTTTTTGCTATTTGACAATGTTATACATTCTATAATATCATTCTTTTTTGTTCAATAATTGTTGTTTTAGGCATAACAGAAAAGTGTCTAAATAAGCTAAATAAATATTTTTTTGTAAGTTATTCTACTAAGGTTTCTTACATTAAATTAAATACAATACTTAATCATGCATGCGAGTCTACAAGTACTATATGAATATGTTCAATAATATAACAGAATTATTTATCTAACAAATAAAACAAATTCATTTAAGAAGTCTCTAAATCAAAGATTGGCCGTGCGCTCCCTTAACACGTTCACTATGACGCTTGTATTATTGTATTTTTGTGTAAAAAGTCAGCGACTCGCTCAGAACAGATACGTAAATTTTAGTTAATCAAGACTGCGACTAACACACAGGTGTGTTATATAGAGTACGGAGAAAAAGACGCTAGTATGAATCTTTAAAAATTGTTGTATTAAATTTCAACCAATAAAGGTATTTATGTAATCCGTAATACAGATATATGAAATATGAATATTTAGAACCAGTTTTTAACAAATATAATTGTAATACGATGATATCATTTTATAAATATAATTTTAGGTTGAAAAAATATGGCTATAAAAATAACTAATGTACATTTGTAATTTTACGAATAGCCGTTATAGTCAAACATGTTTCTTATATACTCATTTTATAAAAACTAGTCTTATTATTTTGATTGCATATAAAATTTTCCGTTTGTACCAATAATTGAAGTATCTTATGTATATAATGAAAATCACAAGAAAATTCTTTGTTTCATATTATTGCCGCGCCTTGTCAATTGTAACTAAAAGACTAGTATGATTTAAAAAAAAACGTTACATTAAAAATCCATATTTTTTTATATTAAGTTAAAAAGTATTGTTAGTTAGTATAATCTAAGTGTTCACAAAACGAAATTATTTGTGTCCACGTGAGTGTTAACGTTCTTCGTGCGACGGTCATTAAGTTCATTCAGTAGTTATATATAACTCACAACGTTGATAAAAACATATTCACAAATATCATAATTAATCCTTCTAGTGCCAATTAGCGCCGTCGCGCTGCTCCCGCTAGCTGTGAAAAATGCTAGCGTCGCGATGGCGCTCCTTTTCACGGTTCACTCTGTTTCTGTAATTTTCTTTTCAATAAATATGTAGTATTAAATTTTTTGTTTTTATTGTCATAGTATAAAATCTTCTGAAGAGAATGTTTAAAAATTATGAATATTGGTAGAAGGTAACGGGAATATTTGTCTTGTTCATAGAAATTATGTGTATAAAAATGCACTTTTTTACTGGTATTTTTAGCATATATGGGTAAAATATGTATAGCACTAGAAGGGTTACCATAAAATAAAACAATCTTGTTTATTATTAATAGTTTATTACATCACAATACACACAATCACTTATACATTAAATAAAAAATTATTGAACAATCTGTACATGTCAATAAAATAATGTCTCTAGTATTCATTTTATAATACAGAAGCTAAATAATCTACAAGACATACACTTTTAGTTTTTTGAATTTGCTTAGTTAATTTAATATTTAAATAAAAATGTTTTTTAATGAAAATTTTGTGGAGAAAGAAATAAAATAATAATATTTAAAAATTATTTTAACTGTGCAAGTTGATTTTTATTTAACATATCTTATTAATACAACAAATTAACATATACTATAAAATCTTCAAACAATAACTTAATAAATTTGAACATATTGGAATCATGAAAAGATTTATAGTGTGTCAGTTTTACAGCAAGTCTTTTTCATAAGTTTCAGTTATTTACAGTTTACATTATGTAAGATTTTCTTCTGGTTCTACAACATTGTCATCTTCAACCGCTTGGCCCAAGTTTAATAATTTCATTTTGTATTCATTTAATTTCAAATCCTGGAAAATAATTTTGGGAATTAGATTTTGTTAAAAATTAATATCATTATGTTGAAATTTATTGAGAGATTATTAAACTTAAATAATTAAATTAAATATAAGTTCGTCTCTGGGCAGTGTCGAATCTTATCGATACAAATAATTAAAATTGGAATGTCTGTTTGTAATATTGAAATAAGTTTTAATAAGTGATTATGTACTCGTGTGTAAAACACATAAGAAAATATCATATTTTTTTCAATTTTGTCTACCTGTTCCAGTTGATTTCTGGATCGGATAGACCTATTTTGACAGCATTTTCACTGTCAGATAGCTGATATCAAAAGTAGTAACTTAGACTACTTTTATTTTAGAATCATAGTAGATAAAATCGTTCGTCCACCAGTGAAAACCGCGGGTAACAGTTATCAATAATACAATCGACTCTCTTTGATCCGCTTCCAAGCGATAAATAAACTCACAATGCCTTAATTTCGTCTCCAAAAAGTTAAAAAATCCTTCATAGGTTTAAGTATATTTATATACTAGGTCCACGCAAGCGGGGTTAGCCTCGCGACGCAGTCGAGGCATCCAACAATGTTCGGAGCTAGGGAGCACCAGATAAAAATGGTGCGCACTAACAAAGGTCCAGAACGAAAGGGAATTAAAATCGATGGCAACCATTGGCGAAACCCTAGGACAACTTTCCCCTGCTAATAGTCTCTAAAACAGTACTCTCAGGAATTCTTGAACGACACGCTCTGATTTAGATGAATTTCTGATAGATGAGGATACATCAGCTGGAAGTGAAGACTACGAAGCAAATTTTTGAACTGTTACCAACAGTTTAGGTTGCAGTTTTATACAAATTAGTACAATTACCCATCAAGGTAAGATGATTTTTCATGTTGTGTAATCCATATAATTTATTTTGTTCTTACAAAGCGACATAGTTTGCAATGACTTAGCTCTTTCTATAAAGGTTGGAGTTTTATCTCGGTGTTGACAGACGAACGTTTTAAGTTGAGACTAACTGGAAAAAATTACTTTTGAACGTGTTTTTGTGAAAAGGTGTTGTAAAGACGTGAAAGACTGTAGTCTTTTTCTTAGGATTTTCCATAAAACTGCGGCGCGAGGTATCTGTCGTCCTGACTATAAAAGTCAGTCTCTACGGTGCGGTACATCATAGTCCCGACTATGTACACCCGTGTAGTGGTTCAAAGTTTATTTTATATCAGAGGGTTAAAAAGGTTTTTGAGGTTCTTGGTGATACAAAATTAACCAAATCGTAAAACATTTAAAAAATATAGACTTAGTCGATAAATATATACTACATAGGAAAAGAAATAAAAAAAACTAGAATACTAAAAAAAAGGACAAAAATTTCAGAAATAAGAGAAACTTGATTACAGAAATGAAACGCCAAAGACAACTCACAAAACGAAAAAATTCCTTGTTTTTCTATCCAAAAAGTATTACTCAATAATGGCTACGGGGAATCGCATTGAGAAACTTTGTTCCAACTAATAAATAAGCATATAAAATACCTGATCAGCTAGCAGCTCTAGTAGATCATCTTGATCTTTTCGCAACCTGTCAAGTTCCTCCCGCGCCGCAGCCAGGTCTTTCCTCGCCGCGTCCAGCTCCTCCCGCAGTCGAGGCTCCGGGGAGCAGTCGGACACCTGCGCTCGGAGAAGGGTATTCTCGTCTTTGAGCAAAGAGTTGGCCGAGCGTGAATCTTCGAGGGCACTCTGTAACGAAAATTATTCTTTTCAGTAATTAATAAAATAATAATAACGTCTCGAGTGGGGCCACTTTCCGTGGTACCTGTAGTTCTGCCGCAGCGTCGTCACTCCGCTGCAGCTGCTCAGCGAGTTCTCTGAGCCTTGAATCCTGCTGGCGGATGAGTCGCTTGTACTGCTGCAGCTGTTCGGGTTCTGCCGAACCGTTTTGCTCCTCGCGCCGTGACGTCACGCTCTCCACTAGCGCAGCTACGACACGCGACATTATTACTCCAACATACTGGACATGGCTTGTCCTTCATACATGGTTCCGTTTGTGACAAGACTTTAGCCGGTGGGAATAACCTGTCCGTCTAAAACTTACCTTCTAAACTTTTGAAGAGTTTGCAAAACTCGTAGTCGATGAGCACCTCGGAAGGAGAGGTGACACGGAGCTGCGGCTGCTTGGCCGCCTTATTGTAAAGCTCGTGCTTTGATACTTCCCCGAGTTTGGCCACGAACGTCTCCATCCCTATTCGTTTGATCACCAGCTGTTTCAGAGCTTCCTTGGTATAATTCGGTACCGAGTCGTCATTGAAATGTATGCAGATCGCTAACAGGAAGGCTGATAGACCTGTGAAGTGAAATGATGTCTTCAGATTAGTATTAAAGAGTAACTCAACAGTAGATGGCCGAGGTTAGTGCCTGGCCACCGACACAGACCGTTACTTCTGAACGCAAAAATATTTTTCAATGCGTGTTATAGACATTTCATGCCCGTTTTTTCATAACCCGAATGTGTAGTTTTGGAAGCTTTGAATACTTAACAAAAGAGTGCACCACTAGCCATCTTGATCTCTGTCTCATAGTATACTGGTGTGAAAAAGGAGTCCAAGCCTTCGAATAGGATCTTGGGCCTCGCCAGCCTTTATGACAAAGACAGAATAAATTTATTCCTAACCAAAACTAGTGTCTAGTTACCCCCGTACCCTGCAGCAGGCACTCGTCGTCGTCGTGTTCGTTGGCGCCCGCGTGGTGCACCAGCAGCGGCACAGCGCCCGCCAGCAGCGCGCGCACCGCGCCCGGGCAGCGACACGACCAACAGCACAGCAGCATCAGCAGCGCCACCTCAAGACATCATTGGACACTTTATAATCTGGACGGCAAAAATTAAATCGAACCCGAATCGAGGCTACTATCGGCGTTGATTCTAAACTCACCTTAGACTGCAGTTTAGTGGTCTGCTGCAGCAGCAAAGTGCACTGCTGGATCAGCGACACGGGCGCGCTGCCGATGTTTGTCGACAGCAGTACTCGTAGCGCCTGTTCCTTCTGCGTCGGGTTGTCTATGAGCGCGTGTTGCAAGGCCACCGCCGAGAACCAATTCGACAGAACGTCGGATGAAAATAGACCCCCACAGAGGATCTGTCCGCTGGTCAAGCTGGAGACATCCGTGGACGATGGAAGAAGAGTCTGCACCAAGCCAGCCTGGCTAGTCTCGTTTTTATATAGATAGCATTGAAAGCAATAGAGAACAGCACATCTGAAAAGATCATTCAATAGAACTTAGTGAATTCAGTGTAACTATATGCATTATTCAGTAATAATCTTTTTTTTTTTATCCTTGCCTTAAAGCGAAGGGCTGTTTTTCATTGACCATTGACATTAATAGAACTATTATAGCAGGTCGAGGTGGATAAGATGGCGCTATTACATTCCCGATGAACTCCTGGTTTGTTTCATCACCCCTCACCACTTCCCCAACTGTATTTATCGTTTCTGTCAAAATGTCTGCTGGCACCCCACTTGCCATTAAAATATTACATAGAGCATCTAATAAACCTACATTTTTCATAATTTTTTGACAACTGGATATAATTAGAAGTGAATTACTAGGCGATACCAAAGTTCTCACGAGCTGCAGCATGCAGTGTACGTTCACAACTTTTTGGGGAGACCAGCCGGCCTCTTCAATGTCCTCGGGAATGTTAAACATTGGTAACATTTTTTGTATATAACTTCCCTCTTTGAAGAAGTTGATATTGCTGCTATTATTTTTTAACAAATTTAACATAAGCAGCAAACAATCTTCCACAATGATCCCACCGTCCGAATAACCCTCACTCGATACAATCTCAAACAATCTATCGAATGCATTTTCAAATGCAACAATTTTCTGTATATTGGCATTGCCTTTTGTCAACTTGATTAAGAGGAGTAATGTCTCGTTCCGTATCACTTCTCGGGTATCAGCCAATAGATCCATCATTTTCGAGACACCCATTGGTTTGTCAAGAATGATCTCCTGAATATCTTTAGTTCTATTTGTTAGTACCGAAACAAGAAGTTGCACTGCAGAAAATCTGACTCGAAAGTCGTATTCATCCAGAAGGTCTAAAACTAATTGTATATTATGTGGATCCTTTATAAACATCTCTGTAAATTGATCTCCAATGTTCATGGGTATGTGAGGTTTGTCTTCCTCTTCTTCAAATTGAGAAGGAGAAACAATATTGTTCAGAGTATCCAATGCATAATTAACTGTTTCATTGTCTGCTCGGTCTAGCTCTAGTATCTGGAATTTAACAACATTAGTTAAAATAAAGCATTTACTAATTTATGTTTAAAATAATTTAATTTAATAAGTGAACATCTTTGAGTGAATCTTGTGTATTATCACAAGAAATAATTTCTAAATTAAGATTCAGTAACAGATAAAAATAGTGTAAAAAAGTCTCATCTATCAAAACCTAGTTGTATAAAAAAAAATTAAGCTCAAAGTCTGACATGTTATATGAGCAGTATATTCTTATTGGATATAAAAGGTATATGTTGTAAAAATTTGGTTGTTTTAGTATGTATAGCACAAAAAATTTGAAATGGAATTGAATAAGTTTACCAAAATCCAAAGTATCTGGGGCAATACAATGAGTTAATATACCTCTACCTTTCAACCATTTTTTTCACAATACACAAACAAACATACAAACAAACAGATAAACATATTTTTGTTTTTTGTGTTAATAAAATTTACATACTATTGTTTTCAAACAATATTCTGAATCATATTCCATATTTGATTATTAAATTAATATTCAAGCATTCTTCAATACTATTTTATTATGTGTAAGGTATACTTTTAAATGTCTTTTACTGTCACTAAAATAATAAAATAATCCATCACCTGTCTTAATGTATCCAGGCCTTGAGCTCCAACTTCAAGTCTGTACTTCCTTGACATAGCTTTTAAAGCTCTACAAGCATCTCTACGAT
The DNA here is from genome assembly GCA_959347395.1 of Mechanitis mazaeus. NCBI lineage: Eukaryota > Metazoa > Arthropoda > Insecta > Lepidoptera > Nymphalidae > Mechanitis > Mechanitis mazaeus. Next base: position 19,057,964 of record OY365747.1, read on the forward strand.
CTTCCAATAGAGTTGAGTTACTTACTCTCTCAACTAAACGCTCCACCTATATGTGAGGATACAAAAATTACAGTTTCAATTAAACACAGCATAAATATTTCACCATTATGGAAAAATATTATTTGAAATGTTTTATTATAGTTAAAAAAATCATTTCACTTTAAACTGTATGTACATTGATTTTCTCTTTTATGAATGTCAATATTTCTCATAAATATTAACTGTAAGACTTGCACGGTCAAAAGCACCATGAAAACTTTAACATTGAGCCATATCATATACAGAAAATAATATAGATGTTTTATAAAGCTCAGATTCAAATTCTTCTAAAACCAATATTTTTAAATGCTTTATATCTTATTTATATACATAATTTTAATAGCATTCATACCAGTGCATTGCGAAATTTGCTGTCTAATAAAATCATATAAAATTTATTAAACTCTTCACTCAATTTCAACTCAACAAGTAACAGGAATTTGTTATTAATTTTTTGTCATTAATTCCATTTCAAATCAATCTTTTCGTATATGTACTTACTAGAAACAATATTTTAATACATTTTTAGAGACACCTAATAAAAAAAAATATAACTTTCAACTGTATATTATTATTAAATCGTAAATCTAATTACCAAAATAATTAAAATTATTAAAAATTTTGTAATAGCCTAATTATATTACTCCTACATTTAGTAATATTTAGATACAGGAAATGTTTTGTTATTAGAAAATAAAGAATATATAAATTTAATCATGCAATAATCAATTAAAATACAAACTTGGTTTAGTCGATCATCTACTGCCCACATTAGAGACGACTCTTTGCTCTAGTGATTTAAAAATAGGTCAATTTAATTGTAATACTCAAAATATATCAAATTGTTACCGTTTCAGCAACCGAGGGTTGTTGTCCAGGCTCCGGCGCCCCGAGAACCGTTTTAAGTCCACTTTTTAAAAAATCCATATTGTACTATACTCTTTTCTCTTTAAGCAATATGTTATCTTCTTACTAAAATGCAAACATTGCTATTAGGGAATATAAAAGCGTTAAAAAAGTAATTTACGGGAATCGGGACACGTCAAGTAAATTGAAGTGTTGACGTTAATCACTTTTCTTCTGACGTTTGACAAGACATAGTTCTGACGCATAGTTTATCAACTTGATGTATCAAAGGGGTTCGTCAAGAGACATGAAACATTCAATCCTTAGTGCGACTGCTCAATCAAAACACCAATTTGAAAAAGCTCGAATGTATTTTTATAAAATAAAGTAAAAAAAGCTACAAAATATCTAAATTTAGTAAAATTTCGATTGTGTGTTGATTGATCAGACAATCATGAGTTCTTATTGAGCGAAGCGAGCGGAGCGCTCTACTGGAGAGAATTTGCATTGGTTTTACAAAGTTTGCATTAAAACTGCTTAATGGTTCGGTATCAAATTTTGCACACATACCATGCTGGTTGTGTGGTGGTTTGTAAAAAAATTCTAAAAATTCATTGTTGTTGAGAAATAATGTCTAAAAAACATCACTCCCATAGACTTGAATGTAAAAAAATTTGCGCGAAAAGTTGAAGTCTCATTGTGGATGTGCGTGCCGAATTTTTTTAATCGAATTGTACTGTCCCCCTGTTCAAAATTTTTTTTCCCACACCAAGACGAAGCCTTCGGCTTGGCTCGCTTCGCTCAACATGCAAACGGCACCCGAGATTTCGCGATCGCAGCGAATCGAAATTGAGGGTCTGATGGCGTCCCTAGTATATCTATTAGATTTTACCCGCAGTTGGGATTTTATTGCTAATGAGCATTTTTTGTACGCGATTTGCTTTATGAAAAAGTTTAGGTTGCGTTATTTTATTTATATAAGTATTAGTAAATTTTGTAATAATTTTATTGCTTGCATTTTTTTTATAAGACAATTTTTAATTTTATTTCTGTAAAAGTTCCGCAAAAACCCTGTAGTATCATCGAAAAGTTAATGTTTAGTAACTTAGTAGTCCTATAGTAAATTTTGTAATAGGAAACTAAAAACCTAAAATATGTGAATCATTTTTCTATTGCCCCAAGGTTGTGCTTTTTTCTGAAGTTATTTCTAATTATAACAAGGATTTATTATTAAAATATCTATGGAAAATAGATAACAAATATACATATAAAAATATACCTTAACCGCACATAGCACATGATATCATAAAAGGTAATTTAAAAAATAAATTGTATCGTTAAATCCTGTTATGTTGTAAAATATTAATTGTAAAAGGGAACAAATTAAATAAAATTGTTTCAACTTTTTTTTATAAGTCTTCTAACATATTCGCATCGTATATTTCTGAAATTAACTAGATACTCTATAGCATTAAATTGTATAGATAGATTAAGAATTTATCTTTAGAAAAAACTATATTATGAAGTTATTATAAAGTCCATCATAAGCGAAATTCTTTACAAGTTATGACTCAAATAAATTTAGTTTTCCTTACTCTTTTTCGATTATAGGTAAACGTAAAAATTTTTTGAAACACGTGAAAGATTATTTTAAAAAAAAAGTTTAGTGCTGAAAATTATTTGTTTCTTTAGAAACGCATTTTTTAAAGAAATGTAGTTTGTAAATTTATGGTTGTGTACGTCGGTGTGATATCCATTATTATATATATAGATATAGTACAGTATCACTAAATATTATAAATTTTATATCTCTGAAGGGTTTATTGATACTATACTGACTATAAATTATAATAGTGTTCGTCACAAACTAGCGCCTCTCACGGAGAGAACGAAAACAAAATTTTGGCGAACTTTGTTTTTGTTTTATCTATGGTACTATTTACATGAAAAATAAATAATCTTGTCAGTTGATCAGTTGAGTGTAGTGCACAGAGTACTATATATACTATATATGGTGTAGTGCTTACGATATTGTTGATCACGGAATTTGATAAAAAGATTCTATCTGTCAAGCTGTTTGCCTATAAATAAAAGAGTTTCAATCATTTGAGTACCTTGTACATTTCTTTAGGAATGGCGACTGATTTGAGCGCTAGTTTTAATGAACAATACATTAATATTAATACCAAATTAAAAAAGTACGTCCGAAGATCAAATAACTATACTATATAACTAATAATTCTGTTTATTAAAAAATCTTATACTATTTCATTTCCAGGAGGTTTATGAGAAAACCCAACATAACGGAAGCTGCAAATGAATTTTTAGCACTTGCGATACAGTGTGAACATTCCGAGCAGCCAGCGTTCGCAGGGCAGACGTATGTAGGTGCAGCAAAGTGCGAGGCTTCTATCGGCAACACACTTGGGGAAGCCGAACACTACATATCTGCCGCACGTCAGTTTATGAAAGCTGAAAAGAAACTCGCATCATTAAAGCTTCATAGCCCTGATAGAGAAAGTTTAGAGGTAAATTAAACCCATTTTTACCTGTTTCATTCATAAGTTTTATTCCAAATATATTTCAGTCTGCTATAGGTTGCTATACTCAAGCTTTGGGCAAGTATCCTGAAAAGTCACCAATCCGCACCTCTATCCTCCTAGAATTGGCAGAAGAACTTGTGCAACTTGATCTTAAACTTGAAGCTTTAGTGTACTTTGAACAAGCCTTGGAAACTGTCACTGATGGTATGGTGAAACTGATGTGCTTGAGAAAGTTGCTAAATTTGTTAATTGATTGTGGTAAGATATTTTAATTCTTTTTTTCTTTGTTAACTTATAGTTGCTTAATTTTTTAAAAAATATTAAATAATTATTCTTCAATACATCTCAAGACATGTTGCAAACCAAATTGAATGCATATTTTTATTCAAGGCAAATATGAAATGGCTTTGGAGAAAGCAAATAAAATATGCGAGTCAAAATTCCGTATTCCAGAAGGAGTTCTCACAGAGTAAGTTCATTGTTCAATATAAACTATGTTATATATTAAAATTTTTAGTTTTTTGTTTTTTTTAGAATCCAAGTTAGTAGAGTGTTATTGGCACTACTTGTGGATCCTGATGATGGTTGTAGATCAGATTCTCTTAAACAGCTACTGGATGATATACTCAATGACCAAGATAATGAGAGTGAGTTGGTTTAAATGTTGAACACTTGAAAACACATTCTTATAATAATTATATCATGTGCTTTTGCTCTATAATATAAAACATGTTTTTGGTATACATTTCAGCTATACCTTTCAACACAGACCTTAAGCTGAAACTGCAGTCCATCATTCTAGCCAGCCGTATGGAACAGCAATCTCTAATAAGTGTAGCCGCCACTGCTAGACCTCACCTCACTATGCAGCAGAGGGGTCTGCTTGAAACACTCATATTGGAGAAACAGCTTGAATAGTTATTAAACTGAGTTTCTGTGATAATATATAGGGTACAATATTTATAGATATTATAATAAATATAAGACTAGACCCTAATGATGAATATTTCCTTATAAAGAAATATATTAATCAAAAATAATTTAATATTATTTTTTTTTCATATTTTTCATTATTATCATGCTGATACTCACATAATTTACTAAGTGTAATGCTGTTAAATGAGATGAGCTGTTTAAATAAGAGAAGGAGTTAATAAGACATGTTACATTGTGTCATTTATTCCCCAAAAAAAAATGTTGTTTTAGGTTATTTTCAAACTTTACATGGATCTCGCAGTGTTTACGAACACAATAAAAAATTTTCAAAACACATAATTTATACAGTTTTAAGACTTTTTATCTATAGTATCTATATCCTCATTTCCCGGTAAAACTGTTATGACACTACCAAAGTTTACCCTTTCATCAACTACAACTTGATCCACCTTGAGCTCATTACCAAAGTTTGCAGCACCATCAAAACCCTTATCTTGTTTAGAATGTTCCCACATTTCATCAAACTCATCATCAGTGTCACCTGGATTTGATATGTTTTTTACTTCACTGGTCTTTTGCCAGCAGTACTCAAATGGGTAGCTAACATTGCGATTGTCATCAGGAGCTATTTCAAAGCGAGATGATAAAGAATTGTATGTAGTGTGAACCCCTGCTAGCAAATTTATATCAACTTCTTCAAATCCTGTAATAGACTTAAATAAATCCTCAGCTGTTTTGATGTCAGGTACATTTTTCTTATCAAAGAACTGAAAGTAAAATAAATTGTAGTATTAAATTATAATGTTAAGTAATATGTATTTCAAAAGATAGAAGAAAGTGAATAAAACTAATTTTACACTTACATTTATGATATTACGACAATCCCTTAACAAAAACTCCAACCCATGAGGATGATCAGGCTGAACAGACTGTGAAACATCTATAAACCAGCATTTGTTTTCCCACCACAGAATATTGTATTCTGACAAATCGGCATGTACAAGGTGTCCCACATTGTACAGCTTGTGCATGGCATCAACAACTTCTTGGTATACACTTGGCCATTTTTCTGGCTTCATTATAACATCTCTCAGTTTTGGAGCTGGTTTATTATCCTTTCCAATGAAAGACATCACCAGAATATGCTTCTTTAAGCAGATCAATTCGGGGCAATTTAACCCTATCTTCTGAATTCTCGTCATATTATGCTTCTCTTTTTCGGCCCACATGTGCACAACTTTTCTAGGATTTTGTTTAGAAAAACGATCCTTAAACCGATAATCGGCTTCAATATATTTATCACGAGTTTTAAACTCATTTAATGTAGTTTTGAATACCTTTATTGCACATTCCTTAGGTAAAACCATATCTGGGTATGATTGATCACTATTAGCATGAAGTACCACAGATTCCTTACCAGTAGATATAACTCCATTAATATCTTCTAAAAGGCCATTGTTAATTAACTTAAAAAGAATGAGTCTTGTTGCTTCATCAAGGCCCATTTCAGCAGTTGCTTGGCTTTCTTTCCTATCCAACATTTTGTGCTTCCTTGCTTGATTATATCGTGTATGTTCCTTAAGTTGATTAAATACAGAGTTTGAGAGTTTCATGTCAAATCCAGCACCATCTCCTGTGCAGACTTCAGGAGGAAAGGCCATTACTTTACAAGCATTTCTTCTTCCATTAATGACACTGTCATGCTTAGTGACCATTGCACCATCTTTCATGATATAGCCGCGTTTTGGCAAACTTGCAAACTCTTTTTCATTTGTTTCAAAACGATCCCAGTCCTTTTTATAGGTTACTTCAATATCCTCATCTTCAGAATCTGTTTCATATACCAGGTGCTCTGGAACATTGCGGTAATTGTCAAAGGACACAGATACTTTTGCTTCGCCATTCTTCTTCTTTTCGACTATCTTTAATTCATCATCATATGCTTTGTCGAACTGACATTGGAGTACTTTGGCAATAATAGCGTCTGAATCGCAATATTCTTTAACATTCGATTCTTCAATTTGTCTTAAGATTTCAGGAGATACTTCCGAGCACTCAGTACTGATATTGAGATCCGATATTTGTTCAGCAAATCGTGACTCTTCTTTTACTTGAAGGCCGTTAGCATACTGCTCAGACATTATATCTGAAAAATTTTGGGTATTCATCGGGTTGGATACTTTTTTCCATGGATTTGACATGTTAAATACAAAAATAACTATTTTCTATATCACAGATTCAAGAACAATTACTGTTACTAATATATTTATGTAACGTGAAAACACTTGTTCAATATTTCACAATAATAATTTTATAACGTTGATCATACTATACTTTGTCACTGTCAAATAACATGTTAAAATGTTGCTATTGTTTTTAATTATTTATTTGGACCATAATTGTTGCAGTTGTTTAAGTCTTTATTTTATCAATAAAAGTTATCTTAGCTCGTTTATTATTTTAAAATATATTTATAATAATTGTGCTTTGTAAGGAATGGTGTACAGAATCTATCTTTTCTTTTATAAGAACGTCTTTAAAATTAGACACATTAATTAGGTTAAATTAAACTACGTAAAAATCTTATAAGTAAGATTAATTTAAAAATTCATTTGACTTGTATGTAGCTGCTATTAATAAAAAAAATATGATTTTAAAATACTAGGAAGCTCCGCCCTCTACTCGCTTCTTCTTTCTTTCGCCCCTGGGCTGACGTCGGCAAATACGATAGTAAAATTGAAAAAAAAAATTAATTAAAATTTAGTATAAAAACCTAACGCGACGAAAAACTTTTTATAGAATAAATAAAACAAATTTACAGGTTTATTTTTACGCCATCTAGCGTCTAAAAGTCTGGTCGCAATAGTTGCATAATTGCTTGTAACAAGTATTTGTGCTCCCTAATGGTAACTAAGAAATAATACCATTAGCGTCTCATGTCGTTTGCTTTAACTAAAAACAGGAAAACTGAGTAATATAGGTTTCGAACGGGGTCACTATATAAAATAATTTACGTAGCAATAATGTAAATTCTCCTATATAATCATGACTTCACTAATAGTTACTTTTCCAAATTTTCACTTGCCATGTGTTGTGATTTAAAACTGATCATTTTTTTTGTCATATAAAAAAATAATAATTTTAAATATTTTGGGATTTTAATTGACGATTATGATCTATTTTATTCTTTTATAGAAATTTTAAGGTGGTAGAGTACTTAAGTAATTGAAGTCCTATAAGAGCTTGCTTCTTCCTCGCCTTAGTTTCATTGCATTTACATAATAAATAAATCGAAATCATTATATAATTTAATATTAAATTTTTTTTTTTTATTTATTGACCATGTATCATTTTCTTTGGCAATACTTTACTGTACTGAATCATCAAGAAAAAGCTGTATAGTATTACTATAAGAAACAGTTTCAATTTACTTATTGTAATCATATAAACATCTTATAATTTAACAAATAATAATCAGATCTGTGCATCTTATTTATGTTTACCTAAATTTATCTTTAAAGTTTTAAACTTAAAAAATTAAATTATCATTGAATTTTAAAAATATTTGTATAAAGTGTATGACAGCAAACCATACAAAATATTTTCAGAAAATTAAATTAAAAAAAATAACTATTGAAATATTTAAGATATTCAACATAGTTCAAATGAAATAAAAACAATAAATGAATTTATTTTAATTTTATTTACACCCTAACTTCATTTTGCAGCCTTTTTGCTGGGTCTAACAGTGGCTTGCTGTGCCTTGAGAACCTTAACAATCTTCTGTTCTTCAATCAAGAAAGCTCTGACAATGCGTTGTTTTACACACTTGTGGCATAGGACTCCTCCATATACACGCTTCACTGTTTTCTTACGATAGCAGAGCCTAGAGCGCTCTGCAGGTCTGGCAGGTTGGATGCCTCTAAGTTTGCTCTTGCACTGGCCACATCTGGGGATCTTCTTGGGTTTCTTGACATATTGGTACACCAAACGTCCACCAGGGGTTCGTACTCTGTCAATAAACAAAATAAAACGTAAAAAGCAATTCCTATTCTTTTATACATGTAAATAAATATTAAACAAAATTTATTTTTTCAATTATGTAAATATGTAAAATATAATATTTATTTTTTATATATGTTTATTTTTGTTGAATTATTTTCAAAAGATAAGTCCTCCAAATTCAAATACAATTAAGGATGAAGTTCAGTTAATAATAGTAACATTCATAGTTCATTAATTTTAGCTTAAAATTAATAGTAGGCTTAGTACTACATATAATTGCATATTTCTTCAAATTTGATAAAAATAAGCAATACTCGAGAGCCCACAATTTAAAAAATCAGGTTTTTAAACTATTACTTACTTTGCATATATTACAGTACACTCACTAACTCAAAGTATCTTAACTTTGAATATATTAAGGTAAAAAATTACTATAACATGCTAGAGTTACACTGAAACTACAAAACATTATTTTCCGAGATTCGAAATTTATTTCTTTGTTGTGGTATATGATGGTTAAAGAAAAAAATATATTCAGTGACACCTCACATTGTATTATAGTCTTTTAGGGAATATATACCGTGCCGACAATTGGAGGTTATGTTTTAGTTTATAAATTATATTAATTTCTAAATGTCTTGAGGGCTCTTATTTAGATTTTAAAGTAAATATTATTTAATATTTCGAAAGGTTTACTAACAAATTAACTCACATTCTCCTCTGATTCGACTTGGTGTTGTACGACAAACGTCGCCTAAATGTAAGGCGCTGTACCATTTTCAAGCTGAAATATAAGATAGATTATATGTAACGCTCACTAAACTTTTCAATTCACCACTGTTATAATTGTATTTTTAAAAGTTAGATGCCGATTTTATTAGATTTCTTTTAACTTGCACTAAATCCGTACCTTTTTGACAGCTGTTGACAAGAAAAGAAAAACAGCAATTTTTAACAGCAACTGGCAACATTTTACAGATGGTAAATTCTCTTTTACCACATTTTGTTAAAGTACATAAATAAGAAAATCTAGTTTATGTAGAATTCTACCACAAAATTTATAAATAATAAAAAAAATGGCTTCATCAAATAAATTTATAATTATTAATGTCAGTTTTGTTTATTTCTTGGTAAGTACTTAATTGAAAACATTAATTGCGGTTGAGGCTTTTATTTAATGTTATAAACATTTGTGAGAATATTAGATAAATTCTTAATTGATCTTGATAAATTTTAATTTGCTTTAAAAGTGTCTCAATTTCAAGACATATCTTTTTGGACGACTTTTAAAATTTATATATATTGCAAATATAAATCCTAATACCTAAATCTGTTTACATATTATTTCTTGAATTCAGTATACATTTATTCAATTATGTGTATTTGTGTTTTTGTTTGTTTTTATCTTATAACTAATTTGTAAATGAAAACAGTCTGACCGGACATTTATTTCTCGGTGGTAACATTTTGTACAAGGTTAGTAAAATGGCCGAAATTGTGTGATGTTTTGTGTGTTTGTGTTTATAATAAAAATAAATATTGATTTGAAGTGTTTCTACAAGAAATGGGTGAGTAAATCCTGCTTTTTTTCATTTATCGTAGTTATTTGTCTCAAACCTAATAGTTTTATTATCACATTTGTCAATGGCATTCCTGAGAGATAACAGATGATGGGGTTGTCTTTCCTATCAAAACATAATATACCAGTAACTTCTATGTATTTGTATATAATAATGAATTCACAATTTTTTTTTTTAAGTTTTCTTGTGTGTTGTTGTCATTGTTTATTATTATTTAATTTACTTTTACCAGTTTTTACTGTAAGCGCCTTGTAAAAAAATAATAAGGTTTACAAGATTATATTCTTAAAGTATTATTGTATCTAACAACTTTGTCAACAGATGTCTCTATATTTTACGATATTGTTATGGATGTTTGTTTTGGTGGTACATATATATCTGTATCTAGCAATACAAAGTTCAGTGGTGTTAAGATGATAGAGTAATTGGAATTCTTAAATTTAAATAAACACGAAGGTAGATTTCGAAAAGATACAAAATATTTTTACACAATTATTGAATATGTACTAGTTCGTTGCAAGAGAAAAAAAAACGAAATTTATCTTAATTAAAGAATGTGTATGTCATCAGACCTATAAACAGTTTTAAATGTTTTAAAACTGTTTTAAAATCATACAAGTGTCCTTATGATATACAAAACAAAACATTGTCAAAATCAGGCATTTCTCATTGTATACTAGTTTAGTTAAACATTGTACATTGTTTTGCTTTATTTTGCAGCGAAATTAAAAAATATATATTATTTTTTGCTGTGGGGCAGGTGTGGTACACCCATTACCTTTTTTTTTTTTTAATTTTGTACAAGTGTCTTCCTTATCATTTTAAAATAGAGAGTACTACTAATTGTATAATGTTTTTTTTTATAATAAAAGAGAGACACTTATAAAATTTAAAATATAAAAATAATAATATGGCACTACAAACATGTAAGACATTTGTTGCTGTGACTACAAAAAGATATAAATATAATGAATTAATACATGAATATTTATTTGATCATTACTTCTTGTTTTATAACTATTTTTTGTGGCTTTTTACAGATGAAAACTACCATAAATTAATATATATATAATAATATACTGTTGCCAATGCTTTTGTCATAGTTTCTCTTTTAGGGGTGCAAAGATTCAAGTAAATGCTTTGAAAGAATATAAAAGTGTCCTTCCGTTAAGGAATATATTCTAAAGTCTTTTTAAGGCTCACTTATGTCATCAGAAACTTACATTGATAATAGCTTTTATATTTTATATATATGCAATATACATACAAGTATAAAGGATATTGTATTAAATGGTTATGAAATATAGGCAGTGTTGTTTGAAGGTAAAAATAAAAATATGGGTAATTTATGAGGTGAATATTATCTGGTATATTGCAATGTGCTGTGAATATTTTTTTCTTTCAACTTTTAAATTTTTTAATTAAAAAACTTGTCTATCTACAAAACTCTGTTGAAACTTCAGAAATGTTGTTTTAACGTTTTTTAAGTTTAAGAAACCAGTATAGTTTTTATATACATGTTACCATATATAATGAGTACTAAATAAAAATACTATAAATAAGCTAATAGCGAAAACTGTTTCAATTCCAAGTAATATATAACACAGAATAACACAAAATTCTTTAAATGTTGTAAAAGGGCAAAGATTTTTTTTTATTACTAAATGACATTAGTCAGTTACCTTCCTTTCTCTATTTCCGATATTTTTAAAAGTACAAAAACTTAGTTTAGAAGTGTTTCAATTACTTCAAAAATATGTGAAGTTATAGAGTTTTTTGTTTTAAGACTTTCATGAAATACCTTTTCTAAATTCCTCTGCAGAAAATAGTAATCAATGATTATAAAGTTTTTTAAAGTAACATCATTTCAAGATGAAGAGTCAGTAAATCCTTTTTTTATGTATTATATATCCTCAAAAAATTCTAAAATTCTTATCTTAAATCTTTCCATTAAATCATTAAAAATAAAAAATAAACTATAAAGTTTATCATTTTATACTTTACTAAAACCTCGTAACCTTTTTGGTATTATATTGTATTGATGCTTTATGCGATCGATGCTCATACGCATTCGTTTACCGCCATGTTTCATTCGAGGTGTCAGAAATAAGCCTTTACAAAATGTACGGCCCCACCTTATATATTGATAGGATGACCATATTTCAGATTTGGGACGGATTAAAAATATTAGCATATTGTCAAGTAATATAAATATAATTTATATTGCATATTTTAAATATTTTTAAGGGCCGATATAAATAGTTTATATACCTTGAATAATGTTTACTTTCTTTACTAGGTGTTGTCTAGTTTTGATAATATTAACTCAACATACAAAAAATTAAAATTAAATTAAATCTTTCGTAATAAGAAACTCGTATATAGTGGTATAGTAATAAGTACCAGATTTAAAAAAAATAAAAAATAATAAATTTTTTTAATCCCAGTTGGACAATTCTGTTGGTGTTGCTACAAACGTGGGGAGCGTTCGGGGAAGCGTTCGACATTGAGATGGGTCATTTTGTAATAACTAAGCTTAGGGTTGTCACCTTTACAGATATTTATAATTTTTAATTTAATTATTTTAAATGTAACATTTTTTTTTTTATCCTAGACTAATATTTAGGGTGACCATGCGTTACTAATTATGTCAAATATTAGAGGGCTATAACAACTGATATAACGCCTAGTTATTATAAAAGCGTATCATACTCTTGAATCAACTACAATCGTTGTTGATATGAAGAATGAAGTGTAGTTTTGATTGGAAACTTTAAAAGTATGATAAAAACATCGGCAAAATAAACCTCAAAATTTATTTACACTTTTAATTCAAATATAGCTATAAAATTATCAATCTAGTTTGATTATTTTCTAAACGCTTTATTTTAATATATATTTAAAAAAATTTATATAAATGCACGTGATAACTTATTCCATAACGAACCTTAAATGTAATTACAAATGGATAAACGTCATTTTAATTGAGGCCTTTTAATATAATATCACTTATTACGTATTATTTATTATCTCATATGGTATCGTTTCTTTATAATTATAATGTATTGATACGTAGTATGTTCGGTCGTCACATTCAATTAGTAGTTTAATAGCTATTTAACCAGTCTCGCGAGTCAAAAGGTGATATTATTTTCCATTATTACCTTGTTATTAGCTTCCGAACGCGATTTCGCTCGCATGGTTTGTGATTAAAACGTACACCACGCGAACATTTTTTTTATAATAATATATATATTATGTAGTTTTTCCCTTATAACTTCTAGTGAAAATTTTGGCTCGTCATTAGTGTTGGCTTTTTTAGATATATCAGTATAAAATTCCGCATCCATTGATATATAGAAATATTTTTTTTTTGAAGAAATTTTTTTTATTCCCCAAATATTATAAATATATAGAATATATATTTTACGTGACCAATAATTAGAATAATTAGATATATCTAAACTCTAACAATTCAATATGATCAAACATAATTTTTTCATATAAATATATAAAAAAATATTATTAATATTTTTGAATAAATACATCGACAACCCTGAAGATATGCTTTCTTTTTTTTGTAAGGCTCGCGCCCGCACCTCGCGACAATGGCGCGTTCCTTCCACAGATATAGCTATTGTATAATATTTCTATGACTCTTAACCTTGAAACCTTTTTATTATTGATATTATTGATATTAATATAAACTGAGAATGTTCTTAGTGAAACTTCTTTACTAACTATAAACTTTTTTTTATTTTGTTTCCTATTTCAGTATCCATATGCATAATGAAATGAATTTTTTCAAAGTATTTAGATGGAAACAGAATAATGTGATTTAATATATGTATATATAATATTAGTAATAAATATCATGTAACATTTTACTTCAACATATGTAATATTTTTTATACAAATATAAAGATACATATAATGTATTAAAATAATGGTAAAATATATTACCTTTATTTTAATACATTATATGTATCTTTAGTAGGCTACTCATCTGTGGTTTCAGTTTCTGTAGGTCAGTTTTTACTTATTTTTTTAATATATTTTATATTGTTTTGTGATGTGATTTTATTATTCTCTAAATTTGTGATGATGTTATATAAAATCAATTTCAGACAATTATAGTCGTTTCAAATGCGAGATAATATAATATAGCACGTAGTGTAAAAAGTTTTAATATTTTTAAGATATCATTTTGATTAGATTTCATACTTTGCTTTCTGGCTGTGATCTAGTAGTCGTATGTGCAATAGCTATGTAAATTTATGTAAATTAATAAGTTTTATCTGTATCATTTACCTATTTTTTAGTGAATAAAAATTACTGAAAACAGAGAACTTTTTAAAAAAATAAAATCTCAGACATGTACTAAAGAATATTTTTTTATGAAAGAAGATATTATCTCCCCGCAATCGTAAGTAATCAGGACCTCAATGCTTTCCATTCTCAACGGTTGTTGGGTGAGACGAATCAGAGACGGTCCGTGATGTTCCCGGCCGTGTTTCTTTTTATAATTTTAGTTATCACGTTGAAATTACGTGGACACGGTAAATTAAGTTAACGAGTGAACGAAATTATTAAAATTAAGATGGGCACGTTTTATTTTTCCGGAGTTATTGATCTTTTATACTTATTGAGCGAAGCAAGCGGAGCGAGCGAAGCTCTCTATGAGAACCTTTTTTGCATCCTTTGTGTTAATCAAAAATTTGCACATTGATCAGTCTGGTGGTGGTTTTAAAAACAATTTTTTCAAATTTCAATAGATATCGTTGAGAAAAAACGGAAAAATTAAAATCCCATAGACATCAATGGGAAAAATTTCTCCAGCGAAAATTTAGCTTGACAATGAAAATAAAAATTAAAAAAAAAGGCGTCGACGTTTCTTAAATGCAACGTCAGTGCTGCTTGCACCTCACTTTGCTTAATATGCTAACACACCGAGATTTTGCGAGCGCAGCGAGTCAAAATTGAGGTCTTGGTCGCAATCCTAATATAAATCATACTTGAAAGTTATCATTTTAATGCTCTTGAAACTGCTTTTTTGTTGCATTATTAATACATTAAATGCAATTCTTATATTTGTTTTAAAAATATATAGTAATTTGGTTTTCTATTTGCTTTGTACCATACTCATGTCTTTTAATAAATCCTATAACCAAGGGTTTCTGTAGAGATCTCTTGTGAACAGATAATCTTTGTATAAATTGTCTTAGCTTATATGTCTCTATTTCTGTTTTATGGTACATAAATAAAATATTACTATTCGAGATTATCTTAAAATTAATCATATATTAGTAAATGACGTCATGTGCGTCGAACGCCCGTATGTTTACGTGTCAATGAACCCGTCATAAAATACTAAGAACGTATTGTTTTAAAGTTTACAATCTAGGGCGTTACCCCTCTAAATGAGGTATTTGTAACAATGCAAAGCATTACAAATGTATTGCATTTCCTTCGGATTTCCTTAATATTGCGCACGCTTCACTCGTGTTGTTTTAATTTTAGACAAGATATTAGCTGTAACGATGGCTTAAGTATCAAGTCAGTTTAATAAATAGATATCAAAATAATGCTGCACAATTATTTATCTATAAATATCTATTCTTTTTAAACATTGCTAATTTTGGATTTGAGGTTTCTCGCAACAACATAAACTTTATATTTAATAGTTTTTATTTAATTGATTGGTAAGTGAAGATATTTTTTTAAGCTTAAACTGGCTTATTTTAGTCTAATACTTATTACTTAAGATATTAAATGTTGTATTATATATCTATATTTTGAATTTGTGGACACTAATTGCTACTTATTTATTTTATTATTATAGCTTATTTTTCGTATGAAATAAAGATGTAAAAAAAATTATAAACTTTGACAGACACATTAAACTGTTCTTAAGAAACGCAATCATATGAATGATATTAAAATAAGTCTCTCAGCAACATATTACTTCACCGGAAAAATTGTGACATTCCAACCTAAAAAAATAAGATATATCATTTAAATATCACGTAGTTTGTGTGAATGTACTTTTTATTGCGATTTACTTTATGTTAAAAGTCGTGGAGCGGGTTTCTGTGATGAAGAGATAGCTGGCAATGTTATACACGCAGTCATGGGTTGGGGATTTGTGTTAGTGTTTTTCTTGATCGAGATGATACGATAATTCTTATTTATTCATCCTCTCCGCGATTCTAATTAGAAAATATCCTCTACACCATTTTGTTGTATTTATTTAAGGGTATCGTGGCTTAAGCTTTGCTTAATGGACTTCTCGCTCTAGAACTTGAAGGGTAACAACGGTTGCAACCTTACAATAACAGACTTGAGATATTTATGTCAGTTCGTGTTTGATCCTTACAGAATATATCCATTCTGTAATGTCAATAATATTTTTAAGCCCTAGAAGCCTGGAAATGTGAAAACTTCAAATAGTATTGGCTATCTTAAGAGTTGTAAAATTTTTGCCAATGCCCGTATATCGTTAATATAAACGTGTGTTCGAACAGCTTTTGCGGTCGGCTGAATAACTCCACTATTGCCTGCAATTTGTTCGTACGTGCGAAAAGGGATTGCTTTTCCTAATTGCAGTTTGCGCTCACCGCGCCGTCAGTTGTTTTTATTTCGAATAATAATCATTTCTCGACTCAAGAATGCTTCTCGGAAGTGTACGGTTTGGAAATCGTTTTGTTTGATTACATCGATTACAGGCTGATGACATTTTATACGCACTTGTAGTGAAAACTAATTGAATCTTAATAATTTGATTTCCTATTAGGGCTTGTAGAAAAGCGTATAAGGTATGAAAATAGTCGCCGACTTTGGATTGACTCTGAATGGCGTATAATGCGAGCTCGGATGTGGTTAACTCGATGGTACACGTCTTTTTTTTGTTGGGCGGGTGTTGCAAACGAAATGATGCCTCGTTCGGCGCCGCGCGGCCGTTTCGATTCCTCTTTTTACGTCGTTCCCGTCGAATTTTATTATTTTTATTTAACACCTGCGTCCAGTAATCTGTATTCGAAGATCTCCCAAACGCTTAACTCTTTTTGGACTTGTTTTCGTGTCGAGGCCGATCAATTTATGGCGTCCACCGAAAACTGTCGTTTAATTTTAAACCGTTTACTCTGATGACAATCGATTTAATATGCCCTTGAATAAATTCGAGCTGACTTATGTATTATTTTAATGTTATATTTCATATAACATTTTTCACTTACTTTTTTGTGAGATTACATAAGTTTTAAATTAAACTGTGATTTGATTGTACATTATTCTCGTTATTTATTAATTTATTTATTTTTGGTTGAATTTTGGTGTTTGTGTTAATTGTAATCTCGTTTGGGAGCAGAGGCAGCGCTGGCGCCGTCTGACCTTGTTACAAAGACATACTAGATCCTAGCTTGTTTAGTATCGCTGATTCGGAGAAAAAAATAATTAGTAAAACAGGGTATAACTAAAGAGTTGATAAAATTTCAAATTCATTTTATTCAATAATTTACGGGAATTTTCTTAGTCTATTTAAAATAATTTCTGCTTTTGAGTAACTACATTTAAGACATTCTGAGAACTTGTATATTCAAAATAAAATTATAATCTCCTTCATTACGGTCATTAGTGACCGGAATAAAAGGAATTTCGAACTAACCTCTCTTTGAGGCTCCGTATGAGGAAAATAATTGTAGATATATTGTAACTTGGCATATGTTTGTAATGTCTTGTTAATTATATATTGTGTTTTTTTAGTCTTAGTGATATTTTCCTTTAGAGATCTAATATAATATTGTATATATAATATATATTATTATTAGTTATGTTGGAATGGTATATAGTGAGAATATATATGTTTTTCTTCCTCATATTTGTGTATCTACCTCAGTGAGCATATTCTTCTCGCAATCTTGAACAGTTTTATATTATTTAGTGTGTTACTTTACTATCACAATAACGTAATAAACACGAAAATCGTACACGTTATTGGTTTATCTATTTATTATTCTTGAAATATAATTTTAATATTAATATGTATCTTTAATAAATCTTACCATTTTTCAAAGGCTCCGCAACACTAACGTCTAACCCTACTCAATATAAATCTGACAAAAAGACCAAAAAAGAAGATGACGGTCCAAATCTCCGGCCTTGAGATAAACGCTGGGCTACTGTTAAATTACTAAATTACATCTGAACTGCGGGTGGGTTTCTAATTCTATATAATACCTGGCTATGGTTTCTAACCTATAGCCTCTATTCTGTTATAGAAAAATTATAACATTATAGTTTACAGTCACCAGTTATAATTTTTTATATAATTTTTTTATGAACATTTTTTTTTACTTAGACTTTTTAATTAGTAATTGAGATGTATTGTTGTTTTAAGATTTTTTTTACAGAATGCAAGTTAGATATTTATAAACTAAAATGGATTTTTTTGGCTACAAATTATTGTATCTATATTATGAATATAAACATTTAGTTAATGGCTTCTAAATATAACACAACTGTATTCGAACCCAATATTGGGTATTTGGACTCCATATCGAATTATAAAATGAAATAAATCTTTGGGGAAAAAAACTGGGCTTATGGCGCCTGCGCAGCGTCTTGCCAACATTTTAATTTGCGGTCAATGAAGTCCTTGTTTCATCTAAATAAGGTTTATATTTCCTTGATCTGATCTATAATAAAAATATGTACTTATAAATCATCAAACTCTTCTGTCCATTGTATGAACGTGTGTGTCTTAACACAAATGTAAATCAGCAGTTTAAAAAATGTATTTAATATTTTTTTTAAATCTTCATATTGTTAAGAGGAAGCTTTTGGGTTTAGAATTAAATTAATCCGATTGTAATTCAAATTAATTATAATATATTTTCTAATGTAAATCTCTTAATGCATAATTAGCACCAATTTCCGGCTAAACAACATTAAAAACTATAAAATTCTGTTTTGTATGTTTTTATCAGTAAATTGCTTTTAAATAGATATTGACTGATATCCAAACTAAGTAACGGTTTCCTTTCCGTTTTAGCAACACAAATTAAAGATCAACTTTTTATGACTTCCCTTTAAATCAAATTAGTATCTTTCATACAAAACAAAATGTTTAATGTTTCTTTTAATGTTTTGTATCCGGCGGTGTTATCAAAACATTTTTTACGTCTATTACTATAGAATATCTTATGGAACAGTTTTTGTAACATCAATTATGCAAAATTGTTTAACATAGTATTTTAGACAGACACTAACAACTCGTCTTCCCGCTAACAATTGCTACAAAGCATTTGAAATGTCGGGTTGAAATTAAAATGTAACCAAATTATACGAATTAAATCCGTCAAAAATAGTTTTATGTTAAAAAACTGTTTAAATTCGATAATTATACCTACTTTATATATATTTTTTAACGCCATTGGAATCCGAAATCAATTAATGGACATGAGACATAATGCTATGCTAATGTAACCAAATTACTCAGTTTATACAATTTATTTGACTTGTTTACTACTTTATTTTTATAGACGGCAATAGGGCACGCTTTTCTTTATTAACAAGACAAGAAGTTTTAAATCAGTCTTGAGAGATTGTGTTTATGAATTAACTGTATGCAAGTATGTAAGGAATTTGTTTTATAATCATTTTGTTGGTTTCACTCGTCAGTCTGTTAAAAATGTGAAAACTTTAAAAGACATCATTCATTTCTCAAACTATAACTTTATTTTATTTTAAATTTTATTTACAGTAGCTTTGGTTCTTAATTATATTTATTCATTTAAATTCTTTATTGCACAAAAACGGTACAAAGGGTGGGCTTAACGCTAAATCATTTTATACCAGCCAACTCAAAACCTGCAATAAAAATACGTGTCAAGGCGGAGTGTCAAAAAATATAAAAATAAAAAAAATACACAAAGATACTACATCAATAATATATATAGACATAATCGACATATATACATAAACACATACAAAGCTACACATAAATAAAAATAAATTGATCTATACAAATATAAACATAATCAAACGGGAAGAAAAAAAATAAAAATAATAATAATAAAAGGATTATCGCAACTGTTGAGGCAGTACTGTTTGCTGCCTCTTAAAAGAATTTCTTGACGTGATAGTTAAATATATATATAATGGTAGAAGATAATAGTCCCAAAAGCGAAGATGTATTGTCCAAGATGAAGTGATTGACGTGGCAGCTGGTTCGTTAGATCCCTTCGAAGGTTACGTGGGATGTTCTTAATGCTTTACAAGTCCATGAGCCTCTTCATACTTCAATCCTACGCCTGTTCGTTTTGTAATTTATATTAATATAATACATTGAAACTGACTTTACTATTAGTGGTGCGTTTTAATTAATTTATAATATATATTACTTAAGATATCAGTAAAATATAGAAAATTTTTTTTATTTAAAATCAAATTAAATTATTCATTAACCTCTTAGTCTTGTTTATAATAAATAAATAGCTGTGCATAGGCTTACAAGTCTTGTAAGTGTTTTGGGATGAAATCCGTCAGTCCGAGTGATTGACGGCAGGCGCCAGCTCCGATTATACAAAGCTTGGAGTGAACTTAATATTACAACCACTTGCTCTTATATTGTGTTTAGAAATACTCTTGTTATATGGTATTACAGAAATTTTATATGTTATATATCTTATATAAGATTTTGTGTTAAGTTTCCTTATTTATGAGAAACCCAAGTATTACCTAAATAAAAGATTTTACGTCGTGAGACCGCGAAGGCATCACAAAGGGGCTTCATTAACAAAATCCGAGACCGGGCCTAATCCTTTCGTTAGACCTATTGTGGGATTTATAATGTCGACCTCAGAAAAAGTGTTATTTATAACCATCATATATCAACCAAAAAGGTTACAATATACATCTATATTATAAATAATCCTTTTTTTAAAACGTTAATCTGAATTCGTCTGAATCAGAAATCTAAATAGCAATGATATATTTTTTGTTTCCTGCGAACAATTTTATATTTATCGTCAATAATACTTTCAGTTGTCTTACAGTTTGCAATCATCAGAGAGAAGTTGAATTGAAACAAATGTTAGTTTAATATGGCATGACATACATACTACCAAATATTTGTTTTACAATGAGCGATCGAGATGATATCACGTTTATACTATACCATATATATATACTATACTACTTATACTATACTATGGGATTTTATATATAATACAATCAGTTTAATTATTGTATATGCATATGTGTAAGAGTAATGTGTATTTAGAACAGCTTTTATACTATTGTAGCACACCAGTTTATACAAATATTATTACACTGAAAAGATTGTTTGTTTAAACTAACTGATTGAATTGTTGTAAAATACTTTCTGATTATAATAGCAAGTTCTTGTGGAAGGCTACAAGCTATCTAGCATTAGGCTGCTCAACTATAACTAAGATTATCCCATCAGCAAACAAAATCGTTCATCCGCAGATGAAACCGCGAGTAACAGCTTGTATAAAATATCCAAGTGACTATCTAAAACTTTTGACTAAACATCCTTAAAAGTTTTTATATAATCTGATTAGTTGAAATGCTTACAGAACTTAATTTATTAAACTTGATGTGTCGTTTATGTGGTCATAAGCGGAGCCATCAAAGACGGTTTTATCTCTCGTTGACACTAACAAAATCCTTTTAATTAGCCGGCTGCTTCAGAATCACCTGCGATCCTCACTCCCACGCTGGATAAATTCAACACCTTACTCTGCAAACATATTTATATTGTTTTGATGTATTATAATTTTTAAGACGAATATATGAAATATTTTAATAATAATAATTTAATTTATATATTTTTTTCTTTTATCAATATAGTAAATTTGAGTATGAGATAATAATAATAATAAAAACATTCTGTTCCCCTCTCTCGAGTCCGAACCATCGCTTGGTTCCTACACCCCATGCCGGTGGGCCTCCTATTTTTCATATCTAGAAATGTGTATTTTTATATGTATTTAAAAATGTAAATTAATATGGACAAAAAATAAATAAATAATAATAATAATAGCCTTTATTCAGATAAATATTGCATATATAACAACCAAAAAAAAAATTCCAAACAAATATATTTATTAGAATAAATGTAAATAACTGTTCTAGAACCTATCTCTGTTGGGCCTTTGCCGATGGGTACACAGAAGTATGAGATATTTAAAAATATTTTTATGTATTTTCCCCTTTAGTATTAGTTACAATGTTATTAATGGCCACTAAAGTGTTTAATAATATGTTAATGGATTTCTCAGGAACTGCGATTTGTATATTCAATGATACATTGATATTTGATGATACCCGGTAGATATTAATTCTATTATACTTCAGGTATGTACTAATTTATTTATTTCTTTAGCATTCGCAGGTTTTTATCGAAGTTCTTGTAGATATTGTGGTGTTGGTCTTCTAAGTTCTATGTATGAGTGTAAATAAGTCAAAAGACCGTCTTTCCGGCTGGTAAGCTCTGTAAAGTTTATGCCTATAGCGGATGCCCGGACCAAAATACACGGCCAGCTAGATTCCGCGACGTCTCGGGCGACGAACTCAACATGAAATAACTTCAAAATCAACATTTAATTTTTGTCGCGTGTTCAATGGTTGTTAGTAATATTGATTTCACTATTGATGGGTTTTGAAATGATACAAGTATATTATTAAATCCATTTATCTATATAACGTGCATCGATCTAAGTAATTTGAAATGAACTTATTGATACCATTATACTTTATGACACTTAAATATATAGATTATTATTAATGTGGTTTTTAATTTAGCTATAGTTATATATAATGTTGCTTTCATTACCAAATTCCATAATTAAATATACTCGATTTGACTGTGGTTGTGTCCTATCTCGCTTCGACTTATATAGCTTTGATCTTGTGTGAGGGAAAGAGAGGTGTTTGAAGATGTGGTTGCAGGGATGGTGTGAAGTCCTGTGGCGTCCAATTATTCTGACGGCGGTGGTCGGCTGTTAGGCGCCTCGGTCGCTATCGCGGCTCGCCATCGATATGAAAACCGGTTGGTTTTTCGTTTATGGGTCGAACTTGATACAAGCTCTGAGAACCTTGGACCATTATAAAATAAATATTTTCTTCAAATGATATCCACGAAATAATACTTATAACTTCTGAATGGTTTTTTTTCTACATAAAAAATTTCTTTAAAAGCTTTATAACAGAATTAATATTTATAATTCAACATATGCATATTTAAATTATGTAAAAATCCCTCCAGCAATTTATGAAGTAAGATATTTTTCCTATATGACTGATATCTCGTCTTATTAACAAGTTTTATTCTTAAACATTCATTATGTTTCTTGTATATGTTAACCTTGAATGGGTTATTTTTCTTTATTCTTTTATTATCGATAGTTTATATATCACATCATTACTCATTTAAACAATTCCTTGCAGTCTATTTATGAGTAATTGATACGATCAAGGAATACGAAACGTTAGTATAATTGTTAACGACATTTTGTTTTTCATTCCAAGACTAGTTTATCTTAATTAAATACGGTTATCTTAAAGTTTCACATACCATAATATTACGGGTTACGTTTAACTATAAATAGAACTGTACAAGAAGTCACGTTATTATTATTAGTGCTGGGTCATGTTTTTCCTTCGTGTTTCTAACTTTTATCATTTACATCTTACACGATTTTAAAGTTTTCCGTGACATAGGATTATTTTTAAGTTAAGCGCAGAAGCAATTTAACTCTCACGTGACCTCGTTCGTGGGCCGTGAGATAATCGCAAACGGTAGTGTCCAAGCACGTACCAGCTCCATATTCGTCTGGCTACATTTTTTTCTTCCATCGCCCACAGGCATGGGAGCTAGCACGCACCATTGCCAGTGCTTATTCAGTATGGTGAGAACCGCTGGTTTTTTATATATTTTATTCTAGAAGCGCGAACCAGACCTCAATCTTGACTCGCTGTGCTCGCAGAATCTCGGTATGTGTTAGCATATTGAACGAAGCGAGGTGTAAAGGGCACCGAAGTTCTATTTACAAAACATCGACCCATTTTGTTCATAACAATTTTTTAAGATGAGACACTCTACTAAATTTTTTGTGTTGTTTTTGATTTTTTTAAAACCAACCACCACCAGACTGATGTCTATCAGTGTGCAAAATTTGAAAATTTTTGGATAGACCGTTTTTGATTGATGCTTGCACAAAGGATGCAGAAAAGTCTCTAATAGAGAGATTCGGTCAATTAAATCATTTGTAAAGAATCATGGCCATATTAGATTGTTGGATGTACAAAGCTGTTTAAAGGAGAGATGTTAGTGAAAACAAATCTTAAATATACTAAACATAAAACAGAAATAAAATATACCTGTTCTCGTTTACGTACATGTATGGCGCGCTATCACAATTAAATCTTTTAACCTTTTTTGAGATGTTTTGAATTTAAATAATCCGATTTATAAAAAGGTCCATCTAACTGGCCTTACGCCATAAAAGACAAGCGCGAGCGTTACTGTGAAATATGTTTTTGGGCAATTAAAGCAACAAAATCAAGTCGGCGCCAGGAGACTGATGCCAATGGACCAGTTTCGGTTTTTATACTGGACCTATATGGTTCATTGAAGTTGGCTAGCCACATTTGAGATCGTTTTATGTTGTTATTTTCAATGTTCTCTTAATTAATTACGATTGCCATTGCCTTTTAAATCTAAATGACTCGTTAGTGACTTAACAATTGATTTTTCACTTACAAGAATCTGCGAAACCAATTTCAAGAAATATTTCATTTGTAAGGGTCTAATTAGAGAAAGTTTAATTTATGTTACGTGCTAATAAAATACTCATAAGGTACTCATAATCAAATAGTTGTTTGCTTTTATGCTTCAATAAAATGTATATACGTAAGCAGTTAGATATGTAGGTATAAATATAAATATTATTTAATATATTTCATTGAATATTACATTGAATATGTATGATTTTTCATTTTTGCCACGCATTAATGATAAATGACTTTAAGTTGAAGCAGTGAATAAGGCTGCCGTTTTAGGTATGCCATAAATGCGCATATGGAAGCCCGGAAGCTCTGTTCGCTCGCAAATCGGTGCGGTAGCTGCCCTTATGAATTATCCAAACGCTGTGCGTGCGCGGCGCTGCCGTCTGATCGGCGCCTGCGCAGCTAGCGACGATGCAACTGTAAACAGACCAGAGATAATAACAGATCAATGTTTGTATACTGTCTCATCTGTCAGATAAGAAATTGTGCTTAAATAAAGTTGTGTTTAATAAATTTAAGATCATTTTTTTTTGTGCTATAGAGAGCAAACGAGCACCCGAGCCACCTGATGGAAAGTGGTCAACGCCCATGAGCACTTGCAGGCTCTGACGGGTCTGAAGTGTGTTGCCGGTCTTTTTAATTATTAATCAATTTATGTACACACGGAATGTACGATAAAAAATTGAAATAATAATTCGTACAAAGGCACTGCTGGTTTATTGAAATCTCTTCCAGTGGACCTTTGAAAGGAGAGTTGTAAATGTGCAGTATATGTGTGCAATATACAAAAAAATAAATAATATTAATATTTAAAATTATTAAATATAGTAAAAAATATTTTTCTATATATCTTTTCTATGTTTTCATATAATACAACCTGTTTTATATATAGTATAAGTTATATCATTTCTGTTGCTACATCGAGTTTCCTTAAATGGCAAAGTGTATAAGTGAATATAGCAATTGTATACGCTACAATCTTGCGGTCATAAGGCTTAAGTAATCTGGTATTGAATTTTTTGTACACAATACTATATATCGTTGCTAGTATAATACAATTTAACGAGCAAGTTTTCTTGAACGAAGTCTCTTTGGCAGATAAGGAATGATGATGCCAAGATATATATAAATTAATTATTACGAATTAGTTTTTTGTTTTGTTATTTTAAAATCTTTATAGTCGTTAACGTTTTTTTTTTACATTAAAGATATAAATATATAAATTTGACATAAAAGATTTATAATGGTTACAATAATTAATTTTATATCACTTTTTTTTTGTCTCAATTTCGTCTCGAACTTATTAACATATTTATCTCGTATTTTGTCTATTTACTAAAATGTATAGACTATTTTTGGTTATATTTTTTTTGATATTTAGTTATATTTATACAATTAACGATTCAAAATCATACTATGTGTATTTAAACTATTGACGATTTCAAACCATTCCAAAAACTGTATCCTACTAAAACTTCCATACTTAAATTTGTATATTTTGTATTTGTAAATAAAATAATAGTAAGTTATTACATGTGTTCTAGTAATGTGTTACTGAGTTATAATAATTTGGGTTGGGTTATCGTTTAGTATAATTTATATATTTATTGTCTCATTGATTGTTGCTCTGATGTCATACTCGTAATTCACAGTTTTGCGATTGTCTATTGTCTATAATTGTCCCGTCCATTGAAGAACGACGACCTTACTACATATATACATATTACTTGCTGGTTCACGCGGTTCCAGATGAAATTATTAGCATAACTAAGAGCATAATGCAGAATAGCCAAACCTTGTGAACCAATCATAATCAGATTTTTTTACATTGTTTTGGTAGTTTTAAAAATTAAACTTATATATTTACAGCTCTTCATACAACATACATAAAACTTCATTTTTTTTTCTATAATTATTATCTATGCTATATGCTTTAGATTTATTAAAAACAGAATTATTTTCTCTTTTGTGACGACTCGAAATTGCTATTATTAATGAAATTATATGCTATTGTATGTATGTCATGACTTTTAATAATGCTACTTATAAAATCCTTTGACATTCACGAAACGTAATTCCTTTTTATGAATGAATAACACGTGCTAATTTGACTATGCGTAATACATACCATATAGTCGTTCAGAAACAAATTTAATAACTTGTAGGTAGTATAAAAAAACTTCTTCCTTATTTCATTTATAATAATTAATATACTTACTTGTTTTTAGTATGTATTATTTATTGAGCGAAGCTCTCTATGAGAGACTTTTCTGCATCATTTGTACAAGCATCCGAAAATTTCCAAATTTTGCACAAAAAAATACACAAAAATGTAGTATTGTGTCGTAATCGAAAAATAGTTAAGGACAGAATTGTCGAATTTTTGTAAATTCAACTTCGGTGCTATTGCACCTCGCTTCGCTCAATATGCTAACACATACCGAGATTTTGCGAGCGCAGCGATAAACAAATTGAGATCTGGTTCGCGATCCTAGTTCTAGTTAGTATGTCTGTTTTACTAAAATTCCATGTAAATTTTTAAACTATTATATATAACGTAGTACATAATAAATTTATCACTTTTTATATATATAACTGGTGTTTATCCGTTTGATACACTAGTCAGCATTTGTTTGTACTGAATGATGAAACATTACACAGTCTACAGGGAACTCGGAAATCCACAAAGGAGACTTTGATGTCAGGAGACGAGTTGACGTGTGTTTATATGTTTGTCTGTTATTTGATATACCTTAATGTTTACGTATATCATAAATTTTAAATTAAACATTGTTTATATTTTTGTATGTAAACTTTCTTGATCCCTGTTTACTATCATATATAATTACTCATCTCAAGTAATTACTATCGGAATTTGGCCGAGTAGTACCAAACCCATTCGGTTCTTATTCAGGAGCTCTGAGCATGGCGGAAATTATTTTTATCTGAAAATTTTAAGATATATTTTTTCTCTATGGCTTATGAGTTAGGAATGCAATGGTATAATTTTAAAACTTTAATCAATGAGAGCGTGCGTTAGAGAATGTTACGTCAACTTTTATAAATACATTTAGTATGGAATTTATACGTTTGTTTTATAATTATCCAATCTACAGCGTATAATCAAATTCTTTAAATCTATTAATTAACGAACTTCAATGTATCTAATTGTCATACAGTGGGCGTGAAGGCTTGATGGATGAACGAGGTACCTTGTAACCATTAGCTGTGATAAAATATATATAAAGATTTTTTTAATTGGCAGACGATACATTTGAATTGATATAGGTAGGCCCTGTTGTTGCTTTAACATATTTTAACCCTTTTAGTGCCAAGGAGCGCCGTCGCGCTGCTCTCGCTAGTGTAAAATGCCAGCGTCGCGATAGCGCTCCTCTTTACAGTTCACTCTGTTTCTGTAATTTTCTTATCAATAAATATATATTACTCAATTTCTTTGTTTTTATTATCATAGTATAGAATCTTCTGAAGAGTTTGTTAAAAAAATTATAAATATTGGTATGTTGTAACGAAAATGGTGAATATTTGTCTTGGCCATATAAATTATAAAAATGTACTTATTTTACTGGCATTTTTAGGATTTATTTGTAAAATATGTATGGCACTAAAAGGGTGATTACTTCCCAGATGGTTCCTAGATGGTCGTTAGTATGTAAACAGATTTTTATTTTCATATACCAGAGAGAGAGAGAGAGAGAATATTCCTATATCTAAAGTTTATGTAAATAAAGTAATAAATCGTATTATATAGTATTATTTGTTTAACTCAATATAAATAAAATATTGTTTCACCGCACGTTAACAGTAATTAGTGGGATGCGTGTAGATTAGCGAAACCAGGACGCGTACGCTTTATAATTGATTGTAATGTGTCCCACGGAATCGTGAATGGCCCGCTATGAGCGTCGCCGCGAGGAATACTTAAGACACAGACACACATACATACAAACATGCATACATTTGTACATATATAATATATATTTTATTATTATAGGATTTATTCGTTTTGAAATTTGACAAATGTGTGGGTTACAAGTGTGTTTATTTTTATCGTTTAAAAACAATAATCTTATAATTTTAATATGAAATAAAAATTAAACGTATATGTCGCTAATTCGAAATATTTGTTTTATAGCAACATAGTATGAATACTATTTTTATAATTATTTTTCTTTCATGTATAATTTCTTAAGCCTTTTTCGAAAAACTCAGTTTTTCCTTCCGATCTGTCTGTCTGTATGTGTGTCTGTGTGTCTGTCGAATTTTATTTTTCGAATTTTGAAAAACTAAAGATATATTTGGAATCAGCATCTAAATGTAAGATTCACTTTTCAAAATTATGTTGATTGTCCAACGGGAAGGTGGTCAGATCGGCCGCCGAAGTTACCGAAAAATGGAAAAATAAAAAATTTAATTAATTAATTAATTAAATTTTTTAAATTTTTTTTCTTTTCTTTTGTTTGTTAATTAATTTGCGAGTTATAATTTGCCGATTAGGAGTTTTTCATAGCTAGAGTTTTTATATGCTGTTTATATTTGACTTTTTTATTCATTTAATTATCTTAAGCTATTTTGTATATCTGCTGTTATTTCCGACATAGGTATTACATAGTACGTTAATTAGAGTGCTGTTGAATAGTCTAGGTTAAGCCAAATGACTAGTTTGTAGGGTCAGGTCAAGTGGCATAGAACCTTTCTCTCACATACAATACCTGTTATTTGGTACCTTGATTGAGGAAACCGGAACATTATAATATACCCTGTTCTTTCCTATCCTTATGTTCTAGCATTCTTCAAATAGGTCTTTTATGGGATATATTTTGGAGACTTAGTAATAGAACTGCATAACTTGATTCCCCCATCTTCTCTTCAAATCTGAATCTTGGCCAAAAAAACATCGATTCACGGCGCAAGTGCCTAACTTAAGAACAAAGAATTTTAAATTGATCTGTCACACGTAGTCAGGGTTTCCAGAGATTTAGAATATAGAGTTCTACAAATCAAGACTAGGTTTTTCTTTTGTAACGTGTAACTAAAGTGCTGCTCTACATCAGGCAGGTTGTAGTAAAACGCAAACCTATAAAAAAAAAACAAATGCGAGACAACGACAACTTCGCCCTAAGGCTATTCAATTCAAGCCCTTTTTTTTTCCCGTTGTAAAAACCCGTTAAGTATACCCCGTCGGCCCAGGGGGGTGACGGCCGGGGGTGATGTGGGACGACTCGGCAGCATAGAGGATGCTGCCATTTTTAAGGCTACCCACTAAAAAACCAACGGTTGCCCTCTGCGCCGTAATGTGACGCCCCGGCGAGACCCCCCGAATGAGGGTGTCCCGAGCAACGTAGAGCACCCTCTCATCGTAGGCCTATGTTAGGTAAGAGGGGTCACCCTCCCCTAGGAAGGCTATTCTATTCAAGCCCTAAGGCTATACTATTTCGCCGTAAGGCTATTCTAATATTACTTGCAAATATAATAAAGCGCTCCCCTCGTGCAATGGTAATAAAGCAGTTTGGAGAAATACGCACTTCGTCACACTAAATCTGTCGCAGCAAGAAAATAGTCTGGGTAATTTCGTTCCCAAACAACTATTACAAGCATTTATGTACTTTAGGGTTATATTTATTCTTTGTTAAGTGCCTTAATAAATGTAACATATCAGACAAATGAATGAGGAATTAAAATACGTAGTTCTACCATAAAAGCGTGCATTTTATTAATATATGACTGTTGCCATGCTTGACATAGTTAGATGATATTTTTCTCACACATATATATAGTCATTTATATATTACTCGTAATTACTCTATGTATTTAATCATTACTTCATTTCTTTAAAAGCAATCAGAGATAATATTATTGTATACATTACTTTATAATTACGTAAAGTTAGATTTTTAAAATGTCATTACTAAAAAGGATAATCTCCTACATAGGTTTTTTTTTTAATTTTTAATTTAATAAAGAGGGTTTTATCAGCCATGATCATGCCACCCCCATTGGTACACACACAATTCTATCTACACGAAAAGGCTTTTTAATAAGCCTATATAGCATTTTAGCCTCCTCCGACAGAGGATAAGCTAAGATGGTGTTACATGCACCGAGCTCATGCAAATCAATTCTTTTTTAATTAAATATTTTGACCCTTTCTACTTTATTTCGTGAATATTCTACTAAAACGTGGTACACATCTTCTAAAACACCACACTCTGTACAATTTGGTGAAATTATTTCTCCGACTAGGAAACCGAAAGTATTTAAGGGAACGTGTCCAGAACGCAGTCGTACATTAGTTTTATGATTGGGGAAGTATATGAAGTGACAAGACTATTTTTTTTCACTCTTTTAAACTTTGAATTAATATCAGTTATCACTTGTGTATTACAAAATTTACTGTAATTTTACAAAATATTGATTTGATGTATTGTCAATATGTTACTATTGAGTATATTGAGTTAACATATAAATACAGTATGTTTGTCTTATAAATACTTATTTGTTTTGATTTATTGAACCTCATAGTTATATTTGATATCGGATTTTGTACTATAATCTTTATCAATCTTATTAAATAACATCTCCTTTCTATAATTATATATGTATCAAGTATATTTATATACCTTTATCTTATAATGCATGTAAACAGTATGCGGAAATCCCAAAGACCCATTTACAGATAACAGACCAAATATATCTATCTCACAATACATATTAATTATCTTAGAGAATGAAGATACAATTAATGAAGATGTTACTTTGATAATCAGTTTTTAATTAATATTAGATAGTTTTAAAGTATAAAAAAAACTAATATTTTTAATTTATTATATTTTAGGGTCCCTGTGAGATAAATACGTAAAAATCACAATCTTCCCCTAAATTTTGACAAAATTTTCCATTTAAACTCTAAGTCAAATATGACATGAACTGCACATGATATATCGGGATTTAATCGTGTGAATATTTTCATAAGATACTTTTATTCAACCGACGTTTCCATCGATTTGCTATTTTGGTCACTATTATGTGTAAAAATCATTCAATATTGGCATTTGTCATGTTCAGCAGTTTTGATGGAATATAGTGTACAGCTATTTTGAAACTTTAAATATGGTCATCGAATTTTGAAGCTGACTGTCCAAAAAATGTTGCAGTAAAAATTAGACAATAATTGGGCTGATCGAAGCGAAGCTCTTTAACGGTCAATTCGATCAAATTTTGTCCGCCATCTCCTTCACCGTTCAAGCTATACCAATTAAATTTGGACCAGTGATCATCACATGCCTACCTTTCTAGATTGTAGATTAAGAGCAATTTGCAAATAACTTTATTATTAATTCAAAAGTTCTGTTGCATTCGCGAATGGTAAATTCTTATTATGACGGACATTTGTAAGATTTTTCTAAATTGAACATTGACATTGACGAAATCGTGTCAAGCTAAAGTTTTCTTGATATATTTTTCATTTCGCTCAGATTCCCCCGTTGGCATGCTGGCAGCCCTAGTATCTTGTATATTTGTAATTTGTATGAGTTTCCATTTTATTGGACGATTGGATGAAGTAAATGAAATTTGTGATGGTTCTTTTTCTTCATATTACTGATTTTCAAACACATTTCTAACAAACTATTGCTTAACATTACAACCTTGTAATATAATCGTTATAGATTAAATTGATTTATATGAACAGTTACCAGGATCTTATTATAATATTTTATTAATATTAATGCGTCTGAACAGTTTAAACGAGATAGCCAGGTGCATTTACCTTGCAATAATGTTACGAACTTTGAAGGTTTAGAAGGGTTGAATGTTAATAGCTTGAATGCTTACTTGTCACGAATTATATTTGAGCTGTTCAGAATGAATAGACCCAGATTTTTAGTTATATATATATATATATATAAATGAAGGTATGTCTCTTTTGTACAAGGTATATATTTTATGAATTAAATAAAGACATTACATATAGATATATATATAATTATCCAGCTGTACTCAAGTAATTACTAGAGGAATTTGCGTGACTAGTTCCAAATTCATTCGGGGTCCATATTCATGAGCTCTGAGCATGACGGAATCGCGGCGTGAAGAAAAAAAAAATAAAGACACTTTAATACTGTTGGAAGTGGCTTGACTACGCCTGATCTGGCCAGATCACGTTGATCAGTTCACGCCGCGAATCTAAGCTCATGAATTGGTTCGAAAGTAGTCGTCTAAACTCCAATATACTACTCCAATATACGGACGGATAAATAACCGTGGATCACGAAAGTTTTAATAAAAATTAAAGATTTCTTTAAAATATTGGTTATTTATAGTATTAGCTACAACCGGTTATATGTGTACTAGTATGTTCTATGAAGTGCGCGTTATCGGTGTGACGTCTGGTATCGAGTTTCATTCACAGTGTCGTATGTCGCGTCACTCGTGATTTTGTCGTTAAAATGACACTAGATAATAAGTTTAGAAACTTGTGCACAGATATTTTAATTTCATTAAAAATATTTCTAAACGCCTTTGCCTTTGAAACAAAGAAATGTACAGACTATAATATAAAGCATAGATAGTATATATAATACTATATTACGATATAACACTAGACTATAAGTTTAAATTTTTTTTTTAATTTAATTAAAAAAGATTTTTAAACGTATTGCATTTGTAATAAAAAAAAGTACAGATCATAGAAAAGATATATATTACTATATTACGATATAAAATTCTGCATATACATACTTTTAGTAACCTCGGTCGCCCACCGTACTTTTGCAAAATACTTTTAATAACTTTAGTCGCTCACTATACGTTCTCACTAAAAAAGATACCGGAAGCAGCTACTTATCAATCATGTTATCGAAACTAATTATCGTCCGATCGGATGACTCGGTCCCGTCACTGTACAGTTATACGCGAAATGTCCGTGAATTTCATTCTATAATATCTTTCCCACGTTCTTTAATTGAGTCGTAATTATGTTTATTAGTATTCTGGCGGTTATAGCGATTTTATTTTAATATTTGGGTCTAATTAATTAATTAATAGACATAAGTATCTTATAAGTTTTTCAATTTCTTTTTTTTTTTTTTTTCTATTTCATCAGCATGTTTCTAAATTTAGTAAAAGTCGTGTATATTGCTTGGTTTATTTTTTATTCGCTTTGTTCTCACCTGAATCTGATACCAGATAATAAGATTTGTTACGTATAAAGTATTTTATGATATTAATACTGGAACGAATGTCTAACGATTCGTTTTGTTCGCACCTTTCATGTATTGGAAACACAAATTATGATTTTAGTTACACTATTTTAAATTAAAATTTATTACATGAGTTTTAATTTTAATATCATATTTAAACATTTTTTTTTTATATGTACAATAACGGCTCATCTATGAATATTTGACTATGTTATTATATTTATTTAAACATTATTCTATAAAAAAAAAATAACGGGCAGACTAACGGTATAGAGTAGGGGTGGCCAACTTAATCGGACTCGAGATCTACTGTCTGTTTCTAATTCTATGCGATCTACCGACTATGATTTTTTTAATTATACTCCAATAAAATCCAAAAAAAATTTTCGCAATATTTAGGAATGGAATAGGTAAGTACCGATAATTTTTTCCTTGCCCGTTGTCGACTGAACTAGGGGCCGAATTTTGTAATCTAAGGAAATAATTCAATATTCAGTACTGCATTTGTTGCGTAGACAACATGTGATTCCTATGGCGATCCAGCGAGTATAAAAAGACATTGTAAATTAAAAAGATATAGTCAAGTGATGGCTATAGCTGAAACTATACTCGCTGGCCGTCGTAACTCTTCCGTCGAACAGTAGAGATTTACAAAACAATAAAAAGTGTGTAAACTCTTATTTTGTTGATATTATGAATCAAGATAAGAAATATGAACAAAGAGACGTCAGAGACGCCTGACGTCATCATTATTTTTAATCTACTACCCGCTTTTGATTTGATGTATATAATATTCTATGTCGCTACAACAGATAGGTGCTAGTGGTATTTAAATCTGATATCCAGATGTAAATGACAGGTTGGAACTGATTAGGCATTGCCACGGGTATCGCGTATCGAAAGATCGACCGCAAATTTATCCTCACTGCGCAATATTATACATATTAATAAAGAAATTTAACTGAATTGTAAAATATAATAGATATTATAGAAAGATAGTTTCATAGTATAATGCTATTTTGTGATATTAATATTATAATTTTTTATTTACACTTTTGTAATCCATTATTAATATTATATGTTAATATACAGCTGTATTCACGTAAATACTTTTGGAATTTGCCCTACTAGTTTCTAGTCGAGATCCTGACTCATGAGCTCGAAGCATGGTGTAAAATACTATCAGAATATGTCCAAATATTTTCAAATCCATTTGGGTTCATGATTCATGAACTCAGCATAGCGGAATCGCGGCATGTACTGCCGAAACTAATTGGGATAATTTCAATAGTACCTGTAAATTAAAGTAACAATACGTTTTAAACAAATGCCACACAATAAAATATTAAGTTACTATCTTGAAAACTAAGGCGTTGTTTACCACGGGTATTCTGTGTCCTCTGAGGCGGTGTCACGATGTGATACATACCAACCACTAAACGTCCACCCTGCCATCTAATGATAAACATGGAGCTCCTGTTACAGTTTATCATTTGAGTCAACATCATCTTGTTTTTATGCTGTTCATATTTATGTCCTATTAGGACTTCCAATGACATGAATATGACATAAATATGACACTTAGTAAGTAGTAAAAATCATTTATTTTGATATATAATTATATACAGAATAAATTAACTATAAAGCTTGGTACATTACGCCTACATGAATCTGTTGTAAATTCACCTAAAAGTAAATAATTCTATATAATTCCGATTATAGTTCTCCAATACATTTAAAATTATTTAAATATAATAAAAATATGTGGCCCTTCAACCTGTCACCGGTTAATCTCAGCGCATAGCTTGGATAGTGATCGGAATTGTAAATGAGAGGCGAAAGCCTTGCCCATTATCCAAATTCCACGTTTAATGAATGCGGTTCATACCTGTCAGCTTCGTACGAATACCTGGTACAATTATAATTACTGATAAACTTGTGAGGCGCCGCCTGTTTACGTTATTGAAATACCAATTTGATTGAGCGAAGTTCTCTATAAGACTTTTCTGCATCCTTTGTGCAAGCATCAATCAAAAACGGTATATCCTACAATTTCCAAATTTTGCACACTGATAGACATCCGACTGGTGGTGGTTTTAAAAATATTTTTTTTCAAATATACGATGCGGTTGAGGAATAATCACGGGCAAATTAAAATCCCATAGGGTAATGCTTATCGCACGAAAATTTAGCTTGAAACAAAAAAAAAAATATGGTTGAAAACAGAATTTATCGACGTGTTGTAAATGCAACTTCGGTGCTGTTTGCACCTCGCTTCGCTCAATATACTAACACATGCCGAGATTTTGTCAACGCAGCGAGTCAAAATTGAGGTCTGGTTCGCGCTTCTAGTTTAAATTTAAACTCATTCTTAATATGAACAGTAGAGTTACAATGGAATGTTTGAATCAATTGACCGTGTACATCAGGTCTGGAATAGGTATGACTGTTTGTTTTCATAAATGATTCAATTAAGCCTTTAATTAAATAACGACATGTTCGTCCCATTTCAATCAACTTTAGTCTTCATCTTGACAATTACGAATATGCACTAATTTATATAATTTATAAGGTATAATTATTGAACTTTCTATTAATCTTTTAACATATAAAACTATAGACTCTATATTATTTATTATAAACTAATTTTATGTAATACTAGCTGACCCGGCGAACTTCGTACCACCATATTTTATTTCTCTAGTCGCGAGTGAGGAAATATAGCCCTTCAGTAAAATCAAACAAGATCGATTTTCAATAATTTGTAATTTAAGTCTTATAAGCGCGTCTTTGTAGAAAAAAAACTTTTTGTTGATATGAAAACTTTGTCCTGACAATAAGGAACACAAAAAAAAGAATCATCCAATTGATGCAGTCGTTCTAAAGCTATGCGGGTACATACATTGTAGTCAGATTTATTTATATAGATATTTTATCATATTTTTGTCTCCACCCTATTTTTCGATTCCGTTACCTGACAATTACCAGTGAGACAATACCAATTTACTTCCAATTGAAATTGTCTCGCAGATGATGACGAATGCAGTCACCCTGAGGGTCCCTGAGGGTCCTCAATTGGTTTCCGGCCATCTTCCAATTATTTATCGTTTATCAAGTGCGGGTACCAATAGGCATAGATTACTGTTGCATTTGAGATTTGTATTCCTTGATGTTACAATTTTGTCTTATTTGCATTTGAATGATCTCGTAGTTAGATCCGGTACATTGTTTTGTAATCTATAATCTATATCATGTTATATTTCAGTCATATCTACCTAGGTTTAATGGAGCTTAAAAAATAATTAGGATGAGACATACACATATCTATAAAATATTAATATTTTTCAATAAATATTCTTTGTTGGTGTTCTATACAGAAGTTTTTATTTAAAAAGCAGAACAAATCTGTCACGGTTAGCTGTATTTATTTTCATGTGACCATCATTTTCTATACATCGATATTATTCTGCAATAAACGCCAGCTTGTAATAGATTCTGTTACAATCCAGTCTTCTTAAACGTAATATTTATTAATGATATATTATACTGTTTCTAAATCGGAGAGATCAATTGAGTAAATTGAAAGAGGAAGAATTATAATGTACGGTTATGGTTGTGGGTGAGCGTCGATCAGAAGCGAATTGCCTCAGGGTGCAGACTCAAGAAATACGCAAATATGGCTATAAATTACAGTCAAAGAAAAAATATAATTAACTGTACGATCATTCATACATGTTTTTTATGTAAATTACTTTTCATATTAATAATCAATTCAAAAACTAAATAGAAACACTGTTTGTTATAACTCTATGGACCCTATTCCTTATCTGCGGACAATTTTTTAAAGTAAGTATATACATAATAATAACTTATTTATATATAATTTAAAATTACTTAAACTTTACGTAGGTACGTTTTTATAAATGATTACTATTAAATATTATCCGGCTGAACTCACGTTATTACTATCGGACAGTTCACGCCGCGATTCCGCCATCCTCAGCTCATGAATAAGGACCCCGAATGGGTTTGAAATTAGTCGGGCAAATTCCGATAATAACGTACAGCCGGATAATTATATTTAATAAGATCTTTTAAGTGAAGTATATTAATTGTAAATAGGGACAATGATATCGTTAGCATTGGGCCTGAGAGACATACTAATTATAATTAATGTAACATATTGGCTAGTTGGAGCACGTTTCATTGAACTAGAGCATCGTCAGGATGCAGACGAAATATTTAAGATGTTATCACAACATCTAGCGGGATATTTTGCGGTCTTTTTCATTTGTGGACTGTATTACATTCAGTGCTTTATTTGAAGTCTTTTGGTGTTTTTAATGTATTAATTAATTATTATAACAAAAATATATTTACTGTCTGTATAAACTTGCTTTTGCAAGAGTAGCCATTAGTTAGTTATTAACCTCTTTAAAATTTTAATGATATTATTATAATATTCTTCACTGAAAAGTTATTATCATTTCTAAGGTTTTCGAACAAAGTCTCATATCTAAGGACTCCATACTGACAAAGACAATTACGATATATAATCGTATTGCCTGTTGAAATTAAATTAATGTTTCAATTTATATTAATTAAAAAAGTTTTTTTATTATTTTCGATCCTGCTAAATTTTTAATCATTTAACTAATTTGACTGTTCAGTTGAGACATTGTTGAAACGTACTAATACGTGCGCCTCGAGCTTGTCGACTGACTCGTTCAAACAATTTGAATGTATAATCGTGGAGCTATTATGCTGTTTACATCTAAAAGACTGTTTTATTCAGCTATTCATATTGATTGACATAACGTTGATCAATTACCTCCGACTTCAGTTTATTTATTGAGAGATTGTGGTACTTGAATTTAAATGCGGGACAGTTCAAACTATAATTTTATTAGATATTTACTTAAAAGGTTTATGCGTATTAATGTACGCAGGAACTGGTGGACTTAAAATATCATGATGTCGGTGTTGTTGTGGTGGAAAATTGTAATATATCTGGTCAGATTGCGCGCGTTTCCGCTTGCTAATTGTCCTCAGGCACGCTACGATGGACTCGAAAGCAACCGCAGTTGCGTCTTTAAACGGCCATTTCTACATTGATAACTTTTTGCACTCAAGCAAGGAATCATTTGCCTTACCTTATCTGTACAAGTGGCGCATTTTAAAAAAATCCGTGTCAAGACTGCTGTTACATAAAAAGTAATAAAATCCCTTAAACCATAAACGTGACAATATTTTAAAACCGATTTGTACGCTTAAGGCTATAAATGTTGATTTATCGCGATATTGCATTGTGGTCTCAAGAATCTAACGATTTATGAGAGGTTTAAAATCATTTTTCTCGATACCCTAATAAAATCTATGCATCGGATGACCCTGGTGATAATAAATCGTGGATGTGAATAGTATCTTATTAGACACCTCGCGTAGGTCGGAGTTTCTTTCACGTTGATCTCGTTTACGGCTCAGAGAAAATAACTATTTACTAGTGATGTTGATAAATAGTTCTCGTGACTCTCATCTGATGTTTGATCGCGCCGTTCAATTTTTTATTTATTTATTTATTGTTTTAGGTTATTTTAAGACAGTTTATGCATTATGGTTGACCATTTTATATTAATTTAGTATCGCAAGGTGTAATTTTTTTTTATAAACATATATATTCTTTATTTTATTGCGTGCGTGCGTGCGAGCGTGCTTGCTAGCGTGCGTGCGTGCTTGTTGTGTTCGTGGGTGCTTGTGTGCGTGTGTGCGTAGGTGCTTGTGTGCGTGCGTGCTTGTGTTCGTGCGCCGAGTGCGTGTGCGAGTGCGAGTGTGAGTGCGGGTGCGAGTGGGAGTGCGAGTGTGAGAGTGTGTGTATTTGTGGTACTAGAATACCATTTACTTTGTCGGATTCATAATCTATACAAATTGTTAAAATGATTGAGAAATATATATTTATTTAAATGGCAATGCCTTCTTTGCCTTCATGCTATTTGTGGATAGGTCCTTTTAAGTATTTTGTACAACTTCAAGTTAATTATGTGTTAGTAAAGCTATTTTTGTCTTACAATGTAACGATTGCGGCACACCGTTTCAAAACGTTTACCATTTAGATTATTTGTTAGTATTTGTAATGCCTTATGCATATTACTGGTTTTAAATAGAAAATGGGGAAATGTTCTAAAGTGCCAATAAATTGAATCATATAGCATATAATTACTATATTCACTTCTGATCGATGGAATAATTACTACAGCAGATTTGTTGTTGGTCAAGTTACACTTTTAAATGTTCAATCTATTTCAGATAGAGTACACATTAAAATAATTTATTTATAGTATAACTGACAAAGTATATTAAACGTGATCGTAAACATTTAACCTAATTTTAGCTGGACTGTACCATTAAAGAGGAACTGGAGGGAGAGGATCATGTTGTTTTATTTATTTTATATGTAAATTTGTCGCGGCGGGTGTCGATTCAAAGGCGTACAGTTAATAAGGACGCGTCCATTCTCGCTCCCCGGCGAGCCCACTAACATTCCAACACGGGATTGCTCTTTAAAACGAATTTTTGTGTGTTCTCTCGTTTTTCTCGTTCCTCACATCGCGTCCGGGGGAATTTAAACGAGCTAACTGATTTCCATCAGGCTGGAATTGCGTTGTGCGAACAATTTTGGGACGACAATTTTTAAAATATTTTGTTTTCTCCTATAGGCATTTGCGCCTGTGCAGCTTTTATTTGTTGAATTTTTATTTAGGGAAGCAGTTGTAATAAAGAACATTGTTATTTTGTAAGCGTCCGGAATAGTCTTGAACTATGGCGTTCGGAATTCTTTTTATTTATTTATTATATAACATACACGTTATAACAGAATTTATCACATTTTGAAATAACTCAATACGAAAGGTTTGAACGTGTTTTGTCTGTTACATATATAAGTGATATTGTTTTAACAAACTTAGTTATAAGATATATATATATAAAAATAATAAGAATGAAAATTTGAATATGTAAATAAAGATAGATAAAGTAATCATCAATTTATTTTTCAAAATTACATCACATTTGTTGTCAATATATTATACATTTTTTTTTTATATCTTCACTAAAATTGTGATGAATTTTGTCCAACTTGTTCTTAGCTTATAGGCAAATGATATACTCTCTAACAACAACAACCGCCATCTCATAAAATTTTTAGGTCTGATATTGTAGTCAGTAATGTTTTTTATTTAAAAGTTATAATTTATCCAAATATTTTAAAATACAATCATTGTACTATATTGAAAGACAAACCAGAGCTTTAAAAACTTGTAAAAATTGTCATCATTTATAATAATTATGAGTTATACAGAATTTCGTATACTCGATCAAATTATGGATATTGTATCCTGAGTGGAATCACAAGTTTCGTTACGTTTGTTTTAACCGGTGTATTGTTCGTGCTTGGAGCTTCCATCTGGGCGATGGACAATGGATTAACAAGACGCTCGGCGCCAGGGGGAGGCCTCTGAATGGCAAATGCGACTCGCTGTGCGGCCACTCGCTGTCTTATCTGATGGGGCACCTCATGCTCGTGATCCGGTCCCCCGATTGGCCATATGCCACACGCTTCTGATGTAAATATTGCGAACACCTAATGACGTGTGTCCTGATTTTAAATATACAAATGTTTAGTATTTTCTTAAATTTGATGAGTATAAATTTGAAATAAAACTATTTTATAATATTATTTTGGTTACATTTTAATTTTAACCCGACGTTTCGAATGCTTTACAGCAAATGTTCATGGGTAGATGAGATGTAAGTGTCTGTCAATAAGTCAGTGAATTAGTCGTCTACCCTCCACAGAACTCACTAACAGTGTCAATTGTTAACGAATTATTCAAAGATCTATAGAATTTTAGTTTCTCAAAATATTAACTGAATATATAACAATTATAATAATATATATTTATAATATTTGTCGTCAACATGGTAAAATAAATATAATAACTAGCTCACCATTCACGGTGCATGTAAATCTGTCAGTCTAAGTTGTCAGTGCCATTTTAGTAACTAATTACTTCTCGGAATAGGTGCAGTAACCCCTAGGATTCCATAAAGGGCGGACAACATATGAGACTGGTCTGTCTGTCATTTATCATCGGATTTATATGGAGCTTGGGCGTGCACGGATTCCATGTCTGTTGCAGAATTGGATACACGGTTTTTGCTTTTCAATTTATAGAAATTATAAACTCGTTAGTTCCCAACATCAGTCAATGAAGAAATTTGTCAGGAAACTAATTATGTATAGTTAAATCGTTCGTGTATAGATTTATTTCCTCGTGACTCAAATATCTTATTAGGTATGTATATATGTAATTGCGTATGCTCATTGATTATAATTATTTTCATAACAAAATTGACCTTTTACGTGTTGATCATATAATAATGTAATAAATATTAATTCAATTAATAAAACGACAAACAAACCTACAAATCATGTAATGTTATATTGTATATAAAGTAAGTTATATATG
The DNA here is from genome assembly GCA_959347395.1 of Mechanitis mazaeus. Classification (NCBI taxonomy): domain Eukaryota; kingdom Metazoa; phylum Arthropoda; class Insecta; order Lepidoptera; family Nymphalidae; genus Mechanitis; species Mechanitis mazaeus. The sequence goes on from OY365747.1 coordinate 19,100,470, forward strand.
AGTAAATAGTGAAGTATGAAGGTATTTCGTTTTGTATTGGTTTTGCATCCAATGGAATAAAAGAGTAAAAATATTTCTACGTAGGGACTGTGGAGAGCGTATAGGTTTTTTGTATGTAAATACCCAAAAATACTGAGCAAACAAGTTGTACTTTAAAGCCTTTATAAGTAGTTCGGAGTACGACACGACACGACTTGGTGTTGATATAACGACGTTTCATTGTTGACTTGGTGCTTTGACGTTGTGTTGTCTTTTCATCCACTGATAGTGGTAAGAAACTTAGTAGAACTATCTATATTTCTTGATTATGTTCAGCTAAAACAATTGAACGTTGGACCCTATTTTAAATGACATAATCAGATATCTTTCTTAAGCTGGTTTTCTCTAATAAACCAGTCTTTAAAACTAGTAAGTACCAGCTGAAGATAAAGTCGTGCCCATATCCAATATTCTTAACGCTAATTGACACGGCGTTTTACCACCAAATTGTCTTCAAATATTTGCCATAACGCTGGCTCCAGCAAACATTTGCTCAGACCAATGAGGCCCGGTGTTTATCTTCGTTATCTACGTGATCTCGCTTGCTCTTTGTCCACCTTTTAAGGTAAGGAGACAGGTTGAGACGTCTAGCCCCTGAATGCGCTTTTTATAATTTAATAGAAATAGTTGATTCTTTATTGTGGGAATCGATAAGGATAATGAAAACGATATGATTCTGGATACTATGTCACTCTTACTTGGACTTTTTTTTGCTCTTATAACCGTATAAGAAAAATTTTATGAAAAAATTATTATGAGATCTAAAATACTATACATGTACCAAAAAAATGGAAAAACAAAGAAAATAATTTTACAAAAATACTTTGTAAATATAAGTTATGAAAATACTTCGTAAATATAAGTTTCATATACACAAAAAAATTGTATTAGTGTATGTGACTGTTATTTGTGTTATTTTGTTATTTAGGATTGTATGAAATTTTCTTTTGAAAGTCCACATGAAGGGTGGACAATTTGAATGATATTGTATGAAAAACTTAAATAATATTTCTAATATTTAGTTTAACAGATCTATAACAGACAATAATAAAAATTAAATTATAAGTAATCGACATGTCATGAATAATTTTAAGTCGTTTCAAAAATAAAGTTAAGTATTTTATCTTCTTGAGTTATTGTTTACTAGTAATATGTATTTACTTTTAATAAAAAAACATATTAACTTTTGTGTTCTACCAAAAATGTTATATAATTATTATATTTATTTTGTTTCAGGTATGTGTTAGAAGTATTTATTTATTTATTTATTTATTTATTTATGTATATAACATGATTTCTGGTGTGTATAACTTATTTATAATGCGTATAATTTTTTATTACATTTAGATCAATGAGATATATTTCACATTTAAATCTTTAATTATATACTTTAAAAACCAAAATGGTATACCTATACATGTGAATATTGGCAAAGTTCTAGCATTCTAGAACTTTGCCAATATGAACATGTCTAGAGAGAACTCTAGCTATCCCTACATAGTTTTAGGATCCAGTCTCGGCGTTCCAGGATTGCGAGGAATGCGTCAATTTAACCCCCTAATGAATAGCCATTAATTGTTTAATTAATTTAATTATTGTTCAATCGATTGGAATCTTAAGAGACGTAGACGACTTATATACAATATATATTCTAGATCTATTTTGCAAAAGAAAATTATATATTAAAAATTAATAAATTCAAGGTCAATATTGTACTTGTAATATACTTTAATTTTATTTTTAGTATTTTATATTCAATTATTTATTTTTATTTATTTGTAACAGTTATTTTTTATACTTAAAAAAAGGAAAAGGAACCTAGTTGTTATTATTAAAATGACCAAGCCATATACACGGCTGGATGGGTGTGCAGTTCTTGCTCGCACTGTATTCAAATATTCACAATAAGAATCGTTCTAGCAACGGTCGGATGAAAAAAATTGTTTGCTTCAATGATCAGATTGTATTTAAAGTAGCAACCGTTTTATATTACAATACTAAGTGCACAAAAGGCAAGGTTCGTTGATTATGTACTAGTAGGTCTAACACAGACAAGCAGCATATAGAGCTAGTATCAAGATATACTATCGACCTTATATATATATATATATATATATATATATATATATATATATATATATATAAGGTCGATAGTATATACGTCAAAAACTATATATATATATATATATATATATATATATATATATATAAGGTCGATAGTATATCTTGATATATATATGTGTGTGTAATAAGGACAATCTTATTATAATTTTATTATTATTATTATCTTTAAGTTCAGTCCATTTTTCTGAATTTATTATTATTCTTTTCCTGTCCTTTATAAATGTGTTTATATAATTATTTTTTTGTAAGTTATGTAACATCTGATATGTTATCCAAATACAGAGTTTATATAGTTTATATGATTTGAGTTGATATATATATATATATATATATATATATATATATATATATATATATATAGTTTTTGACGTTACTCTTTATAAATACACAAATATACATTTACTTTCATAATATTAGTATAGATCGAGCATGATTATTTTGTAAAACAAACGTAAAATTAGATCGGAACATTAAGCAATCTAGGAATTGTTTTCAAATTTAGACGGTAAATGTGTAATGACATATAAAAAACGAATATAATACTATATAATATAAATCTGTTTATTTCTGTGTAGCTATCATAGCATCTAATAAGTGCTGCAGAGTTGCCCTTAAGGTGTAGAAACCGAACTGTTTTCACATATTTCGTCCGTCATATTCAGTTCTCTTCAATATTTATTAAAACCGGTAAAATGCGAAAAAAACTAAAATTTATTATAATATGATAATAAGAGAATATAAAGTGTATGGGTCTATAATAAATATATATTTTTAATTAATTTAAAACATCTAAGGATGAACCACCATATCGTTGCAATTCTAGAAAATACTAAGCGTCGACCCGTCTAGTTGTCTGCTCACCCGCTTGGACGGACACGGAAAATTAAGAATATATATACTAGCAAACCCGGCAAACGTTTTGCCTTATAAACGAGTAAAAAAATAATAATGTTACTTATATCGCTATTAAATTAGGGATATAGTAGAATGGTAAAATATTTGTATTCACAATGTAAAATAATTGAGTGAACCATCTTTCAAACTTCGGGGTATAAAACCCTACAGAGACCCTACCCCAACCCTAGGGAGACTAGATACAAACGCTATGACAAAAATTTAATATATTAAATTTGCATCATAGCAGTCCCGTCTTGACAACGAATGAATTTGAATGAATGAATTTAAAAAACAAAATCTTACGTGAATACACAAAAAACTACACACATTCAATTAGATACATATAAGAACCCAGAACTCGAGGAATGTACATACATAGTTAAATCTAATATTTGAATACACAGCATATGTAAAGGGTTAGTTTTTGTGTTTCAGCATTGCAAAAAAAAGTGTGATATACAAAGAGGTAATTTGAAAATAACGTATGTATTGTCTGACGTTGACAGTACGAATTGACAGCAACAATTTACAGTGTCACCGGTACGCGTTCACAGAATACATTCTTTGTGTCGTGGACTCTGGGAATTACAACACATTCCACCCACAGACCCACGACACATATTTTGGACTAACAAAACCAACACATTTTATATATAAAGTTATTTGAGAACAAACTTTACGAGAAATTAGTCTTTCGAAAAAATCATAGCGCTTCAAACCTGTTTCGAAAGCTACGTCACTATAGATGGCCTGACTACCCCTCTGTCTAAGTTTGCACTTGCACAAAATTATATAGATTAAAAAAATTCTGATCCAACATATATGTCTGTAATTTTAAAACTATAGAATTTATAGGAAGGTTAAAGAAGTATCACGAAGGAGACAAGACAAACGAAACTAGTTCATAATCCTTTAAATAGTGTCGCAGTCTAACATTCTCGTCCTCGAGCTCGTGCGAGCCACTTTTTTATTTCCACTCGCCAACTTTCCGAGAATTTGTCGCCTTAAAAAAACAAAACACAAACCGACGTGCACAAAGGTGTGAATATAATTAATGGTGTATCAAAGGGTCCGCCTCATCTGACCGTTGCAACGAATTTGGACATAGCAACCTTAGCTTTGACTCATTTTAGATAACACTTATCAAATTTGTGGTTGATTTTATTGTTAATATAATATAATTTAATTTTAATTATGTTATAAACGTTTATATGTTGTTTTACTTTATAAAAACATACGACTTTATAAAGATGTATTATTTATCAAATCAAAATCATCCTACAGTTAATTTATATGATTTTAATGTTATAAACGTTAAATTTATTTCAATTTAAAAAAACATACAGATCGACTGATATTAAATTAAAGTTATCCTAAAGTTGAAGTATTCTTTTCTCAGTGTCAGAACGTTTTATTTAACAAATCACGAATGTAACCACGTGTTCGTGATTGCGTTGGTTCAAGCGACGTTACTAAGACACCTTTCTTGCATAACGTCTAAGTCCAGGTTATTTTGGTGTTTCAATGCTGTCTGTCCCTATTTTGCTCTCCACGGTTCGTTTGTTTCCTATTGCGCAGTCGAAAATTAGAAAATAATTGCTGGACAAATATTTTATTTTTATTTATTTAAATATATGGTTCTTATAAACGTAATAGAAAACAAACAATATAAAATAATATTTGAAATAAAACTATTCTTTACAGAGTTAACTCGCGTATAATTTTGGTTATATTTTAATTTTAAACCGACGTTTCGAATGCTTTGCAGCAATCGTGTTCACGTAGACGAGATGAGTCTGTCAGTAAGTCAGTATAGTTTTATGTTAACTGTGTACTCGTGAAAATATAAGAAAATATAATATGTTGGTAGAGATTGAATCATTATATTTATCTAAAAGTACCTTTTAATTGTCTACATTGTGAATGCGTGTTATATAACAATGTACTTGTAATGTTAGTGCTAAATGTTCAGTTGTTTCCGTTCATACAACGACCTATTGTCTGTCTGCTGTTCGTTACTCATCTAGCGCCATTTATGTTGTGTATTATTCATATTGTATGTATTAAAATTTTATATGTTATTTTATAAAATAAAATATAAGTTATACCTGTTCATCAGCAGGTAGAATCTAAGAATACGTGTCACAAAATCACAAAACCTATTGTGATCAGACGACAGTAAGTCTGCCAGATGCCACGCTTTGTGTTTTTACGGTATTGTGTGAAACTTCCAGGAATAAGGATTTGGTGCACATGTGCTTTCAAATAGATTTTATAGTTTATACCTGGTCCCTCGAATAAAACTTTTTGTGAGCTTTAAGAATAAATATTTCAAAGCAAGCTTTTAGTACTGTTTGTAAGATCGAATATAATTTTTTTTTTATTATTTTTTTTTTCGTGTATTTACGACTTTGAATTGAAAATGTAGATATTATTAGTAGCAGATATCCTCTTGTAATGGCATTCATCCTCGGTATTTCAGTGATGAAATAAACGTGTAAATAAATGTAACTGCATTTGATATCTAACATTCGATGCCAAGTGATATTTCTGCGCCTGGTGACTCGTCTGTCAGACTGCCTGTCTTGTCTCGTACTAATTATAATGCATAAAGGTTCAAAGACATATACTGATCATGCATTTGTCTCAAATGAGAACCTATTGATATTCTAACATAAAATTTTGTTTCATTTAAATATTTTACAGTTTGCTCACGAGCTAAGCTCGTATTTTTAAAATATCTGAAAACAGACATGGAACAATTATGTAAGACTATCTTTGTCAAAGCATTAAAACTTTCAAAAAGAAAAGTCGGAGGCTATTTGCGGATCGTCTGGTCGGAAGTCTGATCCAGTTAGCTTTCAAGTTTCCTCGCTGTCGTTAAAGAGGAACGATAATAGAAAATACATACGAACTACAATTATATTACAAAATATAATACATATAAAATATTTGGCAAAAAAATATATAAGTTTAAATGTTAATAATATAATTTTAATTTAAACAGTGCTGAAATAAAATTATTTTGGACGGATTTAATTCGCGTATAATTTTGGTTACATTTTAAATTTAACCCGACTTTTCGAATGTTTTGCAGTAATCGTGTTCGGTTAAAATTAAAATGAGTTACATCCGTAAAAAATAGTTAAATGTGTACTCATTAAACAGTGCTTTTAGTACAAGTAAAAAAGAGTGAAACTCATAGTTTTGACATATAGAAAACATCGAACAACATAATTGGCTTCTGGAGTTGTAATAATGGACAGTGACGCAATTCCGAACTGAAATGATCGACAGCGGTGTAGTAAACATACGTACGTCATTCACAGATGCGACCGGAAGCAGGGCATGTGTGTGTGTAGTGTGCTTGTGTGGGAAACTGTGCATGTGTGTGTGTAGTGTGCTTGTGTGGGAAACTGTGCATGTGTGTGTGTAGTGTGCTTGTGTGGGAAACTGTGCATGCGTGTGTAGTTTTGCGTGTGTGCGGGAGAAATTATGAAGTCATTCCTATACAGATAATGTCCATCTAATATGGCTTAGACGTGATGTTATGTCTATACGAAGTTATGTCTACAAGAACAAATGATGGACATTGTGGTACTGTTAATGAACCGATAATAATGATTATTGAAGAAATTATTTGAAATAAGACAATTCTATATGGTTATACTATGTAAGGAAAAAAAATTACCTTAAAAAAAATCTATATATCAATCGATGCGGAATTTTATACCGAATTTAAAAACTAAACTCATGAGAAGTCAAAATTTTCGCTAGAATGAGGGAAATACTACAAATTAAAATATGAAAATTTTTGTTTCTGGTTTTGAGATAAAATTTTGTAATATATGCGGAATTTTAACTAATAATGTTTCATTTTAAGTAGAATATTTTTTTTATAAGATATATATTGTAAACTGGTTGTAATAGACAACCTCCTACTTTAAAGATCTGTAAGATGTTGAGACTAGTTTAAAATGCGTTTAAAACTATATTAAAACGTAGCAGTATTTAGAATTAATATAATTTATACATTTATAATTAAAAATACATTCACAAGGTAATAAAAATATATATGAAATGAATATAGATATTAACGAATCATCATGTAAATGACAAAAACCAGTTTGAATTTATGCCTAAGTAAAGATTTTCATACGGAGCCAGGTCACCGTTATAATCTCGATGCCGTCAATGGAGCTGCTGTTGCATAAATTGCCTCATTTCAAGACTTCATTCATTAACTCGTCTATATATTGGTAGGTGTATCTAACTCTTTTTTGTTAATCTATCAAACTAATGATTTATATTGGAATAATCAAAAATAAATTTCTAATGTTATTACTCTGAGCTCTCTTAGCCTATTTTATTTCATACTTCACGAAAGATGGTTTTATACTTAAACACCATAAATCACATCTCCGTCTTTAACCATGCTAGCAAAGCCGTATTCAATTCGTTAAAACGATTACTTCTGGAATTGATATTAGATTATCAACTAAATCCGCCACTGTGCACGGCGAATGAAGCTGCGCGAAGTATTGTTGCTAAATGAGTTTTGAAATACTTGTACAAAACGATCCACATGTTAACTCTATGGGACACACTTTGACCATTTATTAAAAAACTTCAATCACAAATGTCACCAAAAACTTCAGGACCTATAGGTCACTGTCCTCGAACACTACCAATTTTCAACATCCTACCATTATTCGTCTAAGAGGAGTAAGTAGCATTAGTAACGAAACACGCTTTTGACCAGTAAAAACTTCGCTTCACTCAGCTCAATATACTTCAATATTTTACCAAAATTCAATTTATATTTAAAAAAATCTCCATTAGTTATCTCTTGACCATGAGAGCTTTAATAACATATATTTTTATAATAATATATATAATTATAGTACTTAAGATAGTTCTACTAGACTCCATAAATATGATTCCACAATAATATTTCATTCTTCATACATACAATTCTACAAAAACTATAGTCGGTAATTAATCTGAAATCAGAACGTTTATATCATAAAGAATTTTAATTAAACGTAATTGAATAGTATATTTTCTTAATGAGAGAAGTTATTTTTGATGTATATGCCCAAGCTAATTAGGAGAGACCGGTTCTTTGATAGACTAATTTTTATATTCAGCTATTTTTAAATAATTTTCCTCGCCAGGTGTTTGGTGACATATAATATGTCTGGTCATTAAAATATAGGTTGGGTTTAATAAATTTGATATTAGTTTTAATTGACATGCCATCGAAGGCATCAAATTTCTTTGGACATTTAAGCACAGGTTTTTTTATAACAAAATGGATGACCTCACATGTTGTTATAATGTTCTTATTATATATATAATAATAAGTCACAAATAAGATTATTTTCATACAGACGGCCGAGGCAAGACATTCCGTACATTTATTTTTAACTCGCGTCGTTAGTTTTTAGTTTGTTTTTCGGTATGTACGAAAACATTCAGCGACGCAATGTGACATTAAAAAGAATGAATTCTGTCTGCGTGTTTATGAAACATTGATAAGTTTGAAATGATTTTCATCAACGCTTGTAGCGTGATAGAAGTCAGAACAAAAAGCTTGTATAAGGAATTTTTAGGTATTTTCTAACGGTAATTTTCTCTGGAAACAGCATTTTTATAGCATATATATATATATATATATATATATATATCTCTAGGAATGTCGATTTTTATAGATATCTTCTTAATGATTGTGGGCAACCTCTGACCTAGCACGCGACTCAACTGTTATCTTCATTTCCTCTCAAATGTCGCTGCCTTTCTAATTTATATAAACTTGTTCTGTCTTAATAATTTGTTTTGTTATAAAATGCCGATCCCAGAACTACATTGTCCCTATAATTAAAGAATCTTAATCTCAATATTAATATTAACGTTTATAATTTTCATTAATGTAATATAAATGTTGTGAAATGTGGAAACAGACACAGTTATAATCGTTTCGTGTGAAAAACGAGGTAATATTGCAAATCGCAGGCTGTCGAGTGTCTGTCCCGCCCCCGGCTGCAGCGCTGGTAGTCTTACACCTCTGCGTCGATTAGCAATAATCACCCATCCACCTCGTCAGTACCTACTGTGAGTTCTCGAGACGTAACATCGAGTTCTTAGCTGAGAGTTCTCGAGAGTTATTATGAACTAGTCAGTAAAGGCGATGGCGGATCCTGGATTTGTTATTGAATGTAAAATATTTTCATTTTTATAGTTCTCGAAGCTCTCTATAAGACACTTTTCTGTAATCAAAAATGTAATAATGGTTCTTATTATGGAAAATAGTTGAAGACAATGCGTCGACGTTATGTAAATGCAACTTCGGTGCTGATTGCACCTCGCTTCGCTCGATATGCTAACACATACCGAGATTTTGCGAACAAAGCGAGTCACAAATGAAATCTGGTTCACCCTCCTAGTATAATGACCTGTAAAGTACAAATATGTATGCCTTAAAATTAATCTGAAAATTATTTTATATATCATGTTATGTACCACGTGTGTTTGAATCCTCCAAAGGTGTGTGGGTGTCTGACCTCTCACACGCGTAGGAAGGCTTTCTATTGCAATCTATGGTTACACCACCGTTTTTTGCGTTGGCGGCGTTAATCCAAATGAAAAATTTATTTCCTATAATACATATGTAACATAAATCGTAAACGACTATCAAAATATATAGCGATCTAAAATTTGTCAATTCTATTAGTTTCGTAGGCGTGTAGGTGAGATAATAAAATCTTATTACTTCATAATTTTATTTATATTTTATAGTTGCATGGGTGTATAGCAGCTGTTAATTGGGTATATTTAGTTACTCTATAAAAAGTAAAACTTAAAGGGAATTCGAGCGTTGACGGAGCGTTTTTTGATCTTTCGAGACGGATCGTATGCGCTTTTCGGGTCATATCATGTTACTGTTTCGAGACTAAACACTATATTCGAGTTTATATATAAACCTGTCTTCGCTTTTCTTATACTTGGATTATTGTTTAACATGACATTATTAAGATTACATTTTCATTATAAAAGTTTATTTTATTTGGCGAACAAACATAAGAAAGGTTATTTTTAGGCAAATTTTATTAAAAAACATAAAATAAATGTATACTATTTCTCACATGGATGGATTCGCATAAACAACACCATAAGACATCATAACAGTTTGGAGAATCATTTGCCGGTCGGGGGCAAGTCGTTAAAGCAGTTCCAACAGCTAATGATGCGGAAAACGCCCACTATCAAATTAAAAAGTTCGATCTCAAACGGTACATGCCCCGGATCGTTAGGACACATTTCTTTTTGATGACTTTAGAAGATTGTGGTTCAGTTTTTATTGCTAGGATTAACCACTTCTGCGTTTTAATATATTTTTTGTTTTTTTCAGATTGTATTTATATATATAAACTTACTATATTTTTATAAGAGGTCATAAAAAATGTGTGTAACGAAAGCATATTTCAGTTTTAAGTAGATTGTTATATATTTTTGTTTCCATCCACATTTAAACACAAATGATTTATTATTTGTCATACAATCATTATCATTAAATTATCATAGAATTGGGAAAGTAACCGGAAATGTAACGAAGCTTTATAACAAGTTCTCTCAGAAGTTCGTCGAGTTACTCCCACGCGAATTGTCACAGATTTAAAATTCATCGTTTGAACTTATTTGAATAGATTACAAGGTAGAAATAATACAAATTATAAAATTATAATTTCTTATTATTATTGATAAGTATGTTATGTCCTTAATAAACTTGTTTTTTTTCTTTCTAATTGAGAGAAAACGAAGCTTTTTATTATCAAGCCAACTCGGAGTAATGACAGACATTTGCCGAGTCCGTTAAGACCATATTGCAGTTTAACTTATTTTTTTTTTACTTTTACTGTCTCGGTGGTCTTATGCATTATTCGTGTACACGCTCGTGATATTTTTTATTCGACATGTGACAAATTGACGATAACTGCGATTTATTAACTGTTCACAATTTATTAGACTTAAAGATTAATAAACTAGATTTATAACGTATATTTGTCCTTCTAAAATTTCTAAGAAAGTTATAGTTTTTTCGGATCGAAGGTTATATAATTTATTAAAATTTTAATGTATTGAAAACATGGCTCTGTTATTCGTTAATTTTGTTATTTTTAATACAGAATCTATAATATCGGGATCAAATCCAATATTGGCTATTAACTTTTGACCCGTCACAACGGAATAGACGGCATTATGCAAGAATGTCCCAACCCACTAAATTATAATATTTTTTAATAATTTGATTGTGCCAGGAAATAAAAAAAATCTTTGTATCGGTAATATAAGCTAAAGGTCAAATTAATTTTTATTAATAGACTTTTTGCCTTCAGGCTTGACGTACACAACCTGAGGCGATGTGGACTTTCACGTTGCTAAGGCGTCACCTGTCGTGCTGTACTGTCGGTGGCTTATGTCATTGCAAGTGATTTTAGACTTTATTCTAACAACATAAAGCTTAAAATATGTATTAACCTTACCGCCCACAAGTAAGACTAAGTCAAGCAATTCTGCATTCATGCTGAGGAATGTAATGCTTAAGAATATCACGGTTTAAAAACGTGAGCTTTGAAAGGAAGACATCGGTTTTAATGCAGACGTGTCTGATATGAAATAATATATATATGACAAGCGAAGATCTCTATGAGAGACTTTTCTGGATCCTTTGTGCAAGCATCAATCGAAAACAGTATATCCGAAAATTTCCAAATTTTGTACACTGATCGACATCAATCCAGTCGTGGTTTTAAAACAAAAATTTTTTCGAAAATTCGATGTCGTTGAGGAATAATCACGGAAAACCGAAAATCACAGATTTCAATCAGAAAACAATTTTAGCGCGAAAAAAAATAGTTAAGGACAGTGTGCGTCGACGTTTTATAAATGCAACTTCCTTGCTGTTGCGTCTCGTCTGGCTCAATATGCTAACACATACGGATATTTTGCGAGGGCAGCCTATCAAAATGGAGTTCTGTTTCGCGCTCCTAGTATATCATAATGATCTTAGGCTTGAATAATAGTTTTATATACAATTTATTATAAAATATTTATTCAAGATTCTAGTTTAATTCTATTCAATAACTTTAAGATCATTTTAGTTATTATGAATACGTATTGTTTTGTATGTTTTTAAGACGTTATAATAAATTATTCATTTATTTAGTCATAATAAAAGGTTATTAATGAACTAGTTTCATATAACGAAGCTTTTTATTCTGAGCCAAGTTTCTTCGCCTACGTTTCTTTTTGTCGTGTCATTATAAGCATTTGTCCATTGTTAGTGAGTTTCTGACGGGGATCAGTTTGAGTGGCAGCCGCTGGTTCAATATCACACTCCGACCATATACAATCTGATCTTTTAATCTTTGCGTTCATTATTCTGATAACGTTTTTTTACTCTCAATTGTAAGAACTTAATGGTGTTTTGATTTATGAATAATATTTTAATATATTCTTTAATTTTAATATCATATTCAAAATTATTATTTGTATATACTTGTAAATCAGCGGCCATTTTGTAATTTTTGTAAATAAGAATAATATTTATTTATAATATATTAAAAACAATTTATATTAAAAAAATAATATTGTATGTGATGATTTCGTAATATATTTAATCAATTTCTCCAGTAAATTAACTTATTTTGTGTGTCGTAGATTTATTATCTTCGACAACTCCGCAGTTTATGTGTTATCTATGTTCATCTCAAAATTGTATCTGCCAACTTTGATATTTATCTGATACATCAATAAATATGAAAGGAGAAACTAACTGAATTATATACGAATGCCTATGTAAAAAACAATTTTGATAATGGCCACGTTTTTATTCAAATTTTTAAATATATGTATATATATGTATTTATTCAAGATTTGTGATAACATATGTATATTTTTTACGTGTAAAAGTACGTACGTTTTTACTTGTACAAGATGAAATAATGGTTTTAATAAATGGTTAAAGTTAAGTTAATATCATATTTACTAGAGTCTATTATTATTTTTATAATTTATGGTGACATAAGTGTAGTTTCATTAGATACAATGCTAAAGGGAAGTTTGTGAACAATTTTTTTATTTCAAATACCAATTATATAATGATTGAATTTTGATTCAATGAAGTGGTCTAAACTGCCATGGTCTAAAAAAGTTTTGTTACAATATTACAACAATTTAACTTTTTGACCCTTGAGTTTTTAGAAGAACAATCCACTAGTAAAACCATGCTAGTTATACAATATTGTTTGTTGGAACATTTTACTACGAGAAGCTAAAGTAAGATTGTTGTAATATTACTTTAATTGCCTTACCACCATGGTGAGGCAGTTCAGTCGTCTGTCTATGAAATTTACTTATGTATGTACTAAATTGAATTTGCAATTATATTTTTAATTGGAAATGTCAATTATTCTTGTATTCTTAATTCACTACCATAGTACGTGATAGTACGTTTAGTCTCGCTCGCGATAGCTCGTTATCAAATAACAGAGTGATAGGACATTCTCTAACGCTGATAACGGCCGCGCCCCTCTCATTAAGATTATTAAAACATTTAGGTGAACTGCGCAGTACTTTGGAATCACAATCTTTGGTAATGTTGACGGTATATATTGTACTGATGGAGTATTATTTCATTATGTTTTAAATGAGCGAAACTCTCTATAAGAGACTTTTCTGCATCCTTTGTGCAAGCATCAATCAAAAACGCTATATACGAAAATTTTCAAATTTTGCACACTGATAGACATCAGTCTGGTGGTGGTTTAAAACAATAAAAAAAAAACAAAAAATGAAGTATTGTGTCTCATCTTGAAAAATAGTTGAAAACATAATGCGTCGTTTTGTAAATGCAACTTCAGTGCTGTTTGCACCTCGCTTCCGTCAATATGATAACATATACCGAGATTTTGCAAGCGCAACGAGTCAAATTTGAGGTCTGGTTCACGCTTTTAGTTTTATTTTAATATTTTATTGCACAGATTAACCAATGTTTTCTACAAAAGACGAGCTTAATGCTAAGTAAACATTTCCTGCCAGTCCACCTTAAGATGTACAGAAGAGCAAAAAATATATATAGGTGTATATTCGAGTATTCGTAGATATTTGTAGACTTCAATATCTATACTACATAAAGATATCGAAGACTTTAATCAAATGTTGTATTCTCTTTATCATTACATTCAAATTGTATATTTTTTCTCTACGTAGGTAAATATTTGTAGGTAGACGCCGGTTTATTTTGGTGTGTGATTAGACTGATTTAGCGGCGGCCATGTTTTATCAAGTTTTTTTTTATGTCAGATAATAATAATAAAACGTGTTTATTACGTAAAAGTAGGTCTCCGGTATTAATCTTTTTAATTTATGGATGATAATGTTATAATTCAGACATGTGGAAATTATTTTGTTTATTAGATACAAAGTTTTGTCAGCGGATTTACCTAAAATTTAATTAAGGATTTCATTTTAGAAATAAATAAATAATTTATAAGTTTTTTCTACAAATATCGTCATATTGAGTGAAATATTACATTCTTTAAAGTTAAAATCTCAAAAATTTCTTCTTGTCTCATAAACCTCATAAATTGTTATAGACGTTCGTATTAAAGTTGAACTCCTTTATGGTGTATAAGCGGGGTCCGAGATGTGGTACTTCCTTTTATGGTTTTTTCTTTACAAATCTTTATCCTTTACGAGTCTTAAAATTGTAAGTGAGTTTGTAAAGGGAATACTTAATGCTTGATATTTGGATGTTCTTTTTATGCATATACTTATTTAGAAACTAAATTAGTACGGAGTTGTAAAAGAGTGAGCACGTATTTGTATGCATTCGTTATTGCATATATATTTATTAGTAGGTCCTATAATAATAAGTATATTGGTGGGTTCTTATGGTTCTTTTTTATAAGCGACTTTTTTTTTAAACTTTGTTATAATATCAATTGTAATGATTATCTCAACATAAGTTGTTTATACATAGTATTTATAAAGTACTGTTTATAGTATTTGCTTAGATTTTCACGAGTACACATGTGAAATAATACTATTTTTACGGATTAAAACTCGCGTATAATTTGGTTACATTTTGATTTTAACTCGACGTTTCGAATAGCGGGACAGACACTTACATCTCGTCTACCCGTGAACACGATTACTGCAAAGTACTGTTTACTTCATCCCGTTTCAACATATTAAAACGCTTTGAAGAGATTAGTTTTTATTACCAAACTTGGTTAGAATTTTCTCGTTGTGTGATAAATATAAAGTTGTCTTATCATGCGTTTAGTTTGAGTCATGTTTGATTGCTCCTTTCTGATTTAATTATTGAAAGCTATGCAAAATTTCTTTCTATTCCATCGGGCGGAAACAACCAGTGACGTAATAACGCCAACATAGATACATTGGGCAAATTTAATTCTGACGCTTCCTATTGTCATCGATTGCTATTGTCATAATTTGGATGAAACAAAGGATTAATTAATTGTTACTTCTTAATATTTGTAATCCATACAACAAAGGTATCATACAACTAGCGTTGTCAGACGTCTGGATAAAGCCGCATATAGGTAGGTTTTTTGATTGCCTGTCCGGCCAAAAAATTCGGTGTCCGGCTTGTCTGGGGTTTGTTAGACCGATGATAATAATCAAAAAAGCTTGATTTTACATATTTTTTTTTGTCGTACCTATTAATACTGAGAAATTATCAATAATGTCCGGCCTTTCTTTCAAATGTCCGGCCAAACGCACAGTTCTGTCCGGATAATCGGTTTGGCGACCTGGCAACCCTACATACAACTCAGACAATACAGAATACAAGAGTGTTAAAAAAACAATAAACCTATTAATTTGGAATTATCTATTTTAATCAAAAAAAGAATATATGTAAAATTATTTTATATTTTATATGAATTATTAAATAATGATATATTTATAGTGAAGCCAGTGGGAGATATATCTCAGACGTGCGTGGGCATCGACTGTCGCACTTTCTATAATATTGAACAGTTGAGAAACTGTTTTATTATTACTTATAATTATTATGATAACTATATTATTTGACATTTTTATATAACTTTAAATATATATATTAAAAGTTATATAATTTCAAAATTTAAAATAAAAAATATATTTTACTTTACTTTTGAATCGTCAATTATCTAAGTATAAAAATTTATGTGTGATCAGTTCGTGAGTAAGTAATGTTGCTCTGCTGTGAAGAACTGGTCGGGAATTCAGATGCTCTTATATGAAACTTAACAATGTTTGGTGTATACATGATAACAACAATATACTTAATCAGAGGTGTGTGTTATTTTTAAGTGATGTCGAATATTATTATAGACATATATATATATATATATAAATGATAGACCGATGTCATTTAGGGTATGTAAAGTATAATAAACTGTCTTCATTTTCATATCAATTGTTTGCTCAAACACTTGACTCGTGTTGCTCGTAAATGTGTTTAAAACATAGTCCATTATGAAATTTAATAAGAAAATCATAGTATTTTAAATTTTCACGAGTACACATTTGAAATAAAACTACTTTTAAAGATTTAACACTCGCATAATTTTAGTAACTCTTACATGTAGTCTACCCGTGAACAATTGCTGCGAAGCATTCGAAACGTCAGGTTGAAACTAAAATGTAACCAAAATTATAAGTTAAAAATTAAAAAATAGTTTTATTTAAAATAGTAGTTAATACTGTAGTATATTATTTACAATGCACAGTAAATATAACAAAAATTCGTTTGTCTGTTCGTTGAACCGGGAACTTTTGCCCCGGCTTCGTCGTGTTAGGATCGAGAAATCCTCAGCTAACAAGTAAAACGCATTAGTTCGACTACTCGGGGTTTCGCACGTTCTTGTAACACACACAAGGAAAGATAATTTCTTATTGTTTTAACGAAATAAGTTGGAAGAAATACAATTTTATTTATTTTACTTATTTATTTATATATTTATTTCTTTATTTATTTATGATTAAAAGGTTTTTGTTTTCTATTTTATATTTAATTGCATGTATAATGAGATGTACTTTTATTATAATAGGTTGCTATTAGCATTTCTACATCTTAAAAGTTACTTCCACAAAAGACAATAAATCGTTTAATGGAAATGAATCAATGATAATGAATTAAACATGAATCAGTTTCCATCTATTAATTAAAAAAATATGGTAAACTTTATATAAATAGTTATTTACAACGGCATTGCATTTTATAGAAATATAATAAACTTAAAGACAAAAAAATATATAAAATCATTTTATACACATCATTTATATATTCATTTGAAACAACAGAGTTTATCTAAATAATTGATTTAATGTTTTTATCAAACTAAGTCTCATCAATAAATATGATTGAAAGAAAATCTTAATTCCGTTAATAATATTCCATAATGAATGCAATAATATTAATATATAAATATTACAGGTTGCTATATAAATAATAAGTTGATACTGTTATCAAATAACTGATAACACAGAGGTTCTTAAACTCAAGTTTGTAACAAACATATTGTAATAATACTCATGTCAGGTAACCAGATATTTCTATTACAGATAACCAGATTGCTTCAGTATCAGTCACTGTATGGTTTTAATTATAATTATATAATTACATTTTCAGGAGAATATGAGACTTCATTACTAGGGCGCCTTCACGCAAGCAGGGTGAGATGAACGATACACAACCTTTAATACAGAAGTACAGGATACAGTGACTTTAAGATTAATATAGCGAATTATTTTTCAACGTTTAACGTGAATAAGTTGACACAAGCGTAATACACAATACAGCGATTAGTAAGTCGCGTGCAATAGAATGTTCTAATTTTCATGTTAGGATTAACCTATGGGACAATTTATCAATTATATTTTAAAATCTACAATTACAATGTTTTTCAAATTAAGTCCAGGCTTATGGAACCTATAGCTCTTTATACATGCAAAATTTCAAAATTCAAAATATAGGAGTGACACCCAAAATTGTTGTTTCACCGGTAAAGAGCTTCGCTTCTCTCAGTTCATCATTATCCAACGTATTACAGTTTAATTAAGTAATTAATAGAGAAAATCTCTTATTTTAATCTTTATTTGAAGCAAGCAATCAATTCACCTGAATAATTTGAATGTATTTTTTACAATATTGTTTATTTATTTTTAACCGGATTCTTAATATGGAGCTTTTATGGGTTTTGATAGGAGGGTTAATATGAAGCATGTTTTGATACAGTTGTGAGCGTCATAGCATTAACAAGAAACTTCCAAGCTCTATTATGATCAATTTGGTTCAATCGTATATCCAAAATAATATATCAAGCTAAATTGAAGCTAAATCAAATATTATTATCTAATCTATTTGGTCTATATTCTATGAAACAAAGGACTTATATTGAATCAATTATACAGTTAGTATTATTGGGTTGATTTTTATAAAAGTGGGGTTGATGGTTGAGATTATCTGATTTTACGAGAAACCACAAACCACTGGGGGGCTTAGCGTGATTGAGGGTGTGTAAAATCTATTACGTAACCTGTGTTTAACCTGATACACCCCGAAACTAACAAAAAACTCAGATCCAGTTTGTTTCGAGTGGCGGAGATGAGTGGGACGGGAGATTTGGGACGCGCCACTCTGCCGCCGAATAAATTATGAGCGGCACCCCCCACGCTCCTCCCCCCTTATTATCGATCGTTGGATAATCCGAGAGGTCGCTAGATGGCCGGCGCCTGCGCACGCGCCGGTGACCCCGCGCCCCGTACATGATCGAAACGAAATGCCATTTGCAATAGTCACGAACTAATCGCTTGTGAGATACCATGACACGACTTGCCCCGATTAATTACTATCTAGATATTGTACAAGAATGAAATATATATAGCTCTAGCGTTGGAATGTTTTAAGCTAAATAATTGATTTCATTGTTTGGTTGACATTATATATTTTTTTCATAACAATTAATACTATCTTTTTAGTTATAAACCGAATAAATAGTTATATAAATTAAATACATTGATATTGAACTATTCATATTCATGAAACTACTTTTATTTTTGGTTCCTTTCTTTTTCTACTAAACAAGAAGGTTTAATTTAGTCCTATAATTAAAGAAGCTTTTGTATCGATTCAGCTAGACAAAGCAAGAACAAACTTAAATGTAAATTCAAGCACTGACCTGGTTACTCACGTCTAAATCTGATGGAGTTCAATGAGATACATGAATAAGTGGTATATCTTCTATTTTCATGAAACCCTCTTCCGTATCTTTATTACAAATCGATATATATATATATGTAATCGATTTATCGGAAGCCGCGGGCACTCGATTCGTTCACGTTCGTTTAATCGATTTAGTTATAAGATGTTAGTATGTCGTTAGGTGAATTGAAAGCAGCTCTTGCACGTGCAGAAACAACTCTATTGCGTTTACTTGACTAATGATTGTTGCTTTAAAATTTGGCATGCTACGTTAAATTATCTTTAGTAGTTCTGATTTATTTACAGTTAATGCATTAGATATTGTAAACACACATTTGAATTTATTAAAAATAACTTCTTCAAAAATTGAGTTAAAAATACGATAAAATCGGGTTTATGAAATTTAATAGTTAGTTATTAGGAATTATATTTGTTAGCCTTTAAAAGTGTTCATTTTATATGTATAAAAGAAAAATTCATTTCGAGCTTTAAATTAAATTGTATCTAACATATTGTACCAATTTTTTTGGGTTAATATTTTTAGACATATATTCTCATTTACTAATAATGAGCTATATATAAATAAAGTCTCGAAATAAAATTATCATCCATCTTGTTTATCAGTTGCATGCATTCCCTCAAAATCTACCCTCCAAATATTTATTGGCAATATAAAATTTCTGAGATATTCAATGATAATATCTAGTGTTATTTTAGATAAAATTTCGTTTTTAATTTAGTGATAGCAAGTGTAACAGTAACATATCATTCTTCCTTCCTCACATTGCTCCAGCTTTTCCCACGGGAAAGTTATGTTTGTCAAAAGTTAACACAACGTCACTAGATGTAGACTTAAAAGTGATATACAATAAAAGAGCAAGAAACTCATATTTTGAACGACTTGTAATAACAACATTGTAAATGGTATAGAATTTTGAATTTAGCCATATTACTTAGTGTGTATGTACCATTTAATAATAATCTTTATTTGTACTGAATAAGGTTAGGTATAGATGAGTTTAATTTTTCACTTTTTTCGCTTACTTATAAAGCATGCATAATTTTATTTAAGCTTATTTAAAATTGTCACTGTGCAGAATAATTTAGAAAACATCAATCAAGATATTGCATAAATGTTTTAACAAAGAATTCTAAATTCAGTTTAAATTGTCAGGCAATTTATTAAATATTTTTATACGCATTTTATAGTAGTTGGTTTTCTTTCAAAAACAAATCGTTGAGGACGTCTATTAGTTCGTCAGTTGTTTTAAAAATATTATTTAAAATTATTATCAAAAGTACGAAAATAAAATGTAAATAGATTTATACTAAGATTATTAAAAAAAATTAAGTTGCTATTTGGTAAGTTTTGAATCAATTTAACATTGATCGGGTGATGTCTGCAGGGCGTTGGCGAACATCCTTGAGATGCATTACTGCCGATGATTCGGCATTACCGTTATTCATTGCGGCAATTGGGGGCCGAATTGCGTAGTGCGAGTAAGCGTATTGAGGCCCCACATAAAAAAATTATACATTTTGGCGCTCCTGGTGGACATATTGCATTCATTTTTATGTTCATATTTTTCCTTTTAGTTCGTGTTTTATTTAAATGTACATGAATTTTTAAAACATCATTATTAACAAAGTATATAAATATATAAAACCATCACTAGTTATTTTTGTAACTGACGAAGCAATGCGAGAAGCTTGGGTAGTTTTAATCAGAATGTAAGGAAAAGCTATAAAACGTAAAACGACATGGCTGTCGTAAAAGAATCTCTTTAATAGCTTCTTGATCAGCTCGGATCATAAAAATTATTGGATGATATATTATTTGATGTGTTTTATGTCAGTTACCGGAAGAATATAGGTTAGCTAAGAGATAAACTGTCAAAGAATTTTATTCATACGTAAACACGTGTAGCTAAAATTAGTCAAATCATCTCTGTATTTTTATCTTTGAAAACAAGGTGTACAAGAAACTCGTTGTTTTTTTAAAAGTTTATTTATAAAGATAGTATAATATTTTGTTCTTTTCCTGGCATGTCTTATGAATGGGTTTATTATTAAAGGTCACATATATAACCTCTTTTTTCATAGAAATTTTGTTTATTGGTCATAAAATATGTTATAACTAGAATAGGTATTTTTATATGCAAAACTAATATTTACGTCTTGTAGAAACGGTTGGTATTATCTCAATCGGCGTCAATGAATGCGCGACTCGCGTGCCCCGAATCGCTGGCGTCCTGACACCGTTCGCTCGGTTCCTCATGTTATCTTCCAACATGTGGAGGCTGCAGCGGTGCATAATGCACTCAGACCGCGGGCGGGTCAGAGGCGCGGGGTGGGGGGATCTTGCGCTGGGGGACGCCTCACGCCGCTACACTCATTCGCACCGTGCGCGTTGTGAGTGATGCGCGTGTTAGACGTTTAAGTCCACGAGCTTCCTGTTTCTCGTGAAACGACCGACGTGCGTTGTCATCGTATAACTTTGCCGGTGTAAAAATAAAGCCGGCGACAGACAACAGTGTCCCGAGTTAAATTTAAATGATAGCGCGGACGCCGTTCTCGTCTCATCTCGGACTCTCGCCGTCATGAGACTAAGTATGTGAAAACATCGTTTTATTCTTTGGTTTGTTATATATCACAGGGAGCAATTTGGTGTTTTATATGTTAAGTTTTAGAATGTGTTCAACAAATTGTGTTAATTTCATTTCAACTTACGATGGTTCGTACTATCGGATATTTTTGATAGTGAACGATGATTTTTATTTTTATTATTGTCATTGTCAACAACGTAAGTAGAGCTTCGATTTGTAAAAATGTTATATCATCTATTTCGTGATGTTGTATTGTTATTTGTGTTGTGAAATTTATTTATTTATTTCAATAGCCCTAACGCGATGGGTTTTAGTTTTATTTTGCAACATGATTTACCTGTAAAATTAGTAATTAATCGTATATATTAGATTTTTTATTCATAGTTCTCGTAAAGTTGTATTTCGAAATTATTTACGCGAGTTTATCGAACCCGCCCGCGTGATTTACTATGCCGACATAAGATATCATTACACTACCTCGCAGCAATATGAATGAACTATTCAATTATATATATATTTATGACTTTGTGATTATATTATTTTTATTTCTCATTAATAAAATATTAAGGTTAAAGTGTAATAGTGTCGAGATAATTATGCCTTTGCATTTGCAGTAATGTATAAAATCCATTGTTATTTCTATGTGTATCTTATTGGTCCTATACAAGTTCTGTAGGACATAATCATTTTGATTTTATGTGCAGCACTACCTGCAGCACCCTGGCCTTTTGTTATATCACATTCCCGACTGACCACGTTCGAAGGTCTGGCGGGGGTACCTGTTTCCCTAACGTGCCAAAAAACTTGATCTATTCACATCACTAAACAAAAGAAAAGAAAACATCCTTCGTCAATATTAGAATCATATGTATAATTGTATACTAATAGTAAACTATAAAAATATTTTTTATCTGATAATAGATATGAATAGATATCGTTGGTATTGTTAAGTTTTATAAAGTGTTTACATTTTCTAGGAAGTTTGAACGTCATAGATATACTTGTATCAGGAAATACTAACAACTTATTTAATCTGTGCGTATGATACATTACTGCCTCAGGGGGTCAATCAACATCCTACAATCTTTGAAAATGTATGTACAATTGTAAAAAATTAATATGAATCTAAAAGATTTTTATGAATTATAAAAATCTTTTAGAACTTTGATGATATATAGTTAAAGTGAGTTCCTAATTGCAATACCCGTTCGAATATAAAAGTATACAAACACATTATGTAGCAATCTTCAATCAATAAACAAGTTGATTGAGCTAATTAACTGCAGCTTCAATAGCTTCAATGATATCGACTTGTCCCAATATAATAATATAATAATATTAGAAACGCTAGATAAATAGCTTATTCGTTTTGATACATTCACTGGTCCAAATAAAAAGCTGATATTTTAAAGTTTTATTCGACCATTATAGGTTTTCCAATTATTATTTTTTTAATATATAATTATTTAGATGCATTTCAATTCAGCTGGGAAGTTTAACACTAGTACTAGAAATTTTATAACTAAGCCATTGTATATACTGACTGCTCGTAAGCAATGTGTCATAACATGGTACAGGTACTCTTATATTATCCTGTTAATTATATTAATAATTATACAAGGAATTGTATGACGTATAATGATTCATGTTCGCGGATCTTATATCCATTACATATTACTATAGATTACCTAACTTTGCATCTTACAGAAAGCAATCGATAAATATGTAGATTGATGTATTTGGTAATGCACTTTTCCTGTGTAGTATCTTCAAAATTTAAATTCTAATTGATATTAAATGATAAGCAAATTTTTTTAATGATTTTATCACCTGGTACGTTGGTGTGATAATCAATAATAATGTGTAGTTAGAGTTCACTTTGATTTTAACAATATTTTGACAATACTTTTAACACTATTTGTTGCGTTTTTTAACTCGTTATTTAGGTCGCTTTATTCACTCACCAGTTTTAAATGTATGCCTTTATATTCGTTTACGTATTAATAACGAGCGGGTTTGGCTGTTGCATATGTAAACGTCTAACGTTACAACTTCCACGTACAATTCTATTTTATTGGTAATTTGTTAATGAGTCAGACTTGGGTACATCTGTGCATTTCCGTTGCTGTGGCGGTTGGCCAAGTACATAAAGTATGTCTAGGTCAAGATATATAATGTTCTCAATATTGAGTTAGTTTTACAGAGTTGTTTCAGATTGACTGTGGACTTTTGTTTTTGTATAGGTCAGTTCAGTTCAGTAATTGAAATGTAATTGGAGTACATGTTATTCTGATTAGATATAATTTACTTAGAATATATTACTGATTAATTGATTTTTGTGTCAAAAATTTAAATTTATTAAATTATCTATTCATATAATACTATTGTTTTATCCTTTGGCCAGGATGATAATTAGGAAATACTTAGATATTAAGATATTACTAGTAAATCATGACTATTTATGTTACTTATCTCAGTATAATCAGATATGGGAATGCCTTTTAAATATATTGTACAAGTTTCATTCACTTATCCAACATAATTAGTTCAACAATTTCCATCCCTACATCTACTTATGAAAACGTATCGTTAACAGGTCGGGGCATAATATGCGAGTGCTCGGGGCCGAGCGCGTGTCCCGATGGCGCGTCCAATGGTACTTGCGCCACCCAGCCCGGAGGATACTGCTTCGTGACGGTCGAGGAAGTGTTGGATGACAGCGGCCTCGTGGTGCTCGAGCGCATCGCTGGCTGCCTGCCGCCAGATGAGTCCGGCTTTATGCAGGTTGGACGTTTTGTCATCATTTTACGAATTATAAATTATATATTATAAATTGAATATTTTTAGTTATATTAATAAGTAGCAAAAAAGAATTTCACTACATCCCTAAGCTTGTGTATTAGAATATATAAGTCACCATTTAGCAGACGCTAAATCGCAGGTGCCAAACAATCTCACTAATATTACCGCTTATGGAAACGACGAAGCCTGATCGAGGCAACAGTCGTAGACATCCATTTTACTCAGTTTCTATGGAATTTATCTCAATGTTTTCAAAAGTTTACATTGTTTTGATTTCGGTGTATTGGTTCCTCAAAGAATAATTTTATCGCTAACTGCTAACGCCACTTCGTCATCGAATATCAAACTATAACTACTTTAACTGTTTTTTAAGAGATAGAAAAATCTAAACCATTACATTTTTTCGTATTCCAGTGCAAGAGCTCTCAGGTTCCCCACCAGCACCCGAAAGCCATAGAATGCTGCGAGAAAGACTACTGTAACCGTCGGCTGCGGCCGATCCCCGCGGGCGGAGCGGAGGAGCCCCCGCCCTTGCTTCCCGCCGCGCCGCGTGAGGCCGCGCCGCCCGCGCTGGTCGCCGCCGCGCTGTGCCTGGCGCTGCTGGCGGCGCTGGCGGCGCTGTGGCTGCTGCTGCGGCGCCGCCGCAAGGGGAAGAGACCGCCCTCGCCGCCCGCGCACGACCTCGAACACCACGAGATCTCCTCCGGCTCCGGCTCCGGCTTGCCGCTGCTGGTGCAGCGGACTGTCGCCAAGCAGATACAGATGGTGGAGTCCATAGGCAAGGGTCGCTACGGGGAGGTGTGGCTCGCGCGGTGGCGCGGGGAAAAGGTGGCCGTCAAGGTGTTCTTTACCACCGAGGAAGCCAGCTGGTTCCGGGAAACCGAGATCTACCAGACGGTCCTAATGCGCCACGAGAACATTCTCGGATTTATCGCGGCCGACATTAAGGGTACGGGCTCCTGGACTCAGATGCTGCTCATCACCGACTACCACGAGCGAGGCTCTCTCCACGACCACCTACAGGCCTGCGTACTAGAGCCCGACTCCCTATACGACATGGCCTACTCCATCGTGAGCGGCCTGGCTCACCTGCACATGGACATCTTCGGTACTAAGGGCAAGCCGGCTATTGCACATAGAGACATAAAGAGCAAGAACATTCTGGTGAAACGCGACGGTACCTGCGCGCTCGCGGACTTTGGGCTTGCCGTGCGCTACGTCGCCGAGCGCGACGAGGTAGAGCTGGCGCCCAACACACGCGTCGGCACCCGTCGATACATGGCACCCGAGGTGCTCGACGAGCGCCTCGACGTCGCCGACTTCGAGGCCTTCAAGATGGCCGACATGTACTCCCTGGGACTCGTGTTGTGGGAGATGTGTCGACGCTGCGCCGCCGGGGCGCCCGCGGAGCCCTACGCGCCGCCATACCACGAGAGCGTGCCCCCCGACCCCAGTTTCGAAGACATGCACGCGGTAGTGGTCGCGAAACGCGCTCGGCCGCCCGTGCCGGAGCGGTGGCGCCACGCGCCGCTGGGGGCGCTGGCGGCGCTGCTGCCCGAGTGCTGGCACCACAACCCGCCCGTGCGGCTCACGGCGCTGCGCGTCAAGAAGACGCTGGCGCGACACCTCGCCGTCGGGGACAAGTGTCCGTGACCCGCCGATACAGTGGTGAAGTTGGATCGGGACGGTCGAACGCGGAACTGTGCCGGACGGCCGGCGGTCCTCCGAGACGGATGTTGAAATATATTTATATCGAATGTTTTTTGGCGTTTCGTTCGACCGTCGAGCGCATGAGATTGTATATAGATATTATGGTCGAACTCGGAAGCGAGCGCTCGCTAGCATTTAGTGTGCGCCCGCGCACCTGTACAGTGTTGTGTATATATAGCGTTAGACTAGAATAATACTTGTTGCTATTAAGTTAAAATAAAAATATTAATGGACATTTATTTTTGCCGTTATTACATTTTATTTCTCATGAACATTATTAAGACTTCAGGACTTGTCTTTAATAACATTACATGACACTTTCCCATAAGAAGAACTTTGCACAGATAAATCAATAATATGAACAAACATGCAAGCATTTGACACTAAACTAAAGTACTATTTTAAATGGCTTGCTTACATTATCATACAAAGCATGGTAGCACCACATCTAAGTAAAAAATCATAAATTTGAGTTTCAACAATTTCATAGAGGTAAAAATCCCGATCAATGGGACATGCTAAATAAAACCAAATACAATCACAGAATACACCCAAAAACCTGCTACCGCCCAGACCTTGTATGTATGTGTTATAAAATGCTCCTAAAATAACCTTTGGGCGACTTCTTGTAAAACTGAATTGCTTTTAATATAGCACTTAATTTTCATTGAAATTACGTAATTTATTTGGCATTATTTTTTGGAGTTAATAAAAATGGCGGGTTAAGTAAATTTCCACCAAGTTTATGCTATTCAGCCACCTCTACCCACAGATATCCTCAAGTGTAGACAAGACATTAGAATTACAATACTTATCTAAACCTTTATGACGACGATAATTACGAAATTATTTTTACACCATCTGTCATTATTTTGTTCACCATCCTTCAGTCTCCACTATTAGTCCCAGAAATGGAATGTAGTATACTATTAGAATTTTAATTTATCAATTGTTCGTTTACATTTATCATACTGAAACCAAATAAGAATACACGCTTATTTACTGTATCAGACTAGAATCTTTTGTTATGGATTCGTCTTACATCAGAGGAAAGTGGTTTGTTATATTGCACTCCCGACAGCATAAGATATGAATAACATTGGATTTTGACAAAGCATGTATTTCTAAACCATACATGCATACAATGCACTGAATTTTATTCCTATAATAACTTAACATAAATAGAAGAAGAAAAATAGTACTTACCCTAAACTTGCGTCACCAGGTTATATCAGGCGTATATCTTGCGTCACCAGGTTCTATTTTATATATCCCAGTTTCTACAGTTAGAAATTGATTTTAAAAGAAGGCTCGTGTATTCCTACCGACACTGTCAGTTATGTTAAGACAACAAGGAAAAGCTTTTTTAAAAATGTTTGCTTATAATTTTAATTTTGACAGATTAATATTTGAATTTTCAATTAAAAATCTAAATAAGTAAATCGGCATTTTAGCGTCATCGAAATATAACACGTGCCTAGCTAGTGTGAGATTAACTTAAATATTTTAAAACTTTTATTCTTTCAATAAGAACTATTATTATTTAATTCACCGCTAGTGGCGCTAGTTACGAGTGAGATCCTGAAAATATCAAGTTATGCTGTCAAAATACTTACAAAATACTTTGTCAAAACCAAGTTTAATTTTTAAACTAAAAATGTTTACAATTATACTACTATACCGTCAGATAAGGATCGATTTGATGTATACGGCGACGGCTTGTCATAAAAAAAATCTTTTATACCGCATGTCTGCAAACACAATATATGCGTGCTGCAGACATAGTAGATATAAACCCCTTTTTTTCTTATGCTATCGGTACAATCACAATATATAAAATATTTGAATGGATTAAAAATCTCTATGCCAATAAAAAAAACCTGTCCTTTAAACAAAAATAATATGTGCATTTACAAATTGCGTACAAATCTTATTAATTTTAATGACATAAATATGTTAAGTTCGTAAAAATAAACTATTATTAGTACTCTTAGTATTTTACCCTTCATACAATTACTTTTTATCTATTATTTTGCACTATATAACTTATTCCTCTTTTCATATATATCTTATCAATGTTATATTATATTATACATAATTTCCTCAAAATTTTGTCTAGATAATTTTTTCTTTGAAACTTAATTACTCCTAAGCTCTTGTGAAAGTTACAAAATTAATTTCGGCAACGGGCTTTAAAGGTAACAAGTTTCCCCTGTTATGTCTATTGGCATAATGTGCACATTGCTTTGCCAAAGGTTTAAGAAAGAAGGAACCTGTTATTGTCAAAGTTTGACGTCTATTTGAAATCATTGTTTAGATTTTAGAAGTAAATAAGTCAAAGTATTTTTTATTACAAATTCTTATAAAATGTCTATTAAAAGAGAGCGAAGTTCGAATTGGGAAAGAGAAGAAAAAGTAATTATAATATCTACGATATAACATTCAATATGATAACATTTTTGTTATTTATTGTACCTTTCTAATAATACATTTTTATTACAGCAACTTTTTAGAGAAATAATAAAACCGTACATAGAAATTATCGAAAATAAAAATTTAAGCACAAACTCAAATAAAGCCAAACTCAAGGCATGGACTGAAATAACTGACAAGTTATTATATAACAACTTTATTATTATTTCTTATCCTTACTTCGTAGTTAGATTAAACTGAATTTGAGAAATAAATTTAATTAAAAGAATTAAATTTAACTTTGGTATTTTATATATGTATTATGTGTATAATATTATACACTTCTCTTTCAGATTTAATTTATTAAATGCAAAAACCAGAGACAAAAAACAGATTATTAATCAGTGGAAAATAACTAAGTTAAACTCGAAGAAAGAATTGACAAAACACAATAATGAAAGTATTAAAACTTGTGGAGGACCACAACCGCCTACTCCCTCCCAAGATACTTTAGTATTAGATAAATTATTAAAGCAAGAATGTGAAATAGATTATGAGTATGAGTGTGGTAGTGTTAAGGTACTTATAACAATTTTTTTTTTCTTAATAATTCTATAAATATTTTAAATAATATGATGTTTATGATAAAGTATTGATTGTTATAGAATACAGAAAATTTATGTCTTAAAAAAAAAAATTATACAAATTCAAAGGTAACTTTGTTATTTTTTTAATGTTGGTAGATTTATGTTAATGAAGACATGCTGAAATCCTTTCAAAATATATACATTTATTTTATTTTCAGGAAGAGGAAATCAATTTAATAAGCAATATTGTAGACATTGACAAGGTAAAGTTCAGTATGAAACAGAATATATTTAATTTGTGTGAATTTTGATAATTATTTACATTTTGATTTTAGGATATTAAAGCATATAATTCCTCATGTCAGCCATCACCTCTAACTCCAAACGGAACCACAAAAAAAACATCTGTAAGTTTAATAAAGTTTTTTAATTATAATAAAGATTTATAACTCAAGTATATATAATAATCCAGTTATGCTCACATAATTACTATCGGTATTTGCCCAAATGGTTTAGAAACTAGTTGCGCAGAAGCCCTTAGTAATTACATGAGTACATTTGGATAATTATATATAATATTACCTTAAGTAATTTTATATATAATTATCCAATTTTTTTTTTACCGGTGACAAAGAAAATGAAGTTCAATTTTGCAGAAGACTCATTTGCTGATATGCATCACTTCCGGATGTTGGAAAATAAGAGGCTAGAAAAAGAGCATGAACTGCGCATGAAGCACATGGAAGAAATGCATGCACATGTGCTCATTAATTTAAAATTACAGCAAGAGATCCTTGACAGAACTCTGGCATCAATAAAAAAATAAATTACTACTATTGTACAAATAATTTTGTTAATGTTTACCTAAAAATTTTCTTCTATAAACATAGCCCTAAATTCAACACTGAATATAATGAGCATAATGTTACAAAAGTGGCAAAAATAGTGGATATAAAATCTGATTTATATCATTATTTTGAATCATTGTTCCTTTATTACAATTGCTAGAATCAATTACTAATTTGGCTTGCTTCATTTTGTGTTCTATTGTATCTTAAACATTTTGATATAATAGAAATACATTCATTACATATTACAGATGACAAATAGTTAATAGTAACGGTGCGGCAATAAGCAGTTTTTTTTGTTTTCGCAAAAGTGGTTCGAACGACAAATATTCTAAAGCACCTATATAATTATCATTATTTTCATTAAAACATATTTTATTTTTATTCCAAAGGATAAGCGTTCATTAACCTTAAGCAAACAGCTTAGAAAATAGGTTATAGATTTAACAGTGCAATAAATTGTTGATTTCAGTAGGAGCCAATTAATTACTTTTAACTTTTTCTTCGCTATTATTTGTTCCAAAAAATAGCGAAGAAAAAGAATAAGGACGTGAATAAGGACCCCAAAAGACTAAGCACTCATTTTAAAGACTATGAACTAAAAATTATATTCAATTAAATTTATTTTTACTCAATATCACGATCACAAACAAAATAATAATTTGTGGTAATTAATTTATAATATATACAACATAACCTACTCATTAAAGGTTTCTAAATTCACGGTTTCAGTATCTACGACTGTAAAAGCTTGAGTCCATTGTATAATTGATACAGAAAAGTAAAGATAAAATAAGGAATTCTCTATCTTCAATTTTACTATCAGCAAAAAAAAAAAATATTCGTGATCCAACAATTGAGAAACTAGACATTGGTTTATCATTATGGATTGTAGATTGTAACCATTAAAGGGAGCATATAAGTAGTATTTTGATCCATGAGAGAGTTATTTTTAAAAGGAAAATTTATAATTCCACAGCTGAATATCAATTAGAATTCAACGTTTTAAAAGTAGCCATACAAGTAGAAAATACATAATTTTTACTTAAGTCTTAATTGCACAATTTTCAATCACAACTCAAAAGATGCAAGACGTTCAGGAGATATTAAATTTAATTAGTTCCAGGCTCCTCCACACTTGTCGTCTCTATCCAATCAACGATTAGGCATAATTTGAATTCGTTCAGCAAACATTATGAATATTACATTTTTCTTCTAAATAAAAATCTTAAAAACCTAATTTTTAAAAATAAGGTCTGCCTTAAGTCCGCCCATGGCTCACATAGACAACAGCTTTGATATTTTGTACAAAATCTTTCTCATTGTAAATGTTAAAGTAATTTAATCACACTTATATTTCTAATCTGCTTATAGATTATTGCATTTTTTCCACCATATCAGCAACGTCTTCTCGAATTCAGTTAAATCAATTTTATTTAATATTTACTAGAAGTTTACTGTAATAAAATGGTGAATTAAACTAGAGTCTGGGTTGGTATAACGGTGGCATAAATTTGGTTAATACTATACATCTACGTTTTGCTAAGTATAAGTTACATCCAGTTTATTGGCATGTTTCTTATTTTGAATTTATGTAAGATATATATTGTTATACAAAGTTTATAGGTAAGGCAGATTATGTCCATCAGCTTGTTGCAATTCGGTTACTAAGCTAACAGAGCAAAAAGTATTTTACTATTATTATCAGATAGACTCTATGCTCGTCTCACCATCTCAGGCTAAGAACAGTAACCCATACAATTATTTTTATTCAACCAAGTTTCTAAATTTAAAAAGATTTGTATAGTTTTGAAATTATCAATAAAATTTTAGTTTTGGTACAATAGTTAAATATGCATTACACTTGCAGGAGGCAGTATCCTTTTCAGGTAGTTGTGTAAAACCATATTTAGAAACAAAATGGGGGTAATATGCTTTGTAATATGGCTGAGTTAACCACAAACATGCAACATGCCATATAAAGTGTTAAATAAAACAATATATACTTAAAATGAGATTTATTATTAACCTATGTACACTCCCAACATTGCACACACTTCAACTCGCCCATCCATAATCTATCTATTAAATGTGCAAATCAGTCATTTGCAGTCACTTACTAATATGTTGTCCAATCTCTGAAGATTATTGGGACTGTCAAATATATATAGCCACATGAGACATGTTTGGTGTTTAGTATGGCGCGTATCTCCTGGAAGGTGATGGACCCCGCATGCCTGGTCTGTAAATTACAAAAAACATGTTATTGCTATTACTTTTGGGTTAGTCTAGAATTTACATACAATAATATATTTAATATATCAAAGTATAGGATTTGTAAGCCAACTTTTATTTCTTACTTAAAAATCATAAATTGTAATTTCTAATGCCCTTATATGTTTTGAGTCTTGTACAAGCATAGAAGCTGCTGTCAAAATTTTTTTATTTCTTGTAGTTATAAATTTGTCAGTCTAAACCTTGTGATGTGATTGCCTAAATTTATTATAAATTAGGAATACATAGAAAAGTTCACACTAATAAGAAATTGAGATATTGACCAAAATAACTTTTTTACCCATTTCCAGAATTAAAAAAAAATATTGCTTTATAAAAATTAACATAACAGTTAGTAACATTGTCTTGTAAAAAGAATAATATTTTGGTGTGTAGTAACGAAATGAGAGCACCTTAAGAAATCATGAAAACAAAAACCAGATAATTCATTACTAGTCAGACCCAACAAGGATTCAGTTTTGAGCTTTTCTTGAAATCCAGCAATTAAAACCTATATCTTACTAATGTGATAACCATGACAGTTTGTATATATGAAATGATAGATGGCTGTAACTCTTTCACGCTTGAATGGTTGAACCGATTCTAATGAAATTTTATACTGAGTTATTTTACACCTTGGATTGATATATACATATTAAATTTTTTCCTAGTTACTTGTTTCAACGGAAATTAGGGGCGAAATAACTGTTTTCGGAAGCTTTTATTTATTTTATTACAAGATATATAACTGAAAAATTATACTTGAACAAATCATAAGGGTGATAAAGTGTAGGGGCAGAACCTTTTTAATATTTGTTGTTACAAATAAGAATTTATGGGTCATAAAAAATATATAAATTATGTTTGGAATATATATATCTTTGAACTAGTACCTTCAAGTTTACATTTAGAGCCCTTATAAGACTATTTTTTTTATGCTTTGATTACAAATAGAAAATTTACAGATTTTCCTTTCCTTTTACTATTAAAGGATTTTACTGACCAAATTTTATAGTTCTAGCCCAATGGGATGCTTCCCCTTTATAATTGATAAAGTGACCAAACAAGTTTGATTTCCTGAGTGTATACTTCAGTTTGCTTTTGTTTTTTTGAGGCATTAACTATATACACATATTTTTAATTTCAACTCAATATTTACACACTGCCAAAATTAAGGTTCCTGACAGACAGACAGACAATATAGAAAACCTAGTAATGGGCATTAAAATATTTTGTATCATTATGGCATTTGATAATTTTTTACTAGTATTTAATGAGATAGTTTTAGATCGCCTGATTCATACCTTCTGTCATCAAATGTGTCTCTGCTGAAATCTTCATACATTCTGAAATAAGGAGAAACACATCAGTTCCATATTTCCTAGAACTAAAGATTTTGCTAACTTATGACATTGTAAATTTTACTAAGTATAAATACTAACCCTCTAGACATCTGTGGCCCTCGTGGAGGACTCCTACGGCTATACATGGCATCATAAGAGGATCTCATAGAGCCCATACTGTTTCTCATGGGCGGCAGCGACGGCATGGGCGGCATAGGCTCGCGCCGCAGAGGTGGGGACACAAAGTCTCCTCGCGCACGCGACGGAGGCATGTCCAGCCCCCGTGATGCGCCACCAGGGTACCGCCTCTCGAACAGGTCCCGCACAGAGTCGAAACGACTTCTATCATAGTAACCATCGTAAGGGTCCTGTTTGGAATAAGAATATTGGAGATATATTCAGCTATAATAACATATAAAACAGAAATTAGAAGTTTCGTTGCCTAGTGATATAGACTACGTAACATCATCGAGCCCGCAGCGAGTATCGGCCTAGCAACACGATGCGAACCGTTGGTCGTTACGAGAAAAGTTAAGAGGTAAGAGAGCGCGTTACCCCAAATCCTCCCATCATGCGATCGCGAAGGAAGGGCGGCGGCGGCGGCGGAGGGTAGGGATCGCGGCCGAACGCTCGATCGCGAAAACCGTTGCGGTCGGGGCCCATGGCCTTGGGGCACTCCTTGGACCAGTGGCCCCCGCGGCCGCAGCGGTAGCACTGCTCGGGGTCGCCCATGCCGGGCCGCTGGCGCACGCGGCTTGTGGACATCTGCACCTTCATAGGCTGCCCGTCTACCATCATACCGTTCAGCTCTTTGATGGCTTCGTTCACGTCGCCCGACGCGTCCAAGTGCACGAAGCCATAGTTACGAACTATATCGCACTCGACGACCGTGCCGAACTTCTGAAACAGCTCGCGGACTTCGGGCGCGCGCGTCTTGTCCGTTAGGTTACCCACGAATATTTTAGTGGTAGGCGTCGACGGCGCCTTTCTACTCTTCGCCGCCTCGATTTTGATCGCCTGCCCGTGAACTACTTCGCCGTTGAGGTTCTGAATGGCTTCGCGGCCGACTTGTTCGTTTTCCATGTGCACAAAACCGTAATTTCTGACGATATCGCATTCTACGACCGTACCGAACTTTTCGAAGAGCGGTCTGAGATCGGCGTCCGTCGTTTTATCAGAAAGATTCCCGACGAAGATTTTGAAAGTACCGGCGCCCGGCATATTAGTTTCTGAAACGCATACAGAATTTGACGAGATGAGTCGGTGAGCGTCCATCGTAGGGCTTGGAAGTACCGACGAGTTAGAAGATCCGAGAGTAATGTTATATTGAATATCTTACCTTTGGACTCCGTTTTAGCCACTATAATATTCACTAAATATACAAAAAAATACAGACTATTATCACAGAATTTACTTTCTGCGTGTAACGCACTTTCTTATGGCTGCAAAATGGCGTCAAGCATGAACAATTTATTCGGTATTCTCTATACATACATACAACACATACATACAACGGCAACAAGCGGAAGCAGCTGACAAAAGACAATCTCACAGATAATACACTTCACACAGGATATAAATAATCCATTGCATTCCGCTATGGCCATTTGAATGAATTAATGTAAGAGTGGAAAAATCAATAACTGCTAAAAAAAACAACTACATACTTAACATTAATAAAATATATTTTTTATGATGATTTTTATGAAAAGTTAACATTCAGTAATTATTTATAGAATTAATCATTTGTATAGCTCTTTGTGCCTCAAAAATTGTGCTATTTTAAACTTAAATATATTTATTTTATTTAAGCCTTAAACCGATAATAAAAAAATATGGGTAAATCTAAACTTTTTTAAAAATGATTTTTTTTTTAAGTATATTTAAGTTAAAAAATATTTTAAAAATTGGAATAAGAACGTGTCCCACAAATAAAATTTCACCAGTTTTATCTAAATGTAGTGCATCAAAAAAACAATCCTAATTTACTCAAGGTTATTTTAATTTTGAATATTCTTTTCCGATTCTCACCTTCTTTTTGTAATACAAACAGATAGCAACTCTTAAAATAAACGTCAAAATCCGACATTTGTCGACACAAAAAATTATTGGATCATCTTTAAATTAAATAAAATTTGTACTAAAACTGTGAATGTTATTGAACTGAAGATATATGACAATAAAATTTATAGACTTCGGTGAGTGCGAAAACTTTTGGTAAGTAAATATTTTTAACTCATTTACAATTTATAAAATGCCGAAATAGATCACATTTCGTTTACTTGTGACTATTTATCGTGTGTGTTGTTCCACGTATATGAAGTTTATTATGTTATTTCAGTGGCAAATTAACTAAAATGTTATTTAAATAAATTTCAATATCATTTGTTTCTATACACTTTTTGCTCATGTCTATACCATCAGTTTGAACTAAATTAAATATAAGTAACTCAATTAGATAAAGTGATGTGCTTTGCTCTTATAGTAATATACCAATAAACTTATTTAAAGTTCTCTTTCGCGGCAAACTAAATATATCACTAAGTATCCTGTCAATAATAAGAAATTATCACAATATCATTAGACCATGAGAAAAATAATATAATAACATTGTTTCATACACTTTGGTAAAATACCTGTCACGTAGGTAAGGGGGGGCAGGTAAGGGAAGGCTATATATTTAGTCATTTCCTCTCAGTCTAATTAGTCACAGTCATATTTTTTCTACATTAACTTTCACATTGTTCTGTCACTGTTTTTGGTTATGACTAATCCTTTAGTATTATGCTTAACTACTCTAATTTGACTTTTTATCTTTTAGATGTTTATAATTTCATTAAATATATTATTAATGAACATATAAATTACATATTTTATTTATAAATAATTATAAAACAATATAATAATGAAGTGTTTACATTTAAATTTATGGTAAAGACGTTTTATTCGTTATATAAATTCAAGTTACTATAATTTGGTTGCTGGTTACTTTATATATTGGAGTATTACTAAATATGAATGTAAATAATCCAAAGGATATGGTATATGGACCTTATAAAAATATAAATCATCATTGCCCGTTTATTTATTTTTTTAACTATCATAACAAGTTAGTAAGCATATACTTAATAAGATTTATAGATTAATTTAAGGTATCAAATTATTGTGCACTCTCTGAATTGAATTTTTTATTTTCTTTTGTATTGTCAAGGTTATTTGAACTACACTTATTAAGTATAAGTACATTACTAATATTATCTACTATATTCAATCCAAATATGTTTCGATGGATCTTGCAAATATGCTACACTATTAGTCTATGGAATTTTGGCTCAGACACAAGAAGTCTGGAATTTAAGTAAAAATGACTTAAAAGATTAAATTTTATTGTTTTATAATAATTTAATTTATATTTTATATAAAAAGATACGATTTAAAATTTTATTGTTTTATAATAATTTAATTTATATTTTATATAATTTAAAAACAAAAGTTTCCTATTATTTTGAATATCATTGTTGAATTGAATTTATACCTAAAAAAAATATATATTTAAATATTTAAATGTATTGTTACAAATAAACAAAACATTACATATATACACATTTTTTTATGTAATTATTTTCATAATCTCTATTTTTTTTTGTCTAATGAGACAATGCCTCTGGTATAATTGTAGGTTTTTGTTTTTTTTACAGTCCGTTTGTATATCACGTGTCTGTTTCTGTATCAATGAACCCACAAAGTAAATATTTTCAAAATTAAAGGATCAAAAGGCTTTGTACCTTTGATGTTTAAGTTATAACTATATTTTCGTTTGCAAGATTTGTTGTATATCAATATTTTTTTTTTGCACAATTTTTTGCATTCATTTTTATCATAAGAAGTTTGCCAAAAAGTGTAATAACTCGATTTCGTACGAAAAGCGTTCATAAAATCGATGTTCGAATACGAATGAAACTTTCCAATTTAGTTATGCCTATAGATAAAATGTTTCCTGGACGTCACTGGGGTTCTAAGACGGCGTTGTATTGTTTGCTATACATTGCCGTGTCACTTATATAGGCTTATTATGTTTGGTACGTTGCACGCCAATGAATAGGCGTTTGCGGAAAGTTTTGCTGACAAGAGAAGCGTATCGCGATTGGGTAGACAGAGAGAGATATATCTGTGTGTGTTTGAGTGTGAAAGAGATACCGTCGGTTCGATACGCCCACGTATTGGGGTGCCGCTCACCCCGCGCCACTCCAGTTTATATAATTTGCAATGTCCACAGATGTAATTGGCTTCTATATACGATCTTGTCATTTCTTTGAGTTAAAACTATTATAATTTTAAAATATTTTTCAAATCGGACTTACTTCGTTTAAGTAATTGTCTTTTTATGAAAAAGAAATTGATTGACAAAAATTGAACCTGTATTGTTAAAACATGTTAAATTTTCCGAGCTGTAGTTTAAAGACAGAATTATATAGATATAAGCTAATTCCACACAGATTAGATTAAGACGTACTTCACAAGCAATCTGGTTTTAATGTACCTAAGTCATCTAGACGTTTTCTTAGCATGTATAAAGTGCTAGATAAAATTATGGCTGCTATTCGTAAATTAAAGAAGATTGTGGCTTCGTGAAAATGTAACAGAATTAAAATCATTCAAACATGTGCTTTAGATTTAATTGCTTAAAAAAATATATTATTTTAAATAGAAAATATACTTTTTTATTGTAATTTTTTTATTTCATATTACATTTTTTATCTTTTTTAAATTCTTTTAATGTTCGAACAGACTCGTTGGCATGTGTTTACTATTGTAGATAGGACCTATAATCCGACAAATCAAAAAATTCATTACAAAAAGAGGGCATGTATCATAAATATCGATGTTGCCTTCCAAAATAAATCATAAGTTATCCACCATCACCAGCATAAAATCACCCGGAGCCAGTTCTGGACGTACTCATGAGCTGCAACATAGAAGCCGTATATGGAATAAAGATTATGAACTACGGAAATGTAAGCCTTTACATTTTTAATCAATATTTTTAATATTACCTTTTGCCTTAATTTTATAAACAATGATCTTAATTCCAATTCTTTTACATCAAGTTTTACTTTTATTCAGATTGATAATAATATAATCTGTATACTGTTATACTGTTATGGGATCGTTAAAATTAAATCCTTATAATACTTTTATCCAAAGACAGAAAGGAATGTTTGTTTTAGGCTTACTAAGGAATTATATAGAATACAAGATTCGATCGATACGATACAATACATAACGATACGATACAATACATAACGATACGATACAATAAAAATTCACGATGCTCTTTCAAATAGGTTAAGATTATTGACCCTTTCAATGATATTTTTATAACAATGTCACAAACAAGAAATAACTATCGACCTCGTCTAAAAATGGAAACTTCTGGAACTAAAAATGCAACTGTCTTATTAATTATTATTTTAAATATAGTTGCAATTCTTCTAACATGAGAATGTCTTTGCAATACACAGTGGCACAAGTAAGGAAGTAAATTCCAGTGTGCGTTAAGCGTCATGCCCTGTAGGGTCGTCATTGATCGTGTGACGTCACTCGCCCGGGCTGCGAGATGATACTTCTGTCCTCACAGGTCTATGTCCTCTAGCTCTTAATGTTTTTTGACTTATTTAAAAAGAAAATATTTATTACCTCTTGAATTAGATGATTTATGTAAGTGAGACAAACAAATCAAACTAGTTATAATTTATACATATATATATATATATATATATATATATATATTATTTTTTAGTATTATTTTTAATTTATATTTATGAGTTGTATAAGTGACTAGTTGTGATTTTTTTATAGATTATAATTTTATTTATTTTTTTATTCTTAGTAT
Organism: Mechanitis mazaeus; assembly: GCA_959347395.1. Lineage (NCBI taxonomy): Eukaryota > Metazoa > Arthropoda > Insecta > Lepidoptera > Nymphalidae > Mechanitis > Mechanitis mazaeus. The sequence continues at coordinate 19,140,281 of OY365747.1, forward strand.
TCTTTTAAGTTTTATTTATGGTATCATTAGGCCCAAAAATGCCTTCCCTTCATGTGTCTGTCTGCGAGTCATAATAGCCAAAAACGAATGGCATTCATCTAGTAATATTATAAATATTCAAAAGTTACCGATCCATGAGACTCTGGACTTTTATGACAAAAAATAGAGTAATTTTTTTCTCTCTGGTAAATTTACATTTGTAGCGGGCATCTGGAAATCATGTCAAGTAGGTAAAATGTAACGACAGACAGACAAATTATACAAAAATATTTTTGGATTTAGTCTTGATACTTCAACTATATAAATAAGTATAACCTTAGGTATATACTTATATATGTAAAACTTGTTACCTGTTAACTCTTATTGTACAATTAATTTTGTTTTTTTTTATTACAAAACTATTTTTTATATATTTTTATTTTGAATACAAGTATGTATTATGCAAACCGAATTCCATTATCAAAGGCTTTTGCTTAAATCCTTAGAGTGCTCCCGTCGTGTGTTGGAAGCTTGATCCTGATCACTGATTACCAATACCAATATAATTCGATATAACCACTCCACCCCTTGACAAGGAAATTTAATTGTAAATATAATCTGATATAGAAACCTGTTGGAATTTTAAATAATTTTTTTATTTACGAAGAAAATATTTTCTGTAGCTTAGGAATAGTTTATTTATCTGAGTTTGTATTTTGAGATGACAAAGAGGTTGAATATATAGAAAGGATTTTTGGATTTTCAGTTTTATATAAATTCTGATTGATTTTGAATTTGACTAGAATTTATTTTAGGAATTTGAATATTGTAAAAATATACTTATTTTCCTAGAGTACAAAAATTTATAGAAATATTATTTCAAAATAACCCCTCACTTCTAAAGACCTTTACAATGACACGTGTCGACTTAAGGACTTTCTTCTGTTAAGGTTGTTTAGAAAAATAATATACTCTCAGTTTTTGTTTTGATTGATTACGCAACACAAGGTTTTACTATTATTTGTCCAGGTTTAGTTAGTTTAAGAAAAATTTCGGATTTTTGAAGATATATGAAATGAAAATGTTTATTTAACATAAGGTTTGGAAAAAAAAACATTTTCTCATAGTCAAAGTTACCACCGACTCGAACGATAAATGCTTCTGTCCTGAGAAGAGCCGGCGACAGAAACTCAACCGGCTTGTCCTAATTTGTTTAAACCATCCTATAGACTAATACATTTTATTATAAACTTGAAATATCCTGACAGCTAAGATTTCATTTCCAGAAAACGTTATTTGAAGAATCATAATTTTTTATCTCAAATAGGCATAGGTTAAACTTAGGCCCATGAATGGAGGCTTTTTGCGCTGAGTGGTTTAGTTGCTGGTCGAGTTTGCAATATTAATTGACTAAAATGATTATATCGTTAAATCAAATTGATTGCGGTGGTTTAAATTATCCGCAAATTGTTTACTACATATTGACATTTGTTAAACAGTGACCACAACAAAGAAAAACCTGGCTGATTTTTTTATGTGGCTTTTCTCAGGAAGCTTTTGAAACACTACTAGCCCTAATTTTGATTTGGAGACTATCTTTTCAGAAGGGCTTATAGCCACTACTCAGGTATTACAATAGGTTCCCTAGATACTTTCATTTTACGTCGCAAGTGATCACTGAATATAGAAAAGAAAGATAGAAGTAAATGGATAAATTTGAAATGTCATCCTCTATTTGCAGGTTTCAAAGGATAAGTTTCTTTCCAGAACCGGCAAAAAACTCTACTTGACTTAATTATAATATTACAATTAATTATAGTATTTATTTGAATCAGTCATATTTAATATGTAAGAACAATCTAGAATTCATGTCAAGCTAGTAAAGAAAAGAAGACCAGAAATGTTAATTTCGACTTCATTAGTTCTATGATGCTCTCACTTTTACAAGGGCTCAAAAGGGGTCTAACTTCAACAGTATTTGATAACACGGTAATAATAAATCAGGGTGGCAGGAGATATTTAGTGCAGAGCAGTGGAATGTATGTATCTGAATCCTTAGCTTTTGTATTACTAGTATGCTAAGACCAGCTAGTCACAATAGATAATACAAAAAATTTGAAAGCGCGCGCAAAATTTCCCCATGCAAAGTCTATGGGAAAAATTAATTTTTTGACTAATTACTGCAATTAGGCTAATGAGATTTGAGAGTTGTCACTATTTTTCAGCAGTGTAGCATAATGAGACCTTTGATTTGAGCCATCAACGATATTTTTCCCTTTAGTGGTTCTCGAGCTACAGTGTGCCAACGAAATCGCTTCCTGCATTAATATATAAGATTAGTTATGAAGTAAGGAAGTGTTAATTAACAAAAAATTGTTTCCATTGGCTTTTAATATAAAAGCATTTTCTGTTTAATAAAAGACAAAGCAAGGTTGAAAGCCTTAAAAGGTTTAAGTAACGGCTGCGAGATTCATAAAGCTTCTAAAATACTGAGTACATGTTTATTTTATAAAGAAAACATTAGCTGATCATAATGAGATGGCAAATGATTCGTTTTTAGTACGACTTTTTTTATTAACAAAATTGACTTTAAAAATAGGCTTAAGTTGTTTATACATGTGTGTCACGAAACATTATTAACTTATTAAAGAAGTTATTGTATCCATATATTCGATCAGATGAAATGAAACTGGTTGCTTATTAAAAAATGTATGTATGTGTGTGTATATATATGTGTGTGTATCTAAGCGTTTTTTCCCTTCAATTTTCTCGCGACTTGATTATGCAATTAATTTGGTTTTAATACCAATCGATGCGTACTCAAGTAACTTATAACTGATTAGTTTTCCAGCGAAATCGACTAACCGGTTTTTTGGTGTATTATAATTTATTTCTTAATTAGGAAGTTAATGGGCCTGGGGCGTGCAATCATTATCGCTTGTTTTTATAAAATTATATATATTTTTTTGCGGGTAGCCTTATAAAATAGAGTACCACCTTATAGTCGATTATAAACACACATATCATATTTCACCCTCTTTACACCCTAATGTTAGTACTAAATAGTTTTAATTTTGACGAATTATGCACAAACATAGTTTATTTGGAATATAGAATGAACAAACAAAAAACAAGTTTTTTAGTAATATTTAATCCTTTAAACTAAGCGTAGTCACAAAAAACTTCGCACAACAAAATAGTGCTTAATGATACTTTTAGATTTTTAAGTTAAAAAAATAAAGAGCTTAGAGTTTAAAGAAATCTTTAATATAGAAGTAACAAATTATAAAATAAAATAAGGAAAATTCATGTCTTTTCAATAAAACTATTTTACCGATATAACGTTTATTTTTACATTAAACGTGTTCGCGGTAAGACGAGATGATGGTGTCTGATGGTGATGGTGACACCATATCCGCAAAATAGTTTTATTGAAAGGTGTAGTACTCGTGTAAATCTTAGAAAACATTCATGTCTTTGATTAAATACTGATTAAATGTGATTTTAATAAAACAAACCTCATGATTTCGATACAGCCGCAAAATAGCCGTTCCATAGAGATCAAATATTTTCTAACTACCCTTCACATCACGCACAACGGAGCAATGCGGTCGGTTTGAGTGCGATGCATTAGAGTGTATACGAAACGCGTTTTAAACTTGGCTTACAAATGAGATGCTGATGTATGGTAGACTTTATATCACTGAATATATCTTAGGATTCCGGATGGTTGGTGATGTGAACTGATAGCATGTGTTATATATCCTTAAAAGTCCTTAAATATATAAACCTTTAATTGCTGTAGTGCTTTGACTTTTACAGAGTACAACAATTAAAATATAATTTGAATGAATGATACAAAGCCAATAGCTTTGGAACATATCGATATAAATAGTACAATTATATCGATTCTTGTAAAGTGGATATATTTTTATGCAGTATGCCAGAAATCATACTGCATAAAAATATTTTTTTATTTGTATACGAACTTCATGAATATGTCGAATTCACTCAGAACATAGACCTTAAGTGATTGAAACCTGGCTAACACAGCCATTTGGAACATTGCATCAGTTCCTCTTTTGATTAACTACTTTTAAATATCAGTTAAGACTTTTATACGCAGGCACGTGGTAGAATTAGGTCCGTGTACAATAAACAGTTAAAAGTATGATCTTATTTTATACAGAAAAAAGCAACTTTCAAAGTAAAATATGAATTAAAATATTGTAATAGTTTCACGTAGCAATATCGTAGCACTCGCTACGAATTTGCCTACGCACTGACATAATCTATAATCTTTGAATCATTGGTCTTAACTTAATTAACATAACTGTAGCATAGAATGCAATTGAATAAATATTTTTTTTTTAATTAAAAAAAAAATGGTAGTTGAATGGACCTCCTGATAATAGAAAAAACACGTAAGTTAAAAAATCGTTAAATAGCTGCATAAAACGCCTGTAAACAATAGTTAATATATGTCAACACGTGCCACTTCTGTACTTTTACTCTTTGGAACAAGAATGGGGTTAGTTGCGCACCCCCAAGCGCAGCCATGGCAGTCCACCCCTGCCGCTCGGGACGAACACACGTGCCGCGATTGTATATTATTAATATTATAATTCATATTTCGAACATTATCCATCGATAATATTATTAGTGTATCTGTACCAGATAGGAAGTATACCGGTGAGTTTGGTTCGCGTTTCTGTGTTTAACGCAACGTGTGCCGCTAGATGGCGTTGTAGCAACGCGTCAGTATTGCAGTCTTAATGTGTTTTTTTTAAATAACTCGTTTATTACGTAAGGTTCATTTTGATTATTGTTAACATATACTTAAACATACATATAAAAAAATATAATTCTTTAAATGTTTTAAGGTAGTTTTTGTCTCTTGAATGTTAATGCGACAAAGTTATATATATACCGCACGATGGAGTCTTCAGTCATAAAATTCTCACTTATTTTATTAAACCTTTTCTTATAATACTTTTCATGGGTATCATCCTAAGATAATAATAAAGAATATCATCGACATTTTTGTATATTTCACTAATGATATTTTAAAATGTGATCTAGTTATTGTAAAGTTTAAATAAGCTTTGTGTAAGGCTCAAAGGCCTAGTCCTTTGAAGCCTCATTAGAACATAAAGGCTGCTAAGTGCACGGTATTTGTCCCGCTTAGACAGCAAAAGCAGTTGTATGTATGTAGTGTTATACAAAGGTTATGTTTTTTTATTCATAAACTTTGAATATAACTTTACCTTATAAATGTAATAAATAAAAAATGTATCGACATAAAAATATATTTTTAGATAACCTCGTTTACAGACAGACAACTATGTAGTACTAGTATTAGATTACCTTCGTCTAGATATCTCTGGTTACCTTGATTTAATTGATTATATTATACGGATTTAATGTTGTAAAGTTGGTTAGTTGTTACGTAATTTAGTCTGCATCGAGTTTTAGATACATTACATAAATAACATTAGCTACTTCTTTACTTTGGTATATAACTGAATAATAAATAAAATTTTGTTGCCAGAAATTAATATGACCCTCTGGGCTAGTGGTAGCAACTCTTGTCTTTGGTGTCATGGCTCCTAGGTTCGATCCCCGGGCGTTACTTGAGTATGATAAATATTGATGTTTGCCTGGGTCAGGTCGGTTTTTGACCGATCTGACCTGTTTTTAAACCGTCAGTTTTATTTATCACTCTATCAATATAATCTAAATACCTTATGTATGTCACCCGCCTCCCTGTACTGAGTAACCTGTATGTATGTTTTAAATGTATATGTTACAATGATTGAAAAGTGTATATACATACACTTGACTTACATTAATATACTAATATGTATATAGAAACAACTTAAATAAAAGCATCAGAATAAATATTCGTTTCGTGCCATTTTCAAATTCTAACATATTTATGCTTTCTCTTGTTCAATGAAAAACATGATATATTTGTAAAATGCACTTGAGAAATGTATAGATGGTTTTCATTTACTATTTTAGTACTGAAAGTAGAGTTGTTTGAATTCTATCAGCCTTTAACTAGTAATTTTCATGCTTCTATAGCTACCAGAACTGTACAGCTTCTAATTGCTTTAGTCGTAGAGGTTTCTCCAAAGGCTTTGCCATCACAGGATATTGATGCAGCCACTCGCCGCTAATGGCTTTTGAATATCCTGACAGATTCATCATGAAGATCGTGAAAATCATTGAATTAAAAGATACCAAATTAAATTATTTTGATTAGTTATCCAAATTGGTACCAACTTTACCACTTATATTCTTTGGGGATAAAAGTTCTAAGTACAGTCTTAAGGTATTTTATAATATACTTGAATTATTTTTAAATTAAAAATAAAATAAAATAAAAATAATAATATAAAGCTGAAATAGAGAATGTCATTAAAATGGAAATGTTTAATCATCAATGAATCTCATTCATTATTGAGTAAAGAGGTTTCGCTCAAGTCGAGAACTGACAAAGGCTTTGAGCTTTAAACTATTCTATCTTTTTATATCGGTTTTTTAATTTAATCTTTCAGTCAATACCTGACAATAGCTGTATTTATAACGATCAAGCCAGCTTTTCTGGTTAATCTTACTAACGAATTATTCATTTCGTTTATTTGAAATAATATTTTATTAATGAGAATAAAAAGGGAATAGTCTAATGATTTTCTTTTTACGTAAGTTCTATTAAATTTAATTAAAGGCAGTACATCCTTACGTCCTAGACATTCCATCTATCCGAACGAAGCGCTGCGGTATGGCCTACGTCGGTGTTCGAAACCGATTGCAATGTGAGTTTACAAGGCGAGAGTGGAACAGGTTTTTACGTAGTGCGATTTATAATGGTAAATCGCCTACATGGTACGACTACCACTTACCATCACAGAAACTTTAGTCATGGACTTCTATTGTATTGTAAAAAAAAAATTGCAAAAAGTATAACGATAAGTTAATTTCACATTATATATTACAAACAAAAGAATACCTAATATCCAGAAGGTAATAATTTTAGATAAACCTTGTCAAGAATATGAATATAAATATTCTCACAAAAATATATTTTTAAATATAATTTCATTGTATTTTTACTCGACTGTAATATAAGTTGAGATGTATCGTATGACTTAGCGTTACGAATGACGGCGAATATAATGATAAGATAAGAATTCATTTATGTCATTCATAATTTTTTACAAATTTGAAAATATAAAATGTAACTAAAAACCGATTGGATGTTTGAATCCCAACTCGCTGTAATTATATATTTATTTCTTCTCATTTTCTCATTAGAATGCTAAAGTTGTAATTATAAATTAATGATAGGCTAATTTGTAACCTATATGATAATGTACGGTTAATCTAAAATAAAAATGTTATTTTTGTATTTATTTTGTGATTTATATATATATAATTTCTCGGAACTCGAACATTATTGCCGAACCATTTCGGGGTTTTTATTCATGAGAACATGTGTCCAATCTGGTCAGAACTAATTAGTTTATGAGATATGGTATAATAGAATGCAGCCTTATATATATATAATGTCAATCGTATTTGTTTGTTTGTCATTTCAAGCAGAGCGTTGGTATTGGATTACTGTCAATTTTCCTCAGTTTTAACAATTCATTTACTTGGACAGAGCCTGGTGCTAGCGCTAAGTCAAGGTAACAAAATTTATTTAGTGGCTAAGTGGCCTGTGTCGACTTCGTGCTAGTAGGTTGTATATCTCTGTAATCTGATAAATAACGGCATTTTATTCAAGCTTTCAACCCCCATTACCGGTAAGCTACTGTTAGGTTATAAGGTATTAGATGGAAATGAATAACTAAATTCAATTTTACTACTCACTGTTTGAGTCTGTATTCTTAATAAAAGTAGCTAACTAAATTGTATTCTTAAATGAATATAATTTAAAATAACTATCTTATATAATAAAATATAAATAACTCTCCGAATTAAGCACTGTGAGTTTAAGTAATCTAGTTTAATTGTTTATATGTTAATTAGTTATATATATTTACTTTTATAAACAATTAAAAAAAAATTAAAAAGCCCTTGTTATGTTTTGTTCGTTGTGGTTTATCGGATTGATAATAACGACTGAAGTAAATGTATAGTCTAAAAACTATTAATGGAACATTGACCTTATATGTTTATTTTTCTAATTTATGTATACTTTATTATAAAACGGAAAAGTTTGCTTATATTTGAACGCGCTAATCTTCAATGCATGTTATAAATAAGTGATTTCGAATATTATTTTTGATTATTCTAGGCATGTTCGTGAGGAAGGAAGGAGTTACGTTATCTAAGATTACTACTGCTCTTAATTTTCCTGATAGTAATAAAATCGTTTATCTGCAGGAATCGCGAGTACTTTACTGTTATTTATTTATACATTTTATTGCACAAAAATACATATAAAAAAAAACAGAAGACAACACAAAAAAAATAATACTATTTAAAACTTTTGGTACTAAGGCGGACTTATCACTTATATTGATGTCTTACTGGCAAAATATTATTAAAAGGACATTTTCAAACGAACATTAGTTCGTGCATAAAATAATACTTACTTTCTTTATTAATTGGCTATATCTCGAGAACATTCGTTACTGTTTTGACATTTTATTACAATAGAAAATACAAAAAATTTGAAAGCGCGCGCAAAATTTCCCCATGCAAAGTCTATGGGAAAAATTGATTTTTTGACTAATTACTGCAATTAGGCTAATAAGATTTGAGAGTTGTCACTATTTTTCAGCAGTGTAGCATAATGAGACCTTTGGTTTGAGCCATCAACGATATTTTTCCCTTTAGTGGTTCTCGAGCTACAGTGTGCCAACGAAATCGCTTCCTGCATTAATATATAAGATGTAATTTTAAATTCCAAATCTTATTAGTAAAGGGAGGTCGGAGATTCAGTCCCCTGGCTCCGATTTCAGTTGAGGCTTAACGATGCTTCTGATCGATGGCCGTTGTGATGCTTATCTCGCATCTTTTGTGGGTCTGTCGGTGTATTATGTGTATAAAATTATGATATTATCTTACTTTATGTGCTTTTGATATTCTTTATAAATGTTTATGTATATATATAAATATATATTAATTTTCATATTAATTATGTCCGAATGTATAAAAATCGTTGCTATTATTTAACAAATATAATAATTTATTGCAGATAAAGTCTACTTTTGGCGTGTATTTGGGTAAGTCCTTATAAATTATTTAAACTTACAACTGCTGCATAATACCTACGTCGCTTTGATATTATATTATAACCCACGTAAAGGTGTTACGTGGCGTAACGCGACGTTCTACTTCTTTAAAATAAAACATTTTATCTTATATTTTCTAGTATTTCTTCGAGGATTCATTGTTAAAACATTGTAAGCTATATATTTTATGTTGTACGTGTCTTGATTACAATATTCATAAATTCATTGGCTTTTTATATTAAATATACGTTAGGTGAAATGTGTTTTACAATATCTACAACCTATAAATTATTTGCCATTATATAAATATTGGTTATACACTGAAAATTCCTATATATTGATTGAGTTCTATGTCAGTATAAAAAAATTGTGTTATATAACCTAGTAGCTAAATGGCAAAGTTGGCAAACACATAGTCATCCGCCAAATGAATTGTACCGCAACTTCGCACAGCTGGCTACCACATCGATTGAACACTGGCGGCGCCGTACATGAGTTTTATATTGTGCTATTAAAATGACACCTACGATGATCAGTATTTCTTTAATAACACTCTTTTATAAAATATACTTGTACTTTACTATCATATTATGAAAGAATGCAAGGTTTCTATATGAATGAAACTGAATTAGGGAAAGGACCGTGAATACATACGTTTTATACTTTGGACCGTGGGACTCAATTTATGCCTTCTCATAACTCTTTAAAAAGATAATTCTTATAACTCTCTAAATGTTGGAGTAAACAACCACGTGACTTCTCACAAGTCCATATCGAACACATTACGATTTTAACCTTTCCTATTTTCCTTTCAACAAACTTTCTCATACCAGATGTTACAAAACGTTTATTACAATCTGTCGCTAATATAGAAAAGCACATTTCAACCCCATTACGCTCTTTTAGAACCTCTTATAGTCGCGACCCCGAAGTTGATTATCACTGAATAACTCGGATATTCTCTAAATATACCAGCTAGAATAGAGTTATACTTTGTTACTATGAATTATATTGAAATCGAAAACAGAAATTTAATATTACAGTAATAGTAGGTCATTGACAGACATTGCACAGAGTTTGGAGATTATATACCTTTGGGGAAATCACTGGACATAGTTTATCAAGTTACTGAATTGTTAATATATTTAAGTTTGAGTTGCTAAAGTTTGGACAGTAAGCTGAGCTTTGAGTATATATTTCTAATTCTATATTTTTTGAGGAAAATATTTATCTAAGTTGTTATCAGAGTTACGGAAACATCAAACTTTATTTTCCTGCTGAAAAGTGCTGATTTTATAATAAATTACAAAAATCGGTTTACATTTATTATATATCTCATAAATAATTTTACACTTTACATAGAAAATATAAACCAAATAAAGATTAGAACTAGTAGCTAAAGTGAACTAAATTATATAATTAATTATTGTGTACTATACGATTTTTACATTAAATCGCACATATTTTAAAACTGTATTTTCTGGATTATTACCTCGCTATGGATAAGAACTGTTGACTAACGATAAACTTTATATACATTTAATAAAGAGCTATAACAGTTAACAACTTAAGTCATTTATAACTTCTTTTTAACATCTAGAGTTCTGAACTTTTATGAAATTAATATCCGTTTTTTTACAAAAGAAATGTTAAAACCCCCACTCTGTTTTTATCACTGGACTTCTGTTTCTAATACTGGCGCCCTTGCTGCAAGCTCTTGACTGTAAGAGACGACAGAACATTTGTACACACGATCTCATTCTCACGGTCTGGAGAACTTACATCTCCGGGTAATGTCTGCTCACCTTGTATGCATACCATGTTTATAATAAAATTTGTCATGATGCTACACTTTTTTCAACTGTTTTCTTCTGAGGTCATGGTTTTAGTACCCTAGGATTGTTGGTCTATTCTTCAACAGACGTGTGAAATAATCCATCGTAGGGACTATCATAATTTATTTCAAGTGTAAACTTGAAATAAAGCTATTTTTTACGGATTAAACTCGCGTATAATTTGGTTACATTTTAATTTTAACCCGACGTTTCGAATGCTTTGCAGCAATCGTGTTCACGGGTAGACGAGATGTAAGTATCTCTCACTGACACTTGTTTTAATTCTACAATAATCTAACAGATGAGCATTTCTGGAAACCGTAAAGAATCGTTTATTCCATTAACGTTCAGTAGAGATGAAAATTAATTAATACAAACATACAGTCCTATTGTACGGTAGGATTTTCATTTAGTATTGATTATTTTTTAGAAATTGAGAGACATTAAAAATATTTCATCGTGTAATAGAGGTTTAATAAAAGTATACTTTAACGGAGACTTAGTTCTAGATCCAACACTCGATACGAAAGTAACCTCTTAACATTCATATGTAGTTCTATAACGCGAGCACGTTTTGGAACTAAGTAACATTAATTATCACCGACCTAACTTTTACGATTGCAGTAGTTCTAGTTATTTTAATTTTCAATTTACATCTTGGAAGTAGTTTTTCGGGTTAAGTGCTTTTAATACCTTTTTTTGAACAGCTTCGCCTTGATATATATTTTTTAAATGATATTATACATTCTTTTGTTATGGTTTTTATGTGATTAGCATAGGACAAAGCCCTGGACTAATCTTGACAGCTTCAAAGATAGGTTAAGCTAAAGAGTCTGACTTCGTTGTCTTGGGATCAGCTGTCACGTGCAGGCACGGATGTCACCCATGGCTCGATGGTCAGAGACTGATCCCCAAATGTTACACCGATTCATGATCAAGAAAAAAAGTTTGATTATAATTTTTGAGATTTTTTATTAGCGGCACAATAGTTTGTGCGCTGCAGCACAGTTGCCGAGATTTACAAATTATGTCTTAGTATTTTTGTTATACGACATTCATAATATATAATAACCATAGTAAATTAAATTAAGCCCAAACAAAATGTTCTAGTCTACAATAACAATCTAATGATAAGAAAAATTAAGCAAAGTGTTATGCGTATAACATAACGCCCTAGACGTATTTAGTGATGGGATCTAGTGCTACGATGGATAGTCGATGTTTTTTATAATATATTCATACGAATTTAGTTTTTAATATTGCTTTTATTATTTGATATAACTATATTTTACACTAATTTCGTAATATGTGTTCTAGTACCGTCTACTTGAACATATATCATAGAACATAATGAAGTAAATTAATGTTTTCTAAGATTTACACGAGTACTACACATTTCAATAAAACTATTTTTCGGATATAACAAGCGTTTATTATTACATTTTTATATGTACATTTTTATATGGTGTCTGACACCATCATCTCGTCTTACCGCGAACACGTTTGCTGCAAAGCATCCGAGACGTCGGGTTAAATATAAAAATGTAATAATAAACGCGAGTTATATCCGAAAAATAGTTTTATTGAAATATGAAGTAAATTGTGTAATGATAAACTCAACCACGGGAGGTTTTCAACTGTAATGATGCAATCGACGTATCGACGTACGCTGATAGCAATTAAAACCTGCCCTACAGGAAGGGAAGAGGCAAATGGAATTTGTTCTACACGGCCTCTTTACTAGGTTACCGTGTTCCGCTTTTATAAACGATGTTAATATGAGACTCTTATTAAACTTCATTCATTGAAATTGGTTTCCTTTTTTTTGATTTAAAGCTAATATGATGATAACAAATTCTAGTAAGTTGTTTTATGCCTAGCAGGTTTTTTTAGTTTGTATAAACATTTTACAAGCTATAACCAAACTATAATAGTGATTTTAATAAAACTATTTTAAAATTCCATTTTTTAAATTAAAGTCCGTTTCGAGTGCTTGGTAGAAATCATGTTCGCGGTAAGATGAAATTTTGGTGTCTATCAGTCAGTTTATTTGACACCTACTTCCGAAGTCTTTTGAGTTTCGGGCATAGAGTTCAAGATGCATACAACGCACTGTGTCTAGCCAATAGACACAAAAAAATGTAATAATAAACGCGAGTTATATCCGTAAAATAGTTTTATTGAAATGTGTAGTACTCGTGTAAATCTTAGAAAAAAATTATATAATAGGGAATTTTAAATTGTTTATTCTCATTAACTATAAATATCTAAAACATTCTATTAATAAATACTCAAACTCATATTTCGTAAATGATAATATACTGTAAAATATAATATCAAACTCGAGGCATTGTGTTCGCTCAAAATCGATGTCCGTATAAGATTTACTCTTGTTGTATATTCTGGTTGCGCATCTGAGACGGACCCTTTCTGTTTTAAAGTACTGACAGCTCTGAAATATTGCAGATAGTAAACGGCGTTTCTCAAGGGACCGTTCGATTATCTGCGGACTATCTATATATTTAGACTTTCAGCTTACTTGACATTTTAATTAATCATATTTTATTTTTACATTTTAAAGAATTGCAGAAGTTTTTCAGAATAAAAAGCATCTCAGCGAACTGCTGTTAAATTTAATATAACGGTTATTGCCCAGTATACACAACAGTAGACTCGAAAAGCATAAAAAGAGCAAAAGTTTAATCTGATATTTCTATTTTAAAATTAAAAGTTTATCGTAACTCCAATTCTTTGTTTCAAAAGACTGGCGCCAAATATACTGAATTAACACTTCGAATAAAATAAAGTCCAATTGAATTATGGATTTTTGCTTGCAACAGAAATAATGAGTTAAAATATCTTGTTTTATCAAGTACAGTCTAGACGTCTAGCTTACCTGGGTGAGTTGTGCCCCAAACGTGTCCTGGGGCTACTAGATTGCCTGTGTTTTAGGATCTCGTTAGAATATTACATCTGATTCTACCAATTTTACTCTAGAATAGAGCCTTTGTTGTCTTTCATACAAGTGTTACATCATATACATGTTAAACTTTCCCTTTCTTTTTTACATCGGGGGTTGAAAAATCTAAAAAAGCTGTAAATTTTGTGGATTTGATTTTAAAGGGGCTTATTCTCTTTGAAATTTTTTTATAAATTGTTTTAAGCCATAGTTTTTCTTAGGACCTTAATATAAACGGAATTGTATAAATAATAGCTTGATATTAAAAGCAACTGAGTATAGTATCTTGCCAACAAAAATATTCAGACAGATTTGATAAATTTTTATCCATTTTTTTTGTCAGGCGAAATTGAATAATAATTGATATGATTTAAGATCCTAAATCTTTTCAATTTTTGTTCTGTAAGTCAGTCAAGGTGAATGATATCTACGTCTAGACTTTCGGCGCCTAATATATAAAGTGTGGTAACGTTTCACTATGCGGTGTACAGTCGGTAGCGAAAGTGATCACATGTCCTTAAGAAACCAATGACAAACATATTGACGCAGTACATCTCTTTAGTTGTTATTATTCCTTAATAAATTATTTTATATTAATATTAAAGAAAATATAAAAGTATAATACATGAGTCGAATATATCTACGAATGAACGAAGATTATGAACATATTTTTGTTTTGTGAAGTCATTTACTTCAATATATTAAAATACATAAATAAGCTTATCCTCCTGAGAGGTTTTTCTTTAATACATTTGAAAAGAGAAATGAGGCTTTATTTCATGTGGATGTTAAATTAAAATGAAGATAACAAAAAAAAACACAACTAAATCAAAGTCACGTAAAGTGGAGAAGACACAAAGGAGGTTGGTCGGTTTATTAAATAATGTTCTATTAATTGTAGGGAAATAGATGGTTTATTTTTCAAACCTAGTTCTATCCAATACATAAGTGACATCCGTATCTTGTCCACTCATTGTTTATACAAAAGTAGAGTTAGATTTCGTTTGACGACGACGTAAAATGTGTTTTATAGCTGTGTATTTTTTATCGCATACCCATAAAACACTCACCAATTCCTGTAGTGTCCACTCAAGTAAACTGGCTTATATATTGGTATTTGTTTGTTAATGTATTAAACAATTATGTTTTATTTTAACATTGTTAATTATTAAAAAGATATATATTTTGTTTTATACTGTGCACGGCGGGGGAAGCAAAGTTGCTGAATGAGTTTCGCATACTTGTAACATTAGCAGAGTAAATAGTGGCTATAATCTTAAGCTTAGAATGAACTCGCGCTTGTCATTTCAAAACGTTGCAAATTTTAACTCTATGGGACACACTTCGACCATTTAATACAAAACGACAATCCTGAAGTATCTCAGGACCCATAAGTCACTGTTCTAGACAACTCTGCCAAAATTCGACTTCCTACCATTATTCGTCTAGAAGTAGCATTAGTAACGAAACACATTTTTGACCAGTAAGTTTCGTTTCGTTCAACTAAATAATTATACATATATGAATCAATACTGTAGTAGCTATTAGTCTTTCTCAGTAAGCGTACCCGCCTCTGAATTATTGATTATCCTGGCATTGGCACTTGTCATGGTTTTTGTGTGACGTCATAGCTATTTTGGTCAGCTATTGCTCCGTCTTTGTGTACGAAATGAAGGAAATGTTTTCTCATATTTTGTACAGATTCCAAGTTTATCGATGAAGGTATTTTATAACATAAAATAACATACAAATATAATTATTTTTTAATAATATTCACAATTGTTTAAATCAGAAAATTTTCACTTCCAATCCCAATATTAAAGAACAGAAAAATACTAATTACATATGTCATTACAAGCTGCTTGATTTTATAGTGCTTTCGAATGATGTGATCTTATAAAAAAGAGTTTTATAACATATAGCTTGATCTGACTTCTCTAAATGTCATTGGTTCATTTCGATCCAACTAATTTTGGTATGTTAAAATAATAGATTAAAGTAGTAATTCCCATAAATTCGTAATCGTAAATAGAATATATTTTGTCAATGTATAATACCAATGCAATATTAACTTATATGAATTTTAGTTATAGTTACAGGTCGAGTACTTCAGGCATTTTCAGACCTTAAACTTAAACACTCATTACGGAGCTGACTCCGTAATTAATTTTTCCGACAAATAAAAAAAATCACTTCTTTTTGGAAACACGTGAGGTGGTTCTGTAGAAAATGCTTATTTGTTTAACTAACTTTAATACAGTATATTCATCATTGAAACTTATTATTTTGCTTTATTTCCTACATTACTTTCCACTATCTATTGCTGTCACATTTATTCAGTATTCAGGCGTCCTATTGAGATTCTATCTCGAAATGGTTAAAGCTTTCAGGAGAATATATTGCATTAATGTGATAGTAATTGTATTTGTAAAACAGAATCTAATATAAAACGTGTAACATGCAAGTAATATTTATCACGAGTTCAAAATTAATTAGGATTCCTATCACGTGTTTCATTTGTTGGAGAAAATTTAAACCTTATCAGATGATTGCAGTGTCACAAAGCTTTAGTTAGTGATGCTTAGAAATTTTGAAATATGTATATGTATGAAAGGATTTAGTAAATGACTATTATTGATTTGTTGTATTTATTTTTCACGAACATGTTATTATCGTGACCCATGTTATTCAAGGTCAGGTCAGCTGGTCGTCTGAAGGTCAGTCACTGGTTTGAGTAGGTGACAGAATTTCATATATATTTAAATGTTCAAAATTATTCCTATTCATGATTAATTTGATTCAAACATACATATATATATATATATATATATATGTAATATACCCTCAGGGTCCACCCTCTAAAACAACAGCCCCATAGACTTCATTTCACCCCTGTTTGCTTGTCTGCGGCATTTCAAAGCACGACTATTAGACTCCGCTACCTCGTTAATGTAATATGCGGCAGTTAAACATTGGAGTTAAGTTACTTTTAAGTATATTTCTGTTGGTAGAGGGTCTCGTTGCATGATAATTTGGACTCGTAAATTAATATATTAAATTTTATTTATAATAGAAAGTAAACAAAATTTGATAAATAAATATTTAAAAAAAACTTAAATATATGATACCTATCTCGAAACAATATTTGGCTCTTTGTTTCCAGCAGTAGTTTTTCTGCAGGGATTGTAACGAAGTCTTGTATAGTTGTAACTATTTGGCCAAATTAACATGATGATACATTAATTCAGAACATTCTTTTATTTTCATATGAAAACATTAATTGAGGTTATAATTGCTAAGGGACTCTGTAGCAAACAATTTCCTTGGAAACCACATATCTATACTAATACTATAAAGAGGAATATTTTGTTTGTTTTAACTGTGTAATCTTCCAAACTATCGGACGAATTTAGAACAATATTTCTGATTATGATCGGCAGGTTCATGAGGCTCTAGTCTATTTTGTATTACGCTAATGCTGTTAATTATCCTAATAATAAATAAAGTCATTTTTCCGCGGATGGAACCGCGAGTAACAACTAGTAAACCATATATTTTAACATTATATAATATACATAAGTATGAAAGCCAAACAGGACGAAGTTCAACTGTGTAATAAGTTTTTTTAGAAATAAGATTTTTAAGAAATATATAAGGTGTTGTATTTTATATCGTGTCGATTATACATATATAGTATTTGTATTTATATATAAAACATATTGTAAATATATCATTCATTCTCGTCAGGTAAACGCTACTCTTTCATTATTCATGTCCATAGCTCCACACGGTCTTTAAGATTTACCGGTGTTATAACAAGAATATGTTCAATACTTTATCCTATTTACAATGATATATGTGTATTATAATGTACATATATTTTGAATTAAAAAATAGTTCTAATGTAAGAAATGTAACTATTGCCAATTATTAGTTGTTTCTGTTGTAAGTTAACTGTGAAAAAGAATTTTAGTTTAAATATTATTTGTATTATAATTTTTTATAACAACAAATTATTGTCATAAACTATGAAACTGCAGTAAACAAATGGATTTTAATAAGTTGGCGTCTTCTCTGACTTTCGGAGACAATAAAGTGGATGATCTTTTAATCTTTTTATTCTGTCTAGTAACTAAAAAGATATACTATATTATTTCAAGCAGCTACTCGTAAGAACTAGTTAAAAAAGTAAGACTTTTAAAATAGATAAAACATCAATCTATATTTGTCTTGCGCAGCGTTTGACCTCATTTTGATATTTTGAGTCTGTGACTTATTACAAAGTCATGGAATATTTATTGTTTGCCGCAACACAGTTATATAATCACAATCAAATTATATAAAGAAATTTTCGAAAAACTCAGTTTTTCCTTCCGATCTGTCTGTCTGTATGTGTGTCTGTGTGTCTGTGCGTCTGTGCGTCTGTGCGTCTGTGCGTCTGTGTGTCTGTGTGTGTGTCGAATTTTATTTTTCGAATTTTGAAAAACTAAAGATATATTTGGAATCAGCATCTAAATGTAAGATTCACTTTTCAAAATTATGGTGATTGTCCAACGGGAAGGTGGTCAGATCGGCCGCCGAAGTTACCGAAAAATGGAAAAAAATTTCGAATTTTTAAATTTTTTAAAATCCTATCATAAACTACATAAAAAAAATAAAAAAAGCAATAGAAGTTGTTTTGTTTGTAAATTAATTTGCGAGTTATAATTTGCCGATTAGGAGTTTTTCATAGCGGCAAGCTCGATTGCCGCGTGTTTAATGTTTAGAAATGGAATTAAAATGTTTAATAAAAATAAGTTTAAAAAAAACATTTATCATAGTCAAAGCTACCATAGAGAAGTAAAAGAGAAGAATGAGAGTTTTTTGTAAAAAAAATCTTAGGTCAATACTTAAGCTTGTAATATCAATTAAATATTTTTTTAGAGAAGAGAAGAGGAAAAGAGTTTTTTTTTGTAAAAGAATAACTTGAGTCACTATTGAAGCTTGTAATATCTTTTGAGTATTTTTTAAGAGAAGTAAAAGAGAAGAGAAAGAGTTTTTTTTTATTGTAAAAAAATCTTAGGTCAATACTGAAGTTTATGATATCTATTGAGTATTTTTTTAAGAGAAGAGAAGAGGAAAAGAGTTTTTCTTTTGTAAAAGAATAACTTGAGTCACTATTGAAGTTTGGAATATCTATTGAGTATTTTTCTTTCAAGTTCATTTAAAGAAACTAAATTTTATTTATATATCCGTAATTGATAATTTTTTGTAATAGCATTTGACATTGCAATAATATATTATATATAATTATCCGGCTGTACTCACGTTATTATTATCGGAATTTGTCCGACTAGTTAATAATAAAAATATAGTTGAAACTACATATCTAAATTCTGTAGACACTCGACCGCGTTATTTACATTTATTACAACACATTCAAAACGCGTCTGTTCAGTGATTCAACAGTTCATTAATTACTCTCGCTCTACTTTCCTCCAAGTTGACTCTTGTACCCGCGCTGCCGAATGCGACCTTTTTAAAACTACCCTCATCTCTTGCATTTTAATTTTCAACATCTTTTCATCTGTAGGTAACATTCATGCTATTTTTATATATCTTTTGTAGGTTTATGTAAGTGCCTGTTCATTAATACACTTATTTATATCAATATAATTAATTATAGCAACCGCATTCACCGCGAATGCGACCACTGTTTTAATTTATATTAATTATTAATTGGGATGGATAATTATGGGTTCATTAATAATTATAATTTCACTTTGTTTTACATATAATATATAATCATAATAATATATTAATTTTTTTATATCTTCATGTAGTAATGTTAAGTCCACAAGGATGGGCTATTTAGTCCCTTCGCATAACTGCAACCCTTCCCATCACTTGTATTATTCGCGTCTGATTTTTTAATTTTATGGGGTAGAGGTGTGGCCAGTGGGTGATTTAACTGGACGCCAGACAGTGTTCATTTATTAAGTTGGTATAGTTTTGGAGTAAATCGTTATTTTTTAGCCGTAAAATTTTTGGTACTAAGTAGAATAAATAAAAAAAATATATATTGTGTTACATTTATAACATATTGATGTAATAATAAAATTTGTTTTTCATCAGTTCACTAATTAATAAACTGACACCAAATAAAAAAAATATATATATATTTTTAAATAACTATAAAAGATTACGACAACGATGTTTTGATATTTTGGAATTTCTTAATATGTTTCTTTGTTTATATTTATAAAATAAAGTATACTAAAATAATTTCTTAATTAATTTAATTGCAGTGTCTAGTCCTTTTAGCTGAAAATTTAATTTCACTGTCTGGCTGTCTGTACGTCTGTCACTTGTGCAGTGTTACTATCTATATTTAAAACAATTTATTTAATTTGAAACAATTTATTTTACACATGAAATTTAATAATAAAACATTATAGGAATCCAAGAAAATACTTTTATTTGATAATGTCTCTTTGCCCCGGGGTTTCTCGGAACGATTCAATCGAGCAAAGCTGGAGACTTGTTTGACAATACGCAATTACTTTCCGCACTACCCCTTAAACTTCATTTCACAAATGTGGGTGAATTTCGAAGGAAATAAGATAAATGATTAAATTTTTATAGATACCTACAATTTAATATGTATATATTATAAAATTTCGAAATCGGTATAGCTTAAGATTTTCAAATATACTTTTATTTAAATATATTTAGTTAGGGTTATGAAGAAGAAACGATAGACAAAGTTGAGTGAAGTACTTGAATGTTTTTTTAACTGTTTCTCTATTTGTCCCGTAAAAAGTAATAGACTTTAATCAAATTTATTGTTGTCATTGTCAATTTATTAAACAAATATTTCTTACCTAATGTATAAAATACGCGTTTGAACAATACTTTCATTAATATTTTTTCGATAATTATTTTGTTAAATTGTATGTATATTCCTGAAGGGTTTTGAATTAATTAATTATTTTTTTAAGTCAAAAACATGTTACATTATGTAATGTTACCAATTAAATTGTAAATCGCTTTCAGTATTTCAAATATAATTTGCTAAAAGCACATTATATATTGTATTATATTTGATTTACATTACCTGGATTTGATCGACAAGGATATGAAATTAACAATAGTGTAGCCATATTGTGGTTACTTACCAAATAACCACCCACAATTGTGGAAACTAAGTCAATTAGGTAACTCCAAATAACTGTAGCCTTTCGTAACAGAAATTGGGTCGGTATTTTATTATATTTACGACTATACAATGCCTGCGATTCTAGCACATAGCGTGTGGGAATACAGGCTATTAATGTATGTTATGTTTCTTGTTCAATTAACCGTGATATGAAAAATGAAATACAAAAAAACCTCAACCTCTTAACGAATGTGGGAGTTTTTGCATTAATTTAAGTTTTGTCGTGTATAATATAAAAATACGTAGGAGTTAGATAATATTGTATTACGCTATTATGTTATGGCCTGTAGATACAGCCTACGCAGTAAGGTAATAACACATTTTCTGGAGTTTAAAACTTTCTGAAAGTAACAATATTATATATATATTTACGTAAAATCTTTGATATGTCGTAAAGTTCCATACATACTCCTACATATTTCTTAAAACTAGCAATAGATTTGTTGTCGACGTCTCGTAGCTCATTTTCCAATAATAGCTAAGACCGTAACAACTGTAGCCATAAAATACTATGAACAATAACTTTAAACAAATATAATGTACTCATAAAATAATTGTACGAATATATATTTTTAAATAGCAAATATTATTGTTATTGCCTTATTATAGTTCCACAGCTTTGAATATTTACATCTACGGAAGTATAAAGTAATTTAAAGCTTACGAATACCAAAGATAACTTTAGCTTGAAATCGATTCGAAATGCTTTTAATTTTTTTTTTAATAACAATCAACGTTCGACATTTGGTTTTACCCTTTTAGTGCCATGGAGTGCCGTCGTGCTTCCCTCGCTACTTGTGAGAAATGCCAGCGTCGCGATAGCGCTCCTTTTTACAGTTTCTGTAATTTTCTTGTGAATAATTATGTAATATTCAATTTATTTGTTTTTGTTATCGTAGTATAAAATCTTCTGAAAAGAATGTCGAAAAAATTATGAATATTGCTGTATTGTAACAGAAATGGTGAATATTTGTCTTGTTCATATAAATTATCTATAAGAATGCACTTTTTTACTGTCAAATATTGGTATAATATGTATGGCACTAAAAGGGTTACATTTTACATATATAGTATTACTGTTATTCCATCCCGGTTAATAAGTCTTAAAATATACTTACAACACAAATTGTTTTGGAATAACTTTGACACCATTCCTAAGATTTGTACTTAAATTAGTAATATTGTTTTAAACAGAAACGCGGCCAGTCCCTCCCTTGTCCTTTCTTAATGGACGTCGTAAATTGTACGTCTCTCATTCTTTGACGTCTCTCAGTTCGTATCTCGTAAACTAGAACGTTCTTAATTACAAACTTTATCTAATTGAAGACCTTTTATATTCTATTTGTTATATTTAATTATCGTTTAGCATTTTAGTTCTTGCTGAAGTTATATAACACGTTCTGAAGATTGTTCGTATCCTCATAATTTTAACATATGTACGTATGTGCTAACGTTTTGCATAATTCATGGAGTAATACTTCGAGCTTTTGATGTCACTTCTTTGATCCGTGTGAAACGAAATATACTCTTCTTTAGAGATCTCAAACTCATTATCTTATCGCTATCACGTTTCTTTTCCACTATTACTATTTGTACGAGAAAGCAATTCAATAACAACGGCCGTTATGATAATGTAGGCAGGTGTATGTTAGATATTGACTAACTAGTCAGTAAAGTCAAGAGTTCAACGACCTTGATAAATAATTAATTACAATTATTTTGATATCAAGCTTTCAAGGACGCATATTTATTAAAAATATAATAAGAAAATTATTCAAATTACAAACCTGTCTCTGACGGTTGATATGTTTATACTTTTAAATTTATATATAGGCTTTTGTGAGATAGAAGGGTGGGAAGGACACATTATTGTGCGGAATATTTATTTTCTCGTCCCGTTTCACCCTAAGGGTATGTCTGTCTCTTACCTGTGTCGTTTCATTTCCATTTTTAATTAAGATAAATTTTCAAGTAACTGCGCTGGAATGAAGCCTTTGAGGATATTAAACTGCTTTATCTTTATACTTGTCTACGGTTTTGTAATGTATTATGTATAGAAGTATACTTCCATACTTATTTATATTATATCCAAAAATTGTTATATTCTAGACCAGTTTGTAATCCACTTAGCATCGCTTCTGTTCATATTGAAGATTCTAGCACCAAGCTTTATTACGTGGTAGACACCGCGCATACTGGCACGCTCGGTGCCGTGACAAGGAATAATCATTACATTACTATTACACGCGGCTTTACTTGACAGGTCATTTATCTGCATTAAAGTTGGTGTGAGGTGGTTCGTTATATCTCACTATGTAATCCTGAGATATACTATCTTTTGGTACTCTTTTAAGAGATACGAGAAATTCTTTTCCAACTTTATTTTTTACGAAATTAATTTCCCTACCACAATACCCCTTTTAATTGTCGAGGAAATACGAGAAATTCTGTTTCAACGGTATTTTTTATGAAATAAATTATAAAAAGACTGATAATATATATCTATATAGTTCAATAATATTATATGTATACTGCTTAGTCCACATCACAATGTATCTACTCTTATTATCTTATAAAAATATGTATTAAAAGTAAAATAAACATCATTAGTTTAATTTTGGATTCAAGTATTACGTACACTTTACAAATTCTTATAAAAAATGTTATTTAAATCAAAATTTCATATAGATAAAGTTTATTTTTTACAACGTTTCAATATTAATATTGCTCAGAAGATAATGTTAAATAAAAATAATAACTTTATAAAATTATTTTCTTGACGCTAGAATTACGAGAATGGTAGGTGGTAGCGCAAGTAAAGAGCAATTATATATATATATATATTTATTTATTTATTTGCTTACTACAGATTACTATATAACTGTAATAAAAGAGGAGCAGGCACAGTCGCAGCAGTTAGTAATATATAAAATGGTTATAATTCAACTACAATTAATTTATACGCTATTAATTAAGACACCACTCTCTATTTTAGATTACATATATACTAAAAACCGATCTCAGTAATTAACTTCAATTTAAAAAGTTGAATCAGATACGGAACCCTAAAAACCAGTGCTGCAATACATGGTTATAGATATAACTTTACTAAAACCTGTTCTAACCCTAACAAAGTCAATGTCCGCCCTCAATTAGTTTGATTGAACGGGTCTCTGTGAACGCGCTGATATTTATGGTATATCTATACTTTTGGTCTATCTATTCGTTATTATCTATGGTTTTGATGTACTTTAGCAAGAAAATATAATTACTTTAATATAATTTTTTATAGGTTTTTTAATTTTATGATAATAAAAACGTGATTATGTATAAACAAAAGGTCAGAATGTTTATAACTTATTAAATAAAACACTGAGCCTATTTCAAAAATACCTTCACCATTAACATACTATGTTATTTCTTGGTAACATATGCTATATTATTAATATATAAAGATGTAAAATTGTGAGGGTATATCTTCGTGGTAACCCTAGGACCGATTTAAAAAAATTTTCACTGTTAGAAAGATAGTTTATCCTTAATTCTTTGTATTTATTATACTACACACGTGTAACACATGTGTACGCGTGTAAGAACTAAAGATGAAGGAGCAGAGCAAGTCGCGGGTAGCAGCTAGTTGTCAATATATTTATTACATCATAACGTATCGTAGCGTAATGCCATGATCACGTTATATATTATATCAGCGTGACTGGCTCGTCACTGGACCTATTAATCATTGCCATGGATGAGATGTGATGATGATATTAATTTTTATATTATACTGATTACTGCTCTGTAAAATTGGTATATGTTTGTTATGTGGGTAGTTTAAAATGTATTTAGATGATGCATTTAAAGTTGATTGGTTTAACTTCAATTCACAGTCTAAAATTATAGCAGTTGATTTGAATAGACTTTGGAGTTTTAGTTATATGCTGAATCACATTCATCTAATTAAGGCGACTTGTTAGTCCTTGTTTTGCTATTTTGGGATAAAATTTATGCTTAAATTGAATGTTGATATTATTTTTTGTTTTATTTATTTATTTATTTACTTGTTTAAATTCTTTATTGTATAACAACGGTACAAAGGGTGGGCTTAACGCCTAAGCATTTTTTATCAGCCAACCCAAAACGTGGAAGAAAAATACGTGTGAAGGAAAAGTGCCAAAAAATAAAAAAATAAATGTATTTTATACTAATATAAAAACATTTATTGTAATAAATCTAGGATATATTTGTTTGTTTTTAATCATTTATATTAAATAAAATTAAGATTAATATCTGGGAACGCACAATAGATAAAACACACAGAAAAGTATAAAAAGTTCTCAACTAAATTTATAAGTAAAACTTCAAACTTATAATTATAAATTCACTTATAAAAATAACATTTAAACATATATTTCAGTATTGATCTATTATTCTTTTATTTATTTTATTACTATTACACTAAATGTCGAGGAATGTCTCAGGCTTTGTGCTACAAATCTCCAGTATATGTCTAGACTGTGTCTAATCCCGCACATACAGGAATAGGATAAGCCGAGTCAAAACACCAGTTTATATTTACACTTCTCCCCTCCATGAATATTCATGTCCGTCATATCATCTCTGAATATAAAGCGAGATTTAATGCTATTGAAATACGCAGGTATTTTGTAATTAAATTACAAACTTCTGTTATCTTGTTATAATCAAATACTCATTCATATTTTGTGATTATTATGTTTTATTTTTCTTTAATGTTTATTGATTTTTTTTGGTATAAATTTTAATTAAATGAATTGCAATTCTCAATAATATGCTTGTTAAACGATCAATATTGTTATTTGTTCGTTTATTATTAAGCAATGAACTTATTTATTGAACATTGAAATTGTTGGCCATTTTACAGCATTGAACATCATACTGCCGCGATAAATATTTAATTTTCCCGCAAACCACAGACTTTTTATCGGATAATAATCTGTTGATCTTCGGGTTTGGGCGATTTCTGAAGACCTCACAGACCATAGAGTTTTTAAAATATCATATGCCGATAAATGATAAGATATGTGCCGATAATTATGTTGGTTTTAAGCAGTAAGGAGATCAATGCAAATTGTACCTGTTCTCTATTAGTCGCTAAAAAAGTTTGAAGAACTACACTAATACCTTCAAACTTAACTGTTGATAAGCCAACTGCCAAATCAGTATGGCATAAAATGCGCATATCACCGCATGTTGGGTCTGCCAGTCGGCCATGCCTTTTTTCATGTTACGCCAATTGACATTTACAAACATCAATTGTAAATTTAATTTAGAGCAAGTTGAAATTCCTGTTATCTGTGCGCACTCACCACCAATCCGAGAATTTATTTGGACCATTGTGCACCAACAACTCAATGTGATAAAACTATCATAAAATATAGCCTGTGGTGGGGACCCTTACAATTTTAGCACTTATATGTACTCTGACAATTCGATGTCTTCTCGTCATATATACTCACAAACTTGGTTTTGCAAAACAAATATTGCAAGACAACTGACTCTCCAAATGTTCACCTCTGCCAAATTGAAACAAACTGGGAAACTATTTGTTTCAGTTGGAAATAAGATCTATTCTATCTTTTTGTTTCAAATTATTTGAGATCTCACTTCTCAACTTATACAAAGTTTATTTGTATTAATAGTATATATATGTGATATTGAATATTTTTCTTTTTATTCAATTTTTTATATTTCCGTTAAAAAAGCTCTCAATAAATTAATAATAAAGAGTAAATATACCGAAAATATTATTTAATGTTCAAACCATTTAAAGATTTTATAGAAAAGGTTTAAATTCTCCTCAAGATTTAGAAACCAGATCACATATTCATATATTCCAATATAGTAAAGAATTAGATACATAGTATATTTTCAAATATTTCGCAGTTTTAAATTATTGTTCGGTTTTAAACATTTATCTTTCTACCTGTATACCAATTACAAACATTGTCATGTTCAATTAACTGGATGCTGCCGGTATTTTGGCTCTGTGACTTCAGTATATATTATTCGCTCAGGTGGATCGCGATGAACGATGTTGCGTTGATGAAAAAATTGCAAATGTATGCGAATAGTTATAAGCAAATTAATATATTCCAGTTTATTACTGTCTATTGATATTTGAATAACTTTTCTTCTGCAGAGTTACGAAGCGAAGATAAAGGACAATGTGTTAGTGGAAAATTATACGTAACATATAACAAGTGAAAATTTTCTTTATAACACTATTTCTCGGCCTATAATAGTGTCGTTACAAAAGAATTTCGGTTTACAAATGCTGTAACGAACGGCGATAACTCAAACGAGAATTTTCGTTTTAATTCAGCAATTTTTCTAGGAAGGCGGAACTTAATAGCTAAAAGTTTCTTGAATACTTAAGAGAAATAGGGACTTTAATAGCACGATCTGTTTTATAAAGTAATGGCATCTTATAAACTACAATGTCAATGCATTCATAAGCTTTTTTGCTTCGTCTTTTCAATTTCACGTAAAATGTAACTATTTGTAAACATTAAATTTTAGATTTAATTCGTTTATCATTATAATTATACAATATATGTATTAACTACAACGCACTCCAAGCCTTTTTAAAAATATTTTTAGTTTTTTTTTATGTAGATTTATATACATATTTATAATCCAAAACATTTTAGATAAACAGATTGTTAATTATCTATGAGATGGCAAAAACCTCATAAAACTATTTTTGATAGGTTCTCGCGTTCAACATACGAGGTACTTTTGATTTTGGAAATTACGCTTTTTTACGGGTAACACCTATACTAGTTATAGCTCTAAAACTTCAAACAGCAAAGCTAATTAATTAATTCGGTTTAGTATATAATTATTAAAAAAATACTCGTAAAAATACTGAGTAAGAGACTTTTCAAAACTTGAGTATTGCAATAAATTGTAGCATATTTTTCCACTTTTGGAAATTTCTTTTCCTAATTGCTGAACTAAAAATCTTGCAAACTTTTCTATGTAGCTGAAAAATCAAATCACTATAGGAGCAATCATTATTAAATAGCACAAATATAGCTTATACTTTATTGCTGAAGTTCAGAAGAAGAAGTTTTCGAATACAGATAAGTCCCATTCTGTACTCAAAAGTTGTTCTCTTTTGTGGAACTTGTTATGAGAGGCATGGATCAAAGAAACGTCGACGATTCAAGATATGACGTTGAATTAATGATGTAAATTGATTAAAGCTTTTAACAGTTAATATTTTTAAAAAATCTACAAAAAATATTATTTTTGTTTCAGGTTGACTGATGCTGTAAATATGGTAAATGTTAAATATGGTAAATTTTAACAAAAACAAAAAAAAAAAATTAATTTAATATATTTTTAACATGAGATTTTTTTTAACTGTTTTGTAGATTTAGTAATTACTAGATTCCGACGCGATTTTTGTAGAAAAATCTTTTCAATTGCATGAAACAAATCCTGAGCCTCGTTGAGAAAATGAGGGTCAACAACCTGATCCCAGCATCCCAAACAAACGGAGTCTAATATTCATAAACGTTTCCGTTGTAGTCTATAAAATGATTGCTGACACTTATTACTAAAGCAATAAGGTCTGTTATAGAACATATCAAGTACCTCGTGCTACATCAGCTATGAATTGGCATTTCACTTTTATTGTCAGAGCAGGAAAGGTCAAAATGTATATCTCGGCTTTTTGAATCTTCACTTAACTCACACTTATTACGAAAGCAATAAGGTTGATTTTGTAAATTAATTGTTAGGCTTCGATGAGCAAAAACATGTGGTGTGGCTCCGGAATAGTACATATAACTTTGTTAAACTTATCTGTATAAATATGCTCGTGAACAATAATTGAAAATAGGAATGCCTCTGTGGGGTTAAATGTTGGATTTTCGGATATATAATAAATGGTTCTGTTAAAGTGGAAGTTTCAAATTATTTTCCTTATTGAGATCGAAAACTTGGATTGGTATAATCGTATCTATATAAATGTTTCTCTTTCGGATTGGGTTTAAGACCCTCGTGATATTAGCTTGAAATCCATATTTTGATATGGATAAGATAGTTTTTGTACCATCTTACAATATAGACCTTAGATTAAATTGATTTTCGATAAAACTATTTTACGGATATAACTCGTGTTTATTTTTACATTTTTTAATTTAACCCGATGTTTCGAATGCTTTGGAGCAAAAATGTTCGCGGTAAGACGAGATGATGGTTTCAGATACCTAAATAGTTTTATTGAAATGTATAAGTACTCGTGTAAATCTTAGAAAACATTAAACTATTTTTTTTATATATAACTAGTCGTTACTCGCCGTTCCATGTGCACAAAAACGATTGCAATTTCTATTGGGATAACTAAGAGTAACTAATAGTTAATATTACTATAACATTACTGTTATATAGCCTATTGCCTTTCTCATGAACTTGCCTATCACAATCAGAAAGAAGTTTTCAATTTTCAAATCAATCGCGTACATTAAAAGATTAACCAAACAAAAAACAATCCATTCCGCTTTTTATATTAGTACAATATTAGTAGAGATGGTACATTTGAACAAAATAAAGTTCGAGTTTTAATAAGATTTTTGAAAATTAACTCCTTATTATATATTCATGTATCACAATACTCACGTATGCTTATACTACGAAATTCAAAAACATTCTGATAATTTGTTTAAAAGTCAACATGGCCGTTCTGGTCCCTAGGTATAAATATTATATCAGCCGACGACCAAATTGGTTGGACATTGAAGTGCGGCGGGTTTCACTTTAGGCGATTTGATAAAATACCACTATGTAACATTACTATATAAAAAATATAGTTTTTTGGTCTTCATTCTAGCTAGCTTTTACTTCCGGTTTTACCCGCGGAAGAACAATTTTATTAAGTATTATCGTAATAATAATAACAATAATAATAATAATACTTATAATAATAATTCTTTATTGCCAGAACATATTTTCCATATAAAATTCACTATTATATATATTTTATATATATACGGTAGATAGATGTGGTTTTCTCATGATCTTGACTTTAATCAGACAGAATTTTTCTATTCCATCCAGTAATTGCGAATATTTACGCATTTAAACAAACCATCTTTTCCGGTTTATATTATTAATTAGGATTATGTTTTATTTATTTAAAACTAAATAATTTAAATTATTAAAAAAATTATCTCTGAAATTGTAATTTTTAAAATATTATGTGATATAAAACGCTTTTTTTCATATGATATTATATTATCGCGACAAGTGTGAACGCACCCTGTAGCATCCCCGCTGTAATTAGATCCTACACGGTTTTGCTTTATATACTCGGCACAGCATTGTATGGGTTCGTTGTACGCATTTTTTGTTCATCTATATAAGCAATTATGTATATTGTAGCTTTTTTGTATATTCAGCATTCCTTACCATTAACAATAATTGTAAATTGTATGTCAAGAGAGCAAAATAGTATTTTTACGGCAAACGCAATTCTTTGAACTACGATCGAAGCGAAGGATCCCAGAATAGAAATCCGAGCGCAGCGAGATACTGTAACGTAGAATTCTGAGCGCAGCGAGATTTAAAGTAACTAGCCCGAGGGAAAAATAATTTGTTCTCGAGTCACACACTCTACTTTTCATCACCGTTTCTATTAGAAAATATGCACCTACTGATTACAAGAACAGAGACGACATTCGTGCGATTTTGTTTTTTTTTTTTTTTTTTTAGTTTTTTTTAGCACGGTTCCCTGCACCGTACAGCCATCACGTACCAGTCAGTAATTCATACAATTTGCGTTTGATTTGTATAATTGTTCATACTTATATGTATATTCTAAATTCAAATCTCTTTTCCGCCCTCTAAAAAGTTCCTATCGGTAAACAGCTGTTTTGTTTAAAGTGAAACCTTTCGAATAGAAGAGATGAAATAATGAATTATATAACCTCTCTTTACAACATATTTTTAATCTTACTAAATAATATGTCATTATATTTTTAGTCTATACTTTCCCTCAGTGTAGATTATACCTTTTACACCCTCACTAACCAAGCACTAACATATTTTGTAGGAGATTGCAACTTTAGATTACTTTTTAATACCACTATTTTTACACATTTATTTTTTCACGTTTTTTAAACATCGAAGTTCTTTTTACTTATAACATAAAGAAGTTGATTTTTAATAATATCTAAAAAAAATATTGGTATATTTATTAATAGTATTAATTGTTAAAATAAAGATTTAAAAAATAATAATATTCAAGCCTGCGATCGCAAGAGTATGGGTTTTCATAAGTGCAATATATGCCTTTGTAAAACAAAAAAAAAAATGAATTTATATAAAAATACATATCTTAAAATTAATGTCGTCAGTTATGTTTACAGTTGTCTTTCCTATCGCTGATGTAATTGTTAATCCGTATGTATTTATCGAAGTATCGAGAGGTAGAATATATGGAGATTTGTGTACCAAATACCGCCAGAATGGGATTAGGAAATGGTGCCAAAAACAATTAATATATCTGCTCCATAACCGATAGCCGACTACTGGATATCGAAGCTTTCTAACCCACAAATCCATAAAATTCGAAATATATATTTATTTTTATAAAGCAAGTTCTAATAAAGTTGCACACAATTTTTTTTTTTTCGAAAGTCAATATCATAAGTTCATACACTGAAATTCAATTTCAAACTTATAACTTGAAACTATGCAGACTGGATTTTACCCTTACATT
The DNA here is from genome assembly GCA_959347395.1 of Mechanitis mazaeus. NCBI lineage: Eukaryota > Metazoa > Arthropoda > Insecta > Lepidoptera > Nymphalidae > Mechanitis > Mechanitis mazaeus. The sequence continues at coordinate 19,172,268 of OY365747.1, forward strand.
CAAGGTTTGTTCCCAAACAATCTCTTAGACTTTGTATTGTAGATAGGTTTTGCCTTTATTACATATCGAATAGTTCATGGTTTGTCCAATTAAATGATTTTGTAAACATCTTGTCTATGTTGAATTATAGTGTCTTAATTATATAATGTAAATATTTTCCTATTGAAAGCTCTCACCGTTTTCATTGCTATGAATAAATTTTATAAATTTTTCACTTACTATTTGTTTTGTTTCAAATTGTTTATATAATTATTAGACCAAATGATTTATTAAATTACAGTCCCAAGTAAAAATACTTTTTTATTATATAAACTGTGGGTATGTCTTAAAAATAATTTAAAACATTACTCTTTATAACATTTTTAAAATCATATATCTTTATAACATTCAATTTTTTTAATAAATCTGTCAATTTATTTACTTGGTTTTGTCTGCCTTCCACTCGACAGGTGTTTAGTCTAATTTAATAAATATATAGTAAGAATATACATGTGACCGACAAGTGACGTTTCGGTTTCGGCCAAAAACAAATAGTTTCGGTTTCGGCCGAAAGTGAGAGCAAAACCGAAAGTTAGGTTTCAATTTCGGTTGAAAAATCTATTTCGGTAGGACCCTAGTATGTGTACATTGTTTGGTCCCTTTGATCTCATCGCCCTGCCTAAAATTTTTACCGACCAGCAGCTACAACTTAAAATTTTTTTTTAATTTTTTTTTTGCATTATCAAGTTATACGCTGTAAAAAGTTTTATCTTTAAGAAATTTTCATTTTTATTGAACTATTTGTTTTAAAAAGAACTTAAAAATTCATAATGTTTACGTGAAACCTGTTATAAACTTGTCTCTTTTTTATTTTACTTTTAACATAAAAACATTTTTGGGTGAAACATTAAAGTTAGACATAGAGAGATGTGAGCCTTATTGCGAATCTAAAAGTAAAGAATATAATTGTTAACATTTTTTTTTCCAACCGATCAGGCAGAGGCCGCTATATTATAGAATTTCCTTCAAAAAAATTGATTTTATTTAAATATTTAATATTTATTAATCAATGTAATTATTTATATTATTGATATATTTATAATGATTGATTAATATATATAAATTATTCAGAAATAATTTAATTCTAATAGCTGAAGAATTTTCAAAAACAGATCAGTATTATCGGTGATTAGCCCGAACATTAACATTAGCCCGAGTTTAAGTTCGGAATTTACATGTTTATAATATTAATATAGATGATAAATAATAAACTATACGTACAGCGTAAATTCATTATTAAAAAACCACTTCTAACTTTGAAAACCTTTTGACATACATTGAATGAAATAATGTATTCAATTGCTTTTAATTTACTTTTTAATTGATAGAAATTGTTATTATCAATTTGCATTGAAAACACAAAACAAAGAAAAATATTTATTTATGCTAAAACAAATAAAAATTAATATCCTCTGCAATAAAGAATTCTTTCTTTATTTAATGTGGAAATCGAGACCTATCCCTCATTAAAACTAATTGTCTGTTCTGTAGTATTCAATTATTGGAACTGGTTTGAACTGGTTATAGAAGATAATTATGCTGTAGAAATTTGAAATGAATTAAAAAATAACAATTAAAAAATAACAATAATCCGGCTGTATTCACGTAATTACTGCCAGAGTTTGTTCGGCTAGTTTCGGACACATTCGAGTTCCTTATTAGCTCGATGCATGACGGATTATTATATGTAATAGTAATCATGCTTTTAAAAGTTTACATAGAAATTAATATTGTTCGATATATTATTTTCAATTTAAAATGAGTTATTAACAATGAGTCTCCATTTTTTCTCTATTGTGAAATCAAACAAGAGAAGTTGAGTACATTTATTGATTCAGGAATATAGGACGCACGAGGATCTCTTAGCCGTCTCTGTGTCCTTTGTGTGAGAAATGTTTTATTCTGCGTTTATAGTTATTTCTGTGCTTATATATTATTTCATCTCCTTTATGTTTAAGATGTCCATTGTTATCATCTGTTAACATCATATGTTACTCTCTTGTGCTACAGTAGTATTATACGACTTATATATCTGTTACTGTATGGTAAAGTGAATTTATATACAATGGCTAATATTTTTATTGTATTGTACGTAATGGTCTCAAGAATATTTAATTACTTTAATATTTTAAAAGTACTCGTTGACAAAATTGCAATATACTATCGCTCAGCAATAATGCTGAAATTTAAGAAGATGAATAATATTTCATATGAATTAACATTTCCAGATATATGTCTAATACTCTTAAAGTTCACTTTAATTCACTAGTTATTCATAATGAGGTAGATAAGTACTGGAAAATGGAGTACTGAGGAGTGTGGAGTGGATAGGGTTGATGCGGTCTCTCGAGTGAGGAGTTTTTCAATACGCCCCAGAATCACTCAGTAAATATTAAATATTTTTCTCTTTAGATATCATAGTTGTATAAAATTTTGCATTTTTTATCTAAAGTTAATTAATTTATTATTATAAGGCATAACATAATAAAAAAAAATTACGGTGAAACATATTTTCTTCTTAATGATATACGAAAATAGGTTACATAATTTTTTATAATCTATATAAAATAATATAAAATAATATAATTTATATAAAATAATATTTAAAATTATAATACAAGGAGATAATCTAGATTGAAATCAATTTTTATATGCATAAAGTAATAAAGAATTTTCATTTAATTTTCAAAAATATATATTTGTACAAAGCCTCATCCATACCATCCATAGTACTTCAGACAGAGACTATATTTTGCGAAGATAGAAGCTCCAAGACAATATATGTAGGCTCTAAGTAAGTTTATAGTCTCATACTTGGGGCGGTACATCAAAGTAAAAGCATAATCACGCTTAAAGACGCAGTTAGTTAAGATAACGTCTCCATCATCTTGAAGCTCCATTGTTTATTACTTTCACATTGTTCTAAGGACTGGTGAAACTTTAAACATTTTTAACTAGACCTTGTCAATAATCCAATTGGAATAGCCTTCTAATTATTGACCTTCACACGTTTTAGAAGAACAAAGTACTTTGTTCTTCTATAACAAAAATCCAAGAGCTTATGTAACTCACTGACTTAGCAACAGAATCACGGTCTGAGCCGGTCTGACGTCATCGTGTCTTAGGGACTAGCTTGCGCAATCGTATATTATGTAAACTTCGCGGAAAGAAATGTAAGTTATGTAATTTTCAATTATCGCTTCAAGTATTAGCGATAAGTCAAATATAAATCAATAGTTAAGACATAATTTATCTTCTCAATATTACTCTACAATATCTTATATGAATTGTAAGAGACCCATCCTGTGAGGACTTGGCCTACAAGATGAAACAAGGAGACAGATAATTTCGCAGCTTCATAATACATTGGTCCGGCACTGCGCCAAGTTTACAGCTGAGACTTAATCGTTTGGATGCTTTGTTATTTATATATGGGGTGTAAAAATTTGCAGTGATTAATTTTAATGATAAAAGGAAAAAATTCAAACAATAGATGTAACTATAAAACAAAATCTCAAGCAGATCGTTACTTACGTCGTACTTACGTACTTACGTCTTACTTACGTCGTCGTACTTACGTCGTCGTCGTATTAGTATTTCCTTAAAATATATTTTCTTATTTTTTTGGATACATAAAAGGAATTTTACTTTTTATTAAGTATTTTTATACGTTTATTAAAAAACAGAAGGCTAAAGCGTTAGTCAAGAGTGTTATAACTCTTTGATGTAGACGTGAACAAACACATTGTCGATTGAAATTTCATTGGTTCTTTTTTGTGGTCATGACGAACAATCATACAGGAATGCTATTATGTCACTAACGGTTTTCGTATTTCACCTGCTAACTCCTTTTTCTACACATGAAAAGTCTTTAATTTTGTTATGTTAGTTTATATGTTATTTTATATATATATATATTAATTTAAACAGTGTACATGTATTTTAACACTTTTTTCAGAGACTTTCTTGTCAGTAGTTTCCAAGTCCTTCCACAAACATACTAACTTTATCTCTTCGTAATTTAATGTATAAAATACTATGTTGATAATCATACTTCTTCTATTTAAATAAGTAATTAAAATATATTTTTAATGTGGAATGTACGAGAGTACAATAAAAATAACATATTTAGCCGTAAGATATCTATTAGATACTGTCTTGTACGTTATGAAAGTAACTATATGTTAAATAAAATCTTTTACGTTGAAACAGAAGTAAAAGTTCTTAAAAAAATTAAAATACTTATAATAACATTGACTTTATATATACTAAATATACTAACTTAAAAAATATTTAAGTTAATTTTACGAATTTGATTATATTAAAAATTATTTTAAAAAGAGAAAATATATATGTATATAAGATTTATATATAAAGTGATATAAATATTTACATTTGTATTACTTTTTATACAATTCTCTAAATTTCAGTTTACTCCCATAGTAAGATAGTCTGAAGTAAAAACAATATATATAGCTTGAAAACTTTAAATTTCAATTTCTCTCTGCAATATTCTCTATAGTGGCTTTCGTCCCGCTCCAGGTAGCTTTTAAACTTAAGTTCGAATGAACCATTCTTAAATATTGACGCTTTAGAGATGCATGAATAAGGCTGTGTTTGTCAGGTTGCAGAGGAAATCTCGCTGCGTTGTCACGTGTCCAATTACGCATCTTTTAGGTGGTAGAGCCTAGCTGTAGTCATTTGACTACAGCTCGTATTGGGCTGGCTCGTCCGGGGAAGGACCACCCTCTCACAAAAGATCGGCGTGAAGTAACCAAACTTATTTGGTTATGTTCCGTCCGGTGAGTGAGAGCTTCCGGAAGCCCAACTCCCCCCCCCTCCCCTCTCCTCCGCCAAAACATGAATGCGATAACTAAAATAAATATACCCCAGGAGGGTACCGGCTTTCATGAAGCCGGAGAATCCCTCCCCGAGCAAAATCGGGGAAACCACTCTCCGATTTTGCTCGGGCAGCCCGTCGTATCTGGGGCGGGCAAAGTATCGCATTTTGTGTTTACAGAGGGCAAACGACGAGGAAACAGAGCGGCACCCCGCTCCACTTTAAATGTGGATTTTTGCAACATCCGGGGATTTCACTCTAACCTAAACGCCGTCCACTACCACCTTGAGACGGCGCGGCCGGCCTTGTTGTTTTTGACGGAGACGCAGATATCTCAACCTAGCGACACAGCGTACCTTTCATACCCCGGGTATAAACTTGAACATCATTTTATACCACACGCCGGGGTATCTGTGTTCGTGAGGGAGGATATCTGCTACCGTCGCCTCCAGATTTTTGAAGGTCGGGATCTGTCTTTACTTTGGCTGCGCGTGGACATGGACGATCACGTCAGAGTCTACGCGTGCCTCTACAGGTCCCACAGTGGTAATGCAGAAACGGAGCAACTCTTGGGCCATGTTCAGGCGAAGATTGACGAACTGCTTTCACAGACTCCCTCAGCTGAAGTCATAGTCCTCGGGGACTTCAACGCGCACAATGCCGAGTGGCTAGGGTCGCGTTCCACTGACTACGCGGGGAGATCTGTGTTTAACTTTGCTCTGGCAAATGGTTTGTCCCAGTTGGTTCAGACGCACACCCGTCTACCAGACGTGGACAGCCACATGCCCTCTTTGTTGGATCTTCTGCTGACTACACATCCCGAAAAGTACCAGGTTATTGTTGAGGCCCCCCTTGGGTCCTCCGATCATTGCCTGGTACGGAGTGTAGTGCCACTTCAACGTCCGGCTCGCACAACACCTGCGACCCGTGGCGTTTGGCACTACAAGTCAGCAGATTGGGATGGAATGCGGTCTTTTTTTGCATCCTACCCATGGGGGCCGATTTGCTTCCCTTCCAATGATCCCAGTGACTGCGCTGCGGCTGTAGCTGATGTGATACTACAGGGCATGGAACTATTCGTTCCAAGCTCTGTGGTACCACTTGGTGGCAGATCACGGCCTTGGTTTGATGCGTCTGTCAGGGCCGCAGCAGCCGGCAAACGGCAGGCGTACCAGGCTTGGGCTAAAGCGATAGTCACAAGGGATCCGAACTCTAGAGTTCTGAAGAGGAAATATAATCGTGCCTCCAGATTCTTCAAACGGCAAATCGCTAGAGCAAAGTTCAAGCATGTCGTCAAAATTGGGGATCAGTTGGCAAGGTACCCACCGGGCACGCGCAAGTTCTGGGCGCTTTCTAAAGCCACCCTGGGTAACTTTTGCCAGCCGTCCCTACCGCCATTGCACACGGGGAATGATTCTCTGGCCCATACGGCAAAAGAGAAAGCCGATCTCTTGGGCACTCTTTTTGCCTCAAACTCGACTTTGAACGACCAAGGGAAAACACCGCCTACCATCCAGCGGTGTCCGAGTTCATTGCCGGAAATAATTTTCCGGCAAAAAACCATTCGTCGTTCTCTACTTTCCTTGGATGTTCATAAGTCGAGCGGGCCGGATGGTATTTCCCCATTGGTGCTACGAACGTGTGCCCCTGAGTTGACTCCAGTGCTAACGCGTTTATTTCGGCACTCCTATCTCAAAGGCGTAGTCCCGGTCTCGTGGAAGTGTACCTTTGTCCATCCGATCCCTAAAAAAGGTGATAGCTCGGATCCGGCTAACTACAGACCTATCGCCATCACCTCTCTTCTCTCCAAAATAATGGAGAATATCATAAACCGTCAGCTCCTCGCGTACCTCGAGGATCACCAGTTGATCAATGACCGGCAATATGGCTTTCGCCATGGTCGATCGGTTGGTGATCTTCTGTTATATCTCACACACCGTTGGGCTGCGGTTATTGAAAGCAAGGGAGAGGGTCTGGCAGTTGGTCTGGATATGGCGAAAGCCTTCGATCGTGTATGGCACAAGGGGCTTCTTTCGAAGCTTCCTTCCTATGGGCTTCCCGAGAGTTTATGCAAGTGGATCACCAGCTTTCTCACTGGGCGGAGCATACAGGTCGTTCTCGACGGTTTTTGCTCGGACCCCAAGCCCGTGAACGCTGGTGTACCCCAAGGCTGTGTGCTATCCCCAACCCTGTTTCTCCTGCACATCAATGATATGTTGGATATTTCCAACATACATTGTTATGCGGATGACAGCACTGGGGATGCGGTATATTCCGGCCGTGCAGGTCTCTCTCGGGAAAACGTCGACGAGTGTCGAAAGAAACTTGTGTCTTCTATAGAGACCTCCCTGGGGATGGTCTCAGAATGGGGTGAACTGAACCTCGTTCAGTTTAATCCCCAAAAGACACAGGTTTGCGCGTTTACCACCAAGAAAACCCCATTTGTCGTATCGCCACTCTTCGAGAGCACACCCCTCACCGCCTCGCCAAGTATCAGAATACTGGGACTCGATATTTCGAGCGACTGTCGGTTTCGTGGTCATTTGGAGAGCAAGGCCAAGTTGGCCTCGATGAAATTGGGTGTGATCAATAGAGCGAGGCAGTATTTCAATGCTGGCCAAAGACTTGCGCTCTATAAGGCGCAGGTCCGGCCACATATGGAGTACTGTTCTCATCTCTGGTCCGGATCACCCCAATATCAGCTTCTACCTTTTGACCGCGTACAGCGGAGAGCCGTACGGATTGTCGGGGACCCAGTGCTCTGTGAACGGCTGGACTCTTTGGCATTGCGTAGAGACGTGGCTTCCTTGTGCGTCTTCTATCGCATTTACAACGGGGAGTGTTCCGAAGAGCTATTTAATCTGATGCCTACCGCCGAATTTCATCACCGCACAGCTCGTCACCGCCTGCATTACCATCCTTACCACCTGGATGCATGGCGTTCTTCTACTGTGCGGTTTGCAAGTACCTTTCTTCCACGTGTCACAAAGATGTGGAATGAGCTTCCTTCGGCGGTGTTTCCAGATCGATACGACATGGGTACCTTCAAAAAAGGCGTTTATTCCTATCTCCAAGGCCGGCAACGCTCTTGTGAGTCTTCGGATGTTGCAAGAGTTCATGGGCGGCGGTGATCACATTTCATCAGTGACCCGCATGCTCGTTTGCCCTCCTTTTCCATAAAAAAAAAAAAAAAAAAAAAAAATCCTCTTCCGCATACTTTACAGGTTTCAACAGCAGCTTATTGCTATTACCACAATGCGATCATAATACGATTGAAAAACTATAGAAGATATTTTCTTCAAAATATCTTTTTAAATTTATTCTTATAATAAATACTAGCTGTTGTCCACGATTTTCTTAGTTTATATTTAAATTGAATTTAAACTATTAAAATATTAGTTGTACAAAACAATAGATATTATATCTTTCGGCAATTTGTTAAAAAAATTAAAATACACTCTTGTTTTTGTAATATTTTAACAGTTATCACCAACCAAAAATAGGCCAAAAAAAAGATTTTTCTTCTTTTCACGAAATTAAATCTACAGCCTAACAGTCGGTTTATGAAAGTTACTATATATACTTCTTCACCATTTTATGTACATAATTCTAGTAATTTCGTAGGAACGGATATGGAAATGGAAAGGTTTCGGTATTATTAACCACCATTTAACTAACTAGCTTTGAGGATAAATGTTAACTCCGGTTTTCTTGATATAAAAACTTACATATCCAATTAATTGATAATAACACTAGCTGTTACACGCGGTTCCCCTCACGGACGAACTATTTTATTTACTATTAACTAAAAGTAACCTAATGCTAGTCTTCCTCAGAAACTCCTCAGAAACAGATTCGAAGATTCCAAACAAACAAAATTCCGCTGTTTATATTAATTGAGCTGAGCGAAGCGAAGCTCTTTACTACCCAAATTTTCAACTCCTTTGTTACCTTACTCCTCCTTCAATTTACGAGCTACACGCACGAAAATTTTGCACACATGCGCATAATGAGCAAAACCCGGTCTGGATTGAAAATCAGCCGAATCGTAATTGTAGTTTTCGAGATAATTGATAAAATTTGTTCCATATAGTTAACATATAGAACGTCTTCGTTACGTGCGCGATGTGTCGCGAGGCTAAGACCGCTTGCTTGGACCTAGTTAATAATAATGTTATAAATTACTACTATCTAATGTTTATACTTAGTTCTAATAACTGCCTAATTAAATGTTCGACATAAACAAAAAGTTGATGTTCTGAGAATTATTGCCAGCAATTAAAGATCTTGACAATATTACTAGGAGCGCGACTAGACCTCATTTTTGACTCGCTACGCTTGCAAAATCTCGGTATGTGTTATATATAGCTTATTGAACGAGGCGCGGTGCAAACAGCACCGAAGTTGCATTTTTTTTTCTAAGCTAAATTTTCGTGTGAAAAAATTTCCCATTGAAATCTATGGGTTTTTAGTTTTTCCGTGATTATTCTTCAACGACATCGAATATTTGAACATTTTTTAAACCACCATCAGACTGATGTCTATCAGAGTGCAAAATTTGGAATTTTTTGCGGATATACCGTTTTTTATTAATGCTTGCACAAATAATGCAGAATAGAGAGCTTCACTCTATTATTAAATTAAATTAAATTTATGATATATATATACATAAATGTGAAGTCCATTTTAATGTATATTATAACTAGGCGCAGTTTCTAGTGCAGTGGTGTACAAATGTCGCCGTAAAGCGATTAGATTGCTATCAAGAGTAAGTTATAGGAGACAAGCCACGCCCTCTCATAAACTTTAATTTAGGCCTGTTTTTAAAATCATCTGCAAATATGTTTTTCATTTTATCATATCGTCTACTTATGCGAAAAACTAATTGATTCGACAAAACTAATATTAAAGTCTAATAATTTTTAATCCTGTATTTTTTAGTTTTATTTCGCAGTATTACTCTTGGTGAATGTGAAATATATTAAATATAATGTACTTCAATTATTTCTGTTGTTATGACTGTAATCAAGTCATATCAATAACAAAATTGTTGGTATATTTATTTATAATTTTTTTTATTTATTTATTTACTTATTTAAATATTTATTTATTTAAGTAATTTTCCAATATACACTTCATAAAATAATAATATTTCATTTATAATAAAACTACCCTAAATATTTCTAAAATGATACTGGTTTCAAAGTTAATACAAAAAAGAAAAAAATACAGAAAAGTGTATTGAATATAAACAAATTAAATTAATTCAAGTGAAAGGCAAGCAAATAGAAATACTCTGAGATAAGTCGAGACGTCCGCTAAGCATCCCCGAGGGTGTTGTTTAGATAAGGAAGGTGTTTGAAAAGTTTTGCCGACTCCTGACGATATATAAAGACTATGGAGAGTCTGGATACTTTGAAGGCGAGGTTATGTATCACGAAATCAGACGTTATTATTTGTTATTTAATATAGCTTTATTATAAAGTTGTTTATCAAGACAAAACTTTGTTTAGTCTTGAAAATGATTTAATAAAAATTGTATTTAAATTATTTTTTTGAACTTATTTTCGTATTTAAATTTACTTTTAAATTACGAACTTAATTATAAAAAAAACACTACTAAGATTGTTATTTTTAAATCATTTATTAACAAGATCTTGATGAATCGAAAATCACAGCGAATATGCGCGTTAGACGTGTCCTTGTATTGCCCGGGCATCGATCCCGCTACCATACATTATTCCGACACACGCACCTCGATGGAAATACACATGATTAATGGAAACCCCAAGTTCATTATGAGCTGTAATTACTGTATATAAATGGTATATAATTAGCTTTTATAACTATTAATAATTCTTAGTGATGGTAAAGATTATTGTTTAGACCCTAATTGTATGAAACGAATACTTATTGTATGTATAAATGTAATGTATTTGCTACCGGAATATGAAAAAAGTATACCTATTCAGCGTGGCAGGCGTGGGCCGCGTGCTTATTAAAATATTTTGTAAGTAAAATTTAAAAAAAAAAATAAAAAAAATTACAAAAAAGGCATAAAATTTGGCTAAATATCTTTTTCTTTTATTTCAAAATTAATAAATTGTTATATATATTAATTACAGTAATTATGATTATTTCTAAAAAAAATAAAGACATTACCAATTTTTGAAAATAATATCTCTTGGGAATCAAATAAATGGATATAAAAAACAAAGGATCTATCCCAAAGCCTTCACTAAACGTCAGAAACTATTTCGTTAATGGCGGTCCCTAATGTGTGCAAACAGTTTATTTCAAAGTGCGTATTTATCTTGTCCCAGACACCTGGAGGCTGTTGGGATTAAGAGTGACAAATGCGTTTGTTTCCAGATCTTTTGAGCTGGAATGAGTATGGTAAAGCAATTAAAACATTGTTGTCTGTCTGCGCTAAGTTTGTGCCTCGTTTTTCATCTTTTTAAGCTTATTTTACGAAACCTAAGTGCTGCTTAAAACTAATTATAATATGTATCTTTTTGAATCATAGCTTATTCGTTAATGAAACTTAAAACTAATTAAAATATGGATGACAGTGTATTTTAAACAATTTATGACAAATATTTTTTAAAGTAGTAGTAGTTTTTATTGACTAAAATCAAACATTTCTTTTACAAATGGATAAAATTTTCGAATAGTCGATATGAGATTAAAACTGTAAAATTAATAACAATAGAACTTGTCATATGTAACTAATTATTGGATCTGATCGACAATATACTATGTTTTTTGGTCTAATATACAACACAAAATCCATAGCACATGTACAAACAAAATAAACCTTAATAATAATAAAGAATATAGTATAATTTGACGAATAAAATTCCTGAAATCAACGAAGCTTGAATTAGGGAGTTATTTTTATAGCCCTCAGAATATATTAGAGAAGTTCTTTGAAAAGCTTTTATACTACTATATAAAATACAAGTTACTATGCAACTTACGGATAGGTCGGTTAATCTATTGGTTGTTATAACTTATTGTTCATTAGCTGTTATATATATTTATTTATTAAATGTAATGGTATTGTAATATATGTACATGATACTAACAAATCGTCATACTCAGTCGTTTAACAAAGTAGTAATCTTTCAAAGGAAGGGCTTAGTTCAAAGATATTATTCAGCCCATTGATTTGGTGTATGCTTCACTTGTGCGGATAATCTGTATATTATTATTATTTTTATTATTTAATTATACAATGAGGTTACATGAAAAAACACTTGAAAATTAATTATTATAAATAAAACATGTAATATTAACATTAAGTTCTTTTTTATCAATCGCGATGTTCATATGATGCGAATGATATCAGTTGAGAGTTAGAAATTATTCCGATCGGATTAACATCAGATATATTGAGCCAAAGCAGGGTTTATGGGATTCTTATTCAGAAAGATATTTCCTTTTTATATCTAGCTCTGTTCCGTTTTATATAGTTTGAGAAACATATAACAACTTTTGTAAATTTATTACATTAATTTTAAACAACATTAATTTTAAATTTAATAATTAATATAAAGGAGATATCACTAAAAAAGAATTATCAATAAAATCGATAGATAAGCCTGGTGGTTTATTATTATGTCTCAGCGTTAGTAAGCGTTTTTTGTTTCTGGAGTATATCGTAGGGCTAGGATCTGGAGTATATTTAATGAGATCAAAATAGAGCTCATATGGTATGTTGTTACAGATGCTCTCGATGTGGGCGAGTTCTGTCGCAAAATGGATGTGAGCAAGTTATGGTAAGTCGTATATTAAACTCATGAATGTGGATGGTTTGAATGTCTGCGAGTGAAATTATTTGTGACCCCACTGGGTACATGATTTATATTAACTATATGCGAGTTATAATTTATAGCCTTAAAGCGCTTTGAGACGCTTTAAGCTAAGTACTTATTTTCTATTTCTCAATGATTTTTCATTTTTATTTAATAACATTTAGCTCAATGAACTTTGACTTAAAAAGCTAATTTTTAAACGTTCAGAAGGACTTGCTACACTTTATTATAATTATCCATTTGATTCAGTTTTTTTATAATTATAATTCAATTCATCTCTAATTTTGATAAGTACATAAAATTTGGAAAAATACATTTTTTTTGTTTATAAACGTTAATATTTATCTGTCAGATATATCCTTCTGTCTGGATGTGATGTGAGAAAATGGGAGTGACATGTACCCTTTATTAATATAATCAAATAAGGACTTTTCGTTATCCCACGTTATATTTATCCTCCTAAGGGTAGCGGAGACGAATAGCTGTCTTAAATCATAAACCAAAAATGTACGAAAATCTCGAAAAATATTGTTTAATAGAAATTACCGTAATTTGATTGTACTTATAATATAGTGTTATAAAATGCACAATTTCATTTATTATAGAAAAACTCACTATTCAATTCAAAACTAAGTTACATTGAATAACCAACCAACATATTCGCTATTCCATTCATTTGTTGTACAATACAACAAAATGTGTATTTTCCACAAGTACAATTTCGTAGCTCTTCATTCGGCTTCACGTAGCACCGCTACGAACAAAACTTGCTACGGTTGTAGCCAGCGCTACGCCCACTCGACTCTAATAATTACTCCACTTGAAAATTTACTTTTTATTTCATATATAACTCTGATTTTTATTGTGAATATTCATTTGTTATTATTATATATATAGTGAGCAAAATATATCTATAATCATTTGCTAATACAGGTATATATTCTTTATTATTTGATCTTGTTTCCATAAATCATACTGACATGCGTTTCCTCAGTAATATTTTTTATTTTTAAATGCTTTTATCTCTAATCTAAATTGACAACATTTTCTTATCCTCTTATCTTTAGCAGTCTTTGAAAATATATATTTTTTCAATTTGGTCGCGGCCTCCTTCTACAGTATTAAACAGGTCTCTTCTTAAAGTTGACATTTAATAACCGCTGATTCTTCTTAAATAACTTCTAAAAAAAAGACTTAATTTCTATTTTGGAAAAGAATAATTAGAATATTGACCATAGCTAATAATATTAGCGGTTAAAATTTAAACGAATAAAGTGATTAAATAGACAATAAATTAGTCATTCAACACTTAATGAATTTTAATTGAAAATGCATCTTAGGCTTTTCAGTAAATAATAAAGCCTATGTCACTTATATCCTATCTATACTTAACTAAATCCCAGAATCAATATTTTTTGTTTCTAAGATTTAGATGAGTACTACACATTTTAATAAAACTATTACATATGATAGACACAGTGACTGACAGACACCAACATTACTTCTTACCGCGAACACGTTTGCTGCAAAGCACTCGTAACGTAAGGTTTTAATTAAAAAGTTTAATAATAAACGCGAGTTATTTACATGTCTATCTATTGACTCAATTACTACAGAAATTGTTTACAAATTTTAGATTAAATTTATTAAATATTAATCCAATCAATTCATGCTGTTCCAAAACCTAACTCAAATTAACAATACATTGCGACAAAGATATGATTTTTTTTTCGACTTAAAACATTAATATACGAATGTGTCTAACCTTCCATTAACAATTTTAAAACATCGACTTTCGATAATTCTTAAACTTATGGTAACAAAGACGATAATTGTATTTAAAAAATATAATATTTTCAGCTAATTCAGACTACAAATGTTTTATCATTTGCATAGTAACCTCACATAAAGAGGAAAGGTTTTATGATGATAGATGTTTTCTAGTATGTTCTAATGTGATGTTATAAATCAGAAGTCGGCTTCGTTCGTTCCCCCTGGCGTATTCCAGACTGTCGGGGAAATACTTAATTATATACACCGTTTAATAAAAAACTTTATATAAATAATAAAGATTTATATAAATGTATATCTTAAGGGTCTTAAGGGTATTATTAAGGTATATCTTAAGGGTATTGATAGGAGACGAGCACATTGTTTTTTCGGTCATCATAGAAGAACTACACATCAAATTCAAATTCAAAATATCTATATTCAAATAGGCATTTACACGCACTTTTGAATCGTCAATTATTACATTATAAAAATGTCAGTATAGTCAGTCCGTCCTTAAGCTACCACCAGCTCGGAATGCTATTCTGTTGAGAAGAGCTGGCCAGAAACTCAACAGTTGCTCTTTTTAAAATCACTTCATACATTTTTATGAAATATTCATCATCATACATTTTTATAAAATATTGTGCTTATTAATTGTCAACATATAGGAGATTCCAGTTTAAAAACACTTATATTACTTGAAAATATTGTTTTGTATCTTCATAATATTAAAGATAAAAACAAACGAATTTGCTGACAACAGCTAGTAAAAGCTAAACGTTAATAAGCTTTATGGTCTGCATAATTTTAATCTGATTAATTTTAAGATTAATTTTGAATTATGTAAATTTATCTATATACTGGTTATCTTCAGATGAGGTATGAAGGTTTTCTATTTTATTGGTATTTATTATTTGTTATTTACTTTAAACATAATTATAAATTTTTTTAGTTATATAATCAAAAGTTTGTTAACTCATCTTGCTAACGTCGTTATACTTTAATAGCAGCTGTCTCTCTAGAACCTTAACGTATCGATGGTTTTATTTTCTGGCCGTTTAGGGATATGTTAACTTCAACCGCGCCCCAAACACCATTTAACTATAGCCCCAGTTGTTTGCTCAGCGGCTCGGTTGAGCCCCGCGCTAGTTACGCCATTGTTGCCTCCCTTGCTTTACAAATTGATGGCTCCCCTACCTTCCTGAAAAGATTAAGAATTGATGTGATGCCCCTACTGGCAGGTTTTGTGGTAATTTGACGAGGTTTGTTTGTTTACAACTCAACGCCTATATAAGGTTTTAATTTCTTTTGTGAATCAAAAGTACATACAGCAAAAGATTATCCGCTATAGATTTTAGTTACCAAAGAATTTTCATTAATAATTAGTATTTTTTCATTACTAATCAATCGATTAGTATTATTAGTTGTAATTAGTAATAGCTAGGACTAGTAATTTTACGCAATTGCGTAAAACTAATACACCATATTTACGAGAGTGAAGATAGAACTGTGATTTATATTTAAAAGATGGTTAGTCTAAAATCGTATTAAAAAACGAGCTCGTCAAAACTAAGACAGTATTTAATCCACAATTCCACATTAATCTATAGCTCTTGAAGCTAAATGAAGTCAACAAAGAGCATCGATCGGTTCATTCAAGCTATCCAGCAAATTACCCTTTGAAGTAGATACTGTCGGTTGGCAGTCTATTATTGTCGCTATTTTGATTTAAACCATATGTTAGCCTGATGCTAATTGAATTATCTCAAAACAAAAAAATAGTAACCGTATTGGTAATTACTTTGCGACAATAAAATATTGTTCTAAAACAGTGTTCTATAGCTTTGTTATTAACGAAGCAGTTTTTATTCCAAGTTATTATTGCATAAACAGTAATCAGGTACTGTTTATGAAATAATTCAGAATAAGGCAACACAATTAAAATTCGTTGGAGCAACATGTTGTGAATTCTAAATAGTGTATGACTTTCACGCCCTTGCAATATGTGACACGTTAGTTACATATTTTAGGGACCTCGTAAACACAAGCGTTTAATAAATCATGACTTCAGAACAAGGATACCTCCTTTACATAACAAAACACTTTATATAAAGTATTGATTAAGTATTAGAATTCAGAGCGTGTGTCTGACGCACTGTGATGGCTGCCGGGTAAATGACTACCGACGAGTTACAAATATAACTCGTCGGAGTTATAAATGTAACTCGACTAAATAGTCAAAAGTATTCTTGGATGCCGAGGCTATATATAGAAAAGGTTTACGTGATATTTTTGTGATATTCTCTATTCTCACAGTAGAATATAAAAACACTTAAAATCTCTTTCGTAAGCTTTTCTACTAGTAATCTATTCTAGTTTAAGGTATTGTATCATGCGAGAGACGGTATGAGATATAAATCTGTAAGATAGATAAAGTGTATTGATTGCGGTATTAGCATTCAGACGGCGCGTCGCATCAAACGCGATGATAGCTGGAGCGAGGAAGAATTATATATTCTGCAGAGTAGTCGAGTAATGGAATATTGTTTTACTTGTGCTATTTATATCAAGCTTTGTGTCTGTACGTATTGTCTACAAGTTTGTAATAGCTTTGAAGAAGTTTCAGCTGCAGCGTCGATGATTTTATTGAATTTGTAAATTGGACTAAAAACTCTTTCCAATTTATAAGCCATCCGACAACCACACTATTTACAACCTCTGTTCTGTGTTATCGTTGTTGCATTTTTTGAAGAAATCATTCTAAACTAATTAACGTTAATTTTTAATTAAAGCCTTCAACATAGTCGGGGGTTTGATTTTACTTAAAATAGATCGATCACTGATGCAGATGTTGATCAATTCTAAAGGCTGGAAAGGTCTTACAGAATACCACTGGAATGTTTAGTGTTCTTTCTAAAGCTTTTGACTAGTTGACCACAATACATTAACACATAAACTTCACAGACTTCTACCAAGTTTGTGAGCGGACTGCTGATCTTATACACTCGTATCTATCACATTAAAAACAAAAAAAATTGTTAAGTTTGCTGTCGATTTAAAAGCATTAGTAAAAAGTCTTGTTTTGCAAAGATAAATTCTTAATCTTTTTTATTAACCTATTAATAAAGGTTTCGTTATGGCGAATCATCAATGGAATATATTTTTCTGATAAGCTGCTTATCTTCACTTATTTTAAAAACACGGACTTGTTACATGAACACTATATCTTATTGATATGTCAAAATTGTTTGCATCAGATACAATATTATTTAGTAATAAACAAACAAAGTTTTCTTTCACACATAACAACACATTAAGTAGACTTTTACGTAAAAAGCAGCATATGTGGTTTGGTAAATTATACAAGTAACTGATAGAAGTTGGGTCTTTTTATTGTTTACTTTTGCATACGTCTGTATGTCTAACGACATTATGCTCTCGGGATTCTTTAATCTATATTTATTATATGAAAGACTGCAGTACTCTTGACTCTCCTGTCCCTTTAAAGTATTTTAAAAACAGAAAATGCAAAACATTCTATTTAAATCGCGATTTTCATAGCTTAGTCACTACAAATAATTATAAAACAATCATTTTCATCTATTGGAATTTCGTTATACAATAAATTATTCAGTTCTACGTTATAAATTTAATGACTAAGTTGACCTTACTCCAAATCAATAATCAACTTACTAACAACACTGCGCCCACTTTCAAGGTTTTGTTCAAAATATAAGACTATAACTATAACTGTACCTAAAATTATGTAGAATTTTTAAAGTTAAGAATCTTAAAGACTTCGTAAATGTGAGAGCATATAAAAAATATAGAGAAATAGGTGCTAATTATTGTTTTCTTATATACTACACTTTACTTTGATTCAAATAACTCATTCCCTTTTAAAAGCCAGCTAGAACTAGACATTTCTGAACTGGAGCCAAGCTATTCGTAGATGCAGTGTATGCCTATTTGAAATAAACAACTTTGACTCTGAATCCACTACATTGGCTTTGCAATGTTTTATTTGCAATTTCCTCTATTTGGTCGTTCAAACAACTTCTTTAAACAGAACACCTGGTTTGAATTTTGACCCTCCAGGGTTTAGAGTTTCAGCCATTTAACAACAAAGCGAGTTTAAATAACAAAGTTTACTTTCTCCCTCCTCCTCTCCCACTCGTTTTCGACACGTGCAGGTGCAGCTGATAAAACGTGTTTATTTAATTACAAAACAGTTAAAAGTCACTGAGTCTATATTTGCCGATTTATTCACGATATTTTTTCGCGGAATTCTATTTCCAATAACGGAATTCCGTGAATTGTAACTAGCTTTTGTAGTATTTATTTTTGTATATATTTCATTGTATTTCTCTTATGATATGTTTATATGTTTGATTTAATATTTTGTGATACCTCTAAACCTAATTGAAAATAATTGGAACGAAATCCATTTTCTCCCTCTGCTATCCCTGCGGAATAACTTAATTTAAGACAATCCTATATTAATTGTATAGGTATAAATTAGATCAGAAAAATGAAATATAAAATTTAACTATTGTTTATAGTTATATTTATAACTATAATTTACTAATACTATTCAAACTAAATGAATAAGTAAATTTTACCATAAACTATTTATTTTTATTTATAGGCATGAAATAACAAAGAAATAGTATAACGGCCTCGAAGAATTATATTTTATTATATTTTAAATGCCTTTACAGTAAAGGTGAATGACCGCACAAAACGAAGATACACAATGAAAACGGCAGTAAAAAATATATCGATATATATAATGTGTTCATTTCTTTCAAAGGTACAAATCCTTTATCATGATTGGATCCAATAATTCATCGGAGACGTTTATTCGGCGTCGGGCTCTGAATCAAGTCTCAAAAATATTATTTTTCATTGCCCCTCCGTTATCAAATAGGATTTTTAGATTCAAGTCGATTCAGCGCCCCGTTACCTTTATTTACGACCTCTGAGGGAAAAAAGGTTTCAAAAAGCGTTATGAGGAAACCATAAGCGGCGCGCACCGACCGGCTTCACGTCAATAATCGGAAGTTTTTTTTGGGTGCAGGTACCCTTTGTAATTTCCGGAAGGTTTTATTGTTTTAATGACGCTTGTTTCTTGTTTTAACGATTTTAAAATTTATTTCTCTCAAATTCAATAGCCTTGTTCGCCTTAAAAAGTCTGATATTTTAATCCAGCAATGATAGAAGAATTATATCTGTATATATATTACAAGTAATCATATAGATTCATTAAAATGAGATGACAACTAATGATGGTGATAAATTGTTTTCGTTTATAAACCATCAATTCGTTGTCACAGTTGTGATAAAATTTAAAGTCCAAGCAGCAAAAAAAACTGAAATAAGGAGAGAAATGTCAAAAGAAAGCAACAATTTTAAAAGATATAGACCGCGTGTGTCTGTGAAGGTACTGTCTTATTCACATCACCTACTATATAAGCAAAATGTTCTAAGTTAACGTTTAAACATATTTTACATTCATTTCCCTGGGAACTGCGCTGTAAACTAGTTTGAGTTCAGACACTGCCGAATAGTCTTAACTCTCCGAGGACTGTGTTCCTATTAACATTTATTCTACTTTGAGGTTACAGTTTCAAATGAATTTAATATTTCGTGCCTTCAAAAGATATACAGAAGATATAAGAAAAAAATGGTTAATATCTATTTGAGTCTTGAATATAATATAATATTTTAAAAGACTTGGTTAACTCATATTTTATATTTTAAATTCATTTTATTCTGTTTTTATGCTCACAATTGTTCAAGTTAAATCAAATATACACGACAAGACATACGAGAATAGGAGCAAGTCTATATCAGTCCTTGGTACCCGTGTATCGTACTGGGACTATATTTATTATTGCATTTCTATACTATCTTTTGACTAAACAAGAAACATGTCTTTATCAAAATATGTTATATATATATGTATGTCTTGTCGTGTATATTTGATTTAACTTGAACAATTGTGAGCATAAAAACAGAGTAAAATGTATTTAAAATATAAAATATAAGTTAACCAAATCTTTTAAAATATTATATTCTATTCAAGACTCAAATAGATATTAACCTTTTTTTTTTCTTATATCTTCTGTATATCCTTTGAAGGCACGAAATATTAAATTCATTTGAAACTGAAACCTCAAAGTAGAATAAATGTTATATATATAACATTTATTCCTATATATGTTTAATTAAAATGCTCGTGTTGCTAACAACTGCTCCTCGTAGACATTCACTGTCAGGTTCTTGGGAATAAAGTTGAGTAGAACACAGGGAATAAGGTTGTATTTTCAGAACGCTAAATCCACATGAATAGCTAATCTGGTCTTCTAGTAAAAAGAGGATACCTTTGTCTTGTCTTAATACGAGCTGAAGTAAAATGATCATAGTTTTCATACGTAAAACTTATAATGTATTCTTATGTAATATTGTATTATTTTTCTGTTTATAATACATATAATTGGGCTGTTAAAAATGTTCTTTTATTAAAACGTTGCTTATAAGAGATTACTTTCGGTGATAAAGCCGCCTCTGTAAATAAATTTTAATGTTTATTGTCATATATTGATCTTTTAATAAATATTTTTTATGTCATTTGGATATAGATTTTATCCAACCCTGACTTTGCTGCACACATGCATACTTTTATTAACTCACCCTACATTGATAACGTGAAATGATATAAATATTTTTTAATAATTAGTACTCATTGATATTATTAATATCGACTGGTATTAATTAAGTCAATCGTTACTCAAATAATCAACAAAAATAAAAGTACTCATGAAATATAAATTGAAACTGAAGTGAAGTCGATTCGAAACAACGTAGATTAGTTCGTACGCAGAATTGTAAACCTTGTGCTTTGATACATAGAGGTTAAAATTAAATTAAGCATATTTTATCTACACGAAACTCTTGACACCGATACAAACACTTGAAATGAGAGCCTTCTCGTAAATACAGTTTTTATTTAGTTCTTTTTCGAATTAATATTTTATGTGTACTTTGTGTATCATGTTTTTCTATTAGCTTGAGTGGTTTTATGCGGTTTTTCATTTTGATAGATCTTTCATCCTATTTTTTTATATTATAATGTAAAAGCAGCTTTTGGCTTTGGCTAAGCCATTCGCCGTCAAATAATATGGAATTATTAGCGTTTTGCTACTAGAGCACCGTTTATTCTTTTTCTTAACGAATTTTATTATAATTTGCCAACAAAGCAGCTCAGCATTATAAAATATTTTAAAACTTCGGTATATTTTGCAATTAAACTGGAAACAAACAACATTAAAGTAGCTACCAAATAATACAATATACAAAGCAAATGTAGCCATTTTAAAACATTCCACAAAGTTTCGAAAGCGTAGATGTGTTCAAAAGACGTCACTCAAAAGTCAAGTTTTCGTAATCAGCTCGTGAACACAAGCTAATACGACAGCGGGTGGTGAGGCTGAACGAGTGCCCTCTCACTGGCTGTACTGGAATATGTTGACCTCTTTGCTTATGATTATGTAATTATAAAATTTGTTTTAAAATTTCATTTTGCAATTTAGTTTCTTACAGACCAAGGTCGCCATTTAGACTTTAAGAGTTCTCTCTTTATTCTTTGTCTTGTATAGATTAATGAGTTATTTGTTTATTTTTCATGTGAATATAACAAATAATTATTCAGTCCTACCAACCGAATCTTTTGAAAAAGTTGTATGAAAATTTAGTCAAAGGTAATCATCACTATAAAAATAATTCTTTTTTTTATAAATCCCTCCATTTAAATGTATAGACGGGTTTGATGAATACATGCAAGCATTCCTTTCAAAATTTCTATGTATACAAGTAAAAGCCATTTGAAATATTGAACTATTATACGCATACTAATGAACGTTATACTAAAGAATACAGAGTTTTAAGAAGATGCTTGATTAGCGTGGCTTTAAAAGGCAATTAGACGATTCAGCCTGCAGAGGAATTACGAGATTAAAGCTGAGTATAATACTTATGTCATGCGGATTATCGTTCTAAAATGTTTGCGTTTAGAAATATTAAGATTTTAATATACCGCTGAGCAAGCAGCTGTTATTAGCTGTATAATAAAATAAACATTAATTGCTGTATGTATATACTGAAGTAATAATATAATATAATGTTATTATCATTATTATATAATGTCCTTCATTTTTGTGTTTATTTTCGTGATGCCGCTATATGTATATATTGGGCTGCACTCAAAGTAAATTCTGTGGGAATTTACTCGACTAGTTTCTCATTAATGAGAACCTAAAATCATTCTTTTCTATACTAAATACTATATTCATATGAACGACTAAATGTAACATTGAATAAAATTGTTAAGTCGTCCAAATTGCAGTTTTCTGGTCCTCTTTCGTTAAATTCGGTCCAATTTTCCTTAGGAACAGAACCCACTGAGCATAATAAAAAAATGAATAAGAGGATATTCATTGTAAGGAAAATTTTAAGAAAGATATTGTTCCAGTTTCCGAGGAATTATTTCTATTGTAAGATACGGTTTTCGTTATCAAAGAAAAACCCGCATTAGTTTTATAGATATCGTTGTGAGCTTTCTGGAAAAACTTCTTGCAATAAAAGCGATTTTTGTATATCATTTTCAGTACTAGTTGACTATTAAATATAATTATCCGGATCTACTCACATTATTACTATCCGAATTTTTCCCGATAAGTTCAAACCCATTCGAGGTCCTTATTAATGAACTCTGAGCATGGCAGAATCGCGGCGTGAACTGCGTATGGCTGCTCGCTGGGTGTTCCTTGACCACTGTCGCACCACTGGGCGAGCAGGGGATGGAGAAAAAAAAATACAAGTCGAATTAAATTTTTTGAATATTCATAAAGTTAAACATAGCCAAGTAGATATATAAAAGTGTTATTGAATCTCATTATATTAGGAAGTGCTCCCGGCCCCAAATTGCCACTTTAAGATGCAAATTAGTAATTTCGTCTGGAAACCGAAATGAGTTGAAAAATATTTTACTAAACGTTTTAAGGTTATAATCTTATAATCAGCGGTAACCATTCTTATTATTATGAATAAATTGTGAAGCCAATTTTTATATTTTTAAGTTATTATTCTTAAGAAACTGAATAAATTGACCCTAATTATATTGGGTTTTTTTTTTTTTTGGTGAATGTCATATTTTCCGTTTGTTATAAATATTAATACAATTCAAATACCTTCCGTCATGAACTACTAAATCATATTTGATTTTATTTTACTTATATGTGTGGATAAAAATATTTTCGAATAAAATCACTGAAAACCATTTAAGTGTCACTTATTTTTCAAATGATATTTTGTCACTTTTTAAATTATATTTGTAAAAAGAAAAATTAAATCATTAATATTTAAAACATTGTTTTTAGTAAATGAGTCTAAAATATTCTTCAAGAGAATTGACAATCAACGACTTAGATTGTAAAAAAGCTTTGCGTGATAATATCCTAAATAGATCGATTATTTTTATTATTGATTTTGCTCACCCCAAATACACTTAACAGCGTCGGCTTTAAGAAAAATAGACAAACTGACTCATTTGTTAGATGAAATACCTAAAATAAGACGCCGGTTATAATTATGAAAAATGGCGATATTTTTATCTACAATTTATAAGAGGCAAAATAAAAGAGCTGCCTGTAAAATATTTATGTGTATTATAAATTCGTTTTTGACTTTATAGACGTGTGTATGTTTTTATTTTTATATAGAGTTGTTTATGTCATAAACAATGGGCTGTGGATTATTTGATTAGTAAACTTAAATTATTATAATTTTTTTCTTAGATTTTCACGAGTACATATTTGAAATAAAATGAGTAAGTGACAGACACTTCATCTCGTCTACCCGTGAACACGATTGCTACAAAGCATTCGAAACGTCGGGCTAAAATTAAAATGTACCAAATTTATACGCGAGTTTAATCCGTAAAAAATAGTTTTATTTCAGATTAAAGTAGATTTTAAAGATTTTTATATAATAAAACTTTATACTGGGAAAATGAAACACGAATTAATTCAAATCAAATTTAAATTAGTATAATTATTAAATTAACAGAGAAGTGTAAAGTCACTGACCTCAAATAAATGTTGCTTTACTGACCTGTAGTAATAATCATGTTTTTAAACCTTTTTATTGTTTTGTATAACATTAAACACGAAATATACTATGGAATTGTATGAAACTTTACAATAAGTAGATGTTTTAGAATATAAATTAAAAATAATTTATCTACATCTATTTGTTTTCAGACGTATTAACAGCATTGACGTTTACTACCAAGTGTCAAAAACAACTAAATATCAAAACTGTTTGTTACAACTCTATGGACCCTGTTCCTTATCTACGGACAATTTTTTAAAGTAAGTATATACATAATAACAACTTATTTATATTGAATTTAAAATTACTTTAACTTTACTTGTGTATCTTTTGTATTATAATTTTCGTGATCCATGGTTACTATTAAATATTATCCGGTTGTACTCACGTCATTATTATCGGACAGCTCACGCCGCGATTCCGCCATGATCAGAATAAGGACCCCGAATGGGTTCGTAAATAGTCGCGCAAATTCCGATAGTAATAACGTGAATACAGCCGGAAAATTATATTTAATTAGTTAATTATTACAGTTGTTATTTGTATACAAACGGATGGTGTAGATTTCCAGATTAACATTATCTTTTCATTATTTAGAGACCTCTCAATAAAAAAAACTTTCTTTAAACAAAGTAAAAATATTATATGTTATATTAAATTTAAAGAAATCTTTAAGATATTTATTATAATTCTTTTGAATAAAAATATTTTATGTATTCACTCGCGTTTATTATTACATTTACAATAGTAGGACTTTTTATTAACAGTGTGTTTTTCTGAATCTTGAGTCTTTAGGGCCACCAATTACTAGACCTATGTGATCAGAACAACATTTTTCAATTTAATTTGTGGTGTCAGCTAGGGGTGGTCGATGCCCCACGCGGCGCCCTCTAGCATGTCGGCTCCCCGCCACCCGCACTTCTACACGGTCGAGGTGGGTGACACGCGCTTCACCATCCTCAAGCGGTACCAGAACCTCAAGCCAATTGGCTCCGGGGCTCAAGGAATTGTATGGTGAGTCACTTGTCATCAAATTCTGTTCATTTTAACATTTTCTAATATTTCTTTTTACCCAACTTTGGTGTAGATTTTTTTTTTGTAGATTGATTTTCGACATTTTCTTCAAGGTTTATTAATTCATAGAATTAAATGTTAATTTTCTTATATTTAAATTAGATTATAGTTGATGACTGATTAGACTCATGTTAAACTAATATAGACCAAATATTTTTTTTAAATTTCACACAAAATTGTACCGTATGTGTGTCTATAATACCTATGTTGCATTGTGAATTAATTGTTTTATATAAATAATATTATTTTACTGTGTATTATTATCATATCGTTCTGTTTTGTTCTTATTTTCATCTTTATTTTCATCTTTATTTTATATTATATCATAAACGGCTTTATAGGTTATTTACAAAACAATATCCTGATACAAAGCACGCACGCATCATTTCTCCGCATGCACATATCTGCACTGCTGTAAAATTTCATTCCAGTCAACTGTCTGTCTGCTGTTTATTTCCTAGATCATGGAAAGACGAAACATGCATTGTACGCAAATAACACTATATCTTCTCACTAATACAATGGATCGAAGTTATCTCAAATCCTTCAGAGCCCGAGCATCTTGGACCATCATATCATTTGGCATCATAAAGTTTAATTTCTCTTTATAGCTGATCCAGTTAGTATTAGCCGTAGCAATGGTATTTTACTCAGTCACAATCGGTGACACGGTGTTCAGTGTGCCCACGCGCTATACCGAGGTGGTGCGCCGCGGGGCCGGAGCTCAGGGCATGGTGTGGTAAGACAAGCTTCTGTCTCACCATCACGCTTACTAATGTCTGTACATTGGGTGTTGAAGATTTGAGTTTATTTTTTGTGTGGGGGATAAACTATAACTGATATAGGATTGTGCGTTTTTTTGTAAATGCAAACAAAATATTTTTCTTGTTTTTCATTTTTAGCGACTTTCTTTTACTTTTTTTTTATTGATGTTAATAGAAATAGATTCGAAGTTTCTCAGTGTATCATTTTAGAGTTTTGGTGTTGGCTAATAGGATTTGAACTTATAATTAATTTCTAACTAGAAAACTCTCGGCGACTATACGTGTTACAAGTTAAACAATTTGGAATTGTAATAGAAAAAATCAATGAGCAAAAGCTAGTTGTCATTTTTTATTGATAACTAATAAAATTAAAAAAGTAGAACGTATTGAATATTTAAATGATTTCTGTGTTGATAAAATTTGAATTTAGACAATTCTACTTATTCAACCTGAAAAAAGTCTGAACAGTCGGTAGTTATTTGAACATGACGCAATAATGAAATAAGAACTATTGAGTATAAAGTCATTGAATATCTTGGATATCAATCGTGAGCTTAGGTTACTTACAAATTAATACATCTAACTAGTGCTTAGATGAGACGAGATTTTTAAGTGAATTTTTGAACATATTTAATAAATAACAAATCATAGATAAAAAAAAACGTTTTAATTTTGTTGGATAATCATATTTGTATGTATTTTATTATATGCATGGCTTTTATTTATATTTTATATTTTGGTTTTATTATAATATGTGTTTATTAAAAGTTTTTACGTGTGTCCTCATTCATTCCCCTCCTATAGTTAGGAGAACATGTTAAACGATAGGTGTGTCCTTCCAGCGCCGCGTATGACACTGTGACGCAACAGAATGTGGCTATCAAGAAGTTATCTCGTCCTTTCCAAAATGTGACTCACGCCAAGCGTGCCTACAGGGAGTTCAAGCTCATGAAACTTGTAAATCATAAAAATGTGAGTTCTCTTTAATAATTAGATGATTTGTTTTAGTTAATCTGTTTTGTACTATCTTCTTGTTCAATCTTTAGTACTAGCAATAGTGTTTTTTAACTATAGATGCATTTGAGTCATATATTTATTGCAGAATCTGTTTTATACTTCTAATTAACAGTTGTACAAAATATAAAAACCTGGTTCAATTTCAGATAATCGGTCTGCTAAATGCATTCACGCCCCAGAAGAGTCTAGAAGAATTCCAGGACGTGTATTTGGTGATGGAGCTGATGGACGCTAACCTATGCCAGGTCATCCAGATGGATCTGGACCACGAGCGAATGAGCTACCTGCTCTATCAGATGCTATGTGGCATCAAGCATCTGCATTTAGCGGGAATTATACATAGGGTATTTTACTTTGCTTTAATGATTTTTCCATAACAAATACGATAGAGATTCATCATACCATTGTAGTATTTCATTAATATTAAAATTGTGATATGTTGAACAAAAATATTAGTCACAGATTTTAATCTCTCCAAAATTTTATTTTTCTAGTCTAAGAAAGTAAATAACCGGTTTGCCTCTCAACAATAAGTTTAAGAACACTCCTACGTAACATTTTAAATATAATCAAAAAGTACTTTTAATTTAATGCTGTTGTCAATCAGGACCTGAAGCCGTCCAACATAGTGGTGAAGAGCGATTGCACACTGAAGATCTTGGACTTCGGTCTCGCGCGTACTGCAGGAACCACCTTCATGATGACGCCCTATGTGGTTACGCGCTACTACCGCGCACCCGAGGTCATTCTCGGCATGGGCTACACAGAGAACGTCGACATCTGGTCCGTGGGGTGCATCATGGGGGAGATGATCCGTGGAGGGGTGCTGTTCCCGGGCACTGATCACATCGACCAGTGGAATAAGATTATAGGTGAAATAGCGAAGGCGTCCATTATGTCTTTTAATTTAATTATTTTTTCCATGTGGACGTTCTAATAATTGTTTTATACACAGAGCAACTCGGGACGCCATCAGCCGCCTTCATGTCCCGCCTGCAGCCCACGGTGCGCAACTACGTAGAGAACAGACCGCGCTACACGGGCTACAGCTTCGAGCGCCTGTTCCCGGACATCCTGTTCCCGTCGGACTCCAGCGAGCACAACCGCCTCAAGGCGTCTCAGGCGCGCGACCTGCTGTCCCGCATGCTGGTCATTGACCCCGAGAGACGCATCTCCGTGGACGAGGCGCTGCTGCACCCCTACATCAACGTGTGGTACGACGAGGGGGAGGTCAACGCGGTCAGTACTACAGTAACATTGGGCTAAGTTAAGGCTAAAAATAATACGTGTGATTGATTGAGGAATGGAATGCAAATGTAGGAAGGTTGCAGGAACAGAAAGTGAGATGAAATAATTGAAATGGAACTCGAAAAAGTAATCCGTTCATAAAATATAAATTTGAACAACAAAATAAAAATTTTTTTTTAGTAAGAATCTTCAATAGTCAAAACTAAAAGTATCTCTCCTGATCCTCCAGCCGGCTCCCGCATCGTACGACCACTCGGTGGACGAGCGCGAGCACACCGTGGAGCAGTGGAAGCAGCTCATCTACCAGGAGGTGGTGGAGTACGCGGCGCCCCCGCCCCCCGCGCACCTGCAGCCCCCCCCGGACCACGCGCAGCCCGCGCTCACCACATAGGTGCACACACACACAACACACTGTACACGTGCACACACACTAACACTAACATTACGCTATACACGTGCGCGAACACACACACACTACACCATACACGTGCACACAAACACAAACAACACTTTACACACGTGAGCACTAAAAGCACTAGAAGTATTAAATACTTACAGCTCAAATATATTATATTTACATTTCCGATGGTAACTGTAAGTTCTGGAAGCCCTAACAATTCTCTTTTAAAGCTCTCTTTGTCCCTCATTTTTCAATTGAAGTTATTTTTTTAAATGTCCAACACGAATGCAATACTAGTATGCTAAACCTTTTCATTACATTACGAACACACACAAAAGAAAGAATTACACTTTGACAGACCCCATACCATGTAGATACCACATACCGTCATATAGGACTATACACACACAAACACTAAAACATTTTATTATACCACACACACAGTTACATAAACATACAAAAGCCCTCTCGCAACCCTATCTCTTATTGCTGTATACAAAGGAAAAAAAAATTTAGACTAAATATTTCCATTTCTCTCAGGTACCACCACAGTCCACCGACATATAAGGAGCAGGTAGCGCGACTGTGACTGTCGGAATAAGTGACGGTCGTACAACAAACTGATGTATATATATATATTGCGGTTTTATGTGCAATACTCGAAATAGACTCGAGTTGAATCGTTCTTCGTGCGGATGTAACGTAGCGTCTAGCCGGATGTTATCTTGTCTAATAATAGTAGTTTCTTCCTGTTTCTAAATATATATAGGGTAAGTTATTACGTTCGAACTCGTTCCTTTTTTATTTGAGCTCAACTTTTTTTCATCTTTTCTATATTCAATGATTTTAATGATTTTCGACGCGTCTGTCTGTTTGAATTATAACCGTTTCATTGCATTAAGGAGTGCCTTTAGCAAATTGATAAAAATGGTGATTTTAAACAATAACGGACTGAATTTGATACGTTTAAATATTTTTGTAAAATATTACAATAATTGACGATGGTGTTTCCCTGATCGTACTTTCTTAACAATAAGAATTAATGGAGTTGAGCTTACTTTGTTATTTTATTTTTAATCGTGCAATCATTTTATAGTTTATGAAGCTGTATGTAATTGAACAATTTAAAATATATTTTCTGATCCCATTTTGCCAATGAGTCTATAAACTTCTGGACGAATTATTTTATCAGTGATATTGTGTATGCTCCGATGATTCCAACTTACTTTTTGAGCCACAGTTTAAGTCATTTGGGATTTTTGGGATGTTCATAGTTTGTCGTAAGTAGCCCCTAGTTGCGTTGTTGACGATATTGTATGACTATACGATAGTAGATCGATAAGTACATTTTTACCTAACTAGTTTCTAATAGTTCACCTCACACGTTACTATCCCGTGAAATGTAAAATTATACAATCTAAAAATTCTAATACTAGTCAATATGTTGTATTTAGCATCTTTAAATTATGGTGTAGAGAAAATTTACGTGTCTCGATGTTTATTTTATATTAGAAGCATTTTCAGTTTGTTTTTTTTATTGTAGTTAATATTGTCTGTAATAGATACGTGTGAGGTTGGTCGTAGGTTATTGTTTGAAACCTCACTAGGTGATATAATTATATAATAAGTATAACAAAGAATGTTGATAGTCTTATCGGGTGGTTTCAGTAAATAGCACAATTTATTAGCTATAGAAAAAAGCTGGCCGGTAATGTTTGTGAAGGTCACTCAACACTAAGCGACTTTTTAACATCTCTATAGAAACCGGGTGTACTAGGTCGCTTAGTGTATTGTGATTTTAAATTATGTTTGGAAAATTACTAAATATATGAAAGCAATAATTACAGTTCCATTTCCCTTCCTCGAGCTCAAAAATCTATCTTATTTATAAAACATATCAAGGACGTCTCAATAGATAGGTTTGTGTTGCACTTTTAATCACTACGCCGCTCTGAATGTAGGAATGTCACTTTACTTTTGTTCCATCTCGTAGATACACGATGTTTGCGGCAAGTAATGATATACTGTTATTGACGTTTAATTGCGCGGGAAATGTTTGATAACTTGACATTTAAATAAAGCCCTCCATACACTGTCATTGGTTTGACAATAGACAAAATTAGACGTGTATAGAATGAAATGCTGTGTAATATTTTGTTTTTAGTCCCGTCTATTGTCTTACCCAATGAGAATTCGTACTCCTATCAAAGGTTACTGGAAAAAGTTATAAAAATTAAAGTATACAATTAAAAATATATCTAAATAGATATAAGTGTCTGTAAATATAAATAAGCTAAATGGAACGAAAGTGAAGAGAACATGCGCTTTCTATAGGACATTCTTTTTATTGCTATAGTAAATAATTCACAACTGTACGTCCAAATTGTCCATTTATATGTTAATGTACCTATGCAAATTACAATAATGTAATCTTTAGATGATATTTAGTGCACTTGGTAAAACAAGGTTTAAGGTAGCAATGTTGACGCTGGCCGAGCGGCTTTTGGCGGTATTGAGTTGACACTTCGATGACTATCTAAAACAACTTATTTTTACTGTACACGTAAGTTATTTCATATTTTAACTGAATAAATCGAAATGGTTATATACACAGCGTGTTTGATTTTCCGTTTTCCCCAAGTTGTCGTCATACTGTTTTCCGACTGGAAGGTGGCTGATGTGGTCCATATCTTGCATGTGAAGCTGTGGAATGATCATCTGGGCGAGCTGGGTTTGGCTTCGCTTCTTCCTTGAGGGTTGCCTCAACTGTGGCAAACCAAAATTGAAGTCGATCACGCCAGAAAGGATTGCACCAAGTGTAAATTCAGTACCGGGGCTAGCTAAGTGGGCCGCTGATGTTTCCTTAATAATTTCGTGGCTTAATTTCATTATTGAGGTTTGAGCTAAGATTCGAGCAAAGATTTTCTTCTCGGGGTCACCAATTTAGGAGAGTTGAACAGCTTCTAATATATTTAAACTCTTGTATCGGAATGCAAAATTTTATTTAATATTTATAATTTAATTTACAAGGTTAGGTTTGATAAAAAATATAATAAGAGTTAAGATTGTAGGGAAGCCAGAGAACAAACGATAGTGAGGCCTTCTCATTGTTGGACGTATTGCATCACTACTTGTCGTCCTTTCATAAAAACCAAAGAGTATCTTTTACCAGTTTATAATCAGAAAGTCAATAAACGCGATCTAAAGGGCTCCAAAGCAAATACAGTGGAAGATGAAGAATAACACCAACCTGAAGAATAAATATCTTTATATTGCAAGTGTATCACAATGATGTGGTGGCTTTCCACTATTACTCTTTTTCTATAAATTCTGTAACTAAATTTGTTTACACTCTGTAATCTTTATGCGAATGCATGACTTGCTGGTTTATACGACGACTTAACAGCGACTGATGTAAGTCGTACAGTTTGTTCGTAAATCCAAACAAGTAAGAATGAGTCTTACGCAAACATATACTATTTGATGTCAATATTTAATTTAATAAATTATGGGTAATTCAGAAAATCTGTAAAGACTTTCACTATTGGCAGCAAACATATCTGGGCATTGCACATATCCCAATTAAGTTGTTTAAATCATTTACTAAAGATTTTAACAGTACAGAGTTCTTACCATCGAATTGTCTGTCCATAACTCGAAATTTTATATGCAATCCGTTACAATAGGCACCATTAAGTTATGGAACAAAATGCCTCTTCATGTACGCAAGTCCAAATCAATTCACAAATTTAATTAATCTGTCAAGAATTACTATTTATCTTTAAAATATAATTGGGACTAATATTATATTTTTTTTCGTTATTAGTATTAATTATATGCATATCTTGTAATTTTAAATTAGTGTTTGGTTTTTTAATATGTATTGTATAAACTATACGTATTAGTGTGTAATTATTTGTTTGCATGTCTATTGCTATATTATAACTTTGCACACCTACCGTATTGTCCTGTTTTGTATGGTTGCGTGGAATAAATCGCCTGAGGCGTTTAGGTCAGATATTGCTTGTTTTTACTTGATTTTTAATGTAAATATATTGTCACTGTACCATAAACAATATATATAAATGAAAATAAAAGGTAAGTTATGTAGGTGGAAAATTTCTTCAACTTAAAACGAACTTACAACTCCGCCTAGACATTTCTAACAGTTATTTATTATGGAGATACGTGCTACTCAGATTTATCAGTCGCTACTGAAGCACAAACGCGTACATAACGTATGCATAAGTAAGTCATACTTACGCAGTACCACAGAAATTCTTTACTGTTAAATTATGGAATACTCTTCCGCGTGAGATTAGAGACTCTCAACCACCTTATAAATTTAAAAGTTGTCTGAAGAACCACTTTTTATCTTTGTATTACTGATAATATTCAAGTATTTGTGTCTTGTTTTAATATAATATGTATAAGTAGGTATATAAAAAAATATAAACATTTAATTAAAAAAATATTAAAATATAAACATTATATTTTACAGTTAATAAGTATATATATGTGTGTGTTGACATATTAGATAATTTATCTTTCTATATATAATAATGTAATTTTATTGTTTCACTTGCTGCTTAATAAAATTATTTTTTTAATCATTTTTGTAGAGATTTCTTGTGGCGACAGAGCCGTTTTAGTACAAAATGATTAGTATTTCTGTTTATCAGTTGTTTTTTTTTCAATAAAGTGTTGTAAAAAGCCGGTAAAACAAATACGGAAAGTTTGAAGGCGTTATGTACGGCTCAAGAGAAGGACAGTATTCTTCTGGTAGTACACGAGATCTTTTGGATAATTAGAAACAGCCAAAACACAAGAGAATCTACTTTTGAAAGATCCGAGCTTCTCGCACTCACATTCTATTCCGCGCACACCAACAAGACATACCAATTCTATTATACGAAAACTGGAAACTCAAGAACGAGAAAACAGCATTGATTCTAAAAGGAGATGACTTTCCATTTACACCTCTAAAGCTAAAACTAGTTCTGCAATAAATCTAAAGGAACCTTTGCGACTCGACGGGATTACTGCGGACATCTGTTCTACGGCTGTTTTAAGCGATAGAAACATTTTTATGACAATAGCAAGACCACGTTTATCACTTAAATACTACTCCCAGCAGTAAAACGTCGAACGCGGTCTTTAACATCGAAACAATACTAAAACATATAGAATATATAAACCTAAGTCTAATTTTGCAAATTTACTATTTGTTAAGTACCGAACACTGATTAGATAATTCAGTACCAAATTTGATCTTTAGTTGATTATACTAGTCGGGATTAAAAATAAAATCACACTGTTTACTGATCTAAAAACTGCTAGAGAGAGAGCTAATTAGTTATTGAAATCCGGAAGTTCTTAAATAATTTGTATGTGTACATGATCTATCATACCACTAACGCCATCAAAATACAAAATTAGTCACTCAACAGTTGGTTATGAGTATACATATTTAATACTATTGCTTAAACAATAATAAGACAAGTCCTTTATTATATACATAATTTATAAATATTTTGAAAATCATTAAATAAAAATAAAATATTTTTAGTATTACATTTTTGATAGGTCCACATTTAAAAAAAATGAACTCAGATAGATTCGATTTTTTTTTGCTTTAAAGGCACCTTTTTAATTTGTATATATCTACTACAAGTTTAAACATTAAATATGACAGTTGAATAACCAAGTATCAAAAGGGCGGGAAACTTCGAATGTGGTGGACGCGGTTTTTTCAATTATTTCTTTAAATTTTGTTTTTATTTGTTTTGGAAAAGGATATTCGTTATTTATATTTTAAATATTGTAGAATTAGTTTCATTTTCATAATAGTTAGCTGTATATATTGGTAAGTTTTGTAAATTTTATAATTATTAGTTTATAAAGTACTATGGGGGATCGGCCCCCTGACCCTGGGGGAACGTTTCCACCAGGGACCGTTGAAGCTCCATCTAAGATGGATATTTTAATTGCAGCGGTTGAATCGTCAAAGGACACAGATGCGTCTGCTGTGTCCAATGCCGACCGAACGCTAAAACGCAAATTACTTTCACGTGTATGAGTAACATGTAATAAAAGAAAAAGAAAACCTAAAACAGGCGATGGTAAGGAAAGGCATATGGATTGCAAATGCGAATCAAACACTAGCAAGCTTCAGAATCCTTCTAACATAAGTCCCATAGTTAAACAAACAACTGAACCTACCAATTCCACCCATAATGATAATCAACCACTACAGACCCGAGTTCAAATTGGTCGTGCTCAATATAACAAATCTGATATTTCTCCTTATGTCGTACATGTGCAAAAAGAAATTGAAACAAGCAATAGCTCTACAACATTCCATCCCATAACTTTTGGAAGATTTCTAAAAAACAATAACATCAATGGTGTAGTGAATGGAAGTCTGAAGCGTGTAGGTAGGAATCGCATTAGTATGGCCTTTTCAACTTACATGGATGCCAACAACTTTCTGGGTACAAATTTTGAATTAAATAAGTTTAAAGTATTCATACCTACATTTCATATAACACGGATGGGGGTAGTAAAAGGTGTCCCCAATGATTGGTCCGAAGATGAAATATTATTAAATATTAAAGTACCTCTTGGTTGTGGATCAATAGTCAAAGTTAGACGTATAAAAAGAAAAGTCATTGTAAATAATGTACATGAATTTATTAATACTGGTACAGTCATATTAACTTTTGATGGACAAGTATTACCTACTCGGGTATACATGTGTTATACTGCCCTACCAGTTGAATTATACATTTACCCAACTGTACAGTGCTTTCAGTGCTGTCGTTATGGACATGTTAAAAACCAATGCCGATCAATCCCAAAATGTTACAAGTGTGGACAAGGTCATTCTGGTGACACTTGTCAAGTTGAAGAGGAAGAGTACAGGTGTTGTTTATGTAAAGGATCACATGAAGCTGTAAGTAAAAAATGCTTAGAATATAATAGACAGAGAGCAATCAAAGAAACCATGAGTAAAAGTTCTATTTCATATATGGAAGCAATTCAATATCATCCCCCAATTTCAAAGATATCATATGCTGATGCTTTGTTTTCAACACCTGTGTCATCCACCTATTCATCATATGACATACAAGGTCCTACTAATAATAGTAACTCTGTCTCTGAACATCCTTCCTGTTCCAATTCTGGTCAGCATTCATATAAAAAAACAGTATTTGTAAAACCAAAAACACCCCTTAAACTCAGTAAAGGATACAATCACTTTGCCCACTCAGAAATAATTAAAGATCCTGTTTCACCTAAAACAAAAACTATTTATAGTGATAATATTACTGAAAAAAACATGAAATTAGAAGATATTATAAAAGCCCTAATTCAATTATTATCACAATCAAACATGATTACACCGTCCCACGTTGCCACAATAAAAGAAGCCTTTAGTCATTTATCAAATATCAATGGATCACAAAGCCCAAATAATTCAGTGGAACTGTCTGAGCCTCAACAGTAGGAAACAAGACTTAATATATTTAATAAATAAACATGATCCTTTTCTTATCTGTCTCCAAGAGACATGGTTAAAAGAAGGTTTTATGTTTAAAATGCCTGGGTATGCCTGTGTTAGGCAAGATAGGCATGGTGGAGTCGCTATACTCATTAAACATACACTAGCATTTAAACCTATTATCTTACCTGTACACAGTGATAGATTATCTGTTGCAGCAGTTATTGTAAATGGTATATGTTATGTATCTTTTTATTTTTCCCGTCCTAGTAATGATATATTTATTGAAATTAATCAAATTTTTAATTTTTTACCAAAACCATACATATGTTTAGGTGATTTTAATTCTCATCACCAGTTATGGGGTTGTGACACAACAAGCTATTATGGAGAACAATTGTTAGAATTAATTAGTTCACACAACCTTTGCATTTTAAATACTGGATACCCAACACGACTGGCACAAAAACCTAGTGCACAAGATTTGACTATTTGTACTCCAGATCTTGCATCATCTCTCACCTGGTCACCAGCAAAATCTACTTGTGACAGTGATCACTATCCTTTAATTATTACTTTTCCTTTTGAAAAACCTTTAAAGCATGTAAGACTGCCTCGTATGAAATATAAATTGATAGTTGATAAGTGAAGTTTATATAGAGCTACTGTTAAACAAAAAATTAATAGTTTACCAAAGATAAATCAATCTAATATATTAGAATGTTCACAAGCCTTATCCACAGCACTAATTGAAGCTGCAGATGAAATATTTCCATTAAAAAAATGTGGTTCAGGATTCATTCCATCACCACCATGGTGGGATATTGAGTGCACTGTTGCAGTTAAGCAAAGAAAGGAAGCAGAGAAGAAATATTGTGAAAACATGACCAGTGGAAATTTTAATAATTATTTACAAATAGCTAACTCTACTAAGGAACTATTAAGAGTAAAGAAATATGAAGGATGCATCGATTTTGTAAGTCTTTAAATCCGAATGTTTCACCATCAATAGTTTGGCAAAATATAAGAAGGTTTAGGTC
Source organism: Mechanitis mazaeus (assembly GCA_959347395.1). Lineage (NCBI taxonomy): Eukaryota > Metazoa > Arthropoda > Insecta > Lepidoptera > Nymphalidae > Mechanitis > Mechanitis mazaeus. The sequence goes on from OY365747.1 coordinate 19,209,957, forward strand.
TGCATTTAAGAACACACACCAAGACAAAATATCTCCTGTACTGGCAGAGCAAGTACTGGATCATTTAGCTCCTGCTTTTGTACCAGAATGCCCCATGGCTCTTTCCATGATATTGTCTAATAATAATTATAAAAATGAAGATTTAAATTCTCTATTTACATTTAACGAACTGAAAGGCGTACTTTCTTTAACCAAAGATTCTGCACCAGGTGAAGATGGCATCCCTTATTCTTTTTTGTCCAATCTTGACGATAATAGTCTCAGATACTATCTTTCTTTAATCAACAATGTTATGATTTCGGGTATTGTACCTGAATCATGGAAGACCCGAACACTAATATTGATACGCAAACCTAATAAATTGATTTCAGATCTAACATCATATAGACCAATAGCATTATCATCTGTCTTAGCTAAAACTGCTGAACATTTAATTAAAATTCGGTTGGAATTTTTAGAACACAACAAATTATTATCGATAAACCAATTTGGTTTTAGGAAAGGTAAATGCACTCTTGACAGCTTAAGCATTTTTACCACAGATATTAGACTTAGCTTTTCAAATAATGAAACTTTGGTCGCGGCCTTTCTAGACGTAAATGCTGCTTATGATAATGTTAACATTTCAATTTTAAAATATAAACTCCTACGCCTTAATATCCCAAACTTATTAGTTAATTTTATTATAAATATGCTATTTGAAAGATATATAAAGTACTCGATGGATTCCCTTGGAAATAAAATTATTAATAGAACGGTATGGAAGGGTTTACCACAAGGATCTGTTTTAAGTCCCTTACTGTACAACATTTATACCTACGATTTAGAAATTTTGGTTAATAAATATGCAAGCGTTCTTCAATACGCTGATGATTTACTCTTATACGTTTCTGGACGATCGTTAGATAATAATGCAAAGTTATTAAATTTAGCATTAAATGCCTTAAAGTCTTGGTTGGATGATAATGGGCTTGATTTGTCACCATCTAAAAGCTCTGTTGTAGTATTCTCTCGTAAGAGAAATCATCAACATATTGATGTTATGTACAATAATTTTCTGCTCGCAATTAAGGACAAAGCTACATTTCTGGGAGTCGTATTAAATTCGAAACTTACTGGAATCGCTCATTATGAACGCGCTTTACTAAAGTGTGAGAGAAATTTGAATATTTTAAGGTGCCTTACCGGTGTATGGTGGGGTGCCCACCCTCTTTCAATGAGACTACTATATAATGCCTTAATAAGAAGTGTGTTAGATTATGGAACATTCTTATTACACCCTGGTAATAAAAGTGCACTTAAAAAGTTAGATATAATACAATCGAAGGCTTTGAGGTTAATTACAGGCGCGATGAAAACGACTCCAATAAATTGTCTACGGGCAGAATGCTCGGATCCACCGCTACATATAAGAAGACAGTTCCTTTGTGATAAATTTTTTTTCCGTATTCTACAGCTTTTTTCTCATCCATTGCTTTCAAAAGTGAAGCAACTTGTGCATCAGATTAATACTTGTAATTATTGGAGTCATAAAGATCCACCATGTTTAGTTAAAAGTTATAGAAAGTATGAAAATTTAGGAGCTAACACTTCTCAAAGTGACACCCTTCCTCTATATCAATACAATTACCACAGTCTTATTGCCGTTCCTCAAATTAAATTCGACATAGGTTTATCAAGAAATAGATCTAATTTAAAATTTGAATTTACTAACATCATTAATAATGAATGGTCTGACTGGCACTGCTTGTATTCAGATGCCTCTAAACATGAGAATAAAAGTTGTGTAGGTATTGGGGTATTCCATTCACAATATAAAGTTATACAACAAATTAAACTCCCTTCTGAAACTTCAATCTACACCGGTGAATGTTACGGTTTATTAAAGGCAATAGAATATATTTTGATAATGAAGATACAGAAAACAACAATATTTTCTGATTCCTATAGCGCTTTAGAAGCTGTCATGAGATTTCAATTCAAATGCCATAAGCAATTGTCAATCATTTTCGAAATTAGGCATCTTTTATATAAATGTAAACAGAAGGATTACGATGTCATGTTGGCTTGGATTCCAAGTCATAAGGACATTCCTGGAAATGAAAGAGCTGATCAATTGGCAAATGAGGCTATAAGCGTTGGGGATGTTTTTCCGTATAATAATTATTGTTCAGATCTGGTAAACTTAGCTAAAGTATATTTGTATGAAACGTGGGATAATGTATGGAATAAAGAAGATACAGTAGGTAAATATTATAAAAACATTCAAACATCTATTCCGAGAAAACCATGGTTTACCAAATTATTATTTTCTAAAACTACCACTACTATTCTGTGTAGAATGCGCTTTGGTCATACTTGCACCCCAGCGCACTTATATAGAATGAAGGTTGTTTCTGATCCACTTTGTTCCTGTGGGGATTATGGAGATTTGAACCATATCTTTTTTAAATGCAATCTTTGTGATCGATCTGCCTTTCTTAATCATCTTATATCATTGCACATTCCATTTCCCACTTCTGTAAGATGTTTATTATATATTAATTCTTATGATGTGTATAATATTTTGTCCTTATTCATAGAAAAAAATAATATCAAGCTATAGTATAAGTATAAATATATATTAAAAAAAAAACCCTTATCCCTTTCCTTTCCAATTCCGATCCTCTAAATTAAAAGTATAGTTTCCCTAACTTTCCTATATTTTACTATATTGGCTAATCTGTGTAAAAGCCAAAATGATAAAAAAAAAAAAAAAAAATATGACAGTTTTGGAACTAGGCGGATTCGCTTTTGTAGATTATCAGTTCACAGTTGTCAACATAGAGTACTGGGTTGTCAATGTTATTGTCAAAATCACAAAGTAAGTCAAATTCTCAAAACTAAACGCAAGAAGCGGAGTACCTTTCTAATTGAATAATAAACAATAATAATTTTTCTTGTAATTATTGAATAACAAGATTAATTCAATTGGCATTTAGTTGTGGCACTGGTAATAATTTCGTTTCAACATGTCTGAAAAAGAAAAATCTAAAATCAACACGCAATCAAAACATTTACCAAAAGACGCGCAAGTTATAATGTCGATCATGAAAGAGATTGGCATAGCTGATTATGAGCCCAGGGTCCTAAACCAGCTTCTTGAGTTTACTTACCGCTACGTTACGTCGGTATTGGAAGATGCTCGCGTTTTTGCTAATCATGCTAAGAAGAAGAACATAGATCTTGATGATGTGCGACTGGCAGTTCAAATGCAGCTGGATAAGTCGTTTACTAGTCCACCCCCGAGAGAAGTGTTATTAGAGCTTGCTCGAGTTAAAAATGTTAATCCTCTACCATTAGTTAAACCACATTGTGGTTTACGATTACCACCTGATCGGTAAATTTAACACTTCTTCACTAGTTTTATTACATGTAAAAATTATTTTGTATTTTTAAAAGTCTACATAGTCTTGTTTTAATTTTATGATAAACCTAAGTTTTAAACTTTTACAAATATCATCAAATTTAGATATAAACATAATATAAAAATATCTTTTTAGTTATTGTCTTTCATCATGCAACTATCGTCTAAAACAGGCAACAAAAAAAGTGGTCTCAAAAGCTTCAATACCATCAGCTCCAACCATAAAAACAGTAACAACACCAAAGCCACCAGGACAGAATGTTGTGGTAAAGAGGCCCTCAGGAGCTATTGTTAATGTATCATCAAAACCAACATCTGTGCCCAAACCTGTTCTAAAGTTTACATCTAGTAGTAAGGTAAAAACATATTTATCATCTTAATTATTTATTTTAATTATATATAATACTGAATTGATTATTTATAGTTTTCAAACTTGAAGTGTTATAGTGTTATATTCAAATAAATATATTTTGTTGCTAGGTGGTAGCCAAGCCAGCAGTACGAGTGACTGCCGGGCCCTCATCTCAAGGCCCTGTCAAGATGGAGGTGGATGAAATGTCTCATAAACGGAAACGAGATGAAGATGACTATGACATGTAGAAAAAATAATATTTTAAGTAATTAAGTCATTTAAAACAAATTCAGTACATATTATTTTTTATATTAGGTATTAGAATTTTTCACTTAATATAAATAACTATTTTAAGATGTTTTTTTAAAATTGAAAACACTACATAATTATTACTGTTTGTTTCTTTACTTTAATTAGAATATTATAATAAAAAATACTAAATCTAAATTAGATTCTTTATTTCAATGTATAATATATGAAAATAATTATTCTTATAATATAATGTGATTCAATATAATATGACTTTAATAGGCTTTCAAATAGTACAGTGTTTTATATATAATCTGTAAATTGATTTCAAAAACTTTATTTCTTTTCATAATTGTAAAAACCTCCTCCACTCTTGACTCCAAGTTTTCCTTCAGAGACTATTTTATTTAAGAGAGGAATTGGATTGAATAATGTTTCTTGAGGGTATTTCTGATGCCATCCATCCAGGATAAACTTAGTAGTATCCAAACCCACATAGTCTGCAAGCTCTAGGGGACCCATTGGGTAGCCAGCACCCAGCTTCATTGCAATGTCTATGTCTCGAGCTGAAGCATCACCTTTACAGAAAGATATTACAAACTGTATTCCACATGTTTAATAAAGAAATTTGAATATAACTATTTCAATAACACCAGTAAAACATAGATTTCACTTGTAAGTAGAAATTAAAAACTTTAATGCTGACTCTAGATTAAACAGAATTTATGTTTAATACCTCGCTCAAGCAAACGAATTGCCTCAGCCATGTAAGGCACAAGCAGTCTATTGACCACAAAGCCAGGAGTATCTTTGCATGTGATGCAGGTCTTTCCGACTGCTTTGCCCCACTCCATCATAGCAGAGTATGTGGCATCCGAAGTTTGATCACCACGAATTACCTCCAGCAAACGCATTACAGGCACAGGATTAAAGAAGTGAAGACCGCCAAACCTTTTTAAAGAGTGTTCTATATTGATCTATATATTATTAAAGGTTTGGGTTGCACCTTTGTAGCACTCACAAAATTGCAAAAGTAAGAACAAAACTTTATATAGTATTATTCATCTTAATTGCCTTTATAATTCTAAAATTTGGTTTATAAGTACATAAGGAAATTCATTTCCAAACACATTAATTTTTTTTGATAAGCTTATTCCTGTTCATATCATTTTAGTATTTGTTTGAAAAATTTTCTTAATTGATATAGATCTGAACTTACTTATCTTTCCGTTTGACAACTGAAGATATCTCACTAATAGAGAGAGAAGAAGTGTTTGATGCAAAGAGTGTGTGCTCAGGGGCTACCTGCAAGCATTTGGAAATAATAGCTTATGTAAATAATTTTTATTGACAGAGATTGATATGAATTTAAAAAATTATGTTTGTAATAAAGTAATAGCATTACCTCGTCAAGTTTCTTGAACAGTTGATGTTTAATATCAATATTTTCGACTATTGCTTCTACAACTAAATCAGCTGCTTGGCTAGCTGCGGCTGGGTCTGTGGCAGTCTTTATCCTGGCCAGTGTCTCAGCCACAAACTTCTCTCCTTCTTGAGGTTTGTCCTTATAAACTTTTTTGGCAACTTTGCCCAAACTAATGCTGATCGATTTTTGGGATTTCGCCAAGACATCAGAGCTTACATCTACTAGGGTCACATTTTGGCCAACTTGTGCTGCTATCTGTAACAAATTGATGATTACAAAGTATAATATTAAGAATAAGTCTTATTATAATTATTTTAAAATATTATTCATTTTTCTACTTACTTGAGCTATTCCAGAACCCATAAGTCCACCTCCGATAACAGTCACATTTTTAATTGCACTTTGTACTGCTGAAGAATTTGAAAAGTTTCGCGCTATAATTCCAAACTGAATCATTATAGATAAGGATAACCTGCACCGTTTTAAAAGAAAATAAAATAAATTCTTACTGAAATGCAAGTACTTGCCGGTCAAGTTCAATACCCGCCGATAAGAATTAAAAACGGAACTCCAAAGTTCACTTTCTAACTTTACACATATAATTTATGTACTCTGTGGACCACAGTCGACTTTCTCGTTTAGTTTAGTCTATAATCTAATTCAATATAATAAAACTGAAAATGCTCTTTTTTTATTTAGTGTTTTTTACAAAGATTGTTAAGGCCTACCTATTACGTACATATTTATATATCTTCTCTTTTATATAGCTTTTTTGTCTACCGTGGTTTGTACTTATACCACAGATTAAGATAAGTATTTAAAAATAATGCTAACAAACCCATTGTTCCGCCAATAGTGTAGTCCAGACATCAAGAGTTCGTCGAATATAATTCTTATTTTAATATGTGGATATATTTTATTTTAATATATCGCTATTAAAGTAAGCGAAAGTAGTACGCTTATATTGGAGAAATTAATCACTCTAAAACAAGGAATATACTACTCTCTAACGCCCTAACAGCATTGATAAAACTTCTATACTTTTATAGTTTTTGGGGGTAGATGTTTACAAAACAAAAACGTTAAGCTGTATAAGTTAAGTTAAAGCTGTAATAATAAAGAAATCCTTAAAGCAACTTTTAATTTTTTGATTAAGTGATTGCTTTAATGAATAATAATGATGTCACTGCTATAAGAAAATGTTATAAAAATATTAACTATTTTCAAAAATTTATACATTGTGTTATTTGTAACACCTATCTATTGTTTCTGAGATTTTAATTATCTCCTTATGTGGAAATAACATCATTGACAAATTTTAAACTAATAATATTTGACATATGTCATTTCTTAAAAAAAATAATCATAATAAATAATTTACTAGAAAGAAATTTCATTGAAGATATTTTGTGGGATGTAATAAAAACACAAATTGTGGCTAAAGACATTGAATAGTCAATATTACCTAAATGAATAAAAAGAACTACTCAAAACTTTAACAAGAAAATACCTTAAGGTAATTAAATAACTGAAGACATTGTTTAATTGGTCACAGAATTCAATTAAATTGGCTATAACTTTGGAATTTTACTGAAGAGGAAAAATACTGAAGATAAGGAAATTCAATGAAGAATGGAGTACTAAGACCAGGCTGCATGGTGTAACAGCCTTTGCCTGTCCTCTGAAGGACTAAAAATATTTAAAAAAAATCATAATAAATATGCTTGATAACAGAGTTGAAAGTAATAATTATATGTGAAATCGATGTCTATATATCTTAACTCTTTGGTTTATTGTTTAAATTTGTGTTTAAGTTCTTAAGTACAAAGTACAAACTATGAAAAAATATTAGATAACCATGATTTAAATAAATAATTGCTTTGTTTTGTTTATGTTAATAGTAAATAATTATATAAAAAAGTAATGTGTTATAAAGTTTGTTATCATTGACGAGATGTGTTTAAAACGACTCAACGAAGATTCTTTTATGATAGGTAAGTTGATAAGATTTATACTGATTAAAGCGCTATACTTCGAACGGTAGGTGAAAATTTGTTGTGAGTACGCGGCAAACCGGTAAAATAAAACAACATTTCATTATAATTAACCATTGACACGAATCGCACGCGTCGCGGTTAAAAATATGAATAAATTAAGCGTAATAAGTAGAAGGTTTTCTTATTCGGCGTCTTGTAATGCAATTAAAACGGTAACAGTTATTGGCGGAGGCCTTATGGGCTCTGGAATCGCTCAAGTAAGTACCTATTAATAATATTTTTAAATACCTCATATACCTAATAGAAATAGTTAAACCTCTAACTGCCAAATTATTGTTTCAATACCAGATATTGCTATATATATATTTATAAATTTAATAAAAAATAATTTACTTTAAACAAAGTCAACACATTCATGCCTTTTCTACAACTAGTTAATAATTTAATTGAAATAAACCTTTGCAAGAAGTAAGGGTCAAAGTGTAAACTTGAGAATGACAAACTGTTTGAATGTATACTTATCGTAATAGAGGTCAGCACCATAAATAAATACAATGGAGAGAATATATTATTATTAAAATTTTCAGTTATATTTAGTTTCAATTATATATGTATTAAAACTTAATTTTGAAAGGTTACAGCTCAAGCTGGACAGAATGTAACAATAGTTGATTTGAACTCGGAAATAATTAACAAAGCTCAGAAGTCCATACAGAAGAATCTTGGTAGAGTTGCAAAAAAAGTTTACAAAGATGATCCAGCAAAGATAGAGGCTTTTGTTAAAGAAGCCAGTGATAGAGTCAACGTAACAACTAAACTAGAAGAAGGAATCAATGCTGATTTAATTATTGAAGCTATTGTCGAGTTGCTTGAGGTTAAACAGCAGCTTTTTAACAAACTTGATAAGGTAATAAAATTTATTTTTTAAAGTTATGTTTTTAAAACACTCATTTTTATTTGTGGTAAATGTAATTTTTTTTGGTAGCCAAGTTTAAACTTCTTCAAAGTGCTTTTGACAAGGTTGCACCTTTTTGTTTAGTTTTTATACAGATTTTGTAAAAAATATCATGTCAGAAGACAGTTTATGGCCTTTATAAAACTCCACAGCTTAGTTCACAGGATTTATCTGTCTTACTTCTTATTATACTAATATAGCTTACATTTAACTCTATTCCATTTTATCTATTTCAATCTCCCACCTGGCTAAGCCTTTGAGAAGGAAGGGGAAGGGTACATCCTCTAAAGTAAAGGATATCCTTCTGTAATATCTGTAATGTGAATGTTACTTGCTGATTTGACCAATTTACAAAAATATTATTCATGCATTGTTTACAAAATACAGCTAGCTCCAGAGCACACTATTTTGGCAAGTAATACGTCATCCATTTCTATCAATGAGATAGGAAGCGGCATCAAGAGGAAGGACAGGTAATAATAATAATTAAGCACATGATTTAACTTTTATTACCAAAAAAAATTAATAATTAAGAAATATTATTACCTAATAAACAACTTGCAATATGTACAAACGACTTTTCTTTTTTTAATTATCTGACTGACTAATAAAAATAATAGCTTGTTTAATAGGGGATAATTTTTTTTTAATTTTTGTGAATTTCCGTCTGTTTGCCTCTTTGACTCTTTGTATGCACATTCATATATATTAATTTGGCCTTTATAAATTGCATCAAATTAAATAAGTCTGTAATAAAAATATAATCATAATAAAAAGGTATTTAATTTCTGTCTTTGTTCAAAGTTTTATGAATTCATTTATTTATTACTATAATTACTATCGTAATATATCTAAGAAGAGTGTAATAATATACAGATTCGGTGGTCTCCACTTCTTCAACCCGGTGCCAGTGATGCGTCTCCTGGAGGTCATCAAGGGAGACCACATCTCGCAACAAACGTACGAGAGCATGATGCAGTGGGGGGCGTCCATCGGTAAGACCTGCATTACCTGCAAGGACACGCCCGGATTTGTCGTCAACAGACTGCTGGGACCTTATAGCGCTGAGGCCTTCCGCATGTATGAAAGAGGTGAGGTTTTGGGTTACATACAGTTAAATTATAATAAATATGGTGTATCATAGAAATCAATATTTGAAGCTTTTTTGGGTTTTATTCATTTTAGAGTTCTCTTTGTTTTAATGATGTACTGTTAATTATTTTGACATAATGTATATATATCCATTTGATAAAAGTTTAATCAAAATATGGTTAACCTTGACATCCTAATAACAACATTTTTGAAACGAGTTAGAAATACACAAAAATATAAATTAAATCCAAACCGAATATGTAAATATTAGAAATAGACATCATTCAATTTAACTACTTTATGCAAGATTATCAATACTTGCAATATTGCTTTGTATTTATTTTTAAATAGATTTTTTTTTATTCATGCTTATTATATTTCCAAACCAAAATAAAGATAATCGTAGCTATCGTAATATAAATAAATAAAAGTTAAATTATATTTTTTTATAAAGTAACAATAATAAATAAATACAATAAAAGAAAATTCCTCTTAAAACTCTAAAATAAATTTCGAAACAAACTAACAAATTATTTCTAAGTCAATGTAATTATAATTGATAATAAAATTTAAAATTCTAATTGGATTAATTTAACTATTGTTTATATATAGCAATTACTTATAGCATTTTTAATACATACTATTAGTTATTGTTATTTTCGTAATATTTATTACAATTTCATAGAGTTTTTTTTCATATATATTTCGGTATAAAAATATTTTATAAACTATATTATTATTATATTTTTATAAACAAAACTCATTAATTTAGTTGAAATAGTAGTCAAATCTGTAATTTTTAATATATTATATGTGTTATATATTTTTAAAATATTATTTGTATTGTATATATTATTGTGCAGGAGACGCGACCAAAGAAAATATAGACATGGCTATGAAGTTGGGTGTAGGGCACCCCATGGGGCCTCTGGAGCTAGGAGACTACACGGGGCTGGACACTAATAAATACGCTTTACAAGTACTATACGAAAAGACCAAACACCCAGTGTTCAGACCAATCCCACTGCTGAACAAGCTGGTCTCTGAAGGGAAACTTGGCATCAAGACTGGGGAAGGGGTGTTCAAATATAAAAAGTGATTTTTATAATTTATTTTTGTGAAATAAATATTTTTGAATTTTATTATTTCTTATTGGTTTTTCCCACTAGTGATGTATTGGTGTGAATAACTCGAAACCTTTTTCTGATTGAGATGGCGGATGGCCAGCTGTTAATAGGCATACCTTCTATTTCTTATACCTCTTTTGTAATCATTAGGTTACCCCATATATATATATATTATTAAGATCTAGAAGATAAAATACCAATTTGTCATATAGTATGTCCACTAGATACATGTATTTTTCTAGTAAAATTAAATTATAAAAAACATCTGACACGCGGCAATCGAGCTTGCTGCTATGAAAAACTCCTAATCGGCAAATTATAACTCGCAAATTAATTAACAAACAAAACAACTTCTATTGCTTTTTTTATTTTTTTTATGTAGTTTATGATAGGATTTTAAAAAATTTAAAAATTCGAAAATTTTTTTCCATTTTTCGGTAACTTCGACGGCCGATCTGACCACCTTCCCGTTGGACAATCAACATAATTTTGAAAAGTGAATCTTACATTTAGATGCTGATTCCAAATATATCTTTAGTTTTTCAAAATTCGAAAAATAAAATTCGACACACACACAGACATACATACAGACAGACAGATCGGAAGGAAAAACTGAATTTTTCGAAAATCTAAAGCTAGACAAGACAAGCAAGCTTGGGTTCAGATTGTATTTGTATTACTTAAAGAACTAGTAAAATGTTGTATATTCCACATAATTATAATATCGAGTTTAGTGTACTTGATTACTTATTTCTATAGTGTGTGATCTGAAGTCTTATCAAAATCTCTTAAAAGTAATATTACAGCAATCTTGCTTTTCCTTACTTACAAAACGGTATTGTTTTTCTCAAATTACAGAGATTTAGTTTTTTTGAGGTGTTACTAATTGATTGCTCTTCCTTTAAAAAAAATTAAAAAAATACAATTATTGTTGTTACATTATATTGAAACATTCTTTTAAACTTATATATTTAAAAGGTAACTTAAATGACTATATCCAACAAAAGTAAATACATATGTTAGTCGGTATTTCCAGGATATTATTATTAAAATGCTTTAACAGATAACAACAGGCAATTTTGTTTAATCTGTTGACTCAAGTATATCAATTGTTATCAATAAAAATACGAATAAGGTATTGTAGATAAACAGCCATCAATATTGATTTATGATGATTAGATAACATATATGTCTTACGATATGTCATAGTTTTAAAAGAAATCAATAAAAACTGTACTAAAATAACCAAATAACGTCATTTTTATGCTTTTATTTTTTTTTTAATTTTTGTGCCTTATAAGGAAACACATTAAACAATTAAAATCAAAAATTGAAAAAAGAGTTCAAAGTACAGGCCAAGTTTGTTAAGGAATTTTAGAACTTATTAAAAGGGTGAGTTTTAATTACATTTCAAAACTTTAAAAACTTATGTCGTTATGCCAATAGATATATTTTTCCACGTACTTTCTGAATTGTGGGTAATGTTGTGAATATCCTTTATGTCTTATTAATCGTTTTTTTATTACTATATATGTTTGATAACTTTAGTCATTATAAATAAGTGGGTCGATTCAAATTTGTACAAAATAATTGTCAACGGTTCGTTAGTTAACAAATGTTGAAGTAACATTATAAATATACTAAGTGAAGAATTCGTATGTCATTTTTAAATTCAAACGTTAAAATATAAAACGTAAATATCCTCTCAGTAACATTTTGGAATATCTGTCAGTGCAGTGTCAAGTACACAGTGAAACAGCTGATAGCTTTATTAGTTTATCAGTGAATTTTTAGTTTTTATGGACGTTTTGTTGCAGGTATAATTCTAAATGAGTGATGTCTCAGATGGATCGAGTAAAAGAAAACCTTATCGAAGACAGAGATCGATTTATCAAGTAAGTGAATTAAAATAAATTAACATAAATTGCATTAAAAAAATATTATGAACATTTACTTATTTACTAGATAGTGCTATTATACTGCTACTGCTATTATAGTAATATAATTTGAAATAAATTTAATATTAATAACAAAGTATAACAATATAAAATATTTGTGATAAACACTAGAAAAATATAAATATAATATAAATTCTTCCAAAACCAACCTTTCCGTTAAGGAAACAAGTACGTTTAAAATAGCTATAAAAGGTATCTAATCATATAAATGAATAATAAAGTTAGGTATATCTTATCATCGGTTTCCGTGTTTTAATATAATACGAAATATTCTTGTCCGTTCGTTGATATCACTGTTTTAAATAACAATAATATCGTTAAAATGTTCTAAAAATGTCACTCAAGAACTAACTTGCATCAGATAACACTTATTATTTAAGAGAATTATAAAAAAAAGATTAATAATGTAAATGTAAGTTATTAACGTGGTCAGTAACGTTGTTAATGTTAAATAAAAGACAAATTGATTATCACATCTTTACATATCATAAAGTGGTAAAGAAAGATTGTATTGTTCAGGAGTCAAGTACGTTTTAGCAGCCTTTCCCAAAGTGGGCGATATCGCCCCCTTGTGGGCGCTGCAGGCCTAAAGGGGGGCGGTAAGACGCCCAGAAAAAAATAGGGGCGTTGTGTAGAGGCTTGGGTGATGGATGATTTGTAATTTAATTTAGCTAGGAGCCCTCTTAGACACCGACTTCATGAGCTCTCGACTCTCAACTACAACTTGTGAACATCAACTATTAGTTAAGAGATTGCTCAAACCCAATAGAATTAAGCTTCCATGGGATATGCCTTGAAGAAGAACCCTCCCGGTTTTGATACCGTGAATACTTCATAATAACTTCTTTACTTACACCTGGCCAGCCATTCCTCAGTGATTTTGATGATTTTATATTAAGCATTGCAAATCGCTGCGATTGTGTATTTCGTGTTAATGGTGGAGAGGTAGATTAATAATTTTATAACTTGTAAAGGTAAGAAAAATCTATAAAAACTCAGAAAATCATTATTTTTGCTCTTTATTTGTAAATTTGTCACTATTAGCAAAAATTGCATTTTTTTTATAATATAGGTGTACATTATTTAATTTTTTTTTTCCGTTGGAAAAACCCGTTACGGGTCGTCGTCGTACGACGTCGACCCATATGGGTGACGGCCAGTGGATGATGTGGGACTACCCGGCAGCATAGAGGATGCTGCCATTTTTAAGGCTACCCACTAAAAAAAACCAACGGTTGCCCTCTGCGGGATCGCGTTAGCACACACCGTGACGCCCCGGCGAGACCCCCCGAATGATTATGCCCCGAGCAAAGTAGAGCACCCTTCCACCATAGGCCTATATTAGGTAAGGGGGGTCACCCTCCCCCCTCACCAGGCCTACACCAGGCCTGGGGAAGGAAGCGACGGGCGTATTCCCGCCTCTTTCTACCCAGTCTCCCCCTACGGAGCGGGTCAGCGGACGAGGCAAACTCCCTGTCCCGCTCCGAGGCCTCCTTTGCGGCGATGACTTGCTGGCAGAAGGAGGCCATTGCGACCCAGCACCTCTCGCTGCTGACCAACGCGCTGATAACGCGCGGCAGCGAGAAGTCCCTGCCAATCACGCCCACAAGCTCAGTGCGCTGGTGGTCCCAGGCGGCGCACTCCGCCAAGGTGTGACGAGCCGAGTCGACGGACTCGTCACACAAATAATATAGGGGTACATAGTTAACTAACATATAAGAATTTAAGTAAAAAGTCAATTTAAAAGAAGGCTAAATGTGCTAAAAACAACTTGAATATTTTTTATTGCAAAAACATTCACTTGAATAAATAAATAAAAAAAATAAATATCTGATTTTGTATACGTAGATTTTAAAAATTTAACAAACAAACAAAAAATTAAATTTGGCAATTTGCTTAAATCTTAAGTGATTACTTGATGCAAAATAGAGAAGGGCAAACGAAGTCTCAGGCAAAAGTTAGTTTTTAATTACAAAACCCAGTGTGATCTATGTTAAATTCGTAAAATAAATATTCTCTATTCTTTTATTAAGATAAAAACAAACGAAATGCAAAAAAAATTAGTGCATACAAGGTATAAAAAACTGAGGACATCTTTTAAAGCCCATGTACGTGCATAATGTACACACCATACGTTTTATTGTCGGAAAATACGAAAGTACTAACTAAGTAGCCTTATGTGAAGGTACACTACGGTCTGGAGCGCGTCAACTCGGTGATGACGACACTTCGTCGCTACACGCAGCAGGTGGCCGGCCACGCGGGCGTAGCACCTGGAGACAGGTACTTAGGTAATGATCAATGGAAGTTTAGTAAATGACACAGAAAATATAAATTTCTGACACCTCAATGTATCCGATGGTTAATGGCCATTGAACTTCACGTTTAATGCATCTCTATTATTGCCTTATGACAAATAAATTTAAGATTCGACATTCGATAAAATATTTTAGGTTTACTTCAATGCAGCGATGGTACAATTCTCAAGCCGATCCTTAAAGAGTCGCAACGAAGGGAGATCGAATTTTATGAGAGGATAAATTCCTCGACCCGTCCCGACCTGGTCGAACTACGAAAGTTCATGCCAAAGTACTATGGCGTCGGGAAGTTCACGTACGAGGGTCACGAGCAGGAATACATCATCTTGGAGGACCTAACGGAGGGAATGCTCGAGCCCTGCATCATGGATATTAAGATAGGTGAGCGCCGCTCGAGATCGTCACTCTTCCTTCGATCGGGCCAATCGACTCGCTCATTTCCCAGGTAGAATAACGTACGATCCCTACGCGACGCCAGAGAAGATAGAGCGCGAGCGGAGTAAGTACGCGCGCTGTAAGTTGCAGTATTCATTCTGCATCCCGGGCTATCAGCTGTTCGACAGCAGAGGGGGGGAGCCGCTGCGCGTCGGGAGGGAGCAAGGGAAGCGCCTTCACGGGGACCAGGTGGTTGAGGGTAAGCATGCCTCGAGAGGTCCTATCAGCGAGTGAGTTGTCTCTGATGAGTGTGGGTGGTGGGTGTCGTCAGCACTACGCTCGTGGTGCTCTGTAGGCGGCCGCGCTTTGCTGTTGCAGCTGCTGTCGGCACTGTGGTCGCTGTCGCGGCTTGCAGCTCGCGGCGGCGTGCTGCTCCGCGCCGCCTCGCTGCTGCTCGCATACGACGCCGCGCGCATGCGACCACGGGACAGGTTGGGATGTAGTATAATAATATTAGATTCGCTACCTTAGAGACCTTCTTTTTCTTATGAGAACATGTATAAACAAAATGTTACAGATTTAATAAACTTGATAGGTTAAAGATACAAATAAAAAAAACTGGAAAAGAACAGTAAAAGTTATTATTAAAAAAAGTATATTTGACAATTGTAAATGGCACAGGGTTCCAAAAAAACATTCATAAAGAGGAAGAATATTTAAAATATGCATACGTGTGATATCTCGGTACGAATGAGATTAATGTATTGTCGTAGCTCAATGAACTTTAAAGATAGAAATTATCTCTGGAAGTTACACTGTCGTATGTGAGAGTACTCACAGTACAAAACCATATATAGGGACGATTTAAGTGTATTCATTAGGTTAAATTAAAATTAAACAACATGGATCTTAGCTCCAAAAGAACTTTCCAAATAAAACTAAATTTAATTTTTAAAAAAGTATTATTTCATTGAGTATAACGGTATTCTTTTTTAATTTAAAACTAAAATTATACGTCTGAGTAGCTAAAAGCAAACTACATATAGACAAAAAAGTTATTTAATATTAACTATCAAGGGGCATTCCACTCCGATCGAATTTTTATTTAAATTAACACAAAAGAAAACTTATTTTACTTTTGATTCAAATTATCTTTATTAACTTACAATGATAATATATGTAATGTGATAGTAATAAAAATTTAAATCTAAGTTACATACAAATGTATTACTTTTCCTTCACTTATGTTGTGTACACATTAAAATTTTTCTTAACGATGCCTATCATTGGTGTCTTGAGTGACGCCACGCCGTCCAAAATAAAATAATGTTGTATATATTAAGTATTTGATCAATTGTTACCAATATTTGGGTATTCACTGCCACTTAAATATCTAATGATTTTAATTAAAAATAATAATCCGTGATATTTTTAATACATAGCATTAATCTCAAATTATAACGACTTCCATAAAAGACACAAAAATATCTAGTATCTTAATTCATACAAAAATATTCAGTATTTCATTTTAAAACGTTAATACATCAAATACATTTTGCGGCTCAAAAAGTACATGTAGACTAGAAAGACTAGATCTGTCCTACCGTTATGAGGACTCAGTTTTTTCAAACACTCGTTTCAATTTTGATTGGTAATTTGACAAAAATGTGTTTTTATCAGAAGTTATATTTCGCTTCGTTATTAAACATCAATATCTTTTTAAAATCCTATAGTCCGCGTCGCAGCCCCCGGGCCGCGCCCCTGGTCCGTCGTCGCTCCGTGGGCGCCCCTGAGTCTTTGGGCTCCAGCTTCAGCGGCCAGCTGTCCCCGAGCGGCCCCGTGTACTCGCGCATCTCGGGCGCCGGCCCCGCGCGCCGCGCGTCGCCCGCCGCGCCGGCGCCGCCGCCGCCGCCCGTGCGCTCCGCCTGGAGCCAGGCGCTGGAGAAGCTCGACACCATACACTCCTTCGACAACAACTACGAGGAGAAGTTGTGCAAGATGAAGATGGACTATCGCTCGCTGCTGGGCCGCCTCAGCAACGACCAAGCCAGCGCCTGCGGGACCCTCAAGCTCATCGACTTCGCCCACGGCTTCATCGATGACGACGACGACATCCGGGTCGACACTAATTTTAAGGAGGGGATCGATAGTTTGGTCAACGTCTTTGAGGCGCTGCTGAAGGAGACCGACGATCAAGTTTTTTGATGTATCATTTCTATTATTACTGCCAAATAGTCACGTCGTGTGCCAATTTTGAAATATGTTTTCCATTACCAGATAGTAAATGTTAGAGAAAAAAGCCGGGCTCTCCTGTTATATTGAGATATGTTCCCGTTTTATCTACATCGGTTTGTATACATTTATTGTTGAAATTTAGATAAGGTGATTATGTAAATTGAAAAGAAAAACCTCATTCAAGTATTTAAGGAGTTATATAATGTGCTCAATCTATAAGACTAGGGTATTTTGTAATGAAACAACTGTGTAGTGTTAAAAATCAGTACTTAAAGTGTTATTTAATAAAAGAATTTATTTTCGCTCTCGCATTATAAATATTTATTTGTAAAAATCAAAACTATATTCAAAATAAAGATACCTAAAAACTGAATACCATCTAGTGCCGGCCCCGGCCTTGCGGCTCAAAAATAACTTTTAATGTATGGGACACAAGGTTCACAATGTATTGACAATAGGGTATCCGACGATTATAACAAAGCTGTTTTTAAGACAAGTTATAATTGACAGTCGTCTTTTTATTTTTAAATAAATTGGTTTTATTAAATATATTGGATCAAAACTATTAATATTGTTTATTATGAAGTCCAATACCCTATTGTAATTAAACAACAAGAAATAGCTAATTTCAACAGTTTGTTATTACCGCGTACTACATAACAATTCTAGAATTCACATTGAGACGTGTACAATCAATAGGAACTCGGTTATTAGGATAGGCAAGCTTGAAAGAATCAACAATTTCAACTATGGTTTCATTCAAAATATATTGTACACAAAATATACTTCCAACATCACTGACAAATTCATCCAATGCTTCTTACATGATGAAATTTTACAAAATAATTCAAAGCAAATCCATTTCCAAATATTAATACAAAATGTATATATATAAATCAACAAAAAATTACATACGTATCAACCGGCAACCTACAGCATTCAAATAAACTAACCTGTCCATTATTATACAATACCAGGCACAGATGACTCCTGATGGCAACTCAGCTCAAATATCAATTACTATTGACTTTTAATATTTTTAATTACAAAAACGTAAGGTGCCAATAGCGAGATAATGAAATACCGTTAAATTTACGGTACGAGACAAAATTACACTGGTATTGGTGCAATAATAATTTGCCCCCTTAATATGGCATGGTTGCCATCAAAAGTCAACGACGACGTAACGTAACGAAGCACGTGACGTCACTAACATAAATTTGTTAGAAGCCTTTAATCTAACATTACAATGTAATATACAACAAAATAGAAATACGTGATCTAGCACAAACAAAGCACCTCTGCAGTCGACCGAACACAGAGTATTTATAACATTTATTATCTATTTATATATAATTTTTTTTCATAATTTTTTCTCAATTAAATTTCATTACGAAAACACACACATGGCAGATGATTTTTAACATTTTAATCTTAATTTAGGTCAATGTATCACAATTCGTTAAATCGCGGACTCGTCGAAATATTAGAAAAAAAAATAATTGGGCTCGTTCGTCTACGAGTCGACCGAAATAACATCCGACGATATATATATATATATAGATTTATCGCCAAAACTCGGTGAACTAAATAACAATGAATACACTGAGGTCGCACATCCGTCGCTTTAGATCGTATATTATATTTTACATAACAAACCATCGGGCATAGTCGATAAATCTTTTCAAATATTAACATTTATCATTATTAGTACCGCAATAGACACGCGTGCGACCAAAATCTAATTACCATACGGGACCGATAGAAAAGAAAGTTAAAGCAAATCCAAGCGAGCGGAACGTCGCGAACCGACAAATTTATCCGTCATCCGTCGAATATACGCCGACACGCGGTCGAGAAATCTGTCAAGCCCCCCCAAAATCCAGTATTGAAATAAACCAATTCTTTAAAGTGACAAAAATAGTTTGATTAAATTCTCGAGAGACTTCGTATATTTTAGCCGAGTCGGAGCCCCGTAAACTAATTAAAAATAAAACCCCAACACTATCGGCACCCCGGTGTTCATCTCGTACTATATCTTGGGCAGCTTGGGCGCGCTGACGAGCGGGTTGGCCCTCCTCAGCAGCGCGCGCGCCGCCTCCTTGTAGTCGTAGGCGCAGCCGTGCACCTCCGCGTAGCGGTGCGGGGCGCAGAAGGACGCGCCGCAGCGGCACGTGTGCTGCGTCGACACGCCCAGGCGCTTCTTGCAGAACCCGCAGCGGATGCGAACCTTCTTGTCGGCGGGCGGCGCGGGGGGAGCGGGGGCGGTGGACACCGGCGGGGAGGGGGCGGGCGGGGGAGGCGGCCGCGGCAGGTCTAGCCCCTCGTCGCTGAGGTGCAGGTGCTCGCGGTTGCGGTGGCGGCTCAACGCTGGGAGGATCCTGTCGGTCGAACATATTGATGAAACTCGTGTCGTGATCGTGCAACGTGTCATGTTGGTGACGGTGCCCCACCTGTTGCGTCTCAGCTGTTCGAGGTCGGAGGTGGAGGCGCAGAACAGCGTGTCGGCCAGCGGGGCGGCGCGAGCGCCCAGTGATGACGACGAGCGACGCCAACGCGCTCCCACTGACACCGCGCCTGGGGATTACATATAATAATACATTTAACGAGATTTTATACTAATAATACCACGTTGTAGTTAGAAATCGTTAATTTGATTTATTTACATGTAAATTTATGCTGGCCCTCGCCTGGTCTATTGAAGTATATACTTTACTGCATTTTAACACTCCATTCTTTTGACTAGGAACTCAATAATTTTACTATAAATTTTCATTCTTAAAAGAGATTAAGTTTTTGATAAATGACTCACCATATTCTGCGGTCGGAATGGGAGCTAAGTTTTTAGCTGTGATCGGTGGTGAATCTCTTCTTAAACATTGCTCGCTGTCCAAGCACTCCTCTAGAATGGCTTCCTCGTCTCTCCCATCCCTCGCCTTCACGAGAATAGATCCGGCCAGTGCGTCCGACAACTTCAGCCTTTCATCAGCTACGGATTCCTGGATAGATTGATCCGAGTCCGTTCTCGTCCCGATCGGTGGTAGTAAAGTATATCTGTCTGCAAAGCTGCAATCGTAATCGTATCTGGTATAGTTGCCGTCGTACATCGGCGCGAATGTGTCCTCGGTCTCAATATATACCGCGTAGCTTCGCCCGAAATCCGGGGATTCATCTAGTAAACTAGGGACGGATAAGGTTTCTTCGCTTCGAGTCTTCTGTATGTCGTGGGTATCGCCTATAAATAACGATAAAAGACTTTAGTTAGGGATATATGAATGTATGAGACTTGTATACAGTGCTTAATGCAATATGAGAAATGCATAGAAAAATGTATGAATGTGCTTCGATGTGTATGAGATGTGAGTGGGTGTGTATGTGTGTGTGTGCTGACCTGGTCGTGGCGCCGGGCGGCGGTGCAGCGCCAGTCGCTCCATGCGGCGCCGCAGCTCCAGCATCTTGCCCAAGGTCACCGCATTCTCGTGTAGGGCACCGCCACTACCGTTGCTGCTACCGCCTTCATCCACCTCCGCCTCCGCCAGGTGACTCAGCGACGACGAGTCTGCACGAAAAGGACAATCAATACAACTGCAAGATGGATCCCACTTACACCAGCACGTTAAATATTTTAACGCTGAGTACTCACATTTGGCGTGGTCCAGAGGGGAATAGGTCCCGTCTCTGTTCTCCCGCACAGGTACGAGGTTAACTCGCTCGCCCTCGCGGAATACTAACACCGTGGCCTTACAACCTGCGCTCGAGCCACCCCACTCCGAATCGTCCCTGTACCCATCAAACATTATTAAAGAAATTATTATATAAGTACTAAACAGAACAATGGAGAGCATATATACAAACAAAATACATACTCGTCTGACTTGTGCAAGTGCAAAAAGCGCTCGATATCCCTCCAGGGCTCTGGTGGCGGCAAACGACGTGTGGCTACTGGCCCGCCGCGTAGCCCCAATACGAGACGCAGCCTGGCCCCGTCTCCGATGGCGTGCTCGCTCAGCGACAGACCGTCGTCCAGCTCACGCAGGTTATACAATAGGTGCTGTTGCGATACTGGGATTCCTGGAAATAATCATTATATAAAATATTAATATGAGAGTTTTAATATTGTTGTTAATTTCATGCATAAAACAGATCCATGGCATTACAATCATTTGTCACAAATATCATCCTTTGCTCTATTGATTGACATTCTAACTGTTTCATTGGTCTATCATTTATTACATAATTGACAATGGCTTTGCATAAGATCCAATAATTACTGAATTGGGCTAGTGAGACATGAGGTTAATTTAGGTTATTTGCCCTAAATTCAAATATAGCTCAAAGTGAATAAAAAAAATGTAAAAAATGGTGTCTATATTTTATGATCAAGATAATTAAATAACAATATAAAAAGGTTTTGCATAAAAAAAGTTTCTCAATATCTCAAACAATGATCTCATTTCTAGAACTAAACAGATAAAAAATAATTGATGGCTCTGTACCCCACACATGACAGTCATATGTCATGGACATTGAATCACTATATTGGAGGCTAGCCAAGAGAAAACACCGCCACTACTGTCAATTATATTTTTAAATGTTACCTATGTTTTTATTTTGAATGCTGAGTCTATATATATATAATGTTTTGTATGACTTTTGGAACTGGTTTTTGGAGCAATTTTTACATATTTTATTCTTAATTTTCTTACATTAAGAACCTAGTATTTAATGAAAGTAAAAACCTTGGTAACAATTTAGGAAATTTATTTTCAGAACTGGCACACAATTACCAACAAACTGTAAACAATTCATTTGGTTATTAGACATGACCCAAATAAGGCTTACTTCAAATATTTTTTAAAATTATTTGTTTAATAATAAGACCATTACCAGCCTTAGAAGCATGTATCACTTATTAAATAATACAATACTTAATAGGCTATCCTGCATAATTATTTTTAATATGTGTAGATAGCGTATACATGAAACAGCTGTTGGCAAGTATTCAATCTTATTAAATATTGTGACAAATTACATTGACCTTTGAATAAAATATTAAAAAATACTTTCATTACATTTCCCTAAATATTAAAATTAAAGAAAATAAGCTAATTTTAAAAAGATGTTCCACATTTATAAGTAAATTTGGTGGATATAAAATATAAAATAAAAATCTTTTGAAATAAATAAGGTGCTCCATCTAAAATGTGACATCTCAAGCCCTGGCAACACATGAATACATTAAATTACTGTAAGTGTAGTTCTCTCTCTTCTATGAAGTGGAAAATCCAAATGACTCACACTTACATACTTGTTCTACAAAAATATTGTTTATAAGATAGATAGTTTCTTTAGTTTAATAATTTTTATCATGTTCAATTATGTCTGAATTGTAATCTCTTAACTTGAATAATGAAAAAAAATCTATGTTTATCAAAGTATAAACAGCAAACAGTAGTACAAAAAAGATATTTTTGGTATGTGAAATGTAAAATTTTGTTAAATATCTTTAATAATGCAATTTAGTTAATTATATACATACAGAAAAAAAAGAGTACTCTTGTTTACTATTATACATAAAAAATGTAAGAGATAAGATTGTGTTGGTGATACATTATATGGTATATATTATGTATGTAATGTAAAAAGTGCAAATATTTTTGATTTACGCAGCACAAAGCCACGACGTACCCTTTGTTGCAATGACGCATGATAAACAAGAACGAAGACGTAGAGTTCCGCGTATTAAGATTGTGTAATAGTGAAATGCACGGAACTTACCTTCCACCCTGAATATCTTAGATTTTATCGCAAAAATAGTGTCCGAGGGCGACACGGTCATTTCAAACGCAGTGCCAGTGAGGGTTTCCACCAAGACTTCCATCGTGGGCTGACTCGAACCTTCTTCCTGAAAGCCCTTTGATCTGTTCGAAAGTCTCTCTGGGCATCCATGTTGTGACATTTCACACGCGGTTTATTAAATGGACTACCTGCGCCACATCTCAATTAAACAATTTTAATAACACTTTGATTAATATGATAAAATGTATAGACACTCTAGGTTCTGACAATCACTTAATGACGACACTATGTTTTTGGTTGTTCCTGTAGTACAAGATCCAACATTAGATATACTTTTATTTAAAAAAGGCAAAAAAGCTAAACAAATAGAATTTATACAAATCTAATACTATCCAGCAACAAAAATAATGTTACATGCAACGACTGAATGAAATATTTTTTTAATGTCGACAGAATTATAGATAAGAGAATAAAAATAAAACTGCAAGTAAAATTAAACATTCACGTCACAGACAATAAAAAGATATTGACAATAAGAATAGAGAATGAATGAATGAAAACGTAATAAATTATAAATAAATTAGATGTTTTAAGTTGAACTTTTTCCTTAATGGTGTTTTATATATCGTTAAATTCCATAGAAAAATATAGATATCGGTATTTTGAGAAAATTTAAAGTGTAGAGTAAAATAAATCAACAAAAATTATAGCAGGCATCCCTATCACCGGATATATTGTTTTCATACATTCATCGTTGTCTCTGTCAAAAAATTCTTTTCCGTGGTTCTTCGTTTACCGTATCGGAGGTTAGAAAATGGTGCGTAAAGTTTTAAATTAAAATATCTCTGTTATCAGCTATTTTCCATTAAAAATAAAGATTATTTATTAAATTCAATTGTGATACGCAAGTTAATTATAATTAGAGAAAGATTTCAATATGAAAATGGCTCGGCGTGGATGTCAAATTCTACACATGTGGCTTCAAGGAAAGATTTTTGTTTTCAGACTCGCAAACGCCGTAACGGAGGACGCGCCAAGCATGGCCGTGGGCACGTTAAAGCTGTAAGATGCACAAACTGTGCCCGGTGCGTACCTAAGGACAAGGCTATTAAGAAATTTGTGATCAGGAACATTGTTGAGGCCGCTGCAGTCAGAGACATCAACGAGGCCTCCGTTTATGCCTGTAAGAATAAGTGTTCACTTTATTTTTATTAACACTATATTTGTGATTATTTTTTCAGTCTTATATTTTTTGGCAGTCGAAATGAATTTTCACTTAAATTTATGTATTAAAGCATCAAATTATTTTCAATGATGTTTCATCATGATAAAACTACTAAATAAATCACTTAATTATTATTTTGTTTTAGCATTCCAGTTGCCCAAGCTGTATGCCAAGCTTCATTACTGCGTTTCATGCGCTATCCACAGCAAGGTAGTTCGTAACCGGTCCAAGAAGGATAGACGTATCCGCACACCACCTAAGAGCACTTTCCCTAGAGACATGGCTCGTCCACAAAATGTGCAGCGGAAGTAAATCTTAATAAATAAGTAAAACCCATTGCTTTCTTTCATTTATATTTTTAAAACTTGTGGATTAATTTCATTTTAAATTAGGTTAATAGTTAAATAAAAGGTTTACTAAACGTACTTCAACTTTTTGATTAGGTTGCTCTGATTGTGGTCATAGGAATACTGAAGTACTGGTCAAAGTTCTTTCATTTATTAACAAAACCAACAAACTAATTGTATTGTGCAATTACACTTTTGTAAATATGTAATTAGGGTCCAAATTAGTCTTTGTCTTTACATACAATTTTATCTATTCTTATAACTTAGAGATTAATTAAGTTTACAGTTGAATAATGCAACTACTCTAAACCAAAATCAAACATTAACACATTCTGAGTAGCTGTATTAATTATTAAAATTAATTCTGTTAAATTATATATATTAAAGCTTAGTGCAGTTTCAAAAAATAATAAAAGGATAGATGT
The DNA here is from genome assembly GCA_959347395.1 of Mechanitis mazaeus. Lineage (NCBI taxonomy): Eukaryota > Metazoa > Arthropoda > Insecta > Lepidoptera > Nymphalidae > Mechanitis > Mechanitis mazaeus. Next base: position 19,235,243 of record OY365747.1, read on the forward strand.
TCCAAAAACTTGTTTATTAGAAAAAGAAAGTTGTTTTAACTGTTTTAAACTGTTCCAACCTACAGAAAAATACAATTTAGCGCAATGGTAGTAAATTATATAAAGATATATAAATAAAAAACATTCATTACATCGAGAATTATAATGTAAATACATAATTTCTACAATGGGATATTCACTGTTTCTACACATAAAATGTTAAAACCAAATTCCATGAGCCATTACAAATTACAAGTTATATTTATTTTCTTATCTATAATATCTTAATACTAGAACATCCCAATTGGGCAGTGTCTTTTGAAAATTAAAATGACTTGGATGAAAATGTTTAAAATTGATAAAGTGACAATTATTGAACAGATTGTGTGATATTTTTAAAATTTAGTCACATCAAACTACAAATTGTATTATGTTAAAACAATGATTTATTAATATAAAATAAGAGACACCTATATTAAGGTTTGATCTTATATATGGTTTGTGGGAACTTGACAGTAGGCTTGTCTGCTGTCTCCAAGGCTTGTTTTAGGTTCTTCTCAAACACTTTTTTGGCATCACAAAAGCCCTGCTTAGTTTTGCCAAAAGAATTCGGACCAGCTGATGTTGGAGTTTCCCTGCAGATTTTTTGTATTTTAAACATTTGTGAGAGTAATATAAGCTTTATAGTATGTCCATTAATCTCATAAACTTAAATTTTTCATTTTAATTGAAATAAATGTAAATTAATTTTAACTTCTGAAGATAATAGTTCCAATTTTACATTTCAAGACTCAATGTTGTATATATGATTATCTTTACCTTCCAATATTCCTCATTCTCATTCTGGCTTCTGCTGGCATCTCCTCAGGCTCATCATCATCATCAGCATTAAACACAGATGCCACAGTTGGCTTTTTTGGAGTTGGCTTTGATGAAGCACCAAGAGTCATTTTAATGGGTGCTTTGGGTTTTGAAAAGTCGATTGAAATCTTGCTAATACGAGGAGGTGGAGGTGGAACTGGGACTTCTTCATCAGAGTCTTCCCAACTATCTGAATATCTTCGTTTATCTATAATTTAAAGTATATATATATATATATATATAAATACTGTTTTATAACTAAATTATGGTTCACTATTCTTACAAATTCTAAACAAATTATACTTATGGAGTAAACAAAATAAGATTTATATATTAAGTCAGGGTATCCTCACCTGCATTTTCTAAGTCCCTGCTTCGACCAGGCTTGCTCGGTGAACCTCTCTGACCAGATGGCGACGCTCGTCTGCGCCTCGGAGACCTCGAACGGGACCTCGTCCGCCTCGCATCCCTTTCCTTCTGCTTCCTAGAATCATCGCGCGTTCGAGACGACCCTGCCAATGCGAAAACACTGGCAAAGATAAATAAATGTATAAATTTTAGGGAAATATTTTACAGTGAAAGGCGAAACGCCTATTTGCTTATGCTTTAAGGGAGGACTTTGTTAGTATATACGAATACCTTTGTGTTCTCTGTAGCGATCACTCATATTTCCTTTCTATGTTTTACAATAAAAAACAGAAACAAATACTTGTGTGCATTTTCATATCTCAAATATGGTCAATGAACAAAATTGAAAAGTCAATCGGCCATCTTGCCATAAATTGCGTTTTATTCAAACAACTTTTTAGAGTTCTTAATTTTACTCATATCTTAAAAAAAAAAAAAATTTAATAATATATTTAAAACTATCCTATTATTATACTTATTTATTTTATAATTAAATATTTAAAAAAAAAAAAATTAATTACATAAGATATGGAAAAGATAAACAACTTTTAACTGTCATTTGTCAGAGTCAGCTGAAATTTGCTGTTAGAGGTTATAATATTTTATAGTTTAACAATGATTAAGTTAATTTTAATAAATTAAGAGTAAAGTAATATTTCAGAAAAATGATAAATTTACAACGATCCAAGAAAATTCTAAGGTATCTAAGTGTTTCCCAATACCAGTGTTGTTGTAAAAGTGATGCAAAACTTAGTGCTTTAAAAAATAAAATAAACCAGGGCCCAGGTTTAAAAGAATTCATTGCAAATTCCACTGGTGTATCTGAAATGATTACTCAACGTCCTTATATACCATATTTACCGGATAACATTCAAGTTACATCTAAAAGAAAGGTTTATTTTGATGTGTATGGATGTCAAATGAATTTGAATGACACAGAAATTGTTTGGTCTATTTTAAAAAACGAGGGATTCGAAAAAACAGAACTTGAAGAAGAAGCAGATGTTTTTCTAGTGATGACATGTGCAATCAGAGAAGGTGCAGAAACAAAGATTTGGAATCGCTTAGACCACTTGAGAGGCTTCAAGAGACGCCGGACATTGACTAAATTTCGTAAACCGGTTAAGATTGGTATTCTTGGTTGCATGGCAGAACGGCTGAAGGAAAGATTAATAGAAAAAGAAAAGGCTGTTGATGTTGGTAGGTTTAAGACAAAATTACAGTGAGAGTCTAGACCTAAAAATAAACAACATATCTATAATCAATTTATAAGTTATATTTTAAATTAAAATATTTTTGTTATCAATTAAAACATAAAGTATAAAGAGTTAACATCAATTACTATTCAAAGTTTTTTATTTCACATAGGCATAGATTGCACTTACATGCATGAATATCATTTTTAAATTGCATAGTTCAAAAAAATAATTCCATGGAGAAGAACTAGTAAGAAACTCCAGGGATAAACTTTTAACTAATTTATTTTCAATAATATTTACTCTCAATAATATTATTAATAAAACACTTCATGTATGATAACTGTAAATATAATTTAAAGATAAAGGTTAAATATATTTATAAATTAGTGGCCGGTCCGGATAGCTACCGAGATCTACCACGATTGCTAGCCCTAACAGAGAGTGGACAGACAGCAGTAAATGTGCTCTTGTCACTTGATGAGACGTATGCAGATGTTGTACCACTTCGGTTGAATCAAGGCAGTGTGTCAGCTTTTATGTAAGGAACTCTTTAATTATATTGTAATAAATTTTATAATTTCCATATTGTCAATATTTTTATACCACAACATTTTTTTAAGATAAAACTATTTTTACGGATTAAAACTCGCGTATAATTTGGTTACATTTTGATTTAATTAATTAACTGACTTTCTGACAGACACTTACATCTCGTCTACCCGTGAACACGATTACTGCAAAGTATTCGAAACGTCGGGTTAAAATAAAAAATGTAACCAAATTATACGCGAGTTTTAATCCGTAAAAATAGTTTTATTTGAAATGTGGACTTGTGAAAATCTAAGAAAATACTATTTGTTTAAGACTATATTTTATTCAGAAAATTAATATATTTTTTTGTAATTAAATACTTTCTTGTTTTTAGATCTATCATGCGAGGTTGTGACAATATGTGCACATACTGTATCGTGCCATTCACTCGTGGCCGGGAGCGCTCCCGCCCCGTCGATTCCATAGTGGATGAAGTAAGACACTTGTCCGAGAGTGGGGTGAAGGAGGTAACTTTGCTTGGGCAAAATGTCAATAGCTACAGAGATATATCACAGATTACTGAGAAATTTGATACCAATATGGCTGCAGGTAAATTGCTAGGAAGGCGTTTGTTAAAAAAAAATACTGTTGCTTTTTTTTTTTAATATACATATTTTTTTTTATTTCCCAGGTTTTAAAACAGTTTACAAAAGTAAGAAGGGTGGATTGAGGTTTGCGGATCTGTTAGATAGAGTTTCCTCCATAGACCCCGAGATGAGGATCAGATTTACGGCGGCACACCCTAAAGACTTTCCGGATGAAGTAAGGTCACAACAATTATTAGTATTATCCGAAATCTCTGATTTTGTTTATTGAAAGAATTTTTTGTGATTGATTAAGACATGCGATTATAATAATAAAAACAAGGACCCTCTCCATCGAGGAGGCAGGACCGGTTTGTGTTTGATAATTGTGAGTTCTGAGTACAGTGAGTTTGGTGGTGGCAGGTGCTGCAGGTGATGTCTGCTCGCCCCAACGTGTGTAAGTGTGTCCACCTCCCCGCGCAGGCCGGCTCGTCAGCGGTGTTGGAGCGCATGAGGCGAGGCTACACGCGGGAGGCCTATCTGCGGCTGGCACAGCGCGTGAGGGACACGCTGCCTGGCGGTTAGTGGTGATATTGGTGTGAAAAATCTCTCTAATCTTTTTCAAAGTGTTGATTCTAACAATTAACGAAGCAAATTTTAACTAAAACCTAGATTAAGTAGTCCGAAAATTTACCCATCTTTCTTTATCCTTAATGCCTCATTTTTTTACTGGTTCGTTACATTTTTCTAAAATATTATGAATTATAAAAAAAAAACCTTAAAGTAAAATATATATTTCAATCACAATGAAGCTAATTCAAAAAGTGCATGTTGGGGGTTCCACTGGAGCGTTGCGATGCGCAAGCAATCCCGTGACGTCTCACTATGGCGATGAAGTCAGCCGTTTTTTTTTTAATGGGTAGTCTTAAAAATGGCAGCGTCCTCTATGCTGTCGGTTAGTCCCACTTGTCCCACCCCCGGTCATCTTCTTGACCGGCGGATATCCTTAACGAATTTTTCCAACTCAAAACAAAGTGCATGTAATTGATAAAAAATTCTCGTCATATCTACAGTTGGTCTATCAACGGATATGATATGTGGGTTTTGTGGAGAGACTGAAGAAGATTTTGAGGAAACTCTATCATTGATGGATATTGTTGACTATCACATTGCTTTCCTGTTTCCGTATAGTATGAGAGAAGTGAGTTATGGTTTTTATTAATTAAGTTAGTATTTTTTTATTTTTTCTTATTAATTTATTTTGCTTCAGAAAACAACTGCCTATCGAAGATATAAAGATGATGTTCCAGAACACGTCAAGAAGGACAGACACAATCGAATGGTAGAGTTATACAGAAGAAAATGTCAGAAATTAAACGAAGCTGAAATTGGGACTACCCATCTGGTTTTAGTGGAGGGGGTTGTCCCAAAAACTGGTCAAATTTTAGGAAGAAATGAGTTGTATATTAAAGTGGTTTTCGATCAAATGGCCATACCTTCTGGGGAAGGGAGTAGGACAGTGAAACCGGGAGATTATGTGGGTGTAAAGATAATTGCAGCGAAATCTTCAGTTTTAACGGGAATTCCATTGTATCATACCACTTTAACGGAATTTTATAAAGATCATGCTTGGTCTGAAAGGTTTGCTCTGAGAGGGTAATTGTTAACTCACAAAAGAGGTCCTACACAAAGTTCGTTACAAAATAGCTGAAATGTTATTGTGTATATGATACACAAGTTTTATAATTTCAATAAAACTATTTTTCGGATATAAAACGCATTATTATTACATTTTATAATTTAGGTTAAGTTTAGATGTTGGTGACTCTTCTTACCACGAACACGTTTGCTGCAAAGCACTCGAAACGTCAGGTCTAATTAAAAAATGTAATAATAAACGTGAGTTATATCCGTAAAATAGTTTTATTGAAATGTGCAGTACTCGTGTTATTGTTAGAAAAGATAAGTTTTCTAATATTATTAAAATAAACATTAAAAAACTATATTTCATTTTACTTTTTTAAACTGCAATTTTGTCGGATTGACATTATACTGAAGTCATTTAGGTCGATCGTTTTATTCATTAGTAACCCATTTTCTGGTCTTAATTTAACTTAGCTGGCATATGATACTAACTTTTTAGGTAGATAAAGAAACTACTAAATAGTATGAAAATGTTTTAACGCCTGTTCGATATAACTGAGCAATTAAGCTTGGTTAATTTACCATATGTCATATGCAGTTCAGTTCACAGTTACATAGAGCGCATGTGACTTCTCGGTCATTGATATTTTGATTAAACGTAAGATCAGGTCATCGCAGCCTGTTTTTTTCATTATTTTAAACTGTCTGAGTTATTACCCGTACAATGATATTAAATATCTAATCACTAATCATAATTATCCTCATTAATTAAATAAAAACAATGTACATCATTGTGTCACTTTTGAAGTGCATTTATTAATCAAATCAATACAAACATTCATAAAGAAATACAAATAAATATAAAAGTTTATTACAACATTCAAACACACTTAAAAATATGTTACAATGAATAGAAATGGATAACATAGATAACAAAATAAAAATTAAATCTCAGTCCTTCTAATATTAGTTCACTTAATAAATTGTGATACATGGCATCGATTAATTTCTAAAAGAAATTTGTACTCTTAGTTGTGTAAATGTAACATTAAATATATATAATCGTGCTTACGTTTGTTTGTGAAAACGTGTACGTGCGACATTAAAATTATTAAAAAAACATGCCCAAAGCCTAGTCCTGCGGCAGTGTGCTATTTTATTAGCTGTGAACATTTCGCTTTCACGTTTCGACTAACATATTCACTTCTTCAGACTAAGCTAGAGGCTCCCAAGGGACCTCCTTCCTTGTCATCAGGGTGCCCAGACAGACTAGGTGAGGGCCCCTGGGAGCTGCCGTAGACCTTTGTACTGTAGCCAGAGTCGTTATGACTCTCACGGTCCGTTTGGCTTTGAGTCTCTGTCAAATTGGTGTTGATAGCCAGAGACTGGAGGCGACTGTGTAGCAAGTTGTGGTCCGGCTTTCTCAGATTGGGGTTCCTAAAGTTTGGGTACATCGGTGGATCGTTATCGTAGTAACCACGAAAGTGATTCTGTTTCGCTATTTCGACTTCTGTGTTTTGGTCAAGATGGTCGCTGTAACAGTGCGGTATCCTTTCGATTTCTCGTATGATGTGATCTTGCATCATGGCGCTGAAGACTCCGGTCTTATGGTGATAGATTGGATTTCTGTTCCGAGCTTGAACTTGGGTTTGCGGCAGACCAGACTCATTGAAGTCGTATTGATTTTGACAAGGATGTGGATGAGGGTACGGGAGCCCGTTTTCGATTTCTCTGTATGGAATTTCATTCTGTCTGCTTGGTATTTCATGGAAGTAGGCGTCTTTGGGTATCATCCGTATATCGTGAGGAAATTTTGTTGATTGAACTTGCGGCGCCGGTGATTGCGATTTTGTTGATACAAGCTCGTAGTTAGGAAGAGGTAGAGTTTGAAGAAGATTGCTATTTCTCATTGGACCTGGCTGGTTTAAGCTTCGTATTGGATCATCTTCCTCATCACTGCTCTCGGAATTGTTTCCATTTTCTTTAGGCGGAGTCTGGAAAGTTTTCCTCGTTGGGAATGGAATTAGATTGTGTAGACTAAATCGTTTAGATTTCGGTGGTTTTTCTTTTAAAACTGGCGCAGGCCTTAGAGGTTGTTGAGGCATTTTCAGTACAAGTTGACTAGGTTGAGGAGGTGAAAGTGGTATTTCTTTTTCCATATGTTTTCTGGGTAGAGGTGGCCTTTCCGGTGACGTACACCGTTGTTGATGTTCAACTTGGGCCACTAATTCTTGAACTGACTTTCGCTGTTCTCTTTCTAGATTTTTTTCATCACGATACTCAGACTGTTTAGTGAATTTAATATAGCCGTCCTGAGATATGTCTAGAGATTTATTATTTCGTGGCAAAACGTTTATATCCTTTTCAAACATTACTCTTTTACGGATGTCGTCAGCAGTCCTTTGTAAAACTTGACTCTTCCATACTGGCTCGTTTTGAGGTTCTAATTGATTTGTTTTAATATCCTCTTCTGGACTGTGTAGCCTATACTCTGATTGTCTGATACTGGTACCAGGGGAAATAGGCGGTATTTGTTCACAAGGAACCATATATCTTTCACTGTAAACAGATTCTGGAGATTGTGAAACTGATACTCTATTAGATTTAACATGGATTTCGGCTGTGACTTGTGAACTATCGTGGTGATTTGAGTGCGATGCTGAGTGTGGAGATCTAGAACATCTACTGGGACCGGCATCTAGCTGATCACTACTTCTGGAGTTTTTAAGTATATTCTTTCGTCGTGGACTTGAGGGGGTTCTTCTATCCAATTCTTCGGTGCTTCGTGATGTTACTTTATAATCAAGTTCTTTGGCAATATTTTCGCATTGTTCTGCATTTTCATTAAGATCTCTAATTATTCTGTTTACATTATTCCAATCTTCATTGTTAGCATCTAAAAGTTCAAGACTTCTCGTCCTTTTTATCGGTGGTATATCTAACGATCCTTTTGGACTGAATTCTAATTTTTTAACTCGCTCCGAGGCTCTATACATCATGCCTCTAGTCAGCCATTGTTCTAAATGTTTGTGCCTTTCTTTACACATAGCTCTTTCTGCGGCCATAAACTTGGTTAATTCAGATATTTGTCCTTGTGTCTTCATTTCTAGGTCAGTTACTTTCTGATCTAATTTTTCATGCGCTCTATCTATGTGGCGTTTTAAATCGTTTTTATCTTCATTAAGTTTATCTTCCATGTGTTTGAAGAACGGTGCACAGTAGCAGGTGTACCCCGCACCAATGGGACCCTTTTTTATATTTCCTGCTAAATCCAAATAATACTGTTCGCCTTTTTTCAAAGGTTCGGTGGGTAATGAATTAAGTTTCGGTTTAGGAAAATATTTTGGGTCAGGATAATAATGGCACCCGTAAGGTGACCACTGAATTTGTGGTGGTGTTTCAAAATGTACAGATCTTTTCTTTTTATCTTTGTTTTTATCCTTCTTCTTGCCATCATCAGGCTCATCTACAGTTCTCTCCCTACTTTTGTCTCGGTGTTTGTCTTTCTTTTTAGGTTGCTTAGCTACTGGAGTATTTAAAATGTGAATAATTTCTTCCAATCCCTTCCTTGTAGCGATGTCTCGGGCTGTCTCACCTTGATGGTTTTTTAATGACTTGTCGCAACCAGCTTCAAGGAGAATTCGAGTTAATTTTCGTCTTCCCATTGCGGCGGCTATATGTAACGCGGTGTCGCCATTTTTGTTCTGCTCTGACACCTGGCACTGAGCGGAAATAAGGATACGTGTGACTCCTGCGTGACCGTAGCGTGCTGCCGTATGGAGTGCAGTGTCGCCATACTGAAAAGAATTAAGAACATCTCAATTAATATAATTAAAACGCAACTGTAGATTTAACAGTAATCAACACAGTACAGATGAGTACTAAAATCACGTCGCAATACTCACATTGTTTTGTATATCGGGAGGTGCACCGGCAAGCAGCAACTCTCTTGCGGACTGGTTGTGACCATTTTGGGCGGCGAGATGCAGTGGGCTGAACCCCGCTGCATTGCGTATGGGCGCAACCGGTAACCCTGTTGACACAGCGCTGCCTGCCCCCGCCGACGCACGCGCTAGCACGCACACGGTGCGCGAGTAACCCTTCCAGGCTGCTTCGTGGATTGCTGTGTTGCCGTGCTGGAAATTTTGTCGGTTTTAGTATAACTTTGTCATAGGTTTCTATGCTAAGTAGAATGTCTAAATGCTCACTAAGTGATCCTTCTGATGTGGATCAGCTCCATGTTCTAGCAGCACACGCACCACCTCCACGTGCCCGTCCGCAGCCGCTCGCTGTAGAGCACTGCAGCCATTCTAAGAACATACGAACTGGCTTACTTTTTTTTAAAAAAAGAAAGACATAGCTTTTTTATTAATTTGTTGCCATAATCTCAAACGACCATTATGGCAACAATAAGCAACTGGAGTCTTCTCTAAAACGGATTTCAATGGCTTCATTTCTTTGTATATTTTATCTCTTTGCTTTATTCTTCTTTTGGTTATTGATTACCAAAAAGGAAAATTATTATTCCACGGAACTAACATTACATATAAATTGAGTCGATGTAGTTAGATTGGCAGATTAAGAAAACGGATTTTCAGGGTTTATTTATTCTACTCGTGTGAACTGCTTTGTCATTATCTAATGATTGAAAGTTTAAAAATTCTTTATGTTAACAAACAATATCAAGTTATTATAAAGAGATACAAGAACTGTTAAAATGAAACAAATTTTAAATTACAACAACATTTTAATAATTGATTTATTTATGAATAATATTCCCGATATGTTCATTAATTTGTTGCAATTGCAGAAAAATATGTTTATTGAAAATGTTTAGAATGTAATATATTGCATCCTATTATCATCATATCCGTCCTGTATAGAATATTTTGAATAATAACAGGGCCTTTGATTGAAAAAACGCGCTCAAATCGGTTTATTCCCTTAGAAGATCTTATGGTATAGACAGACAAACAAACTTACAAATACAAAGATGCACACGTTAAACTAATAACAGCTTTCGTTTTTACGTTGAGAGTTTAAAATACACAGGAAGGTAGTCATTTGCAATGATAGGTCATTGAAATAACTGTTGTAAAAATAACAAAATATACTAACTACATACCTACGTAGAAATAACTTTTGTTAAACCTTCCTAAACCGAAACTCAAAACAAATAAAATTATTAAAGTTTTCTAGACAGTTACTATATTTTCGAGAAATTGAGATTTCAAGTTCTTTAATACATATCATAAATGTCACAGATCTGATTTAAAGTAATAAATGTTTTTATTATACCTTGGACCAACGCTCACTTTTATAACCCGCTTTCGTGGTACCATAAATATATTGAGGTATAATTTATTTATGTAAATTACTTGCGTTCCATAGTAGCAGTGTAACATTATTATTTATATAAGTTTTTATATAGCCATGATATTTATAAAAAAAAATTTACACCTTGCGTAATTATATCATTTTCAAGGAAATGTTACGAGACATTTCAATGACAGACGTCATATCTTACGACAGCAAAAACAAAATGGCGGTTAATAAATGAAATGATTGACATATTTATATTTATTAACTGTTTTATATGTTTAGTTTTATTAACAAAAAACATAAATAAGTAAAGTTTTTTAAGCTTTATTACCCACAACACATTCTAACAACCATCAAACAATACCGGTATTAAATAATGAGTAGGCTATCAGAAACCGTTACAAAATGGACATCGCAGAAACATTTGCAATAATATTCTTATGGAAATATCTATCTGGGTATGTTCATTTATGGTACCGCTTCTCGTCTAGTTGTATGGAGAAAAACCGGCGTAATTTGTACGTGGAATTTCATTTTCGGCCCCCGGCAAGGCACCATGACTTTTGTCTGCCGCACCACAAAAAAAAATGTAAGCTAAGATTACAATATTTAAATATTATAACAGAATAATGCATTTCTGATAATATAGAAGATTATATCTTTGGATAATATTTCTTTTATTAACTCATTTTAATTAGTAAGCCATATAACATTAATGTAATCTTAGTTTTTGATTCATCCTTCAAACTTACAATCAGGCTCGTAAAAGTATAGGGTTCAAGTTTAAACAAATCATTGTACATCTTCCTGTTAGTTTCTATTTGAATATCTGAAATATATCAGCTTTGTATATAAATTAGTAAGCAACAAATGGAACCTAAAAAACCAACAAAAGACCAGTTTTTACTAGATCTTTTAAGCTTTTTCTTTGTCAAGAAAAATATATTTAGTAAGCTTTTTATTGATACTTTCGTGTAAAGTTTAAAAAAAAGTACCATAAAGCTGTTTATAAAAGAATTTAGATATATTTTTTTTGGATTACACATAACATTGAATCCAAAATAAAACAAATTTTAAAATATTTTACACCGATCAAAGTGTGCGATAAATGTGACATTATTAGTGTAAATTAACATTTACTAACTGGGCTTGTAAAAGATTAAGCCTATATCTATCTTTTCCCAAATCTGTGAGAGTTATTTGAAGCTTCCGGAGTTATCAGATGTTATCAATGAGTTGTGTAATCAGGATGTGAAAGTAAGACAAATAATTGATCTAATTGGACCTACATTTTGATTAATTCCATTACGAAACTCATTCGTTTATATAGTTTCACATCTAGTTATATTTGCACACACGTTAATCTCTTAGCAATTAAAAGATTAAAGATTGAAAACGAAAAGATAAAAGATCGAAAATTAAACGACGTAATGTACAATGTTGTTTGTTCTTTAAAACCTAATTTTTAAATTATTAATTTAATATTATATTCCTAAATTACCCTTGAAAATTAATATAAATGTATTCATATTTTTATTCCATTTTTAAATTATTCAGTTAATATTATATTGCTAAATTACCATTGAAAAATAATATAAAATATGAATACCGACATTTTTATTCAAAATATATTATATTTTTTAATCAAGCTGTTTCATGTCGTTAATCAAGTTACTTAAAATACTTTATTCAGTAAAATAAACTACTATTACTACTAACCAGAGATTGATTGTTAATCTCTCTTATTCAATCCCTTTTATAGAACATTCCACTTATCTTTAATCAAACTTATGAACGGAATGGCATAACGATGTAATAAGGAGTAACAAAAAGATTCTTACTGTTTGAAATTCATAAACATATTTACCAATGTATTTAATAATTATTACTGTTTTTAAATTATAGTATAAAAAATTCAACTTTAATTCAATAAGATTATTTATTATTAACAAAATGTACTTGATAAATTTAGTTTTTTTTTGAAGATGATAATTCCAAATTAGTAGATAAAACTTTTAGACTTTAAGGAATGTGGAATGAAAAAAAAATTAATATAAAACGAGTTACAGAATAAGCCTGTTTGTGTTTATTATTTTTAAGCTAACAGACACCAATTTGATAATTCATAAAACATTTTACAAGCGAAGTGTGAAAGTTAAGTAGTCTTAATAAATTGGCTCATACACAAACATACTAATTAAGTTTTTTACGATAAGTAATTGATATGCGAAATATCACATGTGCAGGTGAATGAGACGTCTAGTTTTTGTAGGCTTTAATAACTATTTTAATTAAATTTATGAATATTCATATAACCTTTATTGATAAATATGGTATTTTAAACCGTTTATATTTTCTAAATTATACATGGAATAAGTATTTTTAAAATTTTCATGGAAATATTTAAAAAATACTTATATTATAAATGTATATACATATAGAAGTATTGAATTATTTTTTACTATTCTATTTTAAAGATCCTCTTTAAATATTTCTTTGCTTTGAATAAATTAGTTTCAAATAATCTTTTTACCTTTAAAACGAACTTCTCGTTACATTGAACATCTAGTTACGGAACCCTAATATGGCGATAAAAAAAATTCTTGAAAGCGTCTAACAAGCCACTGGCTTCTATGCCATTATAACCCGTAACAGTCGTTATACTTTTAATAGTTATTAACCGAATTAAAATCGACAGTACTTTACCACAAAAAAATAGAATTAATAAATGTTATCAAAACCGTCACAGACTCAATGTACATCAAACGTATGACACATTCATAATTATTTTGGCAATTCTTTAAACCTTATGTTTAAGACTCCTGAATTCTTTTTGAAGTTATTAACTCTTTTTGTCCAAGAATAAGACACAATATGCGAAGTTAATGCTAGAAAGCTATCAAAGTTTAATTAGATTTTATAAACGGTTTAATACCTAAAATAGGTTGAAATTAATGGTCTATTTAAATAAATAAATTTATTGCATATATAAAAAACCTTTTATTCTGTTTTTATTTCTTAATAAAGGCCAAGTTGGAATAATTCGAAGTGAAGTCGCAGCTGCCGCAATTTACCTTTTGCGGTCGAGATTGTTACAGAAATTGACTTACGAGAGCTCTTGATTGCTTATTTTTAGACCAATTTGTTTTATTTACTCTTCAATTTGTTTTATTTTATGGTATTTGATCTGTTGGCTTTATTTAGAATAGAGATAAAATATAAGATGTTAATGGAAATCTGATATTATAATGGTTTTCTTTGTCGCTTTGTTTGACAAACATAATTGTCGGACATAAAGAACAGATACGAAACAACAATTTGTTCATTTAAAATCAGTTTCGTGTAGGAATCGAACCCACTACCTTTGACTCAACAGGCACGGCAACCACTAAACCTACAGCCCGCTACTAATGTATTACCTTTTATGAAAGAAAATGTAGTTCTTTCATAAATGGGTTAATTAGAAATATTAATTGTCACTTAAGATGTTTCATAAAGCTATTACAAGCTAAATATATCAACAATACAAGCTATAAATATAATCCTATCCATTATTTACAAATTATCCATACTATAATATAGCAAACAGTTAAATTGACACAATATATTTATTGTTAGCGTCTCCGTGGAATGGAGTGCCGATAAAAAAACGAAGGGGACCGGTCGTAACCGAACTAGTTCTTTTAATGATCTCAGCTCACTCGATATGGTCTCGCTTGCTCCTAGATGACTTGATAACGTTTCCTGATATCGAATAAATAATTGTTTTTCGTTTGTCACTGTGTTTGTCAGTTTTTTGCTTGACGTCTTGGCGTGGTTAATGGTACAGATTATGATCTACCGTCTTCAATATTCATCTGCGTGTACATTCATCTTTCAGAGTGAATAAAGAGGAACAGGATACAAGGTGGGGGGGGGGGGGAAACTTGCAAATATTATAATGTATTAGAAAAAATATTTTAGCTTTATATTTGTAATATGGAATGCGATAGAAGTGACCTTACTCAGCTAATTGCCTCCAGGTTCAGACAATTGCAGTTAGGGTTAAGTAAGCTAGATAAAAAATTGTTGACTTTATAACGAACTTATTATTGTATTCATAGAAATGACTGACAATCGTACAGTTGAAACATTACAAGTTACGCGAGTACTGTCAAGAACAAAATATTTAAAAATATTCTTGTTATTTTTTTTTTTTTATTATACTACACATGTTTTTTAATGGTATTAAGACAAAAAAAACGTTAGCAGATTCTATATGTTGTATTTATATATTCTTATCTTTATAAATAATTATACTTTTATAATAAAATCCAACATTGCTCCCGTGTTTAAGCCGGGTTTTAAATAAAAAATATCATTATTAAACTCAGCAATCAAAATGGCTGTATTTTTTATAACTTAAGCATTTAAATGCCAATGTTTTATTATAAATAAAAACTAAGTTAAGACTTGTAAATTATTTATAGATAAGTGAAGATTTATTTGTACAAGCCCTAATGCTGGTTCGAATTAATCGTTGTAATTAAATAATACCTGGCGTAGTTTGTACTCACTAGTAGATACCTGTTTCAACTTTGTCTTTTTTAATATGAACTCTTGAATTGTTTTACTACTAGGAGTGCGAACCAGACCTCACTTTTGACACGCTGCGCTCGCAAAATCTCGGTATGTGTTAGCATATTAAGCGAAGCGAGGTTCAAACAGCACCGAAGTCGCATTTACAAAAAGTCGACGCATTGTGTCCTTAACTATTCAAAATGAGACACATTATTACATTTTTTAAAGATTTTTTTTTAAAACCATCTCCAGACTGATGTCTATCAGTGTGCAAAATTTGGATATTTTCAGATATATCGTTTTTTATTGGTGCTTGCACAAGGGCTGTAAAAAAGTCTCTCATTGAGAGCTTGGCTCGCTCCGCTCGCGTCGCTCAATTGAAGGCAATTTGTTTTACTAACTTAGGGCACCTCGGTTTTTTGTACCAAACAAAATCCAACTGCTTTTAATTTTATAATCTGTTAAAATATTCGTTTTTTTTAAACAAAGGTGTGTTACGTGCCAAGGTTATTTTTTTTTGAACGATCATATAATCTTTGGACAGTGACAGCGCTTTTAAGCGCTGGATGATTGATGAAGTTACCCATGGGAAGAAAATAAGATCAAATTATACTGTTATTATAGATCAAGCTATAACTTTGTTTATTTTCAAACATGTTTTGCTGCGTTTATGTTTAATAACTCCATTGAACCTGTCGTATTTAGCGTCGAGAATGATATTATAGACTAATATAATATAATATCAAACATTATAAAAATGATTTTCTACATAAATATATAATGAAAGAATTATCGATATGAGATTCGATGAATTTAGAATTTTTAAAACCGTATATGTAGGGACGGATACATCTAATAGGCTTCTTTCAAAAAATTTATATTGGGAAGGTTTCCCATAGATCTCAGGTCCGAATAGTGATGTTATCAATATATTTATTTAAAACTCAACAACCTTAATATGATTGTACATATTTATCGATTTCAAGTATTATATAGATTTTTTATTACTTGCAATGTGTCATATTTATTTATTTATATGGTTTTCATTTTGATTCTCTATATCATTTGATCATTGAGTGATCATTTGCGTACGTAAATTTGAAGAATCAGGAGAGCCTATACCATATCTTATTTATGGTAATAAGTACATCTGGACACTCTCCAGCTTAAAGTTAAGGCTACGAGGGTTCCAAATTCAAGAATCTGAGAAGAACTACAACAAAATCAGACGGATATTTTTTTGAGATCACGGCACATAAAAAATATAATTTATTTTAATTATTTGAAATAAAACACAGTTTTATCTCTTGACCCATCTGTTCTAATTAAACAGACGCTTCGAGCAATCTTACATCGCCTCCAGCAACGTTGATGTATCGAACCTTCTATTCCAGATGAAAGTAATCGAGAATATATCGATTCTTTTTATTCAGCTGAGTATCGTTTCAGATTATATTTGTAATATATTATTTTAAGCTTATTTTACACGATTACAGCGATTTAAATTTGCCTGTACGAAGTAAATTTACTTGGTACTCAACTTAAAGTGAGTAACAAAATAAGGTAATGTATACACTTATTCAACAACAGAAAACGATTGTTTTACCTTTTAAACAATTTAAAAAAGGAGTTAATTAATATGTATGTATGCTTGCGGAGAGTATTACCGAATATTTACATGATGATGCACCATGCGTATGAAGCGATCTCGGCCAGGCCACTTCAAGCTTATAAATATAATTTACGCATGATGACTATAAAAAAATATAAAAGACAAGCCCACTTTCTTTCGCCAGCTCTTCTCAGGTCTGTGCCAATATCTTTCCGAGATGTTGGTGGCTATGTCAATGAAACAATGTTTTGTAAAAAACTTACTTTAAATAAAGATTTTAATTTTAAATTGGCTTCACAGGCTAGTAAATTAAGTTACACAATATATTTTTTCAGGTATATTAGATCATAAAAGAGGTTTTATTTTAACTCTATGTTATATATTCTATAAACTTTATAATCTTGAAGTACATTGTCCCCGCCGCGGGATCTAGACAGGTAATATATTTAGTGCTGTTTTATAATTGGCTTTACTACTGACAATACTGGAAGTAATTGCAACGTTAGACAGTGGATTATACAGGAGTTATAAGTAAATTGTTTTAAATATGCTTTGGTATTATAATAATCTGTCCGTTCTAATAGTTACGAAACTCTTTAACTGGTTAATAATTATTTTACGGAAAGATAAACCAATGGTTTCATAATTTTTATATTACGATTTTTGTGATTCATGATTATTGTTCACGGCGTGAACTTGTGTGAACGACATAAAAGTGAGCTTTTTGTAGCGGTAGTTAAAACCGGAATCCCGTCATGCTCCGAATAGGGAGTTGAGATGGGTTCTAAAGTACTTGGGTAAATTCTTAATATTAACGTGAATACAGCCTAATAATTATATACAATAATTATATAATTATTAAACAATATATGCAAAATATTCAAAATCAGATGGATAATTAATAAAAATAGATAAAGACTTTATGACAAAATTTGAATAATATGATAAACCAATTACAGTAGCGACTCGATTAGCCGGGGTTAACTTGATTAATTGTTGTCGTTAATCATTCAGATAATCGAATGTATGAAGAAAAGTAGTCATTTTTTTAAAAAAGCATACTAATGTACACAGAATGTTAAGCTATACCTTCTTGAGCTGAGCGAAGCGAAGTTCTTACTGGTCAAAAGTATGTTTCGGAACTAATGCTTCTCCTCCTCGACTAATAATGGTAGGATATCGAAAATTGGCAGAGTTGTCGAGGACGAAACTTAATGGTCCTGAAGTTTTTTGGTGACACTTGTGATTGCATTCTTTATTAAATGGTCAAAGTGTATCTCATAGTCACCATGGTCATTCAGCAATAATGCTTCGCTCAGCTCCACCCGCCGTGCACAGTGGCGGACCTAGTCCATATTTATAAATAAAACTAAATACAAAAAAAAAAATAATATAAAATTCTTAAGGGACGACCTTTTTCTTAAGTTATTAAAATACTGCAATCCTAATAATAAAATAATATACATATGTATGTAATAGATTATTTAAAAAAAAATGATATTTTTATTATGTTGGTAGTTTAAATCGCAAATCTGAACTGAGTGCCAGATAATCGAGTTACAACTATAACATTATACTGGTTGAACGATCTGAATGAGACGCAGTTAAAAAGACATCAACGCTCAATAGGTGATTTGGTAATATGTAATATATAATTTATAATACTGAATATAAACTTTTTTATTACTTAATAAATTTAAATTGCTTAATTTAAAATTATTTTTATAAACTTGAATTATTTAATAGGTTTTTAGCATTTGTATTTTCACATATGAATTGGATGAAATAAGGTAAAATTATTGAGATTTCTGCACTTTTTAACGACAGAATAATTGCATTTTTATGTGTATTTTAAATGTCTATGAAAAATGGTTTATAATTATAGCATATGAGACTATCTATTTCATGGTGGTGGTAAAATGTGTCTGTCAGCACTTTTTTTTACTTTTAACAACAGTATTCTATTTTTGTCCTATGATGTGCTGCTAACACATTTTTAATATGTATTACTTTTGAAAAGACCATAATTATTAAAATGATTAATCTTTTTATCTCGATATCGGAGAGCCGTTCAAAAAAATGCTTTAATAGTAATATAAAATAGTTAAATAAAGATAATTATAAAGAAGCGTTTCCTATAAACATTTTTTTGAATACTTGAAAAACCTTTTATACATAACTTTGAATAAAAATGATGTTTACTAAAGAATCTGATTGAATTAAACATATTAGATTGTATTGTAAAGATAATAAATATGGATACACTAATATATAATGTCGGTTACCTCATCAGTGTGGTCTAGAGGTGCGCCAGCCCGCAGCAGGCTCGCGGCACGGCCGGCATCTCCGCGCGCCGCCGCCGACAGCACCGCGCCAGCGTCGCTCATGCGTCACAGCATTGCTGAGGATAGCAGAAACTATTAGCTAATAGAATAACAGAAATCATTTCCATCCGAGACCAATAAATAAATGGAAAAAATGTACAAAGCTCGCAATGATACGCATTCAAATGGAAGCACTCAATACGTTTAATTTGAAATAATTTAATTAATCAAAGAAATCAGCTTTTGTTTGAATGTAAACAAATATACTAATAAGAAAATGCAGCTGAAATACAATTATAATACATTTATAATATTTAAACATTTGATTAATAATTAAAAAATCGACATCACTGGTTTAGTTTATGATTATTATTATTATTTTTTTTTTATTTATGTAGCTTACTTTTACATAGACATTTTATTTATAAAATATATACATAGGATTATTAGAGAAAGATGGGTCCTATCCGGTGAATTTGCCTCCGTTCCCGCAGCCGAGACACAATATAGTTTCACTACTGGATATATAATACTCTGTCTGATCTATATTTAAAACAATTACATACTTAATTGTATGTTACATATAATTAATAACAAATGTTTCAAACCTGTCACAACATGAAAAACAAACTCGACAATCGCATGTCAAATGTCTTCATTCTTCAACGTTGATACGCTTAGTGTAGACTTGAGACAATCTTTCTTTGGTCTTTACATGTATAAACAAATATATTTGATGACTAGAGCCGCCAGCATGCAAGCGAAGAAAGCTGAGTGAAGATCTTTTCAATGAGAGAAACAACGAAAAATATATTACGAAAACTTTTGTTTGATACGATTTCCATTGTCTGCAATTAACAAAAAAAAAATAATTAGATTTTTTTTCATTATCTATCTATAGAAAGATAGATATGATAGTCTTGTGGTCCAAATTTGGTTACTATAGCTTGATCGCTGCAGGAGATAGCAGGCAAAATTTAAACGAGTTGACCGGTAAAGAGCATCGCTTAGCTCAGTTCAATAATATATGTATACTGGATAATAAAAATAAGAAACAAAACAGAATAGGTTTGAACTTTGAGATAGGCCTGCTAAAAGCGATGAAGACACAGACAGAAAGGAAATAATATTCTCTTCACGTAAAGGCAATTGTAAAAAGAAGTAATTGCTCTTTGGTGAGAGTATGGAATTATTAAGTTTAAGTCGTTCTGAACTGGTGTTGCAGTTAAGGCAAAAGGCTATCTCTAGAGACGAAGTTACTAAAAACAGCTATTTCAGCTATTTTTTATAAAAGAAATAGAGGACACTAGAGTATCCATGTTAGCTTTATACAAATCCTCAGTTAACCGGTTTGTTTCTTTTATTTCTTAAGACTACAATGTCAGTAGTATATAACATTTTTTTATTGGTTTCGAAACACGCACGAGTTGTTTACAGACTGACCTAGCGACCGCCCGCGATTTCATTTAAAT
This sequence comes from Mechanitis mazaeus, assembly GCA_959347395.1. NCBI lineage: Eukaryota > Metazoa > Arthropoda > Insecta > Lepidoptera > Nymphalidae > Mechanitis > Mechanitis mazaeus. Next base: position 19,255,739 of record OY365747.1, read on the forward strand.
TCAGTGTATTATCTCATTCAAGATAATGTATGCTAAGGAGTCAGGTTTATATAATTTAAAATGGAATTGTTTAGGCATTTCGATAAGACCTGGTAGTTAACAATGACATCTTAAAATAATCATAGTTTAAAAAAGTTTTGAAATATAAACAATTTTAAAGAAATTTTACTCGAATAATTTCGGTTATATTTTAATTTGAACCCGACGTTTCTATTCCTTTGCAATAATCGTGTTCACGAGTAGACGAGATGTAAATGTTAAAAAAAAGGTTGTTTTGAGTTTTTAGAAGAGCAATCAAATTTGAGTAAAACAATATTAATTTATAGACAACGTGGTACAAAAGGGAGATAGTAATAATAAAGAGAGTAACTGATGAATATTATTAACAATAATTCTTTATAAAAAGGCTTACGTTTCTTAAATCATTGTTAATACAAAAGTAATTTAACCAAAGCATTCAAAAGTTACACTTTTATTGTATGTAAAGTTACGGTCCATTTACATCCACATGATTTATATTACGTGAATAACATTTTGATTATTAATATAACATCATTTATCATCTCGCGAGTATCAAGACTGTTTTATGCGCCTTAATTACTTCGTAGTTTGATTTCTTTTCGTTTTTTTGTTAGTTGATTGCTGATTGTTTGTAACTGTGTTTATTTATTTTTGTCTCGCTTTACAAAAAGATTCATATTTATCATTCCTTTCATACAACTTCATGCTTTCATATAAGTATGTTTTAATTATGAAATGAAATAAAATAATCTAAGATAATGATACAGTAATGTTTTTTAATTATACTGTAAATATTGTGTATGAGACAAGAATTATTTTAGGTTATAATGTAGGTAACTAAAATATTTATAAATTAGAGTATAAATGTTTTTTATATAAGTTCAGTATAATAGTTTTTTTTATATAAGTTCGTTTAATGTTATTTTAAAAAAGTTATAAACTTTGAAGGTTTTATTAATATTATAATTACTTACCTAATTTTATATTAACAAAAGAACTGGCTAAACTCTGTAGAATAAGTACAACGGGTGTGCGCACGCGCATACACTGTACTGCTACTGTTTTGGAACACATTTCATACTTATGGATAATATGTTATAATAGATTGCGGTTACTGGGAGGAGAGGTAGCGATAAGTATAATCAATATCTCTTAGCGATTTTGATATTCACTTATATTGAAATTGTTTTATAAATATATTAACAAAGGTAAATAGTTTTGTATGTAAACTTTCGTGACCCATGATTACTTTTAAAAAATACCCCATTCAAAGTCTTTATTTGAGATCTGAGCATGGTGAAAAGGTGGCGTGAACAGTTCACGGGTTCGAAACTAGTCAGGCAAATTCCGATAGTAATAACGTGATTACAGCCGGATAATTATATCTAATGGTGTATATTAATGGTATAAAGATAATTTCACATTATTAGGTAGTTGCTTAAATCTATTAGTAAAACGCTACCGCTTATAACTTATAAGAGAAAACAAAGTTTTGGTTAACAATAAGAAATAACATGCTTGAGTAGTTAACAACGCCAAGCCCTACCTTGCCTTGCCTTTGTTTATATTTATAAATAAACATATTGTGAGATATATGAATGTGAAGAATTGATTAGATGAATAAAGTAGGAGCGCGAACCAGACCTCAATTTTGACTCGCTGCGCTCTAAAAATCTCGGAATGTATTAGCATATTGAGTGAAGCGAGGTGCAAACAGCACCGATGTTGCATTTACAAAACGTCGGCGCACTTTGTACTCAACGATTTTTCAAGATGAGACATATTGTTACATTTTTATTTCTTTTTTGAAATTTATTTTAGTACCAAAACCAGACTAATGTCTATCAGTGTGCAAAATTTGGAAATTTTCGGATATACCGTTTTTGATTGATACTTGCACAAAGAAGGCAGAAAAGTCTCTCATAGAGAACTTCACGCAATGGTTTATTTATTATCATTCAAATTGGATTTATTGTAGTTTAAATGTAAAAATACACTGTCCTGTCTCTTTATTATACTAAGAACGCAATTGGAATAACTCGTTCCATTTTTAAGGGGTATTTTAATAATGGATTACCGAATTGATTGCCATGTTTTTCTTATTTCATTCATAGATTTGTTAAATTTCAGCCGTCTTTGTAATCTGTGTTTGATTTGTCCATCAATATCATTCTCTTTTAAATTTTCTTCTTTTAGTATGTAAAAACAACGCAATCTAGATCAAACTGATGTGATATAAAAAGAGAAAATCATATAAAAAACTCATTTAAGCAACGACTGTTAGTCGCACGCGGAAGCCAGTCAGAGTGTGATGGCTAGGAAGAAATATTACATTGTATCTTTGATTATTCCATAAATAACTGGATTATAAATTGAGTTTGAACCTACAACCTCAGGTTTTGTCAAATTATAAAATATATTTGTTAAGTTAAAGAGATTAACAATAATATAAATATTTCTTCATTAATGAACCGGTCGGTATCTTGTTGATTTGAATAAATATGTAAGTTTATGCAAATGACATTTAGTCCAATTATAGTTTTTAATTTGACAGAAAAGGTGAGACGGAATAGAAAACTGTGAGAAAGGCTCATTTCTGTGTGTGGTGCGAGTTTTTTACACTATTCTATCATTTAAATTTATAGGAAATAACGCCATCTGGTAAAATTAAAGCGAAACATCGTGTAAAAAAGATGGCTTCAAATTAGATGGAATCACATACAGGTTATTATGTAATCATTGAGAATTTTATATATATACTTTCGCATGAGTTGACATAATCCTTATTTCATTCAGTATTCACAATAGTCAATAAGAAAATGAAATATACATTTACACTAAAGACGTTATTTAAAAATAAACAACACTTTTTTCGTTATCATTATTACAATTGGAATTAATAATGTATTATTTTATTTATTTTTGCAATACACAAATGTTAGTACATTTGAGATGTATTACAAAAATAAATGTAGGCACTTACCAGAAAATACATAAACATGATACATTTTTTTACAAGATACCAAAACTAGTATACACTATTCATATATTTTTATGTCATTTTGCTTGTCCTTTATCATCCTAAATGACATATATCTATTTTGAATATAAAAAAAATACATAAAATTACTCACACATGCCAAGATATAATAAATAACATATAGTTATATGTGGGTGCAATAGTGGGCGAGGTTTAGTCCTCTAACACAAACTCAATACAATAATAAAGTAACTTATAGAATTGAATCTTATATATATATATTTTAGTAATATATCATATTAACTATCTCATGTTTTTGAATATTTTAAGTAAATATGTAAATTTTAATGTATATTATGCTCATAATATATTTTAATAGCTTTTAGTAATAATTATTATAATATTAGTAATAAATGTTCTATGTATGTAGTTCATTATAAATTATACGAATCATAATATATTCTACTATATATTATTATTATATATTTCTATAATTATCTAATCTCTCTGATTTTTAAAGATTTCATTAACATAATTGTTATTCAAATTTATACATAAAATAATTTTATCACAAATTAAGTTATGGTTAAAAAGCACTAAATAAAAAATATAAGGTTTCTAATAAAATAACAGTAAATATAAAGTTTCTATATCGACTTCATTTTAGAAAATTACTAAATACTAACGTATTTTAATATATTGAATCTATTATGACGACAATGATAAAATCATGAAAAATGTCAGTCTAACGTTTTATAAGTACAATGTATGCTTATCCATACATACTAGGAGCGCGAACCAGACCTCAATTTTGACTCGATGCGCTCGCAAAATCTCGGTATATGTTAGGATATTGAACAAAACGAGGTGCAATCAGCACTGAAGTTGGATTTACAAAACGTTGACTCATTCTGTCCTCAATTATGATTCAAATTAAAAATAGAAAAAAATTAATTAATTAAAAAAATAATAAAAATTCTAAAATCTGTTAAAAAAAATTTGGCACGTGGATTTCATTCTAAATAACAACGCAAATATGTGGAAAATTTGTAAATTTTTAGATATACCGTTTTTGATTGATGCCTGCACAAATGATGCAGAAAAGTCTCTCAAAGAGAATTTCACTCAATTTTAATAGAGTCACCCGGTCGCGTCTATCTGTCTGTATGAACATGATAAACGTATAATAGTTTTTAAGAGAAAGGTTGAGCTGTAAATTAATGAGGAAGTTCAGCTGTAAATTGACTGAAGTTTAACGATTATAGTTAAAGAAATCGCTAGAAAACTTTTTTAAAAGTAATTAAATATTACAATAATTTGAAAATATCTTGGGTATTTCAGAATATTCTAAATAGAAATAACATTTTAATATTAATAAAAAAGATCATAAGTACCGAAAGTTGAGGGCGGAAATTAGTTTAAAATATAAACCTGTAACTTAGCATTTAATCTATATACAAGATTACTCAATGGAGATTGTGATTTAAGGCATATCCCATAATCAATACAATAACAATAAGTAACATACTATGTGTATGTTAAAAGCAGATATATCAGGAATTAATTATCATATCATTAAAAGGTAGTAAAACTGATAACATGAAGGCATTTGTTGAAGCCGCTTCTTATTAGCCGCAATATATTTCTTGTTGGTGCTTCTTTCAAGATAATTTAGATATATGTGTATGTGAATTGTTCTGAATTAATAAAATGATTGTACTTAGATCGAAACCTATAATCATTTTAACTTGTTATTCAAAATACTTGTTAAATAGTTATATATAATAGTAGGACGGCGAAATCTACTCTTTTTATCTGTGTGTAGTTAGTTCCAAAATTGGTTCCAATATTGGATCAATTTTACACCATTAGACTGGATACCAATGACTCTTGACTTTATAAGGTCGAACCTTTGGGCGGGCCGGCAATAACAATAATAACTCAATTTTTATAATACCCAAAAAGTCACGGTTACTGAAAGTCACGTGGGCAAAACTGCGGGCGGAATCTAGTTTAGCTAATAACACAAGAAAATAAAGTAATCGAAGTTTAATTTGCGAGTTAATAACACTATATAATAAGAAAATGTTCTTATCGTCTTGATTGTACCTTATCAGGCAGGCTGATGAGGTTTGCAAATACCTTCCCCATAAAAATAACCGTAATAAGGCCCGTAACACTACACACCATTACACATACGTCGCACGACACACCATGGTACGTGGCCTTATGTGAATCATGCATAGAAAACACAACCATGGGAAAAATGTAGTTTACAATGCAGCACTCATTTTTATTATATTGTACGTATTTTGATTATAATCCCCTAGATGTTTCATATGTAAAAAACGTCGAGACAAACTTGCAAAACATACGTATACGTATTTGTACACGTACACATTACGTTAGAATATATATATATATATATAGTACTGATGATATAAACTGACAAATATTATACAATTTTATTAAGTTTCAGTCATAAATATTAAATCTAATGTCTAAACTCATGGCCAAAACTTTTTTAAACACCATAAAAATATGGTCACACATAGAAAAACCCATAAGCTAAAGTAAACTAGGTGTTTGTATAGCAATTAACCTCCCCAATAATGTCGTGCGCAGGCGCACGGTATAGAGATCTTTAACTTTCCAAGCCATATTTGGAGATACGTTAAAGTAGTCCGGTCTCTTTTATGCATGAAGAAATTAAAAGAGATAGATTACGTCTCGCTTTAAACTCGTTTGGAAAAGAACATATTAATGATTTTATCAATTCGACTACATTGAAAAAATGTACCAAGAGAAGTACGAATTTGGTTATATTTAAAATATATTTTAGTCAAAATCAGATTCTCAGTCAGAATAACTGTTCTTACGATATATATGATATTCTAGTAATTACATGTATCAATTAATATTGTAAGTTTTTACTTTTTCATTGTATTGCAATAAAGTGCTTATCTATCTATCTACATACATACACACATACGTACATACACAAACGTTTAAAATATGAAGAACCCTCCATGGGTTATTTCATATAAAAACATCATGTAAAAGAACATTAACTCTCCTATGCAAAAGAAACTTGTGAAATCCGGCTGAACTGTCACATTTAAAATGATTTATAGAATTAAAACATAACCCATAAAATAAAACAAAAATGTAAAGTGTTTAGAAACACACAAAATTTATTATATAGTGTGATAGGCGATGATCATAAAAAAAATAAAATGTCAAAAATAAGTCGTTCGGAAATAAGTTGAAAAATTTATATCCAGTCGAAGATTCTACGCTCCAAAGAAAACTAATATAACCGTATACATTTTAAATGGCGTTATCATAATTAATGTAGATAAATTTTGCCTTTTACTTATGATGGACAGTGATTTAAAAAAAAACATAAAAACTAACACCTTCCATAGCTTAAGCTTCCACAAAAAAAATAAAGTTTGAATTGATTAAAAATTTAATCTGCAAAAAACAGTTAATTTGTGCGATTTTCTTGTGTGCAGAAAAAATATACTGTTTTAGGTTTACCCAGGAAATATACACTCTTATATATGGTATTAAAAATTATACTGGAGCTGAACGTACATTCTATCAAAATATAAACAGCCAGAGCCGCGGGTAACAACTATAGTTATATATAATCGAACATGACTTGGTACTGCTCAAATAAATTATTTAATATGCATCTAATCCACACTTAAATAAGCCCATAAAGAACCTATAACTTTAAATTACTTAAATACAAAAAACAAAGGACTAAAATACTTTAAATCATCCCACATCAATGTCAGAGGAAAATCAACCTGGAAAACAAATTTCAGTTCTAATTTAGAGCTCATTAGGTCTAAATTTGTTTGAATGGAAGACGTAACAATGAAAGACAGTTTATAGTGAGGTATAATTGAAGAACCGCCTTATTATTAATGGAATATTAAAATGATTTGAGGCCTGAAGTTATCAGGACTGCAGCGTCATCACGAGGTACGAGAAACCTATGAACATACCTAAGATGTACAAGTTGATTCTATGGATTCTCCTAAAAATTATGTTAAAACTAATTGTTTTTTTAATTTAAATTGACATAATTTTAATCATGTCAGATTTTAAAAATATATTACTTATTCCTTATATAAGTTTTCATTGAAAATATTTGTAATGGAGATTATTAATTTTTATTATTCGGTTCCTCTTCTGTCTTCTTTCCATGTAACGCTAATAATTCTATTATTCTTTTTTAATTCTTAAATCATATTTCATTTACCTAAATATTCTTATCCCAATTATTCGAGGTTTGAAAAATATTAATTTCCTCTATTTGCTTTATCGTTTCCAGTGACGTGCTTATTTCTTCATAATATTTTTCATGCACTCCATTCCTGTTTTTCTTCGGACGTTTTTTTAATAATTTACATTTTGAAATATTTAATGATATTAATAATTTCATAATTACCAAATTGCTAGGTATCTATTTAGATATGCACCTCAATTGTTTTCACTAAGTATTCAGATTTGGTCATACCTTTAAGAATAACTCTTGACAGGAATTGAAAAAAACTTCCAACATATTTCGTAGAAAGTGTGCTCCAAAAAACACCATTAGTAAGCAAATATTAGTTTCTTTATCAATGGGTTTATTCATAACTCTCTGTTGGCATATTTGGTTAACGCTTTCAATTCAAGTGTTCAAACGCCTAACAAATTTCTATATTGAATTAGCGCATGTTACAGTTATACACCAATAAATTATGGCAAACATTTGATCACGTGGGTGGCATGAATGTTGACTAATATGGTGTTAAAATTTGTTTTGTTCGGTACGAATATTACAGAACAAAAATTTTATAAAATATACCTATAAAAAATTTAATACATATCTCTAAGTTATACTAAATTAAGATACAAATAACTTAGAAGTTAAGGTTTTTTTACTAAACTTTTTGATATATAAACGACATGGATGGCTCATGTTTTAATTAATGACGACAATTGAAAGATATGATAATTGGTGAACCAGGAATTTTTTAGCGAATATTGGAAAGATTAAATTTAAAAGGAACACGTGAGAGGTCTTAGATGCGACTTGCACAGATCAAGAAAGATTAGGTTAAGTAAGATTTGGACATCTGTTTTTATTATGCGGCTGAATTCGTTTGCTAATTTGAGAATTTTTAAAATATAAAATCTAAAAGGAACGAAATAAATAGTGACTTAGATGAGATTTGGATATCTCTCTTTGTATCACATTTGGATAGCTCAATCTTCTCTTTGAATCAACCGTTACAATCTGCAGTGAATTATCTTCAGCTAGGTTCAAAGCTGTTTTCTTAATCCTGAATACAATATAAATTCAATACACTAATATCGTTTGTATACATTTTAAATGTGTTGTTCACTCACACTTAAACATGTTTTGTATTATCACAAAACTCATTTAGCATTCGAATCACTTTAAATGGACGTGGGGCGGTGGCCTGAAATGAAATTTGATTTATTCAACTTTGGTCATTAATAATTGAACATGCGTGAAATTAAGATTACTTTGATTTATATAATAGTTAATTAAAAAATCACTGAATGACTTGTATTAATTGAGTCATTAAGAAGTCAAAATTAAATTTATTCTAACCATTATTATACGAAATTATTTTATTATTTCTTTTATTGAGTTTCCATATATATGATTTAATTAAGCTAGTTTTATGTCCATTGCTGTTAAATAACATAAAACCTTTTTGCAATCAACAATAAAGTTATTTTTTTTTTTAGTTTTGCTAAAAAAATAATAATGAATTTTACAACACTGTAAACGACAAAAATACAGAACTGTCAAAACAAAAAAAAACACATGAGTGGACATAAAAATAATTTATATTAGCATAATGTTGTATAATTAAACTGCTCGGTCTGCGCCCGCGCCGATCGTTAGAAACCGGGTGAAAGGTTAATTGCGTCTGTAGCGATTGACAATCATTGAAATTTCCTGGAATATGCTCAGTCGTTGGGTATTTGAACTTTTTATTTGTTGGAGAATATAACATCTTTGGTAATTGAAATAATTATTTGTCTTAAATTTGTCAAAGCAGCTGCAAAACTGGGATATGGTATTCTCTTACACCTGGCCGGATATCACGAGGCTGTGTTTATTTCCGGCATTGAAAAAAGATGTCCCATTTTTGTTGATTTAAAGGATATTACCAAGAACCAAGCCGGTTAAAATAAGGTTAAAGGAAAATTGATTTTTTTATTATTCCGGAACAATATTTTAATTTCAGAGATAGATGAGACTTTTGTATATACAGTTTATAATTGGTACTTTTATTTCCTTCCGTCTTAATATTTCCATTAGTCGTTGTTAGATTTCCGGAAAATTAGTAAAACAGAAAACGTACCGTGGGAAAGCAACAATAATAGCTGTTACGAAATTTAGTCAACTTACTAATATCAATTCAGTTAAGTGAGACGTGCTTTGATTAATTAATTAGAGTTATATATTACTTTTTATAGTTACATATTTATGTCAAAATCTTACTCAATATTGCTTTATATGAATAATAAAATTTAAGTCTTAAAATGATTGTGTGTAACGTTATCCTCATAATATTAACAGTTTTTATAAATGGTAAGTATTTTTCAAATATCATTACAATATAAATTTCCAAATAAAAATATATCAAGACTAGTTATCAGCAGCTAGATTTACTCGCCGATAGAGGAATTTTTAATTTGTAATAAATTTTTAAGTGATACTCAATTTCGTATTTGTAATTATCAAAATGACGAAACTGTCATATAAAGTCTTTTTAATTAACCCTTTTAGATGTTGAACCTCTAATAATTTTATTTTTATGAGTACTTACGGACTTGCACTTACAGACATAGTTTACAGATTAATTAGTTTTTTCAATATTTGATATATATATATATCTGTAGATATATAGTTATAAATATTTTTTTAGAAATATTCTGTAGAGTGAAATGGGAGAACATGAGATGTTCAACGGACAGAGAGATTTCGGTGCCAGAAGGGAAAGTCGAAAATATTGGTCGATTTCCCTGGCTTGGAGTTGTGCAACACTCATTTTGTAAGTCATAGTAATGAATAGAATAGACTTTCGTGATCCATGATTACTATTAAATATCCGGCTGTAATCACGTTATTACTATCGGAATATGCCTGCCTAGTTTCGAACCTTTTCGGGGTTCTTATTCAGGAGCTCTCAGCATGGCGGAATCGCGGCTTGAAATGATTATGGATAATAGAAGCTCATGAATAATTACCCCGAAATGAGTTCGAAACCAGTTGGGCGATTTCCAATAGTAATAACGCAAGTACAGTCGGATAATTATATTTAAAAGAATAGACATATACTGCATTTGTATATATTGTTGACATTAATTTATGTCAAATTTCAGATTTAGGTGGTAAAACAAGATTTGCAGTAACTAGTGGGGTGTTACTGCATCCAGAATATGCCATCGCGGCCGCTGATGATATCTCCAGGATACCGATCGAGACTCTAGCGTAAGACATTCATATATAGTGGGAATTGTTCTTTATATTTCTATCTATCGTCTAGCATATTGTGTTACTCTTTTTAACTTTATTTTAATGTTTTCTTATAGAAACAATACTTACTTCATAGTATGGCAGGATTCAAGCACGAAATTCTCAATCGACGTTGAGACGTACTATCTTCCTCCGGAATACACAGACGACCTGACGATTTCTAGCATAGCTCTAATACAGTTGTATAGACAAGGAGAAGGAGGAACAGTTGGTATGGAATCTATATATAAATAATAAATATAATATAACATTTTGATATCAATTTATTGGACGAATCACCAAATATTTTAACTATTTGGTGTGTTGATAAAGATAAAGATATTGCAATTCATTTTTGTATACCTCATTAATGAAAGAAAGTTGTTCGCCCAAAAAGAGTTTATTTAACTGATCATTATTTTTAATTAGAATGACATTGCGCTTATGAATTTATTTCTACCATTCCTATTGTAGATAAGTTTAAAAGTCGCGCTCTTCAAAATCAAATTTGCGTCTTTTTAGAGCAAATTCCTACAGAATAGCCACAAGTACAACTGAAAAATAATTGTTATATGCTTCCCAAACATATATGTAAGATTTAAAACCATTACATACTCCAATTAAAAACACATAAAACAATATTTTATAACACATTTGAAAGGATTTCTTTAAAATGATTATTGACCGAATCCGGTGTTACCCACATTTACTAAAATCTTTGAAAAAACCGCCGTAATCAACTTGTTGCATATTTTAACAAAAATAACGTATTAGATAAAAACAGTTTCACTTCTGCTGGTGTTAAGTTATAATCTGGGAAGAATCACAAGACGCGTGAGTAATTTTTTGAGATATATGGAAGTGTTATGGAATTAGAGATAAGGCCCATGATTTGATTATTTCATATCCTACTCTGAGAATTCAGAGAGTAAAAGACTCATTTATATAAATATCACTCAACTCATTTACTGATGATACTTTTTACTACTGTTAGAGTATACTAAAGAAAATACTGTTTTACAGTAATGTAATGTATGTATTGACTTAAATAAGTAAAAATTATATGCGTCTTATGGTCAGTCAACAATATTATCCCATGTTTATCCCTCACTAGGTAAGGTAAGATATTTATACTTTTATTTTATTTTTATTAATAGAGCCTTACATAGAGTTGATTGTGTTTTTTTTGGTTTTAGTTCACAACAAAGAAATACCCGGCTGGGGTTGTTGTTTGGTTCTTCTTACACCAGGGCGTCTGGAATCGTTTCAGCTTTAATTTTAAGTTGAAATAAATAATTAAATAAATAAAAATAAATAAATTAAATGGTCCGGTCGTCATGGTTCTACGACGAAAGGGTTTCGAAAAAAAAAAACGATCCAAGAAAAATAAATGAATGAATAAATGAACGCGTTTAAAAGAATTATGTCAAATGAAACAATAATCAAGTTTTAAAATATTAAATTATTGAGATCGATAATTTAAGCTTAATTTTTTTTTTTTAATCCTAAAATATTTTATCCAATATTCAGCTCCCGTTCTTCCGGTCTGCCTGCCTCTAGCGGGTATTGGAACATATAGCGACTTGTACGCTATTAAACTAACTGATGGTATATTTATACATTTTTATTTTTTATAGCATTAACCTGCTGTAAATTTTAATTTTTGATTACTTTTTTAGAAATTGGAGAAATTCAAAAGGAAGTTATTAGTATGCAATACGTTGCTAATCAAGAATGTGAAGAGTTTTATTACAAAAACAAGGTAATTGGAGTGAAATATTGAATTTGTTAGTTAGTTAAATATATATATTCTGTATAAGAACAACAGTACCATACCAGAAACCAAGCCAGTAATCCTGCGGGTACCCTAAAGTTACTAGTACGGTTGTTATGCAATCAGGTTACATTTGGTACTACACCGATTGTGACGTGTTTGGGTGACACTCTAAATATCAAGAGGGTGGTTTCAACTATCAAACTCTTGGTGATCTCTCTCCAGCTCAACTACAAGAAGATGGCTCCTGTGCGCAGTCTGTGCGCCTCCTCAAATCAAGAGCACACATGCGTGTGGGACGCAGGGGTCGTCCTCGTATCCAGACAGAATTTTGGATACTGGAAGCTTGTGAGTACTGATTGTAGATTATGTCAAAGTTAAAACCCTTCTTAAAGAAAAAATCCTACATATGTTTAATTAATCTAATGACAACAATATAGAAATTTGTGCGTTAAATCTGACTACTGTTTTAATGTTAAATAACGAAATCGAGACACTCAATCGTCAACCAGATGTATAATATAGAGTAATATATGTTAAAATTTTAATTATTTAAATGTGAAATGTACTTGTAAGTATCTTGAACATTGCTTTATAACTATTCCTTCTAAAACCTTTAAACCAAACCACAGGATAGCCGTAGAGGAACTTCGGTAAATATTCACTCATACTATTGATTTTTAATTAACTATTCTTTTGTAAAATTATCGAAACTTGGGGAAAGTCAGAAACACACTGAATATGAATATAGTATAACTAAAAGTCTAAAAAACTAAGATGTAAACTGTCACCTGTAGAGTTATAATTGTGGTTGATCTTTATGTGGTAAATTGCTCTATAACTATAGATTTCATTTATGACCACGACGTTATGGTCAATGTGTTAACTAATTTATTACCGAGTGCGGTGATAGAATTCTAGTTTTCTAACTTCGACTGAACTGTGTTTCACGCACTTAATAAAGATTTACGATGTCGGTTATGAAACAATGGCCGTAAGAACAAAACTTGTACTTTAATTATATTTGTAGCGGAGGAAGGTGGAAAAATTCAAGATAATATTTATTCAAAAAAATATTTTATAGAGTAAATATGAAACCCGACTTTACATCTCGTCTACCCGTGAACACGATTGCTGCAAAGTAATCGAAACATCGGGTTAAAAGCAAAATGTAACCAAATTATACGCGAGTTTTAATCCGTAAAAATAGTTTTATTTCATAAGTATACATATAATTCTCTAATTTTTTTTTATATATAATGGAAATATGTATGAAATGTGTTGACAGCTGGGTTTCGGGGTTCGCGGTCCGGGTTGCAACGCGCCAGCTCGCTTCCTTCCTATACAAGAATACTTGTTTTGGATAGACGAAATCATTACTCACGTACCCTCGGTGAAGGAATCTGATCAGTTTCTGGTATTCCGAAGAGTGTCTCCGATTAAACTTATTATGTATAAAGGTAAATAAATAAAAATTAATATTTCATTTCAGTAAGTTGTTATAAAAAAATATATTAATTCATTGTTTTTCAGCAAAAATTCGTCAGCCTAAAGAAATTGGTATGTGCGATCGCAAGACTAGAGGCGGTGTTTTGTATAAGGACGCTTCTGAAATACTCGTTAACAAGAACTTTGCCCAGGGTTTTTTCTTTGTAAGAATTGTGTACTCATAGTATAGTATTAGTATAGTAATACAATTCCCAGAGCTGACCACAGGTATCTTTCCCGATTATAAAAGCGAAAAATTTAAACTTACCTAACCTAAGCCAACAAGTTACTTCACTACTAGTTATATATATATATATATATATAATCTCAAACGACGTCTCTCAACAAATTTATTCGAATTATATGTATATGTTCTAACAAGTATTTATATGCCTCATTTGATTTGTGAGGCAATTGTTCAGTTCAGTAATATATGCATTATTTACTTAAAATTATATTTTATTTTGATATAAAAAAGGCTTACAGTAATAAATGTTTAGTATATTCATTCTATAAAGACATAGCTTCGATGTTATCTAATGTAAATTTATTTGGGTATATGTTAGAGCGTCTTGCTTCACAGATGCACCCATCAACATACGTTATAGTGTTTAATAGTTTTTTGACTGATGATATAATATAGACCACAATTTAGTGATCCTTATCGTAATATAGTAAATAACTCTACACCTACTACTACTTTACTCTCTGTGGACAGACTGCCAAGCCCATAGACACAGTTAGAGAGTTTTGTGTGCAACTCTATGCCCGTAAATTCAGGAACCGTTGGAGGTAATAAACTGACTGAGTGACGGAAACCATCATCTCGTGTTTAAATTAAAAAATGTAAAAATAAACGCGAGATATATCCGTAAAATAGTTTTATTGAAACTCTACTAATTTATGTAGTAATTTCAGATTTAAAATAATATAGTATGGACTTCTTCTCATTCTCATTCTCTCTCTCTCTCACTTCTATTCTCTCACTGACAGAATGTATTCATACTCCCTGATTTTTATATACACCTCAGGTGTCAGTAGCACAAGTTGCTGAGGTCACGTGTGCGACTGTTATCATGGAGGTGAGCTCACGTACCAACGCCGCCATCTGGATCGAGCACCACTGTCACCAGGATATGAGAGGCGATAGGGAGGGACGGTACTTCAAGGACGTTACCAGGTATTTGATGAAATTTTATTGCTATTAACGTCTCCTAACAACTCTTCCATACAATTATAATACTCTTAAGGGTTTAATGCAACAGATATTGATACAACGTCTGTACTCTGTACTGCAGAAGAGGGTTGTTCGGGCTATATTCTTGTAGCCCTTTAAGATCGTTAAAAATTAAATCGCAGAAATTAAAATTATGTCTTATATTATGTGTATTTAATTTCTATTCATAAAAATATAATTAAATTCAAGAAAAAATTCGATTAACCAAATCAACACTAGAAATAAAACTAATCTTGCTATGACCGCCACTAGGATCCATAAACTCCCGAATAAAGCCTTAAGTTTGTTATTAAATAAATTAAAATTATACATTGAAGATTATATTAACGATACGGTCTGGGAATTAATTGTATTTTAACGTCTAACTGGTAACTTACGCAAATTGTTTCTCTTTATTTTTTTATTATAAATAGGCCAGCGCTTGACCAGAGATCGCCTGATGGTAAGCAAATCTGTGCTCTAAGATGGAACACGCTTGCCTAGAAGGAACCGATTCACTCTTGATTTAAAGAGACCCAGGTTGTAATTTTCTGGAAACAGAGATTCCGGAAGCGAATTCCACAGCTCAGCAGTACGAATGATAAATGTGTTGGTGAAACGCTGTGTACGTTTTCGTGGAATTTCCACAGTAAAGTGGTGTCGCTTTCCGGAACCTCGGGTTATTCTATGATGGAATGGGGAAGATGGAATCAGATCATGTAATTCCGATGCACATTCACCGAAATGTAACCGGTAGAAGACCGACAGACTAGCCACTTTTCGTTGATGTTCGAGGTTTTGTAACCTCTTCTTACAAAGGGCGTCGTCACCTATGAGCCTCATGGCATGCCTCTTAATGGTTTCCAACGTCTCAAGCTGGTACTTAACAGATCCAGCCCAAAGGTGCGACCGAACTTGTGGTTTGACGTTATTGTTATTATAATTTAAAAACCTGGTTATATCACAATCCCTCCACATAGAAATTATTACAGGCGGTACCTATGAGATCAGGTTGCTCTCCAGCCTTCCCCCTTCAAATCTGGTGAAGGAGGTGATGGCTGACCCTTGCGTTATTTTCGTGAACAAATTCTGCTTGTGGTAACTGGGTGTGCTGGAGACCGAATTTAAAATATTAACTTTACTAAGACATTGGGCCTTCATATCGAAATGGTTGCAATGGGTCTATTTGTAGGCAAATGGTTTTTATTGAAATTACAGATCACTAACAATTCGTAAAAAAATATCTTATTATAGTTATAAACATAAAGATAAACAGATATCTTTGTAAAAAAATTCTTTGTCGTTTGTACGAAAAACGTTAATATATAAATCATAATTAAGTATAACCTAAATTAAATATAATTACACGGCTGTACTCACCTTATTATTATGGGAATTTGCCTGACTATATTCAAACCCCTTCCGGTCCTTATTCGCGGTTGCGGCGTGTCAGGTCACTAGTCGGGCAAATTCCAAAAATAATAACGTGAGTAAGGTCGGATAGTAATCATGGATTACAAAAATTATATTTAATAGGCAATCATGTTTAGATGTCACAGTTTAATTTGTTAATTCTTTATTTATTGTTTTCTTTTATTTATTTATTTTTTTTTTGGGTTACATTTATAGTTTTATTTCTTTATGTTTATTATGTGATGTCTAAATAAAGGTTTTTGAATTTGAATTTGAATGTATCACAAAAATTTACATACAAAAATATAAGCTAAACAAAATATGTTGTTTTTCAGTCGCGAGTGCTTTGTGTACTTCAAGAGTCTTACGTACGTTGAGTTTCGATTCTACTTCTCCTTCAAGGCCAGGTTGGAGATCACGTTATACGGGAAGGAGGAAATCCCTAAATTTATTCCCAGTCCTTTCAAAGTGGAAGAAATCACTAACAACTGGAGACCAACTTACGATAACCTTAAAACAAATTATTTTATGCCTTTTTATGTGTGGTGGTGGAACATGTAAAAAACAGCTTTTTTCTAATTGTCTTTAGTAATTTGTAAAGTAAAACAATTGAAATATAGGATATCGTGTCAATTTATATATATTAGTATTATTATTATAAATATAAATATTAAGATAAACCGCAAAAAATTTATAAACATCAAGCACACATTTATTTTGGATACTTATTCGTTAGCGATGGCAAATATTACTAGTTGTGAAAAAACGAAACGAACCGAAACTAAACGAAACCAAACAAAACGAACGAAAGAAGTCGCCAAGCACTATATTTAAAACAAATAACATTATATTTAAAACAAAAAAAAAAAAAAACCTAAAAAAACTGTATTTTTGTCTTACGGTTCACAACCATAACATTTGTGCCGACTAACGTAAAAGTACCTTATTCTATTCACAATGTAATTTAGTAAAACAATATATAAAAGATTTATATATGACATTAATGAAAATCTCACAACAAAGCAACCCCTATATTTCTAAGTATAAATGTGATTCTTTCTAGAAGTCACTCTAGATTGTATATGAACACTCTTCGTTGTATGTACACCATTTGCGTGTTTAGATATCGGTAATCAATAACGGTTTTATAGAAACATGACTTCACAAGTCACAAACGTGACACGACAAATAACATTATTTTGTTTTTTGCTTTTATAATCAATGAATCAATGATTGATTTATTAATCAATCATTGATTTATTAATCAATCATTGATTTATTAATCAATCATTGATTTGTTAATCAATCATTGATTCATAAAAAAATATATTGTTTTTCCATACGTAATTATTATTAAGAAAAAAAGTATTGTTTTTTTTTAAGGTAAGACGCGTTAACTCTAAGGCGAGAAGGTAGAAAAATATTCAATAAAATGTAAATAATATTTAATGAATTTGCGAAGCCAGTTCTCACTTCTACCCGGGAGCAACATTTATCACTACCCGCTTCACTTGTGTGAAATCTTTCGTAATTACATATGATTATATTTCAAGGAAGAGTTTAAAAAAGTTTTTCAAATACATATCACGTCATATACGATTCGTACGGATTACTACTGATTTATTTATATTAATATTATTAGAATTAAAAGCTTGTGTTTTTGTGTTTTTATAACGAATAAATTGAAGCAATTACTGCACTGATTTTAGAAATTATTTCAGTATTATAATGCTATAATATCTTTAGACTAACATAGACTTATATTATTAATATTTATCTGTATGTAGTAAATAAAATCAAACGCGGGTGAAACCGCGAGTAAAAGGTAGTTATTAATAATCTATCGTTATGACTATTAATATTTTAATTTTCGCTTTAAAAATTAGATTATCTAATAAAAGAGAAAATGTCATTATATAAGAAAGTGTTATATATTGCTGATTCAAAATGTATTAAGACAGCCATATTCTAAGAATGTTCTGAAGAACCCAGGCTCCAGGATACCCCTGTAGTGATTCCGCAAGAATTTAGCAAAAAAATTAAAACGTCTCTCACTGGTCGTCAATTCTAACGCAGCGTGTCATGTTTCAAATATAATATTAAAAAAAAAACAATTTCATACCTCCCATTTGTTATATATTTCTTCTTAAATATCTTCTATTATTAGAATTGTTATATAAGTAATAAATAACTGCTACATTGTACTTTTATTATGTTTAATAAATAATACACTTAAAAATTATTGTTTTATTGTGGAATTCATCAAGTATTTCACTTTCCAAAAGGGTTCCAGAACCAAAAAAGATTGAGAAAGGATGTATTAAGGTTTTGTAAATAAAGTACCAAGTAGTAGTAGTAGTAGTCAAGAGGTAGGTCCTCTTGTCTACTTAGTAGTGTAGCCAGGTGTCAAATAAGGTAATTGGCTCAAGTTATTGATGTGAACGAGTTTGAAGTCAATTAAATTACCAGTTTGATGAGATTTATTAATTACACCATGTACTTAATATCATGCATGCGATTTTTATCTTTATTTTCTATTATTAAAGGTCATATTAATATGCAGAGATGGTGGTGTTAATTTCAGGTTGAGAAATGTTGTTTGAACAGACGTACAAAAAAACGGACAGGAACAGCGACTTGCACGAAAATTGTATCAATTATACCTGAACAAATTGTTTTAAAAATTCTTCTCACCAGCTTCTAATTGTAGATAAACTGAGATAGATAGATAGAAGCGAAATTTTGATGTAAAAAGTAATAAAAACCAAAAATTCTTAACAATCTTCTTGACAATATAAAATAAAAATAAAAATACATAAGTTCCGAAAATATATTTTCTCTTATTCAAACTCGTATAAATTTAATAAAAATCTATTTAGTATCTTAAAAAAAGTATAATAAGTTTGTACCAAATAATTTCATTGTCAGAGACCTCAAAAGAAACTTAACAGCGCCTTTTTTATCATCGAATCGTGTGAAATAGCTTTCGAACAGTTACATAATTGTTATTTGTTACGTAAAAAACCAAGTTAAAGAATCTGATAATTTTTTTGTTTCCAAATGCTTTAAAGATATATCTTTATTTTTCTTTAACCAGAATACTTAGTAGTAATTACTGTTAAGTTGTAATACCTCTTGTATACATGCCATATTCATATGTATAAGTGAATGACAGTATTTTATTATAGCAGTATATTGAGTTTCTAAACTATTAAAAAAATATATATTTTTTATTTATTTATAATTGTTTTTGAAAATTACATTGTATAATATATAATATTATTTACCTATATATTAATATATGAATGTATGTATAATATATATATACCATTAATTAGTATATCGTTGGCAAGTTTATATCATAACCAATAACTCTATCATGTGCTCTAACTCCAGATGTAGACGTGCAGATAAATAAAGAGAACAAAAAAAATAATAAAAGAAAGTAAAAATAAAAAGGTTTCATCATTTAACGCCAAATCTAGATGAGTAACTTGTAGTTTACAATAAAATGATATCAAAACAAAACAAAAGGTAACGAAATTAATAAAATAATAGTTGGATAAAAGTGAATTTCAACTGTCAAACATAGTATACTAGAAAGTGCATATCATAATGTACTGTATATAGATTTCTGATTTAACACAATATATAAAAACTAGAGCTATAAGCTCTCCCAACAGTAACCTTTATCAAAACTATATTAGAACCATTCATTCATTCATTCATTCATCGTACAAACAAACAAACAAAAAACCCTCATTTCTACATAAAAATTTCATGTGCAGATTTTGCTTAGCTGATATTTTATTGTATCTATAAAGGAAAAGGTGTAAATAACATCATTTCCAACAAATATTTTAAACCTCTCTCAATACTAAAGATATCAAATGAAAACGAATATTTTAACATCGTTATATCTTTTATCGTTGAATGAGACGTTTTCATGACTTTATACAGATAAGGCTTGAAGTAAAAGTTCATATTGACCTGTGTGGGGTTCCGTGTTTCTGTTCTCCTGGTACCGTCTTAATCTAAGAAACAAATAATATATTTATAATTGTGTGTGTGTGTGTATTATGCGTGTGTATTTGTGTGTGTATTTTCATTATTTGTGGTTAATTACGTATGTGTGAGTGGATTCCTAGATTACAACCTCAGTTAATCCTTGTTCTGAATACGAATGCAATCTAACCACAATGACTGATGTCTGGGACCTGCAATTTACAAGAGCTTCGAAGCATGGAGATACGCCAGCATCAGCATCAATCAACCTAGCAATTTTAGTAACATCAAGTCATACAGACAAACTTTACGAAGTCAATAACATTTCTAGAAACAGACAGATAAATTTGATAATTATCATTGATATATTGAATATATAAAATTAATAATTAATTTAATATAAACAAGATATACATGTTATGTAAAGTTTAACACCTGAGTTTAAATACTAATAATAATATATATAAAACATAACAAAAAAACAAACAATATATAATTAAAATAACTGATAATAAAACATATTTCAAAACAATAACATGTCAAACTAAAAACTATAAAAGTCTTGCGTGTGTTAGAATAACTGATGAACGCGTTGACATCTCTTGCTTAGTTCGCAACTCTATCGATTTTATTGCGAAATATTGAAGATGTTATTCGCATTATAAACCTTTATTATAATATTTTTATAGATCAATGATTATTTTTTTTTATTTTTAATATATATTCACTTTAAAGAGAAAAGTAAAAGAGATATCGAATGTTTAAAACCCAACACAAAAAAGTTTCTACAAACAAAATAATTCTTATAATAAATAAACTTCAAAGACAAATAAAGAGTATTGGTAATGCATAAACCATCGTACGTACAAATATGTAATAAAAACTATGGACCTCACCTTAATACTTCTAATAAGAATCCACTTATTCAAATCCAATAACACAACACTTATAACTTATTAAGCTTAGTTTTCACTTCACTTACATCTTTAAACATTCACTTAAAACACTTTTCTAGAACACCGTAAAAACTTTTCAAGAAAAACACAACCTCCCTCCCTAAAAGTTTGTGGGCAACTGACGCGTCTCCCCTGCACACCTGAATGCTGCGTCTTTCACTAACATACTAACTTTCTATAAGTCTAAAAGAGATAGAAAATATAATGGTAGTTCAGCGAACATTTTTTTGGCTTCGAAAAAGTTGCCTCGCTAAGGATTGCAATGTTATCGAGTGTGTGAGAATGATTCGTTACTTCATATCATATGCTTCTCATTTATGACATAACTTGAACAAACATAATTATATGACACTACAGTTTATTGTATATCAGTTCAACTTTCAAAGCCTGTAGTCTTGAAGGAATTTTAAGGGTGTCTCTATAAAAATGCAATTAAAAAAAACTGTTACCACCGAGTGCATCGTTATAGATTTCTTTGTTATTTTATTTTAGCTCTTCTTTAACGATGTAGATAACAATTTTAACTAAGGAACCTGGATTTTATAAGTATAGCTATTGTTATAACTCTCGGAATAATGTGTACATGACATACATGCTGCATAGCTGGCTGCGCTTGTGGCTTAATTTATATCATTATTCTACAAGACCCGACAGACATACAAAACCTGTTTTTTGGAACAGATTTATTTTCCTCATTATAGTAAAATTCAACTTGTAACAGAAATTTACAATAATAGGCATATCGTGTGTACTTATCGGTTTTCACGTTCGGTTTTGGTGGTTTTTCTACCGTTCGGGTTCGGTTTCGGTATCGGTTTTTTATTCAACTCTTGATAAAGAATCGGTAAAAAATTCACACTAATTACATAAACGGTATAATACATGTAAAACATTCAAAGAAATAACGAGTGAATGAAGCGTGGAGCTGAGAACAAATGAGTGAGAAAAATGAGGTTTATACAGTTGCAAATTGACTGATTAACTATACAATATATAATATAACGGTTTGAATGTTTGTAATGAATACACTCAAGAACAACTGGACTCTTTTAATTTCTTTTAGTATTATGTTATACTTGAGTTAAAAACATTAAATTTAATTATTTATTTATATCTATACTTATTCTAATATTATTAATTACTAAGCTCTTGAACAGGTCTTCAGCTGAACACGTGGTTTGGTTTGTGTGAAACCGCGTGTAACAGCTAATTTAATATGTAGAATTGTGGCTTTATATTATAATATATTTAATTCAAACTTATGCAATATTAAAACAAAAATACTTTAAAATCAACTTCCTTTGAAAACAAAAGAAGAATCGTGAGACGCTTTTATCAAAGGGTATTATTGCTGGAGGATATCCGACAGAATGGATTTAAAAGCCATTCATTATATATATAATAGTTCATTCGTTCAAGGCGTCTGCTACGTGATCGAGGGGTCAAAGAGTCACAAATATGTACTTCAAATAAGGACCTGACTAATTGAGTAGGTACTACATATATACAGGCTGTCCCAACACTCAACGTCAAGTTGAAATCAGGTGATAAGATAAATGGTAACAGCCATTAGAAAAAATAAAAAAAAGTGCATCCTATGTATTTCGAAAATTATGGGCATTTGTAAAAAAATCAGAATTTTGATCATACTGTAACCATTTTTGACTACTGTGTTGAATATTTAGTATCTTTTTCATTTAATCTTTGTAATCACAACCCTAAAACACATATCTGAAAAATCACAATTGCTCCAGGTTTGCTAGTTTCGTTTTGGGACACCCTGTATAATAACCATGGGAATATATAATATTAATATAAAAACAATCCTACCTTCCCTTTTTGTCCATCATCAATAAAAAGTATTCTTTTTCAAACATTTTTTTAATACAATTTTTTTTTAGATGTTACTCAGTGATTGCTCTTCTTTTACACAAAGATCTCAAAAAATACATTGAAATATTTTTTTAAACTAAGTTAGAGTTCATGATAGTCAATCAAGTTGTTGATTATAAAACATATGCATCGAAGTATTATTGTTTTTTCTACTTCTTTATGCAGTCTGCCTCTAGTCTCTGGTAAGTGCAATATAACAAACATAGTTTTAAGAAAAAAAAATCTACTAACATAGAATATAAGAACATGATTTTTTTCTGATAATTTACCCTTACCTCGCAGGGATGCAGTGCATCTATAGATTTTTGCTGTTAGCGCACTTTAGCTAAGGGTTGCTTCCATAACACCATTGTTCCAGAGTCTTTTTAAGGCTCTTATGGGGGTGAAAAATCAATTCCACTAGAGGACTAAAACAATTGTTTTTAGAAATCCTCTTTAAGATAATGGTGAATCTCGACAAAATATAAATCAAATATAAGGTAAAATAATTTTTAAAACTTAAAAGATTTATTTGTCAATATCAAAGCATTATATTACTATTTTATAATAATTTCTAGACTTAATTAAATCTAAGAAATCTATACTAATATTATAAAACGAAAAATTTTGTTTCTTAATAAAAACGCGCTAATCTGCCAAACTACTGGATAAATTTGACATATTATTTTCAACAAATTCAGCCTGACAAGAACTTCAACAAACTCAGCCGGGAATTCTTTATTATGATTACTGTTTTACAAACATCAAAACATTGAATATTTTTTTAGGAACAACTGAAAAAATGTATAGTAAATAAAATGGTTTGCTCATATATATATTATATGATTATTTCTGTAAAACAAATAACTGCATACAAAAATTTGTACAGCCCTAGTATTTAAGGTCCCTATTTGCTTTTGATTACTGTTAGTCAGCACGCGACCCTCTTAAACGAGGTATGACTGATTTTGTTTGATTCTGTCCAATTAACTTAATGATATGCACTTTTTATTCAATATATTTTAGGGGTTTTCTTATTCTAGAACATTCGTATAGCTCTATAAGAGCCTGTGAAGCTGTATATATTATTATTAATTTATTCCCACTCACCGCAATTTTCATGTCGATTCACATCAGGTATTTGATCACATGATTCCAACCGCTGTGGAAGATTGCCAAGTGAGAAGCAAACATATTCATAATAATAATAATTTATTTTTGCACACCTTGATAGGTGTCAAGGTGTAATATCTAAACGCACACATACATACATATATATGTCACATAATTTTTTAAAGTTGTAATGCTGAAACTATGTTTAGATTATAACGTTATAAGCTATAAACGTTATATATTAATAAATTAAGGAATATCTTATATGATACAAAATATCATAAACAAACAAAAAAGTAAAGATTTGCTTGTAAAGCTGTAAACGATTTCCATTCTGAAGAAAAGCAAGAAAGTGTTCAACTTCTAAGTACAATAACTTATAATCAAGCAGTGCCGCGGGGCGAGCTCATGTTTTAAGGACAGGTTATTCAAGTGCTGACTATCTGTACTGACAATATATACTATAGGCATTATGTCTAAGAAAAGAGAAAGTGTTGTTACTCTCTTTATTATTACTGTTTTGTAATATATCTAAGTAGGAGCGCGACTAGACCTTAATTTTGAATCGCTATTCTCGCAAAATCTCGGTATGTGTTACCATATTGAGCGAAGCGAGGTGCAAACAGCACCGACGTTGCACTTACAAAACATCGATACATTCTGTACTCAACTATTTTTCAAGATAAAATAAAATATAAAAAAATTAAATCTAAAAAAAGAAAAAATCCTAAAAAATGTTAAAAAAATTCGGCACACACATATAAAGCTAAATTTTTGCGATAAAAATTTTTCTCATTAAAGTCCCGTAGGAGATGGGATTTTAGTTTTTCCATGATTATTCCTTAATGACATCGAATATTCGAAAAAAAACCACGACCAGACTGATCAGTTTGCAAAATTTGGAAATTTTCGGATGTAACGTTTTTTATTGTTACTGTTTTAAAATAAATTAAAAAAAATATTTATTAAAATATTTTTATTTTTTAGATAGAATGTTTAGAGCAATCATTTTGTAACACTTTAAAAAGAAAGTGAATCAAAGAAATATTAATAAATTGTTGTAATAATACTTTAAAACTGACTTTAAAAACTATAATTATTTAATATATTTTTTTAAAACTTGAATTTTTACAATCAATTATTAACTCTTTGAAACGAAAGTGAATCAAAAAAATATGAATAAGACAATATTGTTTTTTTTTGTTTTGGTACGAAAAAGAAAAGTTAAATTGTTGTAATATTACTTTTAAAAGGTGGTAAAAGAGTTATACTTTTTTAAAGAATTAAAATAATGTTTCTAATTGAGAGATTTTTTATTTTTCTTATTTGTTGCATACTTTAAGTAATAGTGATAGTCAAGTAATTACTCCTTGTGTAGAGCAATTGTACTTTTGAGCGATTTATTTAATAATATATTATATGATTTTATTTTAGAAATACATATTTTAGGACAAAACTGATTATGCTTTTAATAAACAATAGTATCTTTACCACTCATAATTACTCATTCTCAATTCATTTAAATGGAGTTTAATTTTTTTTTCACACACGCGCACACATGCACACGCACGCATTCAGTTTACGTATATTGATGGTTTTTGTGTATGCGAATCCAAATGCATTTAATTTATTAAAACACACACATACACAGCGACTTAATCTAAAGTTCATTAACAGATTCCTTAGCAAGTCCTAATTATATTTATAGATCACGATAGAGCAGTGTCACTTGTGTCCGACATCAGTTACATCCGTCTCAGCTCGCAGGCCCCCGGGGCGAGTGTAAATGGATATTGTTTTATTGTATTATTTTTATATCTGATGAAGAAGCTGATTCCTTACGTAACCAAGACAAGAATAAAAAATAAATAAAAATATTTTTTTAGAGATGTTTATTAAAAATGGACAGAATTTGAATCAACCCTCCCAATTTAAATCTGTTGATGGTTTTTTTATATATTAATAAAAATAAAATAATTTTTATTCAGAATAAGACTTTAATTATATACATTTAAAAAAAAAACAATTTGTTAACATAATTTATGTTATAAACTCTTATTGAAACTGTTTTTTAATATGTAAAGACAGTTTTAATAACATTCGATTAAAATTAATCGCACCTTCAACACCATCAAGATTAAAAACTGCAATATCATAATAAATTATTTTAAAAATATGTACTATAAGATTATCACCTGACTCTCAATTTATTACGATTTGAAACTGTGTCCTTTAGACAAACAAATAAATTGACAAAACAAACAATGGTCATATCTAAAAAGATATGAGAAATTTACTAATGTTATTTTTTGTTACAAACAAACACACGGTGGTCCGTTTAATGATATCAAATTACAAAATGCCTAAGCTTCTGTTTATCAGGAGGTTTGTAATTTAAATCTTTTTTGTGTATCGTGTCCCTATTAATAAATGTACCCTTTTTAAACAAAAACGGTTAACGAAGGTAACACTTCCAATCCTTGATTCACCGCAAATTCCTATCTGCGGTATTTGAGCAGGTATCAGATGGTATTTCGTAACTCGAAACCTTCGATCGAGAGGTGTAGAAACATGAAAGTTATAACTTAGAACGTAAGGCTTTTAAATGTTTATCTAGAACCTTTAACTAATATTTTAAAAAGATTTTGAAATAAAACTATTTTTAATGGATTTAACTATTTTTAACAGATTTTTAACGAGATGTAAGTATCTGTCACAGACATCTTGTCTACCCTAGAAATGATTGCTGCAAAGCCTTCGAAATTAAAATGTAACCAATTAAAATTAAAATGTTACCAAAATTATGCGCGAGTTGAATGTGTAAAAATAAATTATATTTAAAATGCGTACTCGTGAAAATTTAAGAAAATACTATATAGTATAGGATTTATTCTTCTAAGATTCAGATTACGAAAAAAAACTATTTTTAAAAAGGGCTCTGTCATCGCTTTTAATGTTTAACAAAGAGTTTAGTGAATTTCTAAGAACATTTATCTTCATATAATTAAGAAGATATATATGTTAGTATCTTATTCATTAGACTATGTATTATTTATGATTTCCTGGTAGTATTATCATATTTGGTCGTATATTTTGTCATTTCGTTAGGCAATCAATCGCCCACACACTAAAGTATGATTACTTTCTCTTCTTGTTTCGGCTAAGCCTTATCTATCGCGACTACATTATTATACTGGAGCTTGAAAGATTGTGATCATTTATTAACATATATAAATAATATGTTTATATAATAGGTAATATATTTTATATATATATTGAAAAAAAAATTACAAAATCATCTTTAAAACAGGTAATATATATATATAGCAAAAAAAAAAAAGACAAATAATTATCTTCATCTTAACACAAAAATAACATAAAATTTTAATAAATATAACTTTTACAAATTATTTTAACTTCTAATGAATATAAAAAACAAATTATTATTAATAGACCTCTACAGTCTACTTTGTTCATAAGCAAGCTTATTACTATGAACTATTGTATGAAATATGAATGTATGTATGACAATGTATGTATGATGTATGTATTACGCTACAAAGTATTCTGAGAACATAACATAGCTCTACCATAGTGGTTCTATAAACGTGATCAGACTTAAGAACATATAAAATTGGTATATTTTTTATATCTTAATCGCTTTCAAGCCTATCTAGTCCATATATATATATACAAATTTGTAAGATATACTATAATTAGATTAAGATAAAATGAGCAATTATTTATTTTTATGTATCTAAGAAACGACAAACAAGATCATTAAATAATCAAAGCAACATGTATATATTTTTATAGTACGTCAGTTAAAATTTTCAACTATTATTCTTCCAGTGCTAATGATAAAAAAGCGACCTAAAAGCGCTTTAGGCGCTTAAAGTTCTTCCAATAATATGTTAGATTCTTCTTCTACTTCTATTTATAGATGGATATTGTTTGAAAACAGATAGCAAAAAATATTTCATGTCAAAATGACAGTACAGAGGTTTTTAATTGTTTGACATTTATGATGCGATGGCGTTCAGTTATTATTATATTATTTTTTATTTCATTACCTAAAACAATTTAAATATAAATATTATACAATTTATCAATTTTTTAGAAATATCTAACCTATAAATTATAGAGATATAGAAGATAAATTTATGTATTTACAATTTAATTTATTTCACCAAAAGTTACAAAATGGACTAAAATTGACTAAATACACTAATCTATTCAATATTTCATATTCAATTCTCAGCTACTAAAACAATCCATTAAGAATAATTAAAATTGCTACTTGTCTAGCTTTTTTTTATAATTTGCCTTTTTTTTTTTGCAATCCTATATCATCCCACTACTGGGCAAAGACCTTTTCCCAACATTTCCAGATATTACGGTCTGGTGCTGTATTCGACTATTCTTACTAATTTAATCAAGATAAAAAAAGGGGCAAGAGATCTATCTGACAAAATTATGTGGTTGACCTCTATTTTAGAGGTTATACATTTCTAAATATTGCTATAAATGTTTCATTTTCAAAGACAGCAATCCTTTGTCGGCATCTGGCTTTTCAACGGTAGATAGCTTATCTAGATGAGCTGCCTTCTGCTCGTAGCGTTATTGAGACGGAAAACATAAAGATAGACAGATTTTCCTATCATCGGTAAAGCAAAGCCTTAGGCTTTGGGAACGATTGTTAATCAATAAAAACTTTACACATTAATGATGTTATTAATAAAAAATATATGATTATTATTAACTAAAAACTTTTGCTATCTGTTTCGACTCTTAAATCTTTTAAAGCCAAACAAACGACATGTACGTGAATTGAAATTATTAAAATAGAACAAGTTTAAAAACAAAAAAAATAACCATTTGTCTGTTTACAGATAATATAATATGTTCGAATAATTAGAACATAGCGTTTCCTGGGAATGAGACCTTCGCTGTCAGGATATTTCAAGTTTATAATAAATTGTATTACTCAGTCTATATGTTGGTTAAAAAAAATAGGATAAACCCGCTGAGTTTCTGTCGCCGGCTTTTCTCAGGACTTTATCTTTTCGAGCCGGTGGCAACATTGACTACGAAAAAAATGTTTTTTTAAAACTTATTTTCAAAAAACATTTTTTAATTTTTTTAATTTTCATTTTCATTGTTTCTGTTTACGTGAACGATTTCAGAATGTTTAGATTGTTAGTTTCTCAATAGTTAGACCAAGTTTATTATATCAATAATTATTTCAATTTTATTTTATTTTCGTATTACGATACGTATATAGCAAAATACGTATTGCTATAATTGTTTTATTTTTATCAAAAGTCTGTTCAAAGCGTTTTCATTAACGTAAAAATACGTATAAAGTTAAGGTTAAAAAACTTTTTTATCTCCCGTTATTAGTGGTAAGTTTTACCAGCGCATTGTTACGTACTTCATACCAATTACTTCATTGTTTAACAAATTTTGAACTTAAGACTCGTTTCATTGCTTTTTCTCCATTGGCCTACCATGACTCTTACAACTATCATGGTTTAAAAAAGTATTGTTTCCATGTTACAATAACAAAAACAAAAAATTAAAATTTAGTAACATAAAAACAATACTTATAAAAAATATAATTAGATTTTTATTTATAATTTTTTAATTTTTTAATTTTTTTTGGGTACAAAATAAAAAACTATACACTTATAGATGTAATGATATGATAAGAGAAAGTAGTTGTATGTTGTAATACATATTGTCACAATTACGATAAGTAAAGTAAGGTTCTCTTTGCGTAAACGATTAAAGATGGACTTGGCTAGGTTAAAGTTATAGACATTCAAGAAGTTAATTGGAGTATTATATACAATGAACGCTCACAATTGTCTAATTAAATTGTAAATTCAGATGGATTGTTAGTATTGTTCTGGATTTTTGCATAATGAAGGCATACCACAATGGTACAAAAATGTACAGATAACAGAACTAACAAAGAAAGCAAAAGTTGCTAATTACTTTTTAGGCTTTTATTTAAGCTTTTTAGAGTAATTCGTTTTTCATGAAAACTTTTAATTTAATACGCATTATTTAATTATATTACTATATTTTATATGTATATAATATATTCTTACGTTTTTAAATCATTGTATTTTATGAACAGACAGACATAGACGGGATAGGTCAAGCGATCAAAAAGGTCCTAGGTTCGATGACCGTCGTGATCTCAAGGGCTTGGCGTACAATGACTAGCGTTTCACATACAAACATGTACAAACATACATATATACATTTGTGTGATAAAACGAGTAAAAACAAAAGGTTTATATTATTATATAAACTTTATATTATTTTAACAGCAATTTTTAATAATCTTTGTAAGAAAGCAATGTCAGGGAAA
Source organism: Mechanitis mazaeus (assembly GCA_959347395.1). NCBI lineage: Eukaryota > Metazoa > Arthropoda > Insecta > Lepidoptera > Nymphalidae > Mechanitis > Mechanitis mazaeus. The sequence goes on from OY365747.1 coordinate 19,286,520, forward strand.
TAATTTATTCAGTCGACATTTTTATGGATTCCGCGTGGGACCCAAAAGTAACAATAAAACCTAAAATGTTTCAAAATTATGTTATAAAAAATGTTTACTGCCACTTTTCTATAAATATAGAACGAGTGTTGACAGTGTGAAAGAATTTATAATAAAATTAATAGCTGAATAGAAAAATCCTCAACATTTCCACCAAAAACTTCGACTGCGAAATGACACAATATAAATAATTTGTTCATGAAATAATACAAAACAAATTAAAACCCAGGTCTAAAGGCCACAATTTTATAAAATTCTGTCTATGCCTGTATGTTCGTTCATCACAAATTACTATTGAAACTTGGTGTTTTGGAAATCTTATTCTAAGCGTGGAAATAATATATTTTTTGTTACATTTAATATAATTATTGATTACACTCTGCTGACAAATTGAGTTATCTACCTGCAAGTGTATTGGAAATTAATACTTCATGCCATTATATTTTAAAATTTTTTGTCTTTCACAGATAAGAAATATTCACAGACAGATTTCTAGTATAAAACAAGTTTCAAACGTTTCGCAGTTGAAGCCATTGGCAAAATCTAACATTTTATTATATTATATTAAAGTTACAATTGCAGACAGATAGACAACTAAATAATAGGATGAATGTAACGTAATGCCCTTTCGTATTTCACGCTGTATCGTTATATATATATATGTGTATGATTTCTGTTTGTGTGTGTGTGTGTGTTAGAGTATGTGTGTGTACATCTGCAACGCTTTCCAATTTGCGTATTAATGAACAATGTATAATTGAGCGTAAAATAAAACAATTTAATGGGTTTTAAATTTGTTAATTGCTATTTCTACAATTTGATTATGAGATTTACAAATTTTTTACATTTATATCTTTTTATTATTAAAATGTATTGTTCTTTTGTTATTTAAACCAATAATATATAAGTAAAGGCTAATTGTATCTAAGCTGTCATAAGCGATGCTTCGGTCAAACTTCAATCATCTTCAATCGTATCTCAGAAGACCTATAAAGTAGCTATTAAGTTGTTGGAATGCCAATGAGATGAACGGTGTATATAGTGAGAGTTTTTTAACATACTTCATCGCGTTCACGTAACTATTTGTATGAAATGTGATGTTGTTCACATTCCATACAAATTGAAGTTTACTCAATTTATTTCCTTGTTCCTTTATTTCCTTGTCCCTTTAAATCTAATACAACTAATCGGATAGACTCCTTCAGTTGTAATGACTGCTGTTTGGTTAAATTTTAGCTGCCTGCTGGGTCAAAGGTCGTAAGTTCAATTCCACATTAGTTGTGTGTGATCCATAGATTGCTGTTTTGTGTCTGTCTGTTCTTTGTGTCAGTTATTTCTATATTTGTGAAACACAAATCAAAAGATTATATCTCTATTGCGGAAATGTTTATTACAAAAAAATAAATTAAAAAAAATGTACTTTTAACTACCAAATAGGTTTTGGTTTCCCTTACATATTTCAAATATTAGTCTAAAATTGGTAACGGAAATAAAATTTCTAATTTATTTTATTTTAGAAATTTCTAATTTATTGTATTTTATTTTAGAAATTTAATTTCAGACTAATAAAATTATTTTCTATTATACTTATTAAATCTGTCACAGCTAGAAGATTTCATCTCCTTAGTCTCGAAATAATTGTTTTTAAGCTATTATAGTAATAACCGATATTAATAAAAATTGACCAAACGCCCACAATTCAAAATTTATTTCGAACAAAGGCCAAATATTCGACTAATTGTATTATAATTGGCGTATAAAGGAACTCATTTTATTAAAATGTTTTCTCAAACCGGTTATTAATCAAACCCCCTTATTGGAACAAACAAACAGAAAAACACATATGTGTGTAAAAACTCCATATTGTTCTTACAGTCACGAATATCATTGTTGGTATATACGTTCTAAATTAAACTTTATTATATTTCAGTAAGGTTCTATTTTGATGCTAGACATGATATTTAAATCCAGTAATGCCTTGACAACTCTATAGGGTGTTATTATAATGCCACAGATACAATGTACAATGTTGGATAGCGAGATGTATTTTAGAAGCTGTTGCGTTTAAATACAAAAAAAATAACAAAAAGTCCTGTCAAAATAGAGTATATATTAAAAAACTTTTACTATATTTTATATATATTTTATTTTTAAAAAATATTCTTACAAATCGAGTTTTTTTTTTGTATTTTTTGTTTTTTCCCTTTTTCTTCTTCCTTTTTTTTGCATTCCTATTAACGTCTAAGGACAAAAAGCATCTTTGTAGCATTAAGCCTTTTGTACATTAATTTTATTATTATAAAATAAAGAATAAATAAATAAAAACACTTCCCATTGAAATTCTTTTAATATTGGTTGAATTAAAAAAATTCCTAAGAAAATTATTTCTAACTAAATTTGGTTATTTGGTTAAAAACTTATAAAAAAATAAAAAATTATAGAGACTAAAAAAATATAAAAAATAAAATTGATTATTCCAAAACAGGTTATATTCAAAAGGACGTTATTGCCGTTTTAGTCCAAGTCACAGCTGTAACCTGCACAATGGGTTCGTTTCATTCAAGGAACAAAGACTCCTATGAGGCTTAATGGGTACAGCCGGCTCCTTTAAGAGGTGACTTGTGTAATGACGGTTGGTTCTTGATTTAAAGCTTTGCGAGAATTTCATTTATACATCTGCAAGGAAATGCTATTATTGAGTTGAGCGAAGCAAAGCTCTTACTGGTCAAAAATGTGTTTCGTTACTAATGCTCCTAGACGAATTATGACGAAAATTGGCGGAGTTGTCGAGGACAATGACTTATAGGTCCTGAAGTTTTTTGGTGACATTTGTAATTGTAGTTTTTTTAATAAATGGTGAAAATGTGTCCCGTAGAGTTAACATGTGGTTGAAGATTATAGCCACTATGTACTCTGATAATCTTACAAGTATGTTAAACTCATTCAGCAACAATGCTTCACTCAGCTCCACCCGCCTTGCAGGGTAATGGACATAGTAACTATAGCTTTAAGCTTAAATTGCAATGAACATTCATATTTCTTATTTTTTTAATTATATGTTGTAATTTTATCAACTAGGGTATAAAGGAACTTCATGCATTTTGGCTTTTTGCACCAGTTAAACCTTTATAACGTAAAAAAGTTGTGATAGGTATTTAAATTTAAGAAAAAAATACGGTTAAAAAATTGAATAAAAATACATCAATTATTAATATAATCAATATATAAGTGACAACTATATAGTACTTTAAAACCTGTAAATAGGTAATACAATATAAGAATGTATTAATTGTCTGTACTGTCGGTCTTGATAAAGCCAGAACTCATAATCAGACTTACGAAAGTTATCGAACTCACATTAATGATATTACAAATTGAACTCTATGTCATTAATAATAAAAAACATAATCCGTTATACGAGTAAAGTAGTACTTGAGAAACAAAAACTTGCGCGCGCGCAGGCAGTTGGAGTTCGAAATTCGAAAGCTGTCAATGTGTACAGATACCATTGCTTTTAGATATATTTTCTACATATTATAGCAAACCTACCATAATTTTTAATAATGTTTTATTTTTATATAGAGACATAAATTTTTGACATATAACAATTATATATATTTTAAATCGAATAAAAAAAATATTTCAGATTACAATTGTCAATAAAAAAACGAATAAAAATTAATATAGTCTATGACACTTTAAAAAACAAAAACAAAATGTCATGTCATTTTACATATAAAATATTATTTATAAAGAAACCAAGAATGTAACATCACAGAGAATATAAAAAAATAGGTACGTCTTCTCTATAATTTAGCACCATTATGTAAATTTTTCAATATCCTTAAATTTGTATTATGAACGATAAAACATTAATATGATAAAACTGACGCGAAACGTTTAGAAATAATCTACGACTATTATAACGTTGGCAGCACTGTAATAAAAAACAAACGTACATAATTTTAATTATATAAAAGCTATACTAGTCCGTCAATGTACACGGCACGGCAATGTACACAGTGAAGCAAAGCTAAGCTAAGTAAATAGTGGCTTTAATATTAAGCTTAATAAGAACTCGTGCGTGCGTTTCCAAAACGTTCCAAATTTTAACTCCATGGGAGACACATGACCATTTCAAAAAAACTACTACCACTAATGCCACCAACAAACTTCAGGATCACAAAGTCACTGTCCTCGACAATCTGTCAATTTTCCACATCGTACCATTATTCTAATAGGAGGAGTAGCATTACTAACGAAACACACTTTTAACCAGTAAGAGCTTTGCCTCGCTCAGCTCAATAAACATACAAAATATTGCGTATAGTTATTAGTTAATTTAAGATTTATTGTAAATATAATGTAAATTTCAGACAGAAAATTAGATGTAATATAACAATCAGTTCACGCCGTGATTCCGCCATGCTCAGAGCTCATGAATAAGGACCTCGAAAGTTCGAAACTTTTCGGGCAAATTCCGATAGTAATAACGTGAGTACAGCCGAATAATGATATATAATAGCAATCATGGATTATGAAATGTTTCATATGCAAAATTGAAGTAATGAAGTGACTGATTTATCACTGGTTTATTTGTAGATTATAAATCATACTTTATGTCAAATGATTTATATATTTTTTTATTAACAAGATACGATAAGTATATGTTTGTAAGTTTAAGTATTACGATTTTGCTTAGTTTCTTAACTACTTAAAGTAAATCAATTTGCAAAACGATTCTTAAATCTATTCTATAAATTCATTCGTTCTTTGATTTATTAATTATCTAATAGAGCAATTTATAAGTTATCTTAATAAGAATTAAAAAAAACTTCTACAAATCTATTTTTTCAATCTAGTCAATTATTATTTATGGCATGTTATACATTATTTTAGAGTTTGAACTTTCGTGATCCATGATTACTGTTATACAGAATGCCGGCTCAACTCATGTAGATTTTGTCGAAATTTGCCAGACTAGTTTCCAATCCAACCCATATACATGAACTTGGAGCATGGCGGGAAATTTCGGGGTGAACTAAGTTCACGCTGCTATTCTTTCCATATCATTAACGTGAATACAGCCGGATGATTATATATTTTACGTTATTTTATGTAACATAACCTAACAATGTTGGTGTTTATTTCCTATTTTAAGTTCTAAAAAATCATACATCAAACAATGTTTGTTTAAAGATTGACTTTTGGTTCCATACTTTGCGATACAGCACACACATTGTATTTTTAAAATTAAAAAAAATTTAAAACAACAACATTTGATTCAACCGTCAGTAATGCTCTTAAAACTTAAAAGTCAAGCACACGTACAATACAAAACAGATGGCGCTTGTGTTCAATACAGCTAACACAAACCAAGCGGATAGCGGTTGAGAGTAATTAACATTATTATCTGATGGGCCATGGGAACAAAACATAGGGTTCACTGTAACAGTGTGTTAAACTGTACTCACTGTTATCTCACTGGTCTAAAGTGTATTTCATTACTAATGCTACTCCTCCTAGACGAATAATGGTTGGATGACGAAAATTGGGAGAGTTGTCGAGGACAGTGACTTATAGGTCTTGAAGTTTTTGGGTGACATTTATGATTGTAGTTTTTTATTAAATGGTCAATGTGTGTCATAAAGTTAAAATGTGGAACGTTTTGAAATCGCACTCGCGAGTTCTTATTGGGCTTAATATATAGCCACTAGTAACTTTGATAATTTTATAAGTATGTTAAACTTATTTAGCAACAATGATTCGCTCACCTCCACCGCCGTGGACAGTGGTGGACGTAGTATTAATTGTCTTTATAAAATGATTTAAGAACTATTTTAAACTTCCACGTATACATTATATCAAGCCGATTATATATTTTTGATTTAGTCAGAATAATTAGTAAGTTATTTAAGTAAATAAAAAAGAAGTTTTTGAACGAATGCGTCTCTTAAACCGGTTTCTGGTACTTTTATTGAACAACAAACAATGATACAAAAAAATGATCAGGACATTGAAAAGTAATTAAGTTAAAAATATTGAATGTTGAAGAACTTTTTTGTAATGGAAAGTATTTGTTATATAATTAAAGATATTGTTTATATTTTGAATTTAATACATTATCTATAGATTAAAAAAATATATATTTATATATAAAAATACGGTTCTAATGTTTTTTTTAATTATTAAGCTACTTAAAAGGAGTAAAGTTATGTTAGATAGCCATCCTCATGAAGCCTGTCTATCATAATCTGAAAGAAATTTCAAGTACATCTAGTAGTTTCAAAGATTAACGCGTTTATACAAACAAACTTATCCACTTTATGATATAAGTAAATATAGCAACATGTAATAAATAAAATAATAATACTGTTTAAAGAATGTGTAAATTACATATGAAAAATTATACTATTTTCTTTCTAACTTAAAGCAACAGATCAGAAATAAAGTTTGTGACTTTCTTTTCTGAAATTTTGCTTTGAAACATACTAACTTATCCACATAACCAATTATTTAAGCGTATAAAAAAATTATAAGCTGTCAGATTTCCATTGAATTGCAATTAAAAATAAATTGCAATTTAATGGTTATTGGTAAATGTCTGAGGTGCGTAAGTGAAAGTAATTTTATCAACTGAATTGCTGATGTTATCTGTATGCCCAGTTTTGAGTTGTTCTTTAACAAGAGTTTATAATATAATACACATTACATTTATATTTCCATGTATAAAGTTTATTTTTATAGCCTAAAGCCGCATGAAGCATAATCAAAAAAAAAAATTCAAACCTATCCAGTAGTTTCGAAGATGCGTTTAAACAAACAAACTTATTTTTATAATAGTAATAAAGATATGCGCAGTCGCAATAGATTAAGTATAACTGCTTAAGAAATAAGACCATTAAGGTTAATAGCAATATTTTGTTTTATTTACAAAAAACGCTGAAGACAGCAAAGCATAATAAAAATCTTTAATACCTACACCTAATGAATTAATTTTTCTGTAATTTCAACCTGTTTCTATAAGTATCATTGTGTTCAGTCGTCATTGTGAATTTCTTTGTAAACATATTAAATTAAATATATTGTGATTAGTTCATATATTGTACATATCCTATTTCATGTAAATTCAATAATTTGAATGTATATTTATTTTGTAATGTGCTGTTTTAGATTTTCTTTCTTCGTGTCTTCTCTTTCTTACGTCACATTACCGAAATATATCATGCACTGTAGTATGGATAAAAGCCATATTTTAAAGAATTGAATTGAATTAAGGACCATTGCTAATAAACAAATTACGATTACTTTCAGTTAATTTATAATTCACACAATTGTATAATTAAATTATTGGTTATAGTGCACCCTAGTTTCCGGTGTTGCGATTACCAAATTCTCATATTAATTAACGTGACTTTACAAAATTATGTGCACGGAAATTACAACTTTATGGCCGTCTAATAAAATTCAAATTAGTTATTCTTACTATTTAATAAAGGTTCATTAAAGCTCCTAGCGAGTTTTCGTAATATGTACAAGTCGCAATATTTTTAAAATTATTTTTAATTTGACAAATTTATTTTGAAACTGATGACCGATACTCTGTTTGAAAGTATACAGAGTAATTTTTGAAGACTATATTTAATTCGACATATTTATTTTCAATCTGTCGAACGCGCTTTTAAAGTACACAGAGTCATTACTGACAGCAAATCCAGGGAAGAGTTTTATTGATGGTATTATACTAACAAACAGAGTGAGAAAAGACTATATATTGGCGCACTAAGAGCCTCTTAACAATGCGATATTAGTACACTAGTTAGTTTAGTGCTTAGTATTGACTTATAATGTGCCACTCAAGTACTTGAGCACCTACCTTAATACCTATCTAGCTAACTACCTTAATCTTATTCGTTTAGTGATGAAATAATATATGATTATTTTCGTAATTTGCATATCATCCTGGATGGAAGTAGCTAACGACTGTAGAACAGTTAATACTACAACAGTTTATGTTAATTATATGGTTATAAATGTAATAAAAGTGTTTGTATGAATGTTAGTATTGAATAAAGATTATAACAAAAATAAAAATAATAATTATTATTATTATAATGTTGTGACTACACAAGTACATGAACCCTGAGGACCGACCTAGCTAACTACCTACTTCCCGCTGTAAGCTGCGACCTACCTCGTACATTCCTACGTAAGTAGATATTACGTCACCTGATGAGGGGGTCCGCTTAAACCTCATTATACAATATTATACGTTTTGATTCAGTGACCACTAACCTTGTGTTAATAAAAAGTGAAACTTATTGTTTTCTAGCTCTATAAATTGATTTAAATTCTAGTATGTTTTTAACAAAATGTGTTAAAAACATACTAGAATTTTGTTGAATCTTTTGTTAAAAAAATAACAACAAAAAAGATAAATAATGCAACCTTAAAATAAAGTTATCTCTAGAAAAAATATAAATTCAAAACAATTTAAAAAGTAGGAGCGCCAACCAGACCTCAATTGTAACTCGCTGTGCTCGCGAAATCTCAGTATGTGTTAGCATATTGAGCGAACCCAAGTTGCATTTACAAAAAGTTGACGCTTTCTGACCTTAACTTTTTTTATTTTTTTTTCTATGGGATTTTAGTTTTTCCGCGATTATTCCTAACCGACATCGATTATTTGAAAAATTTAAAACAACTACTAGACTGATGTCTATCAGTGTGCAAAATTTGTACATTTTCGGATTTACCAGTTTTGATTGATTCCTGCACAAATGATGCAGAAAAGTCTCTCATAGAGAGCTTCGCTTAAAATGCAACGAGTTATATATATTATAATGTTTTTCTTAATAACTATTTCTTAAACGAGGTGCGAAAAAGATATAAACATTCATAGCATCCATTATAATCTCAGCGACTAATAAAAACATGGGTCATAAAATTACAATCCACTTATTAAATGTACCAATAAAAACGGTATGTATCACTTACGGTATATCTATATATTAAAATCAATGGTCCCAGCTGTCTGTACGTCGTTAATAGTCGATTAAAGCTAAGTTTTATTAGTGCTATATAACTTATTACTTAGAACAAATTAACCTGTATGCAAATATATGATATATGACTACATTTATTACGATAATCTTTATGAATATTATTCTCATTTGTTAATTTAAGTTAATCTTCCAGTAGTAGGTTATATATATTTAATGTACATAAATGTATCAGCTTAATATATAAGCTGTCTTTAATCTTAATAGCGTAAGCCGATTTTTTGGTTCTTTGATTATAGGATGATAGCAGCACATAAAAAAATGGTCTTATTTTCAAGAGCTCCAGCCGTAGATGTGCAGAAAAATAGAGAGAACAAAAAATAAAAGGAATTTTTTTTGGCGCCAAATTTAGATGAATGGCTTGCAGTTTACATTGAAACAAAATCAAAACAAAATCTGTCATAGGTTTAGAAATCCTAAAACATCTGTCGTGTAAACGCGAAGTTCAAGCGACCTTCTTGCTATGAATGCTTGAATATTAAGCTGATTGTGCAATGGCAATGACTAATAAAAAACGGAATATTTTTTTTTTTAAGAAATCTATATACTCAGATTTCTAAACTGAAATAGCTGTCAGTCGACACGTGTCATATAACATTCAAGAAATCACGGAACCTGACAGACTTGTCGCTACTCGATACAAATTTGGAATACAAGAAAAACTGTTACTACAACTATAATTATACCTTAAAGGGTATACGGATAAGCCATCAATCAATATTTAGATCAATTTTATTGTATTTTTTACGGATTTAAGTTGTTATTTAGGTTATGGTTATGGTTATACAAAGATGTCATGTGTTTGTGTGTATACTATGTCATGTACTATACTGTATTAAGATCAAAAAAAATATCTTTGATCATCGTATAATAAAGTGTTATCATTTTATGTTGATAACGACGCGTCTTTGAAAGTAGATATTTTGAAATAAACATACTATGATAGTATATTAATTTAAAAGGGTTATTATATATATAAAAAAAACTTTAACGTTTTTGTCAAAATTTGTTTATTAATAATTAAATAACTCGATATATTAACATACATACATACAAAAATACAAACCGATAACCTTCATCTCTTCTTTCGTGAAACACAAAATTATTTTTATAACATAATAATAAACTTTTGAGCAGCAATTACCGAAAGCGACTTGTCATAATTGTCTAGTTCTGGGTTTGGACCCTTGTAAACAAAGAAATACCGAATAACTTCTTTGGTCAGTGATTACAAATCCAGAGAAGGCATGTAGCATACAACATGAAGTCTCTTCATAACTGTATAGAAGCTCTATCCAGCGCTATTATAGTTCCTATACTAAAGAGGTCTCTTGAGAAAATTATCATAAGAGATCTCTACAGACTCTTAAGGTGACATAGCGACAGTACGTCTTTATTATAAAAGACAAAAACACGGAGCTGTAACGAGGTAAAGCGAAGTACACAATATACACATTCCAGTCTACTCTACTCTACTGTGTGAATCGGGAAATGTCCGCACCTAATGCTCTATTATCTATGGGTCCAAGCTGAAAAAACTAGAATAATATTAGTTTAATAAATTATAATTACCAAGATATAAATTATTAAATTCTTGCCCAAAAAATTTAAAGGACAAAATGAGAATATTAAATTTATTTCTTGTATTTTATTATATGTTTCTATATTTTCAATCACTTTGTTTATGGGAAGAGGGGGCGTCTGACAATAAATCTTTTTGAGCTGTCATCTACCGCCAACGGTTCCTTAGTTTCCGGGCATAAAGTTCAGGATAGATACAAAACGTACTAACTGTACTTTGAGATTCATAGTGTGGCCACAGACATGCTATAAACTTGTTATTATCATTGTCAGAGGGATCACAGCTAAAGACAGTTTTATTAAAAATAATATGTGCTTATATGTTATTTTTCTTTATTTAAACATCAAGTCGCTAGCAGTTCACTTCTTGCTACCAATGACTTCAACATAATCAGCAGAACCTCGCCGCAGGCTCCTTTCACCTCTAATTTCTTAGTTATTTTTAAATTGCATTTCATCCTATCATTGACAAATCCATCGCTGCAGTTATTCAGTGCACGTCACAGAATGTGCCTACCAAACCAGTAATGGTTAATTGTTTTTGGACTCAAATCGCGATCATTTTAGGTAAGAAATGCAAAACAATAGCTGGTTTAAAAACAGGTTACTTTGGTTACTTTGAAATTTTAAACTTTATTCAACATTGTATTCCCACATTGTGCAATATGTATTTTGTAATCTATAATTATTTTATTTATTATAAATATTAACTTAGTCATAATTAAAACCAAATAAGACTTATTATCAAGAAAAACTTCACTCTTAAAAGTATCCATCTTGTTAGTGAGATAAGATCTCACACATAACACACAGTAATGGTTCCTATAAAATAAAATTAAGATAGATTGCAAGTGCAAACAGCCAGGTAATCTAGCTGATAGGCAATCTAGAATCTAGATGGATAATAAATGCTATAGACAACGATATATCTGCCATTCCCAGTTGAAGGTACAATTAGTTGTAATTGAGAACAATTATTTGTGATGTTTGAATACAGAAAATAGAATTTTGATGTATTAACAAATGACACATGAATGACAGATGATATAAGGTGCATCTGTCAGTGGCATCTTAGCCCCTAATTTAATGCCATTTTTTACGTTAAAAAGGAGATTTAACGATTGATATTATCTTTTATTTACCTAACCATTAGGGTTCAAAAGCCTATAAAACATCTCTTTTACTTACTTTTAATGTAATATCAAAACGCATAAAGTTACAGAACGTATTATTCAATTAAAATTTCTACTCCGTTCAAAAATTCCCGCAAATCTTGTAAAATTAATAAAAAACTACAATTCTTGGTGTTCCAAAAAATTTACAGTAATTAAATGAACTTGTATTCATCAAGATATTTATAAATTACTTAATATTAATACGAATTACAGAAAATTAAACGATATTATAACATGTTTCCTAATTGAGCCTCCATAAATATGGCATCTGGTAAGAAGAACTGATTTGTGGGTCATTGTCCTGAGCAGCTGAAAACTGGTGTCATTATATCAAGGTTTTGGTATGTCACTGGTTTTACATATATTTTTGAGTAAAACAAGAATTATTAAAGCTATTCAAGTAATTACAGTTATATTTACCATTTATCTATCTATGTTTATACATGCACTTCTGGCCGTGGTTTCGCTCGCGTTACTTTCGGTAACAATTATCCTTTTTGGTAAAAACCATACAAAATTTGTTCAGTAGACTGATTTTGTCGCGTTCATACAAACAGACAGGCGGCCAGGATTTTATTTTGAACCAATATAGATTATTAATATTATCCTAGATTTTAGCTATTGAAACACACAAAAATCTCATTAGAAAAACAAAAAACTTAAACATTTCTACGTCTCAGAGAAATTATTCAGGCGATTTAAGTAATGATTTTCAGTAGAAATTAATAACTATAGTTAGTAAATTAGATAACTATTAAAAAGTAGTATAGTCAAAACTTTTTCGAAGTTCCTCCACTCAAAGACAACGCATTTTTAACATTCACCGATTACCTTCAGCCATCCGATTGTTTTCCTACATAATAACAAAATATGATTTGTCTGTCATTTTTTACTAATTGTTCACGATAATTCAGATCACAACTACTAAGCTATCAACAGATTTATAAACAATATCTTATAAATAGTAATAAATAATACATCGCTTTCGTAGTAAACGATGCAATTAACAGTCATCGATTGAGCAGTTAATTGCTTGACTCATTCAATTAAATTTGCAATTTGCAATTTTATTTTCATAGAACATATGTTAGTAGTTATAAGTAATAGTGTATTACAAGTTACAATGTTTCATAAAATAAAAAACATTAAGAAGAATAACTGAATTTGAAATATTCAAATAATATCTATAAAGATATTATAGAATTACTTTCAATATATATGTATTTCTTCTCGGTTTGGCCTTCATTTCCCAGACAAATATTAGTATTCCTCATACATTCATTCATTCATTCATTCAGCTTTCATAACGTAAAGACTAAATAACCGATAAAGTCAAAAAACCACGCACAATCCACTATTACCTCTCTTAAAAGAATAAAGCGTATGAAGCACTTTAAGAAACGAATTAAATCGCTTTAAGTTCTTATCTAGCTCAGATAAGTCTAGTCAATAGATTGCTAATAGAGCTTAAAGCCCTCACGAAACTTAATCCTGAAGCCCTGATGTGAAAGATTATCTACTGTAGTGATATCATATTTATGTTATATGTATATGGCTTCGGTATTGAAACGAACCTAACAATTACTACTACTAGTCGTTTAATTGTTAATTAGGATAATTAAAATATTTCATGATCACATGTACAAATGGTTTCTCGTTAAAGCCGGTATACACAAAATTTCTATACAAAATGTTTTCTAAGATTTACACGAGTACTACACATTTCAATAAAATTATTGTACGGATATAACTCGCGTTTATGGTGTCTCATCATCATCTCGTCTTACCGCGAACACGTTTGCTGCAAAGCATTCGAAACGTCGGGTTAAATTAAAATGTAATAATAAACGCGAGTTATATCCGTAAAATAGTTTTATTGAAATTTCTTAACAAAATTATTTTGCAGGTGTAGGACCTCACGAAGACAGGTTCCCTATTTTACAGATCATACTTCTGCTCTTTCGTATTAATTCTTCTTCATGAAAAACATAAGGACGTATACGAAGATATAAATAAGAAATTTAGAATAGTATTAGTAATTTAAACTGTAAAACATTTTGTTTATAAATTTATACATATCCTAGCAAATTTCTTAAAAAATATTTATTTATAAGCAACATTTTCAACTAGGTCTTACACTTATTATTCATACTTAATATATTTGTAATGCATTCAAATCTTAGTTGTTATAAGTATTTTTATTAATTTATAATTTATATATTCGTAATTTATCTATTTTTTAAATTTTAATTTGAAATATGTACTTATATAATCCGCTTTTACCTAATACTAAAAGGAATGTGCAGTGTCTGTATAAACTCTTTAGAGTTTTAGGACACCAAGACAAACTAAATTATTGCGTCAAAAATATGTAAGGAAATAAATAAACTATAACCTTCTTACAAAAAGCAAGGAAAAAGTAATGATAGCTACATTTTGTTAAGTTAAAGAGCCGGTAGCTCAAAAAAACTCACTTCATCTTCCTTCAAGGGTGGCAACGCATCTCTAACGTCCCCTCGTTTGTCATACTTATCAATAAAAATATATGTTAATATATAGATAAAGTACAGCTTATTTGAAGATATAAAAATAATATCATGCATATTTTATAATTTATAATTAGTAATATAAATGTAACGATGTGTTACTACTACTAATCTACTGTTTACATTTATAAAATGATTTCTTAAATTTTAAAACTATAAATTGTAATTTAAAAAATATTTAAAGTGTATAAAATTAAGCTTCATAAAACTATTTAAGTTACCCAGTGCTAATTAGATCTCAGCATGCCGTGACAACTCTTAATAAATAAGCTATCGAAGTGACAGCATCGCGTGACATCGTGACATTACAACTCTATTTGTATAGACAGACAGACGTTACATAATGTGTTCATTTACATATTTTTATAGATATTTTATTCCCTAAACAAATAAATAAACCTTTTAATATTATTTGCAATTTTCATGTAGTTTTTGTATTTAAACTTTGTTGATATGGCTGCATTCACGTAAATACTATCGGAATTTGCCCGACTAGTTGCAGCATGGCGAAATAGCGACCAGTTCATGATGTCTATTAGTGTGCAAAATTTAGAAATTTTCGGATATACCGTTTTCGATTGATGTGTGCACAAAGAATGCAGAAAATTCTCTCATAGAGACCTTCGTCTAATTAGTTGCAGTTTATTTAGCAGTACCATGCTTTAATTTCTCAGAAACATAAAGAACAAGAGTATACCTATCCAATTAAAATAACAAAACAGATATGGTCAATAAAGGTTTCCGGTATTTAGCATGAGCCGCTGATTAGTATCCATCCTGTTTTAACAGGCTCGTCGGCTAGTGACAAACGTTATTAGTATGAGATATTTGCCAGATTTGGGCATCTCAGAATTTGGCGGCAGAGAAAGTGATTTAGCTCCATTTGGAATACCGATAGGTGTTGCCATACCAACATTAAAGAATACCATGAAAAGAATTGCGTGAATTAAATCTATAATCGATGGACAGAGTGATGTAATAACTATAATGCGTTATGTAAAAAATTTAATTAAAAATAAAATGTGTTAATTTACTCTGTGAGTCTTGAAGACTCGTTATAGTTGAGTTTGCATTTACGAATTAAAGCCGTATGTGGATAAAATGTCAAAATTTTTGACATATTTGACATAATAAGTTTTTGACATAATTGATATAATGTGAATTACACACAACTCATTTTCACGTTAATATTATCATTTAAAAAATAAACAATTATAAATGAACAAGTTAAATCCATTAAAACATTTTAATGAACTTCCAGGTTAATATCAGATATGTTGAAATTATTATAACTTACTTTATGTATCTCAAGCAATAAAGTGCTTTATGTGTATTCCATTTAACATCCCAGCATTAGATTAGGTCTGGAATAGCTATTTGCATATCAACTTAATAATAACTGACGCAGTTATCTGATGGCTTTGCTAGTTTGATTGTTTTATGTAGACTTACTCGTAAACTAATAACTAACTGTACAAAATTGTTACTTACAGAAACTTATGTTTAATCATCATAGTTGACTGGCTTAGTGCTAGTTGTTTACCTATTCGATCGCGTTAGCGTAAACGTCGATTTCTATCTACGCTATTTTCGGAAGTAAAACACTGGTACATATTTCATACAAATCGAAGTTTACGTAAACGCATCGATTTTGAAAAAAGCCTTAAACTCAGCAAACAGTAACAAATTTTAAAAAATAATTAATAACATTTCTGTGCTTGTGAATACTGCCACTGCCAGGCCACTCCAAGTAGTAATATAAATGTAATTTAGCCATTAAGGATGGCTATAAACAAAAATTTAAAAGACAAGCCTGATGAGTTTCTGTCGCCAGCTCTTCTCAGGTCTGAGGATATGTTTCCGAGCTGGTGGTAGCTTTGGCAACGAACAAAATGTTTTTTAAATAGCTTCCTTTCAATAAATATTTTGATTTAGATTTTTTGAATTAGTAATCATATTAATACTTCAGTAATATAAACGCATAAATAAATCGACCGAATCGAGTAAGTAATTATTCATTGTTTTTATATATATTTAAAAATATATCCTATACTATCATGAAATTTATTATTAATAATTTCTGCAATATTAGTATAGGTTCAGATAAATAAACGAATGTCGATTGAACGCTTCATAAATTA
The DNA here is from genome assembly GCA_959347395.1 of Mechanitis mazaeus. NCBI lineage: Eukaryota > Metazoa > Arthropoda > Insecta > Lepidoptera > Nymphalidae > Mechanitis > Mechanitis mazaeus. The sequence continues at coordinate 19,303,064 of OY365747.1, forward strand.
CGAAATCATGCCCTCAGGGATATGAACCTGTGACCCTAGACGAGAATTCTCAGACCTAACCCGTGATCAGAAATAACTAGGTATAAACCAGATATTGTAGCATAGGCCAAGCTTGTTTTATCTTATCTTCATCAGAAACTAAGTTCCAGAACCCGTATATGCTTTTAATACAATCGCGGAACCATTGTTTACTTATCTAATCAGAAAAAATGTTAGATTTGTGAGAGAAATTTATTCTATAATGATAAATGGTATATAATAATGACTTGATTTGATAAACGAGATAATTTTAAGTAATTACTGAAGGAATGCTAATATGGGAAATGACAGATGTGTTGTCATCCTTAAAAAAAAATATAGATTAAGGTAAATCTCAACAAACTATTGAAGGTTGTATTGGGCTCTGTTCTTGTTCTTTATATTGAACTACTTATTACATAGTAACTTGTGGTAAGTATCAATAATAAACATGAGCTCACTATAGATTTTTAATTTGATTTTTAACTTTTTAAGTAGATTTTCTAATTTCATTCGAATAAATGATCAATTTATAGCAAAAAAATCGATTTATGCGATTACACTTGTGATCGTGACAACAGCGGGTCGTGAGAGAGCCCTTGTTTCTGTTAATGTATCGATATGATAGAGAAGCTAAGTTTACAACAATGTATCACGCGAACTCTATTTTTACCGAATTTGAATTTTTATTTTTATAAACATCTTTAATTTTAACATTTCTTGTGCATATAAAAATATATTACGTTGTGGTGAAATTAGAGCGAATTATGTAAGTTAAACTTACGTAATATTTTCACGGTTACCATGGCGACAGAACGACATACACGGCACTAAAATACAATTGTTTTACTTAAAACATCAAAGTCTAAGAACAACATTTATAAATAAATAAATAAATAAAAACAATTTCAAACTCAAATAATTCAATCGCTCTCGTGATCATCGTTGACATCGAATGCCGCGGCCAAATCAACTGACTAGTGAAATTATTGCTGTCTCTTTTCTTGAAATAATTCCAAGCGAGAAGGAATGAAAATACTTTGACTTTAAATCCTTGGTTTTACATTTCAGTTATATATGATAATTATCAGAATATTACATTATAAAGAATATAAGAAACAATAAATAATTGTCATATTCATTAAATTTAATTCAATTGTTTTAAAACGCTACTTCACAATCAGAAAACAATTAAGTATCAAAAGAGTTAATGCGACTTTTAGATAACTGAGTAATTCAGTTTAATATATTATTTTTTCTTATCTTTATACATCGTGAAACAGATGTCAAATGTACTTATGTCAAAATAAATGGTACCTTTTTGAGTAAAAATAAACAATACATTATTTTTCAGATTTAGGTGTAAATAAAAATAATGATTTCGTTGATTGGTTTTTTATTTTTTTTAATTTGAAATAATATACCTACTTGAATTTTGTTATAATCTGCTGATGGAATGACAATTTACATACTATAAAATATGTCCCGTAATTTATTAAATTCAAGGACATCTAATGTTATTGATTTCTAAGTATCCTAACATAACGTGGGAACAAATTGAGCTCCCACGACATGAATTGACCATTCTAAGCTATTGGACATTATGGTTCCTAATGTGTTTGTGAATTGTGTAACTGAAACCGATTAATCTTCGTCATATTAACCTTCTAACAAACTACATAGTCTACATTTTATTTAACTAAAAATAAAATGAAAAATTTATATCGAAATCTCGTTTTAACGAGCGATCCCGTCACTATCATTGTGAAATTAATCTTTTTAATCTGTTTACATTTATATTAAATCGTAAAATCGTGATTTAAACCAATGTTACGAAGCGGGTAATTTACTAAGCGTGGCTCTTGTAATCGTAATGTCACTCTGCTACGCCTATTTAACGGTTTATTTACTTGCCGTTTTAAATAGGTTTAAAATAGGTTTATTGTAGGTTTGTACCATACTATGTAGTTTGAGTTATTTATATTAATAATGAGTGCTTTATAGCTGTTCTTCATTGGATTCCAGAAATAGTATATTATCGAAGTTCAATAAACCATCTACCTGAATCTAAGTATAACTTAATATACATATATTACACTATACATGTGATAATGTACAAATAGAAATAATTTTGGTACTCTAAGGAGGAAAAAGGATTTGTAATTGCAAAATAAATGTTTTTTTTCAATACGGTGAGATATTCCTGTAATGTAAATAAATGTAGTCACTTGATATATATCAATATTTTATTAAAAATTCTATATATATATATATATATCAATTACTTATTATTAAACATAGGTTTGTACCAAATCGCGAAGTTCATTTATTAATCTGTCCTCTGATAAACTTAAAAGACTTTTACTACTTAATAACACGGAATTATTAGAAGCAACGGCTTGATGAATTATATTAACCCTTTCATCGCATTTACAATGTGAAGTACATTTTGTAACTACATTTATAATTTGTGTCTTTGTGAGAAACTTTATTGAACGTTTTGTTATAAGGTTATAGAGTTTGACATAGCAAATAATATCATTAGCTTCTAACAGTTCGGTGTGAGGAAGCAAATCATAAACGATACTCAATACCTCGTATTCAAGGTCACATTTAAGTTTAAAGTCTTGCAAAACATCCAAGCTACCATTTGAATTAAACTTGGCAGAATGTTTCACAAATAAACTTAGTTCCATACTTTGTAGTAGATTCCTAATAAGACTATATATTGCCTTTACGATATTTCTATCATCCCTCCCCGTGTTTCGAACCACGTAATGTAACCAGGACATAAACCCGTAACCTTCGATCAGAATCTCAAATGCCCTCGGTATAGCTATCATCGAACTAAGTGTATTGATTATTTTAACTTTAGTTTTCCTATCACTAAGTACTGTACTGTAATAGTCCATCATCATTTTGAGGCACATGGTCTTAAAAATAACATTTACGTCCGTCATAGTTTTAGTACCGTCTTTTATTATATCAAGTAGCCAAAGTCGTCGGTCTATAGCCTCGATGTCGCTATCGTGGAACAAGCTTAGAAAATCTGGAACCACCGTCAGATCCACGATTTGTTTTGCTATAAGGAAATTGTTGACTGGTTTGTACAACGGGTCAGATGGACTCGTGGACACCATGAGAGCTTTAGCCAGATATAGAGCACCGATGGCGGGTAATTTTGGATTTTTCAAGTCCTTTAACTCTCCCTCGCAATTTGTAGTTATCACTGCGGTTGATAAACTCTGGCGGAGAGTTGTAATAAAGTCCTTGAGTAACAGTTTGTCGTTTTTATGTCGTCTGGAACAAAAATCAAATAAAATTAAAAATGTAAAAAGCTGTAAAAAAGAAAGATATAATTTTCTATTGATATTTAGTTATTTACATTTTTTTTATTTGACAATGCTAAAAATTAGTAACATTTATTAAATGTTCCATTCTACCGTTTTCATAATTATAATAAATAAAATAATATATCTCTTACATATATAATTATATCTTAATATGAATAGCATAAAAAGGCTACTTACGTTTCTGTTTCCAGCAGCATACAAAATCTATGTAGCACGTGGTAGGCAGCAGCTCGCATCAGAGGACAGTGGGAGCTGAGTCCCATCACGGGCACAGACAATAGACCGATCCTTAACATCTTGAAACACGAAGCTACTGACCCTGGCGCTAGTATATGACTTAAAAGGGGGAATAAGAAAGCTGGGTCATATATAGTCTCATCTTCTTCAACATGAGAAACGGAAATTATATCATGTTCCTTTGCTTTCTTGATTATTTGTTGATGTTCATTTTTAGTTAACAACTGAGTTATAGCAGATTCGGTGTCTTTACTTTTGGTCTTCATATCTCTTGATATTCTACTTAAGTTTTGTTTTAATGTAAAGCTGTCGGAATTGATGTTAGGCAGCTCATAATAGTAGTCCAGTTTTAGATTGACAGGAAAGTTTTTTATTGTATTTTCAATGACCTCTTTTTCGAATAAATTCATTACTTGGTTAGGTGTCGGATGACTCCACAATGAGGAATTTCGTTTTTTTCGTACTGCATAGTGGTTAGCAGCAGATTCTCCGAAAATATACGGCTTATATTCATTCACTGGCAGGTTATTGCTTTCATAGAATTGAAGCAGCGATAAAATTAATCGATCACAGTAACTTTTAGTAGCTCGATATGCACTTAGATATACAGGTATCTGTTGTGTTTTCATCACAGATTTATTTATGGATATCAGAACGTATAAAAATTCCAATAATCTAGATTTAATTTCTGGACTGTGAAGGCTTAACATGACGTTCAAAAATTCGGAGTGGGATGTCACCATGTCGAAAATGGTGACTATATCCTCATGTTCTTCCGGATAGAAAAGAGTTATCATAGATGACAATAAACCCAAAAGCTGCGGACCAGTTATGTTTTCCTGATCTGCTGTTTTAATTTTAAGGGATTCTTTAAGGACAGACTTACAGAAAGTCTGCCAGATTGCACTTTCAGTAATTTTATTGTAATCCTCTTTCTTATCCATTTGCAAACTTTCCATATTCTTGATTAATTTTATTACGTTATTTAATTTAATTACCAAATCAGCTACGACTTTTGCTTCTTTATTTTCTTTAATTGCTATTGAGGTCATATTTAACATTGAAAGGAAATAATTATTTAAATGTTCTTTTTCCAACCCATCGAGAAGTAGTTTCAAAAAAGTTACCTGAACTAAATTCACGTGACTTAACTCTACTGATTCAAATTTGTGATTTTTGGAAAATATTTTTTTGCAATCTTTGTATTCCATACACTCTGTTATCAGCTTCTTAATTAATTTCCAAGATTGTATATACACTTGACCAGCTTTGTGTGGCTTTTCCAAAAATTTTGTAATATTGGATTTATATTCTTCATATATTTTAATAAGAATTTCCTGATTTTCTATGATGAACTGTTCATGGTGGATCATAGCATTACCTAAAGGCAATGTTATTTCTCTTTGACTAAGTATTTCTGGTTTCGTGATAGCTTCTATAAAAATATGACAAAATTTGTTATTAAATTTTAATAGAAGTGCAGCTAACTTCGAAGTTAATTTTCTGACAATATTGGCATCAAAGAATTTTCTGTATTCCTCTTCACTGACGTAAGTAATATGATGTGGTTTATTTTCAAAATATTTAATAAGCGTTTCTTCAAGCTCCGTCAAGTTTGGAGTTACATCTTTAAGATTCAGCAATTTCGTATACAAACACATACATTTTTTCAAAATATCCTGGGATAATTCTTGTTTTATGGACGTGGAGTATTTATCTAATAAAATTTTCAACAGCTGTAAAACTAATGTTGGCTCTTTATCATCTTTGAAACACGCGTGGGTACTTGCAGAAAATATATTCTCAAATACCTTCAAATCATCTTCCTTAGACAAACCTATTAATTCCAGTACTTTTATTGACAGATCAGTATTAATACTTTTTCTTTTATTTACTTTAACAAACGCTTTTGCGATTTCATTATATGTCTTTTGTTGATAGGACTTTAGAATGAAATGTTTCTTGTTAAGGTAATTTATTAGGTCCTTATTAAATTCCACAATTTGCAACAAAAACTTCGTGGCAAGTATATTTGATGAACTTTTATTGAAATCTACCGGCTGAAATACCTTCAGAAAGTGTGCATTTTTGAACAAATTCAATACTATATTTCTACATGTATTTAACATAAGATGTTTTTTTCCTGAGACTATTATTATTTCAAAATAGCTTGCGATTTTCTTTTGCTGGTCTTCAGTTAATTTGGTCATATTAGATAATCGTATCACACAAAACATTAAATATTTTGCCCAAACAAATAAATCTGAACCATTTATTACTTTCGTTAAATCTAATTTATAAGCAACATCATCCACTGTCAAGTCAGGTTCCTCAGAAGTTTCTGATAGAAAAGAAAAAACGGCTGTAGGCAGTAATTCTTCACCTTCTATTATTGATTTAGATATATTTCTAAGGGTATCATCTTTGCTAGTGATATCTGGTAAACAAACAGGGCCAATTGTCCAATCAGCAACATAACTTCTGATATCTAATTTGGAATCACCTATCAATATTTCTGTGAGTTCCGGGGAATAGTTGCAATGTAGCAAATTAGCAACGTATAAACATAAAAATTGTTTTAAATTCTTTTTAGCATCTCTATTGCTTTGAATGAACTGCATGCAACCAACAATAAATGTTGAGGGTATTTTCGTTTCTAAAAACACACTTTCAGTGGTATTGTTGTCGTGCATTAAATCCTTAAATAGTTTATCTAATTTATCTTTGCTATTTTCGTCAGATATCTCGAAATTTGTTACTTGATTTCTTACAGATTCTGATAAGTCCTGGCTATTGTCCAAAACATGTTCTATGATATCAGCTATAAGTGATATTGGGTTTACTTTTGAATTCCTTAAAGTGTACAGCATTAAATTTATTTCATCTTCATCAGCTTCAAATATTTGCGTGTTTTTGAAGAAAATAAACAATGTCTCTTTTGCTTCAATCCATGTTTCATCTTCATCACTAGTAAATACCTCCAACATAATAAGAAATAGTTGCTTAAACATAGGATTTTTTATGGTCAAAGCAGAGTTATCTAAAATTAACCAAAGAGAAACAACTTTGAATTTTAATAGAGAAACCGAACCAGTTGTTAGCATCATAGAAAAGTCCAGAATCTTTTTCATATCAATAGAGCCTTCAAGAGACTCAAAGGAAGCAGGGTAAATATAGTTGTAAAGTAACAGAACATCTATTAAAGATAATAATGAATCTGTATTGTTAGGTGTTGGTAACCTGTAATCTTGAGCTGTCTCAATACTTTCTTTGTTTTCTATGACATTTTTTATCAATGACACAATTATATTCGGTGCTGGCATGTGTTTAGGAAGAAAATTATCTAACTTTGTCTTTAACTCAGTTATCTTTGCATTTGAATCTTCCAACTCTAAGATTTGCATGTATCTTTTAATTGATTGCAACATTTTTACCAATATTTTTATACAATATATAGATATACATTGATCTTTGCCAATTTCAGAATTCATTAATTTAAGTAAAGGTACAGGCATTGTCACAAATCGTATGAAGTTTGCTGTCTGTAGTGGATTTAAGTTACATAAGCGATTTATAATTTTATCAGGTTTTAATTTATCAAAAAGAGACATTACGAACTTGTTCGTTTTTTCCCACATGGGAGCATGTTGAGGTTGGAAACTTTGTTCAATAACATTTATTAATGCACGGTGTAGATCTGGACATTTATAAATGATTTCCAATACAACTTCACATTGATGTTCATTCTCCCAGGGTCGTTTTAAAGACTGCAAGGCTTTGTACAGGTTTTGGTTCTTATTGGCATCACTGGTACCCAATGTGTTATCCACAAAATAAAGACCCAGCTTATGTGATGTAAATAGGGTAAGAATAATATCTGTCAAAAGTTTTATTATGTCTTCTTTGAACTCACATTTATCAGTATCCAACTCTGGAGGGCCTCTCCATGTGAAAACTTTAAACAAATTATGCAACACTTGGTGATTAAATGTTTTTAATTTTAAAGTTTTTGATATCAAATTGTTATCTATAACATTTTTCTTTAAAATATTTAAAAACATTAGTACTGCATCTGGTTCATCTTGAGTTAAACCAGGAATTACTAAGGATAACAAGCCTTGTTTTTCCAGTAATGCTTTTATTAATGGAAGGTGGCCCTCAACAAGAAATGAAGTCATGAAATGCACAAATGATGTCCGAACATTGTCTTTCTCTTTATAATTTGGCTTTTCAAGAATATATTGTAAATTTTTAGGTGTTAATGGTATTTGATTCAATACTTCTATGCCCAAATCAGAGTTCAAAGTTACCATAGAAGTCAGAAGGTTAAGGATAATTTTCCTATGACGGGGTCCAGAATTTTCACTGATCATAATTTCTACTGTGGGTGTAAAAGTATTTAAAAAGTATCTACATGCTTCTTCGGTTATTGATATCATATGGGGAAGTGAAGACTGAACTTTTAGTATATTGAGATGAAACAGATGAAATACTGGTGTCGCCAGAGTAAGATTATTTTTGTTGTCCTGAGTTATCTGTCTAAGGATCTCATGAGAATTGCCACCAACCTTCAAATATTCCAACATATAGTCAACATCACTATCTGGGTTCAGACAGACTTGCAGAAACTGTGTCAATGCTGAAATTTTAACAAAATAATAAAAACAAACACTAATACATTGCTATAACATATTTTGCGTAAATATTGAAACCACATTTTATGAAACTTACCGATGGTCTGTCCTTGTCTCGCCGTCAACTCTTTACGAAAATGTTTAATATCAAATAAAGTAGATTTTTCATATTGTTTACCAGCTTTTTGGTTAATTTGAGGTTGGTCAGCTTCATTTTCTAAATTATTAACATTATCCAAATTATTCTCAGTTTTACTTTTCTTACTATCGTTAGTTGAATTATCATCGTATTTTCTTTTTCCCATTTTAATATACTTTTTATATATATTTCATTATTTGTGAAGAACCGCACGTGTATTTGTTTTGACTTCTGATACTTTGACAAATGAGAGATGTTAATTTGACGTTTTCCTATAATAAGACTTCGTTCTTTTTCTACACCTCTTTCTATAAAGCATAGAGCTGTTTCTAGATACAGAATAAAAAAAAATTTTTTTTTCGTACCTATACCAATAAATTAATTTGAAATTTTATTTATAACTTACTAACATATTGTATATAGTTCATTGTTTTAGACACTAGGTCACCGAAAATGTTACTCATTCAGCGTTACTTTATGGATTTTTACATAAACCATGATTTTTATATGTAAATAAAAATAAAACACATGAAATTGCTAATAACAACTTGTTTTGAATCGATTTGAACGACCGACGAATGACGATTTCACCGAGCAATTTAGAGCCGTAGCTCCGGGAGAATTAATCCAAAAAATAGAAACTGTCATCATTTCTCTTTATTATACTTTCGTAAACACTTAAAACTCTGCTTTGATTTTATTTCGACAACACAAATTTTGTAAAAATTTATATGCTATGACGCAAAATATATTTGATCTTTCAAACTCACACACCTTACCCGTGGCGTGATATTTGTTTTTTGTCTACAAAGTTCAAAACTACTTTACAAAAACTATTCTGTCTGAAAGTCATCGGATATTAAAATAAAATGGGAAAAAAGAAGTATTCTTTTTACGAGAAATGAAAGTAAAAGAAAGTAACTTTTCAAAACTATTTAATATAAAAATAACGAACGCTAAAATTTTATTTTAGCATTATTTTTTAATAAAAAAATTATATATAAAATATTTGTAAAGCCATATTAAAAATAATTGAGAGAATTTTAACCCTTTTAGTGCTGAAGATCGCCGTCGCGCTGTTCTCGTTAGTTGTGAAAAATGCCAGCGTCGCGATAGCGCTCTTTTTGACAGTTCACTTTTAGCGCGCTCAGGTGACGGCCGTGTTTTCGTATACGTGTTTTTATTCATTATATCGCGTTCTATTTATCTTCGATCGCAATTTTCGTTATATAAACATCGTGAATATTATTTTTATAATTTTTCTAATATTGATCTCAAAATGTCGGACAGAAGTGAATCTTCAGATACTGACGTTGAAATGATAGAACAATTTATAAACTGCGTTAGTGATTATGAGACCGATAGTAACGATGGTGAGGATGACCTTGGAGATACGACTCAATCAAATACGCAATTTGTGGAACTACCATCAAATGCCACATTTACAAAACAAACTCATCATGCATTTCTTGAAGAAAGTGGACCCAAGCATGCTCCTCAAGATGACGCAGCCCCACTGGAGTATTTTAATTTATTTTTTACACAGTTTTTGTATAAAAGAATGGTTAAAGAAACTAATCGGTACGCTTTGCAATTTCTTGAATCACATCCAAATTTGAAACCTCATTCACGCGCGAAGTATTGGACGCCTTGCACAGTACTAGAGATGAAAGCATTTGTGGCAGTAATCCTGGAAATGGGCATCACAAGGAGGCCTAATATTTCTTCTTACTGGAATAAAAATTCACGTCAAATTCCGTGGTTTTCTAACATGTTTTCCAGGAACAGATTTCAATTACTTTTAAAATTTTTCCATTTAGTTAACAATGAGACTCTAGCATCGCCAGAACATCCCGAATACAACCCATGTGCCAGATTTGACTTTTTGATAGAACATGCCAATACAGTTTTTCGTCAGCATTATGTGCCCAATAAACAGCTAAGTATAGATGAATTTCTGGTTGGAATAAAATGCCAAACCATCAAACAATATTTACCAAATAAAAAACATCATAAATGGGGCATTTGGATGCTCTGTGACTCTATTACTAAATATTGTTTAGGTTTTTATTGTGGGGCACAATCTAATGAAGATAAGGATGAAATAAGAAAGATAGGTCTTGGTTCTGTAGTTGTGAAAAAACTTTTAAGTTTGGGAAACTATTACAATAAAGGATACCATCTATTTGCTGACAATTTCTATACCAGTATAAAGTTAGCCAAGTCACTTTTGGAGAAAGGGACATACATAACTGGCCCTATAAGGCGCAACAGAAAGCTTTTACCCAAAGAAGCAAAAATGACGAAAGTTGATGAGCCCAAATATTTTAGTAACGGAGAAATTCTAATGTGTTCTCATCGAGATAAACAGTCCAAAAAAAATCCAGTCATCGTCGTTTCCACTGATGGCAATATTGGAAATGTAAAAGGTAAAAAGAAACGTGGAAATTATGAAACAGAACAAATCAAGCCAGCTATGATACATGACTACAATCAGTTCATGGGCAGTGGCGATGAATCTGATAAAATGCTATACTCATACTTAGATGAAAGAAGGACTGTGAAGTTGTGGAAAAAAGTAGTGTTCAATATTTTTGGAAGAATGACTCTAAACTCATATATAATTTATCAGAATAATTCCAATAATAAGAAAATGAACAGGCTGGAATTTACTTCTAGTGTTATAAGTGCACTAGAGAAAAAATGGCTAGATAAAAAAAATAAAGCCGAAGCACATACCTCGTCGAAACCGACTTTTGGCCTTGAAAAATTGCCAGGACGAAATTTACGAAGATGTGTGGTATGCAGCAGTAAGAACAGAAGTGCAGTGAAAAGATCCAACTTGATTTGCTCCATGTGTAAAAAAGGAGTGCACGGTGTTTGCTTAGCAAAACACGTATGTAAATAAATCTTGTTAATTTTCGATATATATTTTCTGTAATTTTCTTGTCAATAAATATGAACTATTCAATTTCTTAGTTTTTATTATAATTGTGTAAAATCTTCTGAAGAGAATGTTGAAAAAATTATGGATATTGGTATATTGTAATGGAAATGGTGAATATTTCTCTCATATAAATTATCTATTAAAATTCACTTTTTACTGACATTTTTAGCATATATTGGTAAAATATGTATGGCACTAATGGGGTTAATAATGGATCATTGAAGATAAATCACAAATACAAAATAGCTTAAGTAAAAATACCAACATACATAATTATGATATTAAAAAGGATATACAAAAACATTTAAAAAAATCAATTATTAAGATTTTTGTATAGACTAAAAATACTCTAATTAAATTTTGAACTAATAAAACTGAAATTTTGAACTAATAAAACTGAATATCCAAGTGACAGCAGAGAAAAAAAATCCTTAAAATAACTGAATCGTGTAACAAAACTTACTATTATAGTTACTATTGAAGTTTAACATCAATAGACTTATTACATTAAATAAACAATAATTATATAATAACAAGAGAGTTACAATTACCACATTTAATATACCACAATAACGCCTGATTCATCAAGGCAGGTTGCGACAAGCTCGATTAGTAGAGCGTTCTGAGCGACCTCATAGGTCTCAGGTTGGAATCCTACTCATATTTTTATCTAAAACTACTTACATTATCCCAATTTGTCTGACTAGCTTCAACAATTTTATATACTGTATATAATTAACATTATTTTCTTATCGAAAATAATATGTTTTTTTGTTACTTTATACTTAATACATCAAACGAAAAGAGAGATACTTTTTTATAGCTATACCCAGAATATAATAATATCATTTAAGAAAAGATTTAAGCACAATAATTATCATAATAATTAAACAACATTTAAAAGTTGACTAAACTGATACAACTATCTTCATACATATTGGTAAAGATTAAAGAAAATATTTAACCCTTAAAAAAACACATTTATATAAAATAAAATGTTTGTAGATATGTGTTCTGAATATCAACGAATTTTTTTTTTGTGACATTTATAAAATTTATAAATATTATAAAGATTATTTAAAGTCATATCTTTGATGCCACATCTTTATAAAAAAAAAAAGAAAAAGAAAACAACAAGTTAAAAAAGAAGGATAATAAAATATAGCCCACATATAAACAATAACAAATTAAATGTCATATTAAATTTAAATCATATAAAAAATTATAATATCTGACACATCTTTGGATTACTCCTTTAGTAGTTTAATATTTTTTACTGATAATATTTTCAAAATCAGGTTCCAGTTCTTGGATCTTGTCCAGGAGTACATCCGCCAAGTTTTGAGTTGGATCCTCATCTGCAAGAAAATGACACCGATACTTTGAACGAACGACCGTATTTCATGGTGAAAATAAAATAAATTTCCGCAGTAGAAAAAGGGAATTTTCATGTTGAAAAAGAGATATGCTTTTAAACTACCATTGAAAAACCATAATGTATTTATAATCATTATTTAATTTTAAAGAGGTTTCAATCTATTTATATCTATGCTAAAAAAGTAAATAATACTTTACTATACTAATAACTAATATAATAATAAAAACTTTATACCGTCAAAGAACACCAGCTCGCATTTTCCTCTGGTTTCAGGACTCCTTCTTATAATGGATTGTAGCATTTCACAGAAATCATCTCTTAATTCATGTCGATCCACGTTCGCCAGTTCTAGAAATTATTAAAATTATATATATTCAAATACATTATTAAAAAAAGAAATTGCTTCCCTTGCAAGTACGGTACTAGCAGTTCCGTTCCAGTGGGGTGCATCTATTAACTTCTGCTCCTACAGCGTAATAACCCCTCACGATTATGGAGCACTTGTGCCCCTCTTAGCTACCGATCCCTTATGCTAGTGGAAGCTGCATGCCTTCCCCCACCCTCCCACCTTACCGTCGTAGAGGGCGGTCTTAGCGAGCACCCGGTGGAGTGTGTGCAGCGGCGTGGCGCACTCCACGCTCACGTACACGACGGAAGCACCTGGCCGGTGGATCTTGTAGGCGGAGTTGCGGTAAATGCGGTTTATGACTCCCGCCACGCTCTTCTCTACGTCACTCAGAGACTGAAATGGAGATTTCGGGTTTAGTATCGGACGTCGGGGTGCAAGATGTTAATAGAAGTCCGGAATGTCCGGAAATTCTTGTTCCCGACTTTTTGGACAGTTTTATAATTCATTTTTACAATACTATTTTCAGAATATGTTGGCGGGTACCAAAACCCACTGGTATTTTTTACGGATCCCAGTGAAGATATTGTTTTCGCGAGAGCGCATGTTGCAATTTTTTTTTTTCAGTTTCAATGTCATCTGGAGAGAAACATAAAGTAGACCTCGAAGAAACTGAAAGTAATCAGCGGAGAGTCAGCACTCGGCTCCGGACCAACACCACATATTTCCGTATTTTGGATACTGCCAGCATTGCTTTATAAAAGTGATGTATTTTTTTTACGTGCCATGTTTTGATTACAAATTTTCCATGAAATCTCATGTAGCTCATTCTGTAACCCCTATAGTAATCGATGGTTTTTACTGAAAATATAGAATTACATGAAAAATAATGTAGAAAATAAAATACTCACAGGACAATCTTCCAAGCAAGGTATGTTTTTATTGATCTTGTTAAAATGTTTCAAATCCGGTGGACAGAATAGGGATTTTGTTATTACGATTAGCAGTTTTTTCACTGGAAAAACTATGCTATGTCTGGCTTCATATGCTGCAATATTCTCTTCAAAGCCCACAAATTTATGCCCATCGCTGGGAATTATATGAACCAGATAACCCTCAAAAAAACTGCACGCCATGCCTACTCCATAGTTGATTATACCAAGGCCTTGGTTCTGAAAGCAGCATTCATTTTCATGTTTGGTGTTGGTAGTTTTTTAAACAGATATTCAAGACAGTAAGTAAGAAATATACTAATTTATAACTTAATTTTTTGTGTAGAAAATAATACTAAAAATCGATCGGATTCGGGACAAACCAAACTTTTCAAAATTGACTTATTTCAATTATAATTTGAATAATATGTGAAAATTCGATAATAAAATGAAATTTGGTGTATTATTGAGCAAAGCGAGCGAAGATCTCTATAAGACTTTTCTGCATCCTTTGTGCAAGCATCAATCAAAAACGGTATATCCTAAAATTTCCAAATTTTGCACACTGATAGACATCAGTCTGGTGGTAGTTTTAAAAATAAATTTTACAAGAATTAGTAAAAAAAATAAAAATATATTTGAATACCGAATGCGTCGAAGTTTTGTAAATTCAACTTCGGTGCTGGTTACAACTCACTTCGCTAAATATGCTAACATATACCGATTTTGCGAGAGCAGGGAGTCAAAATTGAGGTCTGGTTTCCTACTTAACTTATTTATGAAATTATGATAACTTAAGTTCTAAATAATAAAAAGATCTCTCTCAGTAAACTTACAATCTCCGGGTACTGCGTGATGAGGTAAGCGACAAAGAATAACAAAAAATCTTCAGTTATTATTTTCGTCTTGTTATATAATAATAATAAAATTGCTGCGACTAATAAAACAATATATTGCTTAGATTTAAGCAATACTTTTTTTACATTTATTCTTTTTTTGGATTTGTAATTTGAATATATTAAAAAACATGCCTCGTTTAATCCATTTATTAATAATTTGTATACAGTGAAGCGAG
The DNA here is from genome assembly GCA_959347395.1 of Mechanitis mazaeus. Classification (NCBI taxonomy): domain Eukaryota; kingdom Metazoa; phylum Arthropoda; class Insecta; order Lepidoptera; family Nymphalidae; genus Mechanitis; species Mechanitis mazaeus. Next base: position 19,318,123 of record OY365747.1, read on the forward strand.
CTATAACAAAAAAAAAATGAAAATAAATACTTTTAATAAAATTACTACTAAATATTGCTATTTCATAAAATATGATGAATCTAAATTACTCAATTAAAAACAAATTGTTCAACAACGAAACAATCATGAATATAAAAAAATTTAGTCATTATTAAAACCAATTCAAAAAACATCAAATATTAAAAAAATATTTAAAAAAATGAACTCACCAATAACAGGTAAGTATGTTTTAACGTGTTCTATATTAAAGCTCTGCAATCCTGTAATAACAGTACAAATAATATCAAGTATAAAAACACATATCAGCCATAGGCGCTTGAAATACATTTGGTCCAACATGCTTATGATAGAATATATAAAATGTATGGCCAGTACGGTCTTTCATACAACACTAAAGGCTATACTCATATTAATAAGCTAATTTTTTCGGGTCCGTCAGTTTTAGGGTCACCATACATTAGCATAGAATAATGGTTACTATAGATAATTATCAGGTTGTACTCACGTAAGTACTATCGGTATTTCTCGACTAATTTCCAACTGAGGCTCAAGTCCTGATTCCGTAATTCCGAACTCATAACCGCCAATGAGTTCGAAACTATCCGGGCAAATTTTGATAGTGTTGACGTGAGTACATTCGAATAATTATATATATCAGTAATCATGGATCACGAATGTTTAAAAACAAAAACAATTGTTATATACAATATAGCTATGGGGACTAATACCAAGAGCCGTACATCTATCTATATTACATCTTTACACACAAAACGTATTTATATAAAACAACAAATAGATTTATCTGAATTATTTACAAAGACTTTTAAATAGGCTTGTCATGTCCTATAACTTTTTGTTACCCTACAGGAAGCATGTTTTAACTTTTATATACTAGTTGAAAGATTAAAATATCACTTCTTAGTACCGATGATTGTAACAACAAACTCTGTTTATGTTATGCTTATCATATAATATTGTCTGTGATTCCAAGAAAGAGGTACTTATTGCTAACCATTTAGTTATATGCTTTAAATCTAAGCCCCTAAAACCCCCACCTATAATGGTTTTTATTTAACCCTTTTAGTGTCATACTTATTTTACCAATATATATTAAAAATGCCAGTAAAAAAGTGAATTATAATAGATAATTTATATGAACAAGTCAAATATTCAACATTTCCGTTACAATATACCAAAATTCATAATTATTTCAACATTCTCGTCAGAAGATTTTATACTATGATAATAAAAACAAAGAAATTGAATACTACACATTTATTGACAAGAAAATTACAGTAACAGTGCATTGTGAACAGGAACGCTATCGCGACGCTGGTATTTTTACAACTTGCGAGAGCAGCGCGACGGCGCTCCTTGGCAGTACAAGGGTTAATGTATATTCAATATATTGTATTTAAAATTCTCATGTCACAGTATTTATCTTCAAACTCCTACGAAACAGCTTGACTGATTGTTATGATATTTTAAATATATATTTAGTAGGATGGAAAATAGTACGTAAACTATTGTTTATTTAATACTAATTATATATTAAGTAATTTATTTTTTATACTTCTAAGTGATAAGGAGCGTCAACCCCAAAGTATTTTATATAAAATATATAGCTATTCGGATTGACGAGATTATTTGTTAATAAATAAACTGTGACGTCTACAAAATCTTGGCATATTTGGCATTCGAAAAAATGATCACATTTCTCGTAAGAAGCCCAAGTGGTTCTGATATGTTTTAGCCTTCAACTGTCTACTGTTTAATCCTTCAACTCCTTTCTACTTAAAAAAGAATTTTGAGTAGTTTATAACCTTATTAATAAAATTCCTCACCATTTATCCCCTTTTTATTTAAACTTGAGTTTCCTCCAAATATAAAACCGCACCATCATATGAAAGTCTTGAAATTAATGTGTTTGTCATTAATATATGAATGTGAGGTTAAATATATTTATACATATGTTATAGTGTTCATGTATGTACATACATATAAGTGTATCTATGTATTTATGTAAGAAGGGTACATGCACATATTTTTATAAAAATGCACAATCAAAATTATTGTTATAAACTAAAATGTAAATGATGCAATATTATAATCCTCAATCAGTATTTCTGTTATATATTTATTATACTTTTTGTTTGTGCACAAAAAACTTATACATTATATTATATCTTTTGACTAACAAATAAATGAAGATGACTTAACTACTTGCTAATTTTGTGTATACTATGTATGTCTTATCAGTGTTTACTGCTTTCTAGAAAACATTAAAATTTATTGAGAAGCGTCATGAGATATATAACATTGTACAATAAGAAGTATTAGAATTAACTATAATTATCAAGTTGCACTCACATAAATATTAACTGAATTAGCCCAACCATGACCGAGACTAAATCATTCCTGACTCTATGCTCAGAGTTCTTAAAGGGTCCGGAATTGGTCTGAAAGTATTTGGGTACATTCTGATAGTATTTACGCGAGTTCAGTGCATAATACTGAGTTTTAATATGTTAAATCAGTAGTTCTGAAATAATGTTAAAAGTGAAACTATTTTATACTTCAGTTTGACAGAGATGCCGCATGCAGTTAGTGTTTAAATAAATAATTATTGTAAGGTATGAGCACTTACCGCAGAATATAGAAACAGCTAATATTAGTTGGGCTCCATATATATAAACTTGGTCGTACTTTTTCTCAAGCATTCTAAAATTTTAATATATTAAATATAATTCAATTGCTATAATAAAGTAAAATTTGCAAATATATTTATAAAATAAAATATTGAGAAATATAAATAAATATATTAAACTTACTTATTATTATAATATTATTCTTCTTCTACTAAAACATTAACAATATTTTTATTTAATTATCATTTATTAGATATTACTCACTTCCTACAGTTAACGTCTAAACACGACAATTGTCATTTTCGATTACACAAATCAAAAATAATAAATATGAAATATTCTAAAACGATAAATATAGACTATACTTTGTGGTGGTTACCGATACAGAGTACTATAATGTTGCTGATAACTTGTCGATTCCGAGGAGATTGCAAATTCTGGTGGTTTAATATATTAAATTTTAAATTACTATAATATCGAATATATCAGGAAAGTACAATCTTGGCCTTTTTAGAAACACGTTTAGTTCATTTCTAAAATATATTTTAGTTGATTAGTTTTTTCATTCGGTAGAGAGAGGATTGTATGCATTATAAGTACAGGTGATGCAGTAGTTATATCTTAAGGTGACCTCTTAAAACCTGGGTTACAAATCCTAAGCATTGTTTCAAGCACTTCTCTCAAAAACCGAAATATTTAAAATCCCGATAACTGAATGTCGTTAATCTGTTGATAGTTTATGAATTATAGACTATAGAGTATCTCGAGCTGTCTTTATTTTGAATTTTAAACCCTGTTGACACTTACGAATTTCGACATGTCTTCAGATTAAGATTTAAGACTAATAATTTGATTGGAAAAATTTGTTAATAGATTTGAAAATGGTCGTTTGTAAATATTTTCAACAGGGTTATTGTAGATTCGGTCAGAGTTGTAGAAATGAACATGTTTATTCATCTAAATATTCATATAGAGGTTAATGTTTTAAATAATTATATATTATCATTTTCTATTTATTTATATTAATAACTTGCTAATAACATTTTATCGCAGCTCCACAGGCACATAACACTATAACCCAACACGAAAATTTCAATAGCAATCCTAGTGGACATAGTTTCGCCAATAGCAATGCATCTTCATTATTCCGAAGTGCCGTGCAAAACACGTCTGTGTTCCAGAACCAAGCCAGCAGTTCAGTTTTTAGTTCGAACCCTGCTACTAGAGGATCCGTTTTTGATAGACTTGGCCCCCAACAAAACCAAGCGAAATCGATTTTTGCACAAGCAAACCAAAGCAGTTTTGGCCCAGTTCAGCAAAATGTTTTCCAATCCCAGAATCAAGTTACTGCCAAGTCATTGTTTGCTCAAACTAACCAAACTGTTTTTGGTCAAAGTCAAACAAACTTCAATCAGGCACAACCAATAGCAGTAAATATTTTCGCAACTGCTAATCAAAACTTACCCAGTGACCCATTTAAACAACAAAACAGTCCATTTACAAATAATAGAAATGTATTCCAGATTTCTAATCAACAATCATCAAATCCTTTTGGTGTGAAAGTAGAACCTATCTATATAGATGAAAATGTTTATAGTGACATAGAAAAATTATCTCAATCTGAAATTGAAGCATTTGAAAGTGCTGAATTCAAATTAGGTTTTATACCAGAGATACCACCTCCTAGAGCTCTCTGTGTATAAACATCCTTTTAATTCTAAGCTGTAAATCCTGTCTAGATGCTAATTATAATAATATTAAGTCTAGTATTGTAATAAAAGATTGTGATCATGTAAGAAAATAATGACAATAATGTAATTTCTGTAAAACTGTCTTATTTATTCTTGTAATTTAATAAATAAGTATTATTGTATGTATGCTTAATCAAAGAAATCTATTTTAGTGTAATATATAATTAATGTAATCTGTATTTTGACAAAGTACTTATTAGTAGATTTAAATTGTATTTTCTAGAATCTGCTTACTTAATCTAAATTTGAATTATCTACTTAAATTTACTATAATCAGGTTATTCTATTTTTTTACGGAATAAGATGTTCTAAATTCTATTAAATAAATTCATCTTATATTTAAGCAAATGATATTTACTGAACCCTTGGTTTAAGTCTATGATAATCACTTTGGTATTGAATTCCTACATGAAAAGCAAACTGATTTAAAAACAAATATTAAAAACATAAACTTACTACATCTTCCATCATCTATTGAAAATGAATGAATGAATTAAATTAATTCATTATTAATTAAATTTTTTATCTTTTCTATTTCTATAGAAAATGAATATTAAAAAAAAATACTTTATATTACAAAAATATTTAATTTATTAATGCATTACTATTTAATTATCAATTTCTCCTAAATAGATTTGTTTATCACTTGAAGCGGATAGCACAATGGGCTCAGACTTGTGGAAATGAACATCATTAACTGAACCATTGTGTCCTGGCAGCTTGTATAAGACACGACGGGAAGTTGTGTCCCAAATGTACAGGAAGCGATCTGATGAACCGGCTGCGACCTGAAAAAATATGTATGATATTAGTCTACTCTAAGGATTATCATGTTACTGCAATAAAGAGATTAATTATTTGATCATTAATACAACAAACTATGAGAATATTGTCTTTTAAAGGAAAATTTATAATACCTTAGAGCCGTCAGGGGACCAGCAACATCTCAGTAAGTTCTTTTCAAAGTTATGCGCATGTCCCGAGAGGAGTTTCACGCAGCGCTCTGAAGGGGCGAAAGGACGCACGTCCCAGATACGAAGCGTGGAATCACTCGAGTTAGAAAGCAAGTAGGAGCCATCATAGGATAGAGACATACCTGAAATTATTCAAAATTAATTATATTTGTTATAAATATTGTACGCTAGGTGTTATCTTATACATTAAAACAATATAAATAAATTTATTCATATAAATAAATTTTTTCATATTACCATATAAAAAGTATGTTTGCTTACACCAACTAATCTATCAAACCACCAGAAATAATCATGTATGAAAATTAAAATATTCACAGGTCTCTTTTGTAACAGATGAATAGTTCAGAGGAAATTTATCTGATTAGCCATTTTTTTTAGCTAAACTTACAACTACACCATTAATTGAATTCTTGATAAAGTTTATAAAATACGAATAAAATATTATTGTAGAGATATTTTCATAGAATGGTTGTGAATTGTGATATAAAATTCTTTAAAACGTAAATCCAACTTCGATTCTTTACAAAGAATCAAAGACATGTCCAAGAAATAATTAAAAACAAACAAGTTGTCTTCGATATGAGTCTGAAATTCGGTGACAAACAATCTAAATAATGTCAGTATAAATCTTACCACAGGTATCTTAATATGAGGTAACCTTGGTTGGCCCTATTTAGTTACAAATAACCAAATTAAATCTTTAGTTTTAATGATAATGTGGCATTTGTTTTTACAACTTTATCAAGTTTCATTTCTGATATGTATGAATTACAAACTCCTTTTTTTCGTTTTCATTCTAATTGATAGATTTTGATGCCAATTGTTGTGGTGATATGATATTAGCTACAAAGCAGCTTTAAAGTAACAAATATATAAACATGTATTGATTGATTTTTAATCATATAAACTAATGTTGGTCTCAATTTAATGTAATAAATAAAATTACCAGTGATTGTGTCCGTATGTCCCTTAATTTTATATGAGATCTGATTATTTCTTATATCCCATACTTTGATAACATTGTCTATTCCACCTGAAATTATTTTTTCTGCCGTATCATTAAACAATACAGATGTGACCGGATATTCACTGTCAAATGAAGCTATGGGGTTTCGTTTCCTGGCATCCCATAGCTTTATTGTGCTGTCATCTGATGCTGAAACCAAGAGCTCAGGACCCCTCCTGGCACCTGAAATATTTATGGAATGGTATAAATATTTATATCTGCAAGGATATATAAGGCTTAGATTTGATTGTAATGATTTCAAAATATATAAGTTTTTAATGTATAATTCTTAATTTGAGCTCATTTAGTGTGTAACAGATACTCTGATAGATACTTGGATAGTACAAAATCCGTGACCTATACTAAGAGTTTTACAGCCTATTGAAATTTATGATATTGATGATGTTGACTGTGTATATTTACTCATCAAAAATAATTTGTTTCAAGTTAATGTAATTTATTTAAATGTTCAATACTGAAAAAAAAAATGTAGTAAACCCACCTGAAACAGAGTTAACAAAACTGGCATGTCCTTTCAGTTTCTTAATCCTAGCACCAGTGGGTACATCCCACACAGCCACAGTGTTATCAGTTGCACAAGTGTACATGTGTGCACCATCGGGGGAAAAACATAGCTCCATTATTGCTCCAGTGTGACCTTTCATCACCATCACATTGTCACACTGCCCATATACATTCCATAATACTGTAATTTTAGTTTTTAGATAAGTAAATATTCATTCTGCTATATTATAAATAAGAATGCTACCCACATATTTGTCTATCAAATCCTGCTGAAGCTAAATGTTTTCCTTCTGGGTGGAACTTAGACGTAAAAATCTCGCCCTGATGTCCTTCCAATAACATAATAGGGGCATAAAGATTTGAGGTTCTTGGCACCTAAAACATAAGTAAGATGATAGAAAATAATAGCTTTATAAAATAAATATTGGCTTTGTTAAATAAAAAGAAAGAGACAGGTTCACTCCAAGATAGTTACTATTTAGATATATGTGCGTTAGTAAAATGATAGTTAAATGCATATTCCATGTTAAGCAGTAGATACATACCGAAGAGGTTACTACAGCCTTTTCTCTGGTACCCACAACAGAGATCTCATGACGAGTTTTCTTCGCCGGTACAACAGCATATTCATCAGCTTTTCTTTTAATTTCCATTTCTGGCATTTTGGATTGCTAAAAAATAAATATATTTTTAAAAAGACTCGTATCGGTAGTCGGATTGTTTTGATTTTTAATTTGACATTTAATATTTAACTGTCAAAACTAAACTATACAATGCCATCACAGGGTACATAAAGTTTATGTTCGTAAATATCAAAAGATCAGTCCAAACGATTTCCAAAAGAAATAAAAACTCTCAATTAGAAAAAAGTTTTTTTTGTGTATTGTTCATATAGAAAATAATATTAAATAATTTAATGAACACAAACTTATCATAATTAGATTAATTTTTAAATTTCTCACTTATTCTGGGGTCTTACTTATTTAAGAACAAATTCCTAAACTATTAATTGTCAAATGAGAATTAAATTCTGCAATGTCAAAACAATGTAAGACAAAATGATTTCACTTCGATATGAATTTACGTTATGGCCTTTAAATTTCTATTAGAAACTACGTATGGAGAGATATTTTATATAGTTTATTTGAATAATATCCTACAAAATGACAAAGTTACAATTGACCTTGGCAATCATAAAGCCGCATGCCGTTAAAAATCCTGTCGCTCTTTCATACATAAGGAATGTTATTAAAAACACTTTTGTTGTAATTAAAACTAAAAGAGTTGCTTTAGATAAAGAAACAGCAGGCAACTTCTATAAAGAACATTTTGAAAAGTTCTTTTTTAATAGATTGATAACTTTCATGACGAGGTCTGTATAGTTACATTTATTACACAATTTTCGATTTTATTTTTAGACTAAAAATAAAATCTAAATAATAATGTGTGAAAAAGAAGCATACCAGCAGGATCAGAACCTTCTTATTTAATTAATCCATTCGCGGGCTTAAGGAATGAGCCGTGTTCAAACCTAAGAAGATAATTTTTATTGTAATTAACATATATAATGGCAAAATTATTTAAAGATGATTAAACTTTTTGAACATAAAAACATGATTGGTAAGTCATTAGTTATATAATCAAGGTCTCTAAGTGTTATTATTTCCAATTTTCAGTGGGAGTGTGGACCTCCATATCATAGGGCACACCAATGCAGTAGAATTATGGAGAAAAATGTTAGGTCCAACTAAGGTGTATAGAGCACAATACCAGGAGCCCTACTGTCTGAGAGGAATGTTTGGATTATCTGATACTAGGAATGTTGCTCATGGGTCCGGTAAGCTTTTCTTGGACTTGTCTGTTAATCCTAATGCACCTAAACTTCTGCTAACACTCCATTTTAGTGCAATTGCTACAAAAATATTGTTGGGATTTGTATGAAAACAGAGCTAGATGCAATTTTACTTTTTCAGATTTTAAATATTCATTATTCTTAAAAAAGACAGTGAGCCTAATGCAAACAAAATGTAGGTTGCTATGGTAACTCATTTTAATAACAAGCTATGTTCAAAATTCATAAAAAAATTAATTGCTTGTTGTTCTGTTTTTGGTAAATTTAATAACTTTGTTTCCAGCAGTGGTGCTAATAATATGCAGAGCTTTTTCTGCATATGCATTAACAGACAAGTATTCATTTTTACATAGAAATTGCATAATATATCATTCTAGGTATTTTTAATATAGAATCTAGTCCAATCTAAGTATATTCAGGACCAATATCATATATATAGGCACTTATATTTATTTAAATCACTACATGACTTCATTGTTTATGTTGTTAAAAAAATATATATATATTGTTTCAGATTCAGAATCATCAGCAGAGCGAGAAATCAAATTCTTTTTCCCAGACTTCTCTTTCTATAACTGGCACAATAATGAAGAAATTACATACAGAAAAGGTCCAATAATATTCAATGATCACATGTTTCAGCATGTTCGGAAATTATAAGTACCTGTCTAATTTGAAAATAGTATTAAATTAAAAAATTTTAAGTTAGGAATCATTGTTACCATTGACTCAGTCATGTAATTAATTTTCTAGAAATAAATAGTTATTTTATTGTTACATATGATTTGATAAGTTTGTTTAAGATCCTGTTGTTTTTAGATATACGGGGTATGTAGAAGTGCACCTCTAATTAGATAGGATTATAAACATTTACTCCTATAATAAGAGTATTATGGCATTTACTGCTATAATATAAGTATTATAGCAGTAAATATCAAAATAATGGGAATCTTTCTAAATAATGGCAGTATGGGTTGCCCTCAACCAACAGCTCTTACTAATCTTTATTGTGCAAGAGCTTTTGAGACAATAATTACACATTTTAAATATAGCATCGTTAATGAAAATTCAAATCAAAATATATGCATGTATTCAATTTCCAAAAGCATATAGAATCACTGTAAACCATAAAAACATATTATTACAAGGACATACAACAATTATACTAAATTACAATAATTAACTTATTAACGGCAAGAACACAACAATTTTCAAATTGTTTTACCATACAAATTCACAAGGACGGATCAATAGGAAATACTCGTAATTTATATATATATATATATTTACACATTACCTAAGTTATTTAAGCAAAGCCAATGTATAACAAAAGAGAAACTATGAATTTAGAAAATATCTTGCTCCAAGATTTAATTTTATTAATGGCTTTTTAATAAAATCATGTTGAATAAGTTCATATGTTAATATTTGTAGCAACAATCCAAAAAAGGAAATATACATCACTATAAAATTTTGTGCTTTAATTTATCTAAATTGTTCTATCTACTCAATGGGTCATTCCCCAATCTTAACAAATACTTTGGGCCGAGAGAATACTTTGATGCCCTCTTCTAGTTTGGCTAGCTGTTTCTCAAGCTCCATTTTTCTATTACGCATTCTTAATGTGTCAGTTTTTACTGGCATTTTGTTTAATTCACTTACTAATTCTGCAAAACCTGTAAAAAGTAATTAAGTTGATTATTTGACTACATATTATTATTATTGTTATAATATGTGCACTAAAAGCTTCAAAAAATTTTTTTAAGCAATAATAACTATAGGTATGTCTGCTTTATAATAAAAAAGTGTGAATTAAATAAGCAAAAAAACACATTTCATCAATTAACAAGTAGGTCAATAATACTAATTCATAAATAAGTATATTCATAGTTGTTACTAACTATTTCTAAGCATACGCAGAGTCTCTTTCCGTTCGTTGTCAGGAAGGGTGACATGTCCTGGGGGACAGATTGCATGATCCTCATCAAGCTTAGCCTCCTCAGCTTCTTTTACTATTTCCTTACGTTCACGCAGGTACTTGGGGAGTACACCTTTTTGATAACCTGGAAAATATATAACAATTTTCAAGCTTAAATACAAATTAAATTCATAATTTTAAACTTAAATAAAAAACAAAATTTAATGAACAAATTAATGGTCATTACCTGATGGTAAATAAGGGTCTTTATCTTTCCTATCTAAAATAGCATTAAGTCTACTGCGGTTCCTCTCTTCTAACATATCATCTCCCGCTCTACGAGGAGTGTGGGCTACTGGAGGTGGACTCCTGTGTCTACCAGAGTCTCCACTGGCTTTCTTAGCATCACTATCGTCCTCCTTGGTAGGGTATAGCATGGTTAATTTAGCACTCTCAGCTAATTTCTGTGCCAAATTAGACTCTATAGTCTGGCAGCCAATATCACGCAGTCTCCCTGATGAATCTGAAGACTTGGCATCATCATACACCTCTTCCTGTTGTTTAGATTGCCTCATTTCTTTTCTTTTTAAAAATTCTGCCATATCTCCTTTTTTAATCCTTATATCGCTGTGCTTTTTACGTGAATTGGACGAACTAGTTTTACCAACGTTTAAAGTAACTTTGCCGCTTTTATTGGACGGTGAGGACTTTACTTGACCTAATGCGCTTGAAGCGGCCGGTGTCGTAAGTCTCGGTGGATGAACAGATTTTAACGTGAATTTAGGTTCTTTCGGGGATTTACCCTGAATCATTTTGAGTTGTTTCATGTTTTCTTTTATAAAGTTCTTTTTTTGTTCCTTTTCTGAAATAAAGTAATTAAGCTTAAAATTCAAATTCAATAACGATATTTTATTTCAAGTAAACATATGTTTCGCCATTTTCTCAATAGATTTTTAATGTAACGAATTTCAAATTCGGATCACTTACTTGGCTCAGGAAATATTCCTTTCAAGGTATACATGTTAACCGATAACAATAAACAATAAGTTCAGACAATACACACTCATCATTTAACGTCCATTCTAAAGAATACACTTTTCTAAACAATATGAATTTGTATCATTTTGCACTATGAATATTTAATGAAAAATTGTTCTGTTATTCTCTTTTGATTCCTATGATTTTCGTTCGGTTTTTGTCACTTATTTTCAAATATATGTCAAAAATCGAGTCATAGACATAATTCTTTCTGGCCACTTTTGTTTTCAGTTACAAAAACATTACTAAGTTATTAATTCTTTAAAATATTGAAAATATGGACAAACAAATCTTAAATTGCTTACAGTAAGTACGTAAGCGTTGATATTGCCTAGGTGATTAATCCATAAATGATTATATGTCTCGATAACGTACCTAATCAATTGGGTAAAGGAAGAATGAGGTTTTATTATTAAAACCAGTATGTTTATGAAATAATTATAAGACATTATACTTGTCACAGCTTATTTTTGGGTTGTCTGATGTCTTCTGGTTTATCGTTTAAAAAATATTTTCTTTTATTTTATAAACTACTCTGTCCATTTAGGAAAATAGAATACAGTTATCACTAGCAGTGGAAATAAAATAAGTTCTACGATGGCTAAATATAAATTATCGAGAAGAGGAAAAAAATTACAAATGTCTGATGATCAAAGAACTTTGGTAGCCTTGCCAAAAGATGTTCCTGAGCGAACTTGGTAAAAATAAATTATATTAATATATATTTTGTATTTCATTCTATAACAAAAATATGTTGTATATATAAGAATAAAATAATGCACTAAAACATTCTAGGGCAGAAATTCTTCAAAAAGAAGAAACTGACCTTATGATTTTTGATATTAGAGAGGAGATTATAGAAGATGTTTTAAAAATTTGTTATCAAAAGTATATGGTGAAACAAAACGCATTGTTCACAGCACATTGTGCTGCTGAAGCTTGGTTGAAACTAATCAATTGGTAATTAAATTAAGTTATACTGATTTTCAACGCAGTGACATGTATCACTTTTAATGTCGTATTTTACATCGGAATGAACTTCCACCATTCTTAATACTACGGAAAAAGCGATCAGTTGACCCTTTTATAGTTAAAAAAGTTTGATAGCCAAATGCTTACAGTTCTCTCTACAACATTAAAAAACTATAATCATTTCATAGGTACTTTCTTCGTCACGACCCAGGCGAGGATCCGAGTGCGTTTCCGCCTTGCTACATACCAAAACGCAGGGAGTCATGGGTCCCTGACGATCTTCCCGATCCCTCTCCCACGGACACTTGGTGCAAGTACAGGTTAAGCGTACAGGAGGACTTCCAGGAGGAGTCATTTAAAAAATGTCCAAGTAGTAGCTCCCTTGATATGCCCGTAATTGAGGATATACCTGAAGAATACTGGTGAGTAGCTTAAGAAATGAAAAGAAAACTTAATTTAATGCCATATTCATTGCCAAATTTATAATAGTGACTCAATAGATCTCACACAAAACAACCAATTAGTACACTAAAATGATATTTTACTATAATAGAGTGTGTAGCGATGCACAACGACGCCATATCCATAAATCTGTCAATAAAGGCGATCTCGACTGTACATGGAAGTTTCTTGAATATTGAGTCTGAAAAACCTCAAATAAACCTATCTTTAATAACATGGATCGTCAAAGATTCAATGCTTCCTTCTTAACTATAGCTAGAACTTTGGAGAGTATAACAAACACTTTAAATTCCGATTCCAACGAAGTTATTTGGGTGTGACCTTAGGTCTTTCTTAGGAATCGGGTGTAAAAGAGCGGACTTCCATGAGTCTGGAACTATGCTTTTTAAATAGTAGTGCCGAAAGAAACCAATCTGCAGGCAAAGTTCGATTTTCTCTTAAGAACTCTTAAAAGTTGGGATCCTTAGTTATTTGCTTACTGTTTTAACGATATGCTTGTCGTTTCTAAGAAACAGCTCCTCTAATACTCTTGTGGAACCAGGATCGCAATTTGGCACCGGTTGGTACTACATAGACTTTGGTGATAGCGGTGGCATAGTTACTAGGAACTTATGAACCAAAAACAAACCTATGGGCGGGCAGGAGGTAAAAAAAGGAACTTATTCCATCCCATTTTTTTGACTAGTAGTGCATGCAGATATCGGAACTCACGAACACACATATTCCGGTTTGACGTATAAGGTGATGTAAAAATGTATACCCGGGTATGATAAGTACGCTGTAAAGCGTCGTCGAGATATTTAAGTCTCTGTTAAAATCATCAACGGCGGTTGTTTCGTCTCTAGATGGTAATGGACGGCGTTTAAATTGGTGTGCAATCCTCTGATATTATAAAAGGCCACGTGTATAGTGGAGCGGGGCTGCGAAAAAAATAAAACAGTGTGTTAATTTTATGTAAAACACATTTATATTATATATTTAGTTATTATTTCTCCTAACCAAAGTTTAGAAAAACGTAATTTCCTGCCAAGAAAAGGGGTTGTTAGAGTAGAATTGAAGAAAGAATTAAATGGGCTTCATGGTTTTTAAAGCCTTTCAAGTTAATTACTAATTACAAGCAGGACTTAAAAAGATATATGTAAATCATATAATAATTTAAGTCTCATTTAAATAATGTGATTTTTTCTGTATTTACATAATAAATGAAACGTTTTTAGCATTTTTCTTTTCTATGTACTTTTACCTCATAACACAAATAAATTGAGGCTTCCTTTTTCAGGTTTCCGGGTAAAGTTAATTTTCCGATTGACTCGACAGAGGCAACAGAAACCAGTAAAATGACTTCTTATGTTAGTTACCTTTTTTCTTTAGGATAAATTTTATCTTTTATTCCATTTATAAGTAAAAAATTATTACATAAATTTATATTTCTTTGTATTATAACGTATAATGACCAATTTGTATTTTTCTTTTCGAGTCTTTGTTTTTTTATGGTTATAATTTTTAGCTTGGGTTTGATACTTTGAATCAGTCGTAATGTATTGCTTTGTTGTTTGAAGGTAGCTTCTTATTTTGATTAGTAAATAAAAAGAATGAATACAGGAATCACTACAACGGTTTTTATACATCTTTGTCAACAATTTAGCGTAATATGAAATTGTTTTATATAAATATTTGTTGTTGTTTTAGTTAATTATTAAAATGAATATCTAGGAGACTGAATCATCGCTGTGGTCTCGCGCCAGTGAGCAGCTACAGCGTGTCACTGACTACAGCGAGCCGCGACTTGCCTCCCAGGTATTAAGGTTTACCAATTTCTTGGAAGTTAGACCTGGTTTTCTTATTCGATGTATTTCCATCTATTTTTGAAGTCTTCAGGAACAAGGTAGGAAGGTATCAAATCAGAACTGTTTGTATCCTATTAACGTAATAATAATGACTCCGTTTGGAAATAATATGGTTTCTTTATTGGGCGGAAGTTTTCTTTATGTGACGATCTACTGAGAAGTCTATGTGCTCGTATTGTTAAAGGCTATATTATCCTGAGCTAATTCCTAAACCATATAATAGACTTTTACATATTCAAAAGATCAGAATAAGAACTTTTGTTAGAAACAAAATCATAATTTTTCAATAGTATTGGGCATAATTTATGTATCTCATGAGCTTTTCTAAGTAATATCGTTTTATTAATAACTTGTTTTATAAAAACATGTTATTCAGTTTGAAAAAATAATGTTAATTATGCGTTTGTTGTTGTTTGTAAGGAATAAGAATATTACTTCCAAATGTTTGTTTTCTTATATTATTATCGTTGTAGGTACATATTGATTAAGAATTTTTAGTTCTTTTTTTTATACCAGAAACAATCATAAACAAAATATGAAGAGGACTTAGAATTTGCAGGAGTACATATCCTTAAAATCTAAAGATTTAGGTGTGATTACCTACTTTTAAGAAAAGATTATGAGCAGGATTCTACGGTCAGCGCTCCGGAGAGTCAGAGTGCTGCAACAGGATCTATGAGGGGTGCGGGTGACGCGGGGGGCACGGTAGAGGCTGGAGAGGCCGGGGAGGAGGGTCGGCGCTCACGAAAGCGAACGGAGAAGAGCAAGCTGTTCAGTAAAGTTAGGTTAGTTCTGAATTGAGAGGCAATTCGAACTAGTTATTGAATAATGAGAACCCGTCACAGAAATACGATAACTTAAAATATTCTAACATTAGCATGAATGGATATCTCTTATTTATTCCAGACCTGGGTATCTTAGACCTCAGAATTTGGAGCTTAGAACAAGAAGAGAGAACTACATTTTATGCGCTATATTTTTTTCCAGCATGTTGGGCAGATCTAAAGGAACACTTCAGCCGCTGGAAGGAGATTCCAGGTCTCGCATCAGTATAATTTCCGACTGTCGTCTTCGAAACTTGAGGTAATGTAATTCCTACATCATTATTAAAAGATCATTACAATTTGACGAAATGATTTCGAACAATCTGTTTGAATTATTTCTCAAATCCTATTTAATACGCAACCCTTGTAGTATTTAAATTTTATTAAACGACAAAAGTGTAACAAAAGTAGAAATACGCACGTGCAAATTAACAAAGGAATTTAAAAAATGACGTGAACCACAAGTTGCCGTGCGATGACCTGCTTGTATTTAAATTGTATGAAAAGCTGAATAAATGGGGGGGTAAAAAACCTGTATTTTATCAATACCATTTATTATGCTTTATGCATTTAACGCCGACACTTGTGACCTTTGGTTAGGGTTGTTTTTTTTATTTGTTAAATATTTTTTTATTATTTTTTATTTAGTCATAATTTTTCATAATATTATAATTTGATTAATTTTATTTCGGATTTTTCAGGAACGTTTCAGTTAAATAGATTTAAAGAATTGCTGAAGCTTGCTTGATTTTTTTATTATTTTATAAGGTACAAAAAATTTAACACACTATTAATTTTGTGTTTTTTTATTAAACTCATCTGAGATGATCATTATCTCATTTGAGATTATGATGTTTATTGGTATTTTTGTAATATATTTGTGCCAGCCCTGGATAGGTTAAACACCCGCTCCCAGGTGTAGCGGGTTCAGTGACCGGGTAGGTTCATATGCAATCTTTATTGAACGCTCTATAAATTCTATTCAGCTTAGATTTAATAAGAACACGTGTTTTTCAGCTATTATTAAATAAATATTATTTCAGTTATTTTTTTTATTTATCTTAGTGTTGTTGAATATAAAATTTATTATAATTTTTTTAAATATTTATTTAAAATATTTCTGTTTATTACATTTTACTGAAATTTATATACAATTTTCGTTAGCGAAAATCTTAATGTATGATGAAAAAGTTTCACCCTTAACGTAATTACATTAAAATAATGTACTACATCATATTTCTATTTAAAACAAAATCTTCATATACATATATATATATATAATTAAATAAAATGTAGAAGTGTCGATCTGTAGTCGAAATAAAGATATTTTTATATGATTATACAAACATTTTAAATTAATTTTGGTGTGAATTTAATCAATAAAGTCATTTATTAATTAAATTAATGATTAATTTATTTTTATTATTTTTAGTTAATTGATTTTTGAAACTCCATGCTTTATAACAAATGCTCTAGTGGTTGAAATTATAAGATAATATAACATTATTATAAAGTTCTTTTTTCATAATTGATATGATTATTTTAAACTTTTTTTTGTTAAATCCTCGATTTTTTTAAAGTTCAAATAGTTGAAATTAAAATGTTAAATCCAATAAATAGTTTTTCTTAATAATTGGTAGTATCATTTGAATTCAATAAGTTTTTTTTTTCATTTTGATATTTTTTTGTGCTGAAATTGAAAAAATAAGAAACCCAATTCTAAAATCCAGAAATCATATAATTTCGACAAGGAAGATATTTGATTCTTGTATAATTTAAATAATTCTTTCATTGAAAAATATATGATTTTGGTTACATTTTTTCTTTTCATAAACAATTTGTTAAAATGTTGTTGGTATTTTAAAGAAAACTTAAAAAAATATTTCTTTCAATGAAAAATATATGATTTTCTGTTCTTTTTTTTCTTTTAATAAACAATTATTTAATATTTTACTAATAATTTGTTTGTTAAAGCTTTTGATTTATATAATTCGTCCATTTTTTGTTTAAGCTTTTTTAAAGTGATCGCAATTACCTGAAGTATATTTATTTATGTATAAAATGCCAGAATGACAATACCTTGTGTCGTACTATATAACTTTTTGAGTATAACGAAGCCTATTATATATTAAAAATATCTTGACAATACACATATGATATTAGCAAAAGAAAAAACTAATTAATAAACAAATTTTCATTCAGTAATAGTGTTAGATGGATATATTATATACTAAAACCATCCTTAAAGTACGTAGATTGAATTGAAAAATCATCAAAATCGTTTAAGTATTTTTAGAGACAATACATACGTACATATATACATACATATTGGTGAAACAGAAGACTGTCTTTTTTTGAAGTGAAAAAACTGAAGAAATTGCAGAAGATAAAAGTGTTTGCTTCTTATTGGAGCAATTTTTTTAGTGTAACTGCATAGTATAGTAAAAATATGACACCGTACATACGAAATAGTTAAAAGAAATAATCAAACATGATTGCTTAGTTTATCAGACTAGTTTCAAACATCGCCATCTGAATCTTCCGAGGTCATGAATAAGGACCCCAAGAAGATTTGAATCTCGTCAGGTAAATTCCTGTAGTATTGACTTGAGTAGATCTAGATAATCATAATTTATATATGATAGTAATATGAAACCTTAAATACAAATAAAAATCCAACATGGTGAAGTTATTCAATGAGATACAAATTTAACTGACACAGTAACAACATAATCAGTTGAAGGATTACAAAGATATAATTTTCCGATCTTAGCACTAGAAGACGACGAAGGAGAAAATAATATACAATACAATATAGTATAGGACAAAATACAGTAAACAGTCATAAATGATATATTTATACCATAAATATAATATGTCGTGTTTTTTTAAGTACTTCTAAATTCTAATGACATATTGGCTTAGTGGTTAGCTTGGTTTTGCTTGACCTAAGTTAATAGGTTCGAATCCCATATGGGGCAGTTGTTTGTGTAATAAACAGATTGTAGTTTTAGAGTGTTATTTTATTGCTTTTGTCCAATTAAAAAATGTATCCTCCGGTTATATTCAATCAAACTTGAGTTTTAACCAAATCTTGGTACTTTCTTACAATATCGAATTCAATATAACTTTAGTAAGATCAAATTAATGTTATATAAATTGCGTGGGCGAGGTTAGTTTAATTTTGTTTTAGTTCAGGATTATTAAATGGAGTTAAGTTTATATATCTATTTGAAGTTTGAGCGCCTTTTGAATATTAAATATAGGGTTTATTTTGATTTATGTAAGGGTACTTACGTGATACGTTACTAAATTATGTTAAATTCAAATGATCACATTAATTATTGTAAAAGCCTTTGGTTTATAACCACTTAGTAACCAGCTGTTACCATGTGTTTGAGGATTCGAAGTCAATGCCACAGGTGATTGCCCGGCCAGGGTTCGATTCTCGGTCTGACCTGTATAATAGTGTATAATTTCTTATAATGTATGTGGGTATGAACAAAAAATGTTGAATCTCGATGGTACGAGACTGATTCATTGATGAATTTCATGAATTATGATGTAGATAAATTAATACTTTGAGATGATGGTAATAGGAGGCAAGAATAATTAGATTAAATTCTATAAGAAAATCAAGAATATTAAATATTATTAATTATTTATTTCAGCTGAAATACTATAACAATAAGAAAAATTAAATAGAAAAATTTATAACTGATTGCTAGTATGCAAAAACTTTTCGTTTTTATAAAAATTCTTTTGTATTAAAATAGTTTATTAGCAGAATATAATACAAAAAATATATATGTAATATAAAGGATGTCTGAAAATGCCTTGGACATGTGTAAATGCTAAAAAAAACTAAGCTGTAAGCACACGACTGGTGGCATTGGAAACATGACAATATAATTTAGAATACATGATTTTTTATTCATCTGCAAGTCACCTTCGTATTTTCGGGTCAGCACCCTCTCCAGAGGACACTCCAGCATTAGAATGTTAAATAACTCGGGCAAAAAATACATTAGTATTAAAGGTTAAAAAAATATTTTATATAATTATTTATTTTAAAGTAAGACAATAACAAAACTCTTAATGTTTTATATCAATAAAATATTTTAAAATATATATTTTTTTACTAAACAAAGATGGCTACTTCCTCCAGAGTTAGATGTTTTGCAATTCTAAATATTAGAGTCAATAGACGATAAATGTTATCGTATTTGGTTTCCCACACATTGATATTTATAAGTATTAATAAGTGTTTATATTAGATTTAACCAAAATATATTTTTCTGAATTTTATCTTGTATTTTCGGGTTCTGTTTTTTTATTTAGATATTGTATACACGTGTTATCATTTGACATTTGCAATATATTTCCCGCCAAATCAAGAAGCTCTAAAACTGTCAAACGCTAAGATTTTTTTTATGATGATTTTATTAACGTTGCTGATTTTATTAGCTAAAAAACCTATAACATGATATAATTTATAATAATATGATAATTTTAGTAAAACAAATGTCACATGAATATGCAACGTATAAAAAATGTTGGCTTTATGAGTCCTTACTTAATACGAAGTCAATTATTTTAAAATAATCTCTGAAAAAAACGTTATGTTAAATTATTATTTTTTTTAAATAAACCTATAACTAACGATGTTAAATTAAAAGCAGATTGTTATAAATATTTTTAAAAAGGTATTAACTAAAATGTCAACTTCTTTTTTTTTATTTGACACAGGAATAATTCCATTATGAAACACTCTAGTTATACACATAAAAGAATAAAAACCTCCATGGATGATCTTTTAACTTTTAACTTAATAATGTGTTTCAGATTGGACACCCAATATGAAATAACTTCGGAGAAGATCGATACGCCTCCTGGAGAAATGGTTAAACGAAAGTAACTGGCAGTTAATTTTCAAAGTTTGATTTGAAATCTATTTACTTATAAATTATATTTCAATCATCATCATAATTTTAAATATTTTGTTATTAAAATTGTGTTCCAATTGGATGTAAATTATATGAAAAAGTTATTATTCTTTGTTTTTCAAATAAATTCGTTTATGAATATTACAATTACTAAGTTCTATATTTTTATCATTTTATAGTTATTTAAAAAGTTTAATAACTTCCAGAGTAATATAGAAGTATACTTTGTTAAACTTTTTATAAATTTCGTCAAATTCCCATGATTTTGTAAGTGATAAGATTTTTGTTAATTAATTTTTTTTATATTGCAACAATTATTTAACGACTAACTTCACATCATTCAGCTGTTTTTCATCTTCTTTCAGTACCGTGAAAAGAAGTAATGTCGTGTCGTTAATGTAAAATATCGTTGTCTTATCGTTCCCATTTCCTGTAAAAGACATATGGCAACACGGATAATAATACTGTCCAACAATTCCTTATTATAAAATAGATATATATTCATTATTACCATAAATTTCATAGAATCGACGGAAACGTATTTCTTTTCGTTCCCTTTTCTTCTTTCCGTTTATACTTTTGTGCGGTGGACGAAGTTAAAAAAAGATTTAAAGGAAAAATAAAGATATTAAAGCGTATGCCGTAAAAACTCAATATGATATTCCGTTGGTAAATGATGGTGTGTTCGTAATATAATATTCCAGTTTATGTAGGCAAATGCGCATAATCATGTAAATGACGCGTCATCGTTCGGCTTATAAGCTTTACAGTTTTATATACTTTTATTATCTTTACGTGGTTTACGTGGTTTACTGTACCTTTTGAGGTAATATTACAACACCCTACTTTTTTTTCGTACCAGAATATCTATAAAACGTCATTGTTTTACTCAAATTTCTTGAACTTTTTTTTGCGGTGTTATTAGTTGATTCTTCTAAAGCCTCAATAAGTACAATAATTGTAATATTACAGCATACCTCTTTAAACTATGATAGCTTTAAAAGGTTATTATAGGTTTGTATAAAACAATATGCACCAAATCACAGAGCCTTTGTTTCAATAATCATGGTAAACATTCTCCCCTCCTTTTCTTCCAATAACTTTAGATTGAAGATGGAGTTCTCTTGCTCTTAAGTGATATCAATTGTATAATTATATTTCTTAAAGTACGTAATGTGAGATGTCAGTAAAGCTTGCCACTATTCCTTAACTTTTGGCGAATGACTTAATATTCTAGATTAATCCTAATATTCCCTCTCATTCGACCTTTAAAAATTTATTTTTTTACAGCTTATGTGTATTATCCTATAGGTAGAAATATCAATACTCTATACCAATTGGATATAAAAATGGTTAGTAATTTTTCATGCTATGGTGACGTAGTGGGGAATGTGGTATCCTTCCAAAGTGATGACGGCAACTTTTGGATTTTACTGGATATCCTGGTGCTCACTATGCTTGAGAATCTCTCACAACCATGCCGACACTCGCTCGTGTCAGTGGTATCCATAAATAATTTGGCAACATTAAAAAAAGTTTTTGTAGGATGAGAAGGATGTAACGAGAAGAGTCAAGTATAAGAAGAAGAGAACCAAAAACTGGATGGAGTTCCTGAAAAATTATATGACAAATCTGCACTGAGATTAAGAAAATATTTTTAAAAGATTTTGAAAGATATTAGTAACGCTTTTGTGAGTCTTCGGATGTTGCAAGAGTTGGCGGTGATCACATTTCAACCCGCAAGCTCGTTTGTTCTTCTTTACTATAAAAATCGGGATAATGGAAGGAACATGCAAGCCATCCATACTGTTTTAATAAACTACCAAAAATTAAAAACATTTTAATATAAACATCTAATAATTCAGAATTTCTGTAAAATCATCTAGATATTATTTAAAATTTTAATTGATTCAAGGTTGCTTGAGTAGTTTTAAGGTCTTTTTAATTATAAAAGATGTTTAGATATACTAGTAGAAAATAATTTAGTTCTTGACAAGCTTTTTTTTTTTGAAAATTGTATGCGTTAGAATTTAAAGAGGAAAATATGTTATATAATAATATTATTATTTAATAAAAAAGTATATAAATAAAACTATTTTCTTAGTAAGGTAAAAGAGTTGGGAATGATTACATGATCAAACACGCCGGCGTGCGCGATCGTGTCTATCCAATGCGAGACCTCTTGTGTTGGATATTTTGGTGAGGGAATATCTGTAGGGTGACCATTGTTTGTATATATTTTGATTTTTGTATAAAATTTGGTTTTATAAAACTATTTACATTCTTTGCGTCCTTAAAATTTTTACGTCTTGTGGAGTCCGGTGTAATTATGCATGTATGTGTGGCCCTATTGTCTTGTGAACAGAATGCAATTGATTTCGTTTTGGAACTTATTGTTTTCTACAAAAATAGAAAAAGCGAAATTTTTTAGTTGTTTGAACTGGTAGATTGGTTTTTTATTTAAAAATACACTAAATATCGTGTATTCGCAATTTATTCATAATTAAAGACGCGATTGGGGTGGTTTCGGTACCAGTCTGTGTGGGTAAAAGTCAGTTTTTACAACATACAATTGGAAAAAAGTGAGACGTAGTTATTTTTGTTTTTAAAAAACTTTAAAAAAAATATTGGTAATTTTTTAAACCGATGCATTTTTTATAACTCAAATAAGTTGTTTTAATGACTTAAGTGCTAGTAATGGTGGAAAGTTGAAAACTATAATAATGGGGTTTATAAACGTTGAAACCTACAACAATGCTTATTTTTAAGAGGATACCTCAATCTGAAGCAAAATATTTTAAAACTGTACATCAAAATAAAAACTGTACCAACTTAAAAAAAAAAACTATTCAAACATTATATATGCAAATTTTTGTATATAAGCGGTCATGTTATTTGCAAAAAATTAATAATGAACACGAACATTACGTGAGCTGCGATTTCTGGACAATTCGTACATTCTTAAGTGCGTTTAATCTACCATTCGTTCTCTTAAGTTCATTCCTTATAAAAATATACATATTTTTTTGTCAGGAAATTCAGTTACGCATTCCCGCCGCGCAGGGGGGGAGGGGGGCGCAGCCTGAGGTATGTGGGATTCGACCGAGGTAATACCCACTAAAACCTGACAGTGATCTGCCCTCGGTGGAAAGTAAGAGGGCTGGCGGAACTCCTTGCGGAACGTCGGAGGGCCCCCACCGACTGGTTATTGTTAGCCCCGTACCAGGGGAGCTTATCACGCGCTCCCCCCGGTGCTAGCTTCGGTGGAATGGCACCACGGGCCATCAACCGTCCTTCCCGAGGTTGCGTGAAAAATAAATTATCCTGATTGAAGAAACATGATGGTTACTCTGTTCAGTAATGATGACATCACGCCAATGTGCCATCGAGCCAAGACGTGAGGCTCCTTACACGAGTGCTATCACTATCTGCACTATCTGTTATCTGGTGAGTAGTTTTAGAGTTAGGGGAGGGGGATTATAAAGATTTTACTTGGGAAATATTGGTTGAGAGGAAATCTTTGACGGTGAAATGAATACACATATTTTTAATTTAATTTAAATAAATGAATCTTCTGGATGGATTTGATTTGGTTTGATTTGATTTGTTCTTATAATATTGGTTTGTTATTTTAAGACTTTTTTTATTTTATTAAGAGGGTTGAGACTATAAATATTATACTATACATATGAAAAACTAGTTGTTATTTATTATTAGGATAATTAAGAACATTAGCCTAATATTTTTTGCCTATTATAATCAGAAAGAATTTTTCATATCTATTACTTAGCTAGTTTCGTAGATTAGTGCGTTTAAACAAACAAACATATCTTTATAATATTAGTATAAGTGTACAATCTTTTGTGTATAAAATAAATACAATAATATTATGTCTATTCGTAAAATAGCTCTTAGTAAGATTGAGGAGAACAATTTGCGAACCTTTTGAAGACAATATATTAAGAGTAAAGAATGGATATGCCTTTGAAGGTTTGGTATTTTTATAAGTTGAATTTACAACACATTCTTTGAGGGTTTGGAAATAATGTTTTATACAAACCAAACATTTTTCTAACCTGTGTTGTAAAAAAATACCGATTTATTAAATAATTGTGAAAAACATACGATATTTGAAATAATTTGCAGCTTCATTTATATCTTAAATTATCTTTAGAAAAATTGAAATTAAAAAAACAATTTTATTATTAAAGCGAATTGTACTAAAATAATTTGTCTAAAACCAACGAAAATAACATTTATAACCCTCTGAGAGCAACCAATTTTGTAAAATAAATAGAAAATTACTTTCGTGAAAAATGCGTTAATTTAAGCAAAAGGACTGAAACGCGGGAAATCAAGAAGTTTCGTAAAAAGGGTCCAGAGATTGATAAAGGACTCAAAGAGGCCGAATAAAGGTCCAGGTCAAGAGCCCGAGGCATCTCGAATGAAATGTTTTTTATAAGACGCTCTGAAACTTCTACGTAGGATCGGTTAATTTTAATTTTTCATGAGAATTCACGTATTTT
Source organism: Mechanitis mazaeus (assembly GCA_959347395.1). Lineage (NCBI taxonomy): Eukaryota > Metazoa > Arthropoda > Insecta > Lepidoptera > Nymphalidae > Mechanitis > Mechanitis mazaeus. The sequence goes on from OY365747.1 coordinate 19,343,415, forward strand.
TTATACCATTTGGTAATCGTTGTAGAATTATTCTGTTAAAAACATTTTATTATACAAATATTTATTATTTTATTTTTATTTTATTATTTTATTTTATTTTTTTAGATTATTGCTATTATATATATCGGCGTAAAGAGGAACGTAACGGCGTAACGAAGATTAGAAAATAATCTTTACGAATCAAACTATTTAAATGATTGTTGTTATATTTATAATTTATATGTTTTCTATTTGGTAATAATTTTGGCTGTTTCTGGCTGTACTTACGTAAATACTATCGGAATTTTAATCAAATCTCATAAATAAGGATCTCGAATGTCTTCGAAATTAATCTGACAAATTCCGATAGTATTAAAGTGAGTACAGGCGGATAATTATACATAATTGTAGAAGTAACTCTGATATATGTACATCTAATTAAATTAAATCAAAAAATTATCTACGTTACAAGTAACTTAATCAATTAATAAATCAAAAAACTTTGTTTAGACAAAAAACATAAATACACCAATAATAATATAGTTCGTTCTTGTTCTAAGTGACAGCAAGGTATTACTAACATTGCCACTTTAAAAATACATTTTTTTTATAATAAAGTGGAATTTATAAAAAAAAGTACTGTACTTAAAAATAAATCATCTATAATTTTAAAATATAAAATTAAACAATTTTTTAAAAGCAAATATATTCTGTTTGTAATGTGTCATCACTCTTTTAAAACTGATATGCAAAGAAAGAGACGCTACATTTTTTGTCTCAATTTTCATTCCATGACAATGACAAAATTATAGATTTGTGTCAATTATTATTTGAACTCTAATGTTTTTTATTCAATATAGGCTTTGTCATGTTTAGCTGTTTTGGTATAATATAGTGTATAGGTATTTTTAAATTTTAGTTATCGCATTTTGAAGCTGACTACAAGAGTCATAAAATATATCATTTTTTATTAATATCTAAATTATTATATCAACAATATACGAGGGTGAAGCAGTTAATAATTTATAATCGATAATTAGGGGTTGTTAGGGACATCAGTGAGGGCTCTAGGGCGGTTTTTTTTCGATATATGAGTGCCCCTTAATAAATTATGTATCATGTAGAATTCCGAAATGACATATTATTATTAAGAAACTCATGAATCAATGTTTATTAATTTTTATATTTCTATCATATGATCTTATACTTATAACATTTGTCATGTACATATATCATATTTGCTCTTATATTAATATATTTAATATTATTTTAGTATATATTCGCATTTATATATCTATATTTATAAATATATTTATTTATATGTGTATTATTAGTGTTTAGAAATAACTTAAATTTATTTTTAATTGTATGTATAAAATTTTGTTGTTTTATTGTTGGTACCGCCTTTTTGTTATATTTTTCTTTTTACTTTTCTAAGGGTTTACTGGTATAGAATGCTCTATAGCAGGGATAGCGAACCTTTTTTGATGTTCGTATAAAATATATATTTTATAAATAAATATCGTGCCACAATAAAATTGCATTTGGAATGTTAGTGTGACGAATCTTTGCGTAATTATAGTTAAATGAGCAAATAAAAACAATTCTTCTTAAAAAAAAAAATCTATCAATGGTTTACAAGAAGCAATATGTATAATAATCAAAATAGATATTACAGTATACAAATTTATATCATAAATCTCATCTCCATAGAATTAAATCCACCCGTTGTATTTTTTTTGTACTATATGATTTAAAATCAAACATGATTATATTATTATTGTTAAGAAAATCATTAATCTAAAATGATTACAATATTATAATATATATTTATTCATAATATACTATGTAAATAGCTTCAATAATAACTTCGAAATTCAGATCCTCCCTTTGAGATGCTATTTATCATTAATAAAACTTCCTGATGAAGAGACAATGACAAATGAGCAGAATGAGAATGTTATATATATTAATATATTAGACAGTTTGTGTATTCACTAAATATATATAGTTTTGAAAAATCCTATTAAATGTACTTAGATTAGTTTTTTTTTTGTATTTTTTTTTGTACTGTGGAACTTTCTTGTGAAGATTTAACTGATGTGTCGGTTCTGTTTCAATTTTCGAAAACTACTGGAAGATGATGCTGTTTTTTGCAAATAATAAAAGACGTATGTCTTGTTGTATGGCTGAGTTTGTTTGTTATTTTAAGATCAGGGCGCGTTTGGGACCCTCGTAACTAAGCTTTAAAATGCTGCATGTGCAATGCACATACAGGTCCTAAAAGGTATTATTTTAATAAGTTCAGTATCAAATACTCTTAAACTTATCTAATATCTAATTGACACACACAAATGATCACTGATATTCATTCAAGCGAAAAGTAATAAATGAATAAGCAAAAATCTATTGAAATTTAATGAATACCTGTATTCAAAGACCGTGTCAGTAAATATTCATAATTAATAATAAATAACTTGTTCTTTACAAAAAAAATGTTTATTAAAGGATCTGGGTTCGATGGCCGACAGTAAAATATTTCATGTCTTATACAAATAGTTAACAATAGGTTATTTAAAACTGTCGCAAGTCGTCTTGTTTTTCGACCTTGGAATGCCACGAATGGAATTAAATTATAATATAAGAGTTATCTGTCAGTTATTTCAGTGAAGTTCATCTGAAACTTTAATTTTAACAAATTAATTTATTTTATTTATTTATTTACCTTTCCACTTTGAATCAGTGATCACTTGTGTACGTCTGAAGTTAGAAGGGCCTATATTGATACCATAATTATCGAAATTAGCCCTTTCGGAAACTCTTCAACTTAGTCGAGGCTATGAGGGTTCCAAATGCGCCCTGATCTGAGAAGAACCACACAACAAACTCAGCCGGGTATTATTTGGTGATCACTGTTTCACAAACGCAAAAAAAAATATCATTTTTTTTTTAACAACAAGCGCCATCGCAATCAATTTAATATGAACTAATATAATTCAATAAATATTGCAATTTGGCTGCAAGACAACAGCCATCGCAAGCAATACCCGTTTACGAATAATGGAATACTAATAATGGAAATAAATTAATAATACTAATTATATATAATAATATTGTATTAATAATACTAATAATGGAAGTTAATTATACTTGGAATGTATTTATATTTTCGTTCTTCCCTTGATTTTTGAAAAAATCATATTAAAACTTTACTTTCACCCCTGAATCATCATGAACTTCATGAAAGTCACCCTATTGAAAGATCTTCACCTCCTGAAAACGAAAAAATTTGTCTTAGGGTTGGGCGATTTGTTGATCAAATTATGAAGGTCAAAGTTGGAAGGTTAGGTTAATGAATTACTTAACTCAGAATTCTTATTAAGTGCAAGTGGTGAAAACCAAATCAATTCAAGAACGATATTTCGGCTTTGCCGGATTTGACTGGTTATTACATAAAACTAGCCGGTTGTACTCATGTAATTAATATCGGAATTTGCGCGACTAGTTTCGAACCTATTCCGAGTTCTTATTCATCAGATCTGAGCATGGCGGAATCGCGGAGCGAACTGTACAGTATGAACTATACTGTACCCCGAATGGATTTGAAATTAGTCTTGCAAATTATATATTTTTATTTATAATATAAGTCTTACAAGTAACGGATCATTGAATTATATTTTTATTAGTATGTCAGAGAAACGAAAACAAGTGACGTAATAAACACCTTCAGAAGCGAGGTTTATTAATCATAAAACAACGGAAATTGCCAGTAAAACGTAGTGTCCGTAAAAAGGGGAAAAATATTCTCCCCAAAAGCAAACTGCATATTTGCTGCCTACCCTCAATATGTGGACTATAAAAAATATTATTCCAATATATCACCCCGCTAGTGGGGCGGAAATAATTGAACTAGTGCTACTTCTTATATTTTACGATTATTTTTAAGGTTTAAGGGCATTTGGTGAAAGCGTCATCTATTTGAGATAAAGCTTTCAGTTTCTGCTGAAAAATAAATTATTAAAACTGGGCTTTATTAAGTAGGGTATACAATTTTTGGGATTGTTTTATTAAGAAATTTATGATGAATTAAAAATTAAACAATAAAATAGTCATAAAATAATTTTTAATATTTAAAAGTACCATATTGTTATTAGATGTTGTTCGAATTGTTTTTATTATTTGTTTTTTTTTTTTTTTTTTTTTTCGAATTTATATATATATTTTTTGTGATTTCTAATTAAAGTTATTTTAATTTACATTGGAATATCTAAAACATGATTAAATTACTTCAGTTGAACCAACACAGCCCAATCCAATATTCAAATGAGAGAGAAATAAGAAATTCAGTGAGTTTGTTCGTGCCTTACTTTGTACAAAACTACCCTCAACTACCCGCACTCACGAGAACCCTCAATATTCTTTACCCAAATGTTTTAATAATACCCCTGATTACCTTTACACCTTTTCAACCCCTATACTGCGATTATTTAACAGTTTTGTTTATATATGTGATCGTTTCAAGCTTTGTTTATATATGTGAGCTTTCAAGATATAAAGAAGAAAAAAATATTAATAACTGAAATATTTTACATTATTGACTTATATAATGTCAAGTATATCTCTATTTTAAAAAATACAACTTTTTTATGATCTAACAAAAACATCATATATTAATGTAACATTAAAACAGTTTTACTTTCTATAAAACTATAAAACAATATGGTTTAACTCAAATTTCAGCAATTCATTATCTTTTTGATGTTTAACTAGTTGATTTGCTCTTCTAAACACTCAAAAGTAATATTATTAAGGAATGGAAACAAAACTTCTTTAAACCTTAATAGGTATAAATGTTCATAGTATTATTAACGTTAATTCATGACCGGATTAAAAGCAAAGAAACACGATAGAGATAAAGAAAAGATTCAGTTTTTTCAGCATAGGAAAGAACAGAACAAAGAAAACAGTTTGCGAGCTATTGTGTAATAATATATGTTATATATACTAGCTTCTGCTCCCAATTTTCATGTATTATTAAGTTATTAATTTACTCCACACTTTTTAAGACCTTTTCTACATTTATCGTAATAATAATTCAGTCAATTTATATAACAAACCTTTTTCAGGAATAACACTATCTATTAGTAAATACCATAAAAGTAAAGTTTTAATAGTTTGGAGTTTATAATACAATATATATAAATATATATAATGTATATAATGCAATATATTTAATAACATACAAAAACAATGTTAAAATGGAGCGTGTGTAGCTGTAATAAATACATCGCTATGTAAAGTTAAATTATACAGAGTTTTAATTACAAACTTTAGTAATGGCGGACATTTGTTACACGATGTTCAGACATAAAATATGACTGTAGTTTATATAACTATTTAATTAACTTTAATTTCGATCAAAATATTAGTTTGATTAAGGTTAATAACTTACTTTCATAAATATTGTCACTTTTATGATTAATTTGATATTAACGAATATATAAAGATACTATCAAAAACAAAAGAAAGAGAAATCTTTATATAAAGATTTTATAAAATTTATAACTATATTTTAATATCTTTGTCTATAGATTGTCAATTTCATAGTGATGTTTGATAGCATATTATAATATGTAATATATAAATTACATAGTTAATATATCATAAAATATGTTATTATGACACGAATATTGATTATATATGTATATAAATTAGCTGTTACTCGCGGTTCCACTCGACGAATGACCTTTTAAGATAACTAAGGGTAGTTTCGTAATAATAGATTACTTATTTAAAAATTAGCCTTTCATATGTCTTCTGTATGAACTTGCCTGTTGTAAACAAAAATGTTTCTTCAAATCCATCCAGTAGTTTTGGAGATTAGAGCGTTCCAACAAAAAACATATACAAATGTCACCAAAAAACTTCAGGACTCATAAGTTCCTGTCCTCGACAACTCTGCCAATTTTCGACCATCTTACCATTGTTACCAGTAAGAGCTTCACTTCGCTCAGTTCAATAATATGTCAGAATATAAAAAAAATATTCTGTATGGTAACAAATTGCAAAAGGTTCTCATACATTGCTAATATGTGTGTATGTATGTATGTAATATAGTGTTGTAAGACAATATACAAAAACCAGAACCTCACGTCACAACGAGTCACGTCAAATGTTTCATTAAGTCGCGTGGGTAATATAGTACGTGAGGTTCCTTATCTTAAAACAATCCTGAGTTAGTGCAAGTTGAACCTTATGTTATTGTGCTAAGAGTGCTTGTTTGTTTAGTATCTTGGTTATAAAGCGATGTAAAGCGTATTTTTTGGTTGCCTAAAAATAATATCATGTAATATTGTTAAGGTTTTACGAGTGTGTGTGTGTGTCTGTATGTGTGTGTGTGTGTCTGTATGTGTGTGTAGAGATTTGCTGTAATTAAATGCATCTACTATACCGGTGGCTGGACCTGGGTACTACTTCAGGGTACTACAACTAATGATACGTGAGAAAGGCCGCAGCCGGAAGCCTAGCATAATTTATTAACTCCTTTTCCTTTTTTACTAATATATCTCTTTATGTATATTATATTTTCTTTATCAACTTATGAAAATGCATCCGTATTGATTCTAGACACAATTTAATAAAAAAAAAAAATTTAGAAAATAAAAACTAAAAAATAAAAATCTTGTCAATGTCAAATTTACAAAAATATTTTAAAGTATAAATAAAAATTAATGTAATACCTATATAAAAATAATTAGTAAAGGTATGGTTCTCTAAATCTTCTTAATTTTATAAATAAAAAAAGAACAACCAAATAAAATAAAAAAAAATCCATCTAGTCGTCTTAAAAAAAAAAAAAACAAAAATCCATCACCATTGCTTAATTTATGAGTAATTTAAAAGTAAATTATATTGAAGAGTAGAGTAGTTTACAAAAACACAAAATGACACAAAATCGGGAAATTCTGAATTATGTTAGTCTGGTTCAAACATAAAAAAAACAAATCCATCTTATTCATTTTATGACAGAAATGTGACATTAGCGTGATAAAAAATAAGAAAATAAATACAAAAAATCCATCCCTTCGTCTTGCATTTCTATTTGAAAAAATATTAAAAAGAACAAATCCATCGCCATTCCTTAATTTATAAGTAAATAAAAAGTAAAATTTGCAGTGTTTTTTTTTTATAAATTAGATCAAAATATTTAAAAACACAAATAGACACAAAATCGGGAAATTCTGAATTATGTTAGTCTGATTCAAACATACTTCTTCTAAAACTTCAAATAAAAAAAAAAAAAACACAAATCCATCTTATTCATTCTATGACAGATATGTGACATTAGCGTAACAAATATCCCTCACGGAATTCAGGAAGGTATTTTGTAGGCAAATATATGCCATGGCAGAGACCATGGGTTTACGACTCCATAAACATTCATATTGCATATCTTAGTATTGTGGTCAAGAATCAAGATTTATGTGATATAAAAGAGAGCCTTAAAAATATAAAAGTTATTGAAAGCTGTGCAATTCCTAAATTATTAATTAAATTGTGGCAAAAAAAAGCTTTATTTTCCATATATATATTTGTAATATTAACTTAAATGACAAAAAAGTTAATTCTCATAATAATTAGTAATTTTCCTATTAAGCTATATTCTTTTAAATTGCTAACATACTTTTAAAGTAATTCAATTAATACCTTGTTATTTCGCTGTATGACTTTACTGAATAAAAATATACATACCTACCAATTTTTTTGACTCATGAAAAATAAGATTAACAAAAAAAAAGCCAAACTTTTAACCAAAACAATTCCGCAAAGTAATCGCTTGATCGCTATCCCTCTGGAGTTTTAATATTAATATACTCTTAGTAAACACAACATCCCTTATATTTGACGTAACACCCCCCATATTTGACGTTAATCTTTTACGTAATAAATACGCAAGCCTTTCAAGAATTCCATCAAACCCCTATTACGCGCCAACTTTATTATACTTGAGCAGAAAAAATATGAAGCGTCAACATAATTTCACGGAGGAGAGGCCTATCTTTTTTTAATTATTTATCCATAAATATTTAATGCTCCAAGAAAACAACATTTCATTAATAATTCATAGCAATATCCGATGAGGAAACCACCAAACTGGGTGAAATATTTGGGATAAGTTAGTACAGAGTTTGTAGTAAATACATGACTTTGCAAGTTTTATTATCAAAGTAAAGAAAATATATGCATTCGTAAGGTTTATTATCAACTTTTAATTAACTAATTTAATTTAATTTATTTATTTATTACCTTATGTACCTTATTTTTACATAGATATTTTAATTATAAATAATGTACATTAGCTAGCTTATACCTACAGAGATTTCTTCGAACTACCCTTAAGTTTGAGAAAATTATCAATAAAGTCAGTACTGTACTGTACGGTGGTACTGTACAATAGAAACTTAGATTAAATGATAATGTTAAAATTTATAGAACAGTAAATTATATCACATCAATATATACATGACTGCACTAATAAATATATATGTACATTTAATATTACATAAAACATATAACTATAAATATATAAATATATTTTCCATACAAATACACTAAGAATTATGTAATTCTTTCTGTAAATAAAACCCATAAACAAATAATATATAACTGTTTTAGTTTATACTTAAAATGCTAAATTTGGACAGTTATAAACTTCATCAGAGAGTAAGGTCTAAAGACGGACGGCTGTTGTCCAGGTGTTGTCCAGTTGTGAGGATGTCCAGGGGTTGTAAAGACATGAACATGATGGTAGATTTAGTAACCTTTGATACACAAAACCTATTGCTAGAAATGTTGCAAATCAAATTGTTTTAAGTTGAAAAATATACTCAAATTAGTCGGGATTTAAAATCTAAACAGGTTATGAACTTTCGTAACAAGAAAATGATTAAACATTGATTTATATAACCGCAGTGAGTCGTTTCCGTTGAAACTTGCAGTATTAATTTAATCTAAGATTGAATTAAAGGTTATCGCAACACGAGAAAGTTTGTAGTTATTAAGTTTAACATTTTATTTTATAATGAATTATTATGTACTGAAAGGAGTTAATAAGATTCTAAATCCACCCTAAATAAAATTGCTCTTTTCTACCCCTCTCTTTTCATTGATATTAGTATAAAAATATATTGATCACAATAATCTTTGTCTTAATATAAATTTTAAATGAAAAAAGGCTCATATTTATTAAATATATAAGCAAATTAGTTATAAATAAATATTGCGATACAAAAAAAATTAGGCGCTTAAATAATTAAAGCTCTTTATCGGTTAACTCAATCAAATTTCTTCCGTTATCTCCTACACCGATCAAGTTATAACAACCAAATTTGGACCTGTTAATTATCATATGCCTACCTTTCTATAGATAAATTTTGAAAAAAATCCTAATTATAGATTAAGAGTAAATGCAATTAACTTTATTTTTATTTGAAACGTTCTATTTCACGCACAGGTGGTCAATTCTTAATTTGAGTGACATATATATCATTTTTGGTTAATTATAGACAATGGGGAAATCGTATCGAGTTCAAGTTTTCGTGATATATTTTTCGTATCCCTAAGCTCTCCCCGCTTGCTTGCTCTCGACCCTAGTTTATTCAAACTACGAGGAAAGATGCACACATATATATATATATATATATATATATATATATATATATATATATATATATATATATATATATATATGAAGTAAATAGTATATAGAATATATTCTTATAGTGAATGATTTTATTACATTGGAGTTTATATGTAGATATATTCATTGAACTACATTTAGTTTTCACAATTATATTTAATTATATTTTGTAGAGAGATAAAATTTACACAATGATACCAGCTTAATCTCTTTTGTTCAATGGTACCGATGTGGAATTATTTAAAGTTTAATATTTTTTGCTTTTTTTTTTAATTTTAAGCATTTTTTAAAGCTAAATAAATATTATTCAAGATACCACTAATGTCTTCTTTTGACCAAATAAAATTGTTACATTTCAGTGTTATTAATCTTATATTTTAATACTTTACAATTATTTACAAAGTTGTAAAGTAATCATAACTTACATTATTCTATACTTATATAAATTATATACCAACTTGACATGATGTAACTTCTTCAGAGACAAAGTTTAAAACATATCCTTTATAATTCATACGAATTGAGTTTGCAGTTGTGTTGCTGGATGTTTTCACTATCTCCATTCTACAGATGTATGGATGCTGTCAATGTGATAACATTTACATCAGCTAATTTAGTAATATTTAATTACAAATGAACAAATTAAATGCGTGGGAAATTTGTACATATAACTTACTTAACATCTTAAAGTAATATTACAACAATTCTAGGAGCGCGAACCACAGCTCATTTTTGACTCGCTGCGTACGCAAAATCTCGGTATGTGTTGGCATATGGAGCGTAGCGAAGTGCAAATATCACCAAAGTTGCATTAACAAAACGTCGAGGCATTCTGTCCTCAACTATTTTTCAAGATAAATAAACATCTAAGAAAAATTCTAAAAGCTGTTAAAAATTTGGCACGCGCATGTCATGTAAAGCGATATTTTCTCGCGAAAATTTTTCCCATTAAAGTCCATGGGATTTTAGTTTTTCCGTGATTATTCCTCAACGACATCTAATATTTAAAACCATCATCAGATTGATGTCTATCAGTGTGCAAAATTTGTAAATATTCGGATATACCGTTTTTGATTGATGCTTGCACAAAGGATGCAGAGAAGTCTCTCATAGAGAGCTCAATTACTTTTACTTTTCGTACAATAACAGGTATTAAACAATATTGTTTCATTTTTTTATTGTGAGTAGTTGATTGCTCCTCTCAAAACTGAAAAGTCTTTAAAAGTAATATTGTTGTAATATTGAAACCAAACTGTATAAACTATAATAGTTCTAAAAGTTCATGGTAGGACACTGGAATAGAAACTTGACTTACACCTGCTGTGTGACTTAATATAACTGGTAAAATTAAAACTAGTTCATTATAACTAAATTTAGATATTATATTACATGTATTATTTATTACTAACCCGTTATCAATATCTATAGCTACTTCATTTAATAAGTACTGTAAGATATATCAAATTAATTTTAAGGTCACCTTTAAATTTTCTTGAAAAATATGTATTTTAAATATGTATCTGAAAAGTCACAAATATTATAAATTAGTTGTACGACATTTTGTATCATTACATCTTCAAATACTCTCACCTCAATAGAATGAGGATGTGCAAAATGTAACCAAACTTATTTATAATGAATGTCTTTGTTATATTAAGCCCGATTTTGGTTCATTATTTGGTATATTGTGCGATAATAAATGAATGAATGAATGAATGAATGAAAAAGGAATGGATAAACGAACGATGAAAAAACATATCTATCTAATTTTATTTTTTCTTTATACAGATAAAACTATTACTCATATTGCCATGTTTTAAAATCAAGTAGTTATTTTCGATTACAATTAATTAATGTAGATTGCTTGATTAATTATTTCTTAAAATTAAAGCAAATTTCATTTTGCATTATTTGAGTTGTAAGGACCCATCTTCCCTCTCTAGTCTCATATTCCTCCAAGTTTCCTCTTCCATGAACGCATTTCTAATTAACATCATATTGCAGATTTTTAAGAGTAACAGTTTCAAGATATCTACTAGTTAGCATCTTACAAAAGTTAATATAAGCTCATGAGTTCCAGTGGTACCACCAGTCTTCGTTCGTGCCGTTACAACCTGTCTAATGGTACCGTTGCAGCGTGGCGCCATGAAGAAAGTGCGTCTGACGCAACATGTTCATATCTCTGTTTCAATATATTAAACTAAAATAACACATATAGACAAATTATTGACTGTTTTGTCACTTTCTCACTAGCGATTTACTTCAAAGGCGTGAAAGTGACAAAACAGAATATGTTTTACTTGATATCAATATTATTATTAGTAAGTGGGTGTCAAAAAACTCGCTATTATCTATACTTTAGTAGCTGAAGTAATGTTGTATTTTAGTTTAAACCTCAATAAAATTATTATATATAAATCATAATAAAACAAGTTAATAATATTAACAATTAAAATCTTGAAATAACAGTTTACGTTCTACCGTTGTGACCTTTCTAGGCGCCGGTTCTTACACGGCTCAAATAAATTTTCTTTATCGTAAGAAAATATCTCCTCAAAGCATTCACGACCTTAAAGATAAGAAATAGAGTGCATTTTTGAATAATATTATCATTATATATAAAACTGCGTATGCGCCTTAGGCGTTTGTATTAGTTTGATAACTTTGAATATGATTTACGAAATCTATTACATATTACGGAAAAAGGTTGTGTTTAAGAAAGAGTAGTGTTGCTATTCAATTATATATCAAAATGGTGCGTCATATGTTCAAATCCTGTCATTCTTGATATATATTTACGTAAATAGTCAAAAAAGGAAAATTCTAGAAATATTTATTTTTTATTTATTTTATTTATTTTATGTATTTGAACTTTTCAGATACATGATTACTATTATATATTATTATTTCAGAACATGTCAGAATTGCGGCATGAACAGTTCACGTCTATGCTTATGAATACGGACCTCGAAAGGGTTCGAAATTAGTTAGTTCGATAGTATTGAATTCGATAGAATTTTCAATTTAATTAACTTGTATTATATTATTTATTGCGAGAGAAGTCGCTAGTAATTAAGTGTATGAGACGCATTCAAGAACAAGAATGTCTTATATAATATAATTTATATGTTGTATTTTATTTGTTATTATGTAAATTATATAATTTATAGTGTTTTTACGCCTACATAGACAAATTAATACATTCCCAAGCGAATCAATGTTCGACCCACTACTGGCATATTTATGATATTGATTTGATCAAACTTGTATAGTGCAAATATTAATACAACAGATAGACTGACTTATTGTTTTGTATTTATATATAACTAGCTGTGACTCGCGGTTACACGCGCGGACGAACGATTTTTACTTCTAGTTATCGCGACATGTTTAACGCTGATAGAATGTTGACAAAATAGTTTTTTTTTGTATCATTAAAACAGCTTTTATAGTTATAAGAGCACAAGCATAATCCTATGGTCTTCCATGAGGAAGGATAAAAGGCAGGTTCACGAGAAGATGCCTTTCGTTTTCCAAACAAAGACTTTTCATATCCATCCCACAGTTTCGGAAATAAACGCGTTTAAAAAAAAAATGTTTTCCGCTTTATAATATAAATAAGAAATAATGTAAATTAATATGTATGTAAAGATTTCTAACGTAACTTTAGTAGGTTACGTAAGTTTGTAGTTTTGTAACTGTAGTGAGGCCTACAATGCTACTATTTTATTAATTAAGAAAAACTATGTACAAGAAATAATTGAAAAACTTAAACTATAGTTTAATTTTAAACTTAAACTATAGTTTAATTTTAAAGTTAAGCTATGGTTTAATTTTAAGTATCTGTTCGTTTTTTTGAATGTACGACGATATTATTGTATCAAAGTAGTTACTTTCAACCTTGTTTTATAAACTTTGTCAAAAAAAAGTATGATTAAAGTACAGAAATTAATATTATCTATATATATTTCATTTTTTAATAACTCCCGAATTGAAATAAATTCTGTGTCGCGGGTTTCACAAACACACAACAGACACAAATATAACACAGACTCGAAACAGCATTATGGATATCACACAAATGATTGTCCCGTGTGGGAGTCGAACCCATGACCTTTAGCTCAACAGACATAGCTACGACTAACCACTAGACCTGTCACAAAATGTATAAATTATTTTATCTTTAACTATAGATGTTAAATGATTTAGCTAAGGAGAGAAAACACGTTATTTTTGTACGTAAACTTTCGTGATCCATGATTATTATATATAATTATCCGGCTGTTCTCACTTAATTATCGGGAATTGCCCGACTAGTTGCGAACTCATTGGGTTCCGTATTCATGAGCTCTGAGCATGGCGGAATCGCAACGTGATCTCACTGTGCTAATTTTGACAGTAGTAACGTGAGTACAGCTTCATAACTATATATGATATATATATGATATTCTCAACGAGTCTTTGGGGGTTGACAAAAATAATAATAAATAGTGAGTCTAACGTATCTCTGGTCAAAATGACCGCAATATAAACAGATGCGGATAATCAGTCAGCTCGTAAAACATCAAAGAACATTGTAACACTTTTAGCAGCCTTGGGTTCAATGACACGTGAAATGGTTTAACTGATTTTTATGTTTATATTAATATAATTTTAAATAAGAAATAGAATCAAGTTTCTAGCTGTTTGTACTTTTGGAGTCTGTCATGCGAGTAATGTGGTTTATGGAAATTGGTTTTGCAGAACAGGCGAAAGCAAAAGCTAGTGGGTTCGATTCCCTCTCGAGACTAGAAATTGTTGAGTTGATTTGGATGTTCTTTTTGTTCGTTATATATATGTTTGTTAAATTCCCCACGACATATTATTTGTATAGTTTTGAAATATAATTAATTTTTAGACTGTTAAAAGCAATAAGTGTAACTAGGAAACATCAAACTCTTTTAAATAATTCTGAAAACTAAGTTTGTCAAGGAATCAACAATTAATTTTAACATACATGTAATAAAGTTTATAAATTGTTAAATTAGTAATTACATAAAACAATAGCCTATTAAATATATAATAAAAATATAAGATCTTGATAAAAAATAAATCATACTACAAATATACCTTGATACAGACATACAATACATACGTCATATGAAACTTTAAAAAACAACACTAAATATCAAATCAAATCAAATCAAAAAACTTTATTCAGACGTCACATACATTCACACAGAACTAAAATAACATATAAAAATAGAACTAAATATAAAAAACAAACAAAAAAAAAAAAAAGGAAATTAAAAAAAAAATAAAAAATTAATTAAAATATATAAGGTCAATTCTATAAATAGCATTGTAATAAACCTATATATCTATATATCTAGAGATATAAAGACATCGTGTTCTCAAGTCATTATATACTGGTCTATTTATAGTATTTTTCTAAACGTTCAAAGTAATGTCTAACGAGTTATGTATAGACACACACATACACACACACACACACCGTATTTACCTGTTTATTACAAATATATTTAATTTTTATATGTAGTATATTCAGAAAAATCTTAGAGATTTGTAATCAGATATGAATTCATAAAAACTAGATTAAATTATAAAATCCTTTATTTAGATTTTTGATGACAAGAGGAATTATTGATGATGATAAGTGATGATTTTGATGAGAGAAATCTAAATAAGAAGGGGGGGACATCATGTTCGTAATTATACTGAGACTCTTCCTGCCCTGATATAAAAATTTCAAATAATAATACAGAATTTAATTTTGAAACCACTTTTAAAATACAATACATTATTAAATACCTTAAGTTTTGATCAAACCTATGATTTTATTTTAATCTCATATTGCATATTTTGTTTTTTAATGTCGACGTTGTTGTAATTATTATACTATTTTAACGCTGTTAGTGCCAAGGAGCGCCATCGCGCTGCTCTCGTTAGTTGTGAAAAATGATAGCTTCGCAATAGCGTTCCTTTTCACAACTTACTCTGTTTCTGTAATTTTCTTGTCAATAAATATGTTGTATTAATTTATTTGTTTTTATTATCACAGTAAAAGAATATCTAAAGAGAATATTGAAAAAATTATGAATATTAGCATATTAAAACGGAAATAGTTAATATTTGTTTTGTTGATATAAATTATCTATAAAAATGTACTTTTTTACTGGCATTTTTAGCATATATTAGTAAAATGTGTATGGATTACGCAAAAAAAACGTATTAATATACATATACTTTTGACTTTAATGTATTTATCGACCACAGTAAGTTAATAATCTTGTGGTATTTTGAAAAATTAAATTTGACACCATGGGTTAAAAATTAGTACTGAAACATTTACTGTAAATCAACGGTGTGTCGGAGCAAAAAAAAAAAAAAAAAAGAAAATTTAAATCCTAATCAAATATATATATGTACCTGTGGGCCGCCACGTGTTGCGTGATCGATATACGACTGCGCCTACGCATCTATAATGCACATGTTATCTAATTATATTTAACACGTTCTCGCGTGTGTATGATTGTTTTGAAAATATCATATGCAGTTTAAATAGACAAAAATTGGACTGAAAAGTATATGCGTTTGATGTTAGATAAAATAAAATGAATTTGGCACATAGCGTGTTATAGCTTAATAGTCATTTAAATATATACGTTATCGTGTGTTATGTACATATATAATATATCTGTATCGTATATGTTTTATCAAACATACACGTGCGGTGATAGCACAATGTTTACATTTTACTTTGAATTTATTTATACATTTGCACAGACGTTTGTTGTTATTAGTAATATTGAGGTCTGATTGTCTGTGGACTTATAGAATTTTATAAAAGATTATTTTTAATACACTTTATATAATTTAGTGTTTAATTTGGTTAGTAGTTAATGTTTGTCCAGCTTGCTGAGCTAAAATCCTTAGTTCGATTCCTATGCGAGATAAATTTTTGAGATCCACCTTACTGTTTCTAGTCTGGGTGTTATTTTCGTCCGTTGTTTCTATGCTAAGTAAAACTTGCTATTATTTTCAGATTATTCTCTCTAGTCAAGGAATGAAAAAAAAAAACATGTTTTGGTGCTTACATCATAAAAGGAACCTAGTCTATTCAGTCAATTTTCTTATCTCAATTGTTTAGTCTTCGCATTTACAGATAAGCTAGGGAGAAGTATATATTTTATATATTATTGTCTTGATTTCTTAATAATATATATAAATACACTTAGTTTCTATTCAAAAAATAAAAAAACAGTTAATGTAATGTAGTCTCTGAACGTTGTGATAAATTGAGATTTGGTTTATATAAACTGAATGATTTAAAAAATATATATATACTAAAAATACTGATAAAAAATATAGTATATTTGTTAATAAATATTTCAATATGCAATTATCACCTCAGACACTATGATTAGAAGACTGAACAGTAACATTGTTTGCGATACACGTGTTGGGAAGTTTGTTTGTACGTACACAATTCTATATATCTATATATATATTAACATACAACTTATAATACGAACAATAGTTTGTTGTATCTAAATCACATATTATATCTTAGTTAATTTATTTTATTAAATACAAACCACACGTCACAAAGTTAACATTAATTCGAGCACGCTTCAACACTCATTGTTCTTGTGACATCCTATCTGTGCTGTCTGTTCGTCCAAGGCCACACGTGGGCTTTGAGGCACCACCTCGTGTAATACGTAATGGTTTTACATTTACAATTTGGTAATTATTTTAAAAATCTTGTATAGATATGAAAAATAACGTTGTTTTTGATTTGGCGCATATGTATTTGCCGAATATTTTTAATTATACACACATATATATATATGTGTATAATTACAATTATGTTATATATTTGATATAGTCTATTATGATGGTCTTCAAGGCCACTCGTGCGCATATATAAATGTGTACCAAGAGACAACCACGTGTATGACATAAGAACATAATAGCCAAATGACTCATATAATAATAAGGTAAATGACTATTTTTTCAACTAAGTAATAATATTTTTTTATAATAATAATATATCATTAAAGTATATCTTTACATATCCACAACTCTGTGAACTATATTCGGTGTCATCGGTTTATCTCAGATTTTAAGGCCACACGCGTCAGTTATGCAACGTGCCTGAAGTGCCACGTGTAAGAATGACAATAATACACGAAATTATCATTGGCATTTGCCATGATCTAAAAAAAAACATAGCAGATTATTAAATATATTTAAGAGTACAACAAGGAATGTGCTTTGACATTTGTAGATTATAAAACATTTTATACACAGATTTTATACAATATTTACAAAATTTAATTCTCATAAGTTTTTATACTAAAAAGATTGTTAATTTTGTATGTGTGTATTTATATATTTCTAATCATTGTTAAGTAGGTTGCTCTTATCATACTATTCTTGGCTAGACTGTATCAGTGTCTAGTGTGAATTATACATTAATTTTATATATTGTTGTAGATAACATAATTATATGTACTAACTAGCGGTTTCTTTATACGATACGTTATGGTTACGACACGAGATACGATCTTTTAATATTGTTAAGGGCAAACTAAGTTTCCTCAGAGTGGTATTAAGTCTTTGTATATGTTAGGAGAAATTTAGATGCATTTTCATTAACACAAAGGAGGAACTGAAAAAAAGGAAGGGATACGACGGTTTTAGATCTTTCTCTCTTTCTCTCACTTTAGAAAATATTCGTTTATAATACTCTTCTTTTGCTTTCCAAATGTCAGTAAGAGAACGTAAGTATATGAAATGATGATTTGACAGCTCTGTCAAAAGTTGTTTTTGACTGTCAATCAATCTGAAAGGTCAACATCTAATTTGACAGCAAAATTAGTTTTGTTGATTGGTTTTCGAGATACAAAAAAAATGAAAACTAAACATATTATTACAAATAAGCGTAGATAAATTAATTTATTTTTGATGAAGAACATAAAAATGTCATTCATTGAGCGAAGCTCTCAATGAGACTTGTCTGCATTCTTTGTGCAAGCGTCAATCAAAGACGGTATATTCGACAATTTTCAAATTTTGCATACTGATAGACATCAGCCTGGTGGTAGTTTAAAAAAAAATAAAAAAAGACACAAAAAGGTAGTAATGTGTCTCATCTCGAAAAATAGTCAAAATACGTCGATGTTTTGTAAATGCAACTTCGATACTGTTTGCACCTCGTTTCGCTCAATATGCGAAAACATACCGAGATTTCACGAGCGCAGCGAGTCAAAATTGAGGTTCGGCTCGCGCTCCTACTATAGATACAGATTAATTCTTCAGACATTCTCTGCTTACATTATCCATGAGAATTTAAATATTTATTCCTCCAGGATTGTTATAATCGTCATTCATAAATCCATCAAATATGTTTATAATAACAAACATGTGTGAAGTGGTGCTGGTCTCTGGAAACTGTTACTTACATCTGCATGCAGTTCAGCATCTTAATCAGCTCGTCTTATATGGTTATGTTTGTTTTTTTTCAATTATTTGTATCCTTAAATATTAAATTTGTAAAGGTATATTCTGTAGTTTTTGGTAAATATTCGTCAAATTTTCAAGTTTCTGATAAAGGAAATTGTAATGACCCAGATTTTTGTAATAGCATTTTTTGAGGTGAACGTTTTGAGGTGTACGGAGTAATTCTAGACAATTTTAAAAAAGTGTATGTGTGTTTGTATGTGTGTCAGCAATTTTTCGGCTCCTTTTTTTTCTCTTACTGTTTATGCAATTGACTTCATTTTGGTGCATATCGTAATTGAGCGCATTCACGTAACTTAGAACTGATTAGTTTATAAGCGAAATTGAACAAGTCATGTTTTTGTTTAAATAACTGAAATCCGTTTAGTAAACAGATTTTATAATCAAGAACAAGTAATCAAAGGTCTAGTCAGAAAAATAGAAATAATTTATATCTTGAAAAAGAAGCTGGAAAAAAAGTGAATAAAAAAAAATTCAAAACAAACTTTCATTTAAATGTCATTGTTAGATCATTTGATTATATATACAAAGAAAGTGAAGTCACATTTTATATAATATGTTATGATGAAGTTACGACCATAAAATAATGTGAACATTATATGTATATGTCCTCTTATATGCACTTCCTTGAACATCTATTAATGGTTTTCATATATACATATATTATATATATAAAAAATAAATGTATATATATACATATATACATTTTATGACACAGTTAGATACAAAATGACGGACATTTCAAGATAAGATTAGATTTATATATAGCTTTAAATTATAATAAAAGATCTTTTAGTTATAATATTATTATATAAAATTATCCGGCTGTTTTCATGTAATTATCGGGATTTGCTTAATTTTAAATGCATTCGGTAATTCGCGATCAGTTCACGCCGCGACTTTACCATGCTCCGAGAACATCATAAGGACCCCGGATAATTATGTATAATAATAAAAAATATAATATAGTAATCATATATTACGAAAGTTTAAATATAATAAAGTTGCTGAGTGCACGCTATATACTATACTTACACTTATCACACATGCATACATACATAAATACAGTACTTATCATATATAATGAATATGATTTTAATAAGCAATTTATTTTTACACCGACGTGCATATAAATGGATATTTAAAGTGAATTTCCTCATTAAACAAACTTTTATGGCTTTGGAAAATTACTGTCCACTGGCGATGGAAATTTCTATATTAATTAATTAAAAGAGCTTGTGCAAAGTGCGAAGTTTAATATACAAACTTGTAATAAGGCAACTTCTCATAAGGGTGATGTACAGTAGGTAGCTAAGCAGAATCTATGATGGTAGGTAGGAGTCCTCTAACCCAATATAGTTGAACATTATATTGATGTGTTAAGTTACCTGGAGTACTCTCATGATGATGGATATTCATGGTGAGTGTTAAAAGCGTTCCTGTGGTTTCCGACTAAAGGTGAGGTAGGCTCCGATAAAATTGTCCATTAATTTTTTGAATTGGCTTTCGGTATTGTAATGAGTCTGATATGACCGTCTCCACTATCTCGTCGGCCTGGTGGTATCAATAAAGGTGGTATCAACAACAAAAAAATATTGGTAATAGATCGTTAATAAATGTTTACAGAACCAATTATATATTTTTATATAAAAAAAGTAAATGTTAATCAGACCATTGCTCTTTAAAATTAAAAGCTTACAAACTGACACATAGATTATTATTTTTTATAAATATAGCGTAAAATCGCCTCGCAAGGCACTGTAAGATTGTCTTATGTAAGAAGACTCAAGTGGTCGGAAGACAGGCGAGGGCAAAAGGATTTTATAAAAGGTATAAATTTATTACCAACAAAATTGCCTTCAAAGTACTTTTATGTTTTAATATCTATTGTTTTAGCGTTACTTTCATACAAAAAGTAATATATAATTTACGTCTACTGTCATTTGACATATAAAATAATTAGTTCTATAAATATAAACATTTTTAATCTATACATATTATAAAAAGAAGTCCTCCCGCGACGTATGTACGCGATAAACACAAAAAATTACTGAACCTATTTCTATATGCTTTTCAGAAATAATTTGTGTAATTTTTGAGAAATTTTGAATTATATAATTCACGAAGATTTTATAGAAATTGACTGAAATTTAAAAAAAATGAAAAAGCTGAACCCAAAGAGACAATATTTTAAATTTAAAATATGTGTGATATTAATTTTTGATTCACTTTTTGATGTTAACTATATATTTAACGATTATCGAAAGTAACAACAAACAAAAGAAAACAAGTTTATTATAAAAATTTTGACAAATGACAAAGCGGTCTAAAGATTTCGAAAAAAAAAACAGTTACATGTATTAATCTTTATATATCTTTATATATAATATATTTTATGTTACTTGAGTTTAATCAAATGCAAAAGAAATTCAGTCAGCCCACACTCGACGATCGGAACTTGATATACAATAAAATAGAGTGACATACTACGAATACAAACTTTATTTTTAAACTGTTTCATGACCGCGACTTCGTCTGGACCACCCTCTTGGTTTATATTTCCTGAAATAGTGTTTTAAATTAATTGAATCTTACGGTTAAAATTTGGTTTATTTGACAGACAGACAGGTGTATAAATTTGTATTATAAAATAATATTGAGTTATTCAGGATGTTATTACAAAATGGATGAAGCAGGTGTAAAAATCTATAATTTTATTTATTATTAACACATATATATATAATTTAGAACTCAAAGGTGTTCTTGTAAGTCGTTAGCAGATGTGTGTCAAATATTTTTAAGCTATACTTCAACAGAATATAGAATAGGTTTCATTGAAAATTAGAGAGAGACAACAAAAATATTAGAAGAGAAAGAGAGAGAGAGAGAGGGTTAACAAACTATACATATAAACAATACCGATAAAGAAAATGTAGTTAAAAAGCTATAAAATTTCGAATATCCTGTCATAAATTGACAAAATAAGACACAAGGCGACAACAGATCAGAACATGTTATTGGCAGTGAAGTTATATGAGGTTACTGAACTTTTCAGTATAAAAAAACATCAAATTCTTTATTAAAAGTGCGATAAATATTGACCATATTCCTTAATAGAGTTGAGAAGAGCTGGTGATATAGTCACTGAGTATTTGTTTTAAGACGTTTTAAGTTGTCTAAGTTAAGTACAACATTCTAACTGTAAAAGGCCGGTTAATCCAATTAAGTTAACAGTTATGACTTTTAACTTAATAATAGAAGGTTAAGTTAAGGGCACGATCCGCCCACGGACTTCATTTATTTAAATCAACCCTTTTCATAAATCCACTTGAAAGTTCTTTGGATTAATTAAAAGTTATTTTCTATAAACGTTGTTATTAGACTCTATTGAGTTACTTTTAAGACGGTACATTTCTTGTTAATAAACTAAATTCATAATATTCATTTTATAGAAGATATTTTATGCTTCAGGCCAATTTAGGTTCGTTTTATTTTAATATATTTGTTATTTCATTGTTTGAAAATGTCATACCTTGTGACGTCATTTAGATAATCAAATATTATAGAAAGGAAATAAAAGCTGGGTTATTGTGCCAGTTTCTTTAATTAGATTATTATAACATGTTTTTTTATTATTTTCTTATAAATTTTATTTTATTTTTGATTTGGATATTATATTTATTTTTTCTTCTAAAGTTAATGTTATGTTTCTTTTTACAACAGTGGAATCGTTATTGATATTATGCATTATTTGTTTTTTTTTTTTATAAAATTGTCTGTTTCCAGAATAAATAAACTAATATATTAAGACTATGACTGGATTAAGGAGAAAAAAAAAGAAAATATTTTAATATTATCTCAAATATACCCTAAAATTTCACTGAATTTAACTATAAATAAATGCATTAAAAATAACCGTATAATAAAATAAAACATTATATTTCCACCCCGTTAATATGTTAATATGTAAAATCTTTATAAATAAATAGAACTCGTAAAGTTATATAGGGTGATTTGTATAATTCTGTACGTAGAGGCGCCGGCTTGGTCGTCTCCACTGTTTAAGTAAATGTTTATATTCTATGAAGCAAGAGTTATTTACAACATATAAGTCCGGTTTTTATGATCCTCATATGTATTCAAGCTACGCACGATAATGTTTCTTGGTTTATACAACGAATTACTAATTTAATTATTAACTAATTTAGTTAATTTTATTAATAATTGTGATTATATTCAATTATACTTTGTTTTATACTAGATTTGTTTAGTATTTTCTTAGATTTTCACGAGTACACGTTTCAAATAAAACTATTTTTACGGATTAATAATTAATAATTTTTTGATTGTCCACTTGTGACAGTGTCTGACACTTACATCTCGTCTACCCGTGAACACGATTACTACAAAGTATTCGAAACGTCAGGTTAAAATAAAAAATGTAACCAAATTATACGTGAGTTTTAGTCCGTAGTTTTAGATTTGTTTAATTAATTATTTATTCACTGATTTTTATTGTAATTGAATTTCATTCAAATTCAAACCCTAAATTTTAAAATTTTATTTTTTTACTTTGACTATGTTTAATTACAGTTAATCTAAATCCAATATATATTTTATTAGTTATAATTTAGTGGTATGATTTTTAATATATGTTTTTTATATATTCACAATGTTTGTATGTTTTTGAGCAATAGACTGAGGTCTCAAACGTGTTTGCAGAACCTTGGCCGCTCGGCGCCAGTCGCTTAAAAATAATAATTTCCATATAAACGAACCTTCCAATAAAGTCTGCAAGTGAGGTGCAGCTTATGAATTGATATATCTGATTTAATTTATTAATTTAATTAATTCATTTAGATCATATATTATTTAAGTGTAAAAATAATTTTAAATTAGCTTCTAATAACAAAAACTCCGAAGTCTTTTATATAAGTAATAATACTTCAATATTATTTTTAGCCATTGACTTTCAAAACATTTATGGATTTATAAACTCAAAACAAAAACAGATATTTTTCTGTAATTCCGTTATAAATTTAAATATTATTAAAATATAACAGGTTTTTTAAACTCGTATACGGTTTCAATAACTCCAAAATAGACACAGACGTTTTTATATGCCTCTACACGTGTGGAATATGTAATGAGTGCAGCCAGTCACATAATAATAGTATTTATATTCTGTTTTGGATTAGTAAAGTACAATAAATATAAAAATAATTAAACTGAATATTATCTGATGTAGAGTACTGCTTCCTGTGTCTCCACATATATCTCATTTGTGATAGACCTCCATGCGTGACATTAACCATCGGCCAGACCACGTTCCTGTGAGTTTAACGCAATCTAATTTCTCATATGGGAGACTGGTCCATTTGTGGCTTTTACCATCGTTCATGCCTTTTAAATTTATTACATAAAAATAATATATTTTTTTTATATAAAAACAAAAAACATGTTAATCTCACTTCAATCTTTATGGATGTGTAACATCTTGAAATTGAAATTCCTCTCTTTCAAGATCCTGCTGACTTGGAGAAATAATCTTATTAACATTCTTTAAATATATTAAAATGGTTGGTTGGTGTCACTTAATTGTTTAAGCTAACCTCTTAATCTCTGACGTACCTTTGATTTACTAGCGATGCATCTGTACTTGTCTGCGTCTGTATTTTTTGACATCTGTACTTATTTCCATTTGTACTTGTCTCATCAGTACTTATCTGCACCTGTACTTCTACTTTTTTTTCCGTTGGAAAAACCCGTTACGGGTACCCCGTCGGCCCAGGGGGTTGACGGCCGGGGGATTTTGTGGGACTACCCGGCAGCATAGAGGATGCTGCTATTTTTAAGGTCACCCACTAAAAAACCAACGGTTGCCCTCTGCGCTGTAATGGGACGTCACGGGATTGTGTTAGCACACACCGTGACGCCCCGGCGACCTGTACTTGTACCTGTCTCATCTGCAATTTTTTGCTACCGTACTTGTGTCCGTTTGTACTTGTCTGCATCTGCACTTACCACGTTTGTACTTGTTTGACATCAGTACAAGTCTGTCTCTGTACCAGTCTGCATCTGTCCTTGTCTCAATTTTGTACTTGTCTGTATCTGTACTTGTTTACATCCGTGCTGGTCTCCATCTGTACTTGTCTCGTTTGTTTTTGTAACAACCTGTAGCTATCTGCATCTGCACTTGTCTGCTATAACACTTGTCTCATCTGGACTTTTCTGCATCTGTACTTGTCTCTAACTATACATTTCTGTTATCTCCCATTGTTGCTACTAAAGAGGTCAAGATCAGCATTATCAGAGTTAGTTTATGATAAGCTTGTTTAATACATGCAAGATTGGTTATTTTTTTCAAATAATAATCATATCATTAACTTAGCTATTGCTTATTACACATTGGAAACGTAACATTACGTAACAAAGCGTGAAACAACATTGTAAACAGAGTTAGAGTAAGTGCATTTACTTTACAAATGAATTGTTGCAATCATAAGACTAGGGGCCAGACGTCCGGTGATTTCTATAATGATTACAATCACCTGCAGTTATTAATTGCAAAATTTAAATATATCATAATGATAAGACATTACAACACTAGCTGTTACTCGCGGTTTTTTTCATGGACGATTTTATTTACTATATAATATAATTTAATTTGATTACATATGAAGATTTCACTGAATGGTAATTGATAAAGATATCTTAAAGAGATAATTTAAATATATGTACACTATTTCTTTTATATGTTTCTGTTGTAATTTAATGGAAATTAAATAAATGAGATAAAATAAATATAGCCTATGTTACTCATTGATATTGTAGTATCCTATATGTGGAAGAATTTTCGAAATCGTTCCAATAATTTTTTTGTTATAAACAGAAAAATACAAACATATTCTCATTATTATAATCTATATTATTAAAATCTATAATGACTTTCTTTTGATTTCTATACATATGTTTTTATTATGCATTTCAAATATTTTGTTTGTGTATAATATTAAACAAATAAGTATTGGATGTTTTTTTATTTAAATAGTTTTAGTATCTACTATCCTAGTAGTCTTGTAGATGGAATCTAGTATTATAGACTAATTGAACTAAATCTAAACGACATTAATATATAATTATGTTAAAATAAATATATTTAACGATTAGTTTGGTTAAAATTAAAACAAATATTAACTTATATGTATATTATGACACAGTTTAAATGGCCAAGTAATATAAAAGACTATAAATATAATTATTAGATACGATAAAACTATCAGAATTACTCCGAATAGTTTTGAACCTATTCGGGGTCTTTCATGAAATGTTCAATGCACTATTAACATGAATACAGTGCAATTAACGAGAATACAGTCGGATAATTACATATGTCCCTGATAGCAATATTGATTAAATTAGAGTACGTTAAATTATTACTTAATAGTGAGGTAAGCACTGTGACGTCGCCTGATTTGTAATGGCGTCAAGCGGAAACTCGTCTTTGTAAGTATGGAGAGGTCTACGAGCACTTATTCTGGAGACGAGGACCTGGTGGTCTGGTTTGTTTGAAGAGTGTGTGTTGTAGAGGTATATACACTATGGAAGCGAAGTTTAACAGACAATATGGAATCCGTACCACCATGTCTAAGTCATGCTGGCCATATCCCCCCTATCCCCTATCTGAAACATATATAAAGTAAATAAGTAAAGTTTAAAAAGATTTTTTTAACCAGAAAAGGTAAGCGTTTGCCTAGAGCCCTCCTGATGATATGATGTCATGACGCCTGATCACATGATGATATGACGCCACGTCATCAAGCTACATATCATGATGATCAGACTGTCAGGCTGATGATATGACTACAGACATGACTGTCTAAGATGTGGTCCGCTTATCTAGAAAGTACCTATTTAGTCTAGATTTGAAGATTGTAATTATCAGAAAACAAAAAATAAGACTAAGAGCTATTGTAATTGAGCCTAACAAACATCACATGGGTTTAATAATCAGCGTTGTCTCATACAATTGTCGTTATTTAAAATTTAACTACATTTTGTTCAATAAAGCTGTCTGTGTGATATATTAGAGTATTTTTATTTTATTTTACGTCTTGTTAATGTTGTAAGGACAGACGTAGAAACACACTAAAACTAATATGAGTATTTAAAGGTGTTTATTTATAAATGTCTATTTTAAACTGTATAAGGGACACGAAAAATTTTACAGTCATATAGAATTATTAATATTATATGTAAAAAATAAGGAGAATGTTAAAAAAAACTACTATATCACAATTTCTCCTTATGTTTCATTTTCGTTAAGTTTCATTTTACATAGTATAGATTATTTGTAATAACTTAAGATATAAGTATATTATATCAGTAGTAAAGAATACCAGTTTTGTATGTAGTATAGCTATTGTAGTATCAGTGCAGTTACTAAATAGTCTATCTTTACAAAGATAGTAAATTTTGACTGAAAAAGTCATTACAGATATATTTTGTATGGTGCCAAATAAAGCTCTCTCTTTCTTTCTCTAAATTTGTCCTTGTCTAATATATCTTCATACATCTGGATGTTCACTACGATCAGATGAACATTCAACTACTTTTTTAAATGAAGTATGTTATAATGAGTGATCTATAAATATATTATATATGCTATAATTACAATGCAATGTAAACTCTTGCGCAGGGCCTCATCGCGCTGCGCATATTTATCAATTATAATATTATTTAATCTGATATTAATCCTTTTATATTCGACACACGAACCCGCGGCCATAAACTAGGTGTGTATAGTATAAGAGCTGCTTGAAATACTGTTATTTAACTAATACTTTAGAGAAAAAATTGCAATGAACTATAAACAAAATCATAGCATAAGAATACATATAGAATGTACTGCCTACCATTTTATATTTTTAAGTTATAATTATAGTAATTAACAAGAACCTAGCCAAGTGTCATTTACGCTAGTAGAATAGAATAAGTGATAAGGTTGCAGTATAGATCGCATTAAAATTTCAGTAGAATAGAAAACAAAATGTAGCGATTTGGTTAAACACAGCTCCTAGAGTTCCAGCAGTTCAAATTAATTCAAGCATCGTCAGTAAGCAATCGTGTAAACAATGACTGCATTTGTATGCGTGCAGCGCACACTAACATATACATACATACATATATAGTACATCATAGTGTTAGTAGGTTTAATATTATATAAATATTGATTTAGAAGTTATTTGTAAGGGATTTGCCCGACTAGTATGAACGAGCAGCGGGATGGCGCAATTCTGCCATATTCGAGCTCGGACCTCGGACAGGTTCAAACGAGTCGGTCAAAATTTTGATAAAATTAACGTGAATAAAAATATTTTCAAACGAAAATGAAATCGTGGCGTATGAGTTCAAGCAGCGATTTTGCCATGTTTCTAGCTCATGGATAAGAGCCACAGATGGATTCGAAATGAGTCGGGCAAATTTTAATAAAATTAACGTGAGTACAGACGGATAATAAAATATTATAGTAATAATGGATTAAAAACTCTTAATATGAAGATTGTGATGACAGGATTTCATAATTGACCTTGGATTAAAGAACGAAACCTTAAAATATAGAAATCTTTGTTCCTTCTTTGAAAATCTTCTATTCAGATAATGTCTTGTTAAAGTTAAAACAGTACAAAAACCAAAAAATAGACCAATCCTGTTTGTTATATGAAACATGCTTTAACCTTATATACTTATTTATATAATATAATTATATAAAACAACTGTAAAATCTTTATAATATCACATATCTACCAAATATATAAGTACGTGTTTCTTTGAGTGACTCTCTTATTTTTGTTATACTGAAAATATATACCAAATCTGTACCATATACCAGTTTTTATTAACTTAATTTGTTTTATAATATCCCACTTTCAAATCAATAAATTATATATTTTAAAAAAGGCATTGATATTTAAAATGGAAACATAACATACGAACTCGGTGGATGTAAACACAGCAGTTTGCATACATTATATTTGTTGTTGTATCTAAAACCGGTCCTGCGAGGTTTCATTATTTATAACACTACTATTAAGTATTTGAAATTGCATTTTTATTCCTATTCAGGATTGTTTTTATTCAATAACTATTAATTGCATTGTATTAAGTCTGCAATTTTATAATTGTGAACATTAATATTACATTAGAATTAATTATAAATAAATAATGATTAGTTGTAACATGGCGCCTTTGTTTGCATTTATTGTTCTCAGTAGCTCCTGATCACTAGATAATAGAAAAAAAACCAGTTGCTAAAGTCTAGCTCCTGAACAGAAAATATAAGGAAATTAGTTGCCAAAGCCAATATCAGGGAAAGATTGTCAAATATTATTTAGACTAGAATAATTGTGTCATCGAAAAAGGAATAATAATTGGTGGTTCAAAAACTAACTGTAACAACTGTAGAATTAACTGTGAAAGTCTGTCTGAAATTTGCGCATTTGCACACATGCATAGCATGCATGTTGTGACATTTCACCTCATAACTTCTCAATAAGAAGTTAGAGCTTCTTGTCAAAATTTCGAACGTATAATATTCGACACTAGAATATTAGACACACTGAGTTTCAACCCTGGACTATGTACTGCCTCAAACTTATATTTACACGGACGGACAGACAGACATCCCAGATAATCTTATAAAGCAGCTTTTGCTATTTAAAAAACAGATTTAAAAAATCCAAAAATAAAGCTGTTCATTGACATTTTTTTTTATGCTATAGGGGGCAAACGAGCAGGCGAGCCACCTGATGGAAAGTGATCATCGCCGCCCATGAGCACTTGCAGGCCCAGACGGGTCTGAAGTGTGTTGCCGGCCTTTGACTTGTGAATTATCAGCAAGTAGCTGGTCTATCTTTTTCAAAAAGAGGAAGCATAGGTCTGCTTTCCCCACCGTCCTTGGTACAGAGTACGGGGGATAGTAATTGTCTGACTAACCCCAACAGCTTACACCTTGGTTTTAGTCTTAAATATACATATTGATAAATATTCAAAAAAACTTCAATTCTTTTCCTAAATTATACAGACAAAGGAATTGTGTTTCTTATCGGATACAAATTATTGTAATATTGCAGGTATTTTTGTAAAAGTCCAGGTATTTTTGTAATACTTCAGGTATTTTTGTAATATTGCCAGTTCTCGGCTTGTCTCGACAGTGACCTGAGCTTTCTATACTATTTGTTTATTTTCGTTTCAAATATAAAGATAGTATCACCAAATTTTTGACTGTATCACCACCATGAA
Source organism: Mechanitis mazaeus (assembly GCA_959347395.1). Taxonomy (NCBI): domain Eukaryota; kingdom Metazoa; phylum Arthropoda; class Insecta; order Lepidoptera; family Nymphalidae; genus Mechanitis; species Mechanitis mazaeus. Next base: position 19,373,923 of record OY365747.1, read on the forward strand.
ATAAAGACCATAATATCATATATAATATGTAGTTTCTTTATATATTTCTGCACATATATCCGTCTAGAACTGTCATGCAAATATAAGATGTATTTAAAATTATGATTAAATTTAAAAGTATATTAAAATGTTATTCTCTGTAAGAGGAGCATCGACTAACAAGACAACCGTATTTTTGGTAGTTGTTGACGTTAATAGCCAGATTTATGTACATTTAGCCGTTTTTAACGACTAGACACGGCTATATCCGGCTATGTTCAAATAGCGGTTCATTGTGTTTATACATATAATTATTGAGTTGCGTGTGTGTTTGTTTCAATCTTTGCAAGTTAATTATTATCTAGCTCAGACGTTTTTGCGGTATTTTTTATTTAATGTTATAAGTATAATAATATACATAAATGTTTTTTTTTTATAATATTCTATGGTAGCCAATTACGTCATGCCCTTGTCTTAACAAGGCAACTATTATATATACTTATATTTTAAAGGTTTCTATTTTTGTATGTTTGTAACGAATTAACTAAAAAACTACCGTAACATAGAATGCTACATTGTACCTGAGTAATGTAGGCTATATTTATATATATACTAGCTGTTACTCGCGGTTCCACTCGTCGACAAACGATTTTAATTCTAAAAGTATAACTAAGCGTGGTAAGGTATTGATAGACAGCCTATACCTTCCTTATGAACCCGCTTTTCATAACTAAAAATTTTTTTTCAAATCCAACCGGTACTTCCTAAAAATAACCTTCTCTAAACAAACTTTTCTGATTTATAATATAAGTATATATAGTAATCATGCATCAGCGGATAGAAACGCGAGCAACATATAAATATATATTTAAAAATATTAATAACTAAATTGAAATATATATTGTTAATTAAATAATATGTGATAGATATGCCCTAAAACTGTGTTTGTTTTGTTTGTTTGTGTGTAAAAGTTACGAAGAGACATATTATTTATAGATATTTTATTAAAGATTTCGTTGGAACATAAAATATGTTGACAAAATTAAAGTTGTAACTATTTTAGTTTAACATAAATATATCTTTTGCTCGTAAGAATCACATAAAAGGTGTTCAAGATCCTTTTAAGAAAACTATTAATACTTTGTTAATATAATATAATTAATATAACGATATTTTTATATATGAACTAGCTGTTACACGCAGTTCTACCCGCGGTTGAAAGGTTTTATTTATTATATTTAACAAATAGTAGTTTAATAATGCTAACTTTTGTCATGAATCCGTCTATAATATTTAGAAATAATTTCTGTCTCATTTTAGTTTTGAAAATTAGCGCTTTTAAACAAACAAACTTTTCCCCTTTATAATATTAGTATAGATGAATAAATGTAAGTAAATTTTAAAGTTGTGATTGAATAGATTAATATAATAATTGTAGATTTTTGTTTTGGTATACTAGTACTTAAAAAACCATAGAAAATTGTAAAAATTATGCTTAAAGATTAAATAGAATTGAAGTAAGAGTTTTTTATGTTCAAAATATTGTAATTTAAAAACCTTAGACTCTGGAAACAAAGATTTTAAGGACCTTTTCTTAAAATAGTATTTTCTTAGATTTTCACGAGTACACATTTCAAATAAAACTATTTTTTACGGATTAAACTCGTGTATAATTTGGTTACATTTTTATTTTAACCCGACGTTTCGAATGCTTTGCAGCAATCGTGTTCACGGGTAGACGAGACGTAAGTGTAACGTGTAACGTTAATTTGTATATTAACATTTTTGTTAATTAACGTTATATATAATGTTGTAATTTTTTTATATTATTAGCTATTGAATAATAAATTAATATGTGAGAACCAATTATAATCTAAAAGAATAATAAACAAATCAAATTATTTTTTCTATATTTCTCACATTTACAAGGACGGAATTATAACATAAAACATTCAAATTAAACTTATAATTCTAAACCTTGATAGTAAATGAAATAATTATAATATCTGTTTTTACAAAACATTGTAATTACATTGTAAGTATATAAAAAACATCGTTGAAGGCCGCATTTACCATACATTAACAAGCCAACCTCACGCTACTATTAGTTTACTGTTTTTATTATTTAATTATATGTTAATATTACAATACATTTGTATATATTTTTTACATTTTATTTACTTTTCATTATTCGATATTATTAAAATCTCTGAATTATCAATATATGTGTTTTTTTCTTTAAATAAAAGTAACTCACTCATTTCCAAATGTCGAAAACTACAGAGCCAATAAAAATGACATTTTGGTTTTTGTTTTGTGTCGGGCAAGCAATAGATGGCGCTAGCAATGATTTCAAATGTCACTAGTAGTTTATTTGTCGCAATTAATCACTATTTGTTGTTTTTATTATTTCAAAATATATAAAAAAAAGATCGCGTTGTTTACTTTTTATCTACACACCATGCGGGGGAAGTCACGGGCTAGTTTATGTATGTATAATTATAAAAATTGTTACACTTTTTAGGAGACAAGTCTTTATTACTAAGTAGTACGTATTTTATAGATGTACGAAAAGTGAAAGTAAGATTGTTGTAATATTATTTTAAGAAATTATAATAAGGCAAAAGAAAATTATTAAATAAATATACTTATAGGTTCATTCAATTGTATTGTTTGAATCGGTGATACTTTTATTAAGTATATATAATAGTATTTTTATAGTTATTTAGGACTATGTATACATTGAAATATTAAATTTAACAACCGTATATTGGATAAACATTTTAATATACAAGATTTAGCTGTCTGTCATCTCTCGTGTTTCCGTGTACATGGCTGCATTCAAAACATTGGCTTTAAGTTTCAAATTCTAAACCAAAATGTCAGTTGGATTTGTTAAAAGAAATAGTAGATTGGAAAGACAGCTTGATGAAATGAAATGATGAAATGAATTGAATGAATGTCGTTTCAGAATTATTTATAGAATTCTGATTATCAATGAATTATTGAATGATAATTATATATAATAATCTTTAAAACCATCGCTAATCAACAGATACCATGACAGCTGACAACTGATAGGATATCAGAGGATTCAGATAACTATGAAATTAGGTCAGGTATTACGAAAATCGTTTTTATATAAATAATAAATAATTTAATAAATATTTTTTTTTGCCTTTTTTATGAATAGATTTTTTTTAAAAAGCACAAACTTGTTTTTTTATATAAATAGCTTATTAATATTTTTTTGTAATATATCATAACGAAACTTTTTCTTTTTCCTTTTTTTTAAATACGTTTTCTGTTTATCATGACCCTAACGTAACCTTTTAGAACATATAAGATCATAGGTATAGTGTGTTACACACAAACACACACACTTACATACACACAGACGCTTCTCTATAGTCGTGCATCGTACAGCTGTTTATCAATGTGTGTTAGCCTCGAATAAAGGGTCGATGACTTATCAAAGAGTAGATATTAGTTTAATAATATTTATATATATATGTATAATATTTATATTGATATATATATATGTATATATTTTGTTTATTCTGTTATATTTGTAAGCTTTTATTTTTATTTTGGTTTTAATATTTATTATTAAGTTTTTTTTTTATTTTCATATTTTTATTTTATTGAATTTGTCACAGTTTTACTGTTGATAAATTTAATATTTTTTTTTTGGGTCATAGGCATACTTAAAATTACTTAAACTATACTTTCTTAAAATATACTTTCTATTAGTTAAACAATTTAAACTTATTGTATTGCCAATAATTTACATCATTTTTAAAGAACGAATTTCTTTCAGGATGCCCTAGGAAAGTGAGGACATTAAACGTTATCAGAAGCCAAGGGTGTTGAGATTTCTGTTTGTACTCATCCTGACGTAACTAACCGACTTATAGTTTCGAAAAAATGTGAAATTCTTCAAAGTAGTAAACTTTACTATACGAGTTATAGTTACATTTATTAACTACTGTATATAACTGTTCAAAACTCGACACCATTTCATTTAAAGAATATAGTTACATAAAATCATCGTTAGTTATTTGACTGAGCCCAAAGTCCCCTCTTTTGTCCCATCCCTCTTCATTCCCCCTTTTCAAAGCTAGACTAATTTTGACAAGGTAGGCAATACAGCTCTCTCTTTCTTGTCAACTATAAGAAGGTATAAGGTAGGTACTAACTAGTGTTGTATCTTCTGAATAGTTAGTCTTTGCGCCTAGCAACAGTGTATCGCAGGAGTGGTTGAGTTGCGCAAGAGTTTCGATTCTACTCAAGGCTTTAGCGTATTGTTTACCAATGGATCTAGTAGGTACCTAGGTAGGTTTATTATATTATAGGTTAATTTATTAATTACCTAGGGATTTCACGGATTCTTTGGATTATTTGGAGTAACAACAAAGCTTTGATTTGAAATAAGTTACAATAAATAGATTAGTATTGTAATTCCGCGCATGCGCAGAGGTGTCATAAATGTATGTATGACGCGTAAAGCCGTGTGATGTTAACAGTCGCCGGGCATCTGTAATTGCCTTTGAAATACAAATAGTATAATTTCTAGCTTTATTTGTTTTGTATTATTTTTTTATATTATAAGTAATGGATTTTGGAAAAAATTCAAATTTCTAAAATAGGTGTCGGAAGGTTTATAAAATTAAAACACGAGAAATAGTTTATTTTAACATACATTTGAGATAAACATACATACAAGCGTATAATCTAGTTGGGTATTATAGTATTATAGTATTATAGTATTATAGTATTATAGTATTATAGTATTATAGTATTATAGTATTATAGTGTGAACATGTGTGTTTGCACGTCATTTAGAAAAGTTCGTATGTCATATACTATACTCATAGTCAAGATTTTTATGTAATTTTTGACATATTATATAGAACTGTTTCAGACTTATTAATTAATATCTGACCATATACATAATTTTGTGTATGTAAAAAAGTGTATTCATAAAGACCTTCAATTTGATCAAAAAAATAAAAGCATCAAGAATATTTTTAATTTCTCATTATTATCTCATCTTTCAATACAATTAAAAACGAATTTAATTAATTTATTCAGATAATGTGATAAACGGACATAAAGTTGTTAATATATAATTATACTTGAGCTATGAGTTATAATTAAAACTGTTTTGCATACAAATAGTGAGGAAATTTGCTAAACTATGAATAATATTACACTTCACGATTTCACGATATTGGACGTACTTGCGGTAACTTTATAGCTGTTATTTACTTAACTGTAATGTATTATTACTATAATAATATATATAATATAATAGTCAATGTAACGTATATTTATCCAGTTATATTCACATTAATTTTTGGATTTTTTCTACTACTTTTGAAAAAATTCTGACTTTTATGCATAAAACTCGAAGCACTAAGAATTAGAAATATGTAAGATAAAATTCAATAAAATAAAAAAAAATTAAATACTTATATTAAAAAATTAAATATAAATAAAAATTTGCTTTGAGCTCGAAGGACATGTCTCATAACATTAAAAAAAAATAGAAATTCTTTCGGGAATGAACTCGAAACACTAAGAAGTAGAATTGCAATCGGGAATAATCTCGGAGCACTAATAACTAAGACTCCTTTCGTGAATAAACACTCAGAACAAAGCCCATTCGGGAATGAACTGAAACTAAGAACTAGAAGCCCAATCGGGAATGATCTCGGAACACTAACGACTAGAAACCTTACAGGAATGAACTCAAATTAAGATCTAGTTAGGCAATTCCGAAAAAAAATACTGATATGCTGGAAACATCAGAATGATTAACCTTATCCCAATTATTTAAGCATAATATGCCAGATTCTTTCACAATTTTCACTTTCACTTTATTTGAGTGGAGACTTCATTCTTTGACATATAATTTGTCAGAATTTTATCCACGACTTCTTCAGAGGGATGGATGGTAGTAAGAGAGGGAGACATTCTTGCTACCATCCACACAGAAACATACATATATACCTAATTATGTACACTAATATTATAAAGAAGAAAATATTGTTTGCTGAAGCGCGCTGATCTTCGAAACTACTGTATAGAAGTTCTTTCTGATTAGGATAGGCAGGTTCATAAGAAAGGTTATAGATTATCTATCGCTACTACTTTTAGTTATTTTAATAGTAAATAATATCTTTGTACGTTGTTAGAACCAAAAGTAAGGGCTAGAAAAAATAAAAAATAAAAAAAATTAACATTTAATTTAATTTCATAAATCGTAAAATAAAAACCTTTTATTAACCACCTTTGATTGGTAAAAAAATCGTGATTATATATTGATTTAATACAAACCGACATTCAAGTGATTCAAATTATAAATCAGATTTCTGAGCATTGAGATTCACTTCCGCGTGGCGTTGGTTTATTTATATGGTGTGTTATACTCGGTAGTTTGACGCGCTGCCAACTCCCGGGATTAATCCGGGTTTGATTATAGTTTGATGACATTTTGTTTACTGGATATATGTAAAAACTAAGATTGCTACCAATATGAACGAATTTGACATGAATAGTTATAGTAACCTTGAAGGAATTAGCAAAAATGTAAATGTAGATAAAGAAAGAAGTTTTACAAGAGGTTCTTTTATATAAAATTAAAAATACAAATAATTTAATAATGTGCTGTTTGCACCTTGCTTCGCTCAATATGCTAACACATACCGGGTCAATCAATTTATGATAAGTAATACGTAGTCCAAAACTAGTGTTATTTTATTTTAAGTAAAAAAACACCTTAAAATAACCGTATAATATTATGTCCCTTACAAATATAAGTTCAAAAACAATTAAAATATATATTTTTAATAAAAAACTTATAATTTACATAAAATGTAAATATTTAATATATACTTCAATAATAGCAGTAATTAAAACGGGTGTGGATTGAAGAAAATGTTTCGCAAAAGTAAATATTAGCACCAAACTGACACAAGGACGAACGATAGATGAATAATTTAAATATGTAGTAAAAATAATACTTAAATATTCATATTTTGTGTGTTTGAAACTAATATTATGATAAAATATTGATGTTAAATAAAATAAAGCCAACCAAAAAAAAAAACACCGACATGTTTTTTTGCACGAAGATGTTTGGAGATAGATTTCGTGTTTTTTAAGTGATAATATCTTTTGAGATCGTAAAACGCTTTGTTATGTAACGCGTGACGGCGCCAATCGATGTGGCTTCCCTTTTCTTACGCATACGGCAGCTATAGGCAGACCAAACCTAACCTAATACACGGCGCTAGTCGTATTTCGTTATACATATATATCAAGATGGTATATATAACTGATAGCGATTTTATGTATATGTATACATAAAATAGTCTTCGTCGTCTATTAGTGTTTGTATGACTCTAGAACTTGTTATTATTTTATTTTATTTTTGATTATCGACATAATATTTATTGGTTCATAGCACTGCTAGGACCAGCTAAATCAATTATTGTTAATAAAACCTATATTTCATAATTCACTTGCACTTTAAATGTTTGCGATTTGAGCAATATGTTTGCCATATTATCATTCCAAACTTTTCTTATCATATATCATCGCAGTGTATACTTGCTTCTTTGTCGTATCATGTTTTGCTCATTTCGTTCACGTCTACAACACCGTCTATTCCTACCACCATCCACACTCTTGCTTAACACTCCTCTCGTTACTTTCTTCTCACCTCTCTAAAAAAATGAAGACAAGGACAGAAGATTAGTTCTCTTCTTTTCTAATACAGGTACTTTAAAACTACTTACATACATACATTTCAACATTAAATACTATATAAGTACAATATTCAATATAACGTGACATAAAAGCACCATATTTATAACTAACATTGTTAGTTATTTTGTTCAATTAAAAATATTTGAATAGTTCCAAACAAACAAGCTATAACATAAGCTTTGTTATAACAACCTCTAAGACCTGCAAACTTTTGAACTTCCAGCAGTATTATAGAAACCACAAGTTGTTTGTGAGCGGCCATGAAGTATCAATAACAAATAGAAGCAAGGCCGGCTAATATTAACGCTATTGAAATACGAGCTAACTCTTGGCCCTTTGAATGTTCGTATTAGGACCGCGTTATGCAATATGATAACAAATTTATGTACAAAAATACATTAAATTACACAAATAATACACAAATTTTAAGGTGTTTTCTTGTGATTTCGCGAAACTTTAATATATTTTTTTTTTATTTTTGTCATAAGACAATTTTTCTCAATTTTTTCTTGTTCTCTCTCGCATAAAGCTATCAAAATCAATGTATTTCTGAATCGGTTTTTAAAGTGAAGCAATACTTGTTTATCACGCTATAAATTTCTCGGCGCACTCGTTCAGTAACTAACATACAATAATAATTAACTCTTACGAAACTGAATACGGAATAACAAATTATTTAATGGTATTTCAATATATATCTATTTTTAATTATAATTTTATAACAGGTTGAATAATAATAGTAGTTTCAAAATGTTTTAAAAATACTTTATTAAATTAATTTACATACATATATGTTTAAACAACCACTGTTTTGTCATTGATAGTTGTTAGAAGGAAGCATGGCTTATGTATTTTTTAATATTCTAATGTAATTGTTGTTTCATATAGCACATAAATAAATAATTAAATAAATACTGAAGAAATTTAATGTGTTGATATTAAAAAAAAATCTACGAATAAAATAAGCACCCATACAATCTAACTAACATTTCACTCAACCACGAAATGAGAAAAAACATACGCAATTAATTCAACAAAACAAATTGTATTAATATTTACAGGCCTCTTGGGACCTATAAAGTAAAGGTAGAGGTGATTAAGAGGCCTCTAGGCGAGGTCAAGTCTATTGACCTCTGTTAAATGCACAAAAGGGCTTACGATTCCGCTTGGAACATGAAAAGAATTATATTATTATTAGAACCAAATAACATTGACAATAAATATACAATAATAATAATTAATTTCTTAAAAATATAATATTATGAGTTTTATTGTATAGACTATTATAAGAAAAAATGGTATAAATAAATTTTCAAATCTGTAAGAAAGAGGTAGATGGTAGGATCTAGGACTAGGGGTTTGCAGACTAGCTGTAGCTCGTATAAGATGGCTTGATAGTAAGTACCACCACAAGCTCAGATCAGAGCGAGGTCTACATTTTGTATGATGAGTATGTAGGCTAGAAGCTGAAACATCCTTCTCTTTTTTTCCTAGCTTTCTGCATTCCTACCATCACAAGGTTAAATTTGCAACTGCAATCTATAGAAGAAGGAAACATGTTGAATTATAGATTACGTGAATTTTTTTAAATACCAATTTTTTTTTAAATACTAATGCCATAGTTTTAAGAGTTCGTGGTGAGTCTGGTCTGTCCTAAACTATAATTAAGATCTTGCAGTTATATTACATATTTACACATTTATTCGCTAAGGTTGGAGAGCTATTCCCACTATTTAATAATCCAAAATGGAGGATGCTGGAATAAACTCCAATTATTTTGCTTAATTCAGCAATAATTTAAAAAAAAATCAAAAGAAAAGTAAATCTGAAAGCTATTAAAAAATTCGGCCACCCATGTCATTGTCATGTCATTGTACAGCAAAATTTTCGCGGGAAAACTGTTCCCATTGAAGTCCATGGGATTTTAGTTTTTCCGTGATTATTCCTCAAAGATATCGGATATTTGATTTTTTAAACCATCTCCAGACTGATATCTATCAGTGTGCCAAATTTGGAAATTTTCGTATATAACGTTTTTTATGGATGCTTGCACAAAGGATGCAAAGTTTCTCATAGAGATCTTCGCTCAATTAGTTTGTTTTAATAAATGCAAGATAGAAACAGACAATCCCGATGTTCACTACATCACATTTTGTTAAAATGTTTGTCTTAAAATAAACAAAGACGAAGTTTTTTATCTTTCTCGAGTACATTAATTCAGAATCAAAGAATATAAAATTCTAGGTCACTCAAGTCTGATATACGAATATTCATATTTATATTGCTGGTGTGATCAATATTGACACAGACCTAAAATATGTAGAAGTGTCATTGAATTTGTCATAAAACTGCTTGTAAATACCTCATGAATTACACATAAACTATGTAGTTGTCAAACATAATGTAACTACAGCTGCTATTCGTATACCTTTATTATAGAGTGAGGACAATATAGAATAAATGCATACATTTTTTAAGTTATGTTTGTATTTTTTTACCTTTAATAATATATATTTGAAGGTCTGCACATATGTACATCTTGAAAATATGAACTATATTTATTACTTTCATATTCAGAATTTGTATAAATTATTATGAAAAATTAAAAAGTTTGATAGAAAATAAATAGGAAAAAAGGCTATTATATATAATCATATAAAATTATCCGGCTGTACTCACGAAAATACTATCGAAATTTTGGCCGACTAGTTTTGAATTCATTCGAAGGATATTCATGAGTTTGGAATATTTCGGAATCACGGCGTGAATTGGTTTTAAATAGCGATGGTACGTGTGTACAGCCGGATAATTGTACATAATAATATAAAGACTCTTCTAGACATTTATTAATTCCGGACAACCGAGCAGCAAGTAGGTCGCTGCGCCCACGCATGTAGCAGCTATAGCCACTAAGAGACTTGGGAAGGTACGTCTAATCGGCTCTAACTAGTTTTATAGCACATGGTTAATATAAAAAATGAGTATTTTGGTATCTCAGTGAAATTGATGTGGTATTCACACAAACAATAATTATCTTTTAATTTCAACTCTATTATATACTCACGTAATTACTATCGGGATTTACCTTATTAGTTTCCAACAAATTCAGGCTGTGGCCATGGCGGAATCGCGGCGTGAACAGTTCACATCCAGAGTTTTTTTTTTGGATCACGCAAGTTCAATTTCAACTCTATTGCATACAATTTTATTACTCGTAATTATGATCTATTTACATATAATGTAATAATCTTTATTATTGTTGTATGTTATTTGCGTCCTACAGCGGCTTGTGACTGATTTTTAAAACTAAAATAAACCTCAGGAAGCTTAAAAATTAATTTAATGTTCCGTTGAACAGATTTATATAAAAAAATATTTTATTGTCTCTTTATATATCTATTAAATTATTATATATATATATATATTATTGCTTTAATGTTATTTTATTATTTATTTGCATTCTGTTATTTAATGACAAAAATAGAGACGTAGAAAGCGTATCTGTTTTAAACAATACTCACATTTCTGAGTTTTTAAGATATAATCTTTTAAAAAGAGTATACTAAGACATTTTTTGATGGTTTTTAATAAAGATCAGAGAACACTAATTGAATGGACTATAATTTATATACGTATATCTGCCTCTTTAACTTTATCTGTGTTAAACATTTATAACCTATTAAAATTTAAAATTGTCAGATTCTTAAAAGCATCGGACTTATTAGTTTCGTGATGTTTGATATATCTCAGTTATTTTATATAAAACTTAAAATTTTTATTTCTTTTCTGTATGTATTTCTTTTATGTCCCTCTTTGGATCATGTGAATTAGCCCTATTCCTCGCGTTTTTCTTCCATGAATCCAAGATTTTAGAGTTCCAAGCTTCAAAACCTAATTCCAATACCACTTCATTGATCTTTAAATATATATCAAATGTTTGCCAAATAATATGTTCTTATGATATTAAAATAATCATGTAAACAAAACCAGTGAGTTATAAGGACACAGTCATAGCAATAGAAAGTTTTTTTGTTGATATTTTATTAAGTTTATCATTAAGATTATTTTATAAAAATTGTAACCCATTTATTAAACATTTGATCAAAAAAAAAAACATTTGACTCTTGATTCATATAGCATTTGTTATTGTAAAATATATTAAATTTCTATGTTTGTTGAAAATTTTGGAAAATGAAAAAGGTTGGCAGATTGATGGAAATTTCGAAAGGTCGCTAATTCGATACCTGAGTATACCGGAGTAGGTTGTATAACTTCAACATTAATTATAAAAGTAATTAAATTAAAATATTTTTTCCACTTTTAACAGTATTAGTAATAAAATGCGAAGATACAAATCTATTTTCATCTATTGTTTTGAGTATTTTGATTATGACCAGACACTCTTCTCATACCAGGACTCGTTTGAAACCCTTGTAACCTTAGCTTTAAATTGCAGAGTCTCTTCAAGCTTATTTCGATATGTATGGGGACAAAATAGGCCGGATATCACAAAAAAAGTACTCTAGTTATTTTTAGAGTATATTTTACATATCAACAGTAATTCTGGTAGCTGTCAATTTTTATTTTCCCTCTCTTTCTATTTACTCCTCTATCTCTCTCTATCTTTAAAACGTTAGAATCTAATAGTATAGCTCGCGATACGACTGAAGACAAAGACACTAGAAATAAAAGTGGGTATAAATCAAATAAAAAGTCAGCCATTAATATTCGTGTTCGTAATATCCGGTGTTTTATTGAAACTAAGGCTTCCTGTTTGCGAGATCTTCAAAACGGGTTATTTGTATGTAATTTAAGATGTATTTTTTGCAAATTGCACTGTATGGGGTCATTGAACCTACTGTATATGTATTTTTAAGTTTTTTTGGCATATTTGTAAATGACATTTAATAGTAAGTAACAATTATTAACAATTGGTGACGTGATATTAGAAAAAATTAATTAAGAAATAATTGTTTTTTATCGAGTTTTAGAAAATAAGTAAATTAAAAATTTAAACTTATAATAAATTTGTTGAGTTTGTATTTAAAGAGAAAACTGTCTTTCCTTAGAGATAAAAATCACTATAATCCACGAAATTTGATCATAATCTTGGAATTAGTGTTATTGTTGGGGTGGGGCGCTATATCGAAAAATACTGGCGCCACCCTCGGGGGACGGACCTTATGGTGCCGCCGAGATAGCAAGTTGAAACAAGAAAGTCGTGAAACAATATGGCTATCTCAGTCGGGCGCTGGTAGGTCCGTCTCTTAGGATCCTGGGTTCGGTGGAGGGGGTCGTGATTAAAAACACTGGAGTACGATGTGTAGACGCGATAGCGAACCAGCCACAATAATATCTTCAATGCTTCTAGAGATCCTTTCTCTTCAGTTCCTTTTTTCTTGAGAGTTCTTCTTGTTCTTCTTAGCCGTCGGAAGTAATAATCGGTAGTGGCGCCATACTGCCGGGTGTAGCACGTCACGTATACCGTAAAGAGAGCCGCGGTTTATAGACTCTTTTTACTAACATTTTTCACTATGGCTGGTCCGCTTTTTCGCTAATATTTATTTCTCTAGATCTTATACTTAAACATGTTATATATCAAAATAATCGCCTTAATAAAATCTATCTAAAGGTGTATAATACAAAACGGTTATAATCATAAATCTAAAATAATACGTAAAAAACATGCAATATCATACAAAAAACGGTACTTGTAACAACCTAAAATTCGTTATTATGTCAAAACTATCCATCTCTCAACTATAAACTAAACATATTTATAATCAGTTTTAAGTACTTTACTAAATTACAAAAGAAAAACAAAAGAAAATCTAATTATAATTTTCATACTAAACTCAAGTGCGAGACAGAGATGGCAACATCTTGCTATCTCTGTCATACCCATCAGTTTGACAATGGATTGCTGCCTAACGAGAGACTAATTCTATGACTATAAATTACGAAGTGTGGGACAGAGATGCTAACATCTTATCATCTCTGTCACACTCATTAGTTTCACAAAAGAATGATACATAACGAGACACTAGTTTCCTGACCGCATGTACATGAGATTATTGAAATATGACTACATACTAATACAAGATTGGTTGATTAAAATAATAAATAATCAGAGCAAACATTAAACTGATTTGTCGCCGACAGTTATGTTAGTGTCATATGTTACAATTGTACATAAATACAATAACAAGTTAAGAACATAATAAATTATAATATACATAAAACAAATTAAGTTAATTGGTTACGCAATACTTTAATTCTATATATAAGTGTATTGCAAGAGTTATTATTTGTAAATCTTAATTATAGTTGTAAGTAACCTCGGATTACATAATAGAACTTTGCGCAACTACTTGAGATTGATAAGGAACAAGTTGTATCTAGAGGTCAATGCCCTTTTTTGAGGTGTTTTCTTCTCGATGTTACCCTTCGCCCAAAAGAAAGAAGAAGATGAATTATGTGAATAATAATTAAGAACAGTTTTCAGTTTTGCGACCTTACTGGTACAGTTAGTAACTTATCAGAGGGCAATGGAGAGAGCGATGCTCGGAGTTTCTCTGCGGCATCGAATCAGACCTGAGGAGATCCGCAGAAGAACCAAATTATCCGACATACTCCTTAGATTTGCGAAATTCAAGTGGAAGTGGGCAGGGCACATAGCTCGTACAACTGATGGCCGTTGGGACGAAAAAGGTCTGTAGTCGCGACCACGAACTGGTAGTCGCAGTGTAGACAGGCTTTCTACGAGATCCAAGATTGACCGAGGACCGAGGGCTGGAGTCCGATGGATGCGGGGGGCCCAAAACCGGACCCTGTGGCGCTCATTGGGGGAAGCTTATGTCCAGCTATGGACGAGCCCCGGCTGAAGGTTGATGAAATACAAATATAGACAAATTAAAAATATATATGTATAAAAAAGACTTTAATCTAATTTATAAATAATACATTTAATATTAAAATCTAACAACTAAAATTGTTTTTATAAGAAAAAAATAGAACACTATGTAACTACCAAAGTATGTAATTATTTTTAATTCGTATAGCGTCACTACAATAGACGAAATATATAAAATTGTTGTAAATTTGAATATCTAGAAATAGTTCTTAAAATTAAAGAATCGTGTATACAGAGGTCGACGACTTAAAAATTAGCTGTTTCATGTACAGTCGATAATAAAAGTGATTCATGTTTTTATTATTTTTATTTATTGGACAATCGGGATTAATCAACTTTTGCCAAAATAAATATATTACAAATATATGTTATCAGATAAAATATTCTATAACTTTGGTTTCTTTGTTCTTTAGATATAATAAAAAAAATCTTTATATATATATTTAAATGCTAATAACATTATAAATGGTCAAGTCGGTGGGTGAAGATACATGTACCTGTAAATTTGGTGTTATCCTTTTTGAATGCCAACCAATTAAAACTCTTAAAATAATTTCAAATCATTCTTACGTTAACAAAATTATTTAGTTACTAACTGTCATTAGCGGCTGTATCCGCGGAAACACGATTTTATTTAATATTATTATAACTGAAAAGGTTAGAGTAATGCTAGATAGACTATAGCCGTCCTCAGAAATATCATAAACAATTACACATATATATGCACAATTTAAAAAAAATAGTCCGTTTAAACAAACAAACTTTTCCGTTTTATCATATTAGTTAAAATTCCGCATCGATTGATATACAGCATGTGATTTTAAAATCAGAAACCCAAATTTTAATATTTTAATTTGTAGTTTTTTCCCCATAACTCCTAAGGAAAATTTGTTCTCGTCATGAGTATTGGTATTTTAGATTCAGTATAAAAGTCTGCATCGATTAATATAGAAATATTTTTTGAAGATATATTTTTTTATTCTATTATAAATATATAGAATTATAACACTTTTTCTCACCACAGTACATCTTGATATTTCAAATAAACAAATGCTCAAATTCTCAGCCCACTTCACGTGCTAATTTCATCTATTTCTTTCACATATTTCATTGTCGTTCAGGAATTAGGATCAGTTTGAGGCTAGGTTGATACTTAACCCTGTTTCAGTCTTTAATGGCTGAGGTCATTTCAGCACATTAAATTATTGTCTGACTTATTTATTAACTAGATTCATGAGTACTATTATATATAAATATTCGTATGTACTCATTTAATACTATCGCTAATTGCTCGACTAGTTCCGAACCCATTTGGGGTCCTTATTCAAGAGCTTAAAGCATGGCACATTCGCGGCGTGAACTAACAGTATTGAAGTGAGTACAGCCGGATAATATATTAATATATATATAATATGTTTTTTTGTAACTGAACATTATAAAAAAATAACAGACAGCCCAACCTATTAGTAATAGAATAATTTATTTAAATAAAAATAATGTACAAAACATAATATAATTATATTTATATATATTTTATATCATCATAAAAGTCATCTATAAAAATCAAAAACAAAATATTAAATATATTTGACTGAATAAAAGATTAAATTATTATTTTAAAAGCATATTAATGTACTAATTAGTCTGAATATTTGCTAATTCTTTAAAAAATTTTATAAAAATCTCTCACGTTATTTTTAAAGAGGAAGCTATTTAAGTATTCGGAACGACAAAATAAAGTAATAAATAATATAGATTATATTCATTATACAAATCTTTCTTTTTATTTAAAGATCTGTGTTATACTGGTATAGTGTTGAATAATAAAAATATAGTATAATTTGAGCGAAGCTCTCTATAAGAAACTTTTCTGCATCCTTTGTGCAGGCATCAATCAGAAACGGTATATCCGAAAATGTAAAAATTTTGCACACTGATAGACCATTACTCTGTGTAGTGGTTTTAAATAAAATTATATTTGATGTCGTTGAGGAATTATCACGAAAAAACTATAATCCCATAGACTTCAAAATGTAGCTAAAAAAAAAACAATAGTTGAGGACAGAATGATTCGACATTTTGTAAGGGCAACTTCAGTGTTGTTTGCACCTTGCTTCGTTCAATATCATAACACATACCGAGATTTATGAGCGTATGGAGTCAAAATTTAGGTCTGGTCCGCGCTCCCAGTTATAAATTTGTATATGTCTAACTTTGAAGATTAGGTTAAAATATTTTTAGTCAAACTCATTAACCGTAATATTCGTTTAAAAATATCTTTGAGTTTTCGAAAATTAAACAAAATATTTTTGAGTTCTCGCTGGTTTTGAGTCGAATTTACTTTTGACCAAAAAAGAGTTCTGTCTGGGACATACATATTATTAAATTGTCTCTTTCTCGCTCTCTATAATATATCTATGTATATAATAATATTAATAATACAATATAAGGGAAACAAAAAATATGATCATTTTAACGTCCAATCACTTTCTCTCTCTCTGTCTCTCTCTTTCTTATTTTATATAAAAATAATACAAAATAAAGAAATTCTAATTTTATATAATAATAATACAATATAAATGAAACAAAAAAAATAATAACGCTAATAATAACGTTCAATCTGTTTCAGTCTTTCATTTCTCTTCCTGAAAATAAAAATGGTACATTTTCAGTACATTTTAATTGAGAATTTGTATTTATTTTCAGTTAATATAGTGATTTAAGGTTATATTTGGTTAATTATTCTAAAATATATTTGTTATTTAATTATTTATACGTGAACGAATATTTATTTATTTTTAATTACTTAATTGTAAAATGTTACATAATGCTATAAACTATTTCTTTTGAAGCAATATACAGATAGAAAGAAATAAGATAAAGGTAAAGTGTTGGTGATACAGGTTTAAAAAAAATGGAAAAAATAACAAAAACAAAAAAAATATCAATATGTAATGGATGCTGGTTGGATAAAGAAAATATTAGCGTTATTCGAATTATAAAAAATATTTTTATCAATATCGAATGGATGTTGGCTGAATAAAGAAAATATTACCGTTATTTGAATTATAAAAAATATTTTTTTGTTTTTTTTATCTTCTTTATATAAATATTCATTAATTCTTTAGTAGATGTACAGTCATTAGTTACTCATACTTTTTTACTTTTAATGTAATTGACTACAAAGTATTATATAACATAAATCAGACTTCCCCTTTTCAGCGCTGATTAAAAAATATTAAGGGCAAGTTTACACGAAAATGATCACGAAATGTGTTTATGGAACTTTTATAGCTGCTAATAATATTTTGATAGTTTGTTGGTTTTTATGTTATGAAAGAAGCGACTTATTTTGCAAGACATGATATATAACATAGGTTTTTGAAAAAAATCATAAAGAGATCAAAACGAAATAAGAAGTGTACTTATCCTAACACTTTATATCTGGGGAATGAATCATATACTAATGAAATAAATATCTGTGAAGGTTTTAGTGAGTACTTTAAAGGGGTGTTTGTTGATGCTGCATCAAATTACATAAATCAAAAGTATGATACATCTACCTTTTCAGATGAGAATCTCGAAAGTATTAAATTAACAAAAGCTGACATTCTAAAACAATTAACTTGCTTAGATATACGAAAGGGTTCCGGTAGCGACGAAATCCCACCAATATTTTTAAAGAATTGTGCTGACGAATTGGCAATTCCTCTATTACATTTATATACCAAATCTATAAAGGAGGGAATTTTCCCCATGAAATGGAAGGAAGCTCACATTGTACCTGTGCATAAAAAGGGATCAAGATCTGAAATTTGCAATTATCGTCCAATATCAATTTTGAATGTTTTGGGTAAAATTATGGAAAAAATTGTACTTTGCAAAATACATCCTATTCTCACACGAGTTATACCACATAATCAACATGGTTTTATGAAAAGACGTTCAACTATTACTAATTTGACAATATTTACTGATGAAATTTTACAAAACATGGATATGGGAGAACAGGTTGACGTGATATATACTGATTTTGAAAAAGCATTTGATCGCGTAGATCACGTCATTCTTATGCAGAAATTGTATGCGTTGGAATACGCGGAGACTTATTTCGTTGGATGAAGTCTTATATTACTAATAGAAAACAAGCAGTTAGAGTCGGCGGATCTCGATCTAATTATGTTGATATATCTTCGCGTGTGCCACAAGGATCACACTTAGGACCACTACTTTATAACATTTATCTTTTTGATATAGGTCACTGTTTTAAATATTCTAACTTTCTGATGTTCGCTGATGATAAAAAAATATTTATGAAAGTAACTAGGATCGAAGATTGTTTAATGATTCAAAGTGATCTAGATAGATTAAGTCAGTATTACAAAATTAATAGAATCAATGTGAATATTGAGAAGTGCAGCCAAATCACATTTTGTCGTAAGGATAAAGTTATCGATAATACATACACAATAAACAATTGTCCTGTAGGAAGAAGTACTCTTGTTAAGGATTTAGGTATATTATTTGATAGTAAATTATTGATGAATGATCATATAAATTTTATCATCCAAAAAGCCTATAAGATGTTAGGATTTGTAATGCGAGTATGCGTTCCTTTCAAAAACATAACTTGTTTAATAAGAATTTACAATACATTAGTAAGAAGCACCTTGGAATATGGCAGTTGTATATGGAATCCTCAATATGCAAAATATATCAGCGGTATAGAGGCAATTCAAGAAAAATTTATTAAACATTTAAACTTTAAGACATTTAAAACCATTAAATCCTATAAGAATAGTTGCAATGAATACCATATATCTTTATTAAGCGACCGCCGTGAACTGCTTGACATGAAATTCCTTCATGGTCTTCTATCAAGTGATGTGGATTGTCCGGAGCTGTTGTCGCGACTCTTTATAAATGTACCTTTCAAACGAACACGAATAGCGAAATATAATCTTTTTTACGTACCCTTAGTCCACACACGTTACGCCTCTAACTCGTTCTCATCACGTATACCCTTAACATACAATAAAAAATACTCCCACATTGATCCTTTCCACTTATCTAAACATGTTTTCAAACAACAAATTATGAAATCTCAATCCTGTCACCCATAATATTTAATATAGAACTCAAACACACACACACAGTCACATACACACGCACACACACATACACACACACACATACACACACACACACACACACACACACATAACCACGCACTTACTTGTGCGTGCATACACAGTATATTACAATACATTTTGATACACAAAGGTTTTCCATTTGTTTGTTTAAGTCAATAGTTTTTTAGTCTCTCAACTTAGTTTGTAATTTATTTATTATTATTTTTTTTTTTTTTTATTTTTATATCCATTGTTGACTGTTTATTATTTAACGGGTCCATAAACATCCATCAGTGTATAGTTACTATTATAAAAATCAGAAGAAAACTGTTATTGACTTTATGTTTAAATATGTTGTAAACTTATCATATGATTGTTAATTTGCTGTTGTTTTCTCAATAAATAAATAAATAAATAAATAGACTATACTTATTCCCCTGACTCATAAACTTCATGTAAGTTACTCTATTAACAAATCTTGACCTCCTGAGTATGAAAAAATTATTAGGTTTGACCGATTTGTTGATCAAAAGTTATGAAAGGTCAAACTTGGAAGGTTAGGTTAATCAATTATTTGACCGATTTTGTTCAAACATAGAACTTAAGTGCGGGATTGATGAATACCAAATACCCTGAAGAAAGATTTTTTGGCTTTGCTGGAGTTGACTGGTTTAATCTGTTATTCACCGTGACTGGTTTAATGTTGATCTGATAGTTTTAAAGAGTGGTAAGAATAGTACAACAATAAGTAGTCACAGTAACATCACTTTTATAACTTGAGTAAATTTTATCCATACATAAAGCTGTAATATTTGAAAATACAAATATATAGAGAAAATATTCGCCAACAGATCGTGAATCTTCGGTAATCTTCGTAATCTAATTCCAACAGTATACATAATGTCGCCATCTTTGTTCGTAAAAGAGAAAAGATTTGCCTTTCAAATTTAATTTACATTTAAATATAATAAACAAAACTAGAACAATGTAATTATTAAAATTGATACACGAACTGTTTTATAATTTACTTGTATATTAGAGTAATTATTAAAAGGTGTGTCTTTTTAATGTTCAGTATAATTTACTAACATGTTACTCGAACAGTAATGGTTGTTTTTATAAAATTCGGAGTAGATTGCACTTTATAATTAATTTTATTTATTTTCTAAACTAGCTGTTAGTCGTGGTTTTATCCGCGGATTTTATTATTTATTTATTTTTTAACTTAACTTACAGTAGTTACACCAATACATTTAGAAATTAAAATTATAATAAAAACATATATTTACTTAATAGCAATTATTTATACTTAATTAAAAATTATTATTTATATAACACATTAAATTTCACATTAATTATCATTAAAATAACTAATAAATATCCTGCTTCAATTCCTGAAGCAATTCCTGAATTATAGTGAAAGAATTTTTGAAACCGGTCAAGTTGTTGAGTATTTTTCATAACAAACATACGAATATAGAATAACTTATAGTATTACTCAGTACTATACAGTACACAAACATGTTTTACGACTACTGTATATATCATATACCATATATATATAATGTAAGTCCTTTGTTCAAGGGCACGGAAACATTACATAAGTATAGCTAATGGAGCTCTGATGTTACATTGAAAATATTTTTGTAACATTTAATGATGGGTAAAGAGCATTATGGATCGGACTTAGTGAGGAACGGAGCGGAGGTAAACAAGAAAAAATATTATTAAAATAGTCAAATTTATGGAGTTCTCATATATGTTAAAATTATTTTAAACTACGGTTTTTCTAAGAAGTTTACGAGATTACTGAACTCTATATTAACAAATAAGAGAAATTAAATGACTCGCTAATAGAAAAGTATCTTGTTCTTCCGTGAATATGTCATGAAACTTCAAACGTCAGGTTTATTATAAAAATAAATGCGTGTTTAAAATTATATATATTTTTTAATACATATTTATTTAAAGCATTCAAAACCTAAATCATAAAAATAACCAGGAGTTTAAATTTGAAAAACATTTTTTTTTAATATTTCAATTCTTAACAGGCTTATTATAAAATCGCTATCGCTTATGTAATATAAACTATCTTTAAGCTAAGGGTTTTGTATCGTTTAACGTTGTTCAATGAAGTGGTTCAGTGAGCATGTTTTGTTCACGATATAGTCGGTGACTTCACAATTGATTAAATTAGGCATACAGAATATAGAAAGCGTAACTTGTGGGCAGTTTTGATATATATATGTATATATCATATCCTTATTTTTTTAAATCTAAAAATTCCGAAGAGTTCTCTTATACATGAAAGAAATTGAAAAAAAGATAAGTTTTTTTATTATTGATATATTTTCGTCTCTAACTCATTACCTAGGCATTACGACATAACAGTTGACTCATATAGGTATGGCTAAAACTCTTTTTTGTTCAAGACTATATGTGACTATATGTGTGACTATACGTATGCGCATTATATGCAGTAAAAAGAAGTTACAAAATACGAATTATTATAAAATTGAAACAAAGATAAGATAACAGATTTTGATATATAAATAGATATCTTATCTTTATTTCTTAAAATCTTAAACTTTCGAAGATTTCTTTTATATGTGAAAGCAATCGTAATAAAGATTTTCATATATTTTTTTTTATTCATACATTTTTTCATTTCTGTTTACTGTCTGTAAAGTGCATGCGCATCATTCCCATAAACGTTGTATTTTAATGTTTCTCAGAATAGGTCAGTACTACGATGTTAAGAACATGTGGCCACGTTGGTGTAATAGCCGGTTTTAGCATAGCAACGAGCCAGCAACGAGCAAGCAACGAACAAGCAACGAGTTCAACACGAATGTGGACCGGGTGAATGACCTGCGCGCATTGATAACATTGACGTTATTGATCACTGATAATTTTGGTTCATTTGATAAGCTTTGATATAGGATATTGATAAATATATGTATATTGCTTTTGAATACGTATAGAATATTTTTTAAATTAATAAAGATTTTCGTATTGAATTGTTGATAAATACATATTTATATTATATTGCTATTCTTTTTTATTTTGTTTGTTATTACTATTATTAAAAAAGAAAATTTATAAACGTATAACTGATTTTACTTGTCACTATTATTGAAGTATATGTGTGTATGTTATTATTTATAACGCACACAACACCAGGAGCCGTGGCTAGTTAAAGGTGAAAGTGAACACGTCAGAATATAACGTAAATAATAAATTATACGAGGCATCGAGGTGAAAATGTCTCTCCATGTCGTTTTGACGGACAGACGGACAGAAATTGTGTTCATATGTCAAAATGCGGTTTGTTTATCGTTGCTGTATATTGTGTGATATATATATATATAATATGGGAAAGATTTAGATTATAATATTTATATAGATATATATAATATATATATCATGAAAAATAATGAAACTCGATGTGATTGTAGTATTTATTTTTATAATTAAACTTTTTTATATTATTAAAAATGTCACATATAAATATGTATATTTATTGTAATTAAATTGTATATAAGGTTATTGTTTGTTTTCAAACATTAACTGTGATTAAGAAATATTTCTGAAATAAAAATCTTCATTCCGCAATTTATATCTATGAAAAATAAATTATGATTAGGTGTTTTACTGTTTTTCAATAATTAATTTAATTTTAAAATCTAGACAGATATGCTTCTCTCTTCTAATATAGAATCATTTTCATGTAGTGTAATTATTATAATTATTATTTATTTCAGCAATGAATATGAATTTCAGGAGATGTAATGGCAATTTATTGTATCGATTGTATATTTGGAAAAAAGCCCGCTAAGTCTCTGTCTTTTCAGGATCTATATATTTTTCCGAGCCATCAGTAGCTTTGACTTTATAAAATATGTTTTTATATAAACTTATTTTCGTTAAAATATTTTATTTCGTTTCAATCTAATAGCTATAATTCTATCAGCCCTATAATTTGAATATTTCAATTAATCAATTATTTCGGCAACGGGACCGCGACTTTCATATATAACATAGTATTGATGGTGTCTCTGTGATTAAGAACGTCCCCTGGCGCCATCTCGCTTTCTAATATCGCCTGCGCAAAGTACAGTCGCGTGCAACTGTACTTAACTGAAAATAATTTAATTTCAAAAAATATTTTGATTATATTTTTTGATTAAACTTAACCAAGCAGTAGCTTTTTTAATGTTATTCTTGGGAAAAATATTCTGGAACAAATACTTTTTGGGTTATCAAAATTGTGATAAATTTCAGACTTTTTGCTTTTTACAAAGCCAAGAATGGCGAGCATCAACTTATGATAATTACGAGGTGAAGAAAAATTTTAGTTTCGCATTGAAATTTTCAAAGCGACCTGTTTCATGAGCTTCTGACACATACTAGTAATTACATGCTTTCAAATACAAAAAAAATATTGAATTTATTGAAAAAAATATATTTTAATATTCTTATATTAATAATAATTACAGTTTCCCTTTTGAAGCATTCACAACCTAAAAAAAGTTAATATATTTTCCTCACGATTGTACCAGCCATTGTAGGACAAGTGGCCGCGCCTAGCACCGGTTCACGCTGAACCAACTGCATCAATACGTTACAACTTTTCATCTCGTCTGTACTTAATTATTGTGTTATAAATTACATTTTTATTAGTGACAGTAGAAATTGTGTTTTATTATCTAGTAATCTTAGTTTCCATGTTTTATTAATAAAAGGAATAGACTCAATTTACTTTAAAAATAGACTTTTTGCAATTGATCTTAGGGGTTAGGTACACTCCCAGCTATTTAGCGACATGGTGAGAGGAAAGGGAAAACCCTCGAAAACCCTTAAAAATGGAAGCGTTTTCTATGCTGCTGAGTACTCCCATATAACCCCCGCTTCCTCCTTGAGCAGTAGGTATCCGTAACCGATTTATCCAACGCAAAAAAAACATATATATAGATATATATATAAAAGGAGTTAGGTACACTGTGTGAAGGTCAGGTTCTTAAAGTCTCCTTTCGGGGTTGTTTTGGTCTTTTAGGACCTTTGCCTAAAAGACCAAAAAATAGCAATTGATTAAAAGTTATCTACTTTTAAGGTCCTACTCTTCACTTCAGATCGAATACAGTTCTAGTTGTTCGTAAATTATTCACTAAATATTATGTTTGTGAAACAGTGATCACAATAAAAAATATCCGGCTGAGTTTGTTGTAGTTCTTTTCAGATCAGGGTTCGTTTGAAATCCTTGTAGCCTTAGGTTTAAGTTGGAGAGTGTAACACTAGGACTTATTTCGATGCCTCGTCCGCTGACCCGCTCCGTAGAGGGAGACTGGGTAGAAGGAGGCGGAAATACGCCCGTCGCTTCCTTCCCCAGTTGTAGGCCTGATGAGGGGGGAGGGTGACCCCCCTTACCTAACATAGGCCTACGATGAGAGGGTGCTCTACGTTGCTCGGGGCACCCTCATTTGGGGGGTTTCGCCGGGGCGTCACGGTGTGTGCTAACGCGATCCCGTGACGTCCCATTACGGCGCAGAGGGCAACCGTTGGTTTTTTAGTGGGTGGCCTTAAAAATGGCAGCATCTTCTATGCTGCCGGGTAGTCCCACATCACCCCCCGGCCGTCACCCCCATGGGCCGACGGGGTACCCGTAACGGGTTTTTCCAACGGAAAAAAAAAAAAAAAAAAAAAAGGACTTCATTTCGATAAGTAAGTATGATGTCAAAATAGGCCTGATGTCACTTTCAATTGACATACACAATTACTGATATTGATTCAAAAAAAAAAAAAAAAAAATGAAAAGTATGTAAGTAAAAACCTATTGAGTAACTAAACCATTATAATTCTAATAAAACATAGATAACTTTTAACGTAATCTATTCCATTATTCTATCCACGAGCCGTTTTAAAATCCATCGTCGAAAGTTTCTAGACTTGCCTAGTATTCCTGGATCCTGGAACTGAGCACACTCCAGGGACAACTAACTATCGTCACATAAAGTTAACTTGACATTTAAGATATCCTGAGGGATGTTATGGAGAGAAATGGCAGCTAGTTAGCGAGGTTATATAATATACTATAACTTTAAAATAATATATTTTATACTAGCTGTTAACAACGGTTATACTCGCAAATCAGCAAGTTTATTAATTATTAGGATAACTAAGAGCTTGATCCTAGATAGCCTTACTAATGAACCAAGAAAGAATTTTTCAAATTCATAATTTTTTGACGATTAGCATATTTAAACAAACAAACTTTTTCAATTTATAATATTAATATATATAAAGATGTGGATATGTAAAGCATTTAAATGCGTATTGAACTAAAGAAATATATTGTATAGCTACGCTATATGTTAGTCTTCCCAAAATGTTAACCTTTCAAACTTTGCTGGAACCATATCGATTGGTAGGAATAGCCAAAATCCAAAATCCCAAAATCCCATAAGTTTCAGAGCTCATATTGATTAATTCTATATAAAAATTAATAAGCTTAGAAAACCTAAATAACATCATAAAGAAACTAATAACAATATATTATTTTTACAATATCAAA
The DNA here is from genome assembly GCA_959347395.1 of Mechanitis mazaeus. Lineage (NCBI taxonomy): Eukaryota > Metazoa > Arthropoda > Insecta > Lepidoptera > Nymphalidae > Mechanitis > Mechanitis mazaeus. The sequence continues at coordinate 19,400,294 of OY365747.1, forward strand.
AAGTCTGAAAACAAAATCATTTCTTTTATAACATAAACATGGCTGGGTTGAGTTTTAAAAAATATTTTTTTATTTAAATAATATAAATACAACAAAAAAGAAACCTACATTAATAAAGATTACTTAATATTTAAGCAAATGTGGAAAGTTAATGACGCAACTTCCGCCTCAAATCTCGGAAACAAAACAAAATGGCGTCTCAATTGCAACACCAGTAGCACTTAGTAACACTTATATTTTTATTGTGGTAGGTTCGCGATACAGGTCGATGACTTTACGCACACTATGAAAATAAACTATTTATATTTTGGACTTCACATTTATATAAATATAGTTTATATTAGCTTGAAGCGATGTTTGCAATGTGCACGTTTTTGCACTGTTAATACAATGTAATATGTGTTAGTGTGAAAGATGATGATAATAAGAACTTTATTTTAAAAAGCACAAGGAATATTTTACAACGGCTTTCTGTTTTAGTGTGCAAGTTTTTGCACTGTATTATTCAATGCATGGTATAGTAGTGTGTGTAGTGCGATAATAATAGGGTTGTGCAAGGTTGCAAAAACATCGAAATTTCAGGTAAATGCATGAAGTGTGGAATTATGCAATTACATGTCTGAGTCGGAAATAGATATTTTCTATTGTGTATTTACTCGTTTTCATATTTTTATTAGTGTTGTTGCATGTTGATTGCTTAAATTTGCATTAAAAAAAATGTTATGTTACTGAATGTTTAAAAAAACAGTTCCCTTGTAAATATGTATAAATTTTGTATTGAATGTCCCGCATGTAAGTTGCTTATTATTTGATTATAAAGAGATTGTACAAAAAAAATTCTGGTTGCCCATTAAAAGAAAGTGGACTATGGAATATATGCGTACAGTTCTATAACGCACTCTCCAAATTACTTTCGATAAAAAATATGTTACATAAAAGATAAAGTTATGAACAAAAATCACAATAATACTAAAATAAATGCTTCCTTACATTTCCTTATATTATCTGTCGATATGAACACGATCAGCCCTAGTGGGGCACTGCACTCACGTACACATTCACAGCTCTTGCCTAGCAACAAAGTGAAGGCAGAAAGATCTACTCTGAACCCTCACTGTGATATCACCGTTCTAGTTATTACTAACAATTTTATAACTCATAAAGCTTACATTGCGCCGTCTAAATAAAAATTACTTCGATACATCTTACTAATTCCGCAATGTATAACAAAAAGATATAAACATCAAATAATATGTTTTTAATATATATGTTGGTAGGTGTTCATAGAATCGTATTTTCTAGGTTGCCTAGCAGTACCTGGATGTGATGTAAAAACTTGTAGGGCCTATATTTTTAATGTTTGATCCATTCGCCTATTAGGACGGGCACAAGTTTTCTAAACCAAGTAGAAAATCATTCACTTCACACAAAAAAAAAAATATTTATTTATTTATATTTAGAAAAACATTACATAGACTTTCTTAAAAAAATCTTTTTATAGAAATATAAGTACATACTTGTAAATATTTAATATCTCACATCTATGTTATATATCTTCTTATAAGAACTTAATAACTTTTAATTTGAAATAAAAAAAATATCTTGTTCAATCTAATAATATTTCCTATATGAAAAAATATACATTTTTACGTAAAAAGAATAATAACATCCTTTATATATTCTTCTTCTTTATATATCCTTGTTAATAACTTGTAATCGTGTTAAGCATAAATTCGCTAACAATCTTGATGTCTGCGGCAGGATTTGAACCTGTGACCCTCCAGCAAATAGATGAAATTGAGAAACTTGTATTGACATGTTATATAAAAAATAGTAATAATTATAACTAGTATTATTCGAAATATATTTTTAATAAAATTATATATATTTTTGTAAACAGAAATATCAATATGATGAGATTGTATTAAATAATATATAAACAACAGTTTGATTGTTGTAAAGAGTCTGAAATACTTTCAGGACTGAAACATGTTGTTTAACATTAAAAATGTATTTAAGTGTTTCAGACGAAAATTCTCCAAAATCATTATCAAAGCCAAAACCTTCATTTATACACAGCCGAAAACAAAAAATAAATATATTAGATTTTGAGTTAAATATATTAGATTTTTTATTAAATAATGATAAAAAATATACTAACTGTGTCTAGTGCGAGTTTTATAACAACCTTCTACCGCTAGATGGCGTTATTTTTATTTCATACAAATCTAAATTGACGCTAACGCGATCGAGTTACAATAATCGTACTTCAAACTAACAGAAAAAAAAATCGAACATGAAAAAAGTAACTAAAACATGAGCCATACAAAATCAATTTCTGAAACAATTAAATGAATAACAATAATAATATGAAAGATAAGAAAAATATAAAAAACTAGTTACAACTAGTTTTTGATTACAAAAAAACGTAGTTTTATGAACGTTAACTAAAATCCATGCAGTTCTGTGATTGGTTAAAAAATAATAAAAAATTTATCACGAATTATTTATGCGTTTATTAAAGAAAAATATCATTGAGTACGGTCATGGTTTCAATCACGTTTTTAATACTTCTGCATTCTGTAACAGAAATACAAAACAATACTAAAACTATGACGGAGTTTTATTGTTTTGTTTATCGATACTATGTACTTTCGTAAGATTGATTTATACTAAATGAACTTCAAATTAATCAAAGGTAGAGTTATTTATTCAGTTATATATTATATTATATATAATTATTAAATATAAAGCTGTACTCACGTAACACTATCGCAATTTGACCCACTAGTTTCGAACTCGTTCTACCCTTCATGAACTCCAAGCATGGTTCAATCACGGCTAGAACAGTTCACACTGCCTTAATTTTTACTCATAAAAAGTTTAAGCCGCGATTTTTTACTCCGTATTTATAAACAGCCGGAGATATATATATATATAGTTATAATAATCACGAAAGTATGAAGCTGCTGGATGCAGACCGCCATGGGTCGGTCTCTTTGGAGGTCGAAGGGATCGAATTTTTTATATTTCAATATATTTAAATGAAATTTTTAAAGTAATATATATTAATTTGTCATCAATGAAATAATAAGTACCTTACATTATTGACACAGCAATGCAATTATTGTTATATGAAATTGAATTGCATAAGTGTTTTACATGCCCCTTGGTTTTATATTTCAAATAGTATTGCAATAACTTTTCTGTTGTAATAAAAGAAACATACGCGAGCATCGAACTTAGGACCACTGGGATTTCTAGATCGCAATCGGAACCCTGATCATGTTGATATAGTTTTATATACAATATATATTATTTGAAGAGTATCAAACCATTTATAATTGTACTAAAAATCTGTATTTTTAAATTAAAATATTTTGAAGTGTGAAAAGTATTTGAAAACAATAAGTATCCTTGCCCTGAAGGTTAAGTTAGATTTACTGAAAAATAAACATATAAAGTTTATTTCATAAACAAGAAACCTATTGTTTCAGTAACTGAAAATAAATACATGTTCATTCTTGAACAATTGTAACGGCGTCCTTGCCTTGTTATTGTATGACCTACTTCAAGAATTAAAAGGATAGCTGTGTTTGTTTGTTTGTCACAAATAAAACTGAAACTCATATAAGTATATATAATATATACTTGTATATAAACAAAACCTACTAGTAAATATTTACAAATAAAAATTAACTTAAAATTACTGGTAGTGTATTTGTGATTTTTATTAAATAAGTTTATATATATATATATATATATAAATTAAATTAGGTGGATCCATGAGTCAACATATAGTAATTTTTAATCTAAGCCACGGTAATGCTCATGACAATGCGTTTGTTTCGCTGATAACATAAAAATCTTAATAAATAATATTTACTATTGCTGCATGCTAGAATAATAATTAATTATATATTATAATATACAAAATAAATAAAAAAATTTACATAATTATAATACCCTATATTCTATAGCCTCAAGAACCTGTCATCATCAGATAGTGTCAGATTCATTAGTTTGTTTGGAAGATTAGATCGTTTAAACAATTTTTTCCACTTTATATATATCGAATAAATTGTTGGTTTGTGTGTTCATCAACACCGATCATTAACACAGTTTTAGCAGCAGTTAACAAACCGAGGATAGCCATTGTGACATTTCTAGAACATTTTAATATATTACTACATATAATGGACTATTATATTAATGTTAAAACTGTCAAATTATTGACATTTTCAACCTAGATAGAATAAATGAAAATATTAATATTGTCAAATACATTTTGCATTAAATTTACGTCATCCATGATTACTATTATTATTATAATCCGGATGAGTATCAGAATTTTCTAAACAAGTTCACGCCATGATTCCACCGTGTGAACTCGTGAATAATTACCCCGAACTAGTCCAAAATAGTCAGGCAAATTCCTGTATTATTTCCGTGAGTACAATCGTATATATATGTATATGTATATGTATATGTATATGTATATGTATATGTATATGTATATGTATATGTATATGTATATGTATATGTATATGTATATGTATATGTATATGTATATGTATATGTATATGTATATGTATATGTATATGTATATGTATATGTATATGTATATGTATATGTATATGTATATGTATATGTATATGTATATGTATATGTATATGTATAATTTGACGGTATTTGACGATGATACTGACTGTACGTTGCACTAAACACTAAATTCTTGTCTTCCAAATATACAAAAACTATTTTAAAAGTTCTCTAGTTTATTAATTTGACTTTTACTGTAATTTATGGTTCAAAAGTTATTTATTAGTTCTCTTTAGTTAGAAAATAAAATAATGATTTTGTGAGTTATACGTTTATATTTTTAAAGACCATTTCCTCGAATTCTGTATGTTATATGTTATATATTTGTCACCCCCAGTAGGCATATTTGCGTGCTATATATCACCCAGCTTTTGGAGGGGTCACATCAATAACATCTTTCTAAACAATACGTCAGACTATAAGCTGATATATATTGGAAATTTGTTAATTTATTGATATTCAATATATTTATAACAAGTTATTTTTTGTAAGATTATTAGTATAATAAACAGCATATAGCCTTCTTCATATTTTTTTACAAATCCATCCGGAAATTTCAAACATTAGTGCATTTGTACAAAGAGACATTTACGCTCTATAATATATAGATAAAACAACTAGTCTATATAATCTATTAAATATACATAATGACACAATGGAAACACATCTGAGGCTAAAAAACCTTATTACTTCCTTATACCTTTAATTTCCTGTCTTCGGCCTATACTTTATCTTTTATTTGAGACACAAACAAACACATAGATTACTTTAACATTATATATCTTTTTTGGTTTTCACAATTTTGTTATACAATAACTAGTATTTGCATTTGATTTACACAATCACTGGTATTGGTTCAAAGTGGAATACCAATATATCTATATTAATATTATAAATCGGAAAAGTTTGTTTGTTTAATTTCACTAATCTACATAGCAGTTCACGAGTGAAACCGCAGGTAACTCCTAGTTATTGTATATTATATCTCAAGTACAGTTTGTACAACAGCTTCATCATTGGTCTTATTGCATTCAGGTACCACGAATGAAGCTGAGAGTGTGCTGAGAGATTACTTTAAATCCTCGATATCAAGCTAGAGACCGGATTATTAGAAAGGGTTCTTATACTACAAATAGATGGGTTGAAGTACACTAAACTGTAGGATAAGCTAGGAACACCCCTAGGGGTGTGTAGGGGTGAGGTATATAACATTTAAAACTTATATAATAGGACTCACATAACTTATGTGTATTATGAATCATTTGAAGTATATATCCATATTTATTGAGCGAAGCTCTCCATGAGAGACTTTTCTGCATCCTTTGTGCAAGCATCAATCCAAAACGGTATATCCGAAAATTTTCAAATTTTGCACAATGATAGACATCAATATGATGGAGGTATTAAAAAAAATTATAATGTGTCGCATCACAGAATGCGTCGACGTTTTGTAAATGCAACTTCGGTGCTGTTTGCAGCTCCTCCTCTCGATATGCTAACACATACCGAGATCTTGCGAGAATAGCGAGTCAAAATTTAGGACTGGTTCGCGCTCCTAGTTATATAAAAATTTCATCTTATTTTACTTTATCTTTATCATGGAAAAAACCAAAAGACCTTTTCACTTCTTACTTCAAATATTTATATTTTTAACATATTAAAATAAATGTACAATCTATAATGATTTCGAAGTTTAATGCTATTATATTCGAGATTTTCGAGTTTAACAAAACAATGATAAACGAAATGAAAAAATTAATATTCATATATAAAGCATGGATCCAGTACGTTTTTATGAACTACCATGAAATTCTCTCTATCCGATTACCGGCGGCTCAAACCGGATTTAGCCGCTCACGTTGAGTTCTTTGCACCCGTTTTTATTTGCAAATGGCGGCTGCAAGCTTTGAAAATGAAGGTAAGTTAATATTCTATTCGTTCATTGTAGTGCTACATTATGTATGAGTTGCATTGCAATCGTCTAATTCATTGAATAATATCATATCGTTCTTAATGTTGCGATTTAAAGACAAGGTTATTTATTACAATTTCAGTGTGTGCGTGTGTGTATGTCTGTTTAGGGACATTCACTACAAAAATGTTCTATTTTTTATAGTATAGGGGGATTACAAAATAAAATATCTTCAAAAAAATATTTATATATATCAATCTATGCAGCATTTTATATTGAATCTATAAAACCAATACTCATGACAAGACAAAATTTTCCCTAGAACGTTTGAGAGAAAAGCTGCAAATTAAAATATTAAAATATCTGTTGAATAAATGAAAAATTTCTCGAAACTAGTAAAAAGTAAATCAAACATGTCTTATTTCTAATTTTCCAATAACAATTGTTATTCAATGTTTCAAATGAAAATGGGTACATTTTAAATTAAAACTAGATTCTCAGAAACGACTTGTTTTCAGGTTCCTTGGATTCCAAGAGAATTATGATGCTAGAATACTGGATTTGTTTGTTTTGAATGTTATCTCGGAATAAACCAACATATATACACATATAGTGACACAATATTATGGCGAATACATATAGTCTCCACTGACCCTGTATTAGCTCCAGGCGTGCAGGATTTTTGGGGTTTATCATATTAATGAACAGTCCAAGTCATGGATGAAGCCATAATTATGGAACAAATGAATACTTCGAAATACAATATTACATTTTAATATAATTTGAAGCTTAAACAATAACTGTGCGATCTGAAAATGGCAGTTAAAAAAAATATATATTTTTAATCTGTCATAATATCATATAATAATATATAATATAATTTTTTTGATATTAAAATATTTTGTTGATTGAAAGATAAGAAGAGGTAACCATATTATTTGATATATCAATATTAACTGAGCTTTAAAACGAATAAGACAGCGATACGGTAGCTCAGTTCGTAGAGCGACAGGACGGCTTCCTAAAGATTGCGGGTTCCAATCTAATCTGTATTTGTTTTAAATATTATAACCTCAACATGTTTAATAATTTATTTATATATTTTTTTATTACTCAAAATAAAACATTATACATAAAAGATGGGATAATATAAAAACTAGACAGGATGTTGGTAGACGTATAAAAAAAACATATATAAAATACAAATATCTATTTAAGAAGTGACATTAGACAACTGTTATATACAATAATACATGATTATAATACAGATAGTTTAAAACGTGATCACGAAGTCAGAGGGAAAAATGGAAAATAAAAAAAATATATAAATAAAATACATAAAAAGCATTTAAGAAAAAAAACTATATTAAAATGAATAGTCAATTTTATCAGATAAATATCAATAATTATTTAATTATCTAAGATTTCAGCGATTAAAGGAAAAATATAGATTTTTTAACTTGTATTTCTATCATCCATATACTTGTAGAAACGGTGATACAGAATATATTTTGACGTCGATGTATTTATGTATCGATGTGAAAAATAACATCCAATTCAATCCAAAAATAACATTCAATCTATCAAAAAACTCGAAAAGGCTATCTGTATGTCACGAACTTTGGCTCAGCAACAGAGCCAGCACAAACACATTTATGTTGTAAATTACATAGAAATATATTTCGTTCTGGATAATAACTTACTGCTGCATTTCCCCCATATACTTATATCTTCGGATCGCAATCAACACTGAATCCTGACCACACAATCTCAATATGTTAGTCAAATCAGTGTTTTCAAGATATTCGTAGTGCTTATATTAAAAAAGGTATAAATTCTTATTTACATTGAAAATGTAAATTATAATTTGAAAGTCAATATGAAATTCACTTTAAATTTAACCTACATAGCTCTTGTTGCAGAAAATATTAAGATTTATGTTTTGGAATACCTGGTCTCCCACGTGTTGGTAACTAAGTATGAGTTGGAGTGCTTCTATAGGAACTAAGACGACAGCTCTGTTGGCGGAATCATTGCCAGCTAACATGGCAAGTGTTATCACAGTTGGGCCAATTTACACCAATATTTAAAATTAAACTAAACCTATAACCGTTCTAGGTTACAATCCGTTCACGCTTAAACAGATTTCATATTAACAGTACATTAAATATCCAAATATTCAATTATTTCAGTTTATTAACTAAAATTTACATATATCTCTTTTCGTTCATAAATAATAAATTAATATTTTAATTTAACAAAAGCGATAACCAAAACCTGTGACAAGAAACGTGTCATACTAAATCTCTTAATTCTCATACGTAATAACAAAATACGTTACAAATTTAAAGTACTAAAAAATGTACACCTATTTTCATAAAATCAAGATGAAAAATATCTTTACTCAAAACTTAATAAAATATTAAAATAACGAAAACAAACATAAATATATATGTTTTATTAATTTCACATTTCATCTGTCATATCAACGTACACACACCGGAATAAATTCTTTGAGCTTGACACAAGAGAAAAATAAACGTCATAATAATATTAGATAATCTATTATTAAATTAATCATGACAGATTAAAAGCGAGACATCAAAACAAGTGGCGACTCTATAGCTCAAACGTCAAACGACCAACACGGCTTATGAAATGACGTTGGTTCAAATCATATTGAAAAAAGAAATATTTTAATCTTTCTATTTGTGCCAAAAACGCTATTCGCTATGACCTATCAAAGCACGTCAGTATGTGTTTAATATGATGCCAAGAATCTATCCAGAATTATTTATTATATTTTTTGTTATTGCCAATGGTTATTGCACGGATGGATAATGTGTTCTGACAATAACAAATCGCATTTGTGTATTAATAGCAAACTGAATTTATTACTTCAAATGAGGTATTAATATGACTTCCTGATATTGCTGATATTGAATTGTTATAGGCATTTGTACTTGTAATTTGAATGTTGAAGGGAAATATACTATAATAAATAGTAAATTTGTCTGAGTTACTTTTATTTTTTAAAAATTGTAAGGAAATCAAATTTTAAATAAAATTGCACGTTCAAGGCTACTTTTATTGGAAACTGCTCAAAATATTTGACGTTAACAAAAAGGAAAAAGTACATATGTTCCTGGCAGCTGAGGTCATGAAAATTGTCACAAACGAAACAGATACATTTATACTTAGAAACGTATTTTTACCACTAGAAAATAAAATAAAAAGCAGGACACTAAATAGTCAATTACAATAATTCCTTAACAAAATTGCGCCAAAAATCTAACTCCTAATAATGAATAAATGTTTATTACTCAACAGGTCATAGCCTCGTGAAGTAATAATTAGCTGCACATGTTTGCCAGTTGGAACAGACCATCCAGCGGTATTGCATCGCTGGAAAGCTGTTCTATCTAATCTCCTAATATCCTTTTAATCGCTGCAAACCGCTGAATCCCCACGAAGTGCAGCTTGGCTCCTTGCCAGCGTACTGTTTTGCCTCCATCGGCGTGCTTTCACAACAGATATTTTTAACCCCAGAGCTCACCAACCACCAGAGATTTATGACCAGTTAATGGTAAATTAAATTGCGATACACGTGTTTAAATTAACTTGTTTTTTGGTTTTTTCGTGAATGGAAAATGAGTATCTGTTGCTACGAAATCTATTTTTAGACGAGGTTTAATATACATGGTTTTTATTAATTATAAATTACACAATCAACAAAGAAAGAATAATACATTCACTGCTCACTCCAATTATGAAAGATTTTTTATTTATTCCAAGTTGAAGAGGTACAATTGGATTGAATAGAGATACAGCTGAACGGTAGACCGTAGACTGATAAGTCACGAACAGTTCATTTAGAAATATTTTAAATGTATAAGGGAAATTATTTCCGCAACGATTTAATGAATTTAATATAAAATTTTAACATTAAAAAAATTTAAAAGCTCTTCTTTACGTCATTTTAGAATTGTTTATGATAGAACGGAAATCAAGCATAAAAATACCAAAACCTAATAAAAGACTCAAAAATATTTGAGATCTTTGTCAACAATCGTTATAGCGTCATGTCTGACGTCAATGCTTTGGATGCACTAGTGTATAATTCTTAATTTCTTAAATTAAATTATTAATTAAAAATAAATTAATTAAAAGTTTTAAATCAATTTAAGTAAAGAGAAAGATTAAGAGATTGATTTAGAACTAGTGGATGTACTCAGAGAGAAACCTTTGTTTAAGTGATAACTAAATAATATAATAAAATAATATTGAAATACAATAAAATTTCCACCAACACAGGATGGACCATCAGGCAAATTTTGGGTTTAGATCTTCAACACAGGACAAGAACCTACAACCTCTGAGCCACCGTTTTGTTGATCTAACATTTGAACTATGAGATCACCTGAATTTGAACTATGAGTATCCCTGAGATCGAGGTCTAATCCTTGCCGTGGATTTATACATTCTATATTATTTAAAGATGAATAAACTAATACTTATTACTTCTATTAAGTCAACAGATTACTAAAAATTTAAGAATTTAAATTTAATATTGGCGATAGATTAAACTTTAGTCAAACTTTTAAATAAAAGCAACATTAACAAATATGTTGTACAATTTGTTAATTAATAACAATGTGTACAACAAATATTATAGAAAATATTTAAATTATTTACGAAAAAAGAGACTATACATGGAAAAACATAAAAAGATATAGTATTTGTATTTCCCCACATAAATATCAAATTAAGATTTTCATAAATAAATAAGCACTGTTACATATTCCCACTGGTTTCCCAGAAATATATATTATAGAGGGGATAAAAGGTCCTGTCTGTCAATCTGTCACGATGACAAGCAATTTATATGTTATTATTATTGTCTCTTGTACTTCGGGTATCAAATTGTTATTCGTTTCAGTGATGTTGCCCACATTTTTATTATTTTAACCGAATTCTTGAGGAAAATTCAATTTTATCTGCATGTATGTATGTTTGCATGTCTGATATTATTTCGAAAAAAAAATCTTAAGCAATTTTAAAGATGTTTCCTCCAAGACAATTCAATTGCTTTTAATATGAGACAAAATACTAAAATACGGATATTTTACTTCAGATTTCAGAAATTATCTAAAAAAAATTGTAATAGTATTATGCTTAAATTAGAGAACGAAAAAAATTATGGAATAATTAGTATATTTTTCAAAAAAATTGCATCTGTATAACTTTTATTGTGTTTAGTGAATTTATATTTTAATATACATATATACACCTACACTACGAGTCCTCTGAAACCTTACTAACAATTCCTTATTACTGAAACGGAAAAACCAGAGCATTGACGCAAGTTTATCAGTTGTTCCTTTATCTGAAGGACGTCGCAAGGCAGTTTCCTTTGCGATAAATCACCCTGACACCCTGACACCCTGACGCCTTGACACCCTGACACCCTGTCGTTCCAGTTTTCCCTTTGTATACCTTTGAAAAACATTTACTAATATACCGACAGGTATTTGTTTGTCTTATTTTGTGTGATGTTTTCGTACACTCGTAGTAATATTATAGTTACATACATATTGATGAATGTTGGGGTAAGATGATCAATGCCTTTGAATTAATGATTCAGAATATTTTCTCTACTGTAACTGTAACCTCTTGACTGAACCTTGGAGTGTTTTCTCTATCATCATTCTTAATTAAAAAACTTGTTCATATTATTTTAAAAGTTAGAATGATTCAAAAAAATGTGAAAGAATAGAACTGGTTCTTAATTAGTTAATCTAGTCCTTTTAGTTTCTATAATTACAATAATTTATTCTCACATCATTGATATGATTACATTATGTTCAAAATAAATCATGTAAGAAAAAGCTAAATTACAGTAATAATACTGATATTATTACTATATCGAAGGCTATGTCCATAAGCAATTTTCGAGACGCCCTCTTGTCGCCATTTGTCACTGCAAGCGGAAGTATGGACGCCATCTTTGTTATTATCACGTCATTTGTAAGTAATGTACTGGAAAACAGAATAGGGATAGTGAAAACGCTTATAAAACAACCATAACAAATTAAATAAAATAAAAAATTAGCTTAGTAGTACATGTTATGAGCATAAATAATTAAGATGAGCGAAGCAAAACTCTCACTGGTCAAAAGTGTGTTTCGTTGCTAATGCTACTCCTACTAGACGGATAATGGTAGGATTGTAATTTTTTTTAAATGGTCAAAGTATGTCCCATAGAGTGAATATGTGCCATAAAAACATAACTGACTGTGTTACATTTAATAATCTAATCATTTTCATAAACATGGTTTTATTTTCTGTTGATCATCTATAGTATTTTCATTCAGCAACAATGCTTCGCTCAGCTCCACCCGGGCTAGTATATAAATATAATTAATTGAGGAAGCAGCTCGTAACTGACACTGAAAATAAAAACAATAAATAGTCTTATCAACAAAACGATGTTACACTGGTTCATTAATACCAGATGTCAATGACATTTATTGACATTATTGACAAAATGTTTTTCATAAAACACAATATATCGCTAAATCAACAGATTATATTCATAAACGTGAGTATTGAGATCACACGTGACCAGGCACACTGCTGTGAGATTTGGGAAGCAAATTTTGATGTTGTGAATACATACATACGGATAAAATAAATACGGATATGTATATATAGAGGCCGTAAGGGACTATAACTTAACATACTAGAAGTCTAGTATAAAAAAAAACAGTTTTTAAAAAAACATTTTCAGTCCTAGAGAAACAATCTCTGTGTGACAAATAATCTTTGTGACACACAAACATTGAAATAATGGACACAAATTACACACATACTCAAAACAGCATCACAAAAATCACTGTCCTGTATGGGAATCGAACCCACGACTTTTGAATCAACAAGCAGGCCCACTAGCCACTAGTTCTATCCTTAGTCAGTGTATATTATATATTTTGTTGTTGTATAATTAGATTCAATTAGTTTGATATCAAATCAAAGGGAAGGAAGGCTCGTTCCCTTCATTGAGAAAGGTAAATGAAAAATCGACCAGACCTTTATCTGCGGAATAATAAATCTTAGAAATGGAACGCGGACATTTATCATGTCCGAAGTATATTTTGATGTAAGAAATGAAATATATCGTATGTGTTTTGAGGTTGTGTGGGATTATGCGATCGCTTTATCACTGAATTCCGTAATTTATTTGCTTTTTAAGTTTTTAATAAAATAATTTTCGAAATATTTTTTTTAATAATAAATCGTATTTAGTGATGTAAACTAAATTGATATTGCATCATGAAATCTAAGGTTTGCGTGAAATAAATAGTATCGTAGCTAATGGTGGGATATTACAACTTTTTATCATAATTACCTGCGATGGTTTCACTCCGAGGTTGTGAAAATTAATAAGAATTTAATAGCCTTATGACACACCATTGTTTCCGTAGAGCTTTACCTATTACCTACCTATTTACTCTACGTTTGAAAACCCCAAAATCTATTAATTATGAACAATGATCACAAACCAAGTAGCTCTAGGTTATTCACGCATACGCGCACAAACTTTATTCCAATAAGTAAATTTATAATATATATGTATGTTAAAATAAAACAATATAAATGACATGCGGAAGTAAAAAACTTTTGAACCCTTCGCGTGCTCCAGCGGTGTTCAAAGCTTCAGTACACCTGAAGCAAGGCGATACTAATCCGTATTTATGGCTGCACTGATAACATACTTAATTTCCTGCTGGATTTGATTTAAACAGATACCTGAGTGTTGCGTGACATTTAAATCAGTTGATGATAATGTTGTTTTGCACTAATTAAAACGGAAAATCTATTTTATATTTTAAAATAACATTATATTCGTGATTTCCATTATCTTCTATTGTTTTTATAATTTTTTTATTTATATACCTACTATGCTTATTTTTTTAAATCTTTTTTAATATACTTAAAATAATAAAAATCTGGACTAGAATTTGCAACCACTGAGTGCAGCATCGAAGATATATTTTGCAAGGCCCTGGCAAATTGCCTTGACGGGGCCCTCCCTTCCCTAATATATAAATAAGCTCATCCAATAATATAGTATGTTTTATATAAAAAACTATGTGACCAGTAACTACTTATTAAAATGTTATTATTATGTAACTGCATACGAAGGCTACCATAATTGATATTTAGTAACTTTAAATTTATACCGGGGGCCCCTTTCCACTGGGGGCCCTTGTTATTTTGCCATCACGCCACCTTGAGGACTAAAAACGTAACAACTGCTTTTGAAACTTTTGTCTTTTTTATTCTTATTTTTATTTGGTGTATAAAAATGTTATGGTGAAAACGATGGTATAAATAAAATGAATCGATGTGACGCCGCCATCGTTTCAAGTTGAACTGAACCCAGCTGCACCAGGGATAGCTATTACTGAAAGTTACGGCTATCCCTTTGTTTATTTCATTCGTTTTACAATAAACTGAATTTCAAACAAATCACTGTTACATTGAACACTCGCTTCAATTGGGATTAAAAATATTTTAATTATTTTTATAAAATATTTTAAAATTTTCGCCTGGAAGTGAAAATATAGTAACGTTTTTTTTTATGAACTTGAAAACCCAAAGGCAAGAAAAAATTTTAATATGCTTTTTATAAAAAAATAACTTTATTTAAATGTTTACTTTTTTTTATAAACCTTGTAATAATTATTTTTTTAATTAATAATTTTAACCAAGGTGTTGGGACAGCTGTGGTACCACGAAAGCTGACACCACTTCAATTTATTAACGATATCACCAAATTGCGTAGTATCATTTTCCTATACAGCGTGATCGACAAAATCTCATAATTATTTATATAATAATAAAAATTAACAAGCTTTTACTCCGTCTTCGCTTACTCATAATAATTATATATGAAGTACTTATTGTATTAATTTAACTTTCTAAAGTTTTCATATATATATAATTTCTGATTGTAGAATAGGATAGAATGAATAAAACAGAGAATAGAATAGAAAATAATACCAATAATGAATAAATATATATATACATACATATTTAGTAGAAATCATATGATGATATTTGTATGTTAACTCATAAACAAAAGAGATAAGCAGATTTGGGCGAAGGAGAGAGACATATTTTTGCATCTCTTTCGCTCGTGACGTCATAAACATGACACCATCTTCTGCGAGTACTTCTTCAAGCCAGACCTTATTTTCTACTTTTAGTAGAATCGATATAGGTATAGTAACTCATACTAAATAAAGAGAGGAGCAGAGTTAGTCACAGGAGAGAGACGGAATTGTGCATCTCTGCCACTCATGACGTCACAAATCATGACGCCATCTTCTGCAAGTACTTCCTCAAGCAAGACCTCAAGATTTACAGTTGATTGGCCTCAGCCAAGTTTTAACTAAGATAAAAGATATAATTTTCCCATAATTATAATTTCATCGATGTTATTCACGCTATCAATTAGCATAAGAAATAAATTATTATTCAAAGATAATTAAACTGAAATATGTTAATTGATTACATTGTCATTGCATTGGAATCAATACGATAACAGTTTTTAAATCTTTTGTATGTGTTATTGAAGCGAAATCACTTGATTGTTCGTTCAACATCACAAGTTATAAGCTGTAGCGGGAAATTAATTATAATAATAGAAATACTATGCTTATGATGGTTAAAAGACAGAAACTGCACTCATGGAAGCCTTACTGGTTGCAGTAAGGTGTGCATTTACAGCAGTGTTTTTGTACAAAACATTTATTAAAATAAGTTTTGATAGAAATAAATAAATAAATAAATGTAACTTAACAATGTAAGGGCTCACTAACATTGTTTTTAAGATACCAACTACTACTCTTTTCTCATGTTTTTATATTTCAAATATGAAACTTAAATATAACAAATATATCTAAGAGAACAAAGAGCAAATGTCTGTGATGTTTTAATTATACATTAAAAAAAAATTGTGATACTGTCAAACTTACTAACTATTTAACTCATAAAAACTAACACTAACAGCCTTTGCTCAGTACTATATAAAGCCTAATTGACCTAATGCTGAGTAAATTGTATAATATTGAGATTAAGACAATTTTCATAACATTCTCATGACGACAATGTTAGAAATATATTTGTTTCTTTCTTTTATATAAATTATGAATCTATCCGTCTCTTTCACTCACTTGTCACAAAACAATCCATGTCTCTTACTTGCATGTCACAAAACCTAAAAATTTATACGACTAAAGGTTTTAAGAAGATAAAGCCATCGCTATACAATACGCAATTTTCATTATAATCTCTTAAGTATGTGACTTAAACAAGCTTTACTATGTTGCTATACATTGTTATGAAGTACTTCTCACATCTGTTGCTAAGCGAGTGAACAATTGAAGTTTTTTCACAGACGTACAGACATTCGAGTTCTTGTTATCATTTATGTAGTTTTATTAAACACTGCATTGCCATGATTTCTAATGAGAATTGTTTTTATAACAATAATATACATTATTTAACATTTTAACTAGCGTTCAAATTACAATTATTTTTGTATTTTAATTAGTACTTCTACATTCTTTATTAAGCAAAGCTCTCTATGAGAGACTTGTCTGCATCCTTTGTGCAAGCTTCAATCAAAAACGGTATATACGAAAATTTCCAAATTTTGCACACGAATAGACTTCAGTCTTTTGGTGGTTTTGAAAAAAAAAAGAAATATTTGAAAAAAAAAATAGTTGAGGACAGAATGCCAAGGCGTTTTGTAAATGCAACTTCGGTGCTGCTTGCACCTCGATATGCTAACACATACCTAGATTTTGTGAGCGCAGCGAGTCAAAATTTAGATCGGGTTTGCGCTCCTAGTTATATATATTCAATAATATTTTTAGTTTTTTTATAAAATATTTAAATAAAAATATGATCCGATTTAAAAAACACACACTTACAATTCACCTTCAAGAGAAAATTGCAGCTGCAAAGTATTTGAATTAAAATCCGTTAAAAATAGTTTAATTTTCCATTATTATTAATTTGACAACTGTATCGAAAGTCGAAAGTCGAAAGTCGAAAGTCGAAAGTCGAAAGTCGAAAGTCGAAAGTCGAAAGTCGAAAGTCGAAAGTCGAAAGTCGAAAGTCGAAAGTCGAAAGTCGAAAGTCGAAAGTCGAAGAGAAGAGAAGAGAAGAGAAGAGAAGAGAAGAGAAGAGAAGAGAAGAGAAGAGAAGAGAAGAGAAGAGAAGAGAAGAGAAGAGAAGAGAAGAGAAGAGAAGAGAAGAGAAGAGAAGAGAAGAGAAGAGAAGAGAAGAGAAGAGAAGAGAAGAGAAGAGAAGAGAAGAGAAGAGAAGAGAAGAGAAGAGAAGAGAAGAGAAGAGAAGAGAAGAGAAGAGAAGAGAAGAGAAGAGAAGAGAAGAGAAGAGAAGAGAAGAGAAGAGAAGAGAAGAGAAGAGAAGAGAAGAGAAGAGAAGAGAAGAGAAGAGAAGAGAAGAGAAGAGAATGAAGTCTCATTTTAATGACACAATGACCAAATACAATAACATAAGAAATTAATTTAATAAGAAATTATTCTTCTTTGATAGATGTAATATGATAGGTATTGTCGGTTTCACAGGAAAATATATTCAGTAAATCAAATTTCAGATATTTCCGATATTATTCACATTCAGACTTGAATTCCATTTTTTAATTAAAAGAAACCTACAGTGTACAATAAAAAGAATAGAACAAAGCTCTTGAAAAAATATGGCGAAAAAAAAGCAATATGGCGAATTAAACAAATTATTCGCCATTTTGATTACGTGACAGAATGGCGCGAATATTTTGGAAATGAGTCAATAATTATATTTTGATCGTAATATTGTTTTATGTTTTGTAGATATAAAATATAGTTATAAATACTTCAACTACAACTCGAGGGACACGCGCAGTGTTAAAACACCTGCCTTAATTAAATAGACTTCTATATAAAAATACGGTAAACTTGTCTGTATGTATCTGTTTATTAATCAATGTTTGTGTGTGTAACTTGAGATCTTATCTGACTTACAATATTAATTAGTCAATACAAGATCTAGCTTTACTAAATCTATACTACATTTCGTTAATTTAACTTAAAAATGGTATAAAACATACTTTTTAGCGTTTTTTAATATGATTGAATTATTACGACAAGCAAAAATTAAAACCTCGGACTGATTGGATAAAAAAACACAGTAATAAACAATCTCAAAAATTCAATTAATTGTTTTTATTACAATAATTTTTACAATGTTATTCTATACTACTATAACATTGGCTACTACAACGTCAAATTTTTCTGCAACATTGGCTAGGAAGTTCGAAAGAATCCTGAAAGATGTCGCCTTCGTAACGATAAGAACAATTTGACAAAAAGAATGACAAATTTGAAGAGACACGGTGGCTCATTTATCAGAGCGACTCGAGTATCCCAGAGGTCATAGGTTCGAGTTTGCGGAAATTCTCGTATCTCGTGATAATGAGAATTTGTTATAGGTAATTATCGTTTGTCCTTTCGTTGGCATTTAGTGGTCACGTTTCTCTGTTGTAAAGTTAATGGAATTTCTTAATACGTGAACTTTAACTTAAATTGTAACATTACTGAGTTCAGCTTATCAGTTAAAAGATCAGAGACATCTGTGTTTCTACTCTTTATTACTGTAATAGTTTTATAAATATACTAATTACATTAAAGAAAGTATTGTTAGTAGGGTGTCAAACACACTACTTAGAGCGTACGTAATATATATATATTACGTGTACTTATTATAGGCAACATATATATATTTTGCCTATATATAATATGCTACAGATATATTAGATTTTTTTTAAGATTTCGTCATATACTTAACAATTTTTTTTTTGTTTTGTCTGTCTAGTATTAAATCCACCATATATATAAGATTATCGGGCTAAAACGCGAATCAACGTGCTAAAACTAGTATATGCATATTTCTTTACGTTCGAGGACAATAGTCGTAAAAACAAAGTATAACATGGCGATACGTAAAATTAATATTCCTTATAACGATAAAAACAACTATAACTATTTAAATAAAATGACTCATATCAAATTAGCATTAAAAACTTTCTTGTTTTCTTAACAAACAAGTTATTGACGTAACCTTTAAAAATATAACAAATTTTAGTGGAAATTATATATTATATCTTTGCCATTTACGTCATTTTTCGTCAAATATGTCATTAAATACTCAAGCAATATAAATGAAAGTATTTAAAATAATTAATATTAAGCAATATCTGTTATAATAAATACACTCAAGATATTAAAAAATACTAAAACATTACCGCTTTGTATAAACTTACTAAGTTTTTCCTCTTTGTAAAGGCATTCAAAACTTAAATACTAAATCAAAAATTCTCGTAAAATTGCCCGCGAACAGAGCCGCGGGAACAGCCAGTGGGTTATAAATCTTAAAAACAATACCATCAACTGCGAGCTCGTAAATAACGGCCATTGTTTTATTACAAACCCCTTCTATCTCTTTCTAGCACACTCTAAAATGTACCCGTCTCGCTCATTGAATATACGGCTTCCCTTTTTAAAAACTATGATTGTTGAGCAAATTATGATTATAGTACTTGTGGGAAATAAAATTTAAAGCTTATTTGTAAACTTTTTGTAGCCATAAAGGTATTTTACGATACAAAATTAGTTTTTTAATGTTATTAACATTAAATCCAATGAATTATACAGTTTTTTATATTGTATTAGTTATGTGTTTTCTAAAATGTTATTTTTTAGAATATGCTATTTGACATTTAGTCCAGTGACATTAGAGACGCCTCATTGAATGTTTCAAACAAAATGGCGGTTAATAAAAATTATTTACATATTACGGTTTTTATTCCTATTTTCTAGGAGATTATTTTTTTAATATTTAATTTTATATTATATAGTTTATTATAAAGTATATTATATATAAAAACCTTTAGTTAAAAACTAGCTCACTACATATTAGTGATCTTGACCTAATGTTCCGTAAATTGGATAACAAACAAAATGGCTGCTTAAGATTAAGAACACAAAATCAGGGTAACATGTTTAACATTATTAATATATTTCAAATATTATTAATAGATTATTAATTAATAAGTATATATATCTTTTCACTTTATTCTTAATATTATTTGCCAAGGTTCAAGTAAGAATGATGTAACACATTCAAACAAATCCACTATCATGTTTTTTTGGTACCATTTTGGGGGAGGAGGGATTTCGATATAAATGATAACAGTCGTAACTGTTTCTATTTTGAAGTTTTGACATTCAAAATTCATAATAAAATTCAAATATTTTTATTATTTTTATTTTATAAATGTATAATATCAATATTCATTTATCAAATTTATCAAATTTAAATTTCATTCTTTATTTACAAAAGGTACAAAAAACTAATATTCTGAATTGTTAATTCAAAAGTATGTCTGACGGTCATCGATACAGACAGTCATATATAGAATACTAATTTGTTCAAAGCGAGCAGCGCTCCGATAGCTCAATTGTTAGAGCGACAAGACAATTTCTCAGAGCCACGGGTTCGAATTCCCGAATCAATAAATTTTCCATTCTATATTTATTTCAAATATTTTACGTAAATGAAAAAAAAAAATATTTCTTTGACAGTAACACCTCATGAGACCTCGTTAAAAGTACATAAATAAGAATAACATATAATTAAATTGCGAGTCAAGTCGTATAACAATATTAGTAGCCATGATACATACTAGTGCGTTCACATAAACTTTTATGATAATTACACCTTATCTACTCGCGTGGTTAGAGTGTCTTCAGATTGATGAACAGACGCTGCGTTAGAGTAGAACTGTGGGGAAAGACTCAATGGTACTATCAAATCAACTGAAGAAGTTAGACCTTCTAAAATGGATCAGATGTTATTGAAGACTTGACTTCTTTTAGAAATCAACTCAGTTTTTGTATTATTTATTTAGGTTTAAATCGCTTTTAAAATAAAAAAGATGGATTCTACAGTAACATAAATTATATATGTCCAAATTGACATTACAGTATTATCTTTACTCAAAATGAAGAGCACAAAAACTGAAAAAGTAAGAACAATAAAAATAGGTAATTAAAAATATATGTCAAAAATGGCATGTCAACTAGTCATTGTACCAAAAAAAATAATTTCAAAACAAATATTTTTAACAAAAGAATCAATATATACAATCAATAAGTAAGAACATAACAAAAAATAATTAATTAAAGTAAGTAATTAATATATCAAAAATACAAGGTCAATAACTCGTTGTACCAAAAAAAACGCTGCCTTTCAAAGTCAATACAACAAAACCCTAAGTAATTTTGGTACTCGTAAAGGATGAGAAGCGAGGCGAAGCGTCTTAAGAGATATTAGTGCTAACTGTTTATTGCTTACTTATCTCCATCATAAATCAACAAGTAGGTACAAGTACTAACATGTTTTTACGATCCAAGATAGTCCCAATATGACCCTTAATGGCTTTATCCGTAATCCAAGATTAATCTCCTAGAAATTATTAACATAATAATGAACATGGTAATTTATTTTTATCAACAAATTTTGTTCTAAATTTAAAAATACTTAGAATGTTTTTAAGTGCTTTATTGTCTTAAATTTTTTTAACATTCTAATTTTAAAAATATTTGTAAGCATTCTATTTTTTGAATATTCTTTTTAATTTATTTATGTGACTTTTTTTATTTATTTTATTTTTTGTCTATATATTTATTTGTGTGTGTAATTTTAACTTACTATTTGTAAAAACAGTAGTTCTTAAATTTTTATTAATTTTCTAGTACCCATAGTAATCACTACTCAATCTAGTATAAAAATTTTGTTACTAGACTGAGTTGTGAGGAACGGTATTATTATTAGAAATACACTTTCAAATTCAAATGAAACTCAGTAAAAACATTTATTCTTTTTATTAAGATTTCATATAGTTTAAAATACATATTTAATAATTAATACATCTAGGTCAGAGCATTAGATATAACATCTGGATCACATCACAATATGTTGCAGATGCTGTGTCAAACTACATGACTACTCTTGTCTTACTAATTTGTACGTCCAAATGGTTTAAATCATGATATTATTAGATTTTATTTCACTCTATGATGCGATTTAGTCTTCAGATGCATGAGTGTAATATTATTATAATAATGTTTTAAACATTTTATTCATTTAACTCTTTTAGTGCCAGACATATTTTACCAATATATGTCAAAAATTACAGTAAAAAAGTGCTTTTTTATAGATAATTTATATGAACAAGACTAACATTCACCATTTCCACTACAATATACCAATATTCATTTTTTTTTCAAATGAAGATGTTTTCTGTGATAATAAAAACAAAGAAATTGAAAGCCACATATTTATTGACAAGAAAATTACAGAAACAGAGTGAACTGTGAAAAGGAGCGCTATAGCGACGCTGGCATTTTGCACAACTAGCGAAAGTAGCGCGACGGCGCTCCTTGGCACTACAAGGGTTAATATCTATAGTTAGATATTTATTTGTAGATAAAATAAGAAGCCACATAAAAAGTAATTACGGAACTCTAAATACAAAATTCAAATGGAACAAATTCAAAATTGGAACATAACCCTCAATTCAGTACTTACTCTAAATGTTCCCAATATGTCTATCTCGTTCGCACCCATACAACATTTTAAAGACTAAGTGAGATGCAAGATATAAAACGCGGCAAAGCCATTGAATAATAATTAGTTTTAACACCAAAATTGTTATCTTAATGTTACCGATGGTTAATGATTTGTTTGTTGCTTGAAACTGAAACTATATGTAACCATTTTTATAGATCATTTTTGTATGTAAACTATCGTGCTCCAAGGATTTCTTTTATATATTATTATTCAGGTATACTCACGTAATTATTATTGGTAATTACTTGCCTGTCTAGTTTTTACGGCGTGAATTTTTCACGCCGCGATTTCACCACGCGCAGAGCTCAGGAATAAGGACCCTGAATAGGTTCAAAGATAGTCTGGCAAATTTCGATAGTAATAGAGTAATGATGGATTATTATATATAAATAAACTATATAATAAACTTAATAAATCAGTATTTGTAACGTTTAAAACTCTAAATGCCATCAATATATTGAAATAAATCAGGGATTGCTCCCGCGTTGCTAATGTTGGTTGCTTCCTATTGGTACTATAATACTATTAAAATATCGAGTTATAAATTCTTTCTATTAGTTTTTTTCAACCAACTTCGTTAGACAGCTCATTATAAGAGGTTGCTGCTGCATGAACACCTGCAGCTAGGGAATTGAATGGAGAATAGTACATAGCAGGTGTTGGGAAGAGTAGGTGGGATTTTGGGCTGGCAATGCTCGGGTGCATCTCCTGATGTTGCAAGAAACTATGGGACCTTTATTTTAAACATAAAAATTCTGCACCGTATGGTATGATATTTATTTAATCTAGATACATTAGAATTTTTTCTTTCAGGTTGAGACTTTGAGTAGAAGGAAAGAAACAGTTGTATAGACAGTTACTTGGTGTTACGACTTTCTTGACTGACTATTTTCGAAAACATCCAATGTCCTTATTCATGAACTTGGACTATGACGGATTCATTGCATGAATTGCGTCTCATTATTTTTCTTGGCGCGCCGTGAATTAGTCTGCCAAATTCCGATATGACTGGAGTATAACCGAATAATTATATATACTAGCTGAATCGGCAAACGTTATATTAACTTATAACAGAGTAAAAAATATTAAAATATTTATATCACTTGTAAAAAATATTGGTGGTATGTATTTTTATGTCATCTCATAAAAAAAAATGGTCCAAAAAAAAAAAGTATTTTGGGGTGGACAATCCTCATTAAGGATTTTAATCGGTCAAGCCGTTTCGGATTACTTTGGATAGAAACATCGAGACGATATATATATATACACAAGTGGCACACACCAAAGAGGCGAAATAATTCTATATTGTCTATACCAAGACAAGATTTACGAGGCTCCAGAAGTTCAAAGCGACGGAGCCCTTTACAAATGTCGGCTCGCCCTATCGCTGGTAAAGGTTTACTTGTTTACGTACTTTACTGCTGGTTCAGGTTTTAATTGCGTTTGTAAGGGTGAGGTTATTTTCTTCATAAGTATAGTTTATCAGAAATAATAACAAATTAGGATTGAGTTCTTATGAAAAACACACTCCTTATTTATTCTCTACTCCAGATTTTTCCTATGTTTAAACTAGTTTTGCTCCGTGGTTTCACTCGCGTATAATCTTACTACTATAGCCATTGATCATGAAACTTTATAATGAAACGCCTATGAAAAACACGATTTTTTTTTAAATTCATGAAGTGGTGTCGAAAAAAATGCGTTTAAACAAACAAAATTTTTCTGTTTATAAAATTAGTATAAATATGTCCATGAACAAGTGATCATTTGCTATGTCTGTCTGTTCATTTATTACTAATACAAAATATACATAGAATATTCTCAAGGTGTACGTAACTTGAAACATAATTTAATTTCCCCCCCCCCAGCCCCCCCTTTACAAGCAGCCTTTTCGTTTTATCTTATGATCTAAAGCGTAACAAATTATAATTATCGTTTAGTTAAGAAAGTAGAAAGTGCTGTTTGATTGATCACAGAAATTATATCCGCCTTTGAAATATACCTTGTTTTAACTTTACTGTATTTTAAGTATTATATGTTATATAAATTACGAAGTTGTTTATATGATACCAATTGAGTGCAGCCAGAGGAGCGACCGAAGCTCTGTATGAGAGACTTCACTGCATCCTTTGTGCAAGCACCAATCAGAGACGGTATATCCGAAAATTTCCAAATTTTACACACAAATAGACCTTGGTCTGATTGTAGCTTTAAAAAAAAATTAAAAAAAAAATAATAATGTATCTCATTTTATAAACGCAACTTGGGTGCTGTTTCCACCTCGCTTCGCTCAATATGGTATACGTACAGAGATTTTGCAAGAGCAGCGAGTCAAAATTGAGGTGTGGTTCACGCTCCTAATATATTGATTCAAATTGTATTGATTGTTCTAATTGTTTGCAAATTGTTGTAAATGTTGTGAAACAATAACAAAGGAACCCGGTTGAGTTGGTTGTGTGCTCAGACCAGGGCGTGTTTGGAACTTTAGACTTTAACATTAAGTTGGAGAGTTTTCTTATGGGGCTTATTTCAATAAGTTTGATATCGAAATAGGTCCTTCTGACACTTGAATTTGATGTAAACAAGTGATCACTGATATCGATTTAAAGTGGAAAAGACAATAAATAAGACCTATTGGAAGATTAAATAAAGACTAATAAATAATCTTTAGATTTGAAGATATTTTAAATAGATATTCATAAAAAATAAAAAAAAAACTGTCGTTTTAATAACAAAGTTTCAATTTGCATTTTATTTTATCTTAATCAACTATTTTTTTATGTTATTGTTACCTTGAAAAAAATATGTTTTGTTCAGATATCATATAACATTACACAAGCGATATACATACATATACACATACATACATGCAGTACGTTGTTTATTACATAATAATACGGATAAGCATTTAATTGATGTTATTTGAAATTCAATATCAAACTTTGTTACACATAATTAGGTAGTTGAACCAAAATTAATAATCCATTCTTATGCAATTTTATTCCTTCTGAGAACGATAACCTTATCTTTAGGTTTCGGCTTGTAGATCGAATAATAATAATTTTGCTACTTAATTATTTTATATTACTCTCACCATTATTTCAATGATAAATGCCATTAATATGTGTGGAACGGTGATAAATCTCCCCCATCCCCCCCTCACCCCCCCAGCCGGGAGCTATACACGTTCAATAGGTTGGAGACAACTTCTAATTTATTGTTTCAGGCGTCGAAGGCGACATTTATTTAGGATGGAACTTATATAGACAATTAAACATCAGGATGAGGAATTCATGTGTTTTTAATAAACAATATACTGAATAGTAATAAACTATATATGCTAGTTGTTACCCGTGACTCCACCTGTGGACGATCGATTGTATTTATTAGAATAACAGTATCGTAACGATATCCTCCTGATGAGCTTTGTCATTGAAAAGAATTTTCCCAATCCTTCTATTGTTTCAAAGAGTACCACGTGTTAACAAACAAACTTTTTTCTGTAATATTAGTATACATTTATTTAAAATTTTCTTAGTGATTAATTTGCTTAAGTAGGTCAACACCCTGTTGTTACAGTTTGAATGACCTTAAATTTTGTGTTTACTACACCGGAAGGCGTTATATTTCCTTCTTAGTTAATTAATACATACTGACCTACATATCGTTAGATACCCCACGGGTTATACTTTGATGTTTTTACGCGAAGTTTTGCGTTTGACTAAAGCCTGCCTGATGGTAAGCAGGACTGTTTTCAAAGATAAGCACGCTTTCCTAAAAGGTATTTATTTACTCTATATTAATAGACCCCTAGATTGCAATTGTACGAAACCACCGAACCAGATAGACGTCCAAAATTTTTCAGTCTTTAAAATGTAGAAGAAAAATTATTTGCACGAGACTTGGGAACGATCAAAGTTAATCGGAGTCTTAGGCCCGAAAATTTCGTTGTTTTAGTGATGGAAGAGTGATGGTCTTTTTTATGATAAAGTGTAGAATAGATATCTCCGGAATAAAGAGCCTCCATACCGACAGACCAGGCCCTAACCAAGCTTCATCCTCAACAAATCACCCAATTACAGTAAATCTAAACAAGATTATCAATTTCAAGGTTTATTTCATGTAATTAATATGAAAGTTTCTACAAAAAATGTTAGGTTTTTATTATAAAATTGAGATAATTCTTATAGATGATTTACTAAAAAAATAAAATCCTAATTAAATATCACAAAAATTATGAATACAACATATATTTAGAATAATGTAAATTAACAAACTATTATTAATATGTAAACAATAGGAATGAGAACATGTTTACTACACCGGAAGTGGCCGACTAATTAATTAATGTTTACGAGATCTACATGATATTATAGTTATTATTATACCTTATTATAATAAAAAATGAAATTACAAAATGTTGTCTACTACTGAATAGTACAATATAGTTAATATACATATATTATTATTACATTTAGTCGTACGCAACGTTTTTAATTTCATTGTTTTTCTATTATAACCCCCCATCGAAAGCTATATATGATTTCGCTTTCAACAATTAACATTCAGCGATACCTATCTCCCCTTACATTAACTTCCGGTTACAATGTTATTATTCTGTTATCTCGTTAAATCGTTAAATGGGTTAAAAATAACAATTGCGTTAATATGTTAAAACGATTTTTCTTTTAACGCTTTTGATAGCGTAGAATTAATTGAATTTGTAATGAGTACAGGTAACTGTTTATAAAATGTTGTTTATATATATATATATATATATACGTTAAAATGTTGTTTATATATATATATTAAATACTGCTGAAATATGGACTAAAGTACTTCCATCATCATACCCTGATTATATTCTGAACAACGTATTGCTTAATGTACTGATAGTGAACTTAATCTGACGAATTTACATCTCATTAGTTTCTGAACTCACCTTTAACTTCTTAAGCTTTGAACATCAGACTTTTGTCAGATTTTGTTGTGACATAGCCTTTCCTAATGATCATTGTGTTTCGGAGTTCATGTCATGGTTTAGAACAACATTAATAAAACTTGGGTTTCAGTGCAGCTTAATGGAGATTACAATGGTGTCAGCCCCATATAATCACCCTTCTTCGTCCCCTCGCTTAGCATTATCCAAAGGTTTACTCTACGATTACAAGACAGCCCTAAGATAGGTTTTACAGGACTACTGTAACCATGTATTGCTCTCTTTCAGAGTAATGCCATCTCTTTCAAACGTTTTTTAATATTCTTACTGACTTCCGGTAATTCTCCACATGACAGAAAAAAAGGACAAATAAATTGCAGTCAACTACTGTGCGCTTTAAAATTGACTTAATAATAAACTTACCACTACTTTGTGGAATCAGATTTCTCATGCAGTGTTTCCGACCCAATACGACTTAGGGACCTCCAAGAAATGAGCTTACAAATTTTTAAGAGACCTGTAACACAGTTCAGACCTGTCAGGACCTGCAAGTGGGCAAGAGCGGCGATGACCACTTCTAATCAGATAGCCTGCTCGTTTGCCCCCTATGGCATAAAAAAAATATGCAAAGAAGGTAAGAAACTCAAAAAAATATATATATTTTGTATCAAATATTTAATATTAAAATAAAATATAATATAAACATGCAGGCTCGACACCGGCCAGCGATAGGGACTGTTTACTAAACGACACAAGCCGCTGATAAGAACCACTGATAAGGGCTTGATAGTTAATCTAATAAATAACACAACTGGTTCACCTTTATACATAACAGAGTTAATATACGAATTCTATATTTACTTTATTATTTATTATTAAAAATTGGTAATAGAAAAATAACAAAATATAGAATCATTTAGAACAGATTAAGAAGTCTGTTCTTAACAGTATTTCTATGGTGGTTGAAATTTTTTGACTATTTTTCAATTCTAAACGACACAGTGATTAGAAAAAAATTTAAAAGTCCTTCAAAAGAACTGAATTTTTAAAAATTTGTCTATGATTTTGACCTCCAAAAATTCTTTTTGTTAAATAACTAAAACTTATAAGCCAATTAAATTTAACTTAACGTTTTTAAATAACAAAATTGTTTTTTAAAGATATAAAGCCCGTAAACGGGACGGTTTCCCAGAGGTCTCAGGTTCTAATCCTGCTCGTATCGATAATTTTTTCATTATATATTTATTAAAATAAAGTAAATACAGTTGTTATACATAGTATATAAGTAACACTTTCTCTTCAATAAATCTTCATTAATTTATTATCATTGAATAAAATTACAGAATGAATTTCACAAAATGTTAAAACCTTATCGTATTTAAATGAGATGAATGATGCTGAAGTGACTTGCATCTCTCAGGGATGAAGTGAAGGGTGTTTTCGACTTACTACCCTCTTTCAACGTCAATTGAGTGAAACGTTCGAGATAATGACACAGAAATGAGTAGAATTATGTTAAATCTTCTGAAGCTGTAATAATTGTTCGTGAGAAGGAGAATTGTATAAATACTGAACAGATTTTAATAAAATATTTGTTAATTAAAATCAAATTTATTAAATGTAACGTATATACAAATCGTTCTCAAAATTTTTGGAAATTTTAAAGAAAAGAAAACCGTATTTAAAACTACCAAAACTGTCGTCCAAAAAAATCCTCAGGTTAGCTGATAGAATATGCCTCTCCTACTAAAAATTCTTAAAGCTATCAAAGCTTTAAAAGGTTTGTTTCAATATTACCATAGTTTATATATTTGAGACCATAACAAAGAGCAATGAACTAGTAGAAAGAAAAAGAGAGTGAGTATTAAAAAATGTTGAGTAAAACAATATCGTTTTAAAGATGTTTTTGTATGAAAAGGGAAAGTAAGATTGTTGTAATACTTCTTTAAGGGATAGTAATAACACCCCTGTCAGTATTAGACTCGGTTTTGCATATTTTTTGAATTTCAAATAAAACCCCTCTGTGGATAAGGCTCGCATTTTGTCCATTTTTTTAATTTCACAGTAAGAAATATATTTAAAAAGTCATAAAAATTTTATCTAAAAAAAGTTAAATATTTTTTTAATTTCAGTACATACATTTTTTATAAATTCATATAAATAAATAATTATGCATCAATTTTAAATCTACCTTCTATTTTAAATTTAAAATAAATCTATGAACACAAAAAAAATAGATTAAATTTTATAACTACCCTCATTTTTATCTAGAAGAAGCAATAAAATAGACTAGAAATTAATAGACATGTATTACAATTATAGAAAATATTAATGGATGATGAAATTTACAAAATATTTTTTTATAAACTTAGGACGTCTTCGACATATTTTTATTTTTTTTAAATAAATTTGTAAATCAGAAATATTATCAAGCAAATAATATGATATATGTTATTTCAATATATCTAGATATCTGTCCGTCAATCACTTAATAAAACAGGTTTGATTATAATTGTAGAGCTATTCTGTACTGCAAGTGCAACGAACGGGCGCTGACCTATCACAAGGATTGTATGACCTACTTACCAGCCGAGCGAATCTAAACCTTATTATAAAGACATACAGTCTATTTTATTAAAAATAGTACTTATTTTTAAAATCCGATTTAGCAATAAGCTTTATAACTACGAATGCATCTGGTTTCGTTCAATTATTTTATTAGTTTGTGAGGATTCATAATTTTATTTTCTTATAAAATGCAATAGAGTCATATAATATATATATTATTAACTCTTAACGTAAGGTTAAGCCTTGAATTATATAACAAGAACTAACTATTATGAATATAAAATAATAATGCTTTTAACATATAAATGATTTTATTATAATATCCAGGTTCGAATCCCGGGGAGAAAAATTTGTTTATTCTAATTTGATCTGAAATCAACAATAATTTTATAGATAATACTATAGGTATTAATAGGTTTTATTGCGTTTTCTCCATCTTATAGTAATATTAAAATAATCTTACTTTTCTTAACAAAAAATCTATAAAACAATATTAATTTTTACTCACATTTCCATCAACTTTGTTTAGGAAATGTTTCTATTTGATTGCACTTCTTCTAAACCTTCAACTAAAAAAAGGAAAAAAAAATAAAAAAAACCTTCAAACAAAATTAATATTGAACCATTTTTTTCAAACTGTGACAGTTTGAGAAGATCATTACTAATTCAAACTACTAATTAATAATAATATTGTTTATATATAAATATATAGTAAATATAATAATTAATAGCTGCTAATAATAATTAGCTTCTCAGTCTGATAACACAGACATACGTATCTTTGGGTAAGGCTGTTACAGACAATTTATTGTATATATTTTATCTTAAATATACTATCATATATTACATAATTCAAATGTTATTTATATATTTATTTAAACTATATTGCAAAACCAAAAAAAATGGGCGGACTTAATGCCTGGCGGCATTCTCTGCCAGTCAATCCGTGGTGCTGGTGAGAAGGTGGAGTTGGTTCATGCATGATTGCATTAGAATGAACTCATGTTATTGAACGAAGCTCTCTATGAGCCAGCATAAATTAAAAACGGTGTATCCGAAAATTTCCAAATTTTGCAAA
Organism: Mechanitis mazaeus; assembly: GCA_959347395.1. NCBI lineage: Eukaryota > Metazoa > Arthropoda > Insecta > Lepidoptera > Nymphalidae > Mechanitis > Mechanitis mazaeus. Next base: position 19,432,160 of record OY365747.1, read on the forward strand.
CTGATAGACTGATAGACATTTTGCAAACTGATAAACTGATAGACTTTAATGGGAAAAAATTTTCGCACGAGAATGTAGCTTTACTCACTAGTTTTATGATGATATAACTATGTTATTCATTAAATTGTTAACAAAATTTGTTTCAAGCAAGTGTGTCATATATATAATGAATATATTTAGGCTTCAAACATACAAATGTCTACATGAAGCTTGCCACACACACACACACACACACGCACACGCACACGCACACGCACACGCACACGCACACGCACACGCACACGCACACGCACACGCACACGCACACGCACACGCACACGCACACGCACACGCACACGCACACACACACACACACACACACACACACACACACACAAGTATAGCATATTGAAGTATAGTAATATTATAGTATATTGAAGTTACACTTGTCTAGTGTAAACTAACTTACTAATAAACACATTTACAGTAAAACTTACTCTCTTTTGTCACTTTCTCACTAACAATTGACGTTAAAGGTGTTAAGGTGACCAAAGAGAATATACTACGGAGAATATATTATATTAAAAGCCCACAAATAACTAAGCCTGGTAAATATAAATTCGTAATAATTAATAAGAAAAATTAATCGTATATATTTCCCTACCTATGATGTAACATGTAAGTCAACTGTATGTATAGAACTAATAATTTAATTTTAGGATATTCAGACAGCTAATTCGTCTAGGGTATAATAGTGGCCATGCTAATATGGTCGTGGGTTCGATTCCCGAACAAATTCTCTTTCAAGTTCGACTGTTATTTGAAAGCCACCGAAAAGGGATTATTTTTCTAATAAAATAAGTCTATTCGCAAATCGTTTAATTAATATTTTGATGTTTGTGAAACAGTCATCATCATAAAAAAATATCCGAGTATTAAATATCTGAGTTTGGTGTAGTTCTTCTCAGACCAGGACGCTTTTGGAACCCTCATAGTCTTCGCTTTAAGCTAAATAGACCCTTCTGTTATTCCATTTGACGTGCACAAGTGATCACAGAAATTGTTTCAAAGAAAAAAATAAAAATAAATAAATAATACGTTTAATTTAGTAAAATAGGAGCGAAAACCAGACTTCAATTTTGACTCGCTGCGCTGGGAAAATCTCGGTTTGTGTTATTATATTGAGCGAAGCGAGGTGCAAACAGCGCCGAAGTTGCATTTACAAAACGTCGACGCATTTTGTCCTCAACTATGTCAAGATATAAAAAATATACAAAGGTAAGAAAAATTTCTTAAAGTTCTTAAAAAAATTCGTCACGCATATGTAAAGCTAAAAATGAAAGCTAAATTTTCTATATACCGTTTTTGATTTATGCTTGCACAAAGGACGCAGAAAAGTCTCTCACAGAGAGCTTTGGTCAAAATTGAGATAGATATGCATCGTCTTTTTTAGCTACTGTTGCATATTTTCTAACCATATGAAAAGATACAAATAGGTTATGTCCTATACAATAGGTTTTATGCTCATAGGTTTTAAGAGTTTAAATCCTTTTCTCCTATTAAAAACGGTTATTATTAATGTTTAATGCTGAATAACATTATAATATTAATATTTACACAGAGAACACGAGGTATAGACACAAGTGGACAGACAAGTGAATGAAAATTGATTATAATTTAAATAAATAACATTTTTGTTACATTAATGTGTTTCAATGATTACTCATGCAATTGATATTTATTTTAATTAATTTCTTTAATAAAATACATATGCATTTTATTAAAACAACTTTTACCGGTTATTTTTTTTACCCTACTTCTTTACTCCTCTTGCCTTCTAACTCTTTCCTTCTAAATAATTAGAGTGATAAATACTTTCTACTAATAAACCCTGTTGGTTATATTGTAATCATAGTGCAACAATGTATGTATTGTCCTGAAGAAATAAAAACATATTATTAAGATATGTATTTATTATTATTTATATATTTTATTGTTGTCATAGTCCACGTGATTTTATATATTCAATTCAAAAATCTTTTAACCTTATTGTTATTGTTTTCACTTTGTATATAGATTTGACCTTGATTTATTATATGTATTAATTGTTTTGTTTAGTAATTGTATTTATTTAGTATTAAAATCATTATTTATTAAATATATATGAAAAAAATATACTTCATTACTGTTTTTGGGGCTATGACTCTCAAATATCCACAATATTTATATTTTTTGCTTGAATCTCTTATTAGATAATAAGTGGTATTAAATACTTGAGAAAACTCTATTTAGTCAATCCTCAAAAACCACGACATATACTGGTTATTACACTAGGTTCGTCACTGTGCACGGCGGGTTGTTGCTGAATGAGATTCGCATACTTATAAAATTAGCAGAGTGAATAGTGGCTATAATCTTAAGCCTAATAAGAACTCACGCGTGCAATTTCAAAACATTCCTCATGTTAGCTTTATAGGTGTCCCATTACTTTGATCATTTAATAAAAACAAAAAACACAAATGTCACCAAAAAACTTCAGGGCCTACAAGTTACTGTCCTCGACAATTCTGCCAATTTTCGACATCTTACCATTATTAGTCTAGCAGTAGTAGCATTAGTAACGAAATTTAACATAGGATGATAACCTCAGACTGTGGCGCCATCTAGATCTGCTAGGCCATGCCATAGAATTTGCCAGAAAAACATTAAGAAGCATCTGTGTATACATACCGCGATTATTTATAAAACACCATTTATACAGCTGATATACAAAGCATTTTTTAATATATTGAACCAATATTAATAACTTGTTATTTTTAACTATAAAATTTAACTTATTTTCAAAATTCACAAAGTATACATCTCGTAGTTTATACTAAATTTAGACTAAATAGTAGTCAAATATTTAAGACAAATAATTATCTAAAGAAGATAATATTATCAAACAAAAGTAAAAATATTTTGAATATTTTAGAGTCGTAGTCCGAAAAAACAGTAATGAAGTCATATATTTACATAACCTTAGGTCACCTTAGAAAATATTTTAATAGCTTTATTATTGTAAATAAGCTTACTATCAGTCTTCAGTAGTTTTTTTTTCTACTAACATGATTGCGTTTGCAAGAACTTAAATTGGAATAAAATAACTACCTCACCACCTTATTTCCACCAGATAGCAGTGCTCTCATTTCGTACAAAGCGAAACAAGCATCATCTAGTGGAAATAAGACGGCTAGAGATGTCTCTTTTGCTTTTAGTAGTAAAGCAAGAAACATTGGAGACTTAGGGTTTTTCAAATTCTTTGCTATTTGTTAAATTCTGATGTGTTAATAAAATATTTTGTTTGTAAGTTTTAAATCGGAAATATTATTAAAGTCAACAATTTTATTTCCAAGAACATATTATTTTATATGCCATTTATTAATTAGTTTTGGTGTTATATTTCACTATTAGTCATTATTTTTATGGTGACTTCGGAAGAAACTTCTAAAGAATAGATTGTATCTCTTTATAAAAAACAACTTTAATATCAAAACTATCGCTATCCCGCTGTTAATATAAGCTCAATTCAGAAAATATGGTGTCTTTAACCTTGCTCTCAGACATTCCAAATCGTCGAAAACATCTTAATAATCCACCCACTAGGAACTATATATATATAACACGTGTAAAACTAATATATTTATTTGAAAATTTCGGGAAACCCCTCATCATTTCAAGGCTATATTACATTCTAGAAAAAGTGAGACATAAAGTTTGTAAATCAACTCTTTTTTACGTATTTTGGCAAATAATGCATCTTCCGCTTTCAAAAACCAAGGTTAGCTTAAAAAAGATCTTCAATCTTTTCATAAAAATGATGAGAATTTGAATCACCAATAGGATATTATATTTGGCCAACATCTACGACCTAAGTTTTTTCTAATGTGAGATGCAAGACTTTAATGCTTCTGCAACTATGTCTTGCAAATTGACTATAGCAGATGTACCTTTTGATGAACCAGCTTCTCAATTAAAGCTACGTTAAAATCGTAGAAAGATAGACAACGAAAGAGCAATAGAAAAAGACAGAGCATGAAGAGTTGTCATAGTTAACGAAACTTACTCTCTGGTGAACCATCTCCTTGATTGCCTCTCCAAAAAATGGTAGATATTGAGAGAGAATACGAGAAAGCGAAAGAGTCTGAAGACTGATCACAGCTACCTTCTGGAGAAGTATTTTCTCACTTGCCTCTTCAACAAAAATAGCAGGTCGAAAGAAAAAGAGAAAACGTGAAAAACGTAAAATTTTATTAAATCTGCTTCATTTTGTAGATTCGTTAACATTATCTAACCTGTTCTTTAAATGTTCAAGTTATCGTGAACTCCAAGGTTTTACTTATCGTAGTTTGTTTTCTGTCTCTATACGGAAGTGTAGATAATTTTAAGTAAATATTAAATCAAGGCTTATTCCAGTTTTATGGACTACATATTAAGTGACCTAGCTTCTAACCCCGACTTTGTTCATATGTAGGAAGTATATATAATATGAGCCATGAAACCTAAAAAGAGAAAAAGAATTCATTTTTATTTAGAGGCAATTTTTCGACTCATTGTCTAGAAAGAAGATAAAGAAACTAACAGTATCTACAAATGGTGGTTTATGGTGGTTTAGGTTTATTCTGAAGTTAAAGTAGAATTAGAAAAAAATAGCCTATGTTTTTATATATTAATTTTTATTAGTAAAGGACAGTACAAAATTATAGGTAAATGGTATTTTTTCATACATTGCGTCACCTCGCGATAACCTGTTTTCGTCAAAACATTAATTAGCATAATCTAAATTAAGTCTTGCAATAATAAAAAACAGCCTTGATTTTATAAGAAATTAATATATCGTTAAATATAAATCTAAATAAATAGTTTTAACAGAATGATCAACTAATGAAGAAATAGGTAACAAAAAAATCTCAATTATGAATATAACTGATGTTAAGAGCTGACGAAGTGGCAGAAGATGAAAGAAGAAGACGATATGGATGAAGAGGGTGCAGAAAGATAAAGAAGTAAGAAGGAGATAAAGAAGGAAGTCTGTATTGAGACAACGGAAGAGCTTGGAAAATATTGTTTGCGATGACCCCAAATTAAAATAAATAGATGTAGATGATAATAATGACGTACTTATAAAATACTATACACAAGTTAACAACACTAAAATACCAAACGTAAAAACTTGTCCACAAGGTATCATGAAATAAAGTCATGAAAATATGATTACTCATTCGTCTCGTATTTACTTATTACAATTATTATTATTATGTTCATGTCCATGAAGTCATGTTATAAATTACTGCTATTGTTTTCAATATTTCTAAAATTGTATTGAAGCTTTGAAATATTACCTTTTTGTTTTCGATGAAGAAGTTGAGTCGCAGTTTATTCCAAATAAAGGTTATTGTACAATATCTAAAAAAACAATTTAAATTTGTCCAAAAACTTATTTTATTTAAGTCTCATATTATCCAGATTTACATTTATTTTTCAGTTTTCCATTGCCATATTAGTTAACGAGATAGGTTGCTATATTATATAGCAAATCATTTGTTTTAAATATCTCTCTGATATTTTTATCATCATCCACCCTTACACCACTTATGTGGGATCAGAACAGTAAATCTATGCTGAAAGAAATTTGCCAAAATTGAACAACCCTGGCCGACCCGGAATAGTTTGAACTTTCTATTATGCTTTATTTTTTCATAGTCAACCCAGAAACTAAATTCACCAGACTATGAGACACTAGATTCTGATAACACGAGCAATCAGTGACCTATTTAAGTTGACCGGCTTCAAATACGTGTGCAGATATCCGCTGATAACAATAACGAATGTATATAATTTTAACATTTATTCACTCTTATATTTAAACTTCAGTAGCAGTTCCAATCTATAAGTTAAAAATCAACACTCTTTAAATGACAACAGGGTTAGAAAGGAAAGAAATCTGGCATGTCCTTGCAAAACAAAAAAAGAATGTCTCATGTCCAATTCCATCACATGGAGGACTTGTTTCAATTCTTAGCTGGTTGCTCTTACGTACCAATTTTATCCAGTTGGCTCTAAAACGCTTAGCGATAAATATTATCCAAAATATAACATCTGAGACGTACGAATTTTGGATCCTTTTGCATCTGCAGAATGGAGAAGTTTTGAGAGTATTAATGATGTGGCCTAGGCATGAAACACCTCATCTGGATCCCATTCATCTCAAGACATCTGTATAAATGGGTTGGTATGTGAGATTTAATATGATCTATCTTCCAAGGTTTCAACCTAAAACTAGAGAGCCATTTCATTATTGAGGCAACAAGTTCCTTGAAGAGCTGGAGCTCCATTGCTAGCATGTAGACAATATATCTAGTTCTAACTGACGAAAGGCATAATCAATACCAAAATATAAAAGATTTATGAGATGTTATTTTTCAAGCAAAGCTGCAAAAGGTGGAAAAAGCTGAAAAGACAAACCTATTATGATATCACACATCAGACCGCTGGATAACCGGTGCAAATCGGTTTGAGCAGCCTAGTTATCTCTCTTTTTTGCAGATCGTTCACTCTGCCAGCAAACCACTTGTATCAATTTATATCCTATTACATGTCACATAAGGTTTTATTTCCATTGTTAAGTCAATTATAAATTCTTATCAAACTGAGATTATTTTTATTCATATATTAGATAAAATAAATGTTAAAACAAAGGTCAAACCTAAGTATTATTTTACAGTGTAGCCTAAGTTTTAGTTAATTGTTTATTTATTAATCTCTTTAAATTAATTACTGCTTCCTGAAATTGAAACTGTCTTCCTATGTACAAAAATTTAAATATTTGAGTAATGTTTCTGTTAGAAGATTGGTTATAAAATCAGTTTTTCCATACGAACTCTTAAGTATACGATTAACATGTATAAGAAATATAGGAAATAAAAAATACCATTAAGGAAAAGAATATTTATTTTATTGTGAAGCCCTTAGTTCTATGCATTTTAGGACAGGTGACATAATAAAAATTACATTAGTAAGTTACGTAACAACAGACGAACACACAAATTTCTATTTACCAAGCAAAGACATTGTCATAACAACACATGCATATCTATAGGCTAAACTACACACACAAACAAACACACACACACACACACACACTTACAATACTCAGTCAGGCAACTTGTGACCACGCTTTCATTGCATTACAGACATTTATAGAAAATACAAACTTACCTTATATATAACCAGACATATGATTAATATGTACTGAACTTCATATTTTATTCGTTTCATGGAATAATATTACATCTATGAAAGATTTATTCAGTTTTTTAATATGGAAAACAAATAAAAAATAACAGCAAAAAAACATTATTTTACATATAGTAATCCGGCTGCACTTACCAATAACATATGTATTTTTCCAGCTTATTTTAAACCAATAATCGCGGAGTGAACAGCTCACAACGCGATTCAAAAATTCTCCGAGCTCATAAGAGTTCAAAATCATGCAAATTTTGACATTATTTACTTGAGAACATCGACATAATTATATATATTATTTAATATAATTATCCGGTAAGTTCACGCCGCGATTTCAACATGCTCAGGCTCATGAATAAGGACTCCGAATGGGTTCGCCGGATATATATATATATATATATATAAAAATAATTATGAATCACAAAAGTTTTAAAGAAATATTAAAACAATAATAATTGTCACAGTACAGCGCTATCTTCCTCATGTTCAAGCTTAAGACAACTCAGTTGTTTGTTTTTATGACTTTCTCTGTAACTAATGTATTTAAATTATTTCATTTAAATAATATTTCATGAACATGGAGAACGATTGACGTAACTACATCTCAATGGAGTATAAAATATGGTAATTATAGATACGTATTTATTATTATTTATCAAAGATTGTTAATGCAGCTACTAAAAAGTAAACTTAATTTAATCAGAAATATAAATCATAGATGGATGTAAGATGTTGTTTATTTTAACCTATAATATTGAGTTTATGAGCAACTCTTGAGTTTCTGGCCAGTTCTTCTCAGCAGAGCAGCATTCTGAGCTAGTGATAGCTCACTCAGGAACTCATTACGCAAAGATTTTTATAAGTTTTGGTTTAAAGTGCTTGTAAATGCCTATTTGAATAAAGATATTTAATTCATTCGTTTTAAAATATATAACACTCATATAATACACAAAGACCTATACATAGTCAATGATTGGTTGAACAGACTTTAGTAGTTCAAATAGATACTAATGAAAAACTAAATTTAATATTAACTAAACTTTATTTCGCCCGTAGCTTCGCCAGCGTCAGTAACCGTGAGTCTTTTTGGTCATTATATAAAGAGTTATTACTATTATTATTATTATTAAGTCAAGAGTTGTTATCCAGTCCAATAGTATATATTTGAACCAATATTGGTACCAACTTTTGCACCAACTGCACACAGACAGACAAAAGGTATTTACTATTATAAGTAGGAAAGATTATATACAAAATTTTGTACTAAAAATACTCAACAAAAATTTTCAGTTACAATTTTTCATTATCTAACTTGTTTGATTATATTTTAATGATTTCTATAAACAATTAGGCTTAATTTTAAATTGAACCTGTGATATGAGATAATTGTACAACTGAGCTATCGTGTTCCAGCGTAGTATAGCTTTCTATATATAATCTATATCAAGATGGCGGCTGATATTTGACTTTTTTCGATTATTGTAAAATTACTATTAATTATAACATTATATTTTATTAAAAAACCCGGATTATTACACAATATTAATAATGGAAAAAAAAATTCCAAAATAAATTATTGAAATAAGTAAAATTTACATCATTGCCATATTGCAGATAATTTATTTTTATAATAAAAATATAGTAAACATTTAAGTTTTATACTAGTTTGACAAAAATAAATAATTAATTAAAAATCCTTGAGTGTTCTAGATATAAGGTCACGTGTCAGGATTGCAACCCGTGACCCCATTGTATGCAAACCACTGAGTCATACACTTACATTGCAAGATATTTGTAATTGCATTAATAAAAATAAGTTGATACAGAAAAATAACATTGATAAAGAAACTTATTTACAACCGACATCGTAGCGTAACGATATATCGGATACGTGTCGTATGTTATAAGTGGTGATGTTTTTCTGAGACGATTCGTCGCCCGATGATAACACACAGCTTACGTATAGCTCATGAGTACATATTTATAAATAATATTACTTATCATTTAATATATTATTCTGTATTACGTTGATTACCGTGTTTTTAATATATAAGAAAGCAAAAGCAAAAAAAAAACAAAAAAGGAAAGAAAATAAAAATATTAAAAAAAGTTTCTTTATAGAAAAATAATTAAAAAGTTGCTATCGGCTGTTCCAGCATTAATTTTGGAATAAAATAACTTAAATAACCAATTTGAAAAAGTTTCAATAAATTGTTTGAATATTAATTTAGAAAAAAATTACTTAAAAAATAAATGTCTATGACACTAGCTAAAGAAATTTGAATTAAAAACAATGCAATTATTAGACAGTGACAGCCAATGGTTTCAGTATCATTTAAACTATAAAACTTTATTCGTATGTTACCAACACACACATGTATAAAACTTTGCATGTGTATTGTCAATAGGCAATATAAATTCTATACATATGGTATCGTCAACACTAAAAGATGTAATGAGATTTACTTCACAAATAAATACTCTTAATAAATAATTATTCAGCTGAAACGTCATGTTTTTCTGCAATTATTTTATCTGTAACTCTCGAAAGTAATCGAAACTCATACAAATAAATAATAAGTTATAACACACGACCCACGGGTGGTCGTTTCTGTACATACGAATCAAATACTAGGAGTGCAACCAAACCTCAATTTTGATTCGCTGCGCTCTTAAAATCTCGGTATGTGTTATGATATTGAGCGAAGCGAGGTGCAAACAGCACCGAAGTTGTATTTACAGAACGTCGACGCATTCTGTCCTCAATTATTTATTTTTATTTTTTATTTCGGTTTTTTTTATAATTTTCAACTATTTTCTAAGATGAGACACATTATTACATTTTTTGTTTTTTTTTTTTAAACCGCTACCAGACTGATGTCTATCAGTTTGCAACATTTGGAAATTTTCGGAAATAACGTTTTTGATTGATGCTTGCACAAAGGATGCAGAAAAGTCTCCAATATAATAAAAATAAATTAAATTGTAAATGCAAAACATGTTTACGTTCAGTGTTTTTTTCACCTTGAGATAAGTATTATCTAATTTTCCGGTAAAGTTGCTAAAATCTCTTATAATATATCGATTTTTTTTTTGTGGTATGATACACGTTTTTTTTATTGACTGACGGATTATTACAGTACTTTATAGCACATGATAGAAACTAAACATCCTGAATGAAGCTGATAACGAACCATTGCACGCTTCCGCCATGTTGTTTTCTATAGTTTTATATAACTTGTCTATAGTTTGGTTCATTTTTTGAAAATAAACCACGATTTCTTCGGATTAATATCACGTTTTTTATATTGTAATATTTTTAAATAATTATTCCAATAAAAATATATAAAAGGTAAAGGGAATTATTGCCGAGATCATCTGGTGATAGATCAAAATTAAACAAAATATTCTGGCTGCATGATGTAAAAGCCTTTGCCTGTCTGAAGAACTAAAATATTTTAAAAAAAAATAACAACATTTGTCAAATTTGTTTTGGCGCGTAATCAAAGATAGTAAGAAATCAAACACTTGTATTCGTTATATTTAAATCACCTGTCAGTTCAATATATTATATAATGATATAACCGATTTCGATTGGTTAAAATTGTGTCAAGGGCGCCTTAGAGGCCAGAGCCATCCTGTGATTGGTTTATTTTAATTTAACACAGACCATGAAGTATTAATTTGATATTTTTCTTATTGTTATAATATTTGCTATGCCTGTTTAAAAAAGGTGTGGTTATCGGATTAAGATATGTTACTGATATCATTTTTATTGTAATTATTTAAACAACCAAATAGATTTTAATTCATTTTTATTATCTTGTAAGTAGAAAAAAACAGAACTTACATTACACTTATAAATGTACAAGTAATAATTCATAACCAACAAGTTTCTGCTATTTAGACAGGTAATGAAATAATTATTTAAATTTAAATGATAAAATAGATAAACATAGTGAACAAAAAACTTAAATTACTCTTAAAACATTTAACAAACACATATTTTTTTTTAACTTGAAAATGTCAAAAATTGTGACTTCAACGATAAAATTTTTGAATTTTTGAACTATCAATTATAGTACCAATTAGTAATTGGTAATAATATAATTCCCATCTCGGTAAATTAGAAAAACAAAAACAAATAATATTATACTTTAACCAAATTTTATAACTTTTATGTCTTGTTATTTGAACAAAAAATATCAAACAAATGACTTAAAACATGTTTTTCAATGTTCTTTGTTTCCTGATATTTTATATAAATGTTATATTATATATTTACATATATGAGATAAAACATAAAAATATCACTAAAAATAAAAAACATTAATAAAAATGACGATCTAACAACCAACAACAAGATGCAGAAAAATCCACACCAACGATATTTGTATCTGATATAATCTAAAAATCCATTGTTGGTTTTTGTATGCAACAAAAATGTATGGTGAGAACAAAATATAAACAAATTCCGCAATGTATATCAACTTAACCAATACTGTGGTTCATTTGTAATGTTCTTATTACATAATAGTGTAGATAAATTGGCATTATTTAAAAATAGATAACCATTGCTGGTTTTCTATGAAACTAAAATGTATGGTGAGAACAAAATCAAAAGAAAACCCTCAATGCATATTAATGTAGTCAAAATTGTTGTTCGTTTTTATTGTTTTTATGATATAATAAAAGTCTCTTATGTAGATAGATTGGTCCAATTGTACTGTAAATAGCAGTAGATTGACTAATTGAAGATTATTTTTAAACGCGGAACCGTCTTCAAATTGAATTAAAGTTCTAATAAACCCTTGTTAATGATACTTTACATTTAATTTGTTTTGAAAATTAGAGTTATTCTAAATTAGAATTAATGATATATTAATTATAACAATTAGCTTAACTGGCTCTCGTCGCTAACTTTGAATTTTATTTTTTTAAATACTTTTTAACATATTACAAGAATATTTTTTTTATTTTTGTGTAATCTCAACGATTATTTGTTTTTGTTTCCTAAAATAAATGATAATTAGTCTCACGTTTTCTTAAATGATTCTTTATAAGTAACAATGAAATAACAAAAACAAATTTTGAATAAATTTAATCCGTAAATAATGAGCATTCAAATAAGATAGCAACAGTACGAGAGCACGTGTCACGCACACATTGATACACAATTTATAATACGTGTGTGTGTGCAAAGTCAATTGAAGCTGGGCCTTAATTACGTTGTTTACGAATGAACCAGACTGGATTTATACTGTCCCCTACTACGAACGACTAACGTATAGCGACTGTTTTTAAGTATAGAATATTAGACATGCATTGCAGTTTTTATTCCGAATTTTATACAAATAGTGTGACATACCGCAATGTATTTTGTTAAAATAATGTATTATGAATGCTATTTGATTTCTATTGTGTTCTTACGTTAGAATATATTATTATTCTAATTTCAATGGCATTATATCTTGATCAGAAAGTGTATTAAAATATTCTTAAATATTTTGCAGTTCTTTAAGTAGTTTTGAATCCCTTCTTAAAATGAATAACAATAAATGAAATCGTGTTTTATTTGTCATCCGAACATTTTTGAAAGGGTTTGAACCCGGGACTTAGAATTCAAGCTTCCCAATAAAAAGTGAATTATTTATGAATTACATAAAAAATAATTGGAAGTGTAAATCTTTTCCGTCAGTATAAAAATGAACGAATAGAATTATTCTTTTATTTCTTTTGACATGTTGTTTTATTTGTAGATCATTAATAAGTTAAAGATAATTAAAAAAAAAAAAAAATTTTTTTTTTCACCAACACGACTACACTTTTAAACTTATAAAAACTAACATTAGATCCTTATTTTAATATTTTGTTGAGGTCAAAATAATTTTTTTTCATATAAATTAGATTTTTTTTAATATGATAAAACTGCAATTGTCATCTGTCACCAAATAAATTGTTTATTTTATTCCAAGCAAACCCGGGGGCTAACAATGTGTATCAAACAGATATACAATAATACGTTTTATGTTAATATTATTTTACTCGGTAAAGTAACTCTAAAAAAATGCATGTTAATGTTCATTAACCATTTGTACAATGCATATCAATGTACGGACAAACAAAAGGAACTGGATATGTTATTTTTAAAGTAAATGAACACTAAAATATCGTTGTTTGTTCCCACTTTAAATAGGTTTGTTTGCAACGGGCGTGGAGACGTGACGTAACATCGTGCAAGTTTTTTACAAATGAGATAACAGATGGCGGTAGAGGTAACATTTAACGTTTCTTATTTTCAAAGCAACAATAATTCTTCAACAATTCAAAATCTTTTTATTTTGAAAAAAAATTCAATCTTTGAATAACAAAAATGTCATTACATACATTTTTTTAAGATTAATGGACTTAAATATTTTTGTATGTAATACCTACCCATAATTTTTTTATTATTAATATATTTTTTACTTTTCATATTTTATATCTATAACTAATCAACGATACCATACCATAAGTTTTTTATCTGTTGTGTATAAACCATTGTTTTACTATAGTGATGTCCAGGACATATATCGATAAAATAATAATATTAATATTTTAGCAATGTATTTTATGTTACTGTAAAATACATTTTAGATAGTTAATCTCAGCGAGTCGTTAAATTAATGTGTAATCACAATCATCTTATTTCAATCGTTGCGGTTAGAAAGTGAAATAAACCTAGCCTTATAAATTGCTTATTGTGTAAGGGCTGGATATAATCATGTTCTTGAACATTCATGACCTCCTAGCTCTAGCTATCTTGAACATAATTATTATCGACATTTTAATATGTTTATAGTATTAAAATAGATCTTTGTATATCAAAAAACAAAGTAAGTAGCTACTGTATTCATTTCCACGTTATCAGCTCTAATTCTCTTGACATAAATATGTATTCAGTTGACTAAGCATGTAACTTTCAGACTAAACTAACCCAAGTCGTATAAGACAAAGTTTGTAGATAACACCTCTGAGAAATAGTGCTTATTCAACAGAATTATTAAATTCGGTTCTTGGAATAAAAGTTCATATCTTAGTTTGACTAAAGTTGTTTGATAAAATAATTGTATACTCTGTATTAATGTTAGTATCATAATATTAGTATTTCTGTTGTTTTGTTAATAATAATGCAAGTTAAAGTTGTTTATTAAGAACCACTTGTTTACGATATACAGATCTTTCTCAAGGATAAGAAACTAGTAAGTATAACTGAAGAACCGGTATCCAGTAACGTGTAGTTCTCCCTGGACTCAACCGGCTACACCGGTTTCTTCAAATCTATTGCTCTTCAGTTTGTTTTTATCTTAACTCCATTAAATGGTAATGTGTATAAATATTCAGTTTTCTCGTACCAATACTGATTTATAGGGTTGTGGGTAACAAAAACAAAGATATCCATTATTGAAACTATGTATTTTTTAATAATTTCTACATTCTCTTTTACTGTCTATGAAATAAATATCAATTATAAAGAATTGATACATTTATTATTATTGTTAGTTTTGTCGACATTTCAAGTTTAGAAGTATTTTAAATATTTTTGGATGAAGTGAAATCTAGTACTATGATATTGTGCGTTTAGACACTGGACCCTACAAACATTTAGATTTCATTAAAAACTGTCTATTGATATACATTTATATAACACTGGATGAGAATGTATTTGATAACATCTCGTCAACTATAAGTATATAGGTACCGTTAGTACAAAAATGTCTCATCGCCCACTGGTTTAAAGAACACTAATGCGATAGAAAACAATCTTAAAAAAGTACAATCTTTATATTAACTTAAATAACTTAATACTTGTTATAACTATATAATATAACCTGAGATCTTTGCAGTATATTAAATCCTCTCTTATTGCCATCTCTATCGCGGCACCGACAACTCAACATATAATCTGCATGCGTGCTCGCTTACATCATTAAAGTATATTTTCTCATTTAAATTTTATACATTACAAAAGTAGTATCACAAACAAATGTACGAACTAGTACAATTACAAAAAACGTACATATCTGATCCCCAAGGAGATCCTCTAATAAATACAATTACGATACATGTAATACACGAACTCTACACAACTTCAGAATAGAATCGAAACTCGAAACAAAATAATAACACTAAGTCGATCAGGGTATCGTTATCACACGCGTGGCGGCGTCTGAGATCAAGGTGCGCACCAACACCGCCGCGCCACTCACGCGACCAACCAGACAATCAACACATCCGACAATAAAATACGAACAATGATTAACATAAGTACGACGGCGCTAGGGCGAGCGCGCGGTGGGCGGGGGAGGGAGGGGGTGGGGTCGTCGGGTCAGAGATCCGCGCTCGCGCCGCGCCGTCGAACCGCACGGCGTCCTCGCGCTCGCGAAAGAATATCGACGCTTTGTATCGACAAAGCGAATTTCGCATCACTAGCGGCCAAGGACGTCCGCGAGGACTATGCGCTTCCCGCGCTACTACTACTATACATTACATATCACGCTGTGCTTTTTTTTCTCTTAATAAAAATATAATTAATATACATATAATATTGATATTTGTTAAAAGATACGTAGATATCGAGGAGGGCAATCAGTCTGCTCGCTCGCACTCCTGACTCACTCGGCTTGGCTCCTGAACAGTTTTTTCTTTTCTATCGTGAACTGGGGGCTGATGATGATGGTGCCGCCTCTCGTTAAATTTCTGTAAAAGATATCAGCTATTAGTAATCTTAAATGGCATAAGATTCTAAGATCTTTAACTATAAAGACCCTTGAAGTGCAGATAAAAATAAAATAATATTATGATTATGATATAATAAAGATACTTACTTTAAGAATTGCGGCAACAAACTCGTCCAGTTCGTTGCATCATGTTCAAGATGGAGATGTATTTCATGTGTGGTGACCGTGTTCGGGTCGACCTTGAAGGCGGCCAGCCGTCTCCCGGCCACGTCTACAATAACAGCCGCTCCCCTGGAGCCGCAGGGTTCCCCTTCTGCCAGAGATAGGATTTGACGCGCAGCTCTAGAGAGCAGTTCCGCTGGCACCAGGACTTCGGCAGTGGCTAGCTCGCTTGCTCCTTTAGCCGCCCGGAGCTCCCTTTCCAGACGTTGGGCCAATGCCGCTTCCGTCGGCACCGGCATCGGCGCTTCCCGCCATGTTGGCCCATTCCATGCTAAAACAATAGAAAATAAAATTAAAAAATTTGTTAATATTAAAAAATATAATAAGAAATTTAATTTGAATTTAAGAAATTATTAAAAAGATTGGAAAATCTTAAAAGAATCAATGAAACGAGATACTGCATCGAACAGCTGTTGCGTCAGCTGACCGTGACGATTGGGCCGGCGTCTTTGTTTGTCACAAGCAGTGATTATAGGTGCATTGTTAAGTGGTTCGTTGCCATGTAAAATGATAAACTAGTGTTTCATCAGCCGGCTTGCGCGCGCCGCATAGCAACACAGCTGATGGCCGGTTAGAAAGTCACCGGCTTCCCTCACCACCACCGCTGAATAGAAAGTAAGACTCACCTTTTTCACTACTGAATCCGACTCTAAACTGACTCGTAACCGGCAGTATCTCCATGTTTTCCAAATTTTTACTTATATTGTACACTTTTTAAAGCAAAAAAATTAAAGTGTTCCGTTTCGGAACTTATAAAACTAGAATATATCACAAGTCTCTTTTGTACTGCGAATGCGCACTGGACCGGCTTCACGACCGGCGACTAGTTATCGTGAAGAGATCGATTGAAAGTTAGAAATGTCCGAGGTTAGCACGACTGCATCAGATCTGATCTCGTAACCTTAGGGCTTCGTCTCTCACCCTTGGCTAACAGTTCAACCCACCCGACCCTATCGCTCTGTGTGACGGACTGACGATGCTGGGAACTGTATGCGGGTTTTATAGAAAGTCGAGGGCGGGGGTGCGGGGGGTCTCTCCGCGGGAGAGCGCGGGGTCCCCGCGCGCCAGTCAAGAACGCTCGCGGAATTGAGTGGACGTCTTTGTGTCGCTCTGTACCGGCTTCCGACCAAAAGCCGGCCGGCTTCTTTGTTCTAGTTACACCGGTTTGGCTCGAAAGTTCGTTAACGTCAAAAAAGTTTCAAAATATAATTTTATTAAAAGTGTTTATTATAACAGTTTATAATCTATTGTAATAGTAAGGTTTTACAAAATTAAGTATTTTATTTCAACTATTTGTGGTAATGTCGGTCCACGTATATTAAAAAATCTAATTATATCTAATATACAGATTTGTTCCTTATGAATATACAATATGTAATAAGTTTCTTTTAAATATATATTTTAAAAAACTTCCTCTTTTTGTTAAAAATTATATAAAATGTAAAATGTATTGAAATATCTTTTGTTACAAATTGGTTATGGACATTTTTAGCCATTTTAAACTTATTTATATATTGCCTTTTTTTAAAAAATTATAGAAAAAAAATTAATGCAAGGTAACTTTATATGAATAGTACATTCATAATAAAATTAAAATATTTTTTTTTTGTTCTTAATAAAATCTATGTACAAAAGATTATTTAGAGAGATTGTGCTTAGAATTGATTTATTCTTTATGTATTTAAAGATTCGTCACCGAAATTGTACTTTATTTAGTACCTTATAAAATATTTTCTTTAAGTATTTCTTGTGAGTTTTTCTTATTATTATAAGAATATTGTAAAGAAGTAGACTACATAAATTTTTGCAAACATCTGTAAATCTGTAAAGTATAATGTGCAAGAGCAATGTAATTGTAGAGTTTTATATAATAAATAAATCCAAGTTTTGTCATTTAATGAATAACTATTGTTTTAAAAAGATTCTGAACAATGGTTTTTGTTACTCCGATTTGTCTTCGACTTGTGAACTAATGCACCGAGTTGTGACGTAATTGAAGAAAAAAGACAAAATTAATACTTTAATTGCGGGCCAATAAAAATACACTATGGAATAGGTTTGAGTTATTGCATCAGCTACCTAGAACTTTCTAGAAAATATTGAGAAACCGCTTAATTAAGTGTTATTTTGCATGCTTTTTTGCTGTGATATGACTTTTTTCAAAAACAGGTTGGTATTATTTGTTAAATAACGTTATAAAGAATATAATATACCATTTTTATTTACGGATATATATTTTTTTGTGTTTTAAAATTAAGCTTTTAAAATGACAAATAAAAGTGTAGATTATTGTTTTTTGTAGCACCAAATTGAATCTTTGATATTGATAAAACTTATCCAATCTCTGTAACAGTTATTTGAACAGTACAAAAAAGAGAAATGAAAGGTTGGTTGCTACGCCGGCCGGCGTCCCGGCCTTGAGGCTGACTCATGACAAGGCTAATCGAAAATCGTAATTGTGACCGTAGAAAAATCGTTATTTTAAATCGTTCAACCGCTGAAAAGTCAGAGGTCAAAAACTTTACTTTAAAACATGACTAATTTTCAAATTATTTCAAATGAAATATATCTTGAGTGATTGCGTCAATTCGATAATTCATAAATATCAAATATTATTTTTATCATTTTTTATCGATAAATTTAAGTGCAAGAATGTAAACAGTAATGCAAGTAGCAATTTCTCAGTTATAAGAGCGATAACGTTTTGTTAAACTTGTTCCATAAAAAATTGGAACTAAAGATTAAATTCCTTAAGGAATTACTTAATTTGCTATAACATATTATATGTAAGATTCTTATATTCTTAAATTCTATTTGACATATCCAAAAATGATAACTAATTGGAGAAGACATGTCCAGGCTTGTCCCAACTTGTTTGACTTGAACTATCCTGTCTTCAACTTGTTGTTTACAAAGGGTAACAAACAAAGATTAAATGCAAATATTAAAGTATCAAAATTATTTATTAAACATTTATTTGAAGGGAAACGATATTTTTTTCATATAATTTATAGCATTAAATACAGTCAAGTGTGAAGTATGGCACTTTAAATTATAATTAGCTTGATGAATTATATATAAGGTTGCCTCAGCCAGCTATTTACCATATTACATCCATATTAAGTCTGGTCTAGAACCTGGCTAAGTTCAGTTGTTGTATATAAAATTGAAATGTTTCTGAGTTAGTGCATTTTAATTGAGTCGGGTGTCCAATATTTGTGATCAGTATTCATGAACTGTGGCCAACATCACCAAGTTTAGGCAACACTCATTTGCAATTTTAAATCTACTTTGTATACACGTGTACTAGCAAAATAATGTTATTATAATAATAATATACTCGTTTTGATGTTATATTTCAATTTTTATAAATTTATCTATTAGTTGTAAGTTTGTATGAAAAAGTGTGAAATAAATAATTTAATAAATAAATGTATTTTATTTTATGTTACTCTTATCTTAAAATCCATTAGTTTGAAAACATTAAATTGTAGGTTAATGTAGTCCAGATTAAAATGTATGGAGGTTATCTTCTGAAAATGTTTCCTTATCTGAAACATACCAAATAGTCTTAAAATGATAATTGTATTAAACATTATAGTTATATTTTAAATAAATAAAACAATTCTTGTACTCAAAATTAAAACTTCAATTACAATAATTTAATTTTGATAACATATAACAATAAGGTCCTTATAAAGTTCCTGAAAGTGATAAACATATAATATATTAAAATTATCAAATTCAAGATTACATCATTATTATTATTTAATATCTCATATCTTAATGATGTTAATCCTAAATAGTTATAGTATTTGGGGCATAAAAAGATTTATCTAGAAAAAATATTTCTGTATATCAATTGATGAAGTATTTCATACTGAATCTAAAAACACTCATAACAAACCAAAATTTTTCCTAGAAAGTATGAGGGAAAAATTACAAATGATCTTAAATGTCTTAAAAACTAACATTTTGCAATACTAGTAATGAACAATAAACTATATACTTAATTTTATTAGTTAACTTTAATACTATATACTTTGAATTTATTTCATTTATTATCAAGAGTTACATTTATCTTAACTTCATCTTGTCTCAGCATCAACTATCATGTTTTATTCAAACGGATACAAAAAAATATTTTCTCGACCCTTTTTCCATACGGGCGAGCCCGAGCTCGAAATGTACAGATAGTAAGAAACCGACTTTTTACTATCTTTATATTTCGTCGTAAAATAAGTGATTACTGGATTCTTGCCTGTGTTACGTTGAAAAAAAAATTTTTTTTGGACTTATGTAAAATATTTTTTTTTATTTTACCAATACTTATATTGAATTTAGTGACAATTAGAATGAGGTAACAATATTTTTAAATTTTAGTATGCCCTATACTTAATACTTATATTGTAAATGTAATGTGTAAAATTTGTTTGTTCCCTAATCTTGAGAACAAACGGTTGGTTTTTTAAAAAACTGATTATGATAGGCAGGTATGAAGGCTATCTAACAGTAAATAAAATGGTTCTTCTCACAAATCGCAGTAAAATTATATAGAGTATGTACCAACTGATCCCAAGATAGTTTCTTCTTTATAATAACAATTTTCAATGATCTACCTATTAGAAACTTGTAACCAAAATACTATAGGACCGGTAATTATACCGAGCTCAGCTACCAAATCACCGATTTTGGGCTGTTTTGTTTGATTTATGTACCGTGCTACCGGCTATTCCTTTTGAACCTTATTCCCTTTACAATAGATCTCAATGTAAATTGCTAGCAATATCGACTTTAGTGTCACAGTAATAAGGATTATAATGTATTGCCATTAGGGCTTAGTTCATATATTGTTTGCGCGGTTGCGCTTAAAATTGATAAATGGCCGGAGCAGGTTTATAACGTGAACGGTCGAATTAATGATTTTCTACCATTATTGGTTTTGTTTCTTGCATCTGTTTGTATTAAAAGCCAGCTATATTTAAATAAATTGTAATAATAATTATAAAATGTTTTGTAACTTAATTCAAAACAATAATTACACTCGAAGTTTATGAAAGAAATTGTTGTGTTCAAAATAAAAGCAAAGTCCCTTTGTTCAATTTTCGAAAATGGAATCATTATTGTTATCGGCTCTTTAATTTTAAACTTTATTCCATAGACTTACGATACAAATTCAATCAAACAACAATTCACTTATGCTTTTGTTCATTCGAAACAGTGTATCACTTATTTTAAAATTACATTATGGCGATTCGAGTTCAACTCTCTTTTAACAGAGTATATGTTTGAATGCAATACTCCATCATTTCGCATTAAAAAAGTGGATTAGCCATTGAATAATGAACCGCTTCTATATGAATATACGATTGAATTTGCATTGCGAATCGTATTGAGGAGAAAGGGGATAAATTGAGCGAACTGTACGCTACAAAGTCTTAATTGTAAACGGTAGCTATTGGTCTGCTAGTGATAGACTCACTATATTGTAAATCAAACATTATAAACTACTTATGAAGGATTTAAATTAATATCTAAAGTGTTATTAATATTAAGGTATTAATTTTTATTACTTAATTAATATATTTTATTGTAGATTTATGTTTTATTGAGCGAAGCTCTCCATGAGAGACTTTTCTACATACTTCGTGTAAGCGTCAATCAAAAACAGTTTATCTGAAATTTTCCAAATGTTGCACATTGATAGAAATCAGTTTGGGAGTTGGTTTTTAAAAAAATTAATGTTATAATGTGTCTAGTCTTGAAAAATAATTAAGGACATAATGCGTCGAAGTTTTGCAAATGCAACTTCGGTGCTGTTTGCACCTCGCTTCGCTCAATATACTATACCGATATTTTGAAAGCGCAGCGAGTCAAAATTGAGGTCTGTCGCGCCCTTAATAGTTCATTCAATTCATACAAATAAAGACAGTAATGATTCAACGAGAGTGCAAATTGAAATTCCTTTGTCTACTATTGAAATTTTTTTGTTTTGTTAAATATTGTTTAGCTATAGTATAGCTTTTTATTTAAATCGTTAAATATTGCTGGATATATATAAATACTAGGTCCTCCAGTGTGCACGGCGGGTGGAGCTGAGCGAAATATTGTTGCTGAATGAGTTTAACATATATGTAAAATAAGCAGAATAAATAGTGGCTTCAATCTTAAGCTTAATAAGAACTCGCGCGTGCGATTTCAAAACATTCGCACTTTGACCATTTATTAATAAAACTACAACAACAAATCACCAAAAATCTTCAGAACCTATAAGCTACTGTCCTCGACAACTCTGCCAATTTTCAATATCCTACTACTATTTGTCTAGAAGTAGCATTAGTAACGAAACACTTTTGAGAAGTAAGAGCTTCGCTTCGCTCAGCTAAATAATATTTGCCAAGGTTTCTACACAAACTGATTATGATTATCAACATACAGCTGCGTTCAATCACCGCCAGAATAAATATTAGCCCGCGGTGACAAATTGAGGTATAAACTGACACCTTTATATCGTTGGTTACCCTTAATGGTAATTTCACCTTTTGCCGAAAATAACAGCTGTTCTAGTTGCCCCCTGTGACCTTGCGTTACCATGGCAACGGTGTAATAACCAAAAGTAGAAATTGCTAGATATTATATAACAATAATTGTAGTAAAAAGTCTTTTATAAAATGTAATATTACAGTTTTACAAACTTCAACAACTTATGCTACACTATAATAAACTAATGATGTCTAATACCAGATCGCGGATGAAATAATTTGTTGGTTCATTTGTGTAACCTGTAATTACCGAATTCGGTTTTAGTGGACCATTTACTTGAATTGTAAATGTTGTGTCTAATTTTACTGCCTGAAGATTACAGAAATTATGTTTTTATAAACGTTTAAATTGCTTTCTTTGTTCTGAGCTTATTATTTCCTGAATTTTTTACTAAATTATTAAATGGAAAATATATTAAAAAAATTATATATGTAAAACAAACTTTACTTTAAATATTCATAGTTTTAATATATTTAAAATAATAATTATGTAGTAAAGGGTATAATATTGCTTGAAAAAGAATACTTTTCACCCGTCACCATCACAGGGTGGTACCAATGTTTAATCATAATGGCTTTTAAGCCGATTGTCTTTTATTATATTAACCTAAATATTTTTAATGTAAATTGTTTAAGCGTGTAGTGTCTATTTATTTAATTATAAAGCAATTACTTGAGTCGTAAAAAGCAAATGGAGCCATCTGTCCCCCTCCTGCAGGGACATAATGACAGCGTTCGAGCGATTTGATTTAAATCATGTTGACTTGTGATTCAATAAGCATTGCTGAAATCATTTTATATATAATATTGAAAGCATGAATATTAAAAAAAAACCATTTACTTTATAAATCTATTTTGCTTTTAAATAAAATACAGCGCTTAAAAGCGTCAGCCTCACGGATATAAAGTGGAGTGATAAAAACTGCTTTTACGGCATTTTAGTTTTTTATTTATTATATGTATTTTTGTATTCTCGCTGAAAGCGCTACACGGTGTACATTTAAATTATATATTTATATTACTTTTAAAATGTTTTTAAAACAGAATGCGCTTTAATATTTATGTCCTTAACCTACATTATTTATTAGTTTTTTTAGTGCAATATAACCCCATAAAAAGTATATTTTTCTACAACCCCGGAATACTCATTTAGGATTTCTAAACTTTTTGGACTATTTTATTTATATGTTAAAAGAACATCAAACCAGCATGCAGGTCATGTGATGGTAAGTGGTCACCATCCGCACTGTTGATGGCTTTCCACTTGGACTCGTGAAATAGCGCTGGAAATCAGCGGTTTACATCAAAATTTATACAATGGTTCAGGAGAAGAAAACGCACAACCCTTGGTTGTTACCCTTGGGGTTCCGTATTTTGGAGTCTCTGTCTGCCAGTCTGTCTAGACTTAATTTTTTTTTATAAATAATAAACATATCAAAGACGCGTCGCTATCTATGTTATATCTAAATTTCTCATTTGGGACAAAAACATGAGAAAAGAGGTGTTCGTTTGTAGACTCCTTGTACAGTAAAGTAACATTTTTTAAAATATATATTTTTTATCTAAATTAATATATTACCTTATAGTGTACTTATGTCTAATATATATTAGTGTATTTTTTTATGTATTGTAGTTTTTAGAAATGCGTCCTAGTCTAGATACGGCTGATACTTCTAATTGTTAGCGTAAATAGAAATTTCCCACAGTTTTCATCTTCATATATAATTAACGGGCCACAAATAGGTTTGTTGACGGCAGCGCTCTAAAACCTAAAACACACACACAAGCACACACCCACACAGCTTTACAATAGAACATATATAACACGTTTCTAAAATTTTAATAATATTAATTACATCTTTATTTGTGTTTTACAAGTGTAGGTTAGTAAGAACGAGATAAATATATATTTTATTTATTACTAAAGTTACATAGTAAAATAATAGTTAAATAAGTTATGGCTTTTTTGGTGATGGTATCAATATTATTTGTTTTTCATATAGCAGCTATAAAATTATACAATTTACTAAGCACTAGGTCAATTAGTGTTCTAATATTGTTAGTGTTAGTGCACTCATTGTTATTTAGTTTTAACCCAGTGTTTAGTGTAGTCAAATAATACTTTGGTAAATCAGTCTGTGGATATTCAAAATTGACTATTAGTGTGTTGGTTTGTTCTTTAAAATTATCGAAGAACGTTGCTCTTACATTATTATAACTAGATTCCGCCCGCAGCTTCGCTTGCGTGGCTTTAAAAAATGAGTTATTATTATTATTATTTTCCGCCCGTCCAAAGATACAACCTTATTAAGTCAAGAGTTGGTATCCAATGGTGTATATTTGAACCAATATTGGAACCAACTTTCAACTGCACACAGACAAAAGGATAGCTTTCCCCATTTACTACTACATGTATTAAAGATCCCATCAATCTAACAAAATGCGAGTGAAGCCAGATGCAAAACTTGTATTATATACGTAGCTATAAAATAAAACGACATCACCAGTTCTCGCAATAAAATAATCCATCGTCACCCTTTGTTAATGTCATTTGTTAATTCTTTTAATATTCTTTGTTAACCGACCTTGAAGCTCAAGTATTGTGTAATTGCGCTGCATTGTATATTGTTATAATAGACTTTATTACCAAAATATTCCCAAACAGCTGATTACTTAGCAACTTAAATAGATTATTATTACCAATAACATCTTATAGTTATGGTTGCTTTTTATGGATAACTTATGTTTGACAAATTTGAGGTTAATTTTGTATTTCTCAAATAGACGCTAGTAATAATTCTACGAATTTTCGTTACTTGTATCATACAATATATACTAGCTCGCGGTTTCACCCGGGGACGAATGATCTTATTTACTATTAACATAACTAAGAAAAGTAGCATAACACTAGAAACCCTATAGCCTTCCTAAAAACTGTCTATCTATTAGAAAGATTTTCGCAATAGTTTTGAAGATTAACGCATTTAAACAATCTTTTCTGCTTTATAATATTAGTGTATAGATACGAGTACATACTCATTTAATTTTATGGCTTCAATTTCGCGTTGGTTCATCCATTGTTTGATATTAATTAACTGTAAAATAGGTTGATTGTATTGTTGTCTGTCCATTAAAGATTAAAATAGGACACTAAAATACGCTGATTAAAATATTTAGCACGTTCAAGCTTATAGGCTTAATATGAATAAATTTATTATAATCTAGTACCATAACATTATATTGCAAATATAATCTCATAAAATTGATATTACTTTATTGATATAAATATCTTAAAATAAATTTAAAATAATAATATAATAATAATTTAAAATTCGAATTACAAAAATAGAAAAACGAACCCCAACTGAACATAAGGGTAAGTGTGCTTATGCAATGACTGTCACGTGACGTCACAATGTAACGGTTTTGACTCACTGTTGCTATGTGGCATCAAGTGACAGGTGACGAATTATTTCTTGCTAACTGCAATTACTCAAATATCAAACTATAATAAACGTTACTAAAATGATTTTTGTGGGTTATTACATTTTTATATATACGTATATATATATATACATATATATATATACATATTATAATAAATACTTATTAATTATTTATAACGTTTATATGTTTCTGATGCAAGTATATTTTATGTTTCAATTGACGTTAGCGTGTTGCTAAGCGATAGACTTGTCATCAATCGTCACTATAATTCTCATTACATGATAGTAATTCTCTGGTGTTAGCTTTAATGAATTTAATAATTCTTTTAAATCATTAAGTTTGTATTCGATTTCGCAATTTAATAGTTTAAGATGAAATGTAATAAATGGTTATGAAATATATATTACTATTTTATCATTATCTTATGTCAGTTGATCTTTATATAATTATGGTTTAATAAAAATGAACATTGGTTAAGTGATAAAGTTATAAAATCGTTAATTATTAATTATACTGTAAAAAAACTTAATAATAAAGATAATATATAATTTATTTGATAACCGACTATAAAATTACAAATTTAAACGAACTGAATATATTCTAGTTAATTAATTTCAAATATGTATTGGGGTAAGTTTACTGATGCAATACCTTCAAGAATCGTCCGATGTGACGTCAGAACATACGATAATCGTGATTCATCAACACTGACGAAATGATACAATTACTGAGATTTTTATTACATTTATACCTATGTATGTATACCTTTGTTTTACAGTAGAATAAAATATTGTTTACGTCACCTAAGCTGTTTTTGCAATTATTTTCAAATATGTAATTAAATTTTGACCTTTGCGTTTTCCAATGACTAATATTTTTCCATAGAATAGTTATAAATGTGAAGTAAAATATGATACACTGAGTGACCTAATAATTTTGATGAAATTTTTCTTTGAATTTCAAAGTTTAATTCGAAATATAATAACGGTGCAGAGCTAAACCATATTGCTCAGTTGTGGTTTAATGAAATATAAAGAATTTCTTCTAAAATATTTTATATTATTTACAATATTTTTTATAAGCCTACAGATTTAGTCAAGTAAATCTTTTTTGTAGTTAAGAACCATTGCTTAATTAAAAAGCAAAATTAACGTTACGCTTAAAATTAATTAGATATATTACAACAAAATAACCGAGAAGTTTTTATTTTATAACTATAAATCTTAATAAAATTTTTAAATTATATTACATTTGCAACAAGCAATCTAGTTTAAAATAAAATTTGGATTTCGAACACACGGTCACGTAGCGAGTAACGAGTTAAGCTATTATTATAATTGCCATTAAGTTACCACGTGACCAGAGTCAGACCGTGGACAGTTATTGACTAGTTTACCCTTTTCAACTTAAATTTAAAATAGTTTTAATTTTTGTTCTACCTATGCTTTTAAAATAATGAATTTACTTAAAATATCTGAAATATTCAAAAATTTTTGTTAAATTAATTAAATTGTGTGATTTTAAATTATGATTTAATTTAAAAAGTTAAAAGATATCTGGAAATTTCCAAATTTATACAGTTATAAATAGTTTGAATATATTATTTCACAATATTTTTTATACTTGATACATTAAAGTAATTATACTTAATTATAAGTAAAAGACTTTTCTCTTATCATTGTTATCTCATGAATAAAACGCTCGGAAGTCGTCATCAACTTCCTGGCAGTTATCGGTTGCTATGTCACGTTGAGACGTGTTTGAACATGACTAACATGTGTATATTGTGTTGCACAATCATGCGATTTTTTACGACTTATGCGTTTCTTTTGTGTTATTACTTGGTATTTTACGATATATCTAAAACTATATATGTATAGGTTTAGAAATAGAGTAAATAGCTGTTACATATATGATAGTTGAAAATGTTATGTGAGTGTATATAAATACAGATATAAATATATATAAATGTGAACTCTCGTATGACGTCTTAAAATTTTCGAAATGATTACATTATAAAATGAAAATACCCAAAAAACAAGAATTATTACTAGTGATTCATAGTTTCATATTTTTTAATAATATGGAGTTAATTTATATTCTTTATAATTTCCTTGTTAAAATTTTTAATGTTAGTCATCTTTCGTGTGTTTTAATAATTGTCTACTTGAAATCTAATTAATAGTGGGGCCCGGAAATGCCTATTTACTAGGTAACAAAGTTAGCGTAGAAAATGTTCTTGTTCCTGTACACTGATATATACTGACATCGGTTTAACTTTATTGGATAATATTCTATCATTTTGTAAATTCTAATAAAAAAAGATGTTCCATATATAGATTGTAAATACCTCAGAAATAATATATCTGCTGTTATTTTGTGTAAAAGTTACAAATGAAATAGATCCGTAGTAAATATAACAACTGATAAAAAGTAAATTAATTACATATAAAATCCGGTAGCGCGAACTCGGAAGCGTGGCAGCACTGTGTACTGAGAATACTTATAATTATCAAAATTACCACAAGACTAAAACTGGATCACGAGGGTGAAGGTTGAGTGTAGGTCAGTGATTATGATTATACATGTGTGTGTTTGTGTGTGTGTGGGAAAGTTGTATTGCAAAAGTTTGTCACTTAATAAGAACAAAGGATTAAACAAAGAAAATATTAGTTAATAGAGTCAGTTTTTTTAAATAATTCAAAGACAACCAACTGCCATATTGTTTGTTAAGTATTTAATTTAAACATTTATGAGTAATCTTGGAAATGTATTAAGATATTTTATGTATATTTTTCGATAAAACGATACCGCAACAAGATAGCGAATGCAACCTGCATTGCAGTACCTTTAGGGAACTTTGAAACACAGAATTATCATATAAATAGTACCGACTCGAACTGAATACTTAGATAACACAATATTAATTCATTTATTCAATGTACTTTAAAAATGTTATATTATTTTATTTATTTTTTTGTAAAAATCATAAACTTTATTTTTATATGTTCCTCAACGTCACCTGTACAGTATACGTCATATCAGCCATGTTGGAAAATACACGCATTTCAAAATGGCCGAATAGAACCCAATCTGTTGTGAAAGCATGTTTCTATCAACTTGGAAATTACAGCAACGAGTCCGCAATTACCGTAAGAAATAAACATATTATTATCTGATTTTGCATTTACAAAAACTAAGGAAAGTTACGTTTCGAATTATAATAATATATAAATAAAAATCAATTGCATCTTGTATGACGGTGCATCTTTGAGGACTGTTTTTTTTGTTGTCTTTTATATTTTTAAAGTTTGTTGTGTGTATTTTAATCTACTATAAAATTCGATAAAAGAAAATATAAAACAAAAAATATTCTTTATATGAGTTGTTATAAAAAAAGAGGATGTCTAGGTCAAAAGATGTTGAACACGTTTTAAAAAATAAATCAAATATTTATTATTTACAAAAGAAGTTTCTAGAAATAAGCGATCTAAGATAATAAATCAGTCTAGAAACACGACATAGAAACAAATTAACCCGAAAACTGCATTAAAATATCAGGTTTATTTATGAATATATTATGAGAAAGCTTGAGCGTTAGATAAGTTTTTTGAGCTCTAATTTCTGCAATCAAATAGAAAGCGATAGCGTGTGTGTGTGTGTGTGTGTGTTTGTGTTGGTGTGTTTTGTGTGTGTGATGTATATGTGTGTGTGCAGAGAAAACTGTTAGTAAATTACACCGCCCTTACTGGAAATGGGGAAATGTTAACTTGGCGTTTGTGAAATTTGATATTATGTAGCATTCATTTACATAATCATTACCTCTATAAGACATTTTTATATTTTTAAATATTATTCTGTTATGGAAATAAACAACTCCAAGGTTATATATAAATGTTTTTTCTATATTTATGGCATTTTAATGTTTTTCGCAAATTCACGACAGTTCTTCGTGCCTAATATGGAATAGTGAGTCACTATGACGAAAATGCTATCGTTATTAAACGTAATGAATCATGCCGACTACTGCTGTAACGTGCCAAGAGTCACGACAGACACCAGTTTTTACTAGTTACTTTCATCTTTCTTTTAAGGATAACTGATGCTTAAAGATAAAAAAAATATATATATAATTTACATACTATTTTATGTTATTGTGAGTAAAAAAAATATGAATGTATTTAGATAATATAATTGTGCAATAAGGACACTAAATTGTTTTAATATTTTGCGGCACGTGTTCTGACACGTTCAAACGCCATAAGTGGACCATTGAATATATTGTGTAGTTGAAGTAATCGTCTGAAGATTGAGGTGTTCTGTCATTAGTGAACATACAGAACCTTAAGAATGGGAATCTTGTTGTTATGTCTACTGGCTGCTGGCTGAAAATCGAGTTGTTTTCAATCTGTGATTGGATATTTCTGATCGAACGAACTGGATTTCCAGCTTCCATTGGTTACAGCTAGTTTAAAAATGCTATATTAGTACCTTATTTTAAGAAATTTCTTCCCCCAATATAATACAGATAATTTGTCGCAGTACTCTATATTAATAGCATATAACCCTTTTGAAGAGTCGATAAGTGTGACTGGAACAGTGAGAGGCTCTTGAGCACTGAACGAGTTCAGGTATCTTATCAGTTGGATAGATAAGGACACAGACTGATCGGCACCAGGGGAATATATTGATTGATGTTATAACAAGTTTTATATAAATGATTCATTGTTTTAGATCCATATACACCAAGAATATTTTCGTTTTTGTACATTTATTGAATTTTCTTTTTGGCGTACCAAATAAAAAAAAATTGAAATGCAAACTATTATTTATAAATATATATACTAATTAATTATTATTATTGATATGTAATCTTTCTTGCAATTATTTTTTTTACAGTCGTAATGATGTTTTCTAGATTTTTAATATACTCGTGAAATATGATGAAATAAAAAGTGCAATAAATATAAGAAGCATTTTGATAAAAACAACAACGTTAATAAAATTTTATTACCGAAACTCATATTTAAAACATCATATATCTTAGTTTTTTTATTGTATGTAGTTTTTTAGATTATTTAAATTATAAAATATTACCTACCTATGTTTTTTTTTATTTCAAATTGATAATCATTTCCGTTTGCATGTTTTTTAAGTCTTATCTTTAAAAAATACAATGATATAAGAATTTTATATATATAAGAGTGTATATGTAAAAATAACATATATTTCCATATGACTTACTTGAACTATGAAATATGTTATGTTTTCTCTCGTTGACTTGACGGTTTAAATTTATAAAAACATAATTAACCGTCACTATCGATGAATCTTTAATAACAGCGGGAGGCTGGTCAGTGACGTCACGAAATCCAAGCAAAAACTGTCATTCTGTCAAAAAACTACTGTCAAGTAACAAATTGCTCAAACAGCAATCGGCTCAATTCATTTTTTTTTAATTACAATTGTTAATTTGTATTATTTAAGGATTTACTTGAAACTATTATACTGGCCTTGGTTTTAAACGTGATCTGATAGCAGAATTGATATTGTTTGATTTTATTATAATATAAGGTTAAGAATCAAATGGGGATTATATATTTATCTAAGTTCATTTGTAAATATGTTATATACTTCTATCATAATAGAAAATCATCAAGCTTGCCAAAAATTCTGTCTAAGGAAACAAGATTTTCAATATTTTTTTGTTTATAAAGTTTATTCCTATAAAAAAATAGGTAAGATAATACTGTTGTAGTCTAAACTTAATTGTATAATATTTCATTAAATCTTTTAATTTATTTTTTTATTATAAATATATATATATAAATCTGTGGTCCACTAACATAGATGTTAAGTTGCATATAATGCCTAGGTTCCATGATAGCGACATTTTTTGGATTTTTTTCTGTTTAATAAATAATTTTAATATATCATTATCAAATGTAGGATTACTTATAATAATTAAATGTATAAAAAAAACTATATTGAATTTTACTCAATAGCTTAATAATTTAATATTTCTGAAGACAGCAATTTTTTAATAATGCTGATTTTTAAGATAAGCAAGACAATAAAGATATAACCTACTTTGAAGTATATTCAGCATAAATATACCTGTTCGTTAAAAATATGTCTAGACATATTTTTTTGCTTAGCAGGTGTACAATTCTGCACATCTGACTCAAAACTTGCTAATGGCGACCATCTTCACTTTAACAATATACTAATATTATAAAGCGAAAAACTTCTTTACACGCGCTTATCTTAAAACTGCAGAATGGATTCGAAAAATTATTAAGTGGAGCTCTATATGAGAGACTTTTCTGCAACCTTGTGAAAGTATCAAACAAAAACGCTATATCCGAAAATATTCAAATTTTGCATACTGATAGACATCAGTGTGGTGGTGGTTAAAAAAAATATATATGATAATGTGTCTCATCTTGAAAAATAGTTGAGGACAGAATGCGTCGACGTTATGTAAATGCAACTTCGGTGCTGTTTGCACCTCGCTTCGCTCAATATGATAACACATACCGAGATTTTATAAGCGCGGCGAGTCAAAATTGAGGTGTGGTTCGCGCTCCTAGTTAAGATAGTTTCATGAGGAAGGCTATAGGCTATCTCTCATTGCTCTAGTACTTTTAGTTATTCTAATATTAAATAAAAAAACTTGAGAATGGTTGAAAAAAAGAGGTACAGCTAGATTATTAATAAAAAGAAAGATGCGAAATTATTTAATAAAATAACTAACTTAATTTAAAAATTTAATTTTCTTTTCTTATACTAAAGTAATTAATTCAATAATATCATAGATATATTTTCAGTAAAAAAAAATTTTCAAAAAATTTTCTTGCATACAAACCAAATCCTGAAAATTATATATACCAGCCAGACATTATTGTATTTTATTATAAAAATATTATATTTCACTGATAATAAATTAATTGCAGTTTCTTGTAGAATACCCGATAAGAATCATTTGATACATTTTAAATTATACACATAACACATTTGATATATGTCATACATTTGATATATACATGTCTGTCATAGCTAGCTTCTAAATTTCGAAATATGTTATATGTATAAAGGCATTTTTATTTGAAAAAAAAAATCAATCATATATTTTTAGGTATTTAAGCTTAATAAAGTTTTCTATTTCTGTTATACAAAAATAAATAAATTACGAATTTGATGTATGCCTTTGTTAAAATATTAAATAATTGACCTCAGGTAAAGCCGCGGGATATATCTAGCAATAGATAAAACATTAAGTCATACTTACCAAGTTTGTCTACGTGACTGTAACCTGAAGTGTGTGACAGAGACAGCGAGAGCTGAGCTCACGAGAGGGAAAGAGACAAATAACAAGGGTTAAGGACCCCTTATTAAGGTACACACTACCTGAAGATAAACGGGATTTCAACTCTTTGAATATTTATTATTATACAAGATGATTATTATTAATATATATAATTTAAAATGTATATAGTTCCATACATTCAAAATACAATGAAACAATCTTTAAGTATATCATAAAATATGATAAGTGATAGCTGTGTTTACAAAAGTATATATATGTATATATATTGATAACACACTCACAAACATACACACATACATGTATTACACACATACATCATATTTTCTTATAAATTTTTCTGATTATTTATTGTAATATATATTGTAAATCCAAATCTAACCTTAATAAAGAAAATAATAAGTTAACTAAAGTATAAATACGTACTATATATTGTATCATAGATAAAAAAAATAAAAACAATAAAAAAAATACAAAAAATAAATAATTAAAAACTAAAAACATCGAAAAGTACAATAAATATTACTTTCTATGTTAATTTATCTCGAAATTACTTATAATAAATAACGTTATTTTCCTCAAACCCTGAAAAGTATGTGTACGTGCGCAGGCGCATGTCAATACTGTGGAGCGGATATTTCTGTGACCGACAATACATTGAACTATAATTATCTCTTGAAGGATCACTCAGCTCCGGAACATATTATATTATTAAAAATACATTATTATATATAATTAAATCAAATATCGATTTAGTGTTTTTTGTGACTTACGGAAATTTTTTCCAAGGCAAATGAAATTACCAAATATTATAGTCTACTACTACTCTAGAGACTAGGGTAGAGTAGAGTACAGTAGAGAGTAAAGTAGAGTTGAGTAGAATAGAGTAAACTAGAGTAGAGTAAAGTAGAGTAGAGTAGAGTACAGTAGAGAAGAGTAGAGAGTAGAGTAAAAGAGTATTAAAGTTGGAACTTCACTACAATTTACTTAACATTTCTGAGTAATTAATAGATTTCCAAAAAAAACTGTTTTGTAATAATTGAAATAATAATTTAATTATTTATTAATAACAACCGCTTTCGTATTTACATTGAGGTTTTATATATTAATATATTTGTCACAGCATTTTAAACTCTAATTTTTTTATATTTAACATTAATTTTGAATGACAGATCCAAAGAAAATATGATTATCATAAAGCATATTATTTTAACAACAGGTTACAATAACAATGTATTTAATCTGGATACGAGGTTGTCAAAGTCAAATCTTAGATAAGCTAAAATAGATCTTATTTTTATGATTGCAAGGTTCATAAGATAGCAAATCGTTGTCAGGTGGATAAACAAGATCTTAATAATTCAATCAAAGGAAATACATTCTTATTTTATTGTAATAAGGATTAAAGTGAACGCAGCGATAATATTGTCTAAAAACAACAGGTAAATACACTGAAATAGTCTTTATATCTTTAGGATTAAGGTGTGTATATATGATACTGAAACCTAAGTTCTTTATTTAGAATGGCGACAAATTGTCTGAGGAATAAATGTGTGCTAAGTACTGACGTGTAACAATATTGTATTTTCTAGAAGTTTATAAATTTATCAATACTTATAAGAACGATAACATTATCTTTTGATGAATATCTATCGTTTATCTTTTATTTGAACTTTTATTAAATGTATGTTTCTTGTACTTTAAAATTAAATATATAATAAAAGAGTTGTTTTTTTAGTTAAATGTATTTGAATTAGAGAGAGACAGAGATAGTTAGACTGAATTGTTATTATAACAAATTTAATATAAGTATATTTAGAGAGAGACAAAGAGAGAGTGAGTTATAGAGATGTAATAAATTATTAATATAACAAATTTATTATATTAATTTATAAGTTTTTTTCTATAATGAAAGTCCTTAATAATTTTTCATGAAATTTTGTAGTTTAAAATTTCTAAATAAGATACGTTGTCATAGGCGCGGTAACATATAGACATGACAGCCATATTTGTAACAATGACAAAATCACAAGACTCCAAATAAATTAGTAATATAAAAAGTTAGCAAATTAAATAAATTAATACAATATTTTTTTGTGTTTAAACAATGTTGGATAATTTAATTAACTTATTAATTGCAACTTAATCTTTATATAGTAATTAATTCAAATTCAAAGAAAGCATC
The DNA here is from genome assembly GCA_959347395.1 of Mechanitis mazaeus. Taxonomy (NCBI): domain Eukaryota; kingdom Metazoa; phylum Arthropoda; class Insecta; order Lepidoptera; family Nymphalidae; genus Mechanitis; species Mechanitis mazaeus. Next base: position 19,467,869 of record OY365747.1, read on the forward strand.
GCGTGTCTGTTTCTATTAACAATACTGTGCTGTTCACACGGTTTTACCTGCTTTATGTGTCATATCATACTGATATTAAAGTTAGAGATACGTTCGAATAAAAACCCGGTTTTTTATAAGTGATTCTGTAGTTTTGAAAATTATTTAAATTGTAGATTACTATATTGACATCGTATTTATTTTGATATTGTATTAAAATTTATTTGTATACTAATATGATGCCAAAACTTAGAAATTGATATATTACGACTATTACTTTTTTGTACAAAGGCAGGTGTAAAATTAATATCATCCAAAAGTATAAGTTTTTAATATAAATAAAATATTATATAAATAATACAACTGTAATACAAACCCTTTGCATATATATAACATATTTGTATATGAAGTGGCGTGATACTAGCTTGAATGAATAATAATGACTTAAGCTCAATAAAACATCATCCAACGATGCTTGATCACAGCTAGATCTTTTAATCATCGGAAAAAACCAGCCATAGTTGAAACGGAAGTAAAAAATTGTTGAATTTAAAAGAATTCAATTTGAATTATAAAATTGCATATGATGAATTGATGTACATTGCTAGTTATGATAGATGTGATGCAATTTTTTTTTAAGTATAGATGGCATGGATGTTGGTTTTGTATATGTTTGTGTGTGCTGGTATCAGCGTGCAGCGTATCACGTAGACTGTTCTAGATTGATGCTGGCAAAAAATTAAGGAAAATTACAATGAGTGTTCGTGATATAGTATAATTATGATATTCGTTCATTATATATTTTTTTGTTTGTAGTTTTCTTTGTGCAATGTCAAGTTATTCTGAACAGGTTTAATGAAATAATTATAAATATGTATTTAGTTTTAGTATTTAATTTTAACCTTATTTTTATTGTACAGTCTTTTAGTTATTTTTCACAATCTTCGCCAAGTATTAATGGATTTGCTTCATCCATTTCCGATAAAACTACAGCGTAGTGCTGTCCGCCATTGTATTTCTTCATCTCCTGTTCAAATAATATGTTGTTGATGGCTTGCTTGATCATGGATCTCGTTCTCTCATCATGTTTCCTCAAAGACACTGCTATGTACTCTCCAAATGTATCACATTCGTCTTTTTTCGAATATTCTGAACGTTTTATTAACTTTCGTTCAACAATGTTATGTTTCTCATTGTCTCTGACTATCCGACGTTTGACAACTCTGCGCAGGCGCGGTTTTCTATGAAACGTCATTTTTGGTGGAGTCTTCTCGATATCTGTCTCTTCTTTCACTATTATATGTATTGGACCATCATCCTGATCATCTTCTTCATCAGACGTTTCTTTCTCCAATTCTTCGACGATTGTACATTTTTTTGATTTTGTTTTTTTCTGAAAATGATAATTAGGTTTAATAAGATAGTTTAAACTAGTGATGTGACTCGAGCCCTGTTTTTTTACTCGATCGAGTACTAACTCGAAACTATTGTTAAACTCGTACTCTAGTGAAAAAAAAATTACTCAAATGCACTCGAATTACCGAATCTACTCAGCACTTCCGAGTTGTTTTCGTCGCTTAGGTATTTGATTGTAACTAACTATAACTATATAAGTAATCACAATATACAACTCGAGTGACATTCTTTACTCGAGTGACTCGAAAACTCGAATGTAGTCGAGTGAAATAGTAAAATTGCTCAGTGACAAAAAATCTTATTCGAGTCGCATCATGAGTTTATGTTTGGTAAATGTGTTATTTAGTTTCTGACCTAAAACACTTTTTTTTCTGATAAACATATAATACAAATGATTCAAAACAAGTTATATAATACATGTATATAATATCAAAGTGTATGGTCATTAATATGTTAAATGCAATTCCGTGTTCGAAACTATAAAGTAAATTAATTCTTATTGCTTTTAAATTAGGTATCAAATTTGCAAAATTCAAATGCGAAACAAAATCGAGGTCAGCTGTTATCAACCGAATTTGAAACAATTGCTCGTGCATAGTAATATATGTATGTCAGGGTCACGAATACATATAACTAAACCGAAAATATAAGGATATCTTTGTTATTTATTAGCGCTAGGCCGCGGTTTCGCCTGAAAACTTATCGAGTTACTTATTTTTATATTATTGGAAAATTATTTTTTTTTTTTATAAATTGTAGCCTATATGTTATTTTGATGTATAGACTATTGTTTAAATTGGACAAAATCTTGTAGCCTATAAAGATATGGGCTAAAAGAGTTTAATATAATTTTATATTAATATAATTTAAACATCACAATAAGAATTCTGACGTTTAAATTATATAAAGTTTTAAAAAAATCCGTTCAGTAGTTTTTGCGTGTAAGAGTAACAAACATACATCCTCATAAACTTTCGCATTTGTAATATTAATAGGAAGTAGGATGTACAAGTTTGTTGGTGCTTCACTGCTTCTTAAGGAAGGTGGGGGGGGGGGGGAAATTTGAATACTGATGTCGAGGCAAAGGAAGTGCTGAAATTAATACTGAAAATAAAACAGTACATGTTAAAAGTTCTGATTCCTATCCATAGTAAATTGATAAGACCAAGAACAAAGCCGCGAGCAACTGCTTGTACGTATAATAAAAAAAGCTGTCCTGTCAGGCAATAAATAGTTTTTATTGACTTATTAATTATCTTCATATATTTTATATAACAACCTTTTTTGTATATGAGAAAAAAATTACATATGTAACAAAAGATATAACATATATAAAAACATGTTTGCTTTCATGTCTGTTTGAATGTGTTAATAAAATGTACATAACATTTCATTAAAACCGTTGCAATGATTTCTAATTAAAATCCAGTTCTCATTCATCATTACGCCAGCTATAAATTATATTATTTAATTAGGAACAGCTTATTTCTAGGGTATATATAAATAAAAAAAATAAGCATTCTTAATTCATATATAATATACCAGCTATTACTCGCGGTTTCACCCGCGGACGAACAATTTTATTTACTTATCAAAATCCGATATAAATTTTCAAATTCGTAAAGCAGGTTCGATTTAAACAAACAAACTTTAATATTAGTGAATATATTTAATTTTAATTTATCATTTATATTTGATAAACAATCTTAAAATGTTTATCAAAATTTTATAAGTTTTATTTTTATAGTATTATATATACTTCAGTTTCAAAGCCGGTAATGTAAGCTGAGTAATTGCTTAGTTTTCAAGCAGCTTACTGTAATGCTATTGACTGTATTACCAACAGACTGCAGTTTATTGACTGTTTGTCTAGTCTTTATATAACTATATATATATACATGTATAGATATATATTAGATACCTACCACTACAGGCTCAGCGCTTTCGTCATTACCAATGTGATTCGGTAAAAAACTCATATAATTATACAAAAACCAAGTCGATCGTCCTCCAGATCTCACTTTAGCCTTCTCCCGTCTATGCGATGCGAATATTGAGTTTATTTTCTTTCGTACATCTGATATTTCACATTGAAACGTCTCAGCTATATCACACCATACTTCGTACTTGGCGGTTTGAGCGCGGTACATGTCATGTGTTGGGTCCCATAGCATAGGACGATTCTTGTATTCATCTATTAAATGTATTATTTGCTCGTTTGTCCAATCTATTTCAGACATATCTGTATTTAATTACTTAATCTATTACATTATAATTCATATTTAAAAGTTATTAACGTACTAACAAATATAAAATGTCAAAGTCACATCAAATATAACCCGGCGAATTTAAATTGATATCCACGCGGCGTTCATTTCATTTCATATACATTTAAATATGGCCGGGTTCACTACACGGTTAGATGCAGAGAGCATCGAATGTGAATTCGCGTTCGTGTATCGCCTTCGAGGCGATGGCCGATGACTGAGCGCGGGTAGAGGGGCTCGTTGTAGTTCGTACGTTCGGGACCGTTCGGGGCTGTTCGGAACCGTTCGTATTGCTGTTGGACTCAGATGTAACGCTTTGTGTACAGTTACATCGGACGTTTCATTACTATATAAATGGTGTAGATTTATGGTAATGGATATTAATGAGTTGATTAAATTTGTTATTTCAAAATGTGGATTAATTTTTCTGATTAACATATTTAAAAAAATAATAAATGTCAGAATTAAATTGTCACAAATAGTGAATTAAAACATTAAAATAATTGTAGTTTAAACATTAAATTTATCAATTAATGCATTGACAAAGTTTGACAAAACATTAAGGCGCGTAAATCAATAAGAATAATGTACCAATGAAACAATTTTGACACTATGGTTTCATAGTTATTATTTATTGCATATTTTAAAATATATTTTTTATTTATCCATTAATAGGGATGTTTTGTCTGTTTATTTATTTACAGAATAAACATATTATATATTGTTCTTATATTTATTATATATATATCTTTTTAAGACTAGAATAGAATTGGCTGTTCTAAGTTGACAACCATTTTTCTTATAAAGAGATTTTAGTGCGAAATTTTAGTGAGATAATCACCTAAAAGTTAGACATGATGGTACCACTTTTGTGTTTTTTAATTCATTAAATATTTTTATCAGAAATAAGTATTTTTATTGCATTTTCAATTAATCTATTTATTATACTATATTATATATTTTCTAATATCTTTGTTTACTATTTCGGTGAAGAAGTAAATTTTTCATATTTTCATTAGCTTTACGTTATTTATACTTAAAAATACATATTTTCTATTCAATTATATTTAAAATCTATCTATTTCCTTTACTTTCAAACAAATATTTCAGTTCTTGTTATATTCTTATTATAATTAAAATTAAAGTATTGTTAATTAACATAATTTTAAAGTAATTGGATCAAACCAAAAACTTCGTGACGAAGTTTACTAAAAATATAAAGTTTCAGAGACTTTTCTGTGAAGTAAATTTCTGTGCAAATAGATTTAATTATTGGCCCTAGAAGCCGGGACGCTTGAGGGGTCAACAAATGGTCTTGGCTCAAGGCGACCCTCCCCAGGGGTCGATCAAATTAAATACCCTCGAATACTTTGTTTTGTGTTCAGAAATGTTCAGAAATTTTAATTATTATACAATAAATGCTGGACAAGTTCTGGAGATAACTGTGACGCGCTTTTGAATATTGACACGTATATATTTTATAATAATTTAATTACTTATTTATTTTTATGAAATAATTAGTAAAAGCTTATATAAAATTTGTCTATTATTTATATATTATATATATTATACAATTATATATTTTTTATTTTTTTTATTTTGTATCAAAGTATTATTTAAGTTTATTTATATATATATATTTTTTTTATTAAGCATATTTTTTAAATGTCTATGATGAAGTGAGTTTTAAACACTGCATGTTAAGCTAGCCTTAAATAATGATATTTTATTGAAACAAATGTTATAATATGCAGTCTTTTCATTGTAAGTATATCACGTTGACTTCCTATATAATATTTATTTTGTTATTTTATTGAATTTGCTAAAGAAATAAACAGTACTTAATAATATTAAAAATATCTCTGTATAAACAAATACTTTTTGTTTTAAGGACTGTGTATTTTTCCTAGAAAATGGATCATTAAAAGTTATTTTCCAAATCCGAGCACTTTTCCTAATAATGTTAAAGGTAGGGAAGTTTATATGTTTTTTATTACAGTTTTGTTTCAGTTGCCATAAAATAATTTATTAAAAGCAATACAATTAATTAAGCATTAGTTTGATTAAACTAATGCTTAATTTTCTATACTAAAAATAATCTATACTAAAGAAACTTTTAATTAATATAGTACAATAGATTTATTAGTATATATATTAGTATAAGTTTCCTTGATTTAGAAAGAATAAATTTGTGATATATTTTGAAGGAATCACAATCCCAGCGACACCCCATTGTCAAAAAATTCAATTTGCTCCGATATTGAGGACGCGTGTGTGTGTGTTTGTATGATTGTGTGTGTGTATGTATGATCGTTCCGCTTCCGCGCTATTGTCCAAAACTGTCGTAACTTAAAAACAATACGCTGCGGTGCGCTAGGGGTGTGCTTAATATATATTATATATATTTATATATTTTGTTATACTTTATTCATATTAATTAAGTATATAGATAAGAATAGATAAGAAATGAAAATAATTAAGGTATTCAATACTACATATATAATTGAGTGAAGCGAAGCTCTTTATCGATCAACTCGATCAAATTTTGTCCGCTCTCTTCTACATCGATCAAGCTATACTAACCAAATTTGGACCAGTTGATTATCACATGCCTAATTTTCTATAGATAGATTGTGAAAAAAAATCTAATAGTAGATTAAGAGTAATTTGCAATTAACTTTTTTTTTTAATTAAACGTTCTGTCGCATATGCATTTTCCTTATTTCTCATTGAAGAGAGTTTCGCTCGGCTTCCCGCTTGCTTGCTGGCGGCCCTAGTTTAAATTTCAAGAATAGTTACATATTATTTGCACGTTATACCATGAGGTGACTATTGTGAACCATCCCTGTCATCAGTGAGGGACCTCCGACTTATCGCTTGAGATTATTACACAGAGGGACTCAGCGAGGCCTATCAGCACCCGCCAGCCGACAAAGGAACATTTGTGACTCCAAATTTACGAGACACTTTTACGAGTGCAAAATAGGTGGGCCTGGGTTTACGAGCCACCCTGTATAATGAGTACGTATACAGGATATATTGAAGTCTCAGTCTTATATATGTATAATAAAGTGCATTTTTGTTTGTTTGTACATTTCAAATCTATGGTACATGTGAAATTTTCAGATATAGTCTTTGTTATCAATGATATTTTTTTTATTACCAGCATGTGTTGTAATAAGGAAATTATGTAGAAATTTTTATTGCTTTCAAAGGGCTTCCGGTTATGGCGTCTCTTAATGGCATTGTTGTGTTATGGGAGTTCTCTATGGTTGATTAAACACATCTACAATATTTTAGAATCATTTATAACAATTATATACTACACACATACATACATGCATACATAAAACATGCATGTAGAATAAATATATTGATACGAGCGAATTCGAGTCCGCGTTCTTTAGGAAATCGCCCTGTCGCTTTACTAATTGAGCTACTGTGTCACTAACCTATATGGAAAAAATAATAAATACACTACTTAGATCAACCATATTTAAATCAATATAAAGTAAATATGTATTAAAGCTTTAGTTAACTGTTATATGTAATTTGCAATATAGTAATATATGAATGTATATGTTCATGTGTGTGTGTATCTGTTCTTTCTTTTTTCTGTTTGAGTAATTTAATTATATATAAGTGGCACTATGTTTGTGAATGACAACGTGTCCAGATAAACCCAAAGAGGTTTTCGGGCATTTATCTTGTATTTTTTCTAAAATGTAAATTTAAATTTTAAATAAATGTACATATGTATATATATAACCTGTACTAGTATGAACCAGTGACATGGTAGCTCAAATGTTGGACCGACGGGACGATTTTCCAGAAGTCATATACTCGATTCCAGAATCAAAAAAAAAATCTCTCTATTTTTTTTAACCTATTTTTTTTTAACTTAATGTGGCTATTTATTTATTTTTAAAAATAATTAAAAAAAAAAGCGAATGTATTAATATTTTACAACAATCAAATAATAAAACTAAAGTAAGCAAAAACTCAGTTCGTGCATACAAAAATACCATTTAATAAACAAGTAAATTTAGTACTAAACTTGACCATTTAAATAACTTCATTACCAACACAATGATACCAACATTACCATATAATGAAAGGTGTGTCAACTTGTTTGTCGGTTGCGAGGTCTGAAAAAAGTAATTTGAATTTCAGGCTGAGTTCAAAGGGCTAATGTAATTACCATAGTATCTATATTAGTATCTGATGACACATGGTTTTATTTATACTAACTATGCCTGTGGCGTTGAGCAAAATAAAACTATATATATATATAATAATAGAATTAAGATGTAGAACTGATAGTTTGTTATTTTTTATAAGAATAAGACATTTTTCTGTAGTTAAAGTTATCTTAGTTGATCAGGACATTCAGCTATCTTCATATCAAATTTCATCAAAATATTTTACGTTATGCGTGCACATACAGACAGACATACAAAATGTTCAAAAATTAGTAATGGTATCTATATCGATCAATATACAGACAGGTTATATACGGTTTTATTATATGTATAGAAAAGGGAAAGAAAAATAAAAAACAGTTACAAACAATTAATTAAACGCCATTTATAAGATTAACTTCTTTATTGATATTAATAGCGAAGTTGGTTAAAGATTCTTGGGATAAACTTCGATCGTTGACCTTCGTCCTCTGACCCTTGACCTATCCCGATTTTGATTAAAAGGGCCCCGGGATTCAATCAAACTTACTTAAACTTCGTACTAAACTAAATATATACTTATTTACTAACGTTCTAAAATCCAGGTTTAAAAATAGTACAATCTATTTACAACCATATTATTTAGAAATAAAGTTACAAATCTTTAATTCTAGTGCCAAGGCGCGCCCTCGCGCTGCTATCGCTTGTTGTGAAAAATACCAACGTCGCGATAGCGCTTCTGTTCACAGTGCACTGTTTCTCTAATTTTCTTGTCAATAAATGTGTAGTATTCAATTTCTTTGTTTGTATTATCATAGTATAAAATTTACTGAAAAGAATTTTGATAAAATTATAAATATTGGTATATTGTAACGGAAACGGTGAATATTCGTCTTGTTCATATAAGTTATATATAAAAATGCACTTTTTACTGGCATTTTTAGCATATATTGGTAAAATAAGTATGGCATTAAAAGGTTTAAGCAAGGCTCTTATCATCTAAACATTAAAAATTTATAGTTTAAATAAAATTTATCCTGAAATCAACATTAACGTTTAACAAATAAAGTACATTTTCCCGTAATTAAAGTAACAAATGTTTATATTCACAAGCCTTACTTATCATCTTATCATTTAAAAATTAAAATCTATACTTTAAATAAAATATATCCTGAAATGCACTTTAACTATTAAAGCATTTTAGTACATTTTCTCGTAATTGTGTTCTGAGATAAATATGGTTTTTATATTTGATTCTTCAAATTTTATTACAGGAGGTGTGGAGTCGAATACAACTCAAAAATCATATAATATTAATTTTTTTTTTTTTGTTTAATAAAAATTATTTACGTTTGCAAGTATAAATATTTATTATTTTACTACTGATATATTTTTACTTTGTTAATATTTTTATATGTATTATCGACTACTGACTAAGGATTACTAATTAAAACAAGGCGTAATGTTACGAATCAAATCACAATAACTTCATGATTAATATATATAATTAGTTTTTGTTTTCAATACATGTAGAAGAACAACACCTAAATAAATATTATAGCTTCTCTTATTATTCTATTAGAAAATATAACAGACTGACTAACAGAGACGAATTATATCGAAGAGTATTAAAAGTTATAGATGGTTTTTTGTGTGATGTTTAAACCAGACCTCGAAGTGGCTGAATAAAAGTATAATGGATGTTTTCAATTACAAATAATAATAATTAATTATACAGACATCAATATTTGTAACTGAAATTAACAACAAATTACAAAAAAAATATCACTGGATATATTTGTGTAACAAAAAATTTTGAAAATATGTATATAATTAATATTTGAATAAAATTATAATTAATGACCTCATACAATCAATGAAACCACTAAAAGAATAGTTTCTAGAAAGATAATAAATCAGATACTATGAATTTACTACAGCGAGTTGCCAATTGGATGCTGTCCTTCGAAGGGCTCATTGCATCTTTTATACTTACAAAAAAACAACTATTTTGTGTATGTATTGTAACTGGAATTTAGTAATCGCTGTTTAACTAATCAGCGTCTAGTATTTCTGGATATATCCGATTTATTAGCAGCTTTTTTAAAGTCGTCTCTTTCCTTGCCGACATCGAGATCCATTCTGTACGCGAAAACGACATACTAGAAAAGCTAAATAAATAGAAATATCTTATAAAAGTCGCAATTTTGAAGTTAAACATATATAATTAAAAATATATTACAATTTAAGTCTACTCCATGCATTCCCTGTACTGTTTGACAAATGTTTGCACATATATATGATGACATTGGTCAAGTTTTGTATCGGTGGTTATATTAGTTCAAAATTTATATTATTAATAATTTAAAGTTTGAAATATGAAGTAGTATTACTTGCCAAAAGTAAAATTTCTCGTATATTAAATTGCTTTGTATGATTTTTTTTAAATTTTAATACTATATAGTGTTATGTTAAAATTATTTCTATAAAAGGTCTAAGTATTTGATCAATAGATAAATAAACTTAATAATAAGTAGTTCTTGAATGATCTTGATATTTAAAAAGAAACTAAAATATACCAAAATAAAACTAATATACTTCACTATCCACCTACATAAATATTATTTGGTCCTAAATATATATTAATATCATAATGCTCAAAGGTTTGTTTGTTTCTTTGAACTTATTAATTTTATTAATCTACGAAACTGATAAGTTAGGAAAATTCTTTCTGGCTATAATATAAGAAAGGCTATAGGTTATCTAACATTACGCTAGTAAATAATAGTAAATAAAATCGTACGTCAATCGGTAAAACCACGAGTAATAGCTTGTAACGGTTGCTAAGCCTTTTCACAATTAAATATTGTGCCCTAATTGATCTAGTATATTGTGAAGCCTTGCCAAGGAAAAACATAGCACAATGAGTCATACAATAAATATAGTATGTAAATATATTCCGTATATCAGAATACAGTATGTTTTTGACATGACATAGATTGACATTATGAGTCAGCAGAGGTCAAACTGTTTCATTCATTGTTCAAAAATCGTAATTATTTTAGGTAAGTAAATAGTTTTCAGTATATTTTGTATATTTATTACAATTATATGTCTTGGGAAATTTTTGTCTGTAAATTCTCTTTGTTCTCTGGAGGGGGGTGCAACTCTTTTACATATGAGAACCAGTAAACACATTTACCCATGTGTTTCCCTTTTATCTTCAAGGATGGCATCCATAACGACTTTGAATACTTACCACACTCGTGGCTAGTTTTTCCACAAGTCCATTTAATAATCAATCTTATAATTTTGATCAATTAATTTAAAGTCATATAGCGGATTCGCGGCGTGAACTGATTCCTCCAAGCTCGCACATCGTGAAAAAGAACCCTTTCGAAAATAGTCGAGCAAATTCCAATAGTTTTTAAATAAGTATATCCAGATAATATTAATAATGTATCATGGAAATTTAGATACAAAAAAATATATTTTATTTCCTACAGAGTACTTATTAATAATTCTTACGAACATGCAAATTTAACATACTAACAGTGATTAAACATCAGTCCAAATAACTTAAATATTCTTGATATTATTTGCTCACTCGATCGAAAAGACAGTTCTGTTATGGTCAATTATAAGTTCTACGAGGACTGATTTTCTTTATAAAAAAATTTTTTTAGATGCCTATTGGTAAAACTAAAAAAAAAGAACAAATGAATATTATATACAAATACACACACACACACACACAACACACACACACGCTCACGCACACGCACACGCACGCATACACACTGACACACACACAGGTATAAGCATACATACACGCATACACACACGTTTTCACGTATCGTGCAACAATAATATTTTTGATATATTTTTAGTATATTTTGTAACCAATGTAAAAAACTGCAGATTTAATATTAGATGGAAGAGCAAGGCACCCACTACTACAGGTCACCAACGTTTAGGGCTCCTTGATACTTAAAATATAAAACTTCACATTTGTCCTGAAAAAAAATATTTTGATTTAGAAGCCAGTATCAAATAAAAATAGCAAAATTATTTGCATATACATAAGAAAATAATTATTTGTCTCAGAGTCTGTTCAAGTTTACTTAGTTCAAGAGTGAAAAACCTATATGAAGATGTTCTGAGTACTGCTGTCGGAAAACTACGATAATTGTTGTGATGGTTTAATTATACTGGAGTCGTATTCACGCGCACTTGAGGAAATTAAATTAAACTTGATAATAATGATTAGTTCACACCGCGAAGTTCATGCATTTGAGCCCCGAATGGGATCGAAAACAGTCGAGCAAATTCCAATAGTTTTTACATACAGCTGGATAATTATATATAATAAATATGTTTAATATGTACTGCAGTTTTTGTAGAAGTCACAGCTGTTGCCAGTGGCTTCCTGACATCAGATAGCAGCTTTCAAAATCCTTTTCTTCGTGTTTTCGTCATCATACTTAAGACAAATGTAAAGATTGGTATTAGAACCTTTTAAAACCAGATGGATAGTTAAGAATAGTTCATACGAACAAATTGACATTGCGGTTATTTTATTAGTATATTTTAATATTATTTTTTAAACATCCAAGCCCACAGTGCGCATGCGCACCGTTGATAAACACTTCAAAGAGTTGCCGTCTCATTATAGACCAGATTCCAAGAATATTATTTGATTCTGAAGAAAACATTGTTTGAAAATGTTCCTTCCTAAGTAGCTTTTATCCGGGTTAATTTAAAAAATATTATTTAAGAATATTTATGAAATTTGCCCGACCAGTTCCAAACCCTTCCTTCCGGGTTTATATGAGCTTGAGCATGGCTGAAGTGCGGCGTAAACTGTTCGATGTTTCGAAATTAGCTAGCCCAATTCGGATAAAATTAACGTGAATCGGATAGTTATATATAATAGTAATCATGGATCTCAGAAATCTTAATATTAAAATATATCCTAACTTAATGACATAACTCTTAATATGGAAATAGAAACAAACATAATTTCCATATACAAACAAACGTACAAATATCTGGGAGTTTATAAAAATGTAATACTTAGTTTCTTCTAATATACCAATTTTTGATTTATAGGAAAAATCCGTTAGGATTCGTAGGAAAAAATTGGGCCATGGTGATGATGGGCGTGACTTCCGGGTGGAAGCATAGAGGACGCTGCTATTTTTATGGTCCACTAAAAACATAGAATTTCTATGAAACTTGAAAATTCTGTCTTTAGGAGAATGGATGAAGACTGCGTTGAGAAATTCGGATATTCATATAAAAGGACATGTATAATTATGATCATGTGTTGAAATCATTAAACCTTTTTTTCTTAATTAACACTAATTAATTGTAACATTTAACAGTAAATTGTTTATTTTCTCCCAATTGCTTTAATTTAGGGTTGGCATTAAAAGTTAAAAAAAAAAATTTTTTTGGTGCGAGTATTTCGATGACATTTTTTAAACAAAGCGGGCTATTGAAAATAAAATTAACTGTGAAAACAAAATCATAATTAATAAGTTTTTTGAAATTACCAATAATATAAATCAAATTAATATCTAAAATAGGGCACAAACTAACCGCAATAAACAATGACTCTCTGTTTCACGACAAACTATGTTATAAACATATAAAATATATATATTGACAGCCCTGGATGTTTTGTGCATTTTAATATGAACTTTATTCCTATGCTATTAATGAACATTTTATATTACCTTGTAGAATGTAAACACCATTACTAATAAGGCTATCTTGTAGTGCGCCATGTTAACTCGCAGAGTCAATATTTTGCGGTAGCTTGTTTATCGGCGCCAGCGCACCTCCCCGCTCCCCCCACCCCTTCCACTGCGACGTAGCAACTGGCTCATTGCCAAATTTTACAAAAGGTTGTTTATCTGTGTAACGAGAAATGAACGTATTTTTCAGGTTTAGTTAGAAATAATATTTAAAAAAAAAGGCATATACTTAGTAATAATCTCTGTGTCACAAGGTTTTACAAACAGAAATAATTTACCCAAAAAACACCCAGGCTTGAAACAGCAATCTGAAGATCTTAAACAGCTGTCTCGTACGAGAGTCGAACCCACGGCTCAGCAAGCAGGCCCACAAAATAATAGACCAGCTGTCAATAATATTAAGTTTGTAATACAAAATTAATATAATTTTATATATTATTCACGTCGATATTATTAATAAAATAAAAACGACTTCTGAGAACAGTAAGTTTTTAACTTAATTTTTTTTGTATTGAATTTTTTTAAAATTTATTATGTAGTCTATTCATCAGAAAAATATTTATTTAAAATAGACTTTAAAAAATATACACTACATTTTGATTTCGTTTAACAATACTTAAATTATTTTTTTATTATAAAATATATGTATAGAAAAAATATTATTTTATAAAAAAAATAAAATTAACCCATGCAAATAAAGTAAAAACAAAGTGTAATCCAAAAAAAAGAAATAAACGAAGTAGAGCGTGACGGACGCTGCGTTACACAGAAGTACAGAACAATTAGATTTTATGTAGATATTATTTTTTATGTTAATTGAAACATAAATTATATGTTCATAACAAGTTTTTTTATAATATTATTTGTGTACCTTCTGACCATGAACTCTTCAAACTAACAATTTAAAAAGTTTTGTTTCAATGTTATAATGATATTGTATTTTCAGACAAACGAATAAAATCTAATTTCAAAATGATTTTTTATAGATTTCGTAGTACAAAAAGTGAAAGTAAGGCTATCGTAATATTACTTTAAGGCTCCTGAACGTCTAAGATTATTTTATTAAGTTATATATAATTTCTAAATAAATAGACTAATATTATTACAGGTAGATCCTGTTGTCGGTTTGCCTAGACACAAGACTACCTCGGCACAACATATCTGTCATACTTATGTATTTCTATTGTGAGGTACAACCCCCCACTTCTTCCGCTCTTTGTCTTCTAGTCTAATATACTTCAACATTCATCAAATATAGCAATGGACAGCAAAATTTTTTCTCCTTTGTTTCTTAATATCTCTATTTAAATTGCATCAGAGTAAGTTCAATAGTCTACGTAAAGAATAACCAACATACACTCATCTTACAATTATGATATTAATTCGAATTTCCTCGATGGTCTGTTTTGTTATAGAACAAAAGCTGGTAAGTATATTACATTAAAATATTATAAAGCGAAAAAGTTTGTTTGTTTTAACGTGCTAATATTTGAAACTACCGGACGGATTTGAAGAATTCTTTCTGATTATAAAAAGTAGGTTCATTGAACTAGGCAATAGACTAGTACTGAACTAGGCTCTAGGCTATTTACTACTCTTAGTTATCCTCATAGTAAATGAATCCGTTCGATCGCGTGTAGAACCGCGAGTAACAGCTAGTGATAAAAGCAAAGTATCTACTGTAAAATATATATGTAATTTCTGTTGACGTAATGTGTGTATGTAACTGTAATGTTCTGACTCATTGTCGCCGAGCTGTCTCTATCTAGATAATAAGCTATTGTACTAATGCTAATTTCTAGAATTTTCCATACATAGTTTTCCTCCTTCTATGGAAAAGTCTTAGATATAACTTTAAATTTACACCTAGTTTCATCTATGACCTTTAATGCAATAATATACAATGATAAGGAAAAAATATATCGAAACAATTAAAATAATACAAATTAATACAATATTTGTGATAAGTAGTAAGAACCACACAACAGTTGAGTAGAACTACACTAGCGGAAGTATAATGTACTGTCGGTTAAAGGCAATAAAAAATTTTTTCTTGCGTGAAGTACAGCTAGAAGTTTCTAGTGCAAATTGTTTGAACGCGTGCGCTGTTACCTCAAACCGCGACCGCAGGCGCGTATTGTTTAACTGCACTGATAATTATAGACTGCATATTATATTACAATTCATATTTTATTTCACTTATAAATTCTATGTAAATCTGGTCGTATCGAAATCGGTTTAGTCATCAGTAATTTTGGTTATGCTACTGGTGAATGATGGGGTGGGAATAGACATCTGCAAATAGATAAATTTGTCTCTCTAGCCTTGAGGGATGAAGGGAGGAAGGAGATAGATCTGACATCTATCTCTCACAGACCTTACGAATTATTGCTATTATAATTAATTATAATATATAAGTCCGGTCTCCTCGTGAACGGATCGATCTATAAGAATCTATCTCAACCAAACTTCCCACAACTATAAAAAAATTCTTTTCACTACTAGCTCAGTGTATAATATCTTTTCACACTAAAAAAGGTATTACTAATATTTGGTTAAAGTTAAAGGCATTGTTAGTACATTTATACTTATTTTGTCTAATGTCTAATGTAAAATACATTATTCATACAATAGTCCTAAAAATATCAGATCGAGACTTGTCACTCGAAGTCTATTGAAAAATTTAAAATTGGCGGTTTTTTCGCACATTGC
The DNA here is from genome assembly GCA_959347395.1 of Mechanitis mazaeus. NCBI lineage: Eukaryota > Metazoa > Arthropoda > Insecta > Lepidoptera > Nymphalidae > Mechanitis > Mechanitis mazaeus. The sequence goes on from OY365747.1 coordinate 19,484,186, forward strand.
AATTAAATACTTATTTTATATGTCTTATAAGTAAACAAAAAAAAACTTATCAATTAGTTGAACACTTCCTTTACAAATAAAAACAACCAAGCAGAAAAAAGTATATATACAATACTATACAATTAAAAATGCAATTTAAAAGTAATAAAATATGAAGAATACTATGAAAAGATTAGCGAACTCACAAGATAGCCGTTTTAAAATTCTAATCTAACTATAACATTAAGTGCAATCTTTCATAATGGCTAGTAAAAGTTACCGTTAAATTTCGAAATAATAAATTTTAATTTTATGAATTCAGTTTTCTTTCACTAATTTCTTAAATGAATTTTAATTAAAGTTAAATTTAGCCTTAAACTAAACTGATGCATTTCACCCGCTTTACAAAACCATATTTATAGAGATCTGGCTATCATGGTAATTGCGATTCCAACTAAATAACAATGAAAATCATTTCGGAGCTACAAACGTAGACACACGTATGTTTTGTTTTTTCGCGAAATTTTGTTTTTTTTTTTGTTCTATTCTTATGAAAGAAATGCGGAAGATTCTTAAAGTACTAAACTTATACTCGAATCGTTGATTCTTATTAGTGTCCTCATCTTAAAATTAATTGGTCCTAATATATCACTAAATGTATAGTTATAATAAAAACACGTTTAGTTTTTAGTTTTTACCAGGAAGAGAATTGTTTGATGTCGAGCCAAAGTGTGCAAAAATCACTGTTGAGAAAAATCACAATTTATTTGTTAGTTATTTAAAAAATAATATTATAAGAAAAATCCGGAACTATATATATTATATAATAAGAATAATAATTAGCAACATCTGTTAACTATTATCTCCCTCTGAGATGCGTGACGTCATAGCAGCACATGGGCGTGCACACACACATGCAAAATATCATGTTTTTATACTTTCAGGAATTAATTCTTAACAACACTATAATTATCTTACGAAGATAAAAATAAGATTAATTATAGTATAACTGTAAATGTACATTCATAGAGAGAAATGTTAAGTTTTTCCACGCATTTCCTTTATTTATTTATTTTGTGTCCACAAACACGCAGCCATATCCGACGCGCTCATGTGACGTCACGAGCCTCGAACAAATCACAGATATCAAATCAAAACAAGCAATTTATTATTTAAATAATTTCTTTTAAGCATTTAAACAATAATAACCTTTATGTTTAAGTATCATAATGCTCATTTAAGGCTCATAGTAATTCTGATCAGTAACTGCATGTGACCTTGATCTTGAAGAATGATGCAATCACCATCTTGTATTGGCTGTCACATCCGTTGCCTTTAATTCAACGTAACAAGGTCTATTTTTCTATAATATAAAACAAATTACCCGCGCTAAGACAAATTGGATCTAAACACTAACATTTTAAAGTATATTTTCGCCTGTTGAAAGTTTATTTTCATATTTTCGATGTATTATGTTAAAATAATTTAGGTTACAATTTAAAAGGGTGATTTAAAAAAACAAACATTCATTAAATTTAATAAAAATAATTTAAAGAATTTATTAAATCATTATGAATGAAAAATATATGGCAATGAGAATGAGAAATTAATTTTTAATGAAATATTCTGGTATTTTTGTTTTATTTGTTTTTGAACGATATTTCATCATGGCTATTAATGGCCATCTGTCTGACGCAACCTCGCGTGATGCAATAATGTATTAAAACGATTTATATATTACATATTATATAATTACTATAATCATAATTTATATATAAATTAATCTTAGTTTCAAGATTTTTTTATCACAATATTTAGATTATACCTCCGATCTAAAAGCAAGTCGAATTTTAAATATTTTTTTGTTTGTCTATTTCAAGATCGAATACTTACTTAAATATTTTTTTCATTAGTAATTTAATTAGTAATCTTAACACTTTAAATAAAATAAATATAAATTATAATAAAATACACATATATTAAATTTGCTTAAAAACAAGTTAGAAGTTTTATAAATACGAGTAATACCCTAGAACTTATTTTATTAAATTACCCTAGAAGTTTTAATTTCGATGTGTTGAAATTTTTGTTTTTTATGTTTATTTTTATATATTAAGGTACAAATATGTTATTTAAGTAATAAATCAATAAAATATCATACCGCATACTGCACAAGATTAATATGATAACCTTTCAATGTAAAAGGGACTGACATGACAGCTGATGCAATATTATAAGAAATACAAAATGTCGGGAAAACATTTTAACAATGGCTGTAAAATAGCAAGTCATATTTCATATGCAGGAGCTTTTCCTGCCAGCGATAGCTATAACATAGTCATTAAATATATGAATATAACATTAACTATAACAAAGTCATTAAATATTATTACTAAGTAATACTTTTCAGTGTTTGTTTTTTTGTTCTCATGTTTGATACATCATTTGCGTATATATTTTATAGGTAAGTGTAAAATCGCGCATGGACTGGAAAAAAGAAAGGACAGAAAAAAATCGGTTCATCTATCTGTCTCACTCATACTTGTAAACTCGTAAAACCATCATATTAAATAAGTTTTTATTCAATACTACAATAATTTTACTTTTTCAAAAAGTATGCAAAATTGTATTAACAGTTTTCAAAATTGTATCGTGTAAACCAATATTATATTATAGATATTTTGCTACTGAAAGAGTAAGTATAATTATTGTAATATTACTTTATAAGATATTACTAATTCTAATACTTTAATTGCTTAGTTCTATAGAAATATTGATGGATTTTCTAAATCTTACAATACAATATAATATAAAACCGGACGCTATTCTCATCATGGAGCTGACTTCCTTTGGCTTTTTTGCATAAAAAACTCATTAAAACTCTGTTATTGATATTTGATTGCTGTGATGTCTGTATGCAATTATTATATTTATATTTATTATAGCCTTTGGACTTGAAAGGTCTCGGGTTCTATCCTATTCCGTCATGGGAAAAATTTTAAAATACAGGTTATAAGCAGTATATTGGTTTGTTTAGCTTCATAGATATTATACGTTATATATATTTTTATACATATATATATATATATATATATATATATATATATATATATATATTTGTTAGTCCTATGATATCATGTAATTCCACTATACTGTAATTACATACCTCATGATCGTTTATAACTTTTCCATATATATAATGTTATAATAATTGTTTCATTCTTAGAATTGTTCATACAATGTCTAATGTTCTTACAAATCCTCTAAAACATATTTTTTCCTGATCTGTTAGAAAATACAATATTTCTCTTATACTTCCTATCACAAATTCCGGTTTACACCGGTTTTAACCAGAACGTTATCACTTATTTTGGATTAATATTAGGTAATGTCATTGCTCATAATTGATAAGTGTAATGACCTCAATCAGATATAAGTAATATATCTGAATGTCCTAATTAAAAGTCATTATATATCAATTAATCTGCTTTCAATTCAAAACTATTATATTTACATTATTTTTTTCTTCTCTTTTAGACTTGTACATCTAAGGTTGGCTGATAGAGGATGTCTTTGTGGAATTTAGTCCACCTTTATTACATTATTTTGTGTATTGTGCAGTAAAGAATAAATACATAAATAAATACATATAAATGAAATTATTTTGAAACCAGTGCAATCTATTCAATAGTTTGTCTAAATTTTGTTCCACTATAACGTTCAAGTATATATTTGTGCATTTATTAATCTCATCTTTCTAAGATACGGTTGACCAATAACTGACTATGTCCTGTTTGAACCGGATCGAACCGGTTTAGAGATGTTTTTTTTATTGTAATTGATGAAAATTAAAATCATTTAATTTCACATATTGTATTATTATTAACAAATAATGATAATTTCATTCATATTCATTCACCTTTTATATATTTTTATTAATATATATCACTTTTATAACAATAACAATATTATAATAACAATATATTATAGTAATATTCAGATATTAATGTATGTTAAAAGAAATTATATATATTTTTTATATATATATAGAGTATTTCTTGTCTGTCTATGGGCTTATAATTGGAGCATATATTGGAAAAGCTGAAGGAGGGAGCAGAAGCTATTAGGTCTTCAATGGCGTTCATAGACCAAACTATACTAGTTGTATAGAAATCTTGATGGAATTGGACTTTTTACTGTTTTTTAATTCATTTTAACTTTTTACATCAATTGAATCCTAAATCCGATATAATTACATTGCACTTTTGAATGTATCATACATTTTGTATGTATGTTTGTATGATATTATATATATTAAAAAGAAATAAGCTTCATAATAATTAAAGTTATAAATGAGAGGTTATCAGATGTTTTGGTTTTTTGTTTTTGTATAAGTGGACTTAAATATAAATAAATAATATATATCACGATCCGGAATCAAACCAGTGACCCTTAGCGAACTTAAATAATGTTAATGACATGATTATAATGTTACTAAAACTGCATTTTTTAATAAGTATTTGTACACGAGATTCTTGGCAAGAAGGCAAATGAACTTCCTACGCTTACAAGGTTCATAATACTTCCTACATAGGAAACCAATGCGGAATACATGTCTACTAGATTCTTAGTACTTCTTTTTTATGTAACACCATTCTGACTATAATTATAATTTAAATTAATTATATTATATTTAATTGTGTGTGCTCACGTAAATACTATCAGAGTTTGCTCATCTAGTTGCAAACCCATTTGGGTTCTTATTTATGAGATCTGAGCATGGCGGAATCGCGGCGTGAACTACGTGCAGATGCGCGCTGGGCCCAGGGACAAAAATGAATACAGCAGGGTAATTATATTTAATAGTAATCAGTGATCACGAAAGTTTACATAAATTATTTATATTAAGAATTATTTAAAATACAAATTTACTTCATATTCCATACATGTCGGCGGAAGATACTGGTTACTGGCTACTGGCTTCTGGCTACTGGCCACTGGCTTTAATCAAAGTTACTTTTCGATAATCAGTTGTTTTTTTTATTTTGAATTATTAAATAACTCGTCAATTATAAGCCATGCAATAATGAATCTTAAGATCAGATCGTAAAGATTAGTTTCAATTGATAAATTTCTAAATATATATTAAAATGTAGGACGGTTTGTTGGTAGTTTTGTAGACATGGTAAAGGCGGAGTCGTGTTGAGATTTAGAGTTGAATTTCGATGAGACTATCGCATGATAGTGACTATTTATTTAAAATATTTAAATTAATTTTTTTAACTCGATACATCATTGGTTCAGGGAACTTGATTTAAAACGTTTTTTTTTATTTAGACACGAGTAATAGATTTTAAAAATACTATTAACTCATATAAATATAAATGTCGGTCATATATACAAATATAAATGTTTCGAATACTTTGCAGTAATCGTGTTCACGGGTAGACGAGATGTAAGTGGACACTTACGGGACGAAACGTAAAAATAGTTTTATTTGAAATGTGTACTCGTGAAAATCTAAGAAAATACTAAGTAATATATATGATATTTTATTTTATACATAATTTAGTGAACTTTAGACATGAAAATTCTTTGAATATTCTCAATTGTAAATGTAAAAGTATGACAAATAATAATTGTTTAATACGTTATATATTTTAACAAGGTGTGCGAACCAGACCTCAATTTTGACTCGCTGCGCTCACAAAATTTCGGTATGTGTTACCATATTGAGCGAAGCGAGGTACAACAACACTGAAGTAGGATTTACAAAAAGTCGACTCATTCTGTCCGCAACAATTTTTTTGTTTATTATTATTTTGGGATTTTAGTTTTTCCGTCATTATTCCTCAACGACATCTAACATTTGAATTTTTTTTAAACTACCACCAGACTTATGTCTATCAGTGTGCAAAATTTGGAAATTGTCGTATATCCCGTTTTTGGTTGATGCTCACTCAATAAATGATATTCCACAAAACCTTACTTCAGTGGTCCAAATATTCTAAAACAAAATCATTAAATTGCTTTTAAAAAATCTTTTTTTTTTTTAAGAAATAAAATATAAATGAATGAAAATATGTTATTATTAAATATATATATACTGAAAACATAAACCACAGAGCTATAAATCCATTCGAGGCGTCGGTGACGTCATCATCTTGTTTTGGTTATAATTATTATAAATTACTATTGTTATGACAACGACTGAGAGAAAACAAATTTGTTGTGAAAACAGAATTAATCTGTTACTTTATCTACGTCAGATGTTTTAATAGTATTAAATATACTAACATATATAGTGTCTGTATGTATGTTGCGCAAGCAAACCCTTGGGTAAAGGCTAGTTTAAATGTCAAAAAATCATCTTGAGTGCAAAGGAACATCGCTCAATCGATATAATTTAAGCTTTATTCAAAATGTATGTTATAATTCTATTTCACGATTGATTGGTTGATTGATTGATTGATTGATGGATTAACTCAACATCATCCCTAGTTGTAACAATAGAACAACAAAATGGTAGCCATAAGATACTTAACTTAAATGACTCCTAAAATTGCCATGTACTGTTATGAGCAAAAATTTGTGATGGGACCAAAATACCCTCAAATTCTTGGCAAGGCATGAGAGATTTTGGAATCAGAATTTAAGGCGATCAAACTGAAAAGATCAGAAAATTTATATAAAATATGAATGTTATCTGTCTGTCTGTATTATATCGGGAGATTTATTAGATTCTTTCTTAGTACTGATATCTGGCAATATTATTATAGAGTTGCTTAGTTAATTTTGAGACATGCAGACAGGGAGATTAAGATATTTACTATTTGTAGTTAAAGATTTCAGTTTGCTTGAAATATTTTTATATATAGTGTGTCCCAGAACTCAACTTCAAGCCGAAACTGAATGAAAGGATAGATGATTAACAGTCATGAGAAAAATCAAAAATTCTATCCCATATGTTTGAAAATTTATGGGCATTTTAAAAACGCAGAATTTGGTTGTATTGTACTCATTTTTCGGTTTACTGTGGTTAATATTTATATATATAAATTATTTATTTATAAATTTATACCATTCTCCAGTAAAAACTTTCATATAGTCATAAAACCAAAGAATGCTTTTGTGGAGTTTCAACATAATGAATGTATGCCTGTCGGTGTCATTGTTCCGTCTCGGTAACCTGTGGTTAACCTAATTTAGTGGGTTATTTTCCTAAAGTTTGGTAATTTTTTCGTCCGTAATAACATGACACAGTAATAAAAGTTTTACTCAATAATAACTTGGATAAAAGAAGTTTGAAACAAATAAGACGAAAGTGATTACATATGTATGTAGAGGACTATTTTAGCAATATATATATATATATATAAAGAAGATTATTAAACTATTATCGAACTAGCGACAGAGAGACGCCCGTTCACTTAATGCGGACATATGGCGTAACAGCCAAAACAACTTACAACATAATCACAGCCTTTTAGCTGGGTCAGTAAAATATGATCTTGTTTTGATAATAGAGCCTACAAGCTTAGAAATATCTCTACCAAATCACTTACTAACATTATACTGATTAACATTTGTATATACCAATTATATTTATAGCAAAATTATTAATTTTATAATAAAAACTTAATTTGAATTTATAATAACGCGCTTTAACCCTTTTAGTGCTAAAAATGCCAGTAACGAAAGTGTATTTTTATAGATAATTTAATATGAACAAGACAAATATTCACGATTTTCGTTACAATATTCCAATTTATATAATTTTTTCAACATTCTCTTCAGAAGGTTTATTTCTTTGTTTTTATTATCATAGAAATGATAATAAAAACAAAGAAATTGAATATTACATATTTATTGACTAGAAAATTACAGAAACAGAGCGAACTATGAAAAAGAGCGCTATCGCGACGCTGGCATTTTTCACAACAAGCGAGAGCAGCGCGACGGCGCTCCTTGGCGCTAAAAGGGTTAAATCGCTTTATTATAAAAACAATAATAACTACAGTTATAATCTAAATTTTTTATATTATGATTTATTTGTAGTTTAGAAAAGTTATTAAGAAATAAAAATTGACTGCATATTCTATACTTGTGTACTGCTGCTGGCTACTGGCTGTTGGCTATTGGCGATTGGCTACTGGCCACTGACTACTGCCTTCATGGCGATATAATTGTGCGTGCCGAATCAAAGTTACTGAAGCGCTACGTACCGTTGCAGCTTAAAAGTAATTTTTTATTTATTATTTTTTCACTATATTTTTTTGTGGTTACTTCTTTTGTGAAGGTTTTAAGATGAAGATTATATTATAATAACCCGGTTACTATAATAATACTTTATTTAATAACTATAAAATATATAACATAAAGATAAAATTTATAATATTATAAAGTGGAGAAGTTTGTTCAACTGCGCTTAATCGAGACTATGAGACGGATTTGGAAAAATTCTGATTATAAAAGGCAGGTTCATGCGGCAACAGCCTATATTTGTAAAATATTCAGGTGAAACCATAGTTTATGCATAGCTAGTAAATTTTTCGTGAATAATTTTAATTTTAATCAGCATTTACTTAAAAAGTTAAATTATATTAGAATTGCTTAAAAAGCGAGGGTAATTATTGTAATAATTTCAGTGGTTTTTATAACACTAAATTTAAGGGCTCTAATTCCATCCCCCGGGAGTCAGGACGGACATAAACATGAGTTACGAGGGACAACGCTTGTAATTATAATGACCCCAAAGAATTCAAACAATTTCAAATACATAGTAATTTTTTCACATTATATACTTTTAATCTATTCAAGAGTAATTTTCCATTTTTATTTCCAATTTTATTTATTGAGAACGATTATATGTACATTTATTACAGTAATAGAGAGAGTTTTTTTTAATGTATTATATGTATTATGTATGTTTTACGATGAATTAGAGTTGGTTTCTACACAACTATGACTAGATACTATTTTTTTTTGCCGGGTTTGATTAGTTTTAAATAAAAGTGTATTTTATTGTAAATTATTTAAACAGATTTTTGAAGAACTGACAAAAACTCTTTACAAAATAGAAATAGGAGAAAAGTGAAGCCAAGCATCGTCTTTTGCAGCTCTGTTCGTAAAATTAACATCTTTTGGATCCCATAAGAATTTATATCTCTTGTAAAGCGATATCAGACGGCGACTTTGCGAAATATTCATGGTGTGATAGTCGCGACTCACAAAACTGTCCACAACTAAGGTACAAGTTGGAGCGCGCTATCCAAAACTTGTTCATGGATCGCGCGTGGCACGATCACACCACCTGCACATTTGTGGCGCGATCCGTCCAGTGTGGACCCGACTAATAAAATAGATTCATATACTCCACTACTGTCCACGACGGGTGGAGCTGAGCGAAACATTAGTGGCTATAATCTTAAGCCTAATAAGAACTCGCGCGTGCAATTTCAAAAAGGTTTCATATGTTAGCTCTATGCGACACACTTTGACCATTAAAAGAAAACTACTCTCGCAAATGTCACCAAAAAAACTTCAGGACCTATAAGTCACTGTCCTCGACAACTCTGCCAATTTTCGACATCCTACCAATATTCGTCTTGGAGGAGTAGCATTAGTAACGAAACACTTTTGACCAGTACGAGCAAAAAAATATATGCTCGAAAATATTCATCAAACGAAACATCTTGTTATAAACACTCGTAAAACAATAGTAACATATAACATATTAAACACTAGCAATAAGGGTAGCAACCCTTATTAACATATATAACTCATTCTTTTCTTTATTTCAGTCGTAAAATGTATGTCCGTCATAAAACCTGACCGTGGATTAGTCAAATTTGTTTTTTTTGGAAGTTATCGTTTAATTTGGGTGTTTTATATTTTATTTTTGGTTTTACTGTCATTTTATATGAGTAAATTAGAGTAACTACTTCATTAGGTAATAAGACTTACCAATGGAATCTACCCTCATTATATTTGATCTAAATTATAACGACAAATGTCGTTTTTAAAAAATGTTTATAAATAATATACTTTTAAAATTAAAAAAATAAAAAATCCGGTTCAATCCGATTTTTAAAGACATCAACACTTTCACAACTCTTGTAAGAAAAAAAATCCAGATAAAACCGGTTTTTAAGCTGTATATAAAGCAGTGAAGGTACTCTACACGGACTACTGAAAGCCTAACGAGGGTTCAATTTAAGCTGGAAGTAGATCGCACTTTACAGGATTAACATCATTCCTCTGCTAATATACTGAGTACTTTGAGCGCCCTTAGGGCTTATGAGACTACAAATTAACTGCAATATTATATTAATTACGCTGCTTGTGTTTTTTGTATTATTAATCCGTATTAACAACTTTATTAGCCGAAAGAAACATCCTAAATAATTTATATATAATCGCTTAATTATAATAAAATATATTTGTAATCGAGGATCTAATCCCGGGGGAAATCCCGGGATCCGGGATACCCGCTAATGTTCGCTCTAAGTAATGAGAAGTGATTCCGCGTGATTGTATATGTAGGAATTAATGAGATTTCGCTGAAAAGCTCCTGTATTTATCCTAAAAATGAGCATTTAACTGAGCTAGTGAAGGCCTAATAGGATTTTGAGAAATATTTAAATAATCCGTTTAATTTTGAACAAAATCAAGTGTACTATAAAGGCACTTTGTTATTATTAATATAACAAAATAAACCTTTGTTATATTTATAGAAATAGAATATTATTAATAAAAGCAACCCTAATGTCACTTTCTCAATATAGACTTTTATATATAATGCTAAATTCATTGTAGGTGAATGGCAACCACATTAGCAGAGAGAGTGAAGTCCCATAGGTCGTAGGTTCGAATCCTACTTGTATATATTATTCTTCATTGTATATTTATTTAAGAATTTAAAAATGTATATATAATAAACTAATATTGTTTTTTTTGTAAATATAAATGCTGAAACTGTATGTCTGTTTGTGTGCATATACAAATAATATCCAAAATATATTCTAGACTGGACTTAAATTGAAATTTCCTAGAATACCTTATAACTAAAAAATTCTTTGAGTCCTATAAATAACATTAGTTTAAAAGTGAACATTTAAATCTATTTCTGAATTTTTTTATTAACATAAGTTACGAAGTTTTTAATTCGTACAGAATTTTAAAATATTTTAATAATTTATTTAATTTGAACAGCTGGTAGTCAGCTGATTACACATGACAATTCTTTAAAGTTAGTAAATACTTATCTTATATACATATATTAAGGTATATTTAGATATGTATTTAAAAATAATGGAAAATTTGGTAATATATTATATGTTGGTGATTATTTAAGGAATATCATACATATGTTGAGGAAATCGGTTTATTCTTCTAATCAATCTAAAATCTTCACCGGGGTATTCCCGTGGTCAAAAAATTTCATCCCGACCCTAACTTTTAGGGGTAAGTTAGGGTCGGGATGTAAAGTACCCCAATACAAGTCATATACAAACAATATTGAACCTTATACATATTAAATAAAATCTAATTTAGACTGTCATATGTTTTAATAATATAGTTTTGTATTTTAAACTCTATGTAGTTATGCGTAGAACTTAATATTTTTGAGGGTAGTCCTGAAGGTATAGCAAAATAATCTGTATTTCGATTTAAATAAAGTAGAAAATGCTTTGAGGGTAGTTCTGGAACACATTCGATTGTTAATAATTTGGTGCTATATTATATTGGAAAATAATCTTTATTTCTATGAATATAAAGTTGAAAATGTCTTGGGGTGACATCAGCAGGTACTAGGGAGAAAAAGTGAAGATTTATGCATGTTTTTGTAAACTACAAAAAATGGGTTAAGTGTTTGTAGTTGTTTTATTTCAACACGTGTAACATGAGACTTTTTTCATAAGGTTATATAATCTTTTATATTTTTTTACTGGTCTTATTTTGGTATAACTTTGCCAAATTATACAGGTGTGTTATTATCTCAAACTGGATTATATATTAAACCCCGTTTTAAGGGACTCCTATACATCCATTAGGAAGAGTTCATAATCTAGAAATAGTTCATATCTATGCAAGTTGAGATTATTACCAAAAAAAACATAGATAATAAAGAAAAAAATAATGTAATGAACTATAAATATATATACATTTACTATTTAGTCTTCTTGATAAAAAGGGTTCCGTATATAGATAATAAAAGTGAAGGCAGTATAATGTGTCTGTGGATCCTTCAACTGTGAAGGAGAGACGCTGGAGGTGATCTTCCGGAAGATCAAAGAGATGAAGGCTTTCATTTTCTGTAAGGAGCTGGAGAATAGGCAAATATATATATATATCGCACAAATCTAGTTTGTTGTGTAGGAAAACATAAAACTCGTCTATCTGTCTATCACCTCTTATTAAGTTTAATATATACTATTTAATTGAAAGAAGCTCTCTATGAGACTATTCTGCATTCTTTGTGCAAGCATCTAAAAAACGGTATACTTATACGAAAATTTCTAAATTTTGTACAGTAATAGACATCAGTCTGGTGGTTGTTTTAAAAAAATGTAATAATGTGTTTCATCTTACAAAATAGGTAAGGACAGAATGCGTCGATGTTTTGTAAATGCAACTTCGGAGCTGATTGCACCTCGCTTCGCTCAATATGCTAACACCTACCGAGATTTTGGGAGCGCAGCGAGTCAAAAATGAGGCCTGGTTCGCGCTCCTAGTATTAAAGAGTATTGTATAATAAATAATCTATCAGTAGCAGTAAATATTAAGCGACTACAAATAAAAAGAGAGGACATTGTATATCTTTTTATTTGGAACTAAATCAACAATGGAAAAAAAGAAACCTCCAAAGCCACGAATTAATTCAAAATAAACCAAAACTGGGGAAGTTTATCTACACTGGACCCCATAAACTTTTATGGGCCTCGACCCACGTATAAATAAATGTACGAATTCTAAAGGTTTAGATAAATGGTTAAGCGTTTGGTTAAAAAAATGCTGTCCCCCTCTTATTGTCTTTTCTCTCGCTCTATGGTAAATGTATGGTTAAGCTTTTGGTTAAAAAATGCTGTCTTCCTCTTATTATCATCCTTCTCACTCTATGGTAATAGATTGTTGTCAGCTATGGTTCTTATACAAACTTAGATATGCCATGGCGAAATTCGTACGGTAATAATTGCCCCGAACCAATCAATAATGGAAATAGATAAAGATTAGTTTAGAAAGGAGTTTGTAATTATTTTTGGTTGTTTGGTTTCGTGACAGTGAACCATAAGAAACATTTGTTTTTATTGAGTGGGTTTAAAAAATGGCAGCCACCGGTAAAATCTATGCCCACTTTGCCCAGTCCCACTGTGGAATTAAAGAATTTTTCAAAGTAATCACGACGAAGATTTACCAGTAATAACATAACTATATGATTCCTGAACGCGAAACGTACAAAAATAATATAAACAAAATGGCCTTTACGGAAACAGGAAAGAACATTACTATTAGTACGTTTACGGAATATATTTGGCGGAAATTGAATGATAACTTTGTTTATTGTCAGTCTGTCTGTTGTTATTTTAAATTAATAAGTTTCTTGTTTTGATATTATTTAACTAGCTGTTGCTTGCGGTTTTACCTGCGAAAGGATCATTTTTTTTGGTATTAGTATATTAGTATTATAATGCTATATACTCTATGAGTTTAGAAAGAAATTTACAAATTTATCCGGTTATTTCGTTAGCGTTAAATAAACAAACAATTTCATTTTATTGTTTATTAGATTATTACATAATAATATGAGAAAGATTAAATTCATATAAAAATTAAAATACAGTTTAAAATTGTATATCAACTATTTTATAGAGTTATTGTTCCAATGTCCTTGTAGAAGCCGTTATAACTGGGACCTAGGACAAGACCTGTTCTGGTCACCTGCTTCTGTCATAACGGGACAGACATATGTACCGAAAAAAAAAAACAAAAATATATATATATATATTTTTGTTCATAAAGTCACCTCAGTCTATATTCAGGTTTTCTCTATATATATGTAGATATATATATGACAATTCGTTATCAACTTACGTGACCATTTAACTATTATTTATATCAAGGTTCTCAACTCTTCCCCAAAATTTCTAACCCTGATTTTCTTTATCATCATTATCAACCTTAATAACATATATATAAGGTTTGTTTCTTACGTCATTAAGGGGTAAGATTACGTCATATTTTAGCCCCTTTTCACGACAGAGACGGATGTATATCTGTACTACTCACACATAATATTTCTTTGTTCAGTTAGGACAAAGAGCTTACTATTATTGGGGATAAACAATATTATTTTCTATGATTTTATATTGTTCTGGGACCCTTGAGTTTTGGTAACTGATTATTTATAACTACAATAAGATAGATTAAATAAAACTTTAATGAGCTCTTAAAGCTTGTTAATGAGTTATATCTGTCAGGAAACTAAGTTTGAGAGACATTTAATACACACACACAAAACAGATACATAAATATCTAAGTAGTTGAAAGACATTTAATACAAACACACACAGACATACACACACACGCATACACTCACACACACACATATAAATATATATCTATGTACTTAAAATTTGTGTAAAATTGAAAATTCCTTGATAAGTATATGATTTGTCATGCATTTCTTGTTTATTTAAAATTCTATGAGATTATTTACCATGAAACATATTAAATTTAAATATATCATGTAAGTATACCATAGTTTGATGGCTTGTGGTTAAGAACAATGGGATTACCAAAAAACAAAGGTAGTAAATCCACTACGGAAATTTTATCTCTACAGTAGCTTAATTATACAGACTACATCATGTGACATTGCTTGCTTGCATCAGATAAATTGTTTGTTTGTGCGTTTAAATTTTCTAATGCTATTGGTTATTTATTTAATATATTTATTTTTACCCTCAGTTTCATTCATGGCACATTTCATCCCCAGAGACTGAACTCAGTCCTCCGGAACAAATCTTATTCTTTTAGTCTGATTGTGTTTTCTCGTTTATCTCATTTAAAAAACAATTTAAGTGATTATATTTTTAAATCAATAATCTATCCACAATCGAAATTTGATATTAGATTTTGTGGTGCTTACTTATCCTACAGTTTATATCTGGATCATATCATCTGGATTGAATATTAATTTCGGGTTTAAATTTTTGAACAAATTTAAAAATCTAGACCTTTGAGAGACATATAGAACACATAATTTGTATTTTTTTACAAGAATATTATATTAAAAAGAAGAGAAGTAACTGGAACTAGAAACTGGTATGGAACAAAGAAGTGCGATTAAGCATTTACTATGTATACTTCTGGAGAATGAACAGGTTAAACAAACAAACACACAGTTTATGTTAACATTTTTAAACAAATAATATCTGAATATATCATCTAAACTGAGTATTCAGAACCAAGTATACGTATAGTAATCTGTTTAAGAAAGTTAGAGCTAAACTGGTCATAATACATGTAAACTAATATCACCTTTATGAAGTTATATATAAAAACTATACTACAGTGCACGCTTATAAATGTAAAATCTATTCCAGTTGATACGAATGTTAAGTACAGTCCTTATTCATATTGTTAATGTAAGAATCCTTATTTACTTTAAACATAAAATATACCAAAATTATTGTATTTAACATTAAATTAAGTATTTATGTCGTTAGAATATTCTAGAATCAAATTTCTACTCGATTATAGACATTTCTAAAAAGCTATCCAATATCCAAATAGAATCCTAATTCGTAATACATTAACAAATAACTTTCAATGGATCGTGGGCTCGAGTGTCGCGTGCTCGGGGAAGCTCGGGCGCGCTCGGGTGCGCTCGGCACAGCTGATGGACTGTTGCTATGTGCATTTACACACGAGCGATGCGGACTTGTTGGATAAATTTGAACTTTATTCCAATTTTCCAATAATTGTGGTATTTATGTGTCTAACTATACAAATTTCAGGATCACAATCAGACCCATTCTAGAAAATACATGTTTATATTAATACAGTTAATGTGTACATAATGATATCAATTATTGTAAAATAGACCGATAATATTCGTTGTATTTAATGTTAAAATAACCAACATAAGGACAAAGGAAAGCTATAAAAAGTCCTAAAAACTCCGTAGCAAGTCAGTTAGTCGAGCCTACGTGACCGAGGTGATGTACACACAAACACAGACGCAACGCAACTTGCACAGCCGTAGTTAACTGGCACTCATTAGAATAACAGCTTAACAGCCATCGACCTTCACAAAGAAAAGAGCCCTCAGTTCATCTTTAACACACCGGAATAAGGTGCATTATATTTTCGTGGTAAAAATGTCACTTGAGGTGTTTTATGTTTGATGAGTATAGCCCCGTTGTAGTGCATTTATGGCATCGGCCTCCCGTTGCCAACCTTTTTGCATTTATTATTTTTTATCTATATCTTTGTGTGTGTCATTTATCTATCACTTTACATGAAATGCTTAAACCAATTATTTCTTTGTGTGAACTAATAACCGGTTTGTTTAGTTTTATTAGTTATTACGTGTAATATTTCCTAATGAATTTTAGAATATACATGATACAGTAAATATATTTTTTTGTTATTTAGGAGTAGGAAGTGAGGTTTTATTTGTCTATTAAGTATATATTACATAAGCTTTGTTTTTACTGTTTTTCTATAATCTGATTTTATATTTTAAATCAAAAAGAAGTAATGGGACATTTTTTAATTTAAAAAAATAATTTCTTAATTTTTTTAAATGAATTATGTTTTAATAATATAAACGATACACATAACTAATAATATGTACCAAGTATTTTAAAAGGTTTTAAATATTAATAGCCGAAACATAGTTTTCTAAAAATATAATAAAACATAAAAATTTGTATTAACAAAAATAAAAAAAGTGCCTAGAAACAGAAGCTCAGGAATAAAGGTGAAAGTTGTAACAGGGTCGCCCTAAAAAAAGGTTGGTGATCCCCACTCGACTTGCTTGGTAACAGCCGAACGAAAGCAGACGAATCCTCACAAGCTATTTTATACCTTATTACCGTAAAGTAAGGTTGATTACAAGATATATAAAAGGGTATAGTGTATGAAAAGAGGATCACTGTTAGCCTTTTCCGCATTTGAGTTTTATGTATGTGGAATAGAGTTCATTTTAGTGTGACGTTTCCGCACTGACTTCTATTCATAGAAATCTATACTTTATATGTAGCATATAAGGTTTATTTTTATTTGAAAGCAGTTATTGATCGAAGCTTACTAAAAAGTTCATACTATGTAACCGTAGATAGAAACAATTATTGAGCAAAACGTTTTAGCATTGGACTTTACAAGTAATAATTGATTTGTTCTAGACTTTTCTTATACCTACTTTTACCCTGATTAGCAACGAAAGTTAACATTATTATTAGATTATGTGATGAGTTGATTATTGTATATCAACAAAAATGGGTGAGGCAAAGGACAGTTAAATTATTAAAAATGAATAAATGCGTGGAGTTTTTAATGACTAAAAACGATTATAAAATTATGATTATATATACATATTATAAAATTATGATTTTATACTTTATGAATGTTCAAATTGTAAGGATGTATTTGTATAGATATATATGTATATGTGTATTTTTGTATATAAATTGCACGGTATATAAAAAGTGGAGCCGTGTCACGCTTGACGGAGATATACAATGGATTTTTTAAATACGATATGGTAAGGTGGGTAGCAGGGTGACAGGTTCTTGCAAAAAATATATAAAATTTGGTTCTGTATATTTTTATTTACTAATTTAATATATTATATATAAACAATAGTTAATTAAAATTAATATTTTAATTGAATTATTTAAATCAACAGGTTAAAAAAAATACTTCATATTAAGTGCAGTTTAAAACAATATCTTGTAATTCGTAGAATTATCATTTTTATTAATTATTTTTAATTCTACGGATCCCTAAATGTAGTGAATGCGACCAATCAGTAAGCACGCGTATTTTTTTCCCGGGCGTAGGGTGTTCGGATCCCGGTTGAGCTCATTTGGGATTACACACCCATCCTTTGTATGAGTTGGATGTGACGGACAGACCGCTTTTTATACTTTCCTATCATATATTTCTTTAAAAAACTTTTTGAATTACATATTCTTATTTCAATGTACCAGTTAAGTATTTACAGTAACAATATAATACATTTATATTACTTATTTACCCAACAATGAAGAAAAGGTAATTTTATTTTGATAAGCATTTTATGGGGAACCCGAGTTTTACTGCCAAGATTAGAAAAACCTTCAAACAGAACAGTTTACGTCTGATTGAAAGATTTATAGCGTATATGAAGTATGAAGAAATACTGTTTAGTAAATAAATAAATAAATATATGTATATGTATATGTATATGTATATGTATATGTATATGTATATGTATATGTATATGTATATGTATATGTATATGTATATGTATATGTATATGTATATGTATATGTATATGTATATGTATATGTATATGTATATGTATATGTATATGTATATGTATATGTATATGTATATGTATATGTATATGTATATGTATATGTATATGTATATGTATATGTATATATATATGTATATATATGTAACAGTGTCAAATCTTTAGAAATTTGCATATTCTATTTATATAGAAATTTCTACTTCGTAAGAAACTTAAGTTGCTTTGTCAGTTGTATGGTGAAATGGTAGTAGATAACTTGTATGTATGTCTTTGATCATTGATGCTTGAAGCTCGAGCTATGTCTATCTCTAATTATCTCTCTCGGGATTAGGGCTCTTGGTTGCGAATGAACCCTAGGGAAAGGATATAAAGATTGGGGACACAGAGTTCTAAGATAAATATACAAATACAAGGATCGCGAATCAAACCTCAACTGTTTTTATTTTTATTTATTTTTTTGGGATTTTAGATTATTTCTCAACTACATCGCATATTTGAATTTTTTTATTAAACTATCACCAGAATGATGTCTATCAGTGTGCAAAACTTAGAATTCTTTGGATATACCATTTTTGATTGATGCTTGCACAAACGATGCAGAAGTTTCTCATAGAGTGCTTCGCTCGCTTCGCTCAATTAATAATTAAATAAAAAACAAATGTAGAACTATTATATACCATAAAATATATTAATATAAAAACACACACACACACAAACGTATAGTCACAGATATAGACAATAAATTATAAACATCAGTAAGGTTTTTTTTGTTAAACAGCTGTTGCTATCTCCCACGATCTAAGACAATTCCCCAGAACGGAGACACACATAAGACAAAAATGTCTTAAGGCATACACAATGTTTGTACTTGTGATGCGATTCGAATAACATTTTGTGAGTCGTGTCACTCGAGCCATTTTGCTACTTCACTCGAATTATATTCGAGTTTTTAGTAGTAGACTCGAGCAATTTTTTTTTCAATCGAGTTCGAGTTTAACAAACTGACTCGAGTCATTCGAGTAAAAACAAGGCTCGAGTCTAGTATAGCATTGTATTAAAATTACAATTTATATTACAATTTTATTTATTTTTAAATTAAATTTGCACAGAATATATATAAAATTTTAATTTATAATATGTTTAAATTGAGATTTCTGTGTCAATAAAGAAAAAACTCAAACTTTAGTAAAGTTTTTGTCCCTTCAGACGGTGCGTCGTATAGAATTTCTTATTTTTTCTTAGATCAGCTGTTTCTATGGGGGTTCTTATCTATAACGGGTGCTGATAAATGTGGACAAGACCAACGGACATACGGGCTATCAACTATAAGTAGTTTTGTTGATATATTATGACTTTGACATTTATTTTTGTTTATTTTAACGATTAAAATGGGTTCTAGTTTTTTTGACAAAATCTAGCGAGAAATTCTTTGGATTAAAAAAAAGAAAAAAAAGAAATTGTATTTCAAATTTCTATTTTTAAGAACAAATGTGACTTCAAGATAAAAGTATAAAATACTTCTATTACAAATCTAAACTAATACTATACAATAATGAAACATAAAGAATACAATAAAAAAATATAGATTATACGTTAAGCTAGTTAATATTCTAATAAAGATATAATAATACTATCTAATATTGCGAACGAAAATTACCTGTAAAATAGAAATAGCACGCAACCCCCAAAATAATTACCAAATTTCGATTCGCAAGGGTTAGCCGCATTCGCTTAGTTAGTTTTTATTGAAGTTCACGCGACATTACACTTTCAAATGCGTTTCTAACACGATTGATCGATGGGGCCTGAGGCTCCTGGCTCTCCTCGGGCGGGGGCCTCAATCAACTATGGTATTTATGATTTGATATATCGAGGGTGTTTGGGATTTTTAGATTATGTTATATAAAAAATGATATAAAGATATTAAATATAATTTATTTTATAGGATTATTTGATGATATCTAGTATTTTCTTACATTTTCTATTTTTATAAAATAGTTTTTTTTAGTATTAATGTGTTACTTTCGTTATTATGGTTTAAAACATATATTTTAGGATTATATTTAAAGTTTATTTACGGGCATGAAGAAAAGAAACAAAAAAAATCTCAATTTAATATTTTTTTCATATCTTGTGTTTTATTGAATATTATTTAACTAATAATTTATTATCAATAATTTCAGCAATTTTCGCTGAACTTCATATTAGCTTTTAAATGTACATCATTTAGTGATAACAGCTCCCCAAATATTCAGAAGTTATGTACCCTGATAACACAGCATCTTTACACGACTTACTCTCAGAGGGAAACACGCTCTTACGTCTTCAAACTATCATCATATATCTTGTACTACTTATTTGCAGGACAGAGAGTTGAATTTCGCTTAGCAGATTACAAATTAACCGCAAAAAGTGTAAGTATATTTCGTTACATACGACAAACTTATGTAATCATGTTGCAAATAATATATTGTTCTTATTTATATGGAGTTAAGATACTTTTTCAAATATCAAGGTAAATATGAACAGCAAAATTGAAAAGTATATTTTGCTACCAATCTTACGCTCAATGTCACTTATCGTCATAATGGAGATTGAGTGTGAGGGAGACAGAACTATCAATGATAGAGAGGGGTTGATGAAATTCATGAATTTTGGTCATGACTTCTTTATGACCTGTATGTTATTTTCGACAGATTCTGTTTCCTATAAGTTTTAATATAAGATATATATTTATCACACATGCAAGTTAGTACATCTGTGTGTGTAATAATATATATATTGAAATATTTTCTTTTGTATGTTGTTATATGTTTATATTTATCAAATCGACCTTCTTATATGAATTCTTTGATGTTTCAATTACACGCTGATAATCAATTTGATTGCTTTATTACAATATAATTCTTTTGTTTATAGATATTGTAACATAAATTTCTTGAAGTTTTACAATACAATGTAAACTGTACTTAATCCAGTTTAATTACAGTCCAATTATTTTTTGTTTTACGTAAATAGTTCTTCAATATGAAGATAATAATAATATTATCAGCCTTTGGGCCTTATATTTCTTTAAAGTAATATTACAACAATATTACTTTGCTTTCTGGAACCATGAAACAAACATTACAAAACAAATATTTCAACAATTCACTTTTACAGTTTTTTTATATGTTTGTTTTAAAGATTTAAAGGTCGCAAAAGTAACATTATTGTAATAATGAAATAAAACTTTTGATTTAAGTAAGGCCCCAGGACTCATTTTAAGAAGACAATGAAGCTTTAAAACCATTAATAAAACAAAAACTTTTAGATAGTATTCGAAATATGTTTAAATATTCTTTATACATTTAATTCTACATTATTATATATTATTTATTATAATTAAATTTGAATAAATATATTTATAACAATGACCAGTGTTTTATAAGGTCTCTAAATAATAATATCAACTTCACCCTTTGGGGTAGCTGTGGGAAGATTGATCACAGTGGGGTGCTAGTTGTTAACTGTTTTGTACTCGGTGCTCATTTACTAATCCTTAATGCTCGATGCTCAGTATCCAATGCTCAGTACTCAATGCTCAATTATCAGTAAAATTATAGAATAGCTCTGAAGAATATGCTAAAGTTATCGTTATGATGTGTTTATAATCTCTAAATTAAATTTATTCTACATTTCTATGTATGTATTACTAATTCTTAATGCTCGATGCTCAGTGTCCAATTCTCAGTACTCAAAGCTCAATTATCTCAAAAATTATAGAATATCTCTGAACAATATTCTACAGTTTTTGTTATGGTGTGTAAATAATCTCAAAATTTAATTTATTTTTATGTATGTATGTATTTTTATAATCTGGTCAACCCCTTTTTCTCATGTCTTTCACATTTATTAAACCCAGTGACCATTTACAGGTAGGAACTTCCTCCCCTATTTTAACAAAAGGGGCTCGAGTTACTAAGGTTTTGCTGTGAACAGAACTCATTGTTGGAATTTGTTTGTAAAATAAGATAATTCATCTATTATATGGTTTTTTCGCCTATATGTATATTTTAAATTCATTTTAGCATATGTTCTTATAAAATCTATGTCTACATCATATAATATTTTTTTATATATATTTTATTTATTAATATCTAAAAGTTTATCAGCATAGTAGACCTTTCAAACGCCTACAAGGAAGTCCAAATTATATTAAAAGTCATATTATATTATTTAATACATATATTATATAATTTTATAAGCTTTTTAAGTTCTATTTCTTATCTTTTCTTAGTAATGAGTAAACTTTTGGAAATATATCTGAATATGAATATGAAATAAAATATAAAGTTCAATTTTCCTGAAAATGTTAAAGATTTGTATGTATATATGTATATATATGTCTTTATGTATAGTATTCCAGCGGTGATGTAACGCAATTATAATCTGTTATTAAACTTTACTATTATAATGTTGGTTCACAAATAAAGCTAATATAAACTAGGCATGTTTTTTGTTAGCCGGCGCCTAAAATGTTTTTCATCTTTACAAGGCCAGTATGTGTAGGTTGATTAAATTGATTAAGATTCAGATATATTTTAATATTATTATATGTTGACTACGGTTGTACTACTACTATTTTACTAACCACTACCAATATCACTACCACAACTATTACTTATCAAGAAAATAGTCATTTTATGTAAAATTGATTTAAATAAAAATGTCAATTCATTTGTTATTAAAAGTAACAATGTCATTAATCATTTGTATAAAAAATGACTGAGATTATATCAACTGCCAAACAAAATCAATAATATTATAATTCGTTTTTTCTATAGGAAATAGTTATAATTTAAATCATATATTTATTCGTATATACATTATTAAATTTAACCTTGTGTATATTTAGATTCATAATATATATAGAATCACAAATATGGGTCAAAATTCATTTATAAAACATGAATTATTTTCTACAAAATGGCCGCTTGTTTTCAAACAAGCGTGTCCTTCTAATAAACCGGTTTTGAACACAATATCGCCCACATGATTTTTTGTTTTGGGATCATGTAAGGCCGAACTTGAGTTACGTAACTTAGTTATGGGATATAAAGAAGAATACTTTATTATTATAAAGTTATTAACTAACTCTAACTCGCGGTTTCATTTGCGATGTTATTTATTTTTATCATATCTAAAATTAGTAGCCTAATGTTGTATAGCCATTAGCATTCTTAAGAGATTTGTCTTTGGTAATCAGAAAGAATTTTTAAAACCCATCCAGAAGTTTCGAAAATTCGTCTGTAAAAACAAACTTTTATAATATTTATAATATTAGTACTATAACTTCTGCAGTCTTTGTACTATTCAATTTACTGAGCGCTGCTGGCTATATATATATATATATATATATATATATAGCCAGCATATATATATATATATATATATATATATATATATATATATATATATATATATTATAATAAAGTCTAAACTCTGAACATAATATATTGAATTATAGGTATTTTATTAAAGTTGTATTTCGTTATATCTGTGTCAACTTGTTTGTTTATTTTAAGTCTTTCAAGGTCTCTTTATTTTTGAAGTATAAAAATATCTTGCGCCATTGTAAATTGTAAGTCAAATTAATGATTGTAATAATTTTTATAACAAATTTATTAACAGCTTACACATATATGAGATTTAATGTTTTCTTGTCACAAATTGTATATCGCACTCAATATATCATTCAATGTGCTGTAGATGTCATGCTTGCGGTTGAATCCAAAGGTTCCCGGTTCGAATCTGATTGTAACAAAAATAATATATATAAATATATATAAAAATAATAAAAATAATATATATAGACTCAGACGTAACACTTAGCTTCTAGTCATAAGTATGATTACCGGAACCATTCTATAGACTTTATGTTATATATTAATGAAATAAAATAAAATATATATGAAACTCATAATTTATACATATTGTCTCCAAATGAGAACTTACGTAAGCTAAAGTCACGAAGAGAAAGTGAGAGATGTCCCGGAACTAGATGACTAGAACAATCAAATTCATAATTGTATTATAATAGCTCAATCTTCATAATTTCATAATATTTATATTTCGTATTTCAAAACTATTATTGTGAAATTTTTAAGATTTTCAATATTTTTAGAAATAATCTTAGTTCTAAAACAGCAAGTATACCAACATGCTCTGTCATTTATCTCATCTTAAGTAACCACATCTTTTTTCAGACTAAAGCATCTCAACATGAAAGCGGTTCCGGAGGGCTGCCATCAAGGAAACCTTCCGCTTCCGTCGCAGCCTCATTTGAATGCCTCATATTTCAGGATTATTACTGAAATTATTACCATACATAGTTTATTTCTTTCATAAATATTTCTTTAATCATATGAAATTCATATATATGAGAGAAATTCTAAAATACATGTAAAAAGTAACAATATCTTATTTGTACAACAAAAAAATATAATATGTTTTGTGCACTATGTAACAGATTTAAATCCATTTCTTTATACGTTTACATTTTCGGGTTTCAAACAAGAACTCTACGGATTTTAAAATTTTGTATATATATTTAGTATAAATCAAAAACAGTGAGCAACAAACAAAAAATAATACAAATATTAAATAAGTTACAATTATCAAATTATCTTTTGAAATATGATAACATATTATTAACTGGATTAACTACTATCTGTAGGTTATCCGTCTGAGTATCTGTCTGTAACAATTATATCTCAGTCTTTATCTGGGATCATTTATTAATACTCAAAAATATAGTCTTTCATGAGTTAGTCTCAAGCTCCCATTGCACTAGACCAGGGATAGCGAACCAATGGCATGCCACAACTGACACGTTTAAAGTTTTAATAGCACGCACAAAAACAAATTAATTATAAGTTATTTTTTTGATAGAAATTAATTAAAAATTGTTATTCTACACCTAATTTATAATACGATATAAATTTGTAGTTGGTAATGGAAACCTTTTTGTTTATTTTGTTTTATATATTGATAAATAAAAAATTGTTTTAAAAAGAGTGATTTTTATTTGTTTATTTAATTATACTTACGTATAGTTTCATCACGATAAAATTTCGAATGAAATTATATTGACACGTTACCTATTTAAAAAAGATTTTAGATTTTGTGGCACGGACTTCAAAAAAGGTTCGCCACCCCTGCACTATACAATTTTCTATACTATACAAAGCACTATTTGACCTTAAAACTAGATGTAAGGTAATAGTTTTATTTTTCGTTTTAATTTGTTCACACATATGTGATAGTGATTAAAATGTTAAAAAGTGAGAAAGCGAGAGACAGAGAGAGAGAGTCAGAGAGATGGAGTTTCTTGTAAATTTTTCTATCTTTAAACCCGAACAATTGGAATCTTTTCCTATACAGTAAGAAAAGTATATATCTTTTAAGTATCTCAGCCGTAAGAACTTAGATTCTTTTATTTTCTCACGTCTAAACGGCTATACCAATTTTGATAACATTCTGTATACAAAACAGATGTACTTTTTATTTTTAGATAATTAATCAGTATATTAATGTCGATTTTGACTTTCTTTGGGAATAGAATAAAGCATTAATTTAGTACTAATATTTCATTATTATTATTGAATAGAAGTTTCTAGATATATATTTTTTAATATTAAGTACTAATAATTTATATAAAGTCTAGTATTAAATGTGTTATTAAGGTTCATTGCCGTAAAAATGTTATCAATGATAATTACCAGGAGATATCACAAACCAGAAAAAACAATAGCTACTATCACAAAACAACAACTTTATCTATCACTGCTTATCAAAAATCATAAATTATTGACAATCGAAATTGATCTCAATCACAATGTGATAAAACTCATAATACTATAGCAATGTTTACTTAATTTATTCACTTGTATCTTAAATTTACTGAAAGTATAATTTATGTAAATTGTTTTTTGAGTTTTTTTATTGTTTTCCTAAATAATGGCCGTGGAATGGCCTCGCTGCACTGAAATATACTTCTATAGATATTGTACTACACTTCATTATTATTATACTACACTTAAATATCTTTTAGTTCACAAATAATTTAGTATATCATTTATTATATAGTTTACTTTTTTAATAATTATTTTGATTTAAATATTTAAATTTATGATTTTAGAAAACAAAGAATTTGTTAATGTCACTCGTGTCATGTTTCTAAACGAAATTCATCTGACAATTGGCGGGAGTCCAAGACTTAAAAAATAGTATATTTTAACCCTTTAGGTACCATACATATTTTACCAATATATGCTCAAAATGCCAGTAAAAAATTGCATTTTTATAGATAATTTATATGAGAGAAATATTCACCATTTCCGTGACAATATACCAATATTCATAATTTTTTTAACATTCTCTTCATAAGATTTTTATACTATGATAATAAAAACAAAAGAAATTGAATACATTTTTATTGACAAGAAAATTACAAAAACAGAGTAAACTGTGAAAAGGAGCGCTATCGCGACGCTGGCATTTTCATTAAAGAGAGCAGCGCGAAGGCGCTCCTTGGCACTAAAAGGGTTAAAGATGGCGACACTACATTACTGGAAGATTACTAAAAATGAAGTTCATTTAAAGTTGATTAATTACTGAGTCTCTTTGTATCTTATAAATAAAGTCTTAATTTCTTCGTTAAAGACAAATTTGTGTTTGAAACGCTTTTAATTAGTGATAAAGTGGCGAGTAATGGTCTTAATGACCTCTTTTGGGGCCGCGATATTGAGTGAAGCGATGCTTAATATTATATTAAAATCCAGCTCGGATTTTCTTTTAAGGGTATTATTAACAAATTATTATAATTCTTGTTTCTTTTACAATGTTTTGTTAAAGCTCAAAAAATCACTTTTGTGTTAAAAACAATTTTTTTTAATATTGCAATAAATGGAATTTTTGATATTTTATATTTATTAGAAGAGGAGCAATATTCACACATCAAAAAGAGAATATTTCACATTTTTTTTGTAAAACATTGTTTAATAGATCTCTTAATACGAAAAGATATAGTAAGATTATTGTAATATTACCTTAAAAAATGGTGCTAAGGCCAAATTTGCAGTTGGTTACTTTTAAAAAATTTTAAAACTTTCATTCAATGACCGGAATTTGAAAATGTTATACTAAAGACAAACAAACAAGTACCCTTTTTAGTAAATTCGTAACATTCAGAAACTACTAGTTTTCTTATATTAAAACAATATAATCTCTAAGATAATAAAAGTCTTATAAGAAAATTTTGCGTTGTTATTAAAGAAATCTCAATTAAACTATATTATTTATTAAAACCATTTGTATATTAGTGTTAAATTATTATTAGACGGTTATCTCCTCTAATTAAAAACTCAATTGGTGTAACAAATCAAAAATGAATCTTATTTCCTAGTAGCTAAATAACAATTTTCAATATCAGACGCCGATCTATTTCAGTTAATTAACAATTGCACTTAATATGGCACTTGTTCCAGAAATAAATATGGAGTCCACTCATGAGTGTGCTTTCTGGGTTTGGGGATAAGGTTTATATTTGCTTGCAGGTCTTCAGGTCCTCAAGTGGTTAGAGCAGATCAGTTTCATCGCATATGTAATGATCACGAGGAGTGAGTACTAGATTTCTTCAATACCTGTCTCCACCCTTTGATCTTCAACCACCTTTAATGAGGGTATTTGTGGATTTCTTAATACAGCTTCAGCTTGAAGTCTTTTAATGTAATATTACAACAATCTTACTTTTCCTTTTCGAAATGAATCTATAAAATAAATATTTTACTCATATTTCTGATTAATTTTTTATTTTAGATGTTGTTAGTTAATTGATTTGATTAAAAATTCGAAGGTCTCAAAATAAAATTATTATAATATTGAGACAAAAGTTTTTTATGATAGTTTTAAGATTCATGAACCAAATGCCATCTAGATTATATTTTTGATAAAAGTGTTATGAGCACGCAACGTTCTATCGCCTCGTCGCTCAAGTCTGAAATTTATTCATGAACTGCACTGAAAGATTCCAATGCATAGAAAATACTTGTTTTATGAAAATATTCGATACAGAAAATAACAAATAATTTTGATATTTACAGAGCTTTTAACGTACAGATATGTCGTTTTATTTTATTATTAATTTACAATTAAGTTCGTATTTATTGGTTTTTTTTTTTGTTTGCACTTTTTTTCTATTAACTATATCAGGAGACTGGTCTAAAAAACTTTTTGCTTAATATCCGGAATAAAGTATTTACTTTCATACAGTTGTCTATAAGATCAAAGATTTGAGCTATCTCTGCCATTGTGGTACAGTCATCTTCAAAATTCGCTGACCATAATAAAAGTTCAAAATTATATTGGCGTTTATCATGTTTAACAATTTTGGTATAACATTGTGTGTAGCTATTTTGACTTTTGACGCTGACTGTACCACCCTCTTACAAAAGATGAGGATGGAAACTGTCTCTCTTTCAGTTTTCAATAATCTTTTTCCTCCATTTCAAAGTTCATTTTCAGTTCTATATAACAAAATGCCCATATTTAGTCCAAGTTCATCCCTTAAAATCATTGTTTATAAAAAATAAATATTAATGAAAAATAAGATGCTGTGTACTTAGTTCTGATTTCATCTCACACAGCTTCATCATCCTTATCTTATCAGCATGATCTCAATGTTCTTTATACTGAGTTTTAAGATTTAAATGTTTTGTCATGACAAACATTCCATCATCGGTCAAAATATTAATAATATCTGGTGTAAATGACCTCTTAATCTTTTGTTTATTATTAAAATTTACGTACGTTTTATAAAATATCCATAGTATATGTGATTCAATTCTGGTTGAAATCAATGTAAGGATATTCCATAAATCATAATCTTGGATCCGGGAGCTGTTTGCACAGGATCGAACCCGCGACCTGATTGTTACATTTTGTTTGTCTGTCTTTGTGGTTTATAAGAACCTTTAAGCAATCCAGCGCTTTATTAGTTTACCTTTCCTCAGCTTTCTTTTTGTTTGTTTACATGGGCTCATGTTTGTCCAGTGTCATGAAAAGACAAAAAATTTGGAGCTCTCTTAAATTATATATTTTCTCCGAATTTTTTGGGAAAAATATATTATAACTTTAAAAAAATCATAATTGTCAATGATATAAAGGAATTCAACAGAAAATTTGACACGTTTTTCAACATCAAATTATTTTTCCCATGAATTTTTTTCCCGAATTGAAGGATATGAAAGAATAAGAATATCTCTCGTTAGAAACAATAAAATATATTTTTACCCCTAATGAGCTCGGGGGGATGATTGTGGAATTTAATAAATTCCCACTAAAGCTGCTACAGCCGATAATGAGTATTGAGCGCCCCGGGGTTTGTTCAACTACGCTCTAGATAAACGACATTTTATTTAAGATGACACGAGTAGAATTCCAACCTGATACCTTTGAGATACCAACTAGCCACTTTGCAAATTGAGCTACCGCGTCGTCTTGATAAATTTATAAATAATTTAATTTAATAACTTTACAGGAGGAAAGGGGCATATTTGAAAATAATATGAAATTGAATAGATATAAAAAAAAACTTTTTTTTAAAATTCCGTACCAATTTAAAATTTCATTAAACATTAAATTTCTAAACATATAGTCTATCATAATTAAAATATAATACAAATTATGTTTAAAAATATCCAACATAATAGTAATAACCATAATATCAGATATGATATATGGATATATATTTATTGGACTTTCAGAAAGTTTTAAGTACTTTACAAAACTTAAGTTAGACTGAAAGTTTGATATTATTACCATTATAGCTTCTGAAATACTAAACAAAACAGCTAAAATCGTATATGATAACCCATTTTCAAGAACGAAAAACAAATAAGTTTTCTTATTTAGAAAGACAATAAAACAAGAAAATAAAAAAGGTAGTTATTAAAGATAAGGATAATAAATGAATTAATCATTTATTATCACATCTTTTCTTGTCAGAAGAGTCAACGCCTGTTACGTAATATTGTTTACTAATAATACGGAGGAAAACTATTGGGTACATGATTTATATCTATTTAATATTAATTAATATAATATAATATAAATGAACCTATAAATATGACTGACTAACAGCCTAATGTTGTCTAAGATTTACGCGAGTACTACACTTTTCAATAAAACTATTTTACGGATATAACTCGCGTTTATGATGATGATGGTGTCTGACCTCCATCATTTCGTCTTACCGCGAACACAATTGCTGCAAAGCATTCGAAACGTCGGGTTAAATTTAAAAATGTAATAATAAACGCGAGTTATATCCGTAAAATAGTTTTATTGACTAACAGCTTATTTATTTAAAGCTATATAATATTTCTACAAAACTTTATCGTATTTAAAATAAGTTTTTAAATATTACTGAAAAACTTTAGCTTATTTAAAAGTATTTTTTAAATATTACTAACTATCTATAGTGTATTTTAAATTCTAATAAAATAAAAGAAATACAACACAAAGTGGAATAAACCGCAAATTCATTAGAATTTGTGAGTAAAATATAGTAAGTAGGAAACCAAATTTTTCCTTTGACAACGTTGGTCTAGTAATTACAGGGTCTTGTGAAGGCGCCGATAAATGCGAGGACTTCTTTGTGCTTAAATTAAACATAATTGAAATAATTTTCTTTTCTGACATCTTTATTTATCACGATTAATGAAAATAATTGATATTAATTGGACCATCTACAGAATAATAAGGTATAATAAGCGCGTGAAATTAATTATATACTGCTCTACCAGACATCTTAAAACTATCATGTAAAAAGTTTTGTTTTAATATACAGAGAAATGAAATAGTGATTTCAAAATGGAAGTTAATGTCAGAAATACTAATGTTGTTTTATTAATGTTTTAGTAAAAAAAGGGTAAATAACATTATTGTAATGTTATGTAAGAGATGGTCAAATTTTATCGTTGGATATGATATAGCAAGTATAATCTGACATGCAGTTTCGTCTCTGTCAGTTTAGAATATCGGGAACAATGTTTCATAACTATAAAAATATATTTACTAAATCTAAAATGCAATTAAAACAAACGGTTATTGCATATGCTAATTAATGAAAGCCTTTTACTCTCAATTATTCATAACAAGATCTATTCCTTATTTCTTTAAGACCTTTAGAAATATAAATTATCTGAAAATGTTTTCCGAATTTTCTGAAGAATATAACCAGAGACTAAAATTCTATTCAGAATTAAAGTAATTGTTTCTGGATTGTGATTTGTTAGTATATTTCAGTTTGAATCAAATCTTAACGAGTACAATGAAATATTCTTTAAGTAATATATAGGTATAGTATTCTTTGTTAATTTAATTTATTATAGATTTTTCTTCAAGACTGCTCGTATACCACAAACTAATATGTACGGACAGACTCACCAATTTTCTTAATTGAAATATATATCTTAAATAAAATTTGTATGTAGTTCACTGTTATACTTTTTACTTTATAGTACTTTTATATATCTGTTTTTATATAAATATAGAATAATAAATTATCGATACGATCAGGATTTGAACTTTCTGGGAAACAGTCACATCGAAGTGCAGATTGAGCTAACGTGCCGATGCCTACTTTAATAAAATTTTCATGCTATATAAAATCTAACAAACTTTACAAGGTTTTTTGTAAAGAACTAGCCGTTACTCGCGGATCCACTCAAGAACGATGATTTTATTAAATATAAATTTAATTAGAATCAATCATCATTAACCTATAGCCTTTCCTGATGGATCTGCCTATTACAATCAAAAAGAATTTTACAAATCCAATAAGTAGTTTCAAAAATTAGCGTTTTTAAACAAACAAACAAATAAACTATGTAGCTTTATTAAATTAGTATAGATATAAAATTTATAATTCTTCAATTAAATTATTCTACTGATATAACTCGCGTTTATTATAATGTTTTTTTAATTTAAACCCAAGGTTTCGAATGCTTTGCAGCAAATTTATTCGCGGTAAGACGAGATGTTGGCGTTTCTCAGTCAGTCAGTTTATTTGTCACTTACCTCCAACGTTTCCTGAGTTTACGGGCATGGAATTCATTAGAGTTAAAAAAAATTATAGTACTGTTTTTAAAATAGTTTCAAAAATATAGCACTTTTTACAAAAAAAAGTGATATATTTTTTTGTATCAGAATTATCTTATATATTAGTAAGTTTAAATCTTCTTCCACATATTGGTTAACCTTAACTCGGAATCCTTCAGGGACCCAATAATTACTTTAACTCACTGACCTCAAGACATGTTAACTTTAACCAGAGACCTTTGTGAATAATTTAGAGCGCGGCTTTCCTCGTCTAAGCAGATTTATCAATTTACTCTTGCTTTGTTATTTACCAAAGTTTTGTTACTGTAATAAATAAGTAAATAAATTTTATAACTTAGAGTATGAAAAATAAGCCATTTTTAGATACAAAGACATGAGAATCTCAAAATCTATATATTATTACTGTTTCAAGATAATATTGAATAATTTATTAAATTATATTTAATGTAATCAATATTAGAATCAAAAAAAAAATAATAATTTTTCTATTTTAGAAATATAAATATATCATATTTTTAATATATTAACGATTACTAAACAGTTTATTACAGACTAAATGATTAAAAATCAATAATCAGATAAAATTTTGTTAATATTTTTATTATTATTAATATTATGGCTCATTCACTAAACTTGCTATTTGAATTTTATCAAATTTTATGTACCTTGATGAATCATGAGGTTTATTAAAATATATCAAAAATAAAAAACAAACTCTCCTTGAAACTACCCATTTCATTATACGATTTATAGCACTAATTTACTAATTAGTGATATAAAAAGTGGATATAATAACACTAACAGCCTATTACAATGTGATGTATAGTGCTATATTTTAACGTTAACAAATTGTTCCTTAGGTCCTACAATTACTCAAAACCTGTGCGACTTATTCAAATCCATCTGGTAGTTTCAAACAACCACACTAATGAGCAAACAAAATTTTTTGCTTTATAATTTTAGTAAATATTTTAATTAAAACTTAAGAAGCCATTACCAATTAAAAAAACACTATATATATTTATACATATAATAGAAATTATATATAATTAGTGCACTAACACCCTTATTGCTTAGTAAATTGTATAACAAAATATTTAATATGCTAAGAAAGATTTGATTCAAAATGGCTGACTTTTACCTCTAATATATAGCTATATGTATATAAACGCTATTTTAATATATAAGCTCGTAAACAAATGTAATTTACAACTGTTTAATAAAATTTTACATTGTAATTTACAGTGCAGGAGCGTCGTAAAAATTCAAATTGACAGCGAGTGGACGGACGACTTTAACTTCATACACATAAAGGTCAATTTCGCGTGATATAAATAAAACCATTGATGAATTTTGTCGCATCTGTTGGTAAATGCGATGCACATTGTTTATTTTTATGACTTCAATCAAAGAACGGATCATAATGTATGTTTGTATATACAATATTTCTTTTATATTGCTAGTAAGTGTTAAAACTTGTTTTATTAGAAATAACGTTTTTGTGTAATTTGAAAAGAGTATATTAATTTAGTTTTTTTTTTAGTGTACATAATTAATATTTAATAGAAACCTTTTTTAAGATCTACCCGTGAACACGATTGCTGCAAAGCATTCGCTACGTCGGGTTAAAATTAAAATGTAACCAAATTATACGCGTATAAATATATTTAAAATAATGATATTTATGTTTGTAATGCAATTTTTTTATGTCTCAAAAAATAAATAAATCTACCAACATATTTAAGATAACAAAGAACTTGGAAAATATGTGTATTGTGTTAATTAAATATAAAAAAACAAAGAATCAATAACACAAAACATAAAATATATATAAGATATTGTTTAATTTGTATGTTGGTATGTCTGTTTTGTAGACGTGCTCTTGGCAGATGTGTCGAGTAATTATAAAATATCGTTACGATAACGTCACCCTTTGATACGATACATATAATCGAACGCACGATATTTGAAATTTTTTTATGAATGGATATCCAAGTCATGTTGTAACATAAATAATAATTCGTATTTTTTGTATTATAAATGATTTTTTATTGTTTTAAGTAGAAAATATTTTATTGATAGATTTTTTATTTTGCAGAATATTTGATTAAAAATATGCATAATTAATCTCTTTTTTCTAGAACTTTCTATAAAACCCACGTGACTGAAAAAACATTTTTTTATTGTTAGAAAACTATATATGATTTGCCACGCACAGACATACAATATACATATATAAAAAATAAGAGTCTATTTTGCTTTTATTCCAAGTTTTATAACTCTACATTTTAGTAATAATATGACGTAATATATAAAATATAAAAAATATTTAAATTAAAACATAAAACCGCTGTGTATGTATGTTTGACCCACTCCGTGACAACCTTGAGTTCTTCAAAACAGTTTTTTATCACTATCTGTGAAGGACAAACTATATAAATAGATAAAAACATACATAACATTTTGAAATTTATTCGTTCAAATAATAAGAAATATATATATATATATATATACATATAAGTATGAAATTAAATATTAAGATTATATAGCACTCTTTGACTTAATTAAAGTAAATATATTCTAGTCAGAACATTATACTATAAATCCTAATTGTTCTGGTATTTAGTAAATTTGGCCATATATTGGTCAAACGTATTGGCCCATATGTTGGTCACACTTATTGGTCAAATGAGTATTCATTTGTGACTCTACTCCTTCTAGAGTAATAAAGGTAGGTTGGAAATCGGTAGAGTTGTCAATTTTAGTAAGCCACTGTTCATGGGAAGTGATATATAGTAGTTTTCATTAAAAGGTCAAAATGTGTCCCATAGAGTTACTACGTGGGCTGTTTTGTAATTTCAGGTGCTTCTAATGAACTTTGACCTTTAATAAAGTAAGAATTTATACATCAAGCTTATTTTCTCACTGCTAATTATCTGTACTATATATAATAGTAGGATGTTGAAAGCTACCCTTTTGTCTGTCTGTGTACAGTTGGTGCCAAAGTTGGTTCAAATATTGGTTCAAATATACACCATTGGATTGGATACCAAGTCTAGACTTAATGACGTCCAATCTTTTGGCCAATAATAATAATACCTAATAACAACTCACTTTTTATAATGACAAAAAAGAATCATCGTTACTGAAAGACACACGCAAAGCTGCGGGAAGATTCTAATAAATAATAATAAACTAGTTATATATATATTAATTTTTATTTCCTGTTAAATCCAAATATAATATATAAATATTGAATGTACCATATAAATGTTGAAGCACCTAAATATATAATAACAATTATCAAACTGGCAAAAATTTGCACAATATTGTGTACACAGAAATGCAAATAAAAAATACAAGCCAATGTAGTTTAGCAGATATCACTAAACCAACAAAACGGACAAACAAACGTGCTGAGGACATTATATCTTAATACTAACTTTGCATTTGACTATACTTGCAAATGAGCTTCTAGTATATATAAAACATTGAGAGGATTTGAAGTTACTAGATAAATTTTCAGTCATATATAGTTTTTAACACATTGCATTTAAGATATATTATTAAAAATAACATATATTCATAATAATATATATTTTTTATTCCAATCATAGAGCCACGGTTAGATCGCTTTTTATTTAGTGACCTATATAAGGTACAACGAATCTATATAAGGTTCGTTTGTTCGCTTGTTATGTAAAAATAAAGAGTTCTCAGCAAATAAATAAATATACTTATATAGTATTACTATTATATATGCAACTGTACTTAAGTAATTATTGTTGGAATATTATCCACTATTTTCGAACCCAATTGGGTAACTTATACATGAGCTCAGAGCATCGGGGAATCATGGCGTGAAAAGTTCACTTCACGATTCCGCCATCATTCACGCCGCGACTCCGCCATGTCAAATAATCTAGTCGATCAAATATCGACAGTAATTACGTGAATACAGCCGAATAATTATGTATAATAGCCATGTTTCACGAAAGTATTAACACAAAAATATATTACGTACATATAGCATATTCAAACAGATATATTTGTTATTGTTATTAAATATATATTCTAAATATAATTTTCAGGTAAACAAATATATCTAATGTAAACAACATAACATCATCTGCCAAACACAGAGTAATCTTGATATCAAGTAATGTTTGACGTCACGAATACAATCAACAAACATACATCTGATTTAAATAGATTATTGATAGACATCTTTGGCGAGAGAATGCTGCTTTGGGAACTTTGAATTTGTTGCGAGCGAAACTCTCTATGAGAGACTTTTCTACATCTTTTGTGCAAGCATCAATCAAAAACGGTATATCAGATAATTTCCAAAATTTTGCACACTGATAGACATCAGTCTAGTGGTGGTTTCAAAAAATATATGTAAATAGTTGAGGACAGAATGCGTCGACGTTTTGTAAATGCAATTTCGGTACTGCTTGTATCTCACACCGACATGCATCACATACCGAGATTTTACGTTCTAGTTCGCGCTCCTAGTGATAAATCTTTAGACTCGTCGCTGTAACGTATTTTACTTTCAAAATTCCTCTGTTTTATCAAAATCGATTTATCATTTTATAATGCTCATATTTATTTCAATGAACATAGATTTTATCAAAATTAATAATAATAATAAAAAAATAATGAAATAACAAAATAATCTTTCAAAGTGTTACATATTAAATGTGTTGTGAACTATTTACAAATTTATAATAATAGTACCCACTTTTGTTTTACTGTTCCTTCAGTAGTTTTATAATATTTGCTGAATTTCTACTAATTATATTTAGTGTGAATGTGTATGTGCTTATAACCTTCATAGATTATTCATTTGTAGTTTTTACATAATACAAACACACGTTATGAAAATATTAATTCGTTATCATATACTTTCAGACAAAGCTACTATTTATTATAAAATTATCACAAATAGATTTTTAAGTTAAATACACTAGCTGTTACTCGCGGTTCTACCCGCGGATGGGATATTTTATTAACGATTAAAATAACTCAGATACTAGATAGTCAACCTCATGAACCTGCCTATCATAATCATAAAAAAATTTTAGAAATCCATCAGGTTGTTTCGTAGATTAGCGCGTTTAAACAAACAAACTTTTCCTCTTTAATATAAGTGTAGATTAATATATACAGAACGAAATTCGATCTAAAGATAAAACAATAACATTTAGCATCTAATAGTGCTGAAAATTTAAAGCACGCTGATTGGTCAATTGATCTACACTGATAGGGTGCGCACGCGCATGCCACGCGGTCTCCTCGTGTCCATAGCATGGCACTGTAGCTAATATTAGTATTTACATGGTCTGGCATCTGTGATGTTTGAAACGTGGAAACTCTGAATATCTTTGAGGAAGTCAATCCTTTATTATACTTATTTATATTTATATCAAGAGAGAACAGATTCTCGTTTCATATAAATTTTGTTTTATTTGTTTTTAGATTTTTTTAAGGAATTTGTGTCTATTAGTTTGTTAATTGACTTTATTATTAATATTGTATATATATATATTACTTGAATATTTATAGGATTTAGAATAATAGCGTATATTTTTATTTATTTTTTTCGTTTTTAAACTTATTTTTTATTCATAAGTAAAACTGCTAATACTTTTAATAATATGTTTTTAATGTTTATTTTTTAATTATTGACAAAAATATAGTATGCATTAGGATAAACTCTACGTTTTAAATATTTCAAAACTTTTTTAAAATTAATTATTAATAAATATGCTTATTAAATACACTTACAGACTGTGAGGTCATGGGTTCAAATTTCTTGTATGTGTCTTCTCGTTCTATATTATGTAAATAAAGAAGAACCTGTGACTTATAACAGATCGTCTGTGGATCTGTAAACTGAGTTACTGTGTCGGTAAATAATTTTATGAATCTAGCATTTTATGTACAACAATCTTTACTAGTTTAAATAAAAACACTCTATAAAAACACAAATTTTAATATTATAATTTGTAGTTTTTCCCTCTTAACATCTAAGGAAAATTTTGGCTCGTCATGAGTATAGATTTTTAAATTCAGTATAAAATTCCGCATCGATTGATATATAGAAATTTATTTTGAAGATATTTTTTTTTATTTCTCAAATACTATATCTATATAGAATAATTATGATTAAACTACACATGTATTTGTTAATATCAAACACATGGTTTATTTTCGTAATATGATAATTTGGTATAAAGTAGATTATTCAAAAGACGAATAAAGAAAGAAGATGATGAAAGAAGAAGTCAGACATATACGCCATTTTCATTTTATATTCTAACAAATATGATTCTCGAAAATAAATTAAATTTAAGTAATTTTTAGTAATTTTCGTAATACTTTTACAACTTGGAAATTATCTAATGAATGATGACGTCATTGAAAATGCTTCACTCAAGTCCTAATAAATAATAATATCACTGAATAAGTAATTTACGTGCTTATTACCAAGCAATAGAGTTTAAATTATCTTGAACATTTTCCTTTGAGTAATTTAACAAGCAATTTACATACTTATTACCAAACTATAGAGTTTAAATTATCTTAAATATAATTCCATATATTGTTATTTCAAGTTACTATGAGACATTACTTTTTCGTAAACTTCAGTACTTTTTCAGTGACTTGATATATAATTATTAATTCAAAGTTTTATATATAAATTATATATATTATACTGTGTTCATGTTACTACTATCAGAATTTGCCCGAAATTCGAACTCATTCGGGATCCTTTTTCATGAGCTGTGACCATGAAATCGCGGCGTGAACTGTTCACGCGACTAATCGGGTAAATGCTGATAGTAATTCTGAGTACAATCGGATAATTATTTATAATAGTAATAATAATAATACGAAAGTTTACATACAAAAATGTCTAATTTGAAATTGCGTTAAAAAATCATCAAAGTCTAGTTTGTTAGTTAGACGATTCCAAAGGCTTCTCCATGAAGAAGAACCCTCTAGAAGTATCACGAATAGTGGATAAATATACATTTTCATTAATAACTATTAATAAATAATTGTTTTTATAAATCTAAAATCACACTTTATTAGAAAAATTAAACATTATATGATAAAAAAATTCACTTAGCAAGTGAATTCGAGAGCAAATAAAATAGTGA
The DNA here is from genome assembly GCA_959347395.1 of Mechanitis mazaeus. Classification (NCBI taxonomy): domain Eukaryota; kingdom Metazoa; phylum Arthropoda; class Insecta; order Lepidoptera; family Nymphalidae; genus Mechanitis; species Mechanitis mazaeus. The sequence goes on from OY365747.1 coordinate 19,524,032, forward strand.
TGTGACTAATGATGTTAAAAAAAAATATCGATAATAAAAAATAATTTAACTCATTATAAGAATAAATATCGAGTCTTGATGAACAGTCTTATAAAATGGTTATACAAATGTGACTTTATTAATTAATTAATTTTAAAAACAAAAAAAAATATCGCTACACTATTTGAGTTTTACTTACTAATAAAATTTGATGGAATACTACATTTCTATTTTTTTTAGTAATCTTTGGGACATATTTTAAAACTTACACTATTAATAATATTCTTGCCTTTATATTTGTAATTATTCATAAATAAATAACTTCGATAAAAAAATTGTTAGATACAAAGAAACACTATAAATATTGTATTTTCATCTTCGTGAAAACTGGATTTGACAGATATTATGAGAGGGACAGATGTATAACAATTTTATACAGAGGGAAAGAGACGCACAATAATATATATCGTCTCCCACATAGAAGAATATTGAAAATCGTGCACGCTAATTTCGTCTTAAACATAAGTAACAATAAGTGTCATAATTCTTTAAACATATTCATTAGTTGTTTGTTGTAATGGAACTTGAAGAACCGGTCAGTTTGGAGGCCTGTCGCTAGGTGCAGGGTCATCAATTATTGTTGTTTTTTTATATTTTTTAATTCGATTCTTAAATTTTATTTGTTATGAAACTGATAATACTCTTACATATTCTTGTTTATGAAGTATTAATAAAATAGATAATATGAAGTATCAATAAAATAATTTTGTTTTTGAAGTATTAATAAAATAAATTTATCTAAAAATAAATAATCTTTTTTAAAATAAAACCTAATTAGTAATGAAAATCAAAGAGTCATAATTTTTTTTTTTCAAATAAGTTTTAAATGCTCACGTACAATAAAAAAAATAAAAAATATGTGCTAGCAAAAAAGTCAAATTATAAAAATAAACCAAAAAGCAATATGTATATAAGAAACTATACTTAATAATACCAAGTAAATATAATATAAAGTAACAACCCTAATATATTTTGCTACTGACTTACGCTTCTTTTTCTGACCTTAGAGCTACCTCACACACCTACACCTTTAATTACGTCACGTGATAATGACTCATAACACAATTTGATAAGGTCTATATCCGCGTGAAGTATATTTCATATATAGGTCGTCTGTTGCTATGTAAGAATCTAGCTCGCGGCGGTTTTCGTTAGTTCTATAAGTTGAAAGGCCCCTTATATTGTCAAATTACCAGGACGTGTCCATAATGGTATAATATTCTCTATATTGGAGAATTTATATTTGAGAATATTTGTAATTTCAATATTTTCTAATATAATTTGTTTTATATACCACGTTTCTTCAGAAAAAAAATTCATTCTTTTACATTTTTAATTAAAGATTAACAAATAAAGTTTTTTTTTAATTATACTTGAACAACATTTCAAAAACTACAATAATATAAAAACTCCTTCATTTAAAAAGCAGCAAGTAAAAAAGTTTTTTGATAGAAAAAAATCTGAAAGCTGTTAGACATCAGGAGGCTCTCACCCGAGGTCAGAGGGCGAGGGACTGAGGCCCTCATCTAAGTTCCGTTCAACTTAAACTAGTTAAGTTTGTAAGCGCCCTTGAGAATTAAGTCCGTGTCGATAGCTTTACAATTAGTAAAGTTGAGTATTATTGAAGATTCTTTGAAGAATCTTTGCTATAATAAAATTATATAGCCATAGTTTTATAATTTATTATTATGATAAGAAAATTATAGCTAGATGTAGGATTTTTTGATAATACATAACCTATATTAATCTAAAAAAGGATACAAAAGAAAGGAAAGATTGGTTTGTTCAAACGTGCTAATGTTAAAATTACTGAACTTTAAAACATCTTTCTGATTTAAATAAGTTTACGAGGAAAGCCGTATGTCATTAGTATTAGGTTTCTTATATAGCAAACAAAATCCTCTTTGGACAGAACTGCGAGTAACAGCTAGTATATTTATTTTAAAAATGTCTTATTACAATTTATATACAAACATGAATAACATAAAAAAAATATAATAAATAATAAATATCTATTACCAAAAGAAAAGTTTTCTCGTAAAGAGCTTAGCGTTTTGTTTACAATGTAAGAACTTGTAATCTCTAAAGGACCCGTTGAGCGAGTGTACATCTGTCTCGTTCGCACACATGCATCTAGACAGAGAGAGACGATGACCGGTTAGAACCGGTTAGTTTTAGTAGTCACGTACAGTTTTATTTGAGAAAAGTTTTTATTGGATCTAAAAATTAAAATAAGGAAGATAACAGTGAAATATTTCTTGAGGATTTGAGTCAAAAAATAATCTAAAAATAACTTATAAATAATCTTGAAATATGATTATTTTTGCAGAAAAAATATTAAATTCATGATAGTTCCTTTGTGACATACATACATAAATACAAATTTCACTTGTATGTAATTTTTTAATAATTTATTAATGTTAGCAGTATTGGTATGTCTGTGTATCCCGTTAAATCTCCAAAATAGTCTTACAAGTTTTTTTATATGTAAACACCTGAATTTTATAATTATTTCAACAATTTCGGGGTAGGTATTAAAAACATCCCTTAATAATAACTTCTTCTCTATGAAGGATTATCTTAGAATCTTTAAGGATTATTCTCTTCTGTCTCTTTATTAATTTAATAAAAAATAAAGAAAAGGAAGAACATGATAGTAATAAATTAAATAAATTCTATAATAAAAAGAAATTAAATATTTTTATGTTAACATATATAAAGGAAACAGAGATTGTGAAAATAAAACTCATCAATGTAAAGGGAAAGATCATTTTTCAATATTATTTTATAATAAAATAAAAACTAAATTAAATACAACCAAAAAAAAAATACTTCCTTAATTTTCACTATAAATTTACCTTAATTATCTTTAAAGATAATAACCAATATTATTAAAAGGTAAATAGGCTTACGAGATATTGTATGCACTATATTACAATATATTGTATGTTATTCTTACTATAAAGAGGGTATCGGTGCCTTAACTGGTTGCGCATGCGTCGGTAGCAACCGGTCCAACTTGCTTTTTTTATACACAACGAAATCAATTGAATTGTTATATCAGAATTAGGACGCGTACACAAACACTAAAATTACCCCCCCCCCCCTCGTATACTGGCATATATAAATCAGTATATTTTTCTTTATTTATAAAATAAATAATACCAATGTGTAATCACCCTAAGAGTCTTGATATTGTTCTTTTTATACATAAATTGGAAAGTCTCAAAACCAGTTTCACGAGTACTTTCGTCAGGACTCATCTTCACTACACTTGTCTACACTTGACTTTACTTGAGGTCTTGAGGCTCCAGAATTTGTTGATAATAAATACAACGATACTATTAATAAATGAATTTTTGTATGTTTGTCTGTCACAAAAGATTTATATGAAATTGCAAATATCATATATATTATAAAAAATATTTTTTTTTTATCCCAGACCAAAAATTCAGTGGTTCAATAACATTTTCGTTTTTTGAAGATTTTTCACTATGCATTCAATTTGATACTTTACTGTCTGTCTGTACCAAACTGTTTTTTAATTAAATTTCGAAAATAATTGTATTATTTTTAAATAGTATTTAATTACCATTTATTCTAATTGCTGCATTTGTTGTAAAAAATATATATTTTTCACACGAAAGTTACAAAAATATAGTATATTATTTTTATTTATATGGATGATCTCATCTGAAATAAATATTTATTATTATTATTATTATTATTATTTATTAACTAATAATATATATTAAATAGTTAATAATAAGTATATGTATTGAATTAATGGTGAGGGCCGTGTCAACGAAAGTCCTTAGCAACAGCTGATATATAACATATCTATATATGTAATGGCTCTTTGTCCTCATGAGGAAGCGGAAGAAAAAGGATTTACAATTAATATTGTTGGTCCTTCTGTCTGTAATATTTAATAACATTAATGCTTTTTTAATGAATCCTTATATATTTAATTTATTTTAATGTTGCTGCATATGAGATAAGTGTCCTTATACTAAAAATAAATCAGAAACTAAGGAATTGTGAGATGCCACAAATATTAGGTCATATATATAATATATATATCCGTCTGTACTCTAATACTAAAAATATCTATCAACTTTTTTCCGATTAGTGTCTTTTCAGGGTCCTTATTCATGAGCTCACAGCAGATGAAATCGCGGCGTGAACAGTTCACGTTATAATCATCGATCATGAAAATACAAATATTGCGTTAATTAAGTAACGCTTAATGAAAAGACATATTAAAGCTTTTAGATATTTTGGCTCGTAAATAATAATATATAAAAATATATATAATAGAATTCTTTGTTACATAAAGAATTTTATTTCTATATTATGTATCATTTAGCAATATAGGACTAGTTTTGCAAGGCAGGAAGAGTTCAGTATCAGTTCAGTATTCAGTATGTCTGTTTAGATTAATTTGCACTACACGTTCTTGGCTCTGAACACCAGCTCGATATAGCTCCTTACATTGTATATGATATTCAATCATTTTAATGTCTCTTTCATATATTTGAGTTGAGCTAAGCGAAGCTCTTTATCGGTCAACTCGGTCAAATTTTGTTCGCCATCTCCTACACCGATCAAGCTAGACAAACCAAATTTGAACCAGTTGATTATCACATGCCTATCTATCTATAGATATATTTTGAAAAAACTTCTAATTGTAGATTACGAGTAATTTGCAATTAACTTTATTTTTAATTGAAACGTTCTTGCACGCGCAGATGGTAACTTGACTGACATGTATAATTTTTTGTTAATTGCAAACGTTGGGGAAATAGTATCAAGCTAAAGTTTCTGTAATATATTTTTCATTAATATATTTTTCATTGTTTCTCTCATTGAAGAGAGTTTCGCTTATCTTCCCCCGGTTTTGTTTACGGAAGTAAATAATAATAAATAATGATTTAATTAAAATATTTAACTATAATGGTATTAAAAATAATATGGTAATAGTCATAATTCTTATATAACCTTTGACAGCAGTTTTGATTGGTCGGTTATAATTCCTGGGCCCGCGCGACCCTTGACCTCTTATCCGAGATCATGCGCTAATAAATAAATAATAAAAGCTTATTTAATGCTATCTCTTCGATAAAAATATTAAAGAAATAATTAAATTTTGTTCTCAACTTATAAATAGATTAAAAAAATTCATGGAAATTCGTTTTTTTAATATTAAGTCACTTGAGTACAAAGCTATATGATTGGGTAATTATCGTGTTGAAAGGAAAATTCATGTACTTCAAATAATACGTTTATTATAAACATAATACAAATTTAAAAAATAAGGTAGGAATACAAAATAACCATAAAATTTGACATAACTTACTTCCAGAAACAGATTATATATTTGACAGATGACAGATGACAAATGACTCAACTAGTAACTTCTACAAAAAAAAAAAACACTTAAAATATTTTGCTAATGTCAAGTACATTAGCAATATTTCATATTTAATGTGAATGAAACCATAAATCCAGATTATTTATTTTTATAATAAATGGTATTGTGATATATATAGTTTTTATTGTTTTATAATATTATAATTTCCATAAAGAACTAGGTCTCAATAGAGTGAGTCAATGCCTATTAAGTTCAGTATTAGTCACTATATATGACCTATTTTTACAAGTTTAATTGAAACAAAGAATTGTCTTTGTTAGATATTGATCTGTAATGTCTTTATTTTTATCGATAATTATTTTGTAGTAAAATTTATTGTGTACTAATATGGAGTCCTTAGATTTTTTTGTACACAGAATCAGAAGTATTGTATATTTTAAATATTTGTATTACAATAACATATTTTAAAGTATGGTTTGAATTTTTCAAATATTTTAAAGTTTTCACATTCAAAAATGCTATGTAGTCTTTAGACAAGTAAAATATATATTACTAAAATGTTTGTATGGAAAATTTCTGATTTAGTACAAGTCAGGTGATTAACTATAAGTTATATAATAATAAATATTACGTAATAGGAAGATATATATATATATATATATATATATATATATATATATATATATATATATATATATATACTACAAGAACACATAAAACCTCAATCTTTATATATTAAAGTGAATATTAACAAAGAAGAAACAAAAAATAAATCGTCCTGTTTCTAAACGATCGTTCACATACACACACACACAGCACTTACACGCACACATACACTCATTGATTGCTTAATAATTACAGATAATAAAAACAAGTAGAGTCAGCGTACAGAAGCAATGCAACTTCAGAACAAAACTCGACGAAACATCTCACTATCACAAAACAAATGATTTATTCGCCAACATTTGCTAAAAGTTTTTCAAGCTATAAGTAACTTTAACACAACATAATAGAGTTCAAATTTATTTAAAGTTAATTAAAATAAAAGATTGAATCTCCTTCAAGTGATTTTCAAGCATATTTTCAAATTATAGAGTCGATTTTCGATTGTTTTCTTTACATTGTGTCTTTGTGTACGTTCAGTCCACATGTTGCTCATACATTTATTTAGAGTTACAAATGTCTTGAAATAGTAAAGTTAAATATTCATTAAAATGTATTCTCAAACAGACAATACGAATAAAATTTCTAATGTTTATATAACAAAGATAAGAATGTCTGTTTGTTTTATAATACAATAATGTTAGCAAATAATTTGTAAGAAACGTCATTTTTAACGGTCAAATAATCTTGGAGACAAAAACAAAACAAAAATAACAGCTACCCTTAAAATCTCTCGAGACTACCCTTTAGACTACCCGCATAGGATACAAGTCCTTTTAAATTCTCCAAAGGTTAAATTTAGGCCCTTCAAAGGGAGCTGAGAAATGCAGTTGCGAGCACAAAGGCCCTCTCGAGTCAAGAGCTTGCTGCACTGCAAGATACGGGCCCTCGAAGGTCGAAAGTCTAGCCCTCTAGCTATTTTTGGATTGGCTATGCTTTATCCTCTGACAAAACGTCTTAGCTTTCATTAATTTCGATCTGAGATGAACTAATCAATTAACCTGAAGGATTCTTTTATCAAGTAAATTCATCGTCACAACGTTTATAGTTTACTGAGATAAGTTTTAGGTCCATGTTTGTTTCCAGATTATATTATAGATTTCGCTCGTATATTTAAGGTTATATAAACCGGCAAATTTTAGTTCAAAAGCGAGAATATATTGATAAATATAAGAATTGTAAAACCACTAATATCCTTCTTAAATAGTTAGAAATAGACAGAGTTTAAAAGATCATTCAAAATTTGTTTAATGAAGAATAATAATGTGAACTCTTTTCTGTTTTATTGATATCTTTCTATTGTGACAGAGAATTAATGATTTAGATGTCAAACTTTTGATACATAATGCTGTACATACATTTTTTTAAGTGGTTACTGCTTGTAATATTAATTAATATAAAAAGAAAAAATGGTTCATTATTGTCCCGATTCAGAAATCCTAATGAATACGTACCGAGAGATGCTGGAAAATATTTCTTTCCTGAAGACATAGATGAGGACCTGTACGCTGACCTGCTGCAAGAGGTGCCAGAGCTAAAGGGGAAATTAAGGAGTATCCAAAATGATATGCAACAGAATACAATGCTCCCATTTATTAGGAATGATCTAAACGAAAGCTTCGATGAAACTAAAAATATGGAAGATTTTGATACAGCAAAAGACGAAGACCAAGAGGAATATCCGGGGCAACTGGATTACATGACGGTAACAGAGAATATAAACAATATTTCCTCAATTACTCAGCGGTTGCCGTTTCTTAGTCGATGGTCCCTTAACTATAGCGAGCGATTAGCGAGGCGAAGACAAAATATGAGAACTCAGAAATTTCAGTTGGATTCCAATAGTTTGAGGATTGATCTTTCTTCTTATCCGAGGATATCTACGTGCTACTGGTGTGGATTAAATTACAATTCCAGAATTCCTTTGAGTCCCCTGTGTCATGATGCGTTTGAGTCCGAGGACTGGCGCGCGAAAACCTTGGCACGTTACTTCCGAGTTCATTGTCACAAAGCTGAGATTTGGCATGAAAACATTAAGCCTTATAACCATAGCAAGTACGCTTATTATCGTTATGATAATGGACTCATTAGACGAAAGTATGGACCGTATAAAGGCGGATGCTTTAAAAATTTCCTAGATGTAGGTAAAGTGTATACTCAGCGTGGTTGCAGAAGTGAGTGGCCATACTTCTCACATAACTTTGCAAGTCATCGGTAAGTTTGGTTAAAAAAACTGAAGATTATATAAATTATCTGAATTTACCACAATTTCCATTTACAGGTTTCGTCGTTTAGAATCATTGATACGAGAAGAAAAAGAGTATTGTATCGTAAGCCCTCACGCGTCACTTACGCCCTTCAGCCGCGGGATTTCATTGTACGTGCGTTACCACGTGTGCGTTTGTGAAAAGAGATACTGCAACATTTCAACTAGATTACAATATGCATTATCATTGATTATAGCAGGAAGTTTAGTATCTAATTTTATGAGTTCTTAAGCCTTATCATTAAATAGAATTAATCAATCTCTTTTTTAATCTTTACACCCATGAATTCTACTATCATTACAAAACTAAATATAATGAATACTTAACTTTAGACTACAACAGAGATTGTGACTTAAATGTCCAAACATCTTGTATAGACTTATTCTGTATTTTTGTTTCTTTATTTGGTTAGACACGTGTGTTCGAAAACTGCAAGAATTAGGATATCACCTTAGATTGCTACATGAATTACATTTTAATTTCTATCACCTCCATAGTCTGCTAGACTATAGACCGCATATTGAACTCGCGCCTTCAGGCATATCTGGAACGGAACGATCAGTTACCGACAGTATGTGTTACCTGGGGACCTTCTAGTGTATGATACAACATTTTACGCCAGGCCATCGTCAATAAAATAGATAGAGTCGCTATCTCTTCAGACATCTCAAAGGTATTTGATAGAATCGGACAAGCAATCCTTTTAAGGAAGCTTTTAGCCTATGATAAATGGTGTCTGATAGGCTGAGTAAGGGATTTCTGAACCAGAAATCTCTTCGAGTAATTGTTTTTCGGAGCCCTTAACAATAAATGCCGGATTGCGTCAGGGGTCAGTTCTTTCTGCTGCATATTAACAATCTTCTCAAACCAAGTATCGGATGATGCATTATCATCTTTATGTCGTGGACATTCTTCTGCAAACAATGGAAACGCTTTGTCTTCTATATAGGACAATGGAGAACTGGACTGGAGATGCGTCAGAGTTTTCATACAAATACAACATCAGTGTCTTTTAAGGGAGAGTGACTATACTGTTAATATGCCTTACCACCTACGATCACATTTCCACCATCACTCAGGAAATAAATTAACCAGTAACTTAGTAACCAGTAACTTAAATATTGGTTAGAAAAGTTAATAACATCAACAGTAAAATGTTGTTTTTCTGCTTAGTTGTAACAGTGCAGCACTGTCTGCTTTTTACTTGATTTTGATAATGGATGTAATATTTTAAAGGATTTTTGATACTTGTTAGAAATATGAAAACTTAAGGTTTAAATGACGAAGCTCTTCGATGACTTTTTAACTAGACATTTGAACCCACCGTGAGGCACTGATTATTATGTCACAATTTATATTACAATTTAAAATAGATTAGGTGTATACACAAGTATAGTATATGGTGCTATAGTCTAAGCTAAGTCAAATCAGGTATTATCCATATTATTCAATATTATATCATTATTATTAAATCATCGTTATAACGTCTCTGTATTGAAGTCATAATAATTAGAGGTACATTTCAATAGAGCAGCCATTTTTTGTACATTTTTTGCTGCTAACGATGACATCAGCCTGGTACCGAATATATTAACTGACAATGGCTCAACAAAAAATAAGATCGTTGAGATACCTTTTATTTTGGACTGTAATGATTTGTTTTATTGATGGGTTATTAATAAATAGACATGACGTTAGCAAAAAAAAAAAATACACTGAACATTTAGTTATAACTGTAAGGTATAAGTCCTGCTACCAAATATTATGCAATGCACCGAATATTGAGTATGTCATGGAAGGCATACTTAAACCAGGTATATATCTGGTTTCCAAAGCAAAATTGCAGACTTTTTTTGACCTTCCTTCTACTTTTTAATGTATTTATTTAGACTATCTAACTCATCTTTACCCTTCCATTAAGATATAAGGATATCTTCTGTAACTCTTCTAGACATCTGAATCCATGAGACGCAGCTATTTTTGGTAAATTTATGTAGCCACAAAAAATATCTCCTCAATTATAAAGTCGTAAATAATTTCGTCGTGTCCATTCTATACTTCGCTAAGCACTGTAAACGATAACGAAAAAAAAACTCGTTTCCACGAAAGTTTCGGGTTAACTCTGCTACTGTTTTGTTTCTGTTTGGGCCTAAATAATGGTGAATTATATGGTGATTTTATGGTAGTACTTCTTGCTTTCTTTGGGTCTGTAATAACAAACCCTTGTTTGTGTGTGTTGTTGCGTTTGTGTTAGTGACCCAGGGATAAAAGGCCATATATATATTAATATATTTGAGTAGATTTAGACTCTTTTGAAGTAATCTTATTTTTACTGTATAATTTTTTTTAAAACCCGTACACTAATACTACAGCCTACCTGATGTAAAGCGAGATACAGTTTAAGTTAAGGCACGCTTACCTAGAAGGTACTTATTTACTCTAAATAGTAAATAGTCTACATTAGTGATGTGACTCGAATAAAATCTTTTTTCTCGAGTCACTCGAGCAATTTTATTACCTCATTCGAATTATATTCGAATTTTCGAGTCACTCGAATAAAAAATGTTTCTCGTGTTGCATATTGCAATTACTTATATACTTATAGTTAGCTACAATCAAATACCTAATACAAAATCAACTTGAAGCGCCGAGTTGATTTGGTAACTCGAGCGCATTGTGACTTGAGCCTTTTTTAGTCAATCGCGTACGAGTTTGACAAACTGACTCGAGTCACTCGTGTAAAACATGGCTATGACAGCCCCCTGATGGTAAGCATAACTCTTAAAGTATACAGTCATAGTCTAAAATATGGCAGACTTACCTAGAAAGTTATTTACTCAGTAGTACCTATTTACATTACATTAGATAGAGTCCAAATAAAAACTAAAACTTAAATACCTAAGAATTCAACATTTAATCTAAATATAACAGATTCAAGATGTCTAGGTTCAGACAATTCCTAAGTACATAGTAACAGCGGCGTCGTACTGTCTGTTGGTACATTGAGTCAGCTCAAGGCTTTTTAGAAACTTGATATACAACTTAATAATTATGGGATTTTAGTCTCTATTACTGTAATGTTAAGAATGGTTTTTCTATCCTAATGTATAGCTTTACAGCCAGTGTCGTGGGTGTAATGTTACATTCGTATTATTATCTATTTACTCATAATAAATGCAATAATATTTGTAACGAGTTGGAATTATTATGAAGATGAATATGTATATTATTTTGATTAAAAATTAAATATTATTAAGTATATAAAATCTACATATGAAAGTCAATCTCTAAACTATTATTTTTTATTAAATAGAAAGAAAAAAATGAACAAACCAAATACCTAATATTTTTATAAATAATTTAAAATATTCACGTTTATGAATATTATTCATAAATCAGACTAATATCAATACTAGCTGGTACTTGTGGGTTCACCCACGGACGAACAATAATTGATTATATTTACTACTATACAACTGAGAGTATACGCTATACTTCCTCATGAACCTACCTATAATAATCAAAAATAATTCTTCAAATCCATGCAATAATTTCGAAGTTGACACAAATAATCAAACAAACTTTTCCACTTCATATTAGTATAGATGATAAACCACTTATGAGGTTCATTTGTATAATTGTCCATACTTGAATATTTATCATTACAAAGGCCCCATGAACTAAACATTACTATTATAGGTAATTGAAGTCATTAAAATATGTCCTAGGTTTCCTAGACAACTGGCTATCCTTACTAATTCATATGAAGTTTACGGCTCTCTTAAACCATTGTAATAAAGTTGAAATTGCTTTTTAAATTTGTATTGATAAATTTGCTTGTTAAACTTGCTATGTTTAAACTCATATGCACTCCATAACTCTCTTATTTTATTGTAATAAGGTAAAAATTCCTATGTGTATGTATATTACTAAATTTGCTTCATTATAAACAAACTCATATGCACTCATGACTTTTTTATATTATTGCAATAAGGTTGAAATTCCTTTGTTCGTATGTAATGGTAATCTGATTCAAACAATTATAGAAACCTTGAGAGCGCGTGGCCGTCCATTGCTAATGAGTGATAAACAATACATTAAATTAATATTACATACTGAAATGAATATGTTACTGTTATATAATAATATAGTTAATAAAAAGAATTATTACACATTATACACTAGTTGTCTGTCACTGTTGATTTTTTTTTTATATTAAAAAATGACTTAATTTTTAAATTTTTAATTTTTTAGAAGATATTCAATTTACTCTATTATTTATTAAGGCAAGTTTTTTCAAGTTTACTAAAAATATTTAATGAATTTCTTTTAATTTATATTAATAAAATTAATTATTAAATCGATTGATATTCCTTCCTGTTTATACTTTCATACAGACAGATGGCTGGAGGAGTATATTTTATAACTTAAATACACATTGACATTTATATTTAATATTACACTATTTTAGAGAAAACAGACGGTTCAGGACTATATATACATATATATATATAAGACCTTTTCTTGTATGTCACGTTCGTAAGTTAGCATGTAAAGGTAATAGTAGTGTTTTTAGTAATTTGTATTGTATCCCTTTTACTACAAATATATGGTAAAAATGCCAGCAAAAAAGTACATTTTTATAGATAATTATATAACCAAGACAAATATTCACCATTTCCGTTACAACATACCAATATACATAATTTTTTCAAAATTCTCTTCAGAAGATTTTATACTATGATAATAAAAACAAAGAAACTAAATACTACATAGTTATTGCCTAAAAAATTACAGAAACAGAGCGCACTGTGAAGAGGGGCGCTATCGCGACGCTGGCATTTTGTACAGCTAGCGAGAGCAGCGCGACGGCGCTCCTTGGCACAAAAAGGATTAAGTAATCTATTGAGCTACGGTTAGAATTGCAAAATATGTTTGTTCGTCTTTTATCACGCACCCGACATATTTTTTCAATTGAAACGTGACTGTGAAAGACAGACTTACTAGTTACTATTTAAGAAGGAGAAGGACGTTAGAGCGCGAGCACACGTACGACAGACAGACAAACAAATAAAATTTAAAATGTACTTATATAAGTAACTAAAGAATTACTACTTACTTAGTTGTTATATATGTATCTATTTACGCACACGTAAATGTATCTATATATTAGCTAACACTTACTGTATTAAAATAGTATTTTCTAAAACCGTTACTAATTACACCCTACATAGGTACATTTATATTACTTTATTCACATACACAGACACACACAAGTGCATTTCAACATCCGCATGTCATCTAAGTTTTCACATATCTAAATCTTACCTAAAAACTTATATTATACTAAAGATATAAAAACAAGACAATTAATTTATTACATAAAATATCAGCAAAAATGAAACATAAAATAATAAAATAAATTAACCTATAATTGACAATTTTGAGTAAATAAAACAAGAAACCTTGAGACTGTAGATCGTGTGCGCACGATAGAGTGGGACAGAGATATAACATGTACATATTGACGAGATACAATTTTGATGCTTTTAAGAGTAATAATTGTAGAGAAAACGTGTCTCCAAGTTATAATAGTATCTTAAGTCAGTGTCCCGATATAGAACAACATACATCACTAATATTTTATACATATTTCTTATATCATAGAAAGAGAGAGAAGGAGAGAAGGAGAAAGGGAGTGTAAAATAAATCCGTCTTTAAACAAAAACTAAATGAGTACATTATTAGGATATTCAAGGATTTTGAAATATTTGAAACGTTTCTTCCTCTGGAATTATCTTAATGGCTATCTTTTAAGTTTTGCTTGATTTTATAACACTTTTAAGAATGTTCAACACTGACATGAACATTCTTATTTTCAGGAATTAATAATCAACTTAATTTATAATAAAGTCAAAAAGTATATAAAAAGTATCAAGACTATTCCTAGTTTTTTTTTATAATTCTTAATGACTTCGATTTCGAAGTCGACTTTATTTTTTTTTGTTAAGTACATATAAATCAATACAACAAGCAATTAAACTTAGAATCTAACTCCGGGCTTCACATAATTTATTTTTATATCCAACCTCTACACGTGTGGATCCCAAACTTGTTTACGCTTAATCTAACATCTCGTTTTCTATCTTCGCTTACACTGGCCTTAAAACATAAAAATTTTATAGGATTATAGTACGTATGTAAACATAGCTAAAGACTATAATCCTATGAAGTTATAGACAGTTGAGTCTGTCTACAATCGCTCAGTGGCGGCAACGTGTCTGTTTGCCGCACACTGTAACATCAAGTGCCGCAGTTATGTTTTATTGCTAGCCTGTTTTGTATGAACACTCCACAACTAAACTATTACCCTTATAATCTTTACACCATTATATCCATTACCTATTTGTAATAAGGTTCTATTTACGATGCTTAGATTCTGACAAATGAGTAAGTTTGTGGTGTTTTGTATGAACACTCAACAACTAAACTGTTACCATTTTAATCTTCACACCATTATATTCATTAAACGCTTGTATTAAGGTTCTATTTTCCATGGTTAAATTGTTACAAACTAGTAATTGTACAGATGTACAGTGCAAAACAAATGTTACTTGTTACACTACACTGTCTATCCTAGTCTGTTGCAGGTGATAGACAGAGAGGGACAATTTCTAAATTTGTCTTGTAATTTAGTTTTATAGCGCGCTAAAGAGTTGCATCCCGCCGTGACGTCACAGTTTATGGGTAATATTGTTACTTGGTTGCTCAGTCCCTTATATTAAATTTTCATTGTTACTAATTCGTATATAAATGTTTTAACTTTCATTATACAGTAGATATAATGTTTACAAATATGTAGAAGACGTTTTTTTGTACAGAAAAATACAAAAAATTAAAAATTATTTAAATTTTAATAGTTGTTTCATAGAAATGTAATAAAAAATACTGTATTTATTTTCTGATTAGGATATTATTTAATATAAATTAAAAAAAAAGAAATAAAAATAAATTTCGTTTAAGCTTCATTAGGTCTCACTAGTATCAATGAGAGCTTAATATCTTGGAGATTTCTACCAAATATAGATAAAAATCTCTATTCGAACAAACAAACACAACACTTCATGTCATTAAGCTATGATGAAACAGACAAACATACATACAGAAAAAGACACACGCTTTTTTTTAGTATTTTTTAAAAAAATGTTAAAAAAATTATCATAATCAAAGAATGTATATTTTTTGTTGTGATGAACGAATTATTAACAAATCAATTCATTAAATTTTAAAACATTCAAACCATATAAGGAAAAGTTGAATTTTTTTATTGTTTTAAAAGATCCATATATAAAGTATTAGTCAGTTATTTTTTAAAATCATTGGAGTCAAGAATAACTCACTCATCATCTATTCCTTTGTTGTATCGCACTTTATTATCTTTATTAATTGCTTGCAAAAGATAAAGTGTAGATTTGTAACAAACGTGAGCGAGCGCATGCCCGTGCACGTGAGTTGCAGAAAATACTTCATTTGTATAAATATATATTACAAAACAAAAGCAGTACAGATAGGGTCGTCGACTTATTAATTATATATTTTAAAAAAACTTCATTCAGCTATTTGTTATTACGCTTGCCTGAAAATTTTAATCTTACTCATTGACATACATTTGCAGATGAATGCTAATTTAATTATTTTTTGTTTGCTTGTCTATGCCAATAATATAAATCTTATATAAATAATAATTGTGTTAAAAATATTGAAAACAATATACTACTAACGCCATCTATGTCATATATTGTTAATTACACAGGATGAAAAATTTTAGTTTGTTGCCTTCTTGAACAGTTGTTTTTAAAAAAAATGATTTCTCATAATTTTTGTTCCATTCTATCTATAGGTTATGTAACTTACTAATATCAATTTCGTTATTGTTCCCAGTTTTTTTTACATACAACGTCAATTAACTGGGACTCTTTCTGGAGTAAGGTAATTACATAAATACGCTTTTAAATATAACTATAATTTGAAGTCAAAGCGAGTTCAAACTTAGTCGACCATAAAATACATTAGATGGTACAATTGCACACAATTGGCTGTAATTTAGTTATTGTGAGGTTCATGACCTTCATGTCTTTCACCATGCTGTTGCCATGCTTTTTTGTGCGTCGTGATTTGCCAAATACTTGAGACGAGCCAAATGTTTTTGTGGCATTATGTCAGAGTAACCACGATATTAATAAACTAACTTTTTATATAACTTCATGGGAATTTTGGCATTATGTATATGTGTATAAAGATGGAAATTGTTTATGAAATTAATATTTAAATACATGTATGTAAAAAAGTTTTTTATATGACATGGTTTTTGTTTAAACTTTTATTTATTAAAACGTGGGATAACATGTGCTATGATGTATGTAGAGGGCGATGTATCCAAGCGGCAGGTCCAGGGTTTGATGCCAGATATAAACAATGAAATATGATATATTTGCATAAGTAAAATCGCTAAACGAATGCTGTAATAAAATGAACTGTAAGATTGCTTTTTTAGTGTATTTTTTAATGAAATATAAATATATTCGCTTGCTTCGCTTAATAAATATTAAGCGAAGCAAGCGGAGCGAGTGAAGATCCTATGACAGACTTTTCTGCATCCTGTGTGCAAGCATAAATCAAGAACGGTTTATCCGATAATTTCCAAATTTTGTACACTGATAGACATCAGTCTGGTGGTGGTTTAAAAAAAATCTTATATTTGATGTCGTTGAGGAATAATCACGGAAAAACTAAAACAAAGACAGACTTCAATGCAAACATTTTTCGAGCGAAAATTTAGCTACAAAAAAAAAACTTGACGACAGAAAGCGTCGACGTTTTGTAAATGCAACTTCGGTTCTGTTTGTACCTCGCTTCGCTCAATATGCTAATACATACCGAGATTTTGCGAGCACAGCCAGTCAAAATTGAGTTCTGGTTCGCGCTCCTAGTATTATTAATGTGAACATGAAATATAATTAAAAAGTTATATTCTAAGCATGATGTACATTCTTATAACACACGGCTTCCGAAACCAAAACAAAAAACAAATAAAGCTCTCATCTTACAGCGTGTCAAATTTTGCTTAATTTCTAACTACGATATTCATAAAAAGCTACTCTGTAATAAGGGAATAAGATTTATTTTAGCTTGATATAATTATTTTAAATTATAGTGCTGTTAATGATGTAAGCGTGTTTTAATGATCTCATATTTGAGGCTAGAAACATTTTTAATTATATATTCTTTATTCTGATATATATTTTAAAAGAATTCTGAAATAACTAAGATATACAAAATAGATTTTTGTGAGCGGGGATTAACAAGAATAGACCATATTTATACTACATTATAAAAATTATTTCAAAACAAAGTTAAAATATATATTTTAATTGTAAATTAACACTGAACCTTTGATTCATATCGATATAAACCCGTTTTTTTAAAATATCTTTACGTTTTGAGGGGTCCTGAGTAATGCTAGATACATTTTAATAACATATATATGTGTGTGTGTGTTTGTGTATATCTATGTATGTTAGAATTTTTTTCGGCTCCATATTCTCGCAACCTGACTATGCAATTGACTTCGTTTCGTATCAATCAATTCGTATTCGCAACACTTACAGCTGAATAGTTTTTCATTGAAATCAACGGAGCAATTTTTTAGTTTTTCTTAAATACCTGTATAATATAAAAAACTAATTTCGGTTGTCATATCGATCGATGCGTGCTAATGTCACACAAAAAATGTTTAGTTGTTTTTTGTCTCTTAAGGAAATTAAAAAAATACGGTATTGAGTTTAAGATTAACTTTATCAAGTTATGAAATATATCTAAAATAAGTTGTTTCAATGATTTTAGTGTAAGATTTTATTTTTAAAAAATATTTTAAAAAAGGTTATAAAAACATAAAAATAAGAAAGAATTCTCGTATACTAATTTTTAATACGTTTTCAAATTTCATCAACATAATACATTTATCAAATATCAACTCTAAACCAAACCCTAAAATAACCTGCCTTCATTGAAGCATTAAAAGTTGTTTACTTCCAGCAGTTTATTACTGGAAGTAGTTTACTTCAACCGGTTTCGGAACTCGGAATTATGTAAACAACAGACATCAACTGCTATTTGATCATAAAATGGCTAAAAATAACCCAATTGGAATAAAAAAATATGCTAAGTAAAACTTTATTTTTTAAATTAAATTATTTTTATTATATTATTATTATATAGATAAAAGATTTTTTTGTTTGTTAAAATATATAAACTTAATATTTAAACCTGACAGATTGGGTTTTATCTTTCCGTCGTTTTTATGAATTCAACTCAAGCAGACATATTTAAATGTGTTTTTATTTAATTATATTAATATAATAAATAAGTAAAATAGTAATTACTTGTGTCTTTGTTATTGTACTTATTATACTATATTATATTATATTCAAGTATTTGTTATAAGTTGTGTCTAATAGGGCACTGGATATATTTAGCGCTGGCCTTGAACTCGCGAGGAATAATAATGTGGTTTACATATTCTTGAGTGAGCGAGATAGAGTGCGTTAGAGTGGGACGGTCTAAATTATGCTATTAATGCTAATATAAATGCAACTCTGACATATTTTGACCGTTTGACGCCATTTCTAAATTGGAACATTAAAAAAAAACTAATAAATCTGCTTATTAATTTGAAGGTATATATCGTTTTTAAAATATTTTGTAAGTCAGTAGTCAGTAAGTACCTATATATTTAAAAGAATAACCTACTGTTAGTTTCAGTTTTAAAAAGATATCTAAATGGTGAAAATGTTTATTTTTGTAAGTATAAAAACTAGTTATTTCAAATACATTCTGTATAATGGTAGCATAACACTTTTTTATTTGTAAAAAAAAATTATAGGTTTTTTAAACTTGTTGAAAGTGATCCAAAAAAATTAGTCACATATTACCTATAAATATAACCTATAAATCGTAGAAACAATACTATAACACACACGTTAAAAAAAACACTGAAAGAATCAAATGAATATAACTGTCAGAGAAATACAATATTACATACAGAGACAATATCGAGAACAAATATTACAAGCGGTAATGGACGCGAGCCCCATCACATAAACTTCCGGGTTAAGAAAAAAATATATATATTATTTTTTATTTTATATTTATTATTATTTTATATTTTTTGTTAACATTTTCTTAACTTAATTATTAGATACTTTGATACTATATATGTTCTTGTTTTCTTAAAAAAATAAAAGATATTTAAAAAAAACTAAAAACTACTTGACCAATTCCGCTGGACAACTATGAATCAGCTCTAAATAATGTGAATACGCCTCGATGTTACTACAACTATCTCCAACACGCAAGTAGGTTTTTAGGAATCGCCAATAAGTGCTATTCTTTAAAAAAAACTAAAATAATGCTTTTTGTTTTGGTAAAACTAACTCAATTGCAATATAATTTGTAGATCGCAAGAAAATGGAGTCGATGAAACACATAGGTACACATAAAAACATATTTGTAAAAAACGTCTAGAATAGCTCAGGACAAACATAAAAATTAAAAAAATATATCTAACATCGAAAATCGGGTGTTGACAGGAACTTCATGTCAGTAAGTTAATAAATTGGTCATTTGACCACCAACATTATTTTTATATGAACCATAATCAAACATAGTATATAGTATAATATAAGTATAGTATATAGGTATTAAAGATATTTTTAAAAAAAGTCTTAAAAAAAATAAAAAAAAACCCATAAATTGAACTTACTAAGCCCTAACTACCCTCCACAGGGGTTCAAGTGCAACATTGACCGAGCCAACACCCCACACTTGTAAAGGTCCCACATTTTTAATAAACAGTAAGTAATTAATTTCTAAATTCTAGAAGATTAAATTTGGTTTAATTTTTCATTAACTTTTGACACTTTTGTCAAATAAATTATTAGAAATTGTCTAGTCTAAATATTAATTTTCATAAACATTTGTCAAGCCTTTATTGAGTTATAGAAGAAGAGGCTGACAAAAAACACAAAAAATCTTATATAATAGGAAAGATCTATTAAATCAAAAAATCCTTAAATATTTGTTCCAACAATAAAATTAGTTTTTTAGTTATTTATTAGGTATTGCGTAATGTTAAAACACATATTCTTATAATAACAGATTTATTCCACACATTTCGTATAATAACACATTCATTTATTTCTATCTATATAATATATGTAAACTAAATAAACTTTAACATAACTATTTGGCAACAATTTTGATCAATCAAACTAATCTCAATCTTAACCTAAAATATAATAACAAACGTAAAATTCGTTTTATTTACCCTGTAGTCGAATATCTTTAACATTATAAATAAAAGATAATTAAAGATAAATTTAAAGATAAAAGCTCCTTAAAAGATAAGTTGTTTTCTTATATCATAACATGTGCTTTGACAAACGCACTCACAACAGCTGGAAGGAAAGTGTCGCAGCTGTTAAGGAATTGCTCGATAGTAATGTTAGAATTCAAACCTATCCTAAACTTGGCCCGCTTATCTGTTCCGTAAATCCTATGGAACTTCTTCCTGGCCTGAAGGATGGTAGGAAGTTTTGCCATTTCGCGAGCCATAGCAGCTTTGGTTAGAGCCATAATCAATGCATCATCAGTCTGAACGCCCTGGCTTGTGGAGACGTGGAGAGTCACCGGTGCGGATATCTCTGTTTGTGAGCATGTGTTGCGAGTGGCAGTGGTTGGAAGGTTGAGCGTGGGGACGGCAGACTTCTTCAGGAGTTGTTTCCCGTACATTCGATCTTCGAAGTGGAGACTGCAAATGTGCATGTATTTCAGTTGTTCTACATCTTTTATGATAAGGTCTGGCCTCTTGCAGGCCTGGATCCATAGATGAGCTCTGCAAATAAACAAAGAACTAGTTGTACAAAATATATATTGTTAGTATATTAGCTTCAAATAATCTATAAATGCGTTAAAGTGGTATTTATTATTAAGCTATAATTATCATAACTATATATAGATATAAAGCAACCGCAATGGCGGCAATCTGAATAAATCAATACTGGATGCTATAAGAGTTTGAAGCTGTCCCAGTCATCCATGTTATCTTACCTTTCATCCCTAGGGAACTGGTGGAACTTGACTCCCTTGTTCCGATGGGAGGAAGATCCGCATCGGAACACCGCGCAGCTGGTGTTGACCATGATGTAAGCGTCCCGGACGACCGCTCCCGCCTGACTGAGAGCGCCCCCCCGCGAGATCAGCCCGCCCACCCGACGCACCTCGACCCACGCCGACCCATACCACCCCACGCTGCATCGCGCTCTCTCCGATACATGTATGCAAATATAAAATCTGTTTCACATCTACCTTTATGAACTAGTTTACAAAATAAATAGATATTTCAATATTCAATTTCAGAAAAAAAATATTTTTTTACATATATTTTCACATAAATCATTCAATCAATCATCCATTCAATAACATATATAGTTAAATATATAAATATATTCACTAGCGCTAAAAAATACTTTAAAAAAATGACTCATGGCCAAATATCCAAAGCTCATTATAATTCCACAAACAACTAATACCTAAACAATATGGCTGACACCAGTGACCTTTGTATGAAAGCACGGCTGTTCCATTGTCCGCTAACGAAGCACAATCTCCGCGATCTGGTTACGTAACCTCAGTCACGTGGCGATCATTATCGACTCAGAGATTTGGTAAAAAAAAAAACTTGAACTATCATATTATACACATATTACAAAACAGAAACTACAATAGAATTTATACATAAAACTTTCTATGTCCAAGTGATCTTATAAGTGCATTATATTCTCCAGAAAATAAGATGCTTCTATTGTCATTAATATAAGCTAAAAACTGCTCAAATATTAGAATATCCGGTTTTGTATTTTTTTACTGCCATAAAAAATCGTTTATCTTTCTGTCAGTTCATCTTGATCTGATAAAACCATACTAAATTCTGGAAACAAAAGTTTATGAACAAAGTCACTGGTTTTTATATAAAACTTTTCAAACAATCCGATTACTTACAGAGCAAAGAATTAACCAGTCTTAAACGTAAGAAACACCAAGATTATACCATTATTCATTTAATATAAGTTATTTTGTCCTCGCTCTAGTCAAAAGAAATGCAATGATATGCAAGATCACCGAAACACCGAACCAAGTTTGAAACGAACGAAGTGGTTCGGTGCAATGAATAACATGAAGTAGGGTCCTCAACATTAAGTTCGAATTTTAACTAGCTAACACTTCTAACATCAATCTTGTCAACGTCTATTGTATCCAATTTTTTACCAACTCCATATAAATTATAAATACATATCATTTCGTATTCGTATTGAGCAACTGGAAGATAAAATCACTTTATTTTATTTAAAATAAAACATTAGTTACAAAGAAGGTTCTATTTTATATTCTTTGTTAGTAATACAGATGTCGATAACAGTACATCCAATGGAGAATCGATTACAGCGAGTAGCGACCCGCCAGTTATGTCACTCCACGTACCGATTATAACATATATATATTTTGCTTATTAGCTTTCAGTTTTGTATCATGTAAATTATATGGTTTTTTATGACGTTATTAATTTCAGTTACTTTAAAGTCGTAGTCAATGACGTTGAGAAGATAAATATATAATTATCTTGGCAAAATGAATTTATCTATATTTCGTTCATTAAAATGTAAGTAGTCTATGGATAGATATCGAAGAAACCGCAAAAATATTTTGTCATTCGATTCGAAGACCAAACACCAGAGAAAGTCATCCATAGTCCTATGGGACTGAAATAGTAGTCACGGTAGCTCAAATAGTAGCATGGCATGGACGATATCCAAGACGTTGCAGGTTCATTAATGGCATTCTAAAAAGGGATACCTTATATAACATTTATCAAAAAGCTTGAGTTTTAATAAATAAAGTCGTGTTTCTTTTTCATCTTAGATGTTAATTTACTGAAGTATAATTAAGATTACATAACAGTAAAAAATATATAATCGCAATATGTCATCATGGAAATTAGAAAAAAAAACCGAAAAAAAGGTGTATATTTTTTGGGTGGTATAGAAGTAACTTAAAATATTTCAAATAAAGACTTATCTCGTTATCTCTCACTTCACTCACTTCCTTGCTAATATCTTTCACACTATAAATTATATTTACCTAACAATTAGACACTTCCATTATCTTGAAGGTTGAGGTAAATTGAAAATGGCCGAAATTCTTACAAATTATCACAACCTTGTTACCGGCAGGATGTTGTCAAGGAGAGGCGACGACAAACGATAAAACTTTAGGTTTTGCAAATATTACATTTGATAGCAACAAGCAACATAAATCTTTAATGTGTAGATATTAATATTTAAATGACTTGACAAGTGACAATTTACTTCCCTCTTCCTATATTAAAAATAATCAAAAGCAAGAATAATTTATCATTTATAAATTGTTAAATAAAAAAATATGAATATATTTTTAGCATTAAAAACGATATTCGGTATCAAAATTTAATGACACAAATAAATCTTACAAATTATTTGCATTCAATGATTCATTTTACAAAAAAAAAAACGTGACTTGCATTATTGCAGCGGTGTAATCGAAACGCACTAGGTAACTGTACGCTTTACCGAACGTTATACACAGCATCCAAATATCACACTTACTGCTACAGCTTATGAACTAATATAGTTTGATGGACATCAAGTACCCATATAGCGTACAAAGAATAACACATCAAAGGAGCATGGTTCATACTAATATATGCCTTATGAGTTTAGAATAAGGCTTTATATGTGTATCAGTATATTCAAGGTGACCCGAGTGTCCATTGTTATATGGCAGCAATCACAATACTCAACTTTACGATGAATAATAGTTTCTATTTATACTTGATGTAAACATTGTAATGAAAAATTATTTTTCAGTTATATAATAGCTATTATATATGATAATGACATTATTATGACAACTGACTGTTGGACCCTGCAAATTTTATTCACAAAATTAAGTAAAACTAATAGGAAATGCCGTTTAAATAAAATATTGTTCATTTTAGTTAGCGAGTAACAAAACAAATTTTTTTTAAAGTTAATATTTTGGTAGGTAATGTTTTAAAACAAATATCATAACTCACAGATTATATCATTAATAACATACCTATCACCAAAAGTCATCTTTGACAAGGGTGCAGTGCGCATGCGTGAAGATCGCATTTTTTTGTAATACAAACCGCCAAGTGAATATAATTTTAATTTTTATTGATAATATATCTTTCTAGCATTTTGTCATATAATAATAATACTAAGTAAATAGGTATGTATCAGATTTATACGTCAATTCAATCATACAAGTAATTATAGAAGCATGTTCTAGAAATATATGAATCAAGAATGTAATGACATTAAGTATTTAGTTATAGTTACATAAATCACAAACTATTTAAAAAAACACTTGAAAACCTTTTATGAACACAATTTATATGGATTTATTGATCACTAGCTGTTGCCAGCTGCTTCGTCCACTACCAAGTATAAATGTAAGTGGATTGGAAGAAAATTTGGTTTGTTTTTTCAGACGTAGGTATTTATTATGTAGTTCACTTACGATTTACGATTAAAGTTTTTGAATACGGATTTTATCATTTTCACTTTAGTACCCTAAACATTTACGAAAAATTAAAAATATATAAAAAAATAGTGGGCTATTTGGCTATAGACACATTAATGTGGGGGTTTAGGTTAGGTTTCCGTAAATAATTATATACGGAAAAACAATCATTAAAAATATATATAAATAAACGACAAAATAAAACTAAATAAATGTTGGTTACATTTTTCTCTAACATGTAATGAACAAATGATTCAACTATCATAAAAATTACTAAGTCAATAGCAACAAATAAATGTACCTATTTAGTCAAGACAATGTGTTATTACCTACATATACAGAAATATATTAAAATGTAAACATTCATTATCTTCATTTGTAATTCAATTAGATAAATATTTTATCGAATGCGGAACAATTGATTAAACATTATTGTATAACAAACACGTAACTCTTTAGTAAGTATGGAATTCAGTAGGTATACACTTAAAGCCAAATATATGTAAATTTTACTACTTAACTACCGGCAGATAGTTATCTAATATTCACAATAATATGACTCTTTTCATCATAACATAAAAAAAGCAATAGCAAAAACTAGAAATGTTATATATTTGTAATTTTATGTACAAAAAGAATTCACTTCTACGAATTCAAACTACCAAGTTAGCTATTATATCTTAAAGAAGCTACATTATTTCTAATAACATCTATAGTTACTAAAACTAAAATTAGCATTATGTACCTGTTAGTTTTTTCATAATGAAACAACATTAACATTTCAAAAAACTAACTAATTGCTAAACGAAATATGGTTGCTATATTAAATCAGCGTCCTGTCTTCAATGGCGACACCGAGTCTAGCAGTACAGGTATTGAAAAGAGATAGCAGTATGCACTTTTGAAAGAGACAAAATTCGACAACAATATAGTCCCTTTTCCTTCACTCTGTATAGCAATAAAAGAGACAAGCTATTTGTCCTTCAAGTGACTAGCAATTTAATTGAGTCAGTAAAAGCTGTAAAAGTATCGGATGAGCTCTCTAATTTTACTTTATAAAACACAAATTTATAATTTTAAAACTATACTTGCAAAGTTTTAAATAAAAATGTTATGATTTAGTAATAATTGTAATTAAAAGATGATATTTTGAACATCTTTGACAAAAACTAGATAGAAGATACGTACTTTTTTTCTCTAGCATTATACTGGTATGAATAATAGCTATATTTAGTGACTTTTTTTACAGACCTGCTTTATATTACGAACCCTAGTTGGCAATAATACGACAGCAAAATTACGAGCACCATTATAAAGCCAACACAATAAAAGTGTACCAATAAAACACCATAAGTGACCACCTGTTATGGCCCTTACTAATCTGTTTAGTGTTGCCCTGAAAAACTACGGGTAGCTGTAAAAAATATATTCATAACATGGTTCTGTATATATTTACTAAGATTTTATAATTTTTTCAATTGTTTGCTTACCTTTCAATAATTTAATATTATTCAATTACTTTAATTTGATATATTGGTAAAAATAAAAAAAAATAAGGGTTTTTTTGCACGGAACCCTAAAACATCATCAATTTAGCAGGTAGTATAAATTATTAACGTATAATTGATTATCTACTCTATGGTAATATTAATAAGATTTAATTTCAATTGAATGTTTTACAAAAATTGATGTTACTGCGATTCGTTTTTGCCAACACGCCTTTATTGATTTGTGAATCGTGATTTTGATATAGAAACAAATTGTAAGACTGAATTTTTGTATTATTAAATGGAATGCGCACGTGAAATGGATTACACATATTTGTGTTGGTATTTACAATATATATTATAAACTCTTGACAAAAAAAAATCATTTTTCATTTGAATATCTACATTCAAATGAAAAATTAGGTTATATCATTAAACAATTATTTTATAATATGCTTTGAAACGAATTAACATTTTGGTAATTTAAATAATTTTACAAGTTTTACTATTTTATTCAAAACGCCACGCAGTTCTTGTAGATATTTTTTGTCAATTATGTTGCATTATTACAGTAACTATTTTTTACATGCAGGTGTTATTTCAAGGTCGCGGGTTGTTTACGTATTTTTCGCACGATTTTGCTAAATTACTGAGAAAAAACTTAGTTTAGTAACTTAACTAGCAGCTGCTAACAAATGTAACATGCAAAAAATGCCCTCTATTGTGTATATGAGTCACGGAACTGCCTTGGCGTGACTTACCTACGTCAAGATAAATGATCTTAAAACTGACCATGACTTTGAATTTATTTTTAGCCTTACCCTTAAAAATTATGACAAATAATACATTGGACGACGTTTACAAGTAATATTACATCCAAAAACAATTGAGACCTTCTCCAATAGAGATAGGAGTATCTACCTGTAGAGTAATGAAGTCAATATAGTATAATTTAAATTCTTAAGCCTGTCAAAGAACTTTATAAATGACGTATTCCATTATGTGTCAAATTTTGCATATTGTACCCTATATAATAAGGATCAGAACTGCTCTTATTTCTTTGATATTACATACTATGAGCATTTTAAAATCGTCTAACATTTGCAAGATGTCAACATCACGAATGTCAACATCATTAACCATGCGACTCGCTTTGTCAAATTTCACTTAGCAACATGTCATGAAAGGTGCTCTCATAGTCCTTATAATGCCAAGGAGCGCTGTCGCGCTGCTCTCACTAGTGGAAAATGGCAGCTTCGCGATAGTTCACTCTGTTTCTGTAATTTTCTTGTCAATAAATATGTAGTATTCAATTTCTTTGTTTTTATTATAATAGTATGTTGTAATGGAAATGGTGAATACTTGTCTTGTTCATATAAATTATCTATAAAAATGCAATTTTTTACTGGCATTTTTAGCACATATTCCTAAAATAAGTATAGCTCTGAACGGGATAAGAAACACGAGAGGTTATTCTTAATCAATATTTGATGTGAGATAAAGATAGCATATATTGAGTGAGAAAGAGACGGGTTATATGCGCATAAGCATTTTTTAGGTCAGCCAGGGTTGTACACGTAAGCACGCTGTTGCTAGGCCTGTAATGGTATGAAAGTTGAGTGGAACGCTTATCTCTTAATCAATTTAGTATGGTAGTGATAACGAGTACGTTATCTGGTTAGCGTTATATTAAATTTGCTTTGGGTATGACTATCATCACAGGTTTAGAACCGACGCTGATATGAGAAATGTTTGGAAATATTAGATTTATAAACGCATGTAAATTTATTAGATAAAAATATCATGCCCAAAAAAAAACTTTAATAAGCCCAAAACATTATTTATTTCAATGAATAACATGACAAAATTAAAAAATATAAATTGAACAATCTTTCAACATCAAAATGTCAGAACTGTCAGATGTCATTATCAGATATAAAAAGACCGCCAACTGTCACAGCAAAAAGTTTATATATATTTATAAGTTTATAAGTTCTAGAAAAATTGCAAAAGGTAATTTAGCTTTATTTATTCTAGATATCTAATATCATAAAAAGGTTTGTATAAACATTATTTAATGGGTTTTTATGACTTAATATAGATAATACAAGTACAATTATTCAGAAATGCTTAAAAACACATTATTTCTTAGGAACGAAATCGTGTACCAGAAAAAGTTTCGAAATGTCATCTTATGAAAATTTAAATATATACGGCAATAAAATCCGTTCCAACGGTTTTTTTAAATTGATCTTAGTTAAAATTTCTTGATACAAACTATTTCAATACAAAAATATTTTATATTTTTAAAGATTTATCTGTATGTTTATTGAATTGCTTTATAAAGTATATTAAAATGTACTGAGAAAATCTTGTAATTTTATACTTATTTTATAGTATATATTATAAGCATAAGAAAAAAATATTTATCATATACTAAATAATTTGTTAGTCAAATAAGAAAATTTTCCATTATATATATTATTTACGTAACTAAAAAAATAAGGTGTTTTTTATATTTATTTATCTTGATAGCGTTATTTATTGTTAATTTATACGCATTTGTGATTCATATTATGTACAGACAGATAAATTATTCTGATATAGATAATTGTTATGATATAAAGAAATAACATGAATGACGTCACTATGACATCATAGGAACATTTCCTATAAAAATAAAATATTATAAATAAATTTTACAATCCCCTTAGTCTGTAACCTTCCTTTTTTATTAATAAATAAACAGGTAATTTTGGACTTCAAAGTGAGAAAATAAAAACGAATTTTAATAATATATTTATACAAAATGTAACTTAAGGTCTATATCAATAAATACTAGAATCAAATGTTAAAATATTCTAGAATTTAAATGAATTGAGGTGAGTATTTTTTTTTGTAACACTAACTTAAAAAGTATAATTAGTTTAAATAAATAAATAAAAGTCTTTCGTGATTCTGATTTACGCTTGTTGTCTGTTTGACGATGTTTGCTTATCTACAGAGTTTAAACAAATTACTCAGTGATAAATTTGAATGTTACAAATATGGTTGTTGTAAAAATACAATTAACACATGTCTAAGCATAGCCATTATTATTACAATATTGTTATTGACATAAATAAATTTGAAATATACTCTGTATTTTTCGTATGATGATAACTAAGTTAATAAACCTGAAATGTACCTGCTCAATATCCTAGGCTGTATTTTCAGATATTCGGATACTAACGCTAACGATGTTTGCCTGAAGCGTTTGCTCAGTAAATATCTCTACACTGATATTACAGGGAATAAATTGACAGGTTTGGGAAGGTAATACCTAACAAGACTAGCGTAGGTATAGGAATATTCCAGAAACTCATTAGTCATTTTATTTTATTATTTGTACAACATTTGGATACTTATAATAAATAGTTGTAATTTATAATAAATGTTAAATAATTAAATAGTTTAAAAAATATATATTGCACGTCTTACATAATAATTAAGTTTTATAGATTTTAAATCGATTAGAAAACTTAAAAAATATATGCAATTTATTGTGATCAACGCCATCTATTGATAGAGAGAGATAGTTAAGTAATTGTTGTTACGATGCTGCGAGCTGGCAACCTCTCCTCCCGCAATTGTATTAAAATTGAACTGTGTGTTTTAAAAATCGGTTTTAATTTATTCTATTTTGCATAACAGTATTGATATCACATGTAACAATTTGATAGTAAAAACAGATTTGAAAAATAATGGGAATGTTGTGTGAAACCGAATATATAAAACAAAATAATCTTGGTGTAATTATATTTTTAATCACAAACGTTTTAAATCATATACTGTAGCGGTATCTTATCATTATTGCACGCTATGAATATTTTAAAGCGTCTGTGGCAAGCGAATCTATGTTAAACCAAGCCGTACACTGAGTGCGATGAGCGATACAGCTATACAACGGTGTACGGAACGGCAACGTCGTGATCGCTTCGATTAGCGCAGTATAGCTACCGCCTCGCATCGAGTGCACGTGTCCGATCTCATAGCATAGTTCCCCAATATGAACGTACGTGAATATAGAGAAAAAATTATCGATGAAGTAAAAAAAAACCCGGTTTTGTATGACACTAGACATGAAAATCATCGAGACATTGACGTACGAGATCGCTGCTGGGCCGAGATATCTGGACGACTCGGAGTCAACAGTGAGTACTTTATTGTGTAGGACATAAAGGTGAATTTTAAATACCACGCCACGCCACGATAGCCACGCCTGGGCTTTGCAAAAGTTATACAACTCTAATTATATGACAATAGAACTTAAATTTGTATGTCACGAAATAATACATCAAAGCTCAGCTATATTTGTATGAGGGCCTTATTGTTGAACAAAATAAAGTTTAGTTTACATGTGAGCTGTGAAGAATTAACATTAATATACCATTAAGTTGTTACAGTCATAATGTTGATTTTTCTATTAGTTTGTCAGTGAGAGACAAATTTTGGAGATTACTTTAAGATCAGTAAATCTCCAATAAATCTCCAACCTCCAATCACTTTTAGTTCCGATGACAATATATGTAATCAATATTAGTATCAGTCCTAAATGGCCGCCGCATTAAAATAGCACAATGTTTTTGTACAACCTACACAATATATCAAATATAAAGGCACAATTTTTACAATATAATAAACAAAATATTACATTGGTCGCCATCAAAAAATGTTGAAATATTTTGGTAACCCCATTCAAGATAGGTATAAAATGACAGTTTGAAGTGAATACAGTACAATTTGAAAAAAAAAAAAAATATATATTTTTTTTTTAAATCAACCTTATTTTTAAAAACTTTTTATGTAATATTAATTTTTATCTGGTATCTCTTGTATACTGAGATTCTATAAAAGTTTAAAGAAAGTTCAATGCATTGGTAAGTAATTTTGAAAATAAATCTTGCTCATTCGATGCTATTTTTAAATATTTGCATTTGTGTTCGTAGTGTTTAATTTATTAATAGAATTTATAAATGGTTCTTAGTTGGTAGTAAAAAGATATGGCTACTTCTATGTATGTGTGTGTGTGTGTGTGTTTCTTTGTTGGTGTGGTTGTGTGTGTGTATGTATTTAAAAATGATATTGTATCTATTTTGGTACCAAATTACACTTAATGACGTAATGAGTTGAGTGCTACGGTTTGATAGCCCGAGCCGTTCATGTCTATATTTTAATATAGTTCCTGATACAGTGTGCCTATCTAGTTTTCTGGCCAACTTAATTTCCATACCGAAATTTATTTGTTTTAATTTTGATGAAACTGTCGTTATTTCATACAAAAAATTTTTAAAATTTTTAAAATCTCGCACTCCTCACACAATTGACCAAAATCGACGAAATATATTCAAATGTATAAAAATGATATTAAAATAAACATCAAAATTTGTAAAGATGTTCATAAAAATATTTCATGTCCCTAGGTGAAGTTCTTAAACGGGAGTGGAAGATTCTTAGGGACTCCCTCCGTCAATCTTTGAAGAAGAGTAGCAAGGGCGCCACCACAAAGGCTGGAGTGCCCTGCAAGAAGTGGCGTTTCCAGAACAGAATGGCGTTCGTGCTTCCCTATATGACTGTAAGAAGGTGAGCTTCATTGTACCCAAGAATTATATATTCTTCTGTCATAAATTCTTCTTTATTTATTATTTATTGTAGAAATCAACGACATTTACGAGAGGACATAAAGATTGATGAGGCTGAGGTTCAGTCAGACCAGGACCAAGAGTCTGAGGTATGGGATCCGGGGAATGTGGATCAGGATTCACTAGACCTGTTCTTCGCTAGTGTCTGCCAAAGTTCCAAGCGTCTTCCGAAAAAGTACCAGAATCAAATCAAGAAGCAGGTCCTCGATGTCCTACTGAGGGTTGAAGAACAGTTTGATTCTGAATCAATTGAATCCAAAATTGAAGTTTATAAAAATTGTTGAAGTATCTAGATTGAGTTATTGAGTTTTGTTAATTTTTATTTATCATATTTTTTTCGTGGATAAAGAAATATCTTCTAAGACAAGAAGCGTTTTTGATGTTATTTCGTTGCTGAGGATCAGCTTGTAAAAGCTACAACAGCTTTTTTAAGATTTTTTTTGAAGATAGGAAGAGAAATTGGTTTATTATAAAATGTTAATTTAATAAAACATTTCAATAAACAACTAAATGTTTTCGGGATTTTAATATACTCCTAATTTATTTATACGAAGCATATACCAAGTATAATATTCATGGGTCCCTTTAAAATATAGTAAAAAAATGATAGATGACACTATTAAAAAAAACAAACATATACAAAGATAACAGATTATGTATATAATATTTATAATAAAAATTGTATATTCCATTCAGATAATGTATAAGTTAATATCAAACAAAAATACATAATTTTAATAATTCAATTTATCAAACGACATTATTAAAATTGATGAAAGTTCTCAAACGACTTTTACGGCTTTTTCTTAGGATTGGTTTTTTCTTTTAATATCATAAGATAAAATATGCAAAGATAAAAGAAAAAATGTTCTCAAGAAACTCTATAAGTATTTGTTATGCCTTAAAGTACCTAAATGTAATCTTAACTTTTGTATTTTTTTATATTAATATTAAATTTATAATAATACTTGAAAGTGATAAAGATCTACAAAGAATATTCAAACTGAGAAACGTGCTAACCTTCGATTTTATTTTTTTTTCTGATTATGATATTTAGGTTCATAAAGAAGTCTATAGTAGTATAATTATTTCGAGTGAAACCGCTGGGCATAGCTAGTAAAAAAAAGTATTTGATATTACAACAGTCATAGTACAAATATAGTAATATATATACTAAATAGTAATTAGTAATATAAGTTTGCCAAACTTTAAATGGAATATATTTTATAGTTCTACACCAATGAATATAATTTTTTTATAACCTACATATATATATATATATATATACAAATGTTATAAAGTATACAGTTTGTTTGTGCTAATCATCGAAATTGCGGAATGAATTTGATCAATTCTTGTTTTTCTTTTTTCTTCTTAATTCTAATTATGAAGTTAGATTCAAGAGAAAGGCCATAGCCACTACCTACTATTACGCTGGTTTTGGTTATTTTAATAGTAAATAAAATGGTTCGCGGGTAAAACCGCTGGTAACAGCTAGTATTATAATAAAGTTGTAGTATACATCAGTAAAACGTTGATTCGTAAGTATTGAAAAGAAATGCGGAATGTAAGCCATATCGTCCTATTGAAATAGGAACTACACAAAGGGTGAACTGCGTATTGCATGATTTTGCAAATTGACTTCTATTTACAAATGCGAGGTATTCCTTACATTACGTTACAATTCCGAACTGGCTTCCCAAAGCCAGAATTCTCTGGAATAGATTTCATTTGTATTGATTTCTGTAACACAAAGCGGGCGGGCCCGAGTTAACAAATTGCAACTGTCACTGTGGTTATGGCCTCCTAGAACCATGAAAACATCACCAAATATATTTATTCAGTTTTCGATCTTATTACTAACTTATAAGATATATAATTCAGTGTACAGCATCGATAAGAAATTCCATATTTTCCTGGCGTGTACGGTGAAGCAAAAACAAAGATATAAATATTATCAATCGCCACTTTATTACTTATATCCCAATATCGTAGGAACAACAATTGCGCTATAAATAATGGCGTCGCGTCCGCTCGTGTATCATCGGCAGTTTCCGGCGGCCGCAGCGCCCTCTGGTAGTTATCGTTCGCACTACTGGGTATCTAAAGGGCCGCATACGCCCTATAAATTATATCGATAAAGGCTTGGAAATCTTTTGTTACTTTTTTTTACAGATGATATATTTAATGTCTTTTTAAATATCGCTTCCTCACACACACGATAATATATAAAATACTTAAAAAATAGAACAAAATAATTAATATTTTATAAATTATAATAAATTGTATACATATAAAAAATCTGTTAATATTTTGTCTAAACAATGAAAATATTTAAAAATTTGAATGGGGGTGTAATAAGTAATCGAAATAGTTACGAAATCACCAATTTGTGAACAATTTTTCTCTTTCTTTGTCTATATGTATGTTTGTACACGCATAACACAAAATCTACACAACGGATTTTCATGAAATTTGGTATGGTGATAGCTGAATTTCGTGGTCAACTTTTAAGATAACTTTTACTTACAGAAAATGTCTGAATTCTTTGAAAAATACTAAATATCAGTTCTTCCACTTAAATATAGATATAAATAAAGCAAATAGCTGTAAATGTTAATGTAATTCACGTGAATACACACATTAAAGCCACATTTATTTACCATTACACTCACATCATAAAGCAGATTATCCTATTCCATTAGCTTCCACTTTATATCATATATGCAAATATCTCACTCAGTTTTTAACCAGGAATCGAACCCCAACACCCGCGACAGATTTTTAAGCCAATTAATAATGATGTCTTTTATGGGATAGGTTCTTATATGAACTTTTAAAACTATTATAGTTTTAAAATATTAGAGTCTGTATTTTACTTTTAGCAAAGAAATGAACTTGTAATACGCAAATATCGCAGCAATTTGAGTAAAATAATATTGTCTTATGGATTTTTTAGTACGAATATTAATGTTATTCTTTAAGAGATGGTTATAAAGAGACAGCTAAAAAATACTTTATTTATAATAAAAAACATAATTGAAACGTTATTTTCTTGCAAACAATCAAAGAAATTCTAAAGTATTGATTATTATTTTTGATTCATTAAGTTCAATATATAACGGTTTTTTCCATGACAGAACTAGATATGTATTGAAATTCTAAACACAATGTCACAGAAGTGAACGCACTCACTGACCTTCCACGTGCTCCCATAAATCTAAATACATAACTTGGTTGTAATTCTAATATCTGTCCCTGAATTAATACCCACGGAAAGAAATACATCTTGCATAATACCATTGATATAGTGCAAATCAAAATAAACTCTATTCAATTACGATTGAGTTGAATATTATTTATAATATACTAATAAGGTCGTATATATCTGAAATATAATTTTGGCCCCTAAATTGTTATAATCTATGGCTTCGACAGCACGTTTTTTGCGTATTCTTTGAAGAGGTCAATCACATGCTCCACTATGTATAGCACATCGAAGTACTTGCGGACCAAATGGGAGTACCAGTAGATCTGTTCGTAGACTCTCTTTCTCTCTCTTAAGTGAGAGGCGACCGTGTACACACGACGCATATCTATTATTAGCTGCTTCAACCTGTAATAAATATTGATTATTGGCTAATATTCGCCAATATTATACAAACATAAACATGTAAAAATATATGTAACAATAGTATTCGTATAACTTTATCTGATACTGTTAACCTAAATTTAAGTCTTCATCACAAATCACTTTGCATTTCTGAAAACTGTATCCAAATCTGTTTTTGAGATTTTTGATTTTAGACAGAAATCCTGTGCTCTTAATACTAGGTCACTGTGCACGGCGGGTGGAGCTGAGCGAAGCATTGTTGCTGAATGAGTTTCGCATACTTGTAAAATTAGCAGAGTAAATAGTGGCTATAATCTTAAGCCTAACAAGAACTCGCGCGTGCGATTTCAAAACGTTCCACATGTTAATACTATGGGAGACATTTTGACCATTTAATAAAAAACTACAATCACAAATGTCACCAAAAAACTTCAGGACCTATAAGTCACTGTCCTTGAAAACTGCCAATTTTCGACATCCTACCATTATTCGTCTAGGAGTAGCATTAGTAACGAAACACACTTTTGACCAGTAAGAGCTTCGATTCACTCAGCTCAACTTTGTTAAGTCTTAATAGTACATACCTATTAAAAATGAAAGCCATCCGCAAAGACGGGTCATTTTCGTACTTCTGCAATACCTTGTCCAGAGCCAGCATTCTCTCCTGTGTTGAGTACACCGCTTGTCTGACCAGATCCAGCATTTGATTGGTCACGTTGATCTCAGGCGGATAATAATATACAGGTGGTAACCTGAGACCTGGTTTACTAGCGTTTCCTAAGACACCTTCTGGTGGTGGTGGTTTGGTGATGTTCCTGCTTACGCCATTATCTCTAACGAAGGTTTTAAGATCTAGCAGAAGAGCCGTTTCAGATATATTTTGGGTTTGCAAAGTTGCGTTTATTTTCCTTTCAATATCACTGTCGAATAAATCGTTTCCATAAATAATAGAAATAAAGTTGATAACTGGAAAATAAATTCATAATATAATAAATATTTAAATGTTAAATTCAGACAGCGGACAGCGATAATAGCTCAATAGTTACAGGGACGAGATGTCTTTCAGCTGATCGTGGGTACGATTTCTACTCGTTATATTATTTATAAATATATAAATATGTGTTTATAGATATTTACAAATATGTAATGTACTATCACAGAACGTTTCTATAAATTTTTATTATAACTGTTAATAAATTAATTCAGAAGTACTCACATGTAAACCATAACATTATGAAACGCAGTTATTTTAATAGTTTTGCAGAATGTGTTTTACTGCAGCGTGTAATTAGCTGAAATGAGGCAATTTCATATAATATAGAGTGGTTACAACATGTGGTACTTCAGAACACATTGGAATAACATTTACACATTATGTGTGAATACCACCGAATACGACACAAAAATAATAATACTTCATATTTGAGGTATAACGCTCGGAGGCACATGTCACCCCCCTCCCCCCTCGTGAGCGGTTTTTCTCAATTTAAGAACACCCAAAACTAAATTTCCGGTTCTTCGGTGCTCACGGCCTTTTTTCCCTCTGAGAGATGGAATTATTTACCCTCATAGAAAATGCCCTTTCAAGTTTTACCATTTCAATTTTATCCCGGAAATATGATTTATTAATGTATTTTAGTTTATTGTAAACATTTCGATATATTTAAACCTCATGAAATATATTTTACAATAATGTATATTTTTATATTAATTATAGTAATTTTCCTCTCATTAACAGCTCTCTTTTCTCAGGTCTGATGGAAAAGATTTAAGTATAGCAGTGCCTTTATATTTATATTTTTTATCTTTATATATGTACATAAATTGTTGTTAAATAAATGGATGAAAGAACAGACGCCATATTAGAAATAGTTACAAATTTATCTAATAGATTACAATAGAGTAAATAACTAAATATGTAATTCTGGAGCCTGAACTTCTGGATGGTGCAAGCAATATATATATATAATAAATATAAATGTTATAATTATAGTTCTACAGCTTCATTATATACTGAGTAAGTTTTAATAAGCGTATAAGCATTTAGTTACTAACCTAATTGATGCCTTACATAACTAAAAATTACAGCAAATTGACAAACATTCACAGTACATTTATATAATAAATAGCTTGATATTAAAAGAAGTTATTTTGCAAGATCATAACTAAAACTTGTTTTTACGTTCTTAAACAATGTTATCAAAACGTGTTCAGTACTATTACGTTTTAAGAACTTTCCTTAAACTTTTTTAAAACATTGCTAAAATGGGTTTATATTGTGCGGTGACTGACAGATATTGGCATTATTATTTATATATATATATCGTGGATACTCAATTAACTGGTTATTCAGTTAACGAAAATGCGAGTAGTAGAAAATATGAAAAAAAAAATTGATATATTAAGATATAGTAAAGACAAAAATCAGTAAAAACAATTTATTATACATACATTTATTAATGAAATGTTTTCTTAAATACTGAAACCTTAATCATTAAATCATATACATATAAATGTATGTATGTATTTATATATGTATATATTAGTTATTTGATATAAGCTGGTGGTCCGGAAAATGGCGAATCCGTATAACCCTGTAATCGGGTTTCATAATAATTTAAATGCTAATTAATTAAAATATTTTAATTAACAATTTATAAGGTAAGGAATTTATTATTTATATATTACATATAAAATATTATTTGAGTATAATTAAGTGTTTTTTATTTAGTTTATTTTATTTTTTTTATTTAATTTATTTTTAGGTTTTTTTTTAGTTTTATTCAAATAACATTTAACTATTTTATGGTGTCTTTGTCCTTTACAATCTTTGTTTTATTTGTATTTGACTAGAACGGCCTTTTAATACTCACTAAATATTCGTTTAAGACTGATTATAATCAAATATTGACTTACCTTCAGTTCAATTAACACTATAATTACTATTATTATTATGACATACCTCAAAATTACTTAATACTAAATCTATAGAAATAAATAAATATTTCTGTATTAAGACTTTCGTGAACATTATTGTATATAATTATCAGTCGTTAATTCTACCGCATTTGTCGCGGCCATTTTGAGGTTCGGCCATTTCCGCCATTTCCGAAACTAGTCGAGCTAATTCCGATTAAATTACATACAGCCGGATTTTATATGTGTTTAATTAATTCACAGGGACATGTATATATAAATAAAAGGCATTCATTAGTGCAGAGTTTTAGTATTATTAGTATTTTTGATCCCTTCACCCATTGTTAACTAAAATGCAAAAATAGCTCCCATAGATATCACAGGCAAAAGCATTTGAAAGGGTCTATTCCCTAAACATAATAATTCATTGGAATTACAATCTTATGTGTATACAAATACAGTTTATTAAAGAGTACATTTCTAGATGCACTCTCTTAACAGCGTATTTGGCAACTGTTCGTCTGAAAGTGAGAAGTTTCAATGGCAACGTGCTTCACACACGTGTCTGTCTGTCATGTACAGGAACTATATTACATTACATATATACAATAGTAACGAAATAATATGTACATCATGTAAAAAAATAGTAATGGTTTTTGATATATTACTTAATCAGTGATTTTTATAGTATTCATAAAAAAATAAAAAATAAAAAATTTATTATATACATTATTTAATAAGAGATGTCTCTACTCAAAATCAAGAGAAAAAAAGAGAATCAATACCTAGTATAGAATAGAGAGATCTCACATACCAATATGTAAGAAAAAAAGTATATATATTTGTATATTGCATATTTAGTATCTTCAGTTATCAGCTACAATACAATTTAAAATTATTAATACCGAGTTTCAAATAATGGCCTATGTCAGGGGTAGCGAACTTTTTTTTATATCCATGCCACAAAATAAAAAAATTAATAAGTAGATAACGTGCCACAATAAAATTTCATTCGAAATGTTATCGTGGTGAGACTGCGTAAGTATAATTAATTTATTAAACAAATAAACATAATTCTTTTTAATTTTTTTCTATTTATCAATGTTTTACAAAAACCAATATATAAAATAAGCAAAACTTTGTTAAAAAATATATTTTTGTGCGTGCCATCAAAATTATCAGACGTGCCAGTTGTGGCACGCGTGCCATTGGTTTCCCATCCCTGGCCTATAGTATAATGTGGAGCTTAACACGTCATGCTGCGTTATTGTAGCAGGGCGGTTAAGGGCTATAATCTTACGACATTGTTTGTGAAGCTTTTATACTTTTGATGATAAATTTCTAACAAAAGAACCAACAATTTAATTTTATATGAAATTTTTTTATAAAATATTATTTAAAACTGGTATTTTCGAGTTTAAAAGTACCTATTATTTTTTACTGAGCTGTATATAATATATATATCTTGATAACAATATGGCGACGTTAAAAGAAATGATAGGTATTGCGAAGCTTTTTTATTATCTTTATTATTAAAAATCACAATGTAAGTTCAACAGAGACCCATTTATGGAATCACCTCGTCACATAAAGAAAATTAAAAAAGAACACCCCCTCCCTTCCCTAACCCCGCCCCACCCACAACCCCTACAGGTGGTATCGATTCGCGCCCTGCAACTATTTCATATAAGCCACTTTACAAAATTATATTCTAATATATATTTGGCAACATGCTCTTCTATGGCAATAGATTAGTTTTTAGGGAGTTGCCCTAAATTTTTTTTTATCTTTATATAGTTCTTATAAATAAAATAAGCTTGATATAACAACTGTGGTTATTTAGGTATTATTTGCCTTAGAGGTAAGAGAATTGTTAAACTCTATAATTATATAAACTTAAATAATTTTAATTAATAAGAAAATACGGTAATAAAGGATCACAGAAAACAGTAATAAAGGTTTGGAGCATCTAGTACTATTTCCGTCTAGAACCTAAGATATATGCACGTTATTTAGATCTCGTATTCATTCCATCCAGGAGCTGAAGTTAGTTTGAATGACTCACTCAATAGAGGGTGCACCCCCTCCCCTCCCCCGCACCCCGCACACCCCTGATATAAATAGCCGTCCTTGTTCACTGCCAAGGTTACTGCAGATCGATAGAAGGGTGTCCATGTGCCCTCGGGGATTGAATGAAATTATAAAAATATAGGTTTAATGTAAGGGTTGAAGAAGTTATTTAATTTTGTTATATTTTGAATTAAAAATTATGAAAAAATTATATTAACAAAATAGTTTTAAATTATTTAAAATTAAATTTTAATAAAATAAAGATGAAAATTGTGGTTGTTTAAATGTGCTAATATTATGATATAGATAGATTTTGATGGACAACTTCATGGAGGCCATCTTGGATGCTACTGCTTTAGTATCCTAATAGTAAATAAAATCGTTCATCCGCGGTTAAAAACGCTATTAACAGCTAGTATAATATATACTGTATAATATATACTGTATAATATATACTGTATAATATATACTGTATAATATATACTAATGCTGTATTCTTAAATTTGAGTTTAGTATGCTTTGATTTCGTATTTACTTATATTTAGTTATCTAATAATACTATGACATTGCTTTTTGTGAGTAATGAAATATTTAACCAATCCAAATCCTCTATATAACAGACGTACTGAAAATAGATATTCTTATATGTCGTTAGTAAAATAAAAGTTTTGATGAGAAAAGTTACCAAAGTAAGTATAACTTATTAATATAGCATTGAATAAGTAAATTACATAATATATACTGTAACTGTAAAAAATATAACAAATTTCATTAAAATTCAATTGTTTTGTTATACTAGCTATTTCTTGCAGTATCTTTCGATGTATCATTTGATTTATATTTTAAAGTAATATATATTACTCAGAATATTAAAGCATTTAAATAGTAAACATATTTTTGACATCTGTGCAGTAGTTTTTGAGTTAGTTAACATATATACTCTATAATATATATAATATATGTTTCTCCTCGACACCGCCGCTATAACTTTAAGACATAAAATACAAAGCTAGGTATTATATAGGTTTATGATAGATCCTAAAACTCAAGGATCTCAGTCTCAAGGATCAAAGGAAAATCTGGAACAAATTGTGATTACTTTACGACCTATTTTCTTTGAGTATTTACAATGTTTCAGAACATATAAATAGTTATTTTGTAACATGTAAAAACAATATAATTTCTATTTGTATATAATAGTATTTTTTTTGTCTATCCTTAATTAATTTTCGATAAAATTAAAATGGATAATATTATAGGCACTGTTATTGTCTTATAAGATTATATATATTAACATAATTTGAATATTTTAATAATCAAAAATTATATATTAGCTGTTTATCTCAACGACATATTATGTAATATAATAAATTCAACTTTTACATATAAAAGTTTATTTTATATACATTCCAATCAATAATGTCAACAATCAATCAATCCATAATGTTATTGTCATGTCATATGTTGAATATACTCAAACAACTGTCAACTGTCAAATGTCAACTGTCAACAATCAAATGTCAATTATGAACAGCATTTCTGAGTAGACTGAGCTTCTCTTTATCAGTTTACCTCTTATCCGGACACCCCTGGCTACTGGTGAAACTTTGCCAAATAACACCCAATTTAATATTCATTAATGAGTTTCATTCATTAAATAATAATCAAATTAATTTGATTATTGAAATTAATTCATGTTAACTTGCTTAACGAAATAAAATGTCCGTTATAATCCCAACTTACATATGTGCATAGTTTAATTAACCTCATCTAGCCCAAGGACGAGTCTAACGACCAATCGCTCGACTAGTCCACTGTTTTCATTTAGTGTTTCAGATCTTAATAAGAAAGATTTGATATTTATACTTTTAGTTTTATAACAGATTTTACAATTGTTTGATGGGAATATTACTCGAGAACCCAGGACAAAGCAAAACGAAACAACTGGTCGGATGTGGTTACACCCTTTCAATTCTTCTCCCTATTCAAGTAACAAAATCTACATTATCAGTTCTGGTTTATGGCACTGTCCTTCATTGCATTACTAAAAACATTATTCCATCACGTTTCATCACGGTACGATACACCCTCGAAGGGTGATTGATATCATCCAATAATGATGGTTGGCACCTCGAGAGTTTTGCAATTCTTTGACGCCATGAATTCAAATTAAAGATTTCAGCGCCATTAATAGAAAGGACAATTTATTGTGTATATAAAACAATATCAATATTATGAATCAATATTCCGTCCGCCCATCCCCTCACCTCACCCTCATTGATATAAAATTCATGGAAGGAAAGTAAAAATAAGTCGTCTTCAATGAACGGGACGAACAGCTGATTGTTGCTAGGGGCGGGTAGCAACACAGTCGATGTACCAGTCGAGCAACTGATCGAGTAACTAGTCGGTGGCTAGTGCGCATGTCCAGTATCGACTGCCAACTCGACCGATATGACCTACAAACAAAAATGTACCTTTACTCCCTAAATAATAGCTCTAAAATAACTTTGCACTTAATAAAACGTACCTTGATTGGGTACAAGTTCGAATTATGCCAAAATAAGCTGTATTGCATAGAAATAAGGGTTATCTAAATAATGAATGTTAGTTGCTATGTGTTATAGTAATTAATGAAATCTGTATAATGTGAGGAAAGTGGAGATCAGTATTACCCGATGCGTCGCGCCTCTCCCGGATGTCAAGCTTCCACGCCCTCCATTTTAATTAAGGCTTTGTGTCCCTGAATTAAGCTTGTGAAGTAACTAATTAGAGCTGCTATTTCGAGATACGACCCACTAAAATTTTTATCTTTTGTTTGATTAAAATTCAGAAATATTCATTTTGGGCCCAAAGAATTCTTAGGCACATTATTATTCTACCATAAAAATAAATATAGTCCTTTTTTAGAGAAAATCTTTGTTTTTATGAAGAATCAAAATATTTAAAAATGTAATCAACATTAATTAATTGTAAATAGATTTGATATTATAGACACGGCTTTGAAGCTATGAAAAATTTGTAATTTTTCATTGACAATATCGTTTTGTAACATCCATTTCATTAATAAAATAAAATATTGCGCTTGTCTGTTAGTTAATCAGGGAATTAACGTCTGAACAATTGCTATGTTAATTCAGATGTATGAACCACATAAATAATTTGACAGACACCTTTGTACTTGCGCAATAATTAATAATAATAACAAACTTTTCAAGTTATAAACGACTTAAATGTATATGACATAAGGTGCATTATTATTTTGCAAATCGATATATTTCTGAAGACGCGATATTGCAATACAAGTGTGACTGTCATCTGACAGATGTACTTTGTAGGTTATAATTAAATATTAAAATATTTTTGTTCTAATCTTTTTAAATTTTAAAGTTCATAATTTATAAATGAATCAATAATTCTAAGCAGATTTTAAATTATTTATTTCTAGCAATGATGTAATATTTTATTTATGTTTGATTTAAATATCAGTTCGTGAAATACAGTCATGAATGTATCGATTAGTTGCAATGGCGGAAACATGGCGTCATTGCTGAATCTGTAATTTAATTTATATACTTTAAATGAATCTATAATATACGTCAGACCAACATTTATATCATAGATTTATTAATTTGATATGATTAATTATACTTCTTACTATATAGGCTAAGCTATTTCTGTAAGTATATAAATATAAAATTGTACTAATTGTAATTCTGGCGTCTTTTCATCACAAGATGGAAAATTTAGAGATGTATGAAAAAAACATGAATTAAAATTATTATTAT
Organism: Mechanitis mazaeus; assembly: GCA_959347395.1. Classification (NCBI taxonomy): domain Eukaryota; kingdom Metazoa; phylum Arthropoda; class Insecta; order Lepidoptera; family Nymphalidae; genus Mechanitis; species Mechanitis mazaeus. The sequence goes on from OY365747.1 coordinate 19,568,631, forward strand.
GTATATAATAATTATTTATAACATTGTTATTAAAATGTTTATTTATTTATTTATTTATTTCTAACAAAAAATACAGTGTGACATTAACAAAGACATGATCACACAATTATGGACAATATTGCTCCAAAAAAATAACATAACTCAAGACAATTCAGAACACTTAATACAATTTACATACGTATATATAATCGCTCGTGTGTATACCAGTGTGCTTGCGCGTGAGTATGTGTATGTGTTTGTGTGTGTGTGTGTGTAAAAAGTGTTATATTACAAAAGAGTTTTGAGAAACAAAGCAAATATTAGGCTGACTAAACGATACATTTCTAGAACAAAAACGCTTCCCTATTAGGATGTCTATTCGACATGTGACGATCGATCGAACACTTAACTAGTTTTTTATATACTTTATTCAAGCTTAATAAAAGGTGCAAAAAAGTAATAAAGAAATTCTTGAAATAGTTTATATTTCTGTTTATTTAAAAAACATTTTCTCTTTTTCAACAAATCTTTTGGAGAACGCGAGAATGAACTAGAACTTTCTACCTGTCGCAATAACTAACTCATCTGTTTATTTTGCGCTGGTTTTAAAACATTTTGGTTTCTAGCTTTTATTTATATACTAGCTTTTGTTCCCGGTTCTGTCTGTTGATTACTCTTTATGAATAATAAATAGGTACCATGATAAAAAATATAATAATTTATAATGACATACAAAATAATATGCAAATATTCGTATATCAGGTAGTGCCAAGTAGTATCCACTTGATGACAAGTCATACAGACTTGATTGGCTGTTATATACATTTCATACCAAATATATAATTATTTAATTACATTTATTGATCTAATAATACAACAATGCAGTTCATGACTTATAGTTTTATGATCTCATTTTATTCAAGGCTAGTATTACTTCCCTGTTGTTCTAAATTATTATAATTAAACCATAGTAAATAATAATAACACACACATACACACACATACACATACACACACATAAACAAAGACAAAGTGATTTGATAAGAAAATAATAAAAAAAATATTTAAAAAAAAAGTATTAAAGATTTAAATATATCAAAGGTTTTCAATACAATACATATTTTTTGTTTTAGTAAACAAAATAATGTTATATGCTCAATAAATTTTACTTTCATGTAAACTTGATACATTTTATAAGAAATTCAGGGGCAGGAAGTTTTTTAAGCCAGTTTACGATCCCCCTTCTCCCTCCCTCCCTCCCACACCCACCCGCGAGTTATCTCAGACTAATTTAACTGAAATTATATTACATTTATCAAATGTACCCGAGGTATGACTTAATTATTTATAATTTAAAGTAATGACAGTTTTGCGCTTTTGGTTATATACCTTAAATTACATACATATATATTTATAATCTCTAAAATTACACAAAATGTTTTAATGATTACGCTGAGAGATTGTTAAGTGTTATTGTGTTTAAAAGCAAATTTTTAATAATTTAAGCAAGTATAAATGCCCTTGCACCAAAAAAGTAATCATTTGTAAAGAATTGCCTCACTTTTATGTAGCGTTATTTTGGTAATAACAAAATGCTAAGAATATTTCAATTTGACTCGAAATGCGCGCGCGCATGTTTGGTATTTGTTCAGAATTATTTTAGCTGCTTATATTAACTTCACAACAAACCTTTCATTATTTACTGATTACAATATTTATAATTATGAACAGTAGATTATTCTAAAAATATTGCTTTGTCTTTCCGTTTTTATGTGCTTAAGCAAATCATAATTATACTTCTATACTAAAGAATATATACTAAGCAGAAAATATCGTATAAATATATCTTTTTTTCGTTCCAATTAAGTCATCTTGTGAGCTGCGCGCGCGCACGTCACCGGCGACCATGAACCTGTCGCCGGCTGTCACCACGAATCATGTCACACCCAACTCTTGAAAGCAAGAAAAAGAGGAGTAGCGTTGCCAAGACATTATTGATATTATATTATATTTTTTTAATGTATAATTTTGACGTCTTTCTTTGTTGTTAAAGTAAAGAAAATTTATGTCATTTATTATTAAGTGGGCATTTATATAATTTGGTTTATTTTTAACATTAATCACATAGATAAAATAAAACTAGGACACACATCAATTATAAAAATCAATTAGATATTGTTCTGATTCAATTCTAATAAAATCGATTTGGAATTTTCTCTTAGTAGTTGGCACTGTGCCTGTGTGTGAAGACTTCGAGACAAAGCCAAAATTGATAATATCTTCATAAAATATTAATATTTTTTGACAAGTGAAAAGATTTGACATACAGCTGTTTTTGACATTTAGTTGATATAACGTTTTATTTAGACTTTAAAAAAAATTGTGATATATGAAAAAATTCATAAATAAAAATAATCTGGATAGGCAGACTTATACCGATATTCTAATCTCGGAGGGTCCGTAAAACGGCTGCTGTAATTTGGCGCTGAAATTAGTTTTCTTTACAAATAAGCTCCGCCAAATTGAGAGCGACTATTCTTCGATAAGTTTTCTCTTCAGCTTTGTAGACCTTAGCGTTAATGACGAAATTTAGTTCAGACTAATGGGGGTGAAAGCCTCGAGACGGAGATGCAAATATCAACCTTAATTTTATACCCGTGCTTAAGGTGCTAGCCATTAAATTGGGATGAAGAGATTAGACAAATCCGGGAGCGAAGCTGTATTATGTGAAATTAATATTAATATAATAATACTTGTCTGTCTGTGTTAATCATAACGAAGTATAAATGTCCAAAAGTCTTTTGACGTACTTTTTATTTCTGACATCAAACATAATTCTAAGAAGTTCCTTCTCGCCTTGACAGCGAAAAGTTACAAGAATAGTCATTAAGGGCGAGAGGGGTGAGGTGTGAGCGGGGCTGACAGGAGTGCTGCCGTCACTCTGACCACACGACAGTAGGGGTCGTGGCTGCTCGCCAGCGCCGGACTGTCTGGTATCACACCACAAATTGCAACACAATCTATAATTGTTTTAAAATTTTTCTTTGATCTTAATATTATTAATTATGTGATGGAAACAGCATTATTATTCAAAAATGAATGTTCCGATATTTTAATGGAATATTTAACTTGGAGTCATTTATTTTATGTAAATGTAATCAACCATGGTGAATTTATAATGAAATTGAAATTTATAATTACATGTATAGAACAGCGGTTGTATAATAATTTCTTGTTATTAATTTGTATATATTTATATATGTCTAAAAGAAATTTATACACATATTAATCTAATGAGATATGAAAGAATTGGCTTAAATTGTTAATATGTTTTTGTAATATTTTGTTTGGATTATTAAGGATAAAAGTGAACCAAAATAAGTATGGGGAAAATGATGCAAGCGTGAGGGTGTGCCAAGACAGCGTACCTATTCAGAAATAGTCCAATGAGACTTGTGAGCGAGTAATGAATATGCTGAAAAACATTATAACGCACGAGAATTCCCTGTACCCTGTAGATAATTAGAAAGTTGGAGCCTTAATACCTGGATTTCGTGTACGAATGAAGTTTTCATCAAAACAGCTTTACAAGATCCTTGCGTTTTATTTAACAAGACGTCTTTTGGCACGAGTTTGAGATAAATCCGGGATTAGGCGTCTTAGGAGTATATGTTTGAATTAAAAATATTTACTGTAACCCATGTCAACGTATTAGACTAAAAATCTAATATTAGAACCAAAAAAAAGTTAATTTATGTTGTAATATGTTAAAGAATGAACTAGTAAGAGACAAACGGCTTAAATTTAAACTCTTTTATGTTTCACTAAAATAAGCTGTTTAAAATAAGCGAGTTCATTAACCATGCTGCTATTTATTACGAAGCCTTTTGAAGTTTGCTTCACCATCAGTTAACGTCGTGCTTCTTTATTGTGTGAATATTTTCCATTCAAATCATTTTTTACTGTACATTAGTATGATGTGCCATTTATTTTAAGTCTCATTGAAATTGATATTTTACTAATTATGCTATTCATTATTTAATGCTAATTTAGTGTTTTATGATTGTAACGTTAATACTTAGTCAGTATTCATTGCATTGATTGTACGTTTAGAATATTTAAATATTTTTATTTATATATTTATTTGTCTGACTGTCTGTCTGTCTGTCCGTCCGTCCGTCCGTCTGTCTGCCTGTCTGTCCGTCTGTCGTTATGTCTGTCTGTCTGTCTGTTAATTTATTAATTTATTGATGTACCACTAAATTAGAACTGAAACATATACAAGTAAATTAGTGTACAAGGGTTTAACTTATCTCTTTAAGAGATTTTTATCAGTTACCCTTCACCAAAACAGAGTTTTATATATAATTAAAATGCGATCTGATATTTTAACTAAAGACAAAAGATAATATATAAAAAAAAAAGTTAAAAAAAAAATTGTATAACTAATTTTAAATAATATTATCCATAAACTGACAATATCTTGAATATATAAATACACATATTTACACATTAATTTTTATACATACAAATATAAATACTTATATATGTATTTACATAAATTAATTTTTATAAAGAGAGGTAAGACTCTTTCAATCTTAGCTTATAGGAGCTAAGGGATGAATTTCCATACAAAATCTTTTCTGGAAGAGAATTCCAAAAATGTTATTAATAATGTTTTTATGAATATTAGTCAACCAAATCGTAAGTTATAATTCAATTTTTGAATTGTATTTCAGTAATATTCCGTTACAGTCAGGAGCTGTCAAGTTCAGGGCTGACAGGTGTCAAAGACACGTCTATTCTTGGCGCTGACTTCAGGGCACATGGCGTAACCAGCAGTACTTGGCACCAGAGTCGATGACAGGGTCGTTGCTCGCTTATTTAGTTGTAATTAATATTTATATAAATTTTTGGCCCATTGTTGCAATGCGATATTAATTATTTATTTATATATATAATTTGTGATATTAATTATTTATTTTGGTTTTGTTTAGGTTTAAAAGTTTTAGTGAGGTGATATGATATGTCTTAGCTTTATTTGGTAAGAAGGTTTAAGAAAATTCACGTTATTACAAAGCTGTATATTTTCGACACATGTAGTATTTATTAATTATGAGGTCTGGTAAAAGTTTCTTAATACTGTACTGTGTCTTTTTAAGAAAATATAAAAGACTCCTCGACCTATAATTTAATTTTATCACTCTGTTACTACGTGAAGGTAATGGCGAGATTAGTATGTAGCAATTGGAAAAGTGTCTCGTGCGTCAATCCAGCCGCCGGGGAGTCTGACGAAAACTGGCCACGAAGATAGAAACGTGATAAACACTGGACAATTCATTTTGAACCTTCTACCCTAGAACCTAAAGATCCTTTATTAATACAAGCGTTTAAGTAATTTGAAGATGTCATGCCAATTCAATATTTTAACATATGCTTCAGGCTTCAGTAATTTGCCTGAAAATATTGTTACATTTTTTCATGACATTTAATATTTTTAAGGATTTCATAATTTGTATTTTTTTTTAAAGAAATTTATTTTTATTTATTAAACACTCATTGTACACCACATAACAATTTACAAGTACATACAATGCAATGCATGATGTACAACGAGGCAGCCGTATCGCTAAGCAGCGATTTCTTCCAGACAACCTCATACAAGTAATGAAATAAAATATTGAGAAATGAAGAATGTGTTCTATTCCTTGTCTGTTGCTACAGAAGTCTACATAACAAAAAAAATTATAATGGTATTTTGGTATATTTTGCATATTTGCAAGATGTTCTTTGACAATCTATTTTGTTGATGGACTTTGAGACAAAGTTCAATTTTCATTTTCCCGTCTAAAACTTCGCAGGGCTTTTATATCCAAACCCTTTCAAAGGGTGCGAGGGTTCTTTCAATTTGGAGGGCTCACAAAGTTACATTGGATAAACGCTATCGTAACTGATAGTTATCCGACATTATTACCAAGTTCTGCGAAGCCGATTCGCAACACAAATTAACGCTCAGAACAAACTCCCAACCAAGTTTATCCTCTATTCCATTTTGAAGCCATTTTAACAAAACTGTACCTTCCACCATCAAAAACAAAGCTCAAAATCCAATGCATAATTATAAATGTCTTACCCAAACCTGTTCTCAATATTTTATCTTATTGGTAGGACTTAAAGCACAAAGTCCTCGGAAGCTCTCGACTCAAAAGGATAGGTAATGTTTAGTCAAGTCTCGTGAACAGTCCTTATCAAATGATCATTCAACACGAAACTTATTCTGGTATCATTGTAATGTTAATAACTCTATTTGTTTTTAATTTGCTATTAATATTTCTAAATAATGTTTTATTAATAACGTAAATCGGTTTTTTACCAGTATTTGATTTTATTATATATATTTTATTTTATTTTGTTTTTGATTATAGCGTCACTTCATTTTACCTATTTAGTATAGGTAAGTCATTGTTAATAATTTCTATAAATATTATTAATTTCCTAACTATTCTTATTTCTTTTGAGAGAAATAATATTGTCACTGTTTTAGCACACCTCTCTGAAAATTACATATAATTTCCGTAGAATAGAATACAGCTTTAATAAATATTAAATATATATATGTTTTGCCTTCATTTATAATAATCAGTCTTAACAAATTATTTTTAAATAACATTTATATACTTTATAAGATGTCTTTTTTTAGCTGAATTTCGAAACTAGATGACGTTGTGTTCATATAATCAAACTGGTTCTCCACTCGTGAACGTTTTCTGATATCCTGGAGAAGTTTTATAACTCCCATCTGGAACTCTAGGGTTTCATCATCGTCCAGTTTGTTCAAGGTTCCCAGGAGTCCTCTTGTGAAAAGAATGTGAGGATTTTCCTCATTCTGGTAGCTGTGGTTGACATCCATAAACTGGATTCTTGTCTCAGCTTCTACAGGTTCTGCTACCGCTCTCGAGGATATTCTGTGCCCTGAACTGCCACCAGCTAAGCTGGCAGACGCATCATCACTCTCATCTTCTTGCATTTTATACTGTACATCCGTTTCTTCTGTGTAGTTCTCTAAACGTCTTCCGCTATAATGGAGGTTTTTTTGAAGAAACTTTAGTCTCTCGTGGTATATATATGGTTTGCTCTTCCGTCTGTCTTCAGCTACACTCTTCCTCCAGGCATCTCTGATATTTGTCCATTTCTTTATTATCATTTTAGCTGTAAAAATAAAAAAAATAAAAATGTTAATAGTTTTAACTTACCATTCTAATAATTGTTGAAACTTGAAGTAATTCTTAATTAATTAAAGTCAACCATATTAAAACTAAACAATAAATATGAAATACAAATAACTTGTTCATATGGATTGATACTAATTATAGATAATATAATAATTATAGGTTTACAATGATTGACATAATTAAATTAACAATCAAGTAAACCATTCGCCTGTCGTGTAGAGATTAGACAAGGCCATCACACATCTCCTTCCCCCGACAGCTGTCTCACTCTATCGCTGTCATTATACATATGAATTTTAAACACGAACAATTCTCATTTCTCACCGTAAATATGTTTATCCTTCCGCGATAGCTGTTCATATTCCGGATTCAAAACACGAGAGATGTCTCGCCAAGCGGCAGACCGTTTTAAAAAATCCTTATGAAACTGTAAACTTTTGTCCCAAAGCCCTGGCCTACTTTCTACCAGACTGATAAGCAGTTCAGGGTCTACTTTATCTGTCATTTTTTAAAATATATAACTATATTAAGTAAATGGAATGTAGAGTAAGTCTAAACATTTGTCAGCCAAATGTGCTCGCAAGTCGGTCAAGTTGAAGGTCAGACGAACCGTGACGGCGCGTACACGACACGATACGGCCGCCCGCGCCCGTGTGCGACGCCTGACTGATTCTACCGTGTACACTGTTGCGTCTAGAATGTTCTGGAAGGTGTCTTGCACTCCGCGCACGTTTTATGTGACCGCATTGTACAACGGTTTCTCCGTGATTATTTTCAATATAGTTTTAATTCAACTTGCATAAGATAAGTTAATCATTTAATTCTGTTTCTGGTTATAAACGTAATATTTGTCACCAAAGTTAATATAATAAATTTTTATTTATGTATTTCCTTTATAACAGCAACATTGTAATTACTTTAATTTACTTGACTGTATCTCGTCACAAAAAATCTAATACTAAGATATATTCATGAACCTGGTGAAATCATCCAATATGTATAGTAAAGCCAACTTGATCTGCACACAATAAACACAGTCCAAGAACATACAACACGTAAGCCAAACTAAGAAAACCTTGTACCAATAAGGAAAAGCGAGGGTACAGCCCTCTGTTAATCCGAGATTAAGGGCTGGCGCTTATCCGCAGATATTGGTCATTTGTGTGTGATCCTCTCGTGCTATGAGCTGCAGATGTACTTCTAATTGCCTCTGGTAGCACTCAGTGTTTTGTTGATAACACACACATATTTTACAGATTTACGGATATTAGCTAAAATGAAGTCTGATGCTCAAATAATCTGCTGAAGTTAGATAAGGTTTGTTTACTAAAATTTTAGATTATAACGGAAAGGAATTTAAAAGGAATTTTATATAAATGTATAAAAATGGACATATTATATTTCTAATTTATTTTCATAGTACTAACTGTGTACGACTAGGATCGACTAGATAAAAGTAACGTCGTAGTTAAAGATAGTTCGAAAATAGTGATTGAAACCACTGATTAGCCACATTTTTGCCAAAAAGTACTTCTAATACTATGCAATATTTATTTATCTAATAGAAGAATCTTCGAATAAAAATCGTGATAGCAAATAACGCAATACTTTAAGGGTATATTAATAAATTTTTCATAATACTATTTTTTTAACACACTATGTGACCCTAGAGATGGATAAGAATGAGATATGATAACCCACTATCCGCCTTATCCCAATACTATATAAGTGCACTAACTGAGTGCTATATAAGATAATAAAATGAATTTATGAACGATTAGTAAAATTATATATTAATGTTTCGTTCATTTAAATATAACTTCGAGCTCGACTAGACCTCAATTTTAACTCGCTGCACTCGCAAAATCAAATCAAAATGTATTAGCATATTGAGCGAAGCAAGGTGCAAACAGCACCGAAGTTGCATTTACAAAATGTCAACGCATTTTTTTTCTACGTAAATCATAATTCTTAGTGACTTAAATAAGTAATTTGTTTTAAGTCATTCAAAATATTATATTGTGAAAAGTTATTGCTGTTTCAGCAAGAGTTATTTTCCAACATTAATCATAGAGCCATCGTCAGAGATTCAGCTTATAATTTTGATTTTAAGGCGCCTTACACATGTGCGACAAGACTTTACATCAGTCTTGTATTGAAAAATTACTTAATTTAAAACACAATTCATTCATCAGATATTAGTATTTTTTATATTATACATAATACAAAAAAAAATGAAAAAAAAAAATAACCAAAGCTAAAACTAAAGCTAAATCCACGTGTTTAGAAGTCCTTAAGATGATATATAGGTCGCCCTGAACTTGAAATAATTTACAGCTGTTCCGGACACCTGCTTTGATATATCTACCTGCTTCACTTTACGCTACTAGTTGACATAATAGCTGACTTCTGACATACTCATAGTATGTCATTTATACATATTGAAATCATTACTGAAAGTTTTATCTTTTATATAAATATATGATTTTGTAAAGATTCTTTTTTGGTTTTAACATTTATTCAGTCTCATATTTAATGTATTGAAAATATTGTTTTTAAAAAGAATACACGTTCCTCACGCAACATTACCCACGAGTTTCCTATTTTCATACAACCTGTGAAAATAAATATTTCATGAAATGTATAATTACGATCAGAATTCGCGCTGAAAATAAAAATGTCCTCTCATCCCCGCGAGGGGAAGATTCTTTCAGGAAAATGTAAATTGTTATATATTTTTATTGCAAAAAACCCATTTACGTAACATAATGTTTGAAGATATTTTATTAACATTTTCAAGTAAAGTATTTTTTGTATAAAATAATAAAAACTAAACTAAAAATGAATATTTTAACAATTTTCGAGTTATATAGAGTTTTTATATACTATAGAAATCAATTCTTAAAATATAATTTTAATGAACATCATATACACTTATAAAGGTGTAGTGTCTGTCGCTGGCTGGTGGCCAGGTCTCTGTCAAAGATTCACCTGCGAGGTACTGACGTACTGACACACACATAAGTGTATAGTGAATAATGATTGATAGTCCCGCCTGCTTCAGAAGGGTTCCTGTAACCATGGTAATAAATAGCATTTTCTGCGTATTTGCGTTTTTTAAAAGCCGTCTAATACTTTAGGGGTTCAGTGTATATTCAACATGCTGTAAAAATAATATAATATATAATTATAAAGATATATTATATATCTAATTTAAGAAATATTTGCGTAACTATACTGTTTTAGCTCAGTGACACATTCACCGGATGGGGCCCTTACTTGACCTGTGCCCTCTTTTCGGACGCCCCTTTTGGATAGGGGCCCGTGGCATTTTGTCTGTGAATCTATTGTTACGCCATTGTTCACAAGTACGCTAAACTAATTTTTTTTTCATTTTATTAGTGAAGATAACATATAATATATATTTTATCAAATATTTTACTAATAATAGACGTATACTTACGTATAGTATACCTAATATTATTATAAATTATTGTATTTTGGAGATGAGGGTAGAATTTAATCTTCTAAATATAAATTATATTAAATTTCAAATATGTATTATATTTAAAAACAGTTATATTTCGTCATCAGTAATAAAAAATCTGGAGAATTCATAATCTTCTTATAGAAATACCGCCTCTTTCCGGCCTATAGTTGTTATTACATCTTAAAGATTGGACACATCAGAAACTTATCTGAACATCAAATTGTGACAAAATAAACCTTATTACAACGGGAATAGAAGAATGCAATGGCATTTCATATGTACAATGGAATAAAAATTATAAATAAATATTTTTCATCATGACGTAATCATTTTCCCTTCCGTATAACTTAGCCAAATTTAATAATTTTTATTTTTATCTAATTTACGACCTTACTATTAAAATTTGGATAATGTATATTTAAATTTTAAATTTAGTACATATTGTGTTAAAGGTAAGATTTTATAGAAATACATACATATATTTTTTCTAATTAAAATAAAATGTTAATCTACCTTTAATAAACAGAAATAAAAAATGTGTTATTTATTATATTCTTAACAAATAACAAGTTATAAATGTAAGCTAAAAGTAAACCACGACCGAAATTAATAATCGATCTAGGAAAAATTTTTGCTACTAAAGTTTGATATTACCATTTGCGCGATGTATCGGTTGGATTCATTTTTCTTTGGAAGCTTGATTTCAATCCATTGCCGAATCGATAATCAATTTGTACTACTAGTTGTTAATCACCTCGACTGCTGATTGTTTTGCTATTTTGGGTGTACTTTGTATAGGTATATCTATAGCATTAATATAGAAAAAAAATATTTTTATAAACGTAAATATAAATATTTTCTGATTATGAGAAGGGCTTATTTCTTTGAAAAATTCCCAACTTTACTAAAACTATTCTTAAGAAAATAATTAAAAAGATACTGTTTCATATATTAAAAGTGTAATATGAGTGATAAACAATTATACATTAAACAATTGGTTTACAAAACTTTAGTATTCATTTACGATCGTTGCAAAATTGATTTGGCAACAGACCAATGAATGACTTGCTAGAGTTACAGTCTGAAATAATTGAATAGTGTATAGACTGCCTTATATACAATTCAATTTATTTGTGTATATACACTATACTAATTTTACTTAAGTGAATGAAATTAGTATTATATATTAATATGTTAATTATAGATCTATCTGTGAAAAAAGATCCCAAAATTCACCATTTTAATTTGAAATATTTTTTAATATGTTTTATTCACTATATGTTTGATAAATAAAATAAATTAAACTTATTTAAGTAATTTTACTCATCTATAATAATATCATAAATCGATTAAGTAACATGTAACTAAGATATATATGTTTGTTTAAACGTGCTGTACTTGGAAATTTACGGATAGAATTGAAAAATTGGTACTGATTACCCAACTGTTTTAAGTAAATAAAATCGCGGGTAGAACCGCGGATAATAGCTAGTATGTTATAAATATATATGCCATCAACAAGATTACAAAGTACTTATAATCAAGTTTCGTCTAAACTTGATTATATTAACAGATAGTAAGAGGCATCGGATGTGACGTGACGCTCCCACGGGTACGCCAGGGAAGGGGGTAAGTGGGAAAGTTTTAAGGGGGAGGCTGCTTAAGGGTTTCAGAGTAGATAGCAAAATTTTAGCTGAAAACTTCGCAAACAAGACGATTTATCATATATCATCTACAAATAATATCAGAGTTATATATCTGTAATATTAAGTATCAAAAATAAAAAGCATTTACACTGTAAAAATGAATAACTATTCCGTAAAAAAGTGAATAATACCGGTAGCAAATAAGAAAGTAATTAAGGAAAGTTTTACAGTTCATGACGATACCGTAATATTCAGAGCTCATGAATAATGACCCCGAATGGGTTCTAAATTAGTCGAGCAAATTCCGATAATAACAACGTGAGTACAGCCGGATAATTATAAATAATAGTAATAAAAGCATCTTTATATAAAAAGTTATATCAAATATTAGAACACTAAACAATAAAACTAAATTGAAATCAAACAACTCTAATAAATATATTTAATCATTCAAATAAAAAAACTTATTCTTTGTTGGTAGATTTAAAGAGTCCAAAATCCTCGAACCAAAACCAATCAATTCGGAATTACGTCCAGATTGAACGGAACGAAACAATGGAGGCTCTTGCCCCTCTTTAATCAGGCTTTGAATGATCGTACGGAGATTTACGGTCTATCCTGTCCGGCTCTATCCATCCCTGCTTGTCTGTCCCGTCTGTCCTTAAGGGCCTGTCCCGATTTCATTTACTAATCGCTGTCAACGGGATTTAATTACATTCCGATTGTACTTCAGACTTCTATTTAGATTTTTTGGATGCTTTTAAGATTTTTGTAGTTTATATGTATGTAAATAAAGTGAATTTTTGTACATTGAGAAAAAAATGGAAAGGCTTGACTTCGAATTTAAATTGACTACTACAAATTCATGTTTCTAAGTAGTCTGGCAGGAATCGCTTTAAAGCGATAAGACCACTGTTTGTACAATTCATCTTTTGTGTATGTATTTCTGCTTGTATTTTTGTTATTTATTTTTTCTTTTTTGGATGGTGTACAATAAAGAATATAAATATAATCTTCTATACGGGAAAAGGAATATTAAAATTTAGAAATATGTACGATGTTTTCTTACAATACGTTAGCATACAGATAGAACTTGTAATGTTAGAAATTGATAAATTTAATTTACAAATCCATGTATAATGTTTTAACATCTAAAATAAGTTTGTTTTGGGAAAAAATAATTCGTTATCGAAATTACAAATGGTTGTACGATGTTAAATAACGATATGATATTCTTTATTGTAATAAAAGATAAAAGAAAAACCACAAAAGAACACAAAAGAACACAAAAGGAGACCTAATTGCTAATATTATGGAGGACTTAGTATTTATAAAAACAATATACAATATATATTTCAAGTCTTCGTACAGTTAAATGCTATTTAAAGTTATAAACATAATTTAGATCCCCAATTTCAATTTCCATTTTCCCCTCTGACTTTATTACAGCTGTATTTACGATCACGTTTCATAGTGTACTCGTTGCCTAATAGCTATAAACTGCACAGCCATTAAAACATCCATGTTCCCCGGAGATGAGGAAAACTGAGTGTCTGATGGTTTACTGAACGGAAAGGAGGTTTTTTTTAATCAATTTCAGCTCTTCCTCTGATTACCCAAATGTTATAATGATAAGTTATTTTCTATATATTTTTCTTTTTTAGACAGTTTTTTATTACACCATTGAAATTTATTAATTAAGTTTATTATTATTTTTGTAATAATTACATTTCTAAGTTCTTATATTTTTTCAAGACCTTTATTCGCTATGACAGATTCATAACATAACGTCACAACACACTTTAAACTTGAATGCCATTAATAAACGCACTATGGTATGGAATGGACAAATTGTATTCTGAATGCCTTTGATTGCCAGATTGCACATAACGCACGAAAATGTGCTTAAAATTTGTAATTAGCTTAGAGAATACGATTTCACGAACCTATCACGAATTTTCCGTAACGCATTACGTTACATATCCGTCTGGTCATAGCAAATACGCGTCCAGTTCTAAAGATATTAAGACTGTCAATATAAAAAGCTATTAGATAAAAAAATATATAGCATTAGTTTCACATACACACCGTACTTAAATGAACATGAGATGTCAATTTGCTGTCGTGATATTCCAGAACTTACATTGAGTAATACATTGTCAATCGCAGCGGCCCCCTTGGCCCCTGCTGCCCCCTACTGCCCCCCACTGCCCCCCACTTACGTAATATTGGATTGCTTTAATAACATTTATGAATATTTGATTAAACGCGACGTATATCACATCAAGAAATGGATAGCGAAGGCACGCAATCAACACATTACATGTAGGACCTTTCACGTGAACACAAAAACATTAAAATTTTATGTTTCTTTTAACATGTAGGTATATTGTTAGCAATTTTTGTATTTATATCTTCCGTGATTCATGATATATAATAATTATATATAATTATCACGATATGAGAAGTAAAACACATTCAACAATGTGTTCTGATAACAAAGTAGATGTGTATCGTATTTTGGTGGAAAATTTCAGAAATGTATCAGATAGACCAACATTTTGTATATATATATTTTTCAATTAATATTAGAGATATTGGTATTTGCAATAGTGTTTTGACTTTTCGGTTATCCAAAAAAGTGAAAATGTTATATGAAATTGTATATGTATTTAGAGTTGTATGTAATGTATAGCTTTAGAGACAATGAGGGTGACATGTTTATTGTTTGCACCCTCGTTAATAAATAAAGAGAATAATATATATGAGAACGATTTACAATTAACCGGTTGTGCATGAGTACAGCCGGTTAATTTATATGAGTAAATATAGTTTTTGACATATTACATTTTTAAAACGTCATACTCTAGTTGCACAGTTTCAAAGTTTCAAAGTTGTTCGGTCCTTTATTATTTGTAAAATTATATATAAATATAGAATAAAATATTTATCGATACGTGAATTCGAACCTATGACCTCTGGGAAACTGTCCTGTCCTGTCCTGCTTTACCAATTGAGCTACTATATCGCTACTCGCTTCGATGAATTAAGCATTTTGTACATAAATGTCAGTATAGAAAATTTCTTATTCTATATTTATTTATAATTTAATAAGCTTTTGAAATATTTTAATAAATTTTTGTAGACAATTTCATTAATATTATTGATTATTCAGTCACAATCATACTTATGTGAAAAGAATATATAAAATTAAATCTTCAGTAATACAACCAGAGAAGACTGAAGTATATTTATAATGATCCACGATTATTATATATAATTATTCTATTGTATACATGACAGTTCACGCCGCGATGCCGCTAGTACTTACATGACCTAAGCTGGATAATTATATATAATAAGACGGTATCAATATCCTTATGTTGGTCCGTGTCTATCGTCTCTGGTCTTTCACCGTTATCCAGATCTAGTATTATGAAACTGATAAGATGCTCATAATCTTAGTTTATAATGAAACTGTAAAGTGGTCGAGTGAATGGTGGTCATTAGAGCACAATCAGGTCGGTGATTACCTTTACTCATGTAGTGGGGGGGGGGCGGGGGGGGATCGTTTTGTTCATACACAATGCCCTTTGTGCAACATGCCCGCGCCTTAGGGCTCATGCAGATAGCGTACCGTTACTTGACAACAAATATTAATTTAACGGTGGATTTCTCTTCATTACCATATGTTGACCAACGGGATTTATTTTATATTAAAACAATATATCTTTAGGATTAAAAAAGTATAAGAGTGAGACAGAAATAACAGTGCATCTCTCATTAATTAATTAAAGTGTTATATATCAGTTCATCTCTGTCACTTTAATGAAACAGTAAACTATAATTTTTTATAAGTCTAGTATATCCATTATGGAGTGCGTCTCATATTTTGTAACATCGCTAATCGCACGCTGTGTGCTCACTGTGCTCTTTGTGACAAAAATGACTTTCAACAGCAATTACACTGACAACGACCACAGATAACAACATGGTAACTGTACTAATACTTCCTTCTTCCATTAGCATAAATAACACAGATTATATAAGAATGTATAGTTTTAAACAGAATAAAAATTAAAACTTGCATACACAACGCAGTTTATATAAGAATGTATACTTTTAACTACCGATTTATATATAATAAATTATGAAAACGATTAAACAACTATAAGAATATATAGTTTTAATTACCACGGAATAAGATATAATAATTCATAAAAAAGGATGAACAAAACCGATTTTATCAGAATTTATAGTTTTAATTACCACAGGTTAAAATATAATAATTAATAAGCATTTATAAAGAAAAGATTATATAAAAATTATATCAGTGATACCACAGAATAACATAATTAAAAATGACATCTATCTAACAGATTAAAACTTGAATAAAAAGCAACTTAACATTCAGAGTACAGAGTCTTAATGGGCTGCCGTCCCTGTTGGCGTTGTCACAAAGCCTATTCAGTTTCAGCCTTCATTAGCCTTCATTCTCATTTCGTTTACGTTTTGTCTGAAAAATGCCAACAGTAGGTAATATTCAAATTGCACACCAGCTTTGCTTTAGAATTGTTATTTTTTTACGTACGCTTTGTTGGCGTTTTTTTTTCAGTTTCATTTATATTTATAATGATATTCTCGTAATGCTCTGTTTTTTTGATAACCTGCACTAGAAAATTATTCTGTGTCGCGGGGGGTTTCATAAACAGAAAATTATTTCTGAATTATTTCTAATTTGAACAAAAATTATTGTCTATTGAGACACAAATAACATCCAGACTCGAAACGGCAATCTGTGCAATACAAATAACTGTCCCATGTGGATATCGAACCTACGACCAGCAGGCAGGGCCAAAAGCTACTAACCACTAGACCAATCGTTCATCATCGTTGTTCAAATAATTGTACGTTTGCAAAAAAATAATTGCTAAGAAGTATTCTTATTCATAAATTGTTTTTAATTTATTTGTTACTAAGACTGAGAGATTATTTACTAAATGTTATTTTCCAGCTCCTATCCTAAATTAAAAACTTTCATTACTAAAACCAGTTCACAGCACTCATGACAAAAAAGTATAATTGTACTTAAAAAGACAAATATATAGTCTAAATACTTTAAATAATTGTTTATTGCATTTATTTTTGGATTACATCTGATTTCTAAACAATAATAAAAATATTTTTTTTAATAATATTCTGTTTCCGAACGAAAAAAAATATATATTTGACAGTACATTCAAGAGTCGTGATTGGCTATCACTAACCAATAGGAAAGTTTATCAAAAGATTTAACAGCTAATTAATTGAGCGAAGCTCTGTAAGAGACTTTTCTGCATCCTTTGTGCAAGCATCAATAATAAACGGTATATCTGAAAATTTCCATATTATGCACACTGATAGACATCATTCTGGTGGTGGTTTTAAGAAAATTTTCAAAAAAAATTCCAAAAAATGTAATAATGTCTCATTTTGGAAAGTAATTGAGGACAGATTGCGTCAACGTTTTGAAAATTCAACTTCGTTCGTCGGTTTATACCTCGCTTCGCTCAATATACTAGTACATACCGAGATTTTGCGAGCGCAGCGAGTCAAAATTGAGATCTGGATCGCACTCCTAGTATTTTAAGGGAACTTTGTTTTGTCAAACAAAAGTAATTGATACAATATCTGAGTATTGTTTGAAACTTCATCTTATTTTTCTGTTACTAATATTATTGTATACTTGCAATTCTCCGCTGGATGCTGTGTCACGGTCATATGGTATTATTTCATTGGATTTCAAAAGCTTTTGAAGATTATTAAATTTTTTGATGCGGAAAATTGCGAGTGAACTTTATACTTTACACTCGTGTGTTTAAATGTGAGCAAATGAGAATTATAAACTGAGTTGAAGTAATAATGTTATTAAAATATATATAACTCAGTTACTTGCTTATTTTTATAGCTGTATAACAATAAAAAACAAATATATTAGATACGCCTACGCCTTCAATTCATAATAATCCTTAATACAGAAAAACTATTCTCAAACATTAATATGGAGATTATTTGACTTTGTAAATAAAAATAATAATATAATATATTTTATACATAGTTGTTAAAACAAAGACTTTCATTTGTAGAATAACTGATCCATTGTTCTATTTTCCGTTGTTTTTTACTTTTCTTTTACATAGACTTAAATACTACAAATTTGTATTTGCTGCAATAATTGAAGTCAAAGTCAAAATTGTATTGTTTTATTTCACAAAAGCATAGATTGCATTTATGAAACGACATACTCTAGTTTCAAAGGTCCATAGAGAAGAACCGGCCAGAAACTTAATATATAGTATTTAATATTTTTATGAAATTACAATACCTCATAGTATTAGTAATTATTACTATTTGTAAAATATTCCCTATTAAACTATTCCCTACTTAAACCATAGACAACCTTAATATATAAACTCTTTATTCCTCTGTTCTCTGTGGTTTATTTTGGTTAATAAGTTGGAAGTATATAACCAATGGAACTAATTGACATGCTTTACTCCTGACTCCAGTATAATACAGTGATAATGATGGAACAGTCAGTGAATGAGGTATGATTGAGTCGCAGCGGGAGCGACGCGACGGCGACGTCACGACGCGACTACGAGACGACAGATGAGACGCTTTGTGATACTTGAAAATAGTTGAATTGGATATAAAATATTAGAAAAGGAACTAAGAAACTACGTAGTTATAAAATATTAACTGTTCAATATGATAATATATGTTAATATTAGCTGTTACATTTATACCCGTGGATAACGATTTAATTTACTATTAGGATAATTAAGAGTAGTAGCCTACTGATAGCTTCAGCTCAGGGAAGGCCAGGTATAGGTATAGGAATAGGTAGGTAGGTAGGTAAAAATACCTATCCCCGTCCTAAATATTTCGAAAATTATTGGGGTATAGTTAATAATTCCTAGTCGGTAGATCGCAAAGAATTAAAATGGTAGACAGTAAATCTCGAATCCCACCGCTGCCCACCCCTTATACCTATAACGTATAACCTTCCCCATGAACCTGTCCATTATAATTAGAAAAAAAAATTCAAATCTATCTGTCCGTTTAAAAGATTAGCGTGTTTAAACAAACGAACAAATTTTTCTATTTTATAATATT
This sequence comes from Mechanitis mazaeus, assembly GCA_959347395.1. NCBI lineage: Eukaryota > Metazoa > Arthropoda > Insecta > Lepidoptera > Nymphalidae > Mechanitis > Mechanitis mazaeus. Next base: position 19,588,136 of record OY365747.1, read on the forward strand.
TATATAGATATTAAGTTTATGCAGTTTAATATTTTAAACAGTTTTACACAAATTAACTCGTTTTCTTAAACCTTCGTTGTTTTTCACGGTACCTAAAACAAATTAGACCAGTATTCAAACAATTGAATAAACCATCAAATAAATGTAGCTGAAGTAAGAGCTGGAACAGCCTCTGATAGATGCGAGACCTTTAGGAGTTGACATCATTAAGTTCATGGCTGGCTATAACCTCGAAATGGAGTCCCTGTTACCATAATTATCCTGGAACAGGGTAAAGTAAGCAGGGTAAATAATTGAAGCGATATTTCAATTGTACTTAAATATATGAATAATGTTATATTATACTAGACACACACACATACACACACACACATACTCATGCATCCTTTATGTAAATAACATAACATTTTTTATTATTTAGATACCAAAATGTTTTTCATTCTATATTCATTATATATTTCATTCTATACATATATATATATATCAACCACATTTGAGAGACTAATAACTATTAATGTAAAACAAACAAAACAAATATATGTATATATATATATATGTAAACTTATTATATAATAAACGCGAGTTATATCCGTAAAACTGTTTTATTGAAATGTGTATATGCCAGTAAAAAAGTACATTTTTATAGATAATTTATATGAACAAGACAAATATTAACTATTTCCGTTTTAATATACTAATATTTATAATTTTTTCAAAATTCTCTTCAGATGATTTTATAATAAGATAATGAAAAAGAAAAAAATTGAATACTACAAATTTATTGACAAGAAAATTATAGAAACAGTGCACTGTGAAAAGGAGCGCTATCGCGACGCTGGCATTTTTCACACCTTCCTTGGCATTAAAAGGGTTAAAATTAATTACTGTATATGTTTTAATAATTTTAAATTAAAATATACTATAATTTTATAAGATTTGACAATCTCAAGATTTGCGCTTTTTACGAACTATGTATAATTCGATTTCCATCTTTATATATATCTTTAGTTATTACTATAATTCATATTAAAATGTCAATAATTAATAAATAGATTGTAATAAACTGAAACTGAATCCTCATTAAATTTCAATTGCAACAAGAATATAACGTTTCATAAGTGAAGTGTATTTAAAATAAAAATCTTTAATTTCATATCTATGTTTTTATTACAAAAAAAAAACAATTTTATTTTACTCAGCCACTATATTTACTTTATTATATTTTTTTAAGAGATATTCGTTTTCACAAATCAAACTTACTCCATCAACAATTTTTTTTTGTGTTTTAGTATTATTTCTTAATCAAAATTAGTGGTATTATTTTATATCTTCTCTTCAAACGAATAAAAAAAATTGTCTTAAATAATGTGTGAGCTTTTCTCACAATAACAATAACATCTGTATAATAAAAGGTATATATAACGTATAAAGGCAGGCGTTAGTCAGAATAGTGCTTATTAGTGAATGCAAATTTTGTGTTTGAAGACGCCCTAAAAGCGTCACACAGTCTGCTCGCGCTCTAATATTCAAATTGCTCACTCGGGAACATTACGTGACAGCGATCCTTGTCTAATCCCAGGGGAGGGAGGGAGAAAGGTGCAATGGAAAGTGGATGCATGTGCATAATGGCTGCCAACGATTAGCTACGTGTTGACAGAAATGACAATAGCAAAAGTTATAATAAGTCAAAGATAATGAAAACTAGTACAAATAATTAGTTATTTATCAGTAATTAGCAAGGAAGTGTCTAATCAAGAAACACTCACACAGCGTGTAAGTGTCAGCGGTGTCAGATACTAATATCTGTGACATTATCTGTAATATTTTCAAAGAGAATAAATAACACAAGAAAATAGAAAATGTTTGTAATAGTTTACTTATTGTAAGAATTCACAAAAATGGATACAATTCATAGACTTATTTAATATATTTATAATAATAAATGAAACAGTTTAAACAACAATTAAATATAATATATTTAATAAAAAGAGTTCATGTTATTTTTGAGTTATTAGTTTTAGTTAATTATGATAATGTTTATTGTTACTTTTAAGTATTATTTATATTTATAACGCTTTTAAACATTTATTTTAGTAATATAATATATATATTAGTTACAAATAGTGTATGGTACAGCTAAAAATATTATATTTTGGTCATTAGAGGAATTATCACAGCAGAAAAATTAAAAGTAATGATATTAATATAATAGTGATAATATTAATTGATTAGTTGATAAAATGAATGTATTAAACAACAATATACTTAAAGAATATCACATTCATAATATACGTTACAATTATAATTTCAGGTAATGTTTCAGGTGGTATGACGACCTCTCAAAATTAATATAGTTTAAAAAAAATCTTTAAATAATTTACCTTTTTAAAAGCTTTTAGTTTTTTGTAAAGCAATCAATTTGAGGAAATTTGAGTAAATTTTGTTGCTTTGGTACGAAATAGAATGTATGATTGTTGTAATATTACTATAAGAGATAGTGGTAAGGTCCTATCTACAAGCTGGGTTTGTAAATTGAGTCTCTAATGAGCTCTGAACTGAAAATTGCTATGATGATTGTAAGTATGTCAATGCGTCACAATTTTGTCATTGAATTATATGCTTCTAGTACCTTATCATGTTACAGTTGTAAGTCTGGCAGTATTTTGATTATTTGGTAATTAATTATTAAAATTTTGCCCATTTTTAGAGGTATCGTTGCTTTTTAATTGGTCACATAATATATCTAGAAATTTGAGTATTTTTCTTGCCTACAGCAAATATATTATTTCAAACTTAAAATTCGATCTAGCCATCCCGAAATATTTTTATAAGGCAATACTTTTTAGAAATTTTCTGTTACATCTATCATATCTATCAGGTCTGATAATCAAAGAAATAACTATAAATACTACACCTACGTGTGGGTTACCAAATAATCACACAACACTTGTGTGGTTATAGTAGGCTATCCGCTTTCGAATGTGATCGCACGCGTGTCAGCAAAGTGTGATAGCACGTGATAGATATCGTGTAGTTCTGATCGCTATCACCATGTAGGTACGTGATGATATAATATTACCTCACTTTTTATTAGTTTTCTTATACCAGATAAATTTACCTACGAAATTATATCAGTAGTTCTGAATATATAACATTTTATTATAACTTTCTCATTTTTTTTTCAATAGCTGTCTGTCTGTGCAAAAGTGTACCCTACAATTTTTATGATAAACATATATAAATATAGTTTCCACTTTTCTAGTTTATGAAAATATATGTCTTTTCTCCAAAGTCTTATATGAAATTGGATATTTATATTTCAAAGCGTGAATAATAAGCAGAGACCATTAAAAAACAAATGGTAAAAGTTTTCTTTGAACTTTTAAAGCTCCCAATGCCCTTAGAATAATAGCTCTTATAACAGGGTGTATACAATTCTAGCTCACGAGGCAGTCACAGACGCAAACAGACGCACTAACAATGGTTATTGTTCTAGCGAGTGCCTCGAGCTGGCACTTGCGCTTGTGCTGCCATCTGTAATCACGATTTTATGAACATTGCCCCTTCATATATGAAAATATTCTTTAAAAGTTATATGTATTTTAAATCTAAATTTTAATTAATAAACGAGTAATAAAATATATTTAAACGCCTGGATCCAACTAAAATGAACATACAGTTTATTACATTGATGAAATCACTTTATCGAAGTACAGTTAGCAGCTATTGTTTTTGGACGAAGGTGAAATGGATTTAAGAGCACAGATGTACACCCTCCTCCCTCACCCCTCCCCATGAACAGTACCCCCTCGTCAGAAATGCTCTATATTTTTCTCCAGTAATTGACTTTTACCTTACACCGCCATTTTCTTTATATAATATGAAGTGTTATTTATTTTGCAGTTAATAATAACGAACAAAATAATATTGTAAGTTTTTTGTAAAATAAACAATTTAAGACAGCTCTTTTGATGAAACTTGTCAAGTCAGAGTTTTATCAGATAGTTAATTGAGCTATTGCTTCAGGAGTTTATTTATTTATTTATTTATTTATTTATTTATTTATTTATTTGTTTGTGCTATTTCATCTAAACACTTTTGTATCTTCAAACTTACCTAATATTCAAAGTAACAGTAATCATTAAACGTATCCACAAATGCCATGATATGTTGTTTAATTTAATGGATACCCACCCCCTCCCCCTTCAACCCTTATACAAACAAATATACTTTATGTATTAAATTGTATGTTTGTACGCCCGTATTAGCGATGGGAGGCTGGAACTTCCTTCCGTAGGCTTGTTTTGGATATCCCGGTTTGTTTATCTTTGAAAGTACGTTTCTCTTCAAAATTAATATGAAAACAACTGATACTTAATATTACGGGAAATAGTATTATTTGTATTTTCTTGTCATGGAAACTAAATATATTTGTCAATAATATAATAACTGGGAGCGCGAACCAGACCTCAATTGTGATTCGCTGCGCTTGCAAAATCTCGGCATATTGAGCGAAGCGAGCTGCAAACCGCACCAAAATTGCATTTACAAAACGTTGAAGCATTGTCAACATTTTTTTTTTTTTAATATTTGAATTTTTCTTAGAACCACCACCAGACTGATGTCTATCAGTGTGCAAAATTTGGAAATTTTCGGATATACCGTTTTTTATTTTTGCTTTCACAATGGATCCAGAAAAGCCTCTCATAGAGAACTTTGCTCAATAAATTCTCGAAGTAATAGAGCTAAGTAGGTAGTGGCATACGTGAGTTAGAAAATCATCACTTTACCAAAAAAATAAAAAACTTAGCAATAATATGTTAATATGATAGATACAGCATCTCTCCCTTTCTCTCATTCTCTTCTTACAAATCTCGTCACAACTCATTAGACTGCAATAGGTCCCAGCCCCACGCTGTGCTCGGCTAAAGCTATTATTTACATATTATTTTGCAATCACAAAAACAATAACATTAGTGTTAAAACAAAATGTGTTTTGTGATTATTGCAATAAAGTATAAATTCGTTTGTAAAGAACCAAAAATCTATTTTTAAAAAATCAATAGTTAACTCTATGTAAGACTGTTTAAAGTTAAAATTACAATGTTAGAGGGTGAATTCAATTTTTTTAAGTGCTGCGAAGCTTGATATTATAATTCAATATTAGTTATCTTTTGTAACAAGAGCTGAGTTCTATTAGTTTAATATTATTGATGTAAAGAGGCTTGATGTGGGAGTAAGACGTCGAGAGATTAAATATAATATATATATGTACACGTTATATATAACTTTAGTAGATATTGCTCGCGTTACCACCCGCGGATAAAAGATACCGTTTACTATTAAGATTAGTTAGGGTAGTAATATGATATTTAGTCTAAAGCCTTCCTTATAAACCTCCCTATTATAATCAGTGACATTCTAAATGAATATTCCAGTTTTATGTCATATCTACGGTAGGTTTTTGGTTATTTCTTATTAAAAAATTGTTCTTAATTTATAAATTGGGCAGTTAATTACAATAAGTACAAAGCACTGGCTGTAACTCACGGTTTCACTTGCGAACTAACTATTCTATTTACTATTCCAATAACAAAGTTTGGTAGTGTAATCCAAGATGGCCTTTTTATGAACCTACCTTTCATAATCAGAAATCATTATTAAAATCCATCTGGTGGTTTTGATTAGCGGGTTTAAACAAACAAATTTTTCCACTTTATAATATTAGTATATAAAAAAGTAAAGCAAAAATACCGATGTTAAAACTTTATTAGATGGAGACAATTATAATATTTTTATTAAATTCATGTGCCTTTAAGCATATGATTTATAAAAGATTCCGACAACTCCCATTTTTTATGTTAATAATTAAAAGAATATAAAAGAAAGTAACAAATTTTCTTTATGTTACTTCATTAAAATGTCTATAAAAAGAATATAATAAATTTAAACTTCCTCCATCGAAATCCTTCAAAGTCAATAGAGGAATTTCTTAAAAAGTCGCTCAACAGACAAGGAAATTGGGACGAAGTGAAACACAAAGCAAACGAATCATTGTATGGCTTTGGATACGCCCTTATTTATTTATAGGGTTGTAACTTTAAAAATATATTATCGACATGATATTTTTATAATTAGTTTCTCTTACATATATACTAGGAGCGCAAACCAGATCTTAATTTTGACGCACTGCACTCGCAAAATCTCTGTATGTGTTAGCATATTGAGCGAAGCGAGGTGCAAACAGTGCCGAAGTTGCATTTACAAAACGTCGACGCATTCTGTCCTCGACTATTTTTCAAGATTATTACATTTTCCACCATCAGACTAAAAAAATATGCGTGGACAATTTGGAAATCTTCGGATATACCGTTTTTTATTGGTGCTTAAACAAAGGATGCAGAAAAGTCCCTCATAAAGAGCTTCGCTCGTTCCGGTTCCTTCGCTCAATAAAAATATTCGAGTTCTTATATTAAGTGACTTATTAATATATAAGTATATATATGATACTTTGGTATTATCCAACCCTACGTCCCTCGGGAAAGTCAAACAAAAACAAATTAAAAGTAGAAACTTACGAATCTTAGCGTTCATGTATTTATATATCACTGTTGGTTTAGGAGACATATTTAAATGTGTATAAGATTTTATAATTCATATCTGGTACTGCAGATATTTCTTGGGTTTCATGGTGTTATAATAAATTTTATTGAGATATTATACATAATATAGGAAAGTTTTAAGGTATGTATTACTAGGATTTATAGTTGAATAAAAAAACTATTTGCTTGTATTCCTTTTATCTCCGTAATACCCTTGATAAAAAAAAAAAAAAAACATTTTGCTATCAAACGGTCCATTGTTTTTTGCAAAAATTCAATGGCACAGGAATCGAAGCTGTTACATCTATGGTATTGAAGAATAGTATCATCCCGTCGACAACAACAACTGAGCTACTACGTCGCTTGATGTATCTAAAATATATACACTTTATTTTCATTTGTACATTAAATTAGTATTCTTTTAATAAAAAAAACCGTTGTCAGTTTAAAGTGATGTTCGCGTCATTAAATAATTAACTCGTCGCTTACTTTGTTCTTTTCCGGACCTTCCGGACCCATCTTCCGGATCTATTTCTCTTAAATATCTATTGTATTCAGTTATATGCATTAAAAATGCTAATACTGAAATGTTTTTATATCATCCTCAGTTTAAATGAGGTCGGCTCCTCTAATGTAACGAAAATTGCTTTTGAATTTCAATTTAAAAGTTGTTGTCATTCGATACTGGAGCTCTATTAAAGGTTGTAGATATACTAGCGGTTAACTATATAATATTGAATATGTCATACTTTTTTGTATGTAAACTTTCTTGATACAGGATTTCTATTATATATAATTATTTGGCGTGACTCACGTTATATCATCAACCTTTGCTCGATTACGAATTCATTCGGGGTGAAAAGTTCACGCCGCGATTCAGTCATGCTCAGAGCTCATGAATATGGATGGATTCGAAACTAGTTGGTCATAATTCCGATAGTAAATACGCAATAAGCTTTTGTTTTTAAACAAAAAGCTAATATTATAATTTTTATAGGTGTTTAATTTTTTTATTATAAGTTACAAACAAACAGACATTTAATCGTATTTTTAGTGAAAATTTAAAATATTCTTACACTCCAATTAACATTTCATCATCAATCTAACTTCAACTTATCCCCAATTCGGGATATCAAACTGTCAGGTCTAATCAAAACAATTACTAATCGTCTCTGGACCTCTGATGATTGAGGTGAAGAGAAGGCGGGATGCAAATAAATGAACATCAAAAATGAATGATGTAGCCATACGCTGGCGCAATTTCCTGCTGCATCCATCATGTAGGGTGGGGGGAGAGCTTCAGATTCACAAATTTAAAATATACATTTTAGATAGAAAGCAATTTAACTTTAAAATATCTGTAGTATTAAAGATCTTTGTTTGATTAGATTTCAAGTTATTAAGAGTATCTGTTACGTGCCATTCCACCCGCGAATTGACGAATACTAGCTGTTCCGTCGCACATCGTTCGTTCGCATGGCATATTGATTTAGTTCCGATAAAAAATGGATATAGTTTTTGATGGCATAATTAACAGATTTTCCTATAAATTATCATTTATGTATTGCTTCCACAAAATAAGAGGAGGTACTCGTACTAATTTCAATCTTTTTTTGAACGTAGTAAAATGCGTCCTATATAAATTGTACTATAATTAATTAGTATACATATTTTATATTTTTCCGTAGGAATTAGACATTTTCCTGTAATCATCATGTATATAATCTTGAGCTATCACCATTCTAAATTTAATCAAAAACTTGAGTTCATAAACATACATACAGATAGACAGACAGAAGATTTAAAAAAAAAATGGTGATTCGTTATCTAAATTACTTATATTACATTAAAAGATTTAAAATATATTCAATGTACAGACACTGGTTATTTACAATTTGATTAGATATATAGATATAGTGCTAATTAGCCTAGAACTTGCCTATCATAACAAGAAAGAATATTTCAAATCAATCATACATCTTCAGATTAATACATTTAAACAAACGAACTAGACTGTTTATTATAAGTATTAACCCTATATTAAGACCGAACTCATTTACCTTTAGTCAGTTTAATTGATAAAGAAAAAGTAAACAAATGAAACTAAAGATAGCTATATATATATTATATATACAATATACTCAGGGTTTCTCTAGACTTGTTTTCAGCTAAACGAGTTTTCAGTGCTGAAGCGTAACTGTAATTCAGTTTCATGCAACTCTATGACTCTACTAATCCAATTGTAGAGTACTGACGGACTCGCCACCGACCGTGATCAAATAATGTATATATATAGGAAATATGAATTGAATTACTCAAATACAATCATTGATGTATTTATATGTTTTTATAATTATTATTGTAAGAAACAAGAAAACTGGTGCTGGTGACATTAGAATAAGTTCTGAAATATACATATATATATATAGTTATATGTTACATTAGTATATATAGTTCACATTTTTAGGAAAGGGATAATCAAGATAAGGAGAGTCTAGACTCTTCTTAAAAAGAATATTGATATAAGTAAATAACTTTTAATAAATAGCACATTATACCAAAATTATTTACACATATTTTCTCGCAAATTAAACTGAAATTCGTAGATTAAACAAATGAAGCCGAGATTTGAAAAATAACAAAATAAGACCTCCTTCTGAAAATTAAAATGAAACAACGATATAAATAACTTTGACACCTTCCCTCCTCGTTGCTACACCTCCCTCCCCCCTCGGCTCCCCCAGACTCCCCTGCCGCCGGTCCACAACGGTGCCTCAATGATAACTTTGTTACGCATCTCATTTCCTCTCTGACGCCCACACACGGCAGGTGGTGTAGACTTCAGAATTTGTTGCTTTTAAAATTATTTTAACTTTTTGGGAGGTTATATTTTGTTCCTTTTTACGCAATATTTATTATAGGTATTAAATATATCCAGCGGTATTTACGTCAATCATTGGGCCCAGGGTGCAGCCGCTTGTGTTCACGCTTCATAAGAAGCTTATGAATAAGAACCTCGAATGGGTTTGAAATTAGTCGATCAAATTCCGATAGTAATAGCTTGAGTAAAGCCGGATAATATATTTAATAGTAATAATATAGTATAGAAAAGTAGAATAATATACAATTTAAATTACAATTGCAATAGTGTTCTACGTTTTTTTGAAGCATCTTACTTTAAAACATTGTAAAACCTTTAAAAAGAAGTATATATAAAGCCCACTCAGCGAGATGAGAGACTTTAAACACTCCTGGCATCTAGTAATGAGACAGTTCTGTCTAATTGGCCAGGCGCAGGTCGGAGATGTGCGTATGTCGTTTTGTTTCAACATTCCCCCTTTCAAGAAATGTTTTGAGATGACATGCGGTATCTTTTGTATTTCATATTATAAAATTCTTGAGGCGGTCTGTTTTTTTTTTATTGCTACGAGTTAAGTGAGTTATCCAAACAAATAATTAATAATATTTTTATATTTGTTTAGTGTTTGACGGTCGATTGGTCTGATCCAGGGATGGCGAACCTTTTTTGAAGTGCGTGCCAGAAAGTGTAATAAAAAAATAAAATAGGTATCGTGTCACAATAAAATTTCATTCAAAATGTTAGCAAAATATACGTAATTATATTAAAATAAAAAAATAAAAACAATTCCTCTTTAAATATTTTTTATCAATCAATGTTTTACAATAATTTTGTTTTTGTGCGTGCCAAAAGGTCGTAGGTTCGATTCCCAAACTGGTAAATTGTGTGATCCAAAGATTGCTGTTTTGAGTCTATGTTCTTTTTTTGTTATTTCTGTTTGTAAAATCCTGACATTACAAAAAATAACTAGTGCGTGATAATATTTTTTTAAACAGAAAGAAAATATCACTGAATCTATTTTGATAAAATTTTATAATGCAATAGAATAGACTCTTGTATCTGAAATATTTACTATTAATAGTTTTACTATGATCATGGAAAAAACACAAAAAATCTTTAATTTTACTATTAAAAAAATACTCATTTGATAAATATTATAAGTAGTCGTAGTAGTAGGTCCTTTCAAAAAGTATGATTATAATAAGATTGAGAAGGAAGATGGAGTCTTCAGTAACATATAATAGGTATATTAAGCTGTTATGAATTAAATTGTTGATAATCTTTAGATTTTTTGTAGTAAGTTCCAAAAGTTTGGCATCAAATTATTAAGGGGACAAATTTGTTTGTTTAACACGCTAATATTCTTAACTATAAATGGATTTGACAAATTTCGTTTCTGATTGTGACAGGCTACTTTCAGTTTTCTTAATAGACTATAAAATCTTTTGTCTTAGGTGAAACCGGGAGCAACAACCAGTCATATATAAGTCAGTATTTTTTTTATTTCAAATTCGCATTGCATTTATGAAATCTAGTTAGTATTATATGTGCAATATATGTTATTATTATCTATGCAATATATCTTAAATCTACAGATACAATCATTCTCTATTACTCATTTCCCTCGTTATTATAAATAGGATGTGACAAACCGTAAAACAAACTTTATTATATGGTATAACATTGTGAATGTAAGCGACGCCGGATGTAATCGACTGTTAAGTATAATGGAGCGATGGACGGTAGACCACACACCTCGGCGATGTACAGACAGATCAAATTAAATTTATTATGTATGTATAATATACATATTTATCTTGTTTTAAGAGCTTAATGCAATAACATCTAAATATTGGTTTATAATAAAGAAAAATATTGTATAAATAGTATGTATTATTGTGTTGGTGTTGGTTGGCAATGGGTATTTTCGTATGTTATATGTTACATATTTTTAGTATGTCTGTAAATATATTTAGTGTTGACGTGAATGCTTCCTGGAAACAATTGCAGCAAATGATGCGCGAATGCGATGCGCGTTCAGCTGTCGCTTACTATTTACTTCTTCTAAATCTATCCATCCATCTGTGCTGGATTTATTCAATATTGTTTTCCAATGTTTTATTCATTCCGTACAAATTCTTTGCAATTTGTATGAAATGAAAACACATTGCACATATCTTTTGTGTTATTTGATACCAAAATTATTCTTTTCAATAAAACTATTTTACGAATATAACTCGCGTTTATTTACATTTGAACTCGACGTTTCGAATGCTTTACAGCATACGTGTTCGCGGTAAGACACCATCAAATTGTCTTGTACTCGTGTAAATCTTAGAAAACATTAAAATTATTCTTATTAAATTGTTTACAGACTTTAATTTCACGAGATTTGATGTATTTCTTTTTTTTTTATTTAATTTAAAAGATTTTTTTTCCTTCACCTTATGGTGTCACAACTTTTTGTGATTTAATAAGAGATTCTGATCATCAGGATCGAAGGTTAGTTATTATTCCTTCCGGCATTACAGAGAGGTCTACCTTAGGTGGACATCAAATCTTACATTTTGTTTTCATTTTTTGTATCATTTATACTTTTTTCCTTTTTTTTTGGTGTAGGAATATTCAATTTTATTTTAGTTTAGTGTCTAGTATTTACAGTATTTGTAATAGTTGTATTGACCAAATAAAAAATGTTTCTTTTTTCATCTTTCTGTCGAATTAAATAAAAAAAAATGCTAAAATAATTATTCTGAATAAAGTCGTTTTCAAAATGTATTTTTTTTCTATTCGAATGCATTTAAATAAGCAAAGTCACAGATTTTCATATCCAATAATAGGCAATTTGTATGCAGCTTCACCGAGCCTCGGCGGAAAATAAATTAAGCATCGTGACGTAAGCAACGCCGCGGTGATTTACTGACATTTTGCATACTTTCCACCCCATGCAGGCTAGCATATTTGCTTTTGAAATAGGTAGATTGAAAAGAACACATTAAAAACAATTTATATATATCTTGTATTAAAGAATTTTAATCATCTTAGATAAATTGAATTTTAATTTCAGCAATATTCAGTTTTGATTTTTGAAATCAAATTTGTGTAAGATTTCAATTTTATTTTTTTCTAAAAGTTTTTCAGCATATTTGCAATTTCTTAGAGGATTTTTTTTTCATTGGATAAGCCGAAGCTGCAGTGTTTCACTGACATTCAATGCCATGCAAGAATGCCATCTTCGTTTTAAAATGAAAAATAATTCTGATTGTTTTTGAATTGTCCAGTTACCAGTCCTTGAAATGCCTTTTATTTGAAAACACAATTTTACGGATATAACTCGCGTTTATTTTTTAATTTTTTAAGTTTAAACACAAAGTTTCGAGTGCTTTGTAGCAAACGTGTCCGCGGTAAGACGAGATGATGGTGTCTGCCAGTTAGTCAGTTCATTTGTCACCTACCTCCAACGGTTCCTGAGTTTACGGGCATAGAGTTCAGGATACACACAAAATGCACTAAGTAAGTCTATGGGTCGGGTAACTCTGGTCTGGTATGTTCATAGATGTGGGATTTAATATTTTTCATGATAGCATCCCAGGTGTTCGATAGATTCCAACCATCTTCTCTATCAAAATTAGGATGTTTTTTAATTTCAATAGCTTCGCGAATCATTCTTGGTATATATATGTGTTCATGAGCCAGGATCTTTAGGTTGTCAAAGCGGTGAAAATGATTGGGCTTGTCTATTGTGTGTTCACGCACTGCCGACTTCGACAAACGCGTATTTTGTGGCTCATCATATATTGGTCAAACAAAGAGGAGCATCGGTACTAGAATCAAGGAACACATCACAGATTTAAAAAATACAAATAGAAATGACTCTTAAAGATAAACCATCTTTTTTTCATTCGTTTCCTGAGAATATAATATTATAAATATGTCTAATGAACGTATAATTTACTAATTTAAATCTTATAAAAAACAAATGATTGAATCACAATGTACTTTTTACGGATTAGGAATTGATGAAGTTGGTCAGAAGATAATGAGAAATAAAAACAAAAACTCCGTAAAATTATTGCACTGCCAGTGGCCATGCGAGATTAGAGGCAGTGATGGGGAGGTGGGGGGCACAGGGACAACTATATTCTTACTATACATACTATACTCTCACTATACATTAGACTGCACATCTGTAACAAAGGTGTATTGGAAGGAACAAAACGATGTGACGGGCAGATATTAGTTTAACATATAACGATATGTTTTTGTAATTTAACAATATACCTCCTATTAATTATATATAAATATGAACTGACACGCATATTTATACAATGATCTTTTCGCCTAGCTCTCTGTCTTCATGTTTGTGGCTGCATCGTACAAATACGAGCTTAGGTAGCCCAAAAGCGATATTAAATAAAAACTCATTCAACAGCCAATTCGTACAATAACATGTACATTTAAATTAAATAAAATATTCAAACAATTTATGTTTTCACATAGATAAATAAAGTCACTCGTCTACAACTGTCTGTCTGTATGAATGCGATAAACTCAAAAACCGCCAATGCGATTTTTGTTCGGTTTTTAAGGTCTGATTTTTGTAATCCTTTTTTGTAATTTCTGAGAAAGGTTAGTATGATTCATTCATTATCTTTTTATGTAAATTGGCTGAAATATAATGATTATTGTTAAAGAAGGTGCAAACAATCTTACTTACAAAAATAATTATAACAAAAAAGCTGTGAAGCTGCGAGCTGAAACTAGTTTTCCCAATAATTTTCCACAGATTACGATAGCCTTTTAAGTCTCGATGCCGTGGATGCTGCGGGTCATACATTCAGCAAAGCACCAGCTCAATTGATATATCTTCTTCTTATTCTTTGTTATGTTTTTTTATAATTAAAAATTCTGATTCGTTTATAAGAGTTTCATATGTAGTCGCTTCATGCCCACATTGGAACTCCGGGAGTTTAATTGGTCCAGAATTATTATCGGAATTAGTTATGATATTTCCTGATTTGAAATTAAAATCATAAATACCTGCTAGTTATTTCTTACAAAGTGATGCTAAATAATAAAAACATTATAAACTTATCTTTGCTTGTGTTTCATGCAATCTCTGTACTGTTCTGTAATACCATCGAAAAAGAGAAGCATAGCCTCACCGCTGGGGGGTATATGGGGTGGGGGGAGAAGGGGAGCGTCACTGGCCAGCGAACTCGAGACACTTATCCGGTCTATAATTTACTTTGATGATATTTTAGGTTTATTTTAGCGCTTACAAAGTTTTGAAATTAATTTATTTCGGATTATTATTTTTTATCCGTTTTTGTATTAAAATATATATTTTTGGTTAGTTATATCAAATTATTATTTTATATTTTAGCCATAATAAACTAGAGCTGACACCAGCCGATATGTCAATATTTGTAAGTTTTAATATAAATGATTGATTTAAATAAATAAATTATAATTAAACAAAATTAATGTTAACAGCTTCCAGTATATAATAATAGTATATATGAGCTACTTTAATATGGTCATCATTGTTGACTACAAAACAATTATTCTTTTCTTGTAGTTGGTAGTCTTGCACTACTTTTTTGTTGCACTACTCTTATGTTGGTAAGGCTGTTGTAATTAGCTCATAAACTTTTAATAGACTACAAACCAAATTGAACTGAGGTTGTAGAAAAATCTTCAACTCCTGTAATTAGAACTCTACTTTTAGAATTTTAAATTATTCTACAAATACAATTTATTTATGTACAGTCATATAAATTTATTGTATTTAAAAACAAGAGAAATATCAACACTATGAAATTTCCTATATATTGATTAAAATGTTAAAACACCATCAAAATCCGTTTATTCTTGGGTAATATCTGAATAAACAGGTTCACAGCGAAAAAGATTAAAAAATCAATATATTATTTAAATTCTATGCCTACAAATTATTATAGAATATAATGGAACGCAGCATCCTCGGACTCAAACGAGTCGACCGAGTGCGCAACACCATGCTGCGTTCACGTACCGGCATCACAGATGTCGGTATCACGGCCGCCCGGCTCAAATGGGAGTGGGCGGGACATGGGTCGCGGATGAACCCCGAGCGCTGGGCTAACATCACCACCAAATGGTCCCCGGGAGGAGCCCGACGCCGCGGCAGGCCGCGGCGACGCTGGCGGGATGACCTCGTCTCCTTTGATAGAGGATGGTGGGAGGCAGCGAGAGATAGGGTCGTCTGGAAATGTTTGGGGGAGACCTTTGCCCAGCAGTGGGACGATACAGGTAAAAGAAAAAAAAAATAAATAAAATAAAGCATATATTTTGTATATTAAAGAATTATAAAAAATACTATTCATTTATAACGTACAGATAAATATATTATATAATATATCTCGTTACTTTGCTAACATATATATTAAGTCTGAAAACCTTTCTGTAGATTATACAGAATAAGTTATGTTAAACATACTAATTCCTTTTATCTTATTAGCATTTCAATCGTCTTAAAGTATGTAATATTTATAGGCAGTCCTCGCCTATTTAAAATATTATTTCACTCTGTGATCTTCCATTATTCGACGGATGAATACTCCCCTCCCCCTCTGCAGATTAGATATTAGTATAAGTATGAATTGAACAAATAATTTGTCAGGGTATCAAACCTGGGACTAAAAAAATTGCCTATTACTTAAAAGAATACTCTATTTCGATCAAGTAAAAGGTTAGCTTGTGGAGCTTTCACATCTTGTACATCAAACATTGTTCACATATTTTAAAAAGAGCAACTGTTGAGTTTCTGGCCAGCTCTTCTCAACAGAACAGCATTCCGAGCTGGTGGTAGCTTAAGGACGGACTGACTACTGACATTTTTATAATGTAATAATTGACGATTCAAAAGTGCGTGTAAATGCCTATTTGAATAAAGATATTTTGAATTTGAATTTGAATTTATTACTGAACAGTTACTAAATACCTTTTGTCGAGAAACTCTTGGTTATTAAGATATATAATCTGAATATAATCTGAATTTCAGTTTTTTCAATCTCTAAAGATTTTCATGAAATTATAAAAATATTGGACTCGTTGTTTTTTATTTCCATTAAAATATAATTTGATAAAATTTTTATCGAGCCAAAGAGTTCATTGACCTCTTATCATTTTCAAGCTGAAATTTACAGGTATTTTCGTTTATTCCCGATGTTATTTATATTTCATTATAGAGAATCTCAATCTGATTTTCCCGATCGACAATTTACATTAAATTGAATTTCATTTTCTTCTCAATATTGCTCCTTCTCTAAAAAAAGTAGAGGGATTTTTATTATTTATAAAATGTAATAGATTTATAACAAATACGTACGAATATTTATATAAATGTTAAAATGTCCTTACTACTCTTTTCTTCTCTTTCTTTCTCTCTCTTTAATTTATTACTAGAGAATTAAATAACTTTCTATTCAAATACAATTCATTTCAAACAATGGATAGAAAACCGGTATATCTTGAAAATAGTTTTATTAATTTTATATTCATGTAGGTCGGGAATCGGTTGACAAGAGTCACCCTGTTTTTACCCCCACCACCCGTATCACCCTCACTACCCCTTCTTTTGTCACTCGCCTCTCAGACACGTGAGATGGTGCACGTGACTGGTAACGCCTGTTGCTGTAACCAACAACGATACCATAAAAAATCATATTAGAGATATATTTATATATATATGTTATTGCTTTATTAATTCCTTATACCATATCGTAGAAGATATATTAATAGTTTGAAGATGTAGTAGATATATATTATAATTTTTTTTTTTATTTCACCTTTAATCATAGAATACTGTTTAATATATTCTTATTGCATATAATAATATCTACTTTCTTAATATACTTATCTCTGATTTACACTAGGCTTAAAATTATGGGCAGCAGAGTTGAATTATAAAACAACTATGTTCAGTCAGCAGCTTCGTTTGCGTAGATTTCTTTGAGAATTAACTAACTTTTGAATATTAATAGAAAAAATATTCCAAAGTTAGTTAATTCTACTTAGGATATTAACTATTTACTCTTCAAAAATATTCGTCATATTTCACTCAATCTACACCAAACCATAATGTTATATATATGTAAACCTTTTTCAGAAATCATACTATATATAGTTGATAACTGAATAAAAATCGGTTTAGTATTTTTTGACTTTATTGCGTTGATAGGTACAGACAGACGCGTCTACAAAATTTTATTTTATAATATATAAAGATATAAATAAAACAGCAAATTATAATTACCAGTAATTAAGTATTATTATTTAAATAGTTATTTGTAAATATAGTATAAAACTTATATGATAGTAGTATATAGTATAATTACCTATTTAGGCTTATTCTTCTGACAACATATTTTAATGGAACGCCATTAATTTTCCTAATGATTCTTAAAGCACTTCGCAGTTCTCGTTAACGAGAAACGTTACTGCTTTGTAACGTTCCCCGTAATACAGTCATTAACACGCGGAATCGCCCGGATTAGAATAGCTAGTAATTTTAAGTTAAGCTGTTACCTTTAATGCGGTTTCAGCGTATTAAGATATTACTGAGATGAATTCTAAACAGCAATTAATAAAGGATTTAGAAGATTAAGATACGCTGTTTTGGTATAATTTTAAATTATAAATATAATATTATTAAAGAAATATATGTGAGGTCATGTTTGTTTTATTACCATACTACAACACCATTATATTATTGAATGAAGATGTATGCTGTTTATGTGTGTGTGTGTGTGTGTGTTTGTGTGTGTGTATGCATCTCTCCTTGGCTTTCATATCCAATTGATCGTGATGGTGCTGGTGGTGATATAGTTGTTTTCATTTTGTCCAAAATTTTAAACTTTGCGAAACATTGATCACAGTAAAAGTATACTCGACTGAGTTTGGTGTATGGTATTTTTCAGACTAAGGTGTGTTTGAAAACCTTTTTCTTTTTTTTTTTTTTTTTTTCCGTTGGAAAAACCCGTTACGGGTACCCCGTCGGCCCAGGGGGGTGACGGCCGAGGGGTTATGTGGGACTACCCGGCAGCATAGAGAATGCTGCCATTTTTAAGGCTACCCACTAAAAAACCAACGGTTGCCCTCTTTGCCGTAATGGGACGTCACGGGATCGCGTTAGCACACACCGTGACGCCCCGGCGAGACCCCCCGAATGAGGGTGCCCCGAGCAACGTAGAGCACCCTCCCATCGCAGGCCTATGTTAGGTAAGAGGGGTCACCCTCCCCCCTCACCAGGAAAGCAAAAAGCCAACATCACGCGGTGTTCCCAGGCGGTCACCCATCCAAGTACTGACCGCGCCCGACGTTGCTTAACTTCGGTGATCGGACGAGAACCGGTGTATTCAACGTGGTATGGACGTTGGCAAAGGTGTGTTTGAAAACCTAGTAGCTTTGAGTTAAAGTGTTTTTACAGAAGAACTTATTTCAATAAGTTTGTTACCAAAATATGTAATGTCACTTCCATGTGATATACACAAGTGATCACTAATATTGACTTTGAATAAAAATGAAATAATGTAATAAATTATTTAATTGTTTTAAGTTTCATTACTGTAGCCTTTGTTTTTAATATAACACATAGTATATGTATCCTACTAACGGCTATCGTACGTGACTGACGCTGAACTAAACGATAAAATCGATTACAATACTTATTAGTATTGTAATCGATTTTATCACGAGCATCAGCCGACGATTCTTCGAGGTAGTGATGTGACTCGAATAAGATTTTGTGACTCGAGTCACTCGAGCATTTTTACTACCTCACTGGTATTATATTCGAGTTTACACTCGAGTAAAATATGTCACTTGAGTTGCATATTGCAATTATTTATAGACTTAGTTATTATTATTTTAGTTAGCTACAATCAAATACTCAACAAATCAAACTCAAAGTGCTGAGTTGATTTGGTAACTCAAGTGCTTAGTGACTTCAGTCTTTTTTAGTCAATAGCGTACGAGGTTGACAAACTGACTCGAGTCACTCGAGTAAAAACTTGGCTCGAGTCGCATCTCTACTTCGACGTAATTGATGTGAATTTATCAAATTAATTATCTTTTCAACAATATAATTTTCTATCAAATTCTTATTAATATATTCCTTTTTACATAGTTAAATTTATATTATAGCTATTTTAGCTTGCGATTTGAATATAGAGATGTACAGTCTCTATAAACATTTCAGATAAATTAAATTTCCAATATAACAAACGAAGTCCGTAATTTATGTCTTAGAGTTTGTTATTAAAAGTTCATCTTATTTTACCATTAAAATATAGATTCTAATTTAAAAATGAATCAGCAAAATATAATTTATTGTGAGTATAATACACTAGTTGTAACTCGCAGTTTCACTTGCGGACGAACGATCTTATTTATTATTAGATATATATATCATTATCAGAAAAAATAATCTAATCCATCCAATACTTTCGAAGTATTTATTATAACATTATAATAACCTTTATATGCGATGAAATTTTCTATTATTTGAAAATATATTTATGCTATACTGTTCTAAAATTATGTAAGAAAATGTCTTGTATAAGTTTAATGTTATATGCAGTTTGTAAGCCAACCTTGTCAGCTGACCTGAATATAGGGCGAGGTCCGTCGGTCGCTGACTCTACGACCCCCCACTACCTGATGGACTAGATAACATCTAGAGTTGCGTCATTCTTACATTAATAGTTTAATTGGATTTATTTATATTAAGTGAATGTAAAAGGACAACCCTTTTAAAATTATTGGATTCTTTTTATATAAAAAACATTTCACAAACACAAAATAACTCAATTGAATTTGAGTTCCTTTTCGTGAGTCGCTTATGATATAATAAAACTATGCAAGCCTTTTGTATATATATATATATATATATACAAAAGGTTTATTGTATGTCGTTATCTAAATCCGACGCACGTATGAAACAGCGACTCTTATGTAACCATTACACACTTTACATATTAAAAAAATAAGTATTTTGTCAATTTGTTTATAACTATTGAACAGACGGCCATTGTCATCGAGTTTATATAAAATATATATAATTTAACAGAAAATTGTTTTTATTTCACAACTTTTTCTTATTTATTTTAAATAACATTGTTATTTTATTAGTAATTAACGCTATTGTCACTTTAAAACAAAAATTAAATCTACAAAGTATCGACATGTTAATAAATATGTTATACAGTTTGTAAAATTTGTATAATTCAGCTTTAAATTCAAAAAACTTTATTTACATATCACAAGTACACAGAAGTAATACGAATAACAACAAAAAACTTAAGAATTAACAAAGATTAAAAACAAATAGAATTGTGACATCTAAATTGGTAAACTCAGCTTGTGCTGGAGTACATGACCTCAGAGCTGGTTTCTCAGTGACCGCCGTGCCAAGATAGATAGATGAGATTGATTACAATTGATTGATTTAAGATCGATTATTAATTTCGATAAAAAGATTTCTATTTTTTTATCTGAACGAATGTTCGAGTTTCATTGATATTTAAATAGATTTTGAACTATCCTCATATTAAAACTCAAATAATCATTAATACCATTCAGAAATAATAATATTGAAACCATTTAGCCAGAGCTTCATCTTTTCCAAAGATATTATTTTTTCCCCCTCCTGAGGCTCCTGACGCTTGAACAACCAAGTACTCTTTTTTCCTTTTATCTTTAGCAGTTACGATTTTTTACAGTTTTTGACGAACAAAAATATATCGAACAAAATATTTATTATGCTGAAGGACTGTCCGTTCATTAAATATGCAAAATCGAAGTATAATAAATATATATTCATATTCAGAGATACTGTTCTGAAAGGGTTTCCAATTTATAAGGAAGACTTACTATTTTGCTGTACCAACTGAAAATCAACCATATTTCTGTAAGATAAGGTTTAAATTCGTATATATGATATAGGTTGAGTATTTTACCTAAATTTCTATTCCCAAGGGAGTGAGTACATCGACAATGGATTCTTAGAAGCCGAGTGGCGTCACGTTCTCATTTATTTTGACTTATTGTCATCTACTATCAAATTACAAGATTATGTTATTTAGCTTATCATATTTATATTATTTATAGTCCGTCACTGTGCACGGCGGGTGAAGCTGAGCGAAACATTGTTGCTAAATGAGTTTCTCATACTTGTAAAATTAGAAGAGTAAATACTGGCTATAGTCTTAAGCCTAATAAGAACTCGCGCGTGCGATTTCAAAACGTTCCATATGTTAACTCTATGGGACACACTTTGACTATTTAATAAAAAACTACAATCATAAATGTCACCAAAAAACTTCAAGACCTATGAGTCACTGTGCTCGAAAACTGCCAAATTTCGACATTCAACATTATTCGTCTATGAGGAGTAGCATAGTAACGAAACACTTTTGACAGCTTAGCTTCGCTCAGCTCAATAATTAATTTATAAAATTACTAATAATAATTTATTATATTATATTGAAATTGTACTTAGGTAAATCGATGCCTATCGTTCTAAGCTTCTCCCTCCGCCTTGGGCCGACTTGACACTGTGATGAACGACTTCCAGGCCATTAGTAAGTCTTAATAAAGCTCTCTTATTGTTTTATATATAAAGATGATAAATAATATTGTTTTGAATATTAATACTTACATTTTACTTACTTTTTATACATTTATCTACAAATACAAAAGCTTGGCAAGATAATGTACTTCAAACCCCAAAATTCCGTAAGTATATAGAAATAAAAGACAGTTACAAAAAGTCATTTAAAAAAGAGTTGCCGAAAATATTTTTTTTTACTGTTTTTCATTTAATGTTAATTAATTATAAATTTTTTTTTTTTAGTATTAATTATTTTAGCTATTAACACAATTATTTTATATAAACCGCTTCGATTATAGATAACCCACTTCTAATAGACGTTATACTCTGTTGATATTTTACTCAATTACAAACTTAATTAATAAAACGATAATCAACACAAGTTAGGTATTTTAGGTGTTTTAATAACTTAAAAGAAGGAAGGTTTTCGGTTTCACACACAGAGTTATCTATACTAATATTATAAAGCAAAAAAGTTAGTTTATTTAAATGTGCTGATATTCGAAAGTACTAATTTGATTATGAAAAACAGGCTCAAGTAAATACGCGAGTGTAACCGCAGAGCACAGCTAGTGCACACAAAGTGACACTATTTTCGGTACCTTTGCTAAATTAAATCAAGGTGTCCCTCACCCCACATCTATAAGCGAACAATATTATGTACTTTCCCTTATTTACCAACTCAACTAAATCCACATTCTGCCGTAAACTGAATGTGTTCGTAAGCTGTGTACCGACAGCACTTGTGGCGCCCTCTGTAAACATGCCATATGCACACTGTTTAGATCATGTGATAATCAAATATAAACCATAACACAACTGGATAAGAGCTATAACCATATAAAGGTTTCAATAAACCTTTTAATGTACTGTTAGCGATTATTTATGTAACAATGTTCAAGCTAACAATAAAAATGGGGAACAAAAAACTAAAAAACTCAATTAGTAAAAAAAAACATTTTATTTCAGTAACAATATCTAAAATATAGGAACTTGTATTAAATATAACTTATAATATAAATAAATTAAGTTAAAAATGTGCTAAAATTACTTTTGTATCAATTACTTGGTAATATAAAATTTTCTTCTATGTGTGGTTTTTGCTCTTTGACTTCGTCGTTTTGGGCTGAATTTGACAAATTTAAAACATTATTATCATAAACTTCCTGGCCGTCCTCATCATCCAGCAGCTCGTGAAGCAAGTACAGACATTTTCGTTTAAATAGCCTCTGTTTTTTGGGGGGTAGTTCTTGATAATCATTATGAATTCCTCTGAAAAATTGGAAATAAGAGGAGTTTTCGTCTGGTGCGAATGAACTCGAGCTGTCGTCGTTCTGCACAGAGGGGGGTTTGGTATCCAACTTGGGTGAGTGGGGAGAGTTAAGCGCGAACCACGGGTTGTGGATGAAGGGCTTCACGTCTACAGGCTCCGGGTTTGACGATTCGTTTAAATCCATCTCTAAAAGTGTTGGTGCGTAACTGGAATATGGCGACGATCTCCTATAATAACAGAGAAAAATATTTAAATATTTTAGAAACCTTACCTTAAAATATTTACAAAGTATACTTCTATATTAGATAACTTACATGTCAGTAGCCATATGCTCTCGAAGGAACTCCAGCTCATCTGCCAAGTACCAGCGTGACACCATGCGACCCTTGCTAGTGCAAGCACCGTGCATCTCATTTCGAAGATGACGGGAGTACGAGTTCCTGATGTGAGACCACTTACGACGAACGTCTGCCACTACAGACAAAAAATTGGTAGATAGATATAACATTTACGTAATCCAAGAGAAGGATAATAAATAGTATTGAAACTGACACCGCTTCGTTGTTTTTTTTTTCGGTCTAAAACGAAACTGCATCAAACATATTTAAAAATTGTGTAGTGTACCGCAGTATAAATTTATTTGCATATACATATAGCTAGTCATACATTGTTAAATAAATGAAAAAAAAAGATATTTAACAAATATATTTTTATTTCTTTTCATGTCATAAATGAAATATTTTAAAAAAAAAATTAAAATTAAATTTAAAAAAACACGACCTCGTCACGAAGTTGTTGACAATTTTTTGGGCGAAACCAATTCTAAACCGAAAATTTTTTTTTGCCCATAACGCACCAAAACTAAAACCAAATTTTCAGCTTTTCGCAATATAAAAATGTTTAATACTCTTCGAAATATATAAATAGTTACATTGTATTCACTCTATATACATGATTGCGAATCTGTTTCACTTAATTATATAAAAAAAAAACTAAATTACAACCAAAATGTGTATGTGGTGAAATCAAACGACCAGATCTGAGACAACTCTGTTTTGTTCTGAATTGCATAACTAATTTTGTTCTCAAGGGTTTTGGAGATTTTTGAGGGTCAAAGTTGATGTAAAACTACTGAATGGTTTAAGACAAATAGTTAAGAAAAAGCATCGAAGCAAGTAAATTATTTATCTTATAAATTTAGATGAAATCCTGAAGAATCAAAAGATATGTATAGACTATTGAATAATAATTGAATATTAAATTGGGAATTATAAACAATTCTGTTAAATATGTCAAGCCATCATAATATTCAATTTTACTAAGCACATCAAGAATACTACTATGACATAATAAGGCAGTTACTGAGCTAATTGTCATATGTAGTTTCCATTTTATGTCAAATACTGTTAAGTAAATTATATGAATGTAAATGTATCACATCTACTGGATGCCAGAAATAACATTAATAAGTAGCAAAAGATAATAATCTGGACTGGTTCTTGATGGACAGGAGTTAATATAATTTAAATTTTGCCCGATTAAGCGGTTTGAACTACAAATTATCCGAGCTCATGAAAGCCCTAGACGGTTTCAACACTAGTTGAGCGAATTCTGATTATTCTGATCTATTAACGTCTGTTAATATATATATTATTAATCATCGATTACGATACTTATATTGCGATGAAAGAAATGTTGATTATTTTAATTTATCATTATGGATAAATTTAATGTTATTATTTTAATGGAATTATAATATTTCTATTGTTGTCTTACAGTCTAAATATCATAAAAAATGTATTTGGATTTGATGTACTTATTAATATGTGGAAGTTTTCTATTTCAATATGTTATTTTTATAAACTCTTAACAATTTTTATCATATTAAATAGACGGTGATATAAATTATATATTACTATTTATATATTACTATTGTTGTTTTCCCGTTAGAATGTTTTTAATAAAGCCTTGAATTTAATAAATCATTTATTGTTGTAATAAATAAATTATTTATTTTATTTATTTATACATCATTTTCCTTATTCAATGTCTTATAATATAATCTCATATAATAAATATTATATTAAAAAGGAACAAAGATGGAGTGTTAATATTAATACTATATGAATTAATTTCCCACAAAATTAAAGAACCCTTGATGTTTCCTTAGTTTTACTGAGTTTCAATGAAACCGGCAAAAACCCATATATTTTTTTGAAAATGTGTAAAAATATATAACCAACAATCTGAAAGGTTAAATTTTTCTAGTACGAAATGGTTCATATTTTTTAAAAATTATAAGGATACATGCTTATATTATATATTATTTATTGTGTTATTCTAAAATTGGTAAATTATTAATATTGTTTATTTTAACAATTATAAACGAATGTAAACAGTGTCCATTCGTTGCGAAAGCAACGCAATGACGTCACATAAAACGTGAGTTTCACTCGCTAGCTATTCAATGATATATGTATATTTATACGCGCAAATACGCTACGAGAACGCATGTTGCGGAACGCATTCATTTGAGATCCGTCGAACGAGAGAGTTGTGTCGTAAGTAAGCTATAATCGCAACAATATAACCTACATTTCGTTATCTAAGATTATAAATATAGTCAACAGAGGCGTCAGTTGTGTTGTTATTAGATTAGGAATATAATAGTACCCGTCCAGCCCATCGCCACTGCTACCTCGTCCCACAGAGCCTTGACCTGCGTGTAGAAGCTAGCGACAGGCATGTTGTTACGAGCGTACAGCAGACGACGCTCGCGCACCAAACGAATCAGCCGGCGGTCATCTGCCTGACTGGAATCCACCATACGACCCACGTCACCCTTCACCTTCACCTCATCACACTCGCTCCCACTCGGACTCGGACACAGAACCATCTGCGGCATCGTTATTCTTTGACGTTTCTCTTTTTCCATTTAGAACGCTAAGAAAACAATTAAAATATTAAGGACACGTCACTTCGCAACGAGAGCGCGGCACAAACACGGAGACGCGCATGGCGGCAAACAGACACGCGCAGCGAGAAGCAAGAGCGCAAACACTGTCGTCTCGCTCGCTCCTTAGCGTTACGCGTGTGAAAGAGCGGCGCAGTCTCGGAAACACATGAAAAAGCAAGAGCGCAGACGCCCCGTCCGGCGCTGGGCTCCGGGCTCGGCCACGCGTCTGCTAGTTGCTACTTTTATAAATTCCACATCGGTATCGATTCGCCTCGGTCGAGTGGAGCGCAGTTTTTTTAATACTCTATTTTCGGTATCATAAATGTATTCTAGCAGACATATACAGAACATATTATATCTATGTTACGTTGGTAATGTTGTTTGCATTGTATTGTATGCGTTTATCGTGTTATCTTTGCTTTGTATGAGACAAACAATGATAATTCAATTATACGATAATTGCTTTAAAAGTAGCCACTTGAATATAATATTTTATTCTTATTTTAAACACTAGACCGCATTATAAATATATTTGTTCATGAAGTAATTGTGGTCAGTTCGTCATTTACCTATAAGTCATAAACATCTTTCAACCACAAAATGCACATAAAATTGAATTTTTATGTAAATTTTAATAACATTTAAAGTTAAAAATATTTACATAACGAAATCTTATCTAAAGCCCGTCAAGACGACCTCAAAATAAAATATCATGCTTCATAAACAGTTATCCTAGTTACGGAATTACGGAAATGCATGTTCCCGTAACAGTGAATAAACACAAAGAATGGGATTTAGGCGATTTCTTTTACTGCGCGAGGAGCGAGTGATCGGTGGGCCTTATTGAGCCGTAAAAGTGAATTACTTCTAACTGGAAGGGAGTTCCGGATAAGTATAATATTATAATAAAACATTTTGTTAATTATATGTACTATTAATTACATTGCAGATGTCTGAAGCTAAAATGCATCAGTAAGGCGTGGTTTTTAATTAAGCCAAGATTAACGAGTGCATTTACTTATTGCTAATAGCCTGCTGTTAAACAAAAAAGTAATTAAGGAAACTGAACTTGACTGTGAATTATAGGTACAGTACTGAGTAAATAGTAAATCATTAACATATTTAATTACTTTAGTCGAATATACTATATTACTATATATAAATTTATTTTATCCATTGAAGTCTATGGGATTATAGTTTTTCCGTGATTAATCCTCAACCCCATCGAATTTTTGAATTTTTTTTTAAACTACCACCTGATTGATGATTATCAGAATGCAAAATTTGGAAATTTTCGGTCATACCGTTTTTGATTGATGCTTGCACAAAGGAAGCAGAAAAGTCTCTCATAGAGAGCTTTGCTCAATAAATCTCTAGTCCATCCCTGTTTGATTCAAATTCCAACTGAATACACGATCTAGTTGTTCATCATCTGAACCCTCCAGATTAATTGAATAGATACCTGTCGCTGCTCCATTATAATTTTATTAATATCCCTTTCAGTGTTAATGCCGTTTTACGGCAGTTTTTAAAAAGCTCTTAACTTTACAACATTTTTAAAACTTAGCCAATAAATTCGCACTTCCAAAGGAAGCGAGTTAACTTTGCGGGAAGCCGGAGGGAGTGTGAGGGGGGAGGGTAGTAAAACTGACATGACGCGATCTCGGAGATTTCGCCCTGAATGCAGGAATCAGCTTTTTATCGTAAATTGCTATCATTTTTACGAGCGACGTTCTCATCCTCCGGATTGGCGAATTTGAATTTTGGGAATAATTTTAGAAGTAAACCCTCCCTCGCGGCATACAAATGACCTGTTTTAATTGCCCCTCGAACGTGCGATTTGGGACTCACTCTCTGCTCGTTATGCATAATATGTCACTCGGCAGGCCTCGCGGTCTGCACATCCGCTACCGAACTACCCTTTACTACCCTTTTATAAAACAATTATGTTTTTTATTTAACTATATAAATTTTCGATTTAAGTACGATAATATTATAGGACAAAATATAATGGTTCACTCATATTGTACAAGTTATTTGGCAATAATTGAAAGACCTTGTTACATCTGCCCTAAAGAGCAATTCAACAATAGAGTACTATGACACAACAAAAATGGCCGACGAACCCTAAACTGTGGCTAATAACTGAGCATGACATTCATAAGTATTATGGATTGTGGCTATTGTACAGCACAAGCCATAAGTGTGGCTGTTACTAGGCTTACTAATAACACAATCCTTTGAAACATACTAATTATTTATGTAGTGTTAAACACTTATAATACTTAGTGTATATTTTTCATACAAAATCATTACAAAACAGCTGACGTATGAAGTTGCACAATAATCTTTACTAATATTATAAAGCGTAAAATTTGTTTAAACCACCTTCGAAACAACGGAATGAAATTAAAAAATTCTGATTATGATGGACAGGTCCATGAGAAAATTTATATATTATAGCCTTTTTAACATAATGCTACTGCTCTAATAGTAAATAAAATAATATGGGTTCTTGTGAAACGACTAACAGTTAGTATTATATATATAATTATGAAATAAAAATCTTTATGACATTAATAAAATCTTCTAATTTTCTCAAAATTACAAAATACAAATCAAGCTTATATTTGAATTAATTCAGGACTTAATTATAAAATGAAAAATGGGTCCGTTACAACGCAAAAAAGGGAAAAGTCATAACAAAGGGGAGAGATGACAAACGAGCCGACAAACACATAGGACCATTCAATTTTGTCAGATTAACTTCAGATTGTTATTTTAAACATAATTATTTGTTATAAAACACACACTATATATAAATCTGATGTAATATATATTTGTATGTAATTAAAGATATACCTAAACAAAATGGGGGGAGTTCTATAGGCAAATGGGGAACTAGAGTCTAAAGACAATTTCTATGGATAATAGAATACTAATCAAGGATAGCCCATCAGTAGACGTATCACGAATATATATATTTCTCAAGATAGTAATATTAAGATAATATTATTTACCTCAAGGTCTTCTAATTGACAAAGAAACTGACAAAAAAGAAAGGGTAACAATTTGGCTTTGGCTAAATTTTAAATATATTTTTAATATTTTATAATAATAATGAGAAAGTTATGTAAAACTATATATTTTTTTGTATAATCAAAAAAAAATTGAATATGCTTCCTCCCATGGAAACAGGATATGTAGAATTCGTTAATATAATTGTATTTACGTAATTACACAATAGGTATTGTATAGAAAAAAATATATATATATTTACGTTTTTACAAGACTAATAAAAAAACAAGTTATTGACATTAAAAAACAAATAACTCAAAATTAAATTTTAGTATTTATGTTTCGCTAAAAATAAAAATCCAATAATAACATCAAAAGTAAAACATGAAGTTGACGCAACAAATAATTTAACTGAATGTTTTTTTTCTGTACCCGTAATCCATTCTCTCAAAAGCTCTCCCAAAATAGATTCAACGTCGCGGAGGGCTCGCTTTGTAACTCTATATTGATTTACGGCGCAATTAAAAGACTACCATTTTTTTGTTGGTTGCTGGTTGTTAAACTAAAACCAGATCCGGTTCCTTTATACTTAGGTTTGAATGACGTCATCGTGACCAAAGCTCAAGTAATCCAGAAACCAGGCCTATATTAAATTAAGATATCAAATATTGTTAATCTATAATGTGTAGTAAAAAATTTGTTTAAACTGTATTTTTCAAAACAATTATTTGTTAGTAGAACCCGCTTAAATGAGCTTTCCAAAAGTAAACATGCATTTATATATATATATAGTAATTCCCATTTTAAGGTATCAATTATACTGGTGTCACCGGATCTGCCATGACCAAGTATCCTGTCGAGATCATCTGTCCCCGCAAAAACCATTCGCACGGCTAAAAACTCGCCAGTTATTTTCGTAATTGTTCTACATTTTTTGTATACATATAACGTTCTTTTTTCTAACACCAAAACCAAAATATACAATTCTGCGAACGGTAATACCACGGGAAGGTGCGTTACGCACACACACACCAGGCATATGTTTCCTTTGACAGAAAACAGCTGTTCAGCATTCCGAGAACACATTTTAACGGTTAGACCTGGTATGTTGGTAGTAAGGATCATAATTGCGTGTTCAAGAATGGAGCGATCAGCTGATCGTAAACCATTTAGTGTTCCGCCATAAACAGGATGTATTCAAAGATGTACCGGCGCAAGGATAAATTGATGTATTAGGATAGTGTGTTGCCGCTACCTGCTTTTTTATAATTGCTTCATGGCCACCAATAATGACCCTTGAAAGACTTCAATAAAATAAGTCTGTAGAATGATATTTAATTTTTGAATAGTAATAAAACTAAAACTATTTTTACGGGTTAAATTCGCGTATAATTTTGGTTACATTTTAATTTTAATCCGACGTTTCGAATGTCTTACATTTACATCTCGTCTAAGTGAACGGTTGCTGCAAAGCATTCGAAACGTCAGGTTAAAATTAAAATGAAACCAAAATTATACGCGAGTTTGATCCGTAAAAAATAGTTTTATTTCAAATGTCTACTCGTGAAAATCTAAGAAAATACTATGTCATAAAACTTTTTACTACCAAGAACGCATTAAAGTTTGAAAGACAAACAGTTATACATACATACAAAGTTATATATAGTTATCGATATAATAATAATTTTGATAATTAAATCAACTAAGTAATTACACTTTTAACAATAGCTACAGAAAGTCGATAAATTGGTTTGTAGTTAAATGAATTATATTATTAATCTTTAAATTGATGTCTTAGTTAACACTACTTTATTAATTATTAAAATAAAACATATCAATGGACAAATATAGATATCCAAAGCAAAACGACCAAAGAAATATCTTACAAAACAGAAAAGAAAGGTATTAATAGTAAATAAAAAGATGAAGTATTGGGAAAATACATTATTTATTTTTATTTATTTATGTACCTAACTCTTATATAGACGATTTTATTAAAAATAATATTCATAGGATAGCGTATTCCTACAGAGAGATTTCTTCAAGCTACCCTTAAGTGTGAGAAAGTTTATAAAGCAAGTAGGTGGTACTGTACAATAGGAACTTATATCACATTAATATATATGACACTAATAAATATATATAATATTACATAATACATACAAATATAAATATATAAATCAATGATAAATAAGGTTATTGTTACAGTTACAGTTAAGAGTCATACTCTTATTATAAAACCTTGGTTAAAAATAACAATAAAACAATAATTATAAGATTACTAATTATGAATAATTATTACAAAGTGTAATAAATAATCACTTTAATATGTAAATTACTTTATTTTTGTAAAAACTAAATTACTGTAAAACATTATAATCGTCTAATGTCCTTGTTGTTAATTGTAAGAATTATTTTATCAATGTTTTTAATATTAGGAACACTTAATAATAATACATTACACTGAATGTTGACTAAAGATAGAATAATTATAGTTATCAGAATAAATGATAGAAGAACACACTTTCGAGTCATTGTAAATCATTAGTCGGTTAAACTGGCTTACTAATAAATATATCTGTACCTATAACAACTAATTCTCTGTTTTATCACTTTCACTCCAAGGATACACGTCAAAGGTGTGAAAGTGACAAAATAGTAATTTATATTTTTATTAGTAAGAAGGTTTAGCTTAGGAATACTTAATATTTCAAGGACATATCTGGAGATATACATGATATACCTATTTCATTGTGGATTACAATGATATAGGAACGTGTTAAAGGCCAGGGATAAGCTAAGCTAAGCTGAATAATAAGCTTTGTTGCCCATTAATTGTGTGCACTAAATGATTAATGAAAAATTATAAAATTTATTTTTAGTGTTCCATGCCTCAAAAGGACAAAAAACCCAACCATTATATAATCACTTAGTTGGCCATCTGTCTGTTAAGATTGAAGACCCTTAGTTTGGGGATCTATGATGAGAAATGGACTTGAAATTAAAACTATATCCTCAGTCCCTTGAAGCTATGAAAAAATAAAACTTCGAAGTAACGTAAAAAAGATGGCAGTTCTGTCACAAAAAACGTAGGTATATTTCAACACACAAGAGAATCAAAATGAATAGGGTACTTCTCGTTGACCACGAACTATGAAATTTGGTAACATCGTTTTATAGTACGAATTTAAGGAAAAAACTGAAGAATGTCTCTAAATACATAAAAATGTAGAATTACGGGGGTTGAAATATAAATTAATAAAAATATAAAAAAAATAAAAAAAAAATAATCATAATAATAATGTATATAAAATTGAAGCTACTAGTTCCATTGAGATATCAAATGAAAGAGTTTGGTGTGTATATTTCAAAATATAGTTTATATAAATAAAAAAATACGTTAACAAAAAGATCTTAGCTATATTGCTAAGCTAAGCTGTTAGCTATTGCATAATTGGTTAACCTAGCTAAGGTTAATTGGTTAATTGGTTGTACTTGTAACCTACAAATTGGCACAGAACTCTCGTAGAACGAGTCTGATTCTCCGCTTTTTTTTATTTAAGGGACATTTGTAAGTCATCCTATAACTATTATATTTTTTCTTAAAACAAGTAAGTAAACCTTTCTCACAGTTTCTTTTATATAGAATTAATATATAACTATTAAAATAATTATTGGTAATAAAACTTTAATCACGTAACGTAAATTTAATCTAATAATTAATTAAATTAAATTTACGTTGATTAAAGTTTTAATTGAGTATTTTTTTTTTCTTTCCTTTTGTGGAAGGTAGGGTAGACAGAAGAGACTTTCATAAGAATTAGTTGAAAAAGAATCAGATAACTAGCGCCCTCTCTTGAAATAAGATGCGATTCATGTGAATTTCTATATTATTAGTAGCAAAAAAATGCTTCTTAAAATACTAAGTGAAAACAATAACAAAATAGCAGTAATAAACATTTATTTATCGTTTTTTTTCAGTTAATGTACAACTAATAAATACTTAAACCGTAGATTTTTTTTAACTTATTATATTTACCAGGGCTGGCAAACTTAATCTGCCTTTCTAATTCTTTGCGATGTACCGACTAGGATTTTTTTAACTATACTCCAATAATTTTCTTAATATTTAGGAGGGGCATAGGTAGGTACTGATAATTTTTTCCGTGCCAGCGATCGGCTGGTTGGCTTCCCTTGATCTATAGGATATATTTTCGAAGAGTTGTCCATTGAAACACAATAAATTATAAAATTAAAACGTTTATTTTAAATTAAGGTGCATGGAGATCCTGTTTATAAAAATAACATTATTAAATTATATCTAGTACAGAAACTGTAACATCAGTCAAATTATCACGAGTCTCAAGTTAAAAAAACAATTACTCATTATATAAGACATGGCTTCAAAGAACTATACTAATTTACATACTTAACTAGATTTTCAATTACAGAATACATTTGGCTTTTTCAGTCACTCTTCATCAACTGAATTTGACCAGGTTCATAGAAGTATTTCGTCTGAGTGGTAGATTTTACCTATTGTCAAGAAACCATCAGTCTGGGTCGCTGCTGAGTTTCTGGCGATTTCGTGAGAAATTAAATCATTATAACCACAATATAATTTTTTTTTTAGGTTCAGACCAAACACACAAAAACCGGGTTCTTAAAACACTGGACGTTTTATAAGCGTATACATATTCATAATATTTTTATAAGATTACATCTCCGATATATACAGTCGACGGACCACATTTTATTCCTAATATAGTTATAACTAAAATACTGTTCAATGGTAACCAGACGCTAAAAGCAAGTCACTCAATATATTAACCGGTGCACTTCTCGCATGCAGCTAGGAGGGGCGAAGGCCGGCCGCGTAAGCCGCATAGTGTGCGTAGCTGGCGTAGTAGTACCGAAGGAGTGCGGCTCAGGAGGGCTTTCGGTCCTCATCGTCAGCGTCGGGGTCAGCGTCCGCGTTTTGGTCGGCATCACCATCGGGCGCATCAGCATCGCTGCTGGATGAGCTGCCGGCATCTCGGGCCCACAGACTGGCGTAGCTCTGCTGCTCCGCGAGTAACGCTTCCTCCGCCTCGATGACGGCGCTAAACAGAGTCTTTTTTATCTTGATCTGCGCTGGGTATGGAAAGCGTTTGGTAGACTGGCACATGCTGTTGAAGAAGATGTCAAGAGGGTCGGGCGCGGCCGGCGGGTGCTCCCGTTTCCGTTCCTGGTAATGTGCGTCGGTGAAGCGACGCTTGCTCTGAGCCTTGCACAGGTAATCAAGCTTGCGGTCGATGACTGTTAGTCGCTCGCAGCTCTTACGCTTTGGCGAGGACTCAGGCTCAGAATCAGAATCGTCAGAGGAATGCGCGTCCCCGTTCTGCACGTACTGCGAGTGCTGGGAATTTTGGGCGTGCTGTGTGCTGTGTGAGCCGGGCTGAGCGTCCGAAGCAGTGGCATTATGCGGCGATTCAGCAGGCTTTTTGCGCACGCACATGTGCGGCTGCAGGAACTGCATCAGTCCCATGTACTTCCACGGGTAGTTTTTCTTCACGGAATTCGCTGGGTCCTTAGCGAGCATGTCATTCTGACGTTTAAGTGCATCGCGGTAGCTGTCTCGGAGTTTTTTCCATTTTAACTTGACTTCTTTTACTGAAAACAAGCAAATATAAAACTACATTTAAAACATTTTTTTATTTAAAACAATTAAGAATATTAAATTAAAGGAAGATCTCTTAAAGAGATAAGTTGATCCTTTGTACATTTATTTTTATTTTCTGTGTGTATTAAATTTATTTATAGTGTTCTTGGTATATTCATAAATAAATAAATTTTGATTTGAAACATCTGGTATTCCAGGCCGCGGATCATACCTACGTATATGTCACTATTTTAATCGAATATAACATATGACAGAGCTAACTGATTAGACGTGTGCCGTCTCAATTATTGCGATTCCTTTAAGAAGACTTTTAACAAACAATTAACAAAAATTCAAGAAAATATAAACATATACTATCACATAACAACCATATATTATGTATAAAATACCTCGAGTTTAATAACCATAAATTTCTAGAATAAACTATTTCTTCATTCATATTATGTATAAAATAGATACGATGTTTCACATCTGCCATGCGTCCAACAGCTCCCTTTATGAAGTATAACAATAATTACGATTTATATAGAAAAGATTAAAAGATCAAATAATGGAGAAATCGTTCAATGTTCCTTTCTTTTAGTTGTTGCTATTTCCATACATTCCTTTAATCGAAATCTTTTTTAAAATGTTGTTGCAATGTATGAACTGACACGACATTTATCGATGTTTTTATATTAATAATTATAATAATCGTTATAAAATTAAAATATACTATTATCATATACTTTTTGCGTAATTATATTCAAAATGAACATTATTACGTCGTTCTTCTACCTAATGGACAATTATAAGTATAACCTAAGAAGTAACATTAGATTAAAACATTGTTAATAGTAAATAAATTTTAAACTATTGACATAAAGACGTTTAGGTAAGCATTGTGTTTAAAATATCTATAATCTACATGGACGTTCAATGATTCTATTTATTATTATATCTATTAAGGATATGAATAATTAAGTAATTAGTTACAATAAACAACGCCGTAGACAAATGTTCATATTATATATATAATAACTGATTACTCGGTTCAATGGATCGAATATTTAGTTTAAACTAGGTGTAGTAATCGTCGAATCGCGCGGCCTGCGAGAAGCTACGGACGGCTGAGGGGGCGGGGGGGCGGGGCTGCAGCGACGGGGGGCGCCGGCGTGCGCGAGTCCCCCGAACGACGCTCGGCCCTCGCCTCGTACACTACCGACTACAACTACGCACTATACACCACGCGCTCACCTGACGCGAGGTCCGTCTCCTTCATCACCTCCGTCCAGGCAGCGTCCTTGAGCTCCTGGTCGCGGTACTCGATGGCGGTGGTGTTCCATAGACATGGATACTTGCGCACGGCCTCTATGAAGTGGTCCATTTCCATGGCTGCGGGCGGCGTACGGCGGCGGGGTCCGGGCGCGGACTGAGCGGCGCGCTGGGCCCGCCGGCGTGCCCCTCCGCACACCGCACACCGCACACCGCACACCGCACCGCTCCGCCAGTCGGCCCCGCTGCCATGATATTATAACGTTTACCGTCCGATAGACGTTTTATTATAACATAATACCTGAGTATAATCTCCTCACCCTTTAACTGTACCTAGTGGGGCACCAGCGGTGGGACACGCATAGGTTGATTCTTTTATTATATTATATTAATACACAATGCATTATTATAATGAATTGTTAGCAATGTACCACACAGTACATACAATACATGACAGTTTCTCTTATTAGCTGTTGGTTTAGGTTTTCAGAGAATATAGAGTATCCTGGCAGGATAATTGACATAAAACTCGTGCTGTATCTTATTATAATTCTCCAACGAAACTCATACAGAACAATATAGATATCTCCTTCAATGACGTCACACTCTTCTGACAATAACTATAATTGTTTAATTCATTTGATTTATAGAGAATATGTGCATTATTTATTTCTTTATACGTACGTGGATATACATTTTATTATTTTTAATATTTTTCATATTTTTAAGCAAGTAACATTCACTCATATTGCTTATAATTTATATCATGCCAAGAAAGATACATCCTTCTACAGGTTGTGAAGATCTATTATAAAATGCAAGAAGCAGCTGAAGAGACCGAAAATATTTTCAAAATTACAGTTTACGTGCCATAAAAATGATTTAACGTCCCATAAATTTCTATGAAGTTATGATTCAACCTCGAACTCAGTTGAAACTAACTCGGGATAAAATTTACTTATCAAGTATATTATATATTAAATGTAAATTTCGTTGTAGTAAAAGTTAAATATTTTTATAGGTAATAAGGGGATATTTTTGTAAATATTTTGGAGATGGAATGGGATGAAAAATGTCAAATAAAGAGATTCGCAGCTTCCCCGGGAAGACTCATTTCCTGAGCGCCGCCCGACGCACTGCTTCTACTTGTTTTTTGATAACAATGTTTGCCAACTCAGGGTTGTCAAGTGTAAACAAACGTAAAATTAAAATAAAAACTACTAGGTCCGCCATTGTACACGGCCGGTGGAGATGAGCGAAGCATTGTTGCTGAATGAGTTTCACATGTAAAATATGCATAGTAAATAGTGTCTACAATCTTAACGCTAATAAGATCTCGCGCGTGCGATTTCAAAACGTTCCACATGTTAATTCTATGGGACACTTTGACCATTTAATAAAAAAAGACCATTACAAATGTCACCAAAAAATTTCAGTACCTTTAAGTCACTGTCCTCAACAACTCGGCCAATTATCGACATCCTACCATTATTTGACTTGGAGGAGTAGCATTAGAAACGAAACTTGCCAATAATTTTTATATATCCTTAATATACATAGCAACATTTCTTTAATTTTTTTATGTATTTGTGAATAAGTTCATTGATAAATATAATGTTACTTGTTGAAGTTACAGCCCTATGAAGACTCGTCGAAGACAACTTTTCGTCCTCGCGACACTGTTCTTTGTCGCCAACTCTAAAATAAAACTTTATGGCCACTCTTGCGTTATAATATTTCTTTTTATTATGTTAACACCTTGTTTACTTGAATATACCAGTTTATTTTCTTAGGTTATTGAAAATTAAATTACTTCTCTTTTAAATTTAATATTTTACAATAACATTATTCGGAGAACAGATAAAAGCTTTTATAACGAAATACTAAAAACTATGTAAATACAAAATCTTTTTAATTAACTCAAAAACGCTGATTTCAGAACAAATTATCATAGTAAATATAAAAATGTTTACCGTTTATTAAATAAAGGCAGTTTGTACTCTCAGCTATATTAATTAGAATTGTAAATAATACGCCAGCTATAACAAGCGTTGTTCTGTTTGCAGTGGACGAGCACCCTTCACAAACAATACCCATTTCTATTAACCAGTAGATAATAACATCGTATCCTAAGTCAATAAAATATAATCAATCATTATTTTTAAGTTATTTAAGCAGACAATAATAATTTATATAAGATAATAGAGATTTTTTGATAATCAGAGTATTAGTATAGTTTTCTATCTCGATTGCGATAGCGTAAACTTCGATTTATATGACATAAAATATCACTTTACTTCCGCCAGATGGCGTTGCTCTTATTTCATAGAAATATACGTTAATATTTTGTCATCGAGTGGTCTAAAAAATTAAACATATATCGTAAAAGAATTACAGTATCGAGTGCGGGTTTTTAAACCAACCTTATCGCATTTACAGTTCGATTAAGAAATAAAAGCAATGCCATCTAGTGGACATAAAGTGGTACTGCTTGTATCATTTTGTACGGTTCACATATACTATGCGCCTAGGTTACTTTACTAAATTTAATATACATGAGGGTAGACTGCAAATCTTTGATTTTATTCACCATATATTTTAGGATTTTCTAAACCTATGACAGGATTTGTTTCGATTTTATTTCATTGTAAACTGCTAGTCAATGATCTAGTCAACTTTTTTTAATTTTAAAATGTTTTCTTTTTTTTATATTTTTCTGTACATCTACAACTAGAGATCTGCAAATTAAGACCATTACCGATATCTATTAAGCCTCTATAGTCCTATAATCATTTATATGAGTAAAATATATCTTATATATATGCGATTTTAATTAAATTTACAATTAGGCTATAAATATAAATAAAAGGAAACAAAATCTTTACAATAAAATGGGCTAACAAATTGGTATGCACCGCACATGTCGCGGAATTCAAAACATTGTTTTATTTTTATGTTATTTTGTTTGCGCATTGCACAACTAGCTAATGGTTGTAATTGAAATGTGAAACTAAGTCTGACAAGTAACACAAAATTTATGTTCGCATAAGGATAATCGATTTACGACATCGAATAGAAATCAAGCGAACGCAACAAACAAAGTAAATAGTCTCTTAGTATCGCCAAAATATTAGAAATGTCTACTTTAAATATTTTAATATTATGAAGGAAGAATTATTTTTTATTTTTTTGTTATTTCAGTATATTTAAAAGTTCTTCAGCAACCATTAATATATCCACTTTACTAAGCCTTGGGTCAATTTACGTACTAATATCGCATTGTAATAAACTTTTAAACTGCTACTGAACTACATTTCACGATTTTCAGGTCAAATACTGCGCTATATTTTGGATTTTCAATGCTGAAACTCACTTTACTAATAGCAATTAATTTAATTTGCCAAATTGCTCACATAATGTACTAATTATAAGCTTAGCAGAAGGCTGTTTAAGAAGCTGTATTTTACATTTGCTCAGTAAATTAAAATAATATATCTGGTAGAACTACTTGTTTATTTCATATATACTTCTATCTATTATTTCCACACAGTTAGTACGGATAATTTGACAGTCAAACCCTTTGTTTATAATATATTGTTAGTTAGTAAAAATACGGACGCCAGAAAGCATGTGGTATCTCGTCATAAGTTTACACCAGAGGCAAAAATATTATAAAATTTCAAATATTAAAAACAACCTACAACTTATGAATTTATTATAAAATTTAAACTCTCATCATAAGTTGTAGTTTTTTTTGTGATTACAAGAACTAATATATCTCATTTTCGCATTTCTCGACTTACAAGAACGCTTTCTGGCGTCGATATATACAATTAAAATACTATTCAATTACCTGTAATTTATATCTCAACATATTAAAATATAATCAGTTTTTAATTTTTATTTTGTCAGTATGTTGGTATCTCCAAAACGGATTTGTCGATTTTATATACTCGTGAACTCAGTGCCATTCCTGTTAGTATAAAACAAACAAAAAATGTTTTTATATGGAAAAATTTATATAAATGGATGTTATCTATGATATAGATGCAAACAATCACAATTTACGATTAATTTAAGACGTACCAAACCATCAAAGAATGATGTTAATTGAAACATTGATCAATCAATGCCATCAAATCATTTAAGTAACTCCTCGTTCGTATTAAGAGAGGAACGTGTAGATTTTCTATTGAGATAAAAATGAACATGATATTATCAAGTAATCAATTTAATTGGGATATCTTTACCGATTTTTTGGCTATAATTAAAGGAGAAATTGTTCAATACTAGTAAAGGCATTTAAGATCATGACAGTAAGTATTCAAATTTGTCAAATATCTTTCTTGCTATTAATTATTTAAGTCAAAAGATATCCTTAAAACCTAAATCGTCTCCTGTTCATGGTGAAAAGAAATATTTATTAAACCTACCTATAATATATTTATTTAAACTAACTATAAATAATAACCTTTTCATATAATAAGTGTGTAGTTTCTGTAAATATATATGTTTATTGTATCTCTATTCCATTGTTAATGAGCTCAGAACACATAGTGCTCAACAAAATACTTGGGACCCTTATTCAAGTGGCTGGTAGGTTTGGATAGGCAGCTAAATCGAGAATGAATGCATTTCATGCATACATCAGTCTCTTAAAACACTCGTGTCCCGAGAACAGCGTCAAAAATTATACCTCATCATACATATTCATAAGCCTTGCAACTTCCAGAGTTTATAATGGAGCATGCCACCACTCAGCACCACCCTACCCCCGGAGCACCCCACGCCCGCCTAGCAACAGTCAAAATCAGCTGAGCGGTTCACAGTTATCACCCGCCGGTATTCACGTCTTTTTCGCACCTTCAGAACGATGATACTGCTTCTCTCTTCCCGGACACGCCTTCAAATTTATTTTATTGATAAATAATTCCTAATATACGACAACCTCTTAAAAAAAACAATTTCACCTAAAATTTCTAAAAAGTATCGCGTCAAAAATTCCGTACTTATGGAAATCTACATTTAAGCCGGCCATAGATTAAATAATAAGCCATGTTGGGATGTGCTCACAGCTGTTCCCAATCGATGTGCCCTCCCCCGCGCCCCTCGCACCCCTCGATGCACCGCGCCCTCGGCTCTCAGCAACAGTGTAGCTCGGGCAGGCAGATGTGTAGCGTTAACTGGGGGCAACAATGTTCCTTTGTTCGCTTGCACCCCCCTCCCGCTGTTGCTAGCCGCCCGCCTCGTATGCACTTCGCCCTTGACACGACTCTTTCTTATTCGGTAAACAATGCATAATACCATTACCGAGTCGTGTTTCAATGGCAGTTGACATGGCGATGAAGTAATTAGGCGTTTATTAATAGAACTGCAAATATATAAAAATAGTATTGGTATTGCTATTAAATTTTTACCTAACGATATTAAATACGCACGAGATTCTTTTCAATTTAAAGATTGATTTTATTTATAAAAAAAATTGTTCTGATATTAATTTTATTTATGTCTTATATAACTTTTCAAGTAACAAAAGATTGCGTATATTTTTGTAATTAGCAATAAGGCTTGTTTGTATTAAAATATTTAATAAAATACCTTTGCTTAGATAAGTAAGTTAAAATCTTTCTTATAAAGTGTAACGATATAATATTAATTTTGATGAATGATATAATATACCTTTATATTTGTTTTTTATGTATTTATTCATATATGGTTATTATATAATATGTAGTATATGTACAACTTTATTATGTTGTTATATTAATAGTATTATTTTTAATGTACTGTATCTATTGAGTGGTAGAGAATAAAGAACTATTAACTCCGTCATATATATGTATAGTATATTGTACAATCAAAGCTTAATAAATAAATAATATTATTATATATTCATATCCATTGAGAGTCGTAATTGAAAGAGGAATTGAGTGCTACTGATAATTAATTCACATAATTACA
Organism: Mechanitis mazaeus; assembly: GCA_959347395.1. Taxonomy (NCBI): domain Eukaryota; kingdom Metazoa; phylum Arthropoda; class Insecta; order Lepidoptera; family Nymphalidae; genus Mechanitis; species Mechanitis mazaeus. The sequence goes on from OY365747.1 coordinate 19,630,377, forward strand.
TGAAAATAAATGTTTCGAGGATATATATTTAAAGGGATTCCTTTATATATTTAGAATTGAGGCAAAATATGTTTTTATCTTGTATTCTTTGAAGATGTACGTCTTACATTTAACTAAAAATATATGTTTTATAAAGAGTAGCGGATATAGTAAGAGTATAGGGTGTCCTATAAGTCGCAATGGGTGCTTGGCAAGTTCATTACTATGTCATATAAAAAATACTGTTAAAAGCATCACACAAAAACAAAATAAAAAACGCACTTCGTAAAAAGACTCTCTCCATATCTCTCTACTAGAATTTAAAAAAAAATTTAAGAAATGACCTTATCTTACACTTGACTCCTTTTTTTTTAATTAGATACACTGGAAAAGTTAAAAACCGAGTTTTTTTTCCAATAATCAAAATTGACCATAATTAAAGAAAAAATATATCAAATGTCGTAACATTTTGAAATCTAAAAGCGCCAGCTCTTATTACTTCCAAAACTAGTATAATATAATTTGTCAGTAGTCAGTTAAAATTTTTTCAAGGCCATAATCTTCAAGTTTATATTGGAAAATCACGATAATATTTTCCAGGGTACTAAAAATTAATTTAAATTTTAAATATTCATTTTACAGAAGCATTATTTAGGATTACGTAACAGTACAGTACTTATAGTACATAAATTTCAGATATCAAAATCAAGATTATATATATATTTATGAGGTTATTTTTGAAAGGTATTTTTATACAAAAAAGTCTTTCTATTGTAGAATTTAATTTTTTTTCCAATTTTATTTTATGTACCAACCTTATTTTTAAATTTATGATATTACCAACCAACCTTTTTTTCATTTAGTTTTGCTTATTTTCTCTTCCTGTACCTTTACTGTTAAAAGAAACGATCGGCACTTATAAAAAAACAAAAAATACACTACATTAAACCAAAGTAATATCATGTAATGTTACACAGAAAAAAATACCAAAAATTTCATTTGGTTACAGATTATAGTATCCAAGTACCTTCTATTTATGTAACATCTAATATGTATTATATAATACTTTTATACCGCAGAAAAACCTCATGTTTCTAAGGAAAACTCCCGAAAACCAGACGTCCTTAACCTATTTGGCGCATTGAAAATGGGTCAATATGATTTTTATAGATAATACTTTTCTTAAAAGAGGCATAAACCTAGATAAGTTGTGCCTCAACCGTCAGTTTTACATCCCTGCATTATATATCTAAATATTTATAATATATTCTGTAAAGCAATTTACCTTTAGGACTTTATCAGTTTAGGAATTATAAATTTATTCATAATAAGAGTAAATTGTTTAAAGAGATGAGATACCGTTTTTTTATTGACAAAAACCTCAATCTACATTCTACACCTTCCTTAACCCTTCAAACACAATCAAATAAAAGAACCTGAGGGACACAAGGAGTATTGACCATAGTTGACTAGAATGATAAACATGGGTTTGAAGGTAAGGCTACACTTGAGTCTTTACATATAAATAGAAACTACAAAGAATTCAAGTCAACATGTCAATATATATGTTAATATATTGAAGTGAAGAAGTATTTTACGTTTAAATCCAATATTACAGTTTATATTCTTATTATAAAGACATCATTCGAATCTTTAAAAAATCTCTACATACATCTGAAAGAAAGTAAAAGGAAACCATTGAAACCAGTAATTAAAATCTCCTTTTGAAAAAATATAGCAATGTTGCTATTTGAAGTATTTGCTTATAGCAAATAGAAATTAATGCTATCTTCTTTTTACAACCATCAGCAGATGTTTAAACAATTTTTCAGTTTAATGATACTAGCAGACACACCTATGTCGTATAATTTAGGAAATATTTACATCATACAAATATGAGGCATGCAATATTAATGTGTTATATGTGTATACATTTTTTAATACAAAAACACGAAATATGAGATTTTTAATTTGCTTACGCACGTTGGGCACAACTAAAGACTCTAAAAATGTTTATACTAATTAAAAACTTCTGCCTAAGTTAATACATTTTGCTAGGTCTCTATTTAATGCAATATGTTGCGGAGTAGATGAGTTTTACTAAAGTAAGTATATAAACTGTAACAATAACATAAAACATATTTGTTAAGCAAAATTAATATAGTTTAGATTATAGTTATACATATTTAAAAAATAAGCAAGTTTTTATTGTAATAGAAAACGAATTTTACAATTCCCCATCAATTAATATACATGTGATCTAAAAATCGGAAACACAAATTTTCATATTATCTTGTAGTTTTTCCTAATTTCTAGGGAAAATTTTTGTATTGATTTTTTAGATTCAGTTTAAAATTCCGTATTGATATATATATTTATATAACTATGGAGAACTTCTAAGTTCCATAAACATAGAATTTTTTATAGTTTTATAGTATGATATCAACTTTTATACGTTTTCTAACAAGATAACCTACTCATCGTCATCGTCTAACGTCGTGTTTCCGAACATGACCGATACATCTAGGCAATATAATGATATAGAGCTGCTCTTACCAAATAGTCCTAACCATTATGTTTTTAATGAGACATAACGATATTGTACACAATTGCTTCCAAGACAGAACATATTTAAAACAAACAATCCCAAACAACAACCAGTAGATCAAGTACAACATTTTAAATACTTGGAAAACATTATTAAGATATTACTATTAGAATTGCAATAATAATAAATATAATATTTTCAATTATAATTAATATTATTATATAATTGCAATTACTTCATAATGAAAAGAGGATAATTTTTTTTATATAATGAAACGTAATAAAGAGTTATACATTTTAATATAATTCTACAAAATAATAGCACTTTTCCTTCAATACTAATACGAATGTTTCCGATGTTTGCCGATGTTGTCCGATGCTGATTTTTAATATTGAAGTACTTTACATCGATTGTCTTGGATTGGTGGGTTTTTTAAAGGAATTAATATTCCGTAATTGAGAAAAATCTTCTGATCTATATTTTCTTCTTCTTGATAGTTACACTTTCCTTAGTGGTGGTTTATTTTGAAACGGACATAAATAACAAACAGACGTAAAGACCAACGTAAACATTTTCCATACATTATAGACTTTTTTGCAAAGTTTTGTTGGTGGTCTACATAGCGTTCGGATGTTAATTTTACAGACCTAACATTATCATTTTATCAAAATTTCTATGATATATTTGATTTGTAATGATCTACGAATTATGTCAAATTAAGGTTAGGAAATTTAAAGAGATAACTTTTTGGGTGTGTTAGTGTTTTCAAACAGTCATATTTTATGACAATAATATAAAATCAAATAATCATTATTTTTTTTTATATTCATTTAAAAGGATTAAAATTTGTGAATATATGAAAAAAATGTCTTAGAGATGAGATTTACAAAGAGCCGAAGTAACTAGGAGAAAATGTGCAATTAGATAGTTTCAAAATAAAAGAATAAAACACTGCCAATAAATATTGTGATATTAAACAGTCCTATCTCAATGCAGGGAGAGGAGTGCAAACAGTGCCTGGGACTTGCGACTCAGATGTGGATGTAAGGGATCCTATTTAAATGCACATACACACTAGAATAGTGAGAGGCTTTTGTTTTGATTTTTGGAGGAGCTTCCTTTAACAAACTCCACAGATCCTTTGGTGGTTGTTAAATCATTTTGTGATGGTCTAAAGAAAAATTAACCACTTCCTGACTCATTTCTAATTGTTTATCGTGGTATCTTTACTTATTTAATTATTTTTTCATCTAATTCATGTTTTATATCTATAAATATTTGCTTTGATGTCTTCTAATGTCATGAGATTCGGTATACCTGTATTGAATCTTATGACATTAAAAAAAAAATTCATATGGCAATGTCAAGTAGTACCTATTAAATCAAACTATGACTCCGAGTTAGTTTCATCGATACTTTTTACTTTTAGGTAGATTGATTGATTTTACTACCTATTGATGCAACAAAGGGACCGACATACCAGAATAGGGGCGCTCATACACATAACTAATATACTTAGCGTTTATTAATACCAAAGATAGAAATAACAGTATAACCATTATTTTTTTTTATAGTATTTCCTCGTATTGCAAACCACAAGACTTTAATTTTCCAATTTAAAATGAGTCTCCAGTTCGTTGGTGAAATATGTGCTAACCTTCCAAGAAGCTGATGCTAAAGCAAAATTTCGTTCGTTAAAAAGGTTAATGTCACTTTTGAAGTTATGCCAGTTTATCCCTTTTCTGCTTACCTACTGCTATTGAACTTTTATTTGTTTTGTTTTCGAAAGCTAGTATAAAATGGGTTTTGACTGAATATTCATATATTATAAAAGATAATGTAATAATTCAATGAATCTTCAAAATGATGATGCATGTAATCAATTGAATGTTCGGTATTTGTGATTGAGTGATAAGAAGGCAGTGAATATTGTATGATTTTGTAATCAAACGGATATGGAAGGCAACGGTGATGCAGACAGAGGCCTGTAAGTTATTTTATATTTCGAAACACCTTTGGTAACCTTGCATATTATTAGTGTATCACAACTGACAAACTTTTATTATGTTATGTATTTAATATCAAAACAAAAACAGAATGTTTTTTTTAAGTATACACTTGAAATAACTAGAAATAACTATTAAACAAAAATACAGGCAATGTAAATTTAAATGCATTATTCTCAGTTACTCTTTTATTAAGCAATAAAATAATACATATGTATTTTTAAGAAGATAGCATGTCTTGGAGACAACAAATACATCTCTCTTAACTTAAAATGTCAATTCATCATAAAACCTTTAATAAGTGATCTCAAAGACCTAGTAATAAGATTTTTTTTGAAACCAGTGTTTAATTAGAAACATATTTTTGAAAAAGTCTTAAGACCTCAAGATGGATGGTACAATCACAATTAGAATTAATAAAACAGAGTTAAAAGGAATAAATATTGTGGTATTTGATTATTATGATTGTAAAAATGGTTTCTGTCAGTATGTGATTTCTTTAGTATATAAATTTATTTGTTTATATTTTAACCTTAATTATTTCAGGGGCAGTGTGGAGCACAGTGCAGCCGAGGGAGATGGTGACAGGGGGAGGTACAGGTGTGCTTCCAATACTTACTGTATATTAAATATGAAGGCCATTGAACTAAATAATAGTTATATATTGTTGATTTTGTTATACTTAATGACAATGAAAATATGAAGCTGCAAGCTTTTCTTAGTGAAATAAAATTATTTTTTACGGATTTAACTTGTATACAATTTTGGTTACATTTTAATTACTATTTTTAGTTACTTACTGTTTTAGATTTCAAGTAATTAAAAGTAAGTTTATACTTGTTTATTAAAACATAAATGACATTTTTTTTATTTTTTAAACTACTGGCAAAGTATGTAAAGAATGTTCATAATTGTTTTAAGCAATTCATTGGACAGAGTAAAAGTGCCAGCTTGAAGGCATTTTTAGGATGATATTAAATTCAGTTCAAGTGACAAGACACTTTTGTAATACTTCTATTAGGCAAACATTTTCTTTTGTTTTGTTATTGCTACTGGTGCCACTCACTTATTGTGCGGTCCTTCCATTTGCCGTTTCCCAGTGTAATCCGGAATGAAGGTTAAGATTTGATTGTCTTTAAAATAGCAAGGAATGTTTTAAATTTTTAAGAATGAGAATTGTACATCACTGAGTGGTCGGTCCCTAGCCTGGTGCGCTGTGCGTCACAATCGTCCCTGGATGAGTCCTCGCAGCGTCGTGGTGCGGAGGCGGGTGAGGCGGGCGCGGGTGCGCTGCACGCCGCCGCGCTGCTGCACTCGCTGGCGCGGCTGCGGCGCGACGACGTGCTGTGCGACGTGCGCCTAGTGGTGGGACCCAGTGTTGATCTCTATAGAATCACTGTGTATAGATTCATCAAACGGTTACTTGCGATCAGGCACAGGCGCCCGGTGCTGTTGCAGCGGAAGCGGGAGCAGAAGCTGGCGCGGAGGTGAGCGGAGGCGTTTGCGCTCACCGCGCGGTTCTGGCTGCCTGCTCACCTTACTTTCGTGCTATGTTCACTCAGTTCGATGAACGCACGCAGGCCGTCGTCACCATACAGGTACGTATCTATATCAACTATTTTTAATTACTAGAATTAGTTAAGCATATGTTGCTCGATCTTGTGACTATGGGTGTACGGTGTTATTGCTCAAGTGTGCCATAATGTCGTTGCTAGGTTTTTATTATGTCCATTAAAACCACCATGTATCAGTAAATACGTTTAATGTGCTATGTAGCATGTGTAGTACAAAAGTCGTCGAGAGAACACTAAACTACCTACTACTTAGTTAATCTTATTATTACAAGAAGATTTAACAAGTACCCACTTAAATACATAACAGTTTTCGAGAAAACTTGTATAGAAAATAGCAACCTTATAAAGAAAATGGTACGATCACATATAGAATGATAAATCGGAACCCGCGCTATTCGATCAAGTCCGTTCCCAGGACGTGGAGCCCGCGGCGCTGGAAGCTATAGTGGAGTACGTGTACTGCCCGGACTCGCTGGTGATCACGGAGGAGACGGTGCAGTCCGTGCTGTCTGCGGCGTCCCTGCTGCAGGTGCGCGGGGTGCGCGCCGCCGCCTGCGCCTTCCTGGCGGCGGCGCTGGCGCCGGACAACGCGCTCGGCATCCGCGCCTTCGCAGACCTGCACGCCTGCGCCGACCTCGCCGACGTCGCCGAGCGGTTCGTCAAGAGGCACTTCGTCGAAGTTCTGGAGTCTGAGGAGTTTCTGGCGCTGGAGTGCGACGTGCTGGCCGGTCTGCTGGACAGCGATCGTATTACGGTAAAATGAGAGTTATTAGCGAAGGTTATTTATTTTTAATGCCCTAATCTGTTGCATTTTTTCATTTAGGTACCCAACGAGGAAGTAATTCTGGACGCCGTTATTCGATGGATGCAGCACGACCCCGAAGTGAGTTTTATTACATTTTATCAACCCGTTCTGACTGCAAGTCTTTGAATTCTATTATTAGGTCATGCATGCATGACCTTTGTGCCCTTTCAGCTCAAGACTTCCACCAAAATGTAGTAGGAGGCTAATTTTGTAACATATCATATAATCCTCCATACTAGAGTATTAAACATATTAAATTTTAAGCTCTGAAATAGTTATCATATACACTGACGGTCGGTCGGACGCACAGTCAGACATGCTAGACAAACTTGAAAAGTAGGTTTTGCAACTTAATAAAACAGTTTTTGGATTTATTACATATTTATTTCTCCTTGACAAATACAATGACAGTTAAGAAATGGTATTAGTAGCAAAGCATAATTTATTGATTTCGTAAAAATATTCTAAATTACTATAAATAAATAAATAAGTCACGCCATCTATTTTCAAAACTGATGTCTTTTAACATTTTGATGAAAGTACAATTCGTTACGTGATTTGATTCCATAAAGTTTTTCTGTGACGGTTCTGTATCGTTATCGTAGAATCGTCGCTGCCGGCTGGGCGCGCTGCTGGAACACGTCCGGCTGCCGCTGCTGCCACAGGACGTGCTGGTGGCGCGTGCCGCCGCCGAGCCGCTTGCCTCTGCAGAGCTGCGGGTCAAGGTACCAGCGGTTACCTCGCCCCTAGCTGCCTTCCGAGACACGGCTGCTTCTACACTCACAACCGCCTGTGTAGGACCTGGTGATCGAGGCATTGTCGTTTCACCTGTTGCGACCCGAACGTCGCGCTGCCGCGGCCGCTGCCAGCGCACGAGCTCGTCCGCGCCAGCCGCCGCGCTCGCCCAAGGTGCTGTTGGTGGTGGGCGGCCAGGCGCCCAAAGCCATTCGTGACGTGGAAGCCTTTCACATGGAGAGCGGACGCTGGCGGGCCGCCGCTGAGCTGCCCACGCGTCGGTGCCGCGCTGGCCTGGCCGCCGTGGGCGCGCGCCTGTATGCCGTGGGTGGCTTTAATGGCACTCTCCGCGTGCGCAGCGTAGATGTATACGACGTGGGCGCAGACGCATGGGCTCCTGGCCCGCCTTTGTGTGCCCGCCGCTCGACGCTAGGCGTAGCCGTCATCGGAAACGTCATCTATGCGGTGGGCGGGTGCGTGTTACTCGGTCTTTCTTATTATTATGTTTATCCAAACGTATGTGAGTCCTTAATACTAGGGGGTGCAGGTTTGACGGTGCAACTGGTTTGAGCTCGGCGGAGGCGCTGGACGTGCGCGAGGGTGTGTGGCGCTCCGTGGCCAGCATGAGCACACGGCGCTCCAGCGTGGGCGTGGCGGCGCTGGATGGGAAGCTGTACGCAGTGGGCGGCTATGACGGTGCCTCCAGGCAGTGTCTTCATACTGTTGAGAGGTAAACGTATGTTTATAACATATGTAAAAAATCGATTGCTCTTTCTCAGCTGATGTCGTCCATGGTTAGGTACGACCCGGCGGCGGATGCGTGGGAACCCGTGGCGGAGATGGCGGCGCGTCGCTCGGGTGCCGGCGTAGGCGTTGCCGGAGGAGCCCTGTACGCATTGGGTGGGCACGACGGGCCTGCCGTGCGACGCTCCGTTGAGCGCTACCGCGAGCGTGATGGGTGGGCTCCGGCGCCTCCCATGGCGCATGCGCGAAGAAACGCGGGTGTTGCGGCTCACCATGGCCGGCTTTACGTGGCGGGAGGGGACGACGGCGCCGCGAATCTCGCCACCGTCGAGGTACGATCGTCGTACAAAAAGGGGATGAGGTCGGTGAGTTATTAAAGTTTTCGATGATTGAGCGTTATGGTTTCCAGGTATTTGACCCGGCGACGGAGCAGTGGTCCATGTTAAGCTCCGCCATGTCCGTGGCGCGCTCGTACGCGGGCGTAGCAGTGGTGGAGCGCGCCGCCTGACGACACGCGCGCCGCGACCTCGACCTCGCGCGCGAACTAGACGACCACGACACAGACCGAGACCACGAAAACGATCAGGACACCGACGTTGACCACGAGCAGCGCCCGCATCGATCGGACTCCGAGGCCAGGTATGCGGCACCCGCATATATTGCCCGTAATGGCAGCGTATCAGAGGATATAGTGCCTCGTTTTATTAATGAAATGTATTCGCAGCTACGTGAACGTCCACGTGTACGCTAGCGCGGAGGGATCCCGCTGGCGACCAATTGCACGGGAGGACGAGAACGTGTACGAGAGTGTGAGCGCGGGTCGAGGCGCGGGCCTGTCGCAGGGCGCCTACTGGTGGTGGCGCGTGGCGCCGCCCTGCCGCCTGCATCGCCGCGCCTCACAGACCGTGGAGTTCCACGAGCGTCCCCCGGGCCCCGCGCGGGGCTCCGAGCCGCGCGCCCGCCTCGTGCGCGGCGTGTGCGGCCTGCGCCTGCAGCTGGCGCCCGGCCGCGGCGCGCGCCTCTCGGCCTCCTGCGGCACCATCGGCGCGCTGGCGGCGCCCGACGCTCCCGGTCGCCTGCTGCTGCTGCCGCGCCCGCGCTGGCCGCCCGAGCGCGCCTGCTGCGAGGAGGACGAGGACGCGGGCCCGGAGCCCGACCGCGATGACGACGCTCGCTCCACCGACTCCGAACCCGAGGAGCAACGCGCGCGCCGATGAGCGCACACACGCACACGCGCACGCACACATACTAATATGGTCGATCTCTCCTATACTGTCCTATCGCTTAGCTACGTTGTAAAAATGTTAGTTTTATAAATATCATGGGTGTGTAGTCGTGGAAGTAAGTGCATAAGTGCTACGGTGTAATTCGTGACATTTTACGAGTTTTGCGCAGAAGCAACTGTGATTTCTCTTTTACATATAACTATTCTTGTATATTCTTTAATACATTCTATTACTGACTGAATCTCGACAGAGGTGCTCTGGGTAACATTGTGACGTCATGGGTGATTTTTTATAGACTATATATTTTTACATAACGTACATTAAACGTTGTTTTGTTACTTATGTTAATGTTCTAATGCTGCCAAATATAAAAATACCAGAGTGAGATATGTTGTAAAGCAATATGAAAATGCTTTATCAGTTCCAATGATAATTTGTGGAAGACAAGTGTGATGCATTCAAACATTCCAAATGTTACCGAAAAAGACCATTGAGAATACCGAAGCCATTGAATAGATCGTGAACAATAGAAAAATTTGTCTATTCTAGATGGAATCAGTGAAGAGTGAAACTGGGAGGGAGAGAAGCCATATGTCAGAGTGAAAAAGGGTACAGACTGGGAGTAAACAAAGATTGGATATAAAAACAGAAAATAATTAAATATATTTACCAGATGACGAATCTAATGACTCTGCAATAATTATAATTTGGGAAGAAACGAATTTGTTTTATGTATTGATAGAGTATTGAGCATTTTGACCCCATTTTCCAAAACAGAAAATTTGTAATGCAAGTTTTATTGTAGTTATTATTGTTATATTTATATACATAAGATAATTTTGAACAATGTTAGCTAGTCAAAGTGTAATTTTTGGATAAACTGCGACATGGGAGAATAATTCTTTGTACTAAATATTTTATTAATAGTTAAATGTTGTAGTTTTAAGACCTAGTCGATACTCTTCAATTTGATTGTGGTAATAGTTACATTTTAAGTAGTTATCTAAATTAATAAAAACAATTTCTGTGATATTTTTTTTCATTTATTTTTAAGCTAACTGTGACTCCCGGTTTCAACTGGAGACGAATGTCTATATTAATTGAGCGAAGCTCTCTATGAGAGACTTTCCTGCAGTTTTTGTGCAAGCATCAATCAAAAACGGTAAATATTTTTTTTTTATCGTTGTTATTGGTAAAAAAGAGTTCTCAATTGGAGTGAGCTATGTAGGCTTATCCAGAGTTAAAACACCAGAGGGCTTAATGTTAGATCCACCATTCCTAATGGCAAGGCTAACTAACATATCCAAGATGGAAGCATTTCGAAAACGTCGGAAAGAAATTCAAACGCTAGAACAATTGTGCAAGCTAGCGCCAAATTAGCAGAGGTAAGTGGGTAAGTCGGGAGAGAGCCGAAGCCGGGATAAAGTTGCAGCGAGGAGTATGCAGGCCACTTCCACGTGGTCTCCTCTAGGTAACGCTAGGCGCACGCAAGTCAATGATTAAAAACGTGTGGTAGAGACAGTTTTCTCATTCACCAATGTCACATCTTGAAAAATATTTGAGGACTGGAGGAATCCCAAGATATTATTGGAGTAATCTGTGATTTATCTCAGGCTTTCATCACGAAACGGCATTATAAACTATTTCAAACTTCTGATTTCTTACTTGACTAATAGAACTGAGATAGTCGAGGTGAAGAGAAATATATCGTCTGAGGCTTCGCTCTATAAGAGGGGTCTCCCCCAAGGTTCAATCTTAGACCCATTTATCTTTCTAATTTTTATTTATTTAAATGACCTGACTACTCTTCGAATAAAAATATGAGATAGTATTGTTTGCTGATACCTTTTTGATATTTAAAGTAAAACGGTAGGCTAGTATGATGATGTAAACAAAACTCTCACAAATTGTACAGTGGTTTAATAAACAACTTGTTACTTTATAATAAAAAGACAAATCTTTGTAGAATTACAACTGCAAATGTAAAAAAGGTGCAAACTAATATGCTGTTACATATTAAAGTGTTGGAAGGGGTTAATTTCAGTTTTTCTTGGAATTGTCGTTGATGCTAAATTAAAATGCTTGATATGCTGGATTAGCCAGTAAACTAGTTTTGCCGCAGTTGCTGTTAAAAAAGAAGATAGGTATATCACTGAGGAACGAATTATCAACTACTCCCATGTTAGTTTATTATAGTTACTTTCATAGCATAATGTGATATTTTTATATTACAGAAGAGAGTAATTGCAATCCTTGCAATTTGCGTTTTGTGTCTTAGAGATTCTTTAAGAGATAAGTTTAAAAGTAGAGTAATGTATTCATGGTCGCTGGCCAGTAGTTTTGAAAATCTTAAATGTGCTCGTAAAAATTCTGCTAATTTTACTAAGTACAGTAAAATAAAAGTATCAGGAAAAAACACAAGCTAACATTACTTGTTACACGACTAAAAAAAGTGAGTAACTCCTTTTTAAGTAAGTTTTTTACATAAAAGGATAAAATAATATTTAATTTATTTTTATTTTTCCGTAGTTTTCCCAAATTGTTGCTCAGATTGCAATGAAACTATAGTAAGTAGCCAAGAAGATGCGTCACTTCAACCAGGATATTAGTTATTAAATTTCACTGAGTAAGCCAAGCTTATGGTTTAACTATGTTAATGTTAGAAGAAAGTAGTAGATTGCAGTAATTAGATAGCAAGACAAAATATATGGATGTGTCGGAAAGGTGCCAAAACTGCAAGAAATGAGTAATAAGAAACGACAAGCGCCTGCACAATTGACGCCCGCGCCGGCGCGTCAATCATTTTTAGTGTTTGTTGAGAAGCCGTGAAGTGTGCACGTCCGTTTGAAGTGTAGTGAAAGATCGCGAGTGTTGTGCTGGTCTATGTTATTGACGGTCAAATAATTGTGTCAGCGACTTACCGTTGCCGTCACCACAACAAACGGTAAGAAGTATAAGGATCATAGACTGTGACTTTGCGGTAATAATCATCATTTTTCATTGCTTTTTATATTATATCATATGATTTAGCGCACGACTTACATTTATATCTAGATATGTGGGTATTAAAATAGGCAGTAGGTGCTAAGCAAACTATGATTCGTTTTATTGTTTGTCATACGCTAAAAGTAAATTAAAATTTGCTTTAGTTCAATTTCAAATGTGAGAAGTTATATCCATAAATCCCTGTTAACTGTGCTTTCCCACCGCTTCCGATCTAAATCCGAGAAGAAATCATTGAGAATGTCAAAACATTCTCATCAGTACATTGTTGCATTGAATGTAGCACTCATGTCGTGTTTTCTTTGAATCGCCACTTTTGGATTGGTACTGTACGTTCGAAGACGTTGAAGATATGGGCAGCAACATATTTGAATTGATTATAAAAAGTAAAATAGAATAAAATTTTACAGTAATTTAAGTTGCAGGTATAAGTTAAGCAATATTAAAAAAAAAAAAAAACAATTTACAATTACAATTGAACAAAGATTATCCATAATGACTTTAATAAAAGTCACAGAGCTATCTAATGAGTTTAAAAGGAAACAAAAACATTTCATATTAATTATCAGTCTACTATTTTCTATAGATGGAGGTTTAAGTGTCCTAAAGATCAATACACTATATTCTAGCACATATTCTAGATTTTTTTTTGATGTTTCTAAACACTCATATGCATAGATATGATAATTTCTGTGTGGCGTGCTTCTTACAAATATATCTTAATTTAGTAGTCATAGATTTGAAATATGAAGCTTTTTTAGTAAAACTTAGTGTTGATGGTTGAGTTCTCTGAAACAATAATAGGTATATATTCGTTTTTCGTTCACACATCAACAGGCTCTTGTTATACAATTTACCTGTACATTTAGAATAAATATTAGAATGTGTGATAAGAAAACACGGTAACAAATCATTATATATGCACTTTTTGTTATTAAATATTTAAATACAATAAAAAGAAGTATTACCCTGGCAAGTTACACTCGGAAAAATATTATTTTTAAACGCTGGTGAATAATTAGGGCATTTTTTAGACCATGTAATTATAATTACAGTAAGCAAGCGCACCCACCAGTAAACACAATAAAATTTGAATCAAAAACAAAAACCAAATTTCTACCATAAAAGGACATTTATTTCTACTTAAAATAATTCGAATAAGTTATTGGTAAAAAAGTACTCATTGCCCACCCCTTTAGGATTTTATCCGTTTATAACAAAAATTAATAGCTAAGCTATACTACTTTTTAAAAATAAATTAAAACAAATTCTAAGTCAAAGTTAAAAAGAAAAAAAAAGACAACAAAGTCAACGTCGAAAATCTCTTTCACACACCTAGACATAGTTTGCACTAATGAAAAGTAGTCTATTTTTAATTGTTTTTAATTATTATTCCGTCGTTCAGTGTCTCTGACCGTAAGACGGAGTGTGTAATGTGTTACATTACGCTATACACGCTTTCACTGTTTTCTTTGTGTAAAACACCTGTGTTTTAGTGAACGTGTCTTTGTTCATTGCGATCGTTATTTTATAAACATTATACAAACTATTAGCTATCCTAAATTCTTTACCGCTGCTGAATAGCACCATATATCACCATGCTCGTGTCCAGGTATCTCTCGAATATGGGAACTTAAGCTAAAATTAGTCACTGATATCTTATTGCAACCAATCCATGGATTGATAACATGTTTCTAAAAACTAAAAATTTAGAATAAAAACTAAATATATATAATAGGATAGCTCTCGTGTTTTAAATAGACAAAAAAGACATAGATGTCATGTATTCAAATGTATTTTTTAGTGGTTGCAAATCAAATACAAGCTCAATCTCTCACCCTCTAAACTAATCCCTCAAACATAATAAAACGTAATAAAAAACAATCAACAAAAAATAATAAGAAATAGATTAGTCTAGTACGTAGATAATTAACATATATTAATAGTTAAAAATTGAATGCCATCCAATCCATACGATCGTTTAAGACCGATAAAAGGTTCCTTAATTTCAAGTTAGTTAATGAAATGTAATAAAGTATGATTGCATTAAGTTCAAAATGATTTCTAAAGATTAATCAGCTTAATAAATCTTTCCTTTATTTTTGATGAAAGTAGTGTGGGAAAGATATAAATGTGTAAAAGTTTGTATCAAACAATGTGCCTACTTTGTTATAAAAGAGCACATATGAAACTCCGAACTCAATTCATATCAGGCTTGAACAATTGAACAAATAGTATTTTCTTAAATTTTCACGAGTACACATTTCAAATGTAACTATTACACAGACAGACAGACACTTACATCTGGTCTACCTGTGAACACGATTGCTGCAAAGCATTCGAAACGTTGGATTAAAAAAACGTAATCAAATTATACGCGAGTTTTAATCCATAAAAAATAGTTATATTTGAATTGAATAAATTACGGGGGAAACTTAAATATAATTCCACCAGGTAGTAATACCACGTTAGAACCCATACTGATACTTTCCAGGATATGTATATAAATGATAATTGATCTATTAGTCAATTATGAAATGTTATTGCAGGATCTAGTCCAATGCTTGCTGGGTGCGCGTGAGCATGGTGGCGGGAGGGAGGCGCCATGAGGAAGTTCATGCGCACACGCAATGGGCCCGCGCATCCCACCACCCCCACGCACTCCCCACACATAAACGCTCTACATAAGACTAATGGTGTATCCAGTACGTACACTTTCCTTATCCTATATCATACAACAAATTTGAACTTTATGGTTAACATTACATAATTAGAATATTTTTTCGTTTTATTCGAGTAATATAAAAAAACCCAGTAATTGTATTTTGCATATTTGAATATTATTTAATTATTATTAATTTTGAATAAAGTTCTTAAAATTAAGATTAAGAACCATAAATAAAAGATCTTAACATTTTATATATTATAACTAAGAATTGTACATAGATGTTCATTAGTAGGCAGATTATTTATAAAGAATTTTTTGTAATATTTAGATTAAACTATAATTAATATATAAAAAACAATAGTTATGTTCGACGGTCGTATATTTAGAAATGTTAATTCCTAAAAAAAAGTACACATTCTGACAGGAGCTAACAAATTTTCCAAGTACCTTCCAGTTATGTAACAATGACAAAACAAATAATATATAAAGATAAAATAATATATATGTATACATATGGAAAACTACTGTATATAATCCAGGTACAGACTGTATTAATTATATTTTTTATTTTATACTGTATTAAAAAGTTATTACAACCCCCCCCGCCCCCTAATTATTACTTTTCTTTAAATTCACACATTTTTAATTATCTTATTATTGTGCAGACAGTTGGGTTATGTACCTTCCTAGTAAGAGCATTTTACGGAATGAAAACAATTCAGACTAATAACTCACAATAAAACTATATCAAAGTTAATCAAAATAGGTTCAGCATTTCTGTGGTATTGCGGTTACAGCTGTAATCAATTTACTTGAAAATAAGAGAAATTGCCAGAATTAACAGAAACTTTATTTTGACTCAACCAATAAACTATAACCACACTAAAGTCAAATCCAGTCAAAAATCTTTCCCCCTTCACAGACAAATCTAGAATTATGAAAATTTTTTCAATAGTATATGTTATACTAGGAACGCCACCAGACCTTCAATTTCGACTCGCTGCGATTTCCCAAATCTCGGGTGCCGTTTGCATGTTGAGCGAAGCGAGCCAAGCCGAAGGCTTCGTTTTGGTGTGGGAAAAAAAAATTTAACAAGGGGACAGTACAATTCGATTAAAAAAAATCGGCACGCGCATCCACAATGAGACTTCAAATTTTCGCGCAAATTTTTTTACATTGAAGTCTATGGGAGTGATGGTTTTGTACATTATTCCTCAACGACAATGAATTTTTTTTAATTTTTTTTTACAAATCACCATACATATCAGCATGGTATGCAAAATTTGAAACCGAACCGTTAACCCGTTTTAATGCCAACTTTGTAAAACACATGCAAATTATCTCCAGTAGAGCGCTCCGCTCGCTTCGCTCAATATATACGCAATAATTTTATTATATCTGAGTATAGATTACTATTTGTTTAATCACTTACTCATTGTGTGACCTTCACCACAATACTTGCATTTGAGTGAATAGTAACGTCTTTTCATACGAACGTTAAGTAAAGCTGTTAATAAACTTGTCATTGAGATAAAAACAGTTTAAGTTTAACTTAATTAGGCGAAACTGTAGCGAAGGTTAACTACAGTCAATTTCTAAGGTTGTTTTTATTTATTTTTTTGGTGTTTATTTTTGTAGTGACTGTTATTCTAGGTATTCTATTCATATGTTCATCTATACTAATATATATCTTAATTGAGCGAAGCGAGGGAAGATTGAGAAACTTCTTCATCACTTCTGCATCCTTTTTACAAGCATGAATCAAAAGCGGTATATCCGATAATTTCCAAATTGTGTACACTGACAAACATAAGTCTGGTGGCGGTTTAAAAAAAAAAAAGAAAAAGCAAATAATGTAATAATGTGTCTCATCTTGAAAAAAAGTTGAGAACAGAATGCGTTGTAAATGCAACTTCGGTGCTGTTTGCACCTCGCTACGCTCAATATGCTAACACCTACTGAGATTTTGCGATCGCAACGCGTCAAAATTGAAGTCTGGTTCGTGCTCCTACTTAGATATTTTAACTTTTTTCTTTTTATTTCACGCCTATCAACAAGCTTTATGTACACGGTAAGGTTGGCTGGTAAAGAATGTTTTGAACCATGAAGCTCGCCTTTTGTGCATTATTTCGTGTTTTGTGCAATAATTACGTAAAAAAAATAATATTCTAAAGCGAAGAAGTTTGTTTGTTTAAACGTGCAATTTTTTTTTCTTTTTTCTGGTTATGATAGGTTCATGAAGAAGACTATAGGCAATTATTACGCTTCTACTCTTAGGTACATTAGTAAATAAAATCGTTCGTCCGCGAGTAACAGCTAGTTGATTATATAATACAAAAGATTTAAACCTGTACAAATAGTTCAAATGACGGCATGCGGGTCGCGGCGCATTCTCAAATTACTATATGTAATATTTTGCTGGTTTTGAATAACAAATATATGTAATAAAACCTAAGTTTGTGCTGTTCGAAAAACTCAGTTTTTCCTTCCGATCTGTCTGTCTGTATGTGTGTCTGTGTGTGTGTCGAATTTTATTTTTCTAATTTTGAAAAATTAAATATATTTGGAATCAGCATTTAAATGTAAGATTCACTTTTCAAAATTATGTTGATTGTCCAATGGGAAGGTGGTCAGATCGGCCGCCGAAGTTACCGAAAAATGGAAAAAAAATTTCGAATTTTTAAATTTTTTAAAATTTAAAAATTAATTAATTAATTAATTAATTAATTTAATTATTTTAATTTTTTTTTTCTTTTGTTTGTTAATTAATTTGCGAGTTATAATTTGCCGATTAGGAGTTTTTCATAGCGGCAAGCTCGATTGCCGCGTGTCAGATGTTTTTTCTATATTATGTGTTGTAGAATTTGATACTGTAACAGAACTGTATTTCATTAAAAATGCTATTAAAAACAGGTATAATATATTTGAATATATAAAAAAACTTCTGTATTTTTTTTTTGTATTTCTTTTTGTTCTGACTAGTGTAGACCAAAATCGTTTTTGGTTTTGGTTTTCCATTTTTGCAAGACCAACATTAAGACTGGTCTTTCGTTTTGCATTTTTATAAGTTTTTTTTGTCTAGCATTAGTTATTCGGTGTCTTAAACTAATATCCAATAACCGCACGTAAAGCTAATGTACTGTTATTTCTTCCGTGTCGAATTTTTTTATTATATATATGTAAAATTATATGGATTTCATTTTATGTAAGAGGTTATTTTTATGGTTTTATTAGCAAGTTAATTTTAATTCAATATGGGCTCGAAATTTACCGTCTGTGAAGCGTTTTTTCAAGATTGAAACTAGGTAATGTATTTAATAAGTATTACTATTGTGTATTTGCAAGAGTTGCCAGGCTCTTGCTATAAAACCAAGCTTCACAATTACGAACAAAATCTAGAGTTTAAAACCAAGACTCAAACGGAATAAGCCGTGTGTGTGAGATCATTTAGGCAACACTAATTTTGACTTTTAGTTAATACGCGTTAACTACTCAAGCGGTTAGTAATTTTTAGAATAATACATTTGTAATATCTCTCTCTTCTTCTCTTTCTCTCTCTCTATCTCCAGGCGTCTTTTAGGCACATAACTTTATTTTTATCTACTAGTCTTACTTATTTCACATGTCATCTGTCTAGCAGACAACGTCTAGTTGGTGAAAGTAGTCATGTGAATTCAAATCAAGCAATTAGGAACCTGTGAGGCATTGTGTCATTCTTATTGACCTCCAATTCGCGTCTGCTTAATTCTGAGCATTATAATTCAAATCATCTCTTGTTAAAAATTTCTTAAGCAGTTATAGAATAGATGTATGTGGAACTCCAAAATGACAAAATTCTTGACATCGTTGCATTTGATATTAGTAGTTGAACTATTACATATAGTAATTAGTCTCGCTTAAATTTGCGTTTTTGAACAGATTTTTGTAATTTCGATATCTAGGTTGTTTTGATTTTAATAAAAACTACATTTGGAGAATAAATGATAAAAACTGTATTTCTTAATTTTTTGTTTTCTTTATTTTTCTGCACGACTCTTGATACTAAGATCATAACGGTTTTACAAGTTAATTCATTGCTATAAAATCGCTATCATAAAAAGTAAAAAAATCGCCGTACGCTGTTTACATATAAGAAATATACTACTTTCTAAATATCTTAAGTATATATCAGTAATGGTTAGCAATATGATATTGCACATAAACATACAAGAGAACAATTACATAGACGACTGCAGGGTAATTATATGATAATCAAGAAGTAATTATTATTACGCCGGAAACTGACGGTGTTATTCGTTCGAGCGATGCGCCTGCGCTGATATTTTGCATTTTTGTTATATATTCTTATATAACTGAAAACTTTATTGATATATAAATATTTTTAGGAAATTTTTATCATAATTATAAATTACATACATGTATGTTACTTATAAATATTATGTTAGTTAACAAATTACTAAAAATGTACTAGTGAAGAGTAATAGTCGCCTAATTTATTGGCGTAGGTGTACTCTAAATCAACTAAAAACTTCTTATCTGTAAATAATAAAAAAGTTCTATTTCTGTCTTCAACTTACATAAAAATGTCAATATTCTCATGTAGATAAGAAATAGTAACAAAAAGTGACGTTACATTCAATATAAAAAATTAATATGTTAATTTGTTTATTGCCACGGAACGATAGATTACTATCTTGCGAGTGTTTTTAACCTAATGGGGTCTATTTATGCTAGTGTTCTAATCCTCTCCCCCCTCCCCCTCTAATATAGAGTTTGGTGATAAATATATAAGAAATATAAATTAAAAATATTTATGTTTTTTTATTGTCTTTTGTTATGGTAATTAGAATATATTTAATTATACAATGTTTTGGGTCCTGTCTCCTTTATTTATCTATATTTATAAATTTATATATATAAATAATACATACTATATAATAACTTTAAATAAAGAAAAAATATATAATATAAACAATTTTAATTATCGAAGATTGTCACAGCCATTTCTATGAGTTTCTATCGCCGGCTCTTCTCAGAACTGAGGCATATATTTTTCCGAGACGGTGGTATGAAAAAAATGTCTTTTATAAACTTATTTTCAATAAATATTTTTTTTTTTCATTTTTTATTTTATTAACGAGGGTTTGTTCTTACAATCAACATGTCACCTTCATTGTCTCTAACATTATACATTACATAGGATGATAAATACTTATAATTCTAAAGATATATAGTTTTTATTTAATTAGCTTGAAGTGACGTTTTACGATTGGTTGATTCAAATCAACTAAATAATAACGTTACATTGGGGTCGGTAAACTGTACGTATCTGGACAGCTAGATTGCTCTCATCAAATGCAAAATCAAATTCATTTAAAAGGCATTGTATAATGAATATAAAGAAAATTAGATAAAGAAAATTATAAGATTTGTAATATGTATTATTATTTTAGCGAGTTATTTACTTTATTTATTTATTTATGTAACAGAAACTTTTACAATATACACTTTATAATATAATAATTTTGTACTTTGGATAAATTATCTCTATCAAGAGATCTCTTCCAGTTAACCATAACAGTGAATATAAATTAGTAAACAAGAACAGTAGATGGGTACATTATTATTAAAATATACCATTTAACTTATAACAACACGAACACACAAAAGTATTATATAATATTGTCCATAAATATACAAATTATAAACTAAAAATGTAATAATTACAATAAATATATATAAAATGTATATATTTATATTTATATTTATTATAATTACATACAGAAATTATTTTTATTAACTGATCACAATTCATCATATTGAGGTCTTCATCGAAGGTTATACAGGCTTCAAGTCCATCCGTAAGAATACTAATGTGGTTCCATTCAAATATGGACAGGTTTTGAAATAATATTATGACATATTCATACTCTGTATACCCTGAAGGTTTTCCCTCAGTTCTGTGAACGTGAACAGAGCTCATTGTCTTCGCTGATAATCAAGGTCAGTAAGTGTAACAGTTTTTGGAATTCATACTTGAAATCTTACAGATGGCGTCACCGGAGCGCATCACGAACACTCGACTCTCACCAGGTAAAATATTTGGATATATATATGTCTTTTTTTCATTACCTGGTCCATCTAGTTGCAAGATTATAAAGTGAATCCATGGAGAAGACTTTAAAAACAACCAGGATATATGTCTATTAAAATTTCTTTATATCAATATTTCATTTTTAAAAGTAATTACGTCCAAATCATGTTACGATGGTCAGTAAACTGTTAACGGCCAATTGATTCTCAAGATAACGGACACGCGAAGTCAAGTGCATTGTAAAAAGTGTAATAATCGTTAATAGTTTCAACGTAACTTACGTTTTAACGTAACTTACTTATCGCTTTACGCTGGAAGTTTACGTTATTTACTACATATTATTATTTATACAATATATATTTTTGAAAAATTTTATCGGTACGTTTCTGTATTGACCATAATATGATATGCAGGTACTGGAGCGAGTCGGAGGGATTTGGAGCCGTGGGTGAAGAGGGTTCTGGGACGGGTGTGAGTGCGGTGCTGTTCGAAGACTTAGAGTTCCCGGCTACCGCGAACAGCCTTGGAGAGCGCCGCTTTTCGCATCATACGCGCTGGCTGAGACCGCATGTACGTACAGCGGACACACTTTTGTAACATTTATTCACAGCCTCGGCAGTCTGTCTCAATCAAAGCAACACTACCCCTAGGTATACAATAAATTAAATTGAAATTTGTTTAAACGTTCATCTCATAAACCTTATTATTTTTATCTTTTCCTTTAAACATAAACTTTTAAATACTATTTTTTGTTCTTTTTTTTTTCTTGGACCTCATCGTTGAGAGTGTAACATTGGCAAGGCAAATTTTGCATTTACGTTTCGACAGATATCTGTTTGGTTTTAACTGTTTTAAAAACAATACCTTTTACCTAAAAACATGGTAACTATCTGCATGATTTAATGAAGTGAAGTTTGTCTTAAAGAACTAAATAGAGAACTAACGGCACAAATTTTAATCGATCTACAATCCTACAAGGCTCAAATCCACAGGTCAGTTATTTGTAAGAAAATAATTGTAACTTAACTTTAAGATAAGTTATAAAGTAAATTACAGTCGTACCTCGTAAGTGACATGTATTATCTGCTATCCGCCATCTAGATGTCTCAATTATGTTATAATATACAAGCCTCATTATTTCACTTAGCCTGTTTATAATATAGAAATAATTACATATATTACGTCATAACGTGTTATAATTCTTAGTTTATTAATAGCTTCTGGTTTAACTCGTGCACGAAAACATCTTTTGATTTAAATCTTGCGACATCTTTTATGTTCAAAATTAAAGTTTGTGAATGTCATTAACATGACATGAACCTTTAATAAAATATTTTACTATATATTTTGTTCATCGCGTGACCTCTTCGCTGTACAACTGAACAAACACTAGGTCTAAAAGTAAGTTGCAATACTTTATTAAATTAACAATACGTGTACTAAATAAGTGCCTACACACACAAACACACACACAACTCAATGACACAGCGTGCATGTCTCACGAGTCTATTAACGTCTGCGTGGCATTGTGTGTTATCACATATGACATACGTGGCATCAATAAAAAAACATAAGTAAAAATTAATATTCCAAAAAAATTGTTTATAATCATATGTGGACACAAGAAAAGAATTTTTTGGTTACTATATACAATTTTGGAGCAACCAGTAACTGTTCTATTTGTTGGTGCCTTTCTTTTTTCGCTGAGGTTTTTCAATTCCTATTTTGCTACGAATTACTTCTTGATACTATTTACAATAAAGAACAATTTAAAAGTCACATGTGTTACTGTAATATGTATAAGTATTATGATGTATAGCAACATAGAGTTTCCACTGCGCGTGCGCAACGGGATCCACGCAGGGCCGCTCCATTACCCCACTTTACTATGGTTTGTAAACTCATTAGCATATATATATAATAATAATAGCGATCTCAATTAAATCTCAAAGTGTTGCCGTAACTTGTTATTATCTGTATTTTAGGAAACACCATTTTATTATTTTTTTTTTTTTTATAATATTCAGTTGATGTTTCGCTGAAATGTGTTTTATAAAGTGCGCTTGGTTGCTTAAATTATATAAGAGAAACTTTATAATAAAAAAATTTTAAGTGTAAATATTGTTTCCTACGCAGATATATGAAGAAAAAGACATAAACGAGCGCATATAAACGAACTGAAATTAATTGCCGGTTAACTGTCAATATTGGTTTTGTACGAATCTATAAGATCATATAAAGACAAAGCAATATAAAAGCATGGAGATGTTCAAACATCGTTATGCCTATTTGTTAATTGAATTATTAAGATCCTTGACATCCTTTCGGTAAACCTGCAAATACATTATATAATTATAATCTTTGTACCTAAAACTTTTAGTGCTATACATATTTTACCAATATATGCTAAAAATGCCAGTAAAAAAATGCAATTTTATAGATAATATATATGAACAAGACATATATTCAACATTTCCGTTACAATATACCAATTTTCATAATATTTTACATATTCTCTTCTATAAGATATTCTTCTACATATTTCTTGACAAGAAAATTACAGAAACAGAGTGAACTATGGAAAAATTGTGAGAGCGCGACGGCGCTCCTTGGCACTATAAAGGTTAATCAGGTTTTGCGGTAATTAAATTGCTAATTTGACATTACATTATCAACATCTTTGTAGTGGTTCTGAATTATTATATATATGTTAATTTGTTTAAATGTGTGTGTCAATTGACGCGTCGCAACCTATTTCAAACCAAATATGTTATCTGTGATGTTAACATAACTGATTAAAGATTCTGTAAGCGTTATAGCAAGCAAGGGCTAAGATACGTGTTACTATGCGTTCTATTTCATGTTCAAAATTATATTCTACAATTATATATTAAATAATTCTTTTACAAAAAGATACTCAATCAATTGTCTCTTACTTAGTTGAAATACATCTAAACATTCAGTTTTCTAGACAGTAAAAATTCTTGACAGAGATATTTAAGTTCTCATCTTCATATTTCTTTACTTGGTATTCATCCAGTGTTGCTAAAAGTTTGACGTCAAATTTGTTGTCCGTCGCTCAGTAATATTTATATGCAACAAAGTACTTAAGACTAAGAGGCGAACAGTATATGGTATATGTATCTTGTTCATGATTAAATTGAGTGGCAAGATGTAATTTTACAAAGAAACTTTCTCTATCTCGTCTCAAGCAGAACGTGTACGTTTTTCCTACGATTGTATTAAGGGAAGTGTTATTAGAGTGCAATCGCTGGGAATCTAGTGGCACGCATTGTCGAAAGCCATCACATTCTACTGGTTGTTTTTAAAAACGCAGGATATATCAGTGATTTATTGTTGTTGCGAAGCGACGAACATCCGCACATCCGGTGATGACTGATCTATTGTTTGGGCTAATTTAGTCAGTCTTGATATAATCAGTGACAAAATTTTCGTTTTTAAGGCGTCATTTTATAAGCAAGCTGATTTTTGACATTAATGATTAATATTATCCAAAAATTTACAGTATTTTTATTTGTTAAAAAAACCTTTTTATTTTTGTTAAATAATATCATATTTTTCAATAACACAAAATTATAATTAAAAACATTTAAAATATTCAGCTGAAAAATGCATGTTATCGTTAATTATAAAGAAAACGTTAAGATAATCGAAATTATATATGTAGAGAGTGAACATACAAACACGAGAGCTTTCCTCTCGTTTCAATATTTAAACACGTAGAGGATATGTCTTCTGGGTCACTTTCTTCGTCTTTTTAAGAGTATAATTTGTCATAGTAACAGAACAATGTAAATATTGAAGGTTACTGCACCTTGAGTTATTATCTGATTAGTGCTATACTTGAAATTAAACTATTTTTAAAGGATTTGACTAGCGTATAATTATTGGTTACATTTTAATTGGATTTTAGTTCGATGTTTCAAATAATTTGCAGCAATCGTGTTCACAATTATACGAGGTGTAAGTGTCTGTCGATACACAGTTTTATTTCAAATCTGTACTCGTGAAATATAAAAAAAATACTTTGTCTTTTAGTTCTTTTAGTGCTAGATTGAAAATAAGTATGTTTTTCACCTGTGTCCAATTCATACTACAAGATAAAGCATGTTCTAAGTTTTAGCTCCGTGTTTTGGGTCATGTTATTATTATTTTGTTCTCAAAACAAAAATAACAATAGTTAATGTTTAGAACGAAAGAAAGAAGGAGAGAAAGAAACAAAGAAAGAAAAAGATTTATTCAAGACAATACACAACATTAATAAAATCACAATAATTATAAAAAAATAAATTAAAATAATAATAAATTAAAACAAAAAGAAAATAAATCGAAAAAACTAAAATAAAGATATATATAAATCAGATAACTGAAAAAAAGGTCTGCATTCCTTTTTTTTAGTTTAAGACAGCATAATTATTATGAGTTTTAATTTATTATAGCCAATAAATTGCATAAGTTTTAACGATCGAGCTACGCTCGGATCATGATACAGATCATTGAGGCATCAATGGCGTGTGAAGTGGGTCAGTGGGGTCAGTCAGTCAGCTACCGCTACTCACAATTGACTACAAAAAGCCTGTTTACCATTGACTATTGAGGAAGCATTTAATACATCCTAACAATTACTTGTTACTTTGCACAATACTCCACGTTTTCCCACATTTGTTTGCTAACAAAAATTATAATTAATTTTTTTTTATATTATTTCTTATTTCTCAAAAATACTTATATAATTAATTATAATTGTGGATATCCTGTAATATTATAATCTACACATTAACATTAAAAATATATATTTTTTAAATTTAATGTAATTTTTTACGTATCCATTTTAAAATTCTACGCAACCAGTTAATTTTTAAAAGTTAATCCACATAAAAATGTTTAAATGATTGATTTCTATCAAAATAATTTTGTTTTTTTTTTTTTTTGAAGAATACATTATTGATATCCCGTCGACCAAGGTGATGGCCGGAGAGTTATGTGAGACTGCCCAGCAACTGCCATGTTTAGGGGCCCACTAAAAACCCACGGTTGCCCTTGTCGATTTAGTGGAAACTACTCGTAGTCAATTTAGCACTCAAAAAATATTTCTTCTTCTGTCACTATGTGCTTATTAATTGCAACTAATATAAGACTTAAGATAATTTTATTTTTCTGTAAGTTGTAATCCTGTCAACAGGAGATCTGCCCTCGACCACGGTTTTTAGGTGACACTGCGCTGGATACTGGTCTAAACGTGGACGACCTTGAAGGTGAGCCCACCGAGAGGTTGGCGACACGTTGGAGTTTGCGACCGGGTGCCGCGGGATGCGCCCTGGGGGTGGCGGCCGCGGCGCTGGCGCTCACACCGCGCCTGCTGGAAAGATCCGTGCCGCCACACTCCTTCCGCACAGGGTACACCGGCAGGTTTAGGTAAATTTATGGTGCATATAGTTAAGTAAACATTTTATTTTGACATTAATATAAAAAAAAATAAGTTTATCAATTGAATTCAAGTCTTTACATTAATTATGATCGACCTTTAGGTATGTGACGTTAAAAGCGAAATTGGAATATTCATAATTTTTTTATTTATAATATTCATATAATATTAAGAAAGATTTTTTTATTTTTTTTTAATCAATGTAACATTATTATGTAATGTATTGATCGAAAATTCATTTTAAATATTTTCAACCGTATAAATCTTTGGTCAGGTTTAGGTTTTGGGTTTTCGGGTCATGGCGCGAGGTGGTGGTGGACGACCGTCTTCCGACGCGCGCCGGCGCCCTGTTGTCGCTCCGCGGCGGGCTCCCTGATGACTTCACGTTGCCGCTGCTGGAGAAAGCCTATGCGAAGTAACCCCTAACCCTCCTGCGATTGTAAGCCTGGCCGAGACTCCGTAGTGACACATCCCGTTACAGGCTGCACGGGTCATACTCGGCGATGGCAGGTGGACCGGCGGCGCGGGCGCTACAGGAGTTGACAGGGGCAGTAGTGCAAAGTTTCTCTCCGCCGCGTCAACCGCGCGCACTTCTTCTGCAAGTGTTGCACTCTGCTGTGCCGCGTTCCACGCTGCTCGTCGCCGCCGCCGACGAGAAGGTAAGCTGCGAACGGGCGGGAGCATCTTTACCCTTTTTCACAGCGTTGGTTGACCCCTTTCTTTTGCAGGTACAGGGCGGGCTGCTGGCGGGGCAAGCATACTGTGTGACAGGGTTGGCGCGTGCCAGCGGCTCCTCGCTGGTACGCGTGAGGGCTGTAGGTGGGCGCGGTGCGTGGGCGGGCGCCTGGTCGCGAGGCTCTCCGCAGTGGCGTGCGCTGGACGAGCCCGACCGGGACTTGCTAGCGCGACGCGTCCTCGAGCCGGGACACTTCTGGTGAGCGTGATGTCACTTACATTCGCATTATTTAAAAAGCAATCATGCCAAAAATGCGAATATGAGATAAATTTGTTATATCGGTCAGAAAATAATACTACAACAAATAATCCGGGGTGCCACAAGAGTGTTTTCTGGCGTCGATATATAGGTACGTATACATGCACAACCTAGTCGGGGTGACTTTAGGACCTTTGTTTATCTAAAGTCACACTCGACTGTCAAAACTTTTTTTATTTTTCACTTGTATCCAAATTTAGCCAAATTTAAAAAAAATATTATAAGTTAATAATGATAAATTTTTTTTTATATTTTTGGCGCATCTCAAAAATATTATTTTAATCTTTAGTCCTAAACAAAAACTATGTATTATATTGTATGTAGAGTATATTCACAGATTTGCGATTTTTATATTTTTTTATTACTCATGGATAATAAGATTTTTGCAAACCGTTTGAATTTAGTAGTTAGACGGTAGAAGTAGAAACTAGGCGGAAGGCCTACCGTTTTTACCACACTATATTGGTTGGGAACTGTTAAAACAAGTAATAATACCTGCTGTGTTGTATTGAAAGTGTAAACTACACCTTGTATAATAATATTAAACAAGAAATTTTCGTCGAGACATGAAAGAAGAACGTTTAACGTTTTGCCATATTTCGGGATACCCCCAAAATTAGAATAGTGATATTCTACAATTTTAAGGAGAGTACAGTCGGTAAATGAGTGATTTATTGGTTCAGGATGTCCTTTTCGGATTTTGCGTCATCGTTTGCGCGCCTGGAGCTGGCGCACGTGGGGCCGGACGACTGGCTGTGCGAGCCCGCGCTACACGCCCGGCGGCCGTGGCGCGCGGTGCTGGCGCGCCGGCGCTGGCGCCGCGGGTACAATGCGGGCGGCGCCCCGCCCGCGCCCACAGCGCACGCCAACCCTCAGTTCCACGTGCATGTGCGCTCCGGCTCCGGCAAGTGCCACGTTGTGGTTTCGGTGACGCAGCAGTATTCAGTGGGAGTGCGTCGCCGCCTGCACGGTATCGGCTTTGCAGTGTATGAGCTGCCGCCCGGCGCCGCCGAGCCCCGCGCCGCCAGAACTCCCTGTGACCTCGCAGATCTTCGCGCTCTGGACGTGACGCATTCGTCACGTGCCCGCGAGGTGGTGACGTTCTTCACGCTGCCGCCGGGTCGCTACCTTGTAGTGCCGCACACGCACCGACCGCACCGAGAGACCTCCTTCCTGCTTCGCATCCTCACCGACGAACACACCGACGTCTGGTGAGTGGTGAGTCGGACGGTCGCATTAGTAG
The DNA here is from genome assembly GCA_959347395.1 of Mechanitis mazaeus. NCBI lineage: Eukaryota > Metazoa > Arthropoda > Insecta > Lepidoptera > Nymphalidae > Mechanitis > Mechanitis mazaeus. Next base: position 19,659,442 of record OY365747.1, read on the forward strand.
TTAGAATCGATGTACTTACTGATCGCTTTTTCTTTATACCATTTCAGGGAGGTGAATGATGATAACGTGATCATCCGGGATATTGCAAATGAGTTCCTGGATGAGGGATGTACTATAGAGGTAATAATTTCTTGAACCGAAATATGAATTTGAAAATATCTCAAGAATAATAAATTTTATAGAACATTCCTTTAACAATATTTGATTTTACATTACTTTATCATCTGAAATTTCGTAATTATTGAACATTTTTTTAACAGTGGATTAGTAATAGTAAATTACTCCGAATATTTCCATAGACTCTTAAAACTGTCATAGTGGCTTTCGGAGTCATAAATTTAATGTTAGTTTCTGAATATCACTTAATTAAGGGAATAATAATAACCGCTCTTCAAATCAGGAGATGTAAAGTATATGCAACCGTTAATTGTAAATAAAATTGTTAATTATTTGCATGGGATCATTTCCTTGTTTTATTTATTTAGAGATAATCAATCGACTTTTTTTTTTCACGAAAGACTTATTATTATACCTTATGCGCTGTAACATGGTACGGCTGACATCTGTCAGTATCACATGACTAGGGATGGACGTTATGCATTTCATTTTTTTCGATTACAATACGCAGAGTATAGATCTAGTTCTCTTTAATATTGTTATAAAAATGAATATGTTATTAAGTTGTATAGTGTAGCTTCGTGTATGAACTGGTCTTTACTTGTATAAAATAATCAAAAAAGAGCTAATGATTTTTTTTTCGTGACAACATTTTTGCTCTATAGCGCAATAGCGCGACGGGTATTTTGTTTACCCGTGCGATGCTGTCAGTACGAGAGCACCGACTCTGATATGAGTTTAGATGAATAAAATATATGTTTTCTTAGCAACCTTTTAAGCAATCTTACCATATATATGTTCTGTTATTTCATTAATATAATTATAAGCTCCTTAACATTAATAATTTAACTATATACAATATACTTTATTATTATAAAAAAATCATCGACTCTCCATAGTAGCTGCAGATCCCCTCACTAGGGCGTTATGTTATACGCATAATTTTTCTTTCTATTAGATTTTATTTGTAGTCTAGAATATTCTTATTGGGTTTATTTTAATTTACTACAGTTATTATATATTTCGAATGTAGTATAACTAAAATACTAAAATATGATTTCTAAATCGCACCAAATCTCATGAAAGAAACGAAACGTTACGGGCAGTGTCACCCGCAACATTCTACAGCGCACAAGGTAAAGAGGATGGAAAAGCAAATTGTGTTCCGCGAGAAAATATCATTTATTTATCTAGTTTTAATTTTCTCGCACTGAAGCACGTGGAAGGTAGGCTGAGTTAGCTTATTATTTGATAGACATTTTTTTCATTGTAATAATACAATATATTACATATTTATTATAAATCGTATAAGATCGATCAAAACGACGGATAGTCGGAGTGTATGTGATAGTGTAGGTCAAGATCGTTAATAATTATTAAGTAAATTACTTAATCGAAGAGATATTATAAAGCCGTACAAAAATTCATGCAATCATGAATAACATAAGGATCTTTATCTTTCAAACAATCTTTTGGATTGAAATTGAAATGCGAATACTGCTTTAGCTTTAACAGCCACTTCTAAACCTACACTTTTCTAGGTGTTCTTCTTTTCAAACCTAATTATTGATATTTAAAAATTTTCAGCCCGAGTTGCAGGCTGCTATCGCTAAGGTGGTCGGCAGGCGGGGTACGGAGGAGGTGAGAACATAGCGCAGAGGGTCTGTCGGGTGGCGGCGGTGGTTTGTATACCATAGGTCGTGTACCGCACGGGTGTTGCTTGCAGGTAGATGCGCGTGCATTGCGGGCCGTGTTGCGAACAGCGTGGCGAGGCGCGTGGTCTCGGGCGCCGTCACGTGCACTGTGCGGCGCGCTGGTCGCTCTGCGGGACCCAGGGGTGCGCGGGCGGCTGGCGGCGCACGAGTTGCCGGCGCTGCTGGCGCGTGTGTCATTGTGGCGTGCGGCGGTGCGCAATGCGGCGCGGTGCGGCCGCGTCAGTGCGTACTCGCTGCGCGCACTGTTGTGGGCGTGTGGCGTGCGCGCCTCCAATAAGGTGCTCGAGTGCCTCGTTCTGCGATTCGCGCGCGGAGCGGCGCTGGCGCCCGACGCCGTGCTGCTGGCGCTTGCGAGGCTCCATCTGGCGCACGGTACGACGGGAACGCACCTCTGCCTTCCTTTGCTCAGATTTCGTGATTTGATTCATAAATTCTAACCGTTTGTTTCAGAGAGATATCGCAGCCTCGACACAAAACTCAAATCAAATCCTCTCTCGCTGGAAGAGGTGAGCGTCAAAGAATGTCTCTTGTCATGCGTCAGTTCTAATATAAATTTATAAGGAAAATATTGTTGCAGATGCTCCTGATGACTATATACTCCTGAGACGACCTAGTGATTGACCGGCGCAGTATTTATATACCGTTTACAAACGTTAAATTACTATTTACATTTGTGGTCATCCAGGAACTTTTGTTATTTACTGTAGTATGGCGCGTCTAACGCGCGTGTGATCGGACATTGTAAATAAGATATATTTATTATTTTAGTCTACACTTGCACTGTGAGTGTCTAGTGACCAAAGATAAATTATCAATATCGGAGGCAGTGGTTCACTGGCGACTGGTACAAATCTACTATTATGAATATACAATGTAAAGACTCAGTCTTATTGTATGAATACCATTTGTATATATGCATGTTTTATAGTCGTTTAATTCAAATAATTCTATTATATTATAGTTAAAAACGGGAAATTAATCGATAATAATTACTGATAGATCTTAATATATAGTAATTGAAAGAGAAACGTTATATATTTAATAAGAATAAATCAATTTAAAAATATATTAAATAAATAATTTAATAAATGGATAATTATTAAATATTATATTAAATATTGTTATAATTAATGATCCTAGTGTTGTGAGTTGTGATATACGAAGCTCTATTACCAAATATATGGACTGTTAATAAATTATTCGAACTATATTTTGTTATTTATCTTTTCCATAAAATTAAAAAAACTCATTTATATCGATGCGTCCTTTTTTTTTCTCTTTATTTTTAAAAGGGTTTTTTCAATCATGAATATGTCACCCCTGTGATTGATACAAATAGATGAAACACATCATAATTAAAATTAACTTAAACTACTCATTACATTCCCGTAACTTCAAACACAAAATAATTAACTTATAAAGCATTCTAGCTTCATTCGAAAACGGAGAAGCTAGAATGCTATTAAATAAACCTAAACTAAAACATGGATTACCAAAAGATTGACGCCTTTGAGAAGCCACACGACTGCATTCTGCTAAAATGTGATGGGCATCTTCAATGACTCCGCATACAATGCAATTGGGTGAATCACATGGCCAGATCGAAGTCTCAAAGCCGTCACAATCTCCAGTCTGCTCATCCTTCTCTCATTGAACCACAACAAACGAGGGAGAGATGGTTGAATAACTTTATACCAAATACCTTTTGTAAGAGCTCTCTTATCAAAATATTGTGACCAAAATTCTACACATAAATTTCTTACGGACGGGATAAGTTCAGTATACCACGACAGACAATTTAAAGGTATCCCGTCAGACCCAGCTTCATGAGCTAAACGATCTACAATCTCATTACCCTGTAGTCCAATGTGAGAAGGAATCCATTGCAATATAATGACTTTACGTGAGGCAATAATTTTAACAATGCTATTAATTATAGTGTAAGCCAATGGGAAGCCTCGAATAGCCGAAGTACATTTTATCAAATGGAAAAGAGCAGATTTGGAATCCGTAAAAATAACAAAGTGATGGTAATCTAATGATTCAATATAAGAAGGAGCTTCTGCAATAGCAATTAGTTCTAAATGCATAATAGATACTTTAGCAGAGATTTTAAATTTATAATAGGTACTTGTTTGTGAATCAAAAAAAGCAGCACCATAAAAGTTATCGTGTTTCGAACCATCAGTAAAAATAGAATATAAATTACAACATTGTGCATTGATTAGATTACAACAGATATCTCTTAAATTATTCTTATTGTAACAACGTTTAAGTTTACACATAGGGCTTAAACTAGGCTTTATAGCTGGTGTTAGGTCCACATTGCTGACCCAAGTGTCTAATGAATACATATCAAATTTACTATTACAATTTATTAATGTATTATTTAAAATGTTGTGCATTGTAACTAAAAGAGGCTTCTTTTTGTTCCTCCAGTAACTTTTTTCGGTAAGGTCGACTAATTTTTTTATAATATTAAAAATAGGGAAATTATACGACTTCGCTTTTAAATTAAATTTACCTGCTAGATAGCGACGACGCACTGCCAAGGGACACAATTGTAATTCAGCCTCCATTACATGGCTTGGGGTACTTTTGATGAATCCGCCAATCAAACGTAGATAGACATTTTGTACTCGATCTAGCTTAATTAAATGATATTCGGCACTGTTATCAAATAAAAAGCTACCATAATCCATCCGGCTACAGACAAGCGCCATTTAAAGACGTCTTAAATGTAAAGGATGAATACCCCATCCAGGAAAACTTTAAAAATATTTGTAAACTTAACTACTTTGTTGCAAATTTCACTAATATGCTTCTTCAAGCGAAGACCCCTATCTAACCACATACCCAAGTATCTCACATTGTCCACTACTTCTAACGGTACACTTTTAAACCGGACATCAATAATTTCTTGACGGAAACCTCTGTTAAAAAAACAAATTTTACTTTTAGATGGAGATATGTCTAAACCTATATTAGATAACATAATGTCAGTTAAATTAAGTGCAGACTGGATTTTGGATTGTCCTTCCTGAATAGATTTACTTTGCACATATATAACAAAATCATCAGTATACTGAGAAATATAAATACTATTTTCTAATTTCACACATATATTGGAAGTAAAAATGTTAAACAACAATGGTGATAATGGATCTCCTTGTGCTAAGCCATTACCTGCATATCGACAAATAGAGTGGTTATCTATTTTAATCTTTAGCACTTTCTCATTTAAAAAATTCCATAAGTATTTACAAATGCGTGAGCCAACATGAAGATGCGTCCTTGTATGTCAACTACACTTTTTACTATAATGTTCACTCATTATATTTTTGCAAACAATTAAACAGATCAATGAAAATCTACTTAGTTTTAAGTGATATATACTTTTGGTTAAAACCCAGACAGAACATATTTTTATTTAAAATATAAAACTAAAATTAAAATATTAAAATAAAAAAAAAAAAATTATTTTATTATTATTTTATTTTTATTTATTATTTTATTTTAAATTATATATTTATTTTGAAATAAAAATATATATTTCTTATTTACACTTTTCAAAGTATTCTTCAAGGTGCGATATATAAAATTCAAGACTATATTCTTACTTTCATATAGTCAGGCAATATAGAAGTATGACGTGACGCGTCCCGAAAAAAATAAATATAGTCAACACAAAGACAGCAAATAGAGGTCTTAGTTAAGTGGTTTGTGATCGTGAATACTGAAAGATGTGATCTACAGATTATTGTTTTTTTTTTATTTTCGCAATTGGGTTTCATAAGAAATCCGGCTTTTTAGTAAGAAAAACTGCTTTTAAAAAAAAAACCCTTTTAAATTTTAATTTTACATTCCTTTAAGGATCAATCTTCTTTTCTTAATTTTTTTCAATTGTAATAAGTTTCTAGGAAAAAACTAATAAAACTATGAATTAGCTTGATTCTTGAACGTAATAGTTTAACTTATATATGGTTAGTAAATAAGAATTTATATCTTGCTGTCTTGGACTTCTCATTATTTCCAATTTTCAATCCAAGAAAAACATATAATGTAAGTCATTATATACATATTATATTATAGTTTCGAGCTATTTTTATTTTCAATAATTAATTGTTTCAGTACTTATTTTAGGAAACTTATATTGCCATGAATTAATTATGGAAAACTCGTAATTGCGATTTAGTTTTATTTCATCAAGTTATCCATGTAGCATGGTGAGTCAGTGTAGTACCTATTCAAGATTTTGCAAGGGTTTGATGGTTCTAAAAAAATGGATTTCAATAAAGAGTTCCGTGTCTAGCTAAAAACGAAAAATCAATAACAATGAATTAAACTTGAAAATTTGTTCAGAGTAAGTAACACAATTTAAAGTAAATTTTTAAAGCAAAAACAAAAAAAAATGGTTAATAGTTTCAATTATAAACCGTATCTGCTGTAAGGCTCAGCTTCTATGTGTCAAGTCAACTGTCATTAGTTACAAATCTGTGAAGTCTGACAAATGACATTAGTGTCATATATGTAACTGTAGGCATTGGTTGTGTACGTATAACTGTTTCGAATTTAACTTTCGAATATTGAAATCATACTGTATGGCTTAGATTTGAATAAAGTTAAAACGCGTGTTTAATAAATAAACATCATGTTAATTGTCTTATTTATATTATGTTGTACTTCAACTCAATTGGCGACGTCCTCGGAAAGTCTAGCGGATGCCGGTAATGTGAAGCTGTTTGAAGAACCGGTGTCATACGACGTGGAAACGACAGTGCTGCTGAATGAGGTAGCAAGAAAGGATAAGGAGGTGAGCTTCATGATCAAAGCGAAGCTCAACTTGGTTCCAGTCTGGAGTAATCCTGGAGTTGAAGTCCTATTGAAGTTTGAGGTAAGACTTAAGGAACAGGCAAAATATATTTATTTATTAATAAATCTTGATAAACATACTATAAGCAAAAAGAAGCAAATCATATATTAATATAAAAAATAGAAACCCGAAATCATTTTTAGATGAATTCAATTAAATTAATTTGTAGAAATATATTAATGAGTGTAACTGATTTGTTGAACTAAAATATCTGGGTATTTATATATCATGTTATTACAGCTATTATCACCATATTTGCTTTCTCGAGGCAAGCTTGTGACTTCTGACTTCTTACCAGTGAAGTCCATCTGGGACTCATACTCACATTCTACATTCTATGCTCATCTGAAGAATGGACTCATAGAAACTGCATATTTAGACACAGATGAACCAAAGGATGTACAGAATTTTAAGAGATCTCTTATTAGTCTACTTCAGGTTAATATAATAAAAATGTTTAATTAAATTTATAAATTAATATTTTAAACCATTTATTTATATATTAAACCATTTATTCCATTTCTAGTTTCAAACAATAGATGGGGAATCCAAAGAGACAGATTTATCCGGCACTTGTGAAGTTCAATACGAGACTGCCTCGTCTAACATAATCAGGAAATATAAAGTAAGGCAGTTCCATTTCATCAGGATGTAATTGTAAGGTCTTTAATGTCTTTAATAGCTCTATATATGTTTATTTGTAGAGGAACTGTATTTACGGGGAGGGTGAGGTGGATGGGGAAGAAATTGCGTCCCGCCGCGTAACACGCTATTCGTTAAGTCCCACACAGAACGGCCTTAGTGAGCTGCACGCTGAAGAACTCCACGAGCTAGGTGGGCCAGATGGAGGCTTAAAAGCGCGTGCGTGGGTACGTATGCGCAGCGCAGGAAAAACAGCGGCAGAACCGCGCTTGGGGTCCTTAGCGGAGGCACTGGGGGCCCTTCCCCCCGCGCTGCGCCCTGCACCGCTGCGAGCATCTCTACCAGAGATAATGGATCCCATTGCCGAAGAGGTGAGGCATACTGTTTCTAAATTAGAAAGTAATAAATTGTGTTATATGAGTCATAGAATGGGTGTTAAAGCAATTATATTATAAATTCTTTGAATAAATCTTTATATGAGTTGAACTTGAGACGATAACTAATTATAAAATAACAAGGTCTGTGATAAGGGGCCACTATTATTATTCTGTTATCAGCTCGCTCTCTGCACTCGCATCTGTAATTGTCAATTGATAATTCTTTCACGAGTCCCAAAGTTATTAAATATAATCGTCGTGTGCGTGACATCCGGTAGTTATGTTGTTGTTTAGACAATACGTTTTATTATATTTTTTTTTCATGCAATATATCTATTTAACAAGTTATCTAACAATACTGAATATTGTTTTTGATATTATGATAACCCTTGCTGGAACTTGGATGACTTTATCGTTAATTATAATTTTGATTGATTATACACGGGAACGTTAAACGGAGGTCGTTAATACGAACTGTAATGTTTGAGAAACAAGAATGTAATCTTTATAACATTAATATTAAGATTTATTTTAAATAATGTAATTGCGTTTGCGAGTCAGTAGCATATTCTGTATATTTTTTTTGTTCCACATGCTTTGAGAATAGTTTGTTTTTTATTTTAGACATAATGAATAAAAGCTATAACTTTATTTGAATAATAAGAAATATTCCAGGAGAATCCGGAGAAAGAGTTGTCCGCTGCGGTGGCGGGTGCGCCTGCGGCGGGGGGTGGCGCGGCGGAGGCGGGGGGGGACGCGCGGGGGGCGGAGGCGGCGAGACGACTCGTGCGAGCGCTGCGGGCCGCGCCCGCGGCCGCGCTGAGCGGACTGCTGGCTGACGATATGGACTCGGAACATTTGTAGGTTATCAAAAGTTGACACCAGATGACAGTTCCTACACTGACCATGATAGTTAATTCCCGTGGTGCTGTGTCAGGCTGGGCGCGCTGTCCGCGCTGGGTCTGTCGGGCGCGGCGCACACGCACGCGGCGGCGACGCGCTTCCTGCGCCTGCGCGCGCGCGACGCGCCGCCTGCGCTTGCGCATGCTTATCTTGCCTCGCTGGCACTGGCGCCGACACCTGAGGTACACTCATTGTTCTAAACCTATTTTTTAATGTTTCTAAAAGGACTACAGGAGTGAAGGTTCGGCTAAAACTACTGAGTTTATTTATTTATGGACTGAATCAGTTGTTTTAAGGTTTGTCGCTTACGATTAAATCTTTCTTCTGCAGTGCAAGCAAATCTAAATTTTCTCGTTTTGAAATCTGTATTTTAAATGAAATGTTTCAATGATTTCCCATTTAAAATATTATATTCATGTAAGTAGATTTTTTCCAAAACATCAAAAAATCTTATGACGGGCAGGAGTCCGTGGTGGAGGACGTGCTCAAACTGGGCGAGGAGATGAAAGATCCCGAGCTGGCTGAGAGTGCGTTGCTGGCGGGCGCTGCCGCCGCTCGGGGGCTGGGGGGAGGTGCCGCCCGCGCCAGGGACGCTCTAGCCAAGAGCCTTGCACGCTGTAAGGTATGTATTTGTAGAGCAAAATTAGTGCTGATTCTCTATTTCCATAGTTTAAAGTTTAAATAAAAAACAACAAAAAAAATGAACCCATAATTTCCTACAGAATGATGAATGCCGTCGAGTCCGTATCGTGGCGCTAGGCAACTTAAAGCGAGAGGATACCGTCGAGCTCCTACTGGAGCATGCGGAGGGAGGTGCTCGCCCTGTAGCGCTAGCAGCGCTGGACGCGCTAGACGCACTCCTGCCGGCTTTGCGGCCGCCCGCGCGTCTGCGTCGCCTTGAAGAAATAGCGCTGGCGCCGCGGGCGCTTGTAGTGCGCGCCGCTGCGTTGGACCTTCTACTGCGCTGCAGCGCTGAAGCACCCTTCGCTCTGCCACGCGTGCTGTTACAGCTCCACGAGACGGCTCCGTCAGAGCTGCTGCGGCTGGCCCGTCAGCGCCTGGATGCGTTAAGCGAGCGATACGCCCCCGTAAGGGATATGATGAGGCTTCTTCCGCTAAGACTCCGCGGCTGGGATGCTCAGGCCGGTCCGGGTGAGGCAGAACACTTACTCATTCGATGTTACTGTTAAATTTATCTATTTGCCATGCTTTGCCATATAGGAGTTTATTAAGATTTGTTCAAATGAAATGACCGTATTTTTCTAGTCATAATTTAATAGTCACGTATCAGATTATACTTCAAGAAAAAAGATCTTTTGAAAAAACCATCACACATTGATTATAAAATATTAAACGATCAGTCTATTTATATTAAATTTAAAATATTCGAATATTTTAAAACTGATTAGTAGGCAAAAATTATATTTGTATTGGGAGTCCTTGTAACCCCTCTTCTCTGTGTTCCAGGCACGTCATCGGTGCTAGTCCGCGACCTGGGCTGGGCGGGCGGCTGGAGCGCGCGGCTCGAGTCCGTGCAGGTCGCGAGCGGGGGCCTGCTGCAGCGCGGGCGGGTCCGCCTGGTGACCTCCTCGCCGACTAACGAAACTGATGACACGCTGTCGGTGAGTGCTCGTATCTCGCTATATACCCGATAAAAGTTCATTCAGACGTTCAAACGACGATAACTCAATATAATTCGACAGATCGACTTCTGGACTCGAGGCCTGGAGGCTCTCGTCGGAGACGACGCTGCGTCTGGGGACGAGGAGGACGCGGGGGTGGACGCCAGCGGTGGGCTGGCGCTGTCGGCCGGTGGTGCACGCATGCGCAGCCTCACACTATTCACGGGGCGCGGCGAGCTGCTGGGTCACATCTGGGCCGGCACAGGTAGCTCGCCGGAGCCCGTGTTGCGCGCGCGGCGTGCGTCCCGCAGCGCCGGGCGGTCGCTGCCGCTGGCGGGGGGCGCCGCGCTACGCCTGGAGCGGGACGCACTGCACGCGCTGGCGCTGGATGCGGCGGCGCAGGTGTCGCTGTGGTCCCGCAGTGCGCGCGCGCAGCTGTCTCTCCGCGGCGCGCTGTCGGTGGTGTGGGGCGCGCGCGTGCGCACGGCGGGGGCGGCGCTGGCGGCGCGCGCAGTGCTGCACGCTGAGCCGCGCCTGCACGTCGCACCCGACCTCGACTTCTACGACGGCAATGCGCTGTGCGTGCGCGTCAGCACCGACGACTACGACCGCAGGTGGGTAGAGACAGAAGGATAAAAGGAGGATTCATATGAACCTTTACTCGTTGCGAATGCGTGAAGTCAGATGATGAGGGACGTTCGTTTGTCCGCAGCTATAACGTATCTCTGGTGTCGGAGGTCGGCCCTCGTCACGTGTGGCGCACTCGTAATGGGAAGGTGTCATCCCCCGGCCGCACGCTGTCGCTCGGTCGTATCAACGACTCCCTGTGCCGCGTGCTCACCCCCTCAATCTAAGCGCGACACCCTAAATTCACACACACAATAAACGCGGGCACGCACACTCGCGCTTCACCAAAGCTCTGAGCCAAATAGCCCCACAGGAGGCGTCCATCTGTGATCTGAACACGCGGCATTTATTATCTATAGCAATAAGTTTATGTCTAAGTAAATCTCACTAAGTGTAAATTAAAAAGCAATGTATATCTGTGTTTTTGTACTCAAATCATTTCTAATATTAAATATTATATAAATCAATTTAATATTTATAATTAAAGTTATTTTTATTATTAAATCGTTTTATTTAATAACCCTCTAACATGATTATAATATTTTATTGTTGACAATGAAACTGCAAAAAGGAGACTGAGGACTTTGGAATTAGAAATCCTAATCCTAGCCTCTCCTCTGAACCGGGATTCTAATCATCTCTTCTGCACGCCTGTGAGACCTCAAGACAAGACATTTCTGTATTCTTAATTCTTTAGAATTATAACAATATCTTAACATTCGATATGAATTTTATCTTTAATATAATAAAAATGTATTTTCTATAAATATATAGAAATCCATAGCAGTTTTTTTAAAAGGAACTTCTACGCACTACGTACAAAATCGAAATAGAAAAAATTTATCATTAATTATACCCAAAGGCAATTGAGTAAGTCGGCACTGACCAATATTGATGTGTTCTGGAACTAACATAATGTCAGTAAACTGTAGTCTTAGAATAACAATGGTATTAACATAAAACATTCAAATAGATTATAAGTTCATTCCGAGATATGGGTTTCAGACTCAAGTTTTTTGTTTTATGACAGCAAGGCAAGTATAGAAATATCGCCTATACCTACTGTCTGCACAGTATAAATGATTTTTTTACCTTGGCATACTCTTTTATTAATGGTCATTGGATGCGAGCATGGATGGATAAATGTATGAAGGGAAAACGATTTCAAACATTAGACCACAAACCTGTAACCCAAAAGTTTGAGGATAGATTTTTCACTACACTTCACAACTCAGCATATTTAAAAAAAAATTACAAATTTTGTATAAAACATTTTTATTTTTGACGTTATTATGACTACTTCACTCCGAAATATTTTATTAGATTGCTTATTTATTTAATGCTCTCCTACTCTTACTCCTCCTTTGTTTCAGTTATCAATTAGAAGTTTCTGTACCTCAAGGTATTGTTTTGTTACAAAATTAATATTTTTTTTACTAGTGTTAGTTCCATCTATTTCAATACAAATTTTTGTAAAATTTCTATAGCTTAAAAATAATATTTTCCATGGTTTTGAAAAAATTTTTTTACTACAAATTTAACGTGTCTATATATTATTAAATGTCTTTACTAATATTCAATTATGGTCTATTGAGCATTAATAAACTTTTTGTTTTTGAATAATTTCCTAGTTGGTTAGTCGACAAATGTGCATTAGGATGGTCAAAAGTGCATATACATAGGTTATTACTGTTCGACTCTTTTCTTTTTCGATATTCTATTTTCTAAGCTTTGTATTTTATAATAAACACTTCTAATTTTCCTAAATTTTATTATAAATACTGGACTTTCTTCATGAGTTGTGTTCAAATTTTGAAAATATGTTTAGTTTATTTTGTTCACTATTGTTTTCTATAGTGTTCAACGCTAGTATAGAACATTTTTGAAATAAGTCCAAATTAGGATAGTTCATATTTTTATTGATTGTTATATTAACATCATTATTATTATTTATTTATTTTCTTATTAACATCATTACTTGAGAAGGACATATTGATCAAATATTGATTTCAGACTAAAACATTCGTGATTTTTATTATTTATTTATTTATTATTAGCTTGGTGGTGGCAACAAAAACCTAAAAATATTCTGAACTATGAGGGAATAATTTTACTAATTTTTTTTTATTCAATTCAAAGGTTAGGATCGTATGTTATTAGTATTATTTTTAATTTTAAACTTCTATATATTATATTTAAAATTCACTTTTATCATTTAGTATATATTGAATTAGTAGATGTAATGTATGATAAGCTAAACTATTATTTTTGATTTGTCACTTCTACATATTATATTCAAAGTTCACTTACATCATTTAGTATATGTTTAAATGTCTATGATAATGTATGATAGTCTAATATAAGTTAAGTTTTTAGAACTTTTACGAAGAAGAATTTAAAGTTGTATATGCAGAATAAGTTGATTTAAGAATGTACATTAAAGAAATGTAATTCAGAACTGCTATTCCTCCAGCCGATAATGTCATAGTCTTCTGAGAACATTGCAGCATTAAAAGAACTGTCTTCTGATTTGATACATTAAAATTTTCCCACTTACAACTGTAGACAGCGTTTTCAAAAACTGTGCTAGCATCAATAAGTCTCTGTCCAATGTAACAGTCTATTAATAATATTCCAAACGTAAGTGGTAACTCGAAAATGGTATTTTCCAAACCCCCCACCAGTTCAGACACAAGCGCAAATATTACAAAAATAAAGTCGGTAACAAAAATTGCACGAAGTTCCTTTTCTACCTTATTTCTTAAGTTTATATTCAATATCTCAAATCTCAGAATATCTCTCAGACGTATCTTAAGAAATATATTTCTCGTTTCTTCCTTTAAAATAGTTTTATTATACATTTTATAAGTGTTGTAGAATTTTTCACTATCCAACCAAATATTAGCCAGTTCTTCACTCAGGGCCAACATTTGTGCTTCAAGAAATCCAATAAGAATAATGATGAACAATGTTATATGCACCGTTGTGGTGACAGTGAAAAAAACCGATATAATCGTTAATAAATAAGCTATTTCATAGTTCGGGGATTCGAACATCGGCTCAAGACCTAAAATATGAAATAAAGTTTAAAAACGGTCGAATATCATCGAATTTAATGTGCCATAATTGAATTTTATTTACTAAAGATTCAAATTACAATTAGGTTTGATTTCCCCCCAGGAAGAAAATAAATTATTAAGTTTGGCGGTATACTCACCATATATAACAAACAAGTCTTCTGGGAAATGGCGGCCGGGTCTAAAATATGGCACAATTATATAGAACACCGCATTCAGCAACAAAAAAGTCCAAATTGTCATGGATTGCTTCTTGAGAAGTTTAAGCATTTTCAAGACATTCGTCTCAAAACGTGTGCCCTTCACCATCAAGTCATTACAGTGCAGATACTCATCTACTACACTCATAACAGTTTCGCTTAAACATTAAAAAACAAATGTTTAATATACTTTATATAATAATATATTAATAATTCAAATATTATTCCAATGTGCAAAATTAAAAACATTAAAAATCACTATTTATATATTTAATTTTAGTAATATTTTTTTTATATTTCATTCACTTTATGTAGTCACTGACAAGTTTTCTTTGTTATTTATGTCTTTTTATGTTACTTTTCTCTTTATTGACTATATATTTGATACCTGTAACATTTCATGTATAAAATCTTGGGAAGGTAGAAAACACTGCACATTGTCAGAGAAAACACGACCATAGCGCTGGTGAAATCTCCGGTCTGAGGACATCTTACCAAGACAAACCAGACCATCGAAAATAGATATGCATAGCTATAACATATCACACCAAAGATTACAATGAAGTAATACATGCAGGAAATTGCTGAAACAGTAAGATTAACAACACTATATATTATAACATTAGGTTCTAATAAGCTACTAAAGAAAAACCTCAAAACTCAAAACAGTATATGATTTATTCGAAAAACGTTTGCGTTTATCATTCTTGTACAAAAATAACATACGTTGCGTATACTCTCTATTGATATTAATAGTCAAAATCCTTAACATCACCCCTACATTCCTAAATATTGTAGGCAGATCACAATAATCTAAACTGAATTCTTTTAAGAAATTAGACATTGTGGTATGGAGTGTTTATAGGTAACTATGGACAGTATGCATATGGAAGGAATGTTTTTATATTCACAGTAAAATTACGTAATTAAACTGTAAGCACGATATATTATAAACGATGTAAACTCTGAGTGTACACAAACAAAAAAGACAGCATTTTTTATCACTTTATTTTCTTTGATGGTGATATTATTGCCATTTAAATATGCAATGATAATTGAATTTTCAGTTCATTTAAAAACACATAAGAATTTAAATTTGTTTTAAAACTTTATAAATATAGACTAAAAAAATTATCAACATGGCTTGTACTCAATTCTAGGGCCATTAAGAGGCTGATATTGAAGTGAAGCTATGATGGGACCAGTAAAATTTGCATATATGGATTTCCCATTCTCTCACTCCAAATAAAACCATAATAGCTATTTTAAAATAAAAAAAGAAAAAAAAACGAAGAAAGAAAGAAAAGTCTAAAAAAGAAAGCTGGTACTAATTTTGTTAGGAAAGCAACTACGAACTGCGTTCTAATGACAACAGCTAAACTTTACTACCTGAAAACCGTAAATGAGTTCGAATACGCGAGAAGCTGAGAGGTTAGAAATGATAGCTACCATTTCTTTACTGGCGTGAGACCCGACATGTAGCAGATTATATTTTGAAAATATTCTTAAATATCCTTTGTTTAATCTTTTGAATTGACGATAAATAATAATCTAGCTAGTTAACTAATACTAATTAAGTTTTATAAGCTTAGTATTTTTTTTTAATATCTAGCCTACCATAATGACTCCACTGTGTCTGATGTTAAGCAGTCAGTGGAGTCCAAAGGTCAACCTTCCTATTGGTGAACTACTAATGTGACATGTTGACCTCCACTATGGCGGCTTCATAATATTCCCTTTCACGCCCCGCTTAAAGGACCCAAGGTGATATGCAGAGGGAAACACATTCGCTGGTAGAGAATTCCAGGCTTTAGCCGTTCGGCTTATGAACGAGTTGCCGAACCGTATAGCTCGTGTTCCTTTCATCTCAACGGTAAAGCCCTTACACCTGACACCTTAGCCCTGCATGTCTTGTTCGGGGTAGGAAAGGAAAGAGTGGGATCAGGTCAGAGAGCTCCTCAGAACACTCACCGTGTAGTAGCGGTAGAAGACTGCCAGCGAAGGGACATCTTTAGGTTCTTGGCTCTCCATTCAGATATTTATTGCAAGGTCTCGTCGTTTTTCCTCTATGGTTGCCTGTTTGAACACAGATTGTCCGTAATATCGACCATGCACGGTACTATCGTCTGCATAGCAATGAATGTTGCCAAATTATGACGCAAGGGGCGTTGTAAATATTAAAAATAAAAAATCTTTATTTTAAAAGTAGGCTTTGTATCAAACATATTATTATCGTCAAAGTTTCCATGTAATAGCAGACCTGAGAAGCGTTGGCTACAGAAGCTCAATATTTTTGTCTTTTATTCTTTTATTAAAGCCACTATACTATACTATATTACTTACCCAAAATTAAATTTGCAATAAATCTTGAAGAAGTCTCGAAGCGATCTTTTTATATCACTGTACCATATTATAAATATTCAAGAAGTCTATACAAACTTTAGCAGACACAAGTTTCTTAACTGCTTTTTTATAGTGTTGTCCGTAAAGGTTCTTATTGTTTAAACAGATAGCCTTGCTAAGGCATAAAAAACGCATATTTAAGGTTGGTAAGGAACCCAAAGGTCGTCAAATAAATATCATAATTCGGGATCGTATAGAATGTTTTGTACAGCTTAAGTCAGGCAAACTACTGACAAGCAGACGCAACATGAGGAAACCAGATTTACCTTGCTTTTTTTAACCTTCATTCTTTTGTCTATCTTTAAAATCGCTGAAAGGGTATTCACCTTTTTTTGGGAAAATATTTTTTTCTGACCATGACTTCTTAATGAATTAAAAGGTAATAGTTAAAACTAAAAGTAGTTTTATAAGATAATTCCTGTTTGTTCAAGTTAGTCATCAAAATATTTGAATTGATTTTTTCAGTACCATCCCTACCATCTGGATGCATGGCCACAGAACAGATCTTATTAAACTTTGTCCCACGATCCCACAATGTGTAGAATGAACTTCTTGGTAGCTGTTTAAAATCTGATATGACAAGAAAAAGGAGTAGGTGCTCTTTTTGAAGGTACCAAAACCTTCAAAAAGTGTACCTACTCCGTCTTCAAAGTCTATTAAAGTTTTTAAGCATCCCCTGATAAAACAAGAGACCGTTGACCGAGGTGATCATCTTTCATAAGGTGATCCGTATGTTCCTTTTTTTTTTGTTAGAAAAACCCGTTGGAAAAACCCGTTACGAGTACCCCGTCGGCCTAGAGGGGTGACGGCCGGGGGGTGATGTGGGACTATCCGGCAGCATAGAGGATGCTGCCATTTTTAAGGCTACCCACTAAAAAACCGGTTGCTCTCTGCGCCGTAATGGGACGTCACGGGATCGCGTTAGCACATACCGTGAGGCCCCGGCGAGAAAGTCCCTTGGCTAACCTTCAATATTTTGAAGGCTATTAGAAGTTGTATATTGAGGCAAGCGGCTCAGTTGAATGTTATGACCTATATATTAAGCACCTGACCACCACCATATAATCTCCAACTATATATTAACCTTTAAACACCACCACAAATATAGAGAATGAGATGTAAAAAAAATTAAGAAGCTTTATGTACAATCTTGTACAATCTGAAATTATTAATCGACATTTTATGACAATACAGTTTTTACTTTAATTGTAAGTAATTATTTTAAACGCAGCCTTTCTTAAATGACACTCAATTAAGTTATTTTGTTGTCAATCAAGACCAAGTCTAATAATAAATTTACAACTCACTGAAACATATAAAATACAGATTTTTTTCAAATACAACACAAACCTAGTATTTGTAAAACTTTGATTAGATTTGTTTTTTCAATTACTAAATTAACCTAAATAATTTTTCGTGATTCTTGCTATAGTGACTGAGCTGATGGGTGGGTTAGAGAACACATATCTTCAAGTTCCATTCACGGGCGATCAAGCTTTTATAATATGCCTTATAGGACAAAAGCTCATTGATGCTAGCTTAACCTTTGAGAAATCCTTATACAGTTGCAGATGGGAAAACTTCGATGTATCGAATCAAAAGACGATTCTTATAATGCTGCAATGTTCCCAAAGACCGATGACATTATCTGCTGGGGGTGTAGCAGTATTGAGCTTGCCATACTTCATGTCAATCCTAAAGTCTACATATTCTGCATATACTACTTTTAATTCTTCTGTAAACAAATTGAAGCAGTAAAGTAAATTGTTTCAATTTTAAACAATTTAATTTATTTAAAAGAATTAACATTTTTTTTACCGTTTTTTTTCTTATTATTTTATTTGTTATAAAATATATATTACACCTCTCTCTTCTTGAGAGAGGATATTGGTTTTGAGCTGGTTGGAAAAAGAATATGTTTTATATTTTATCTAGAGTTATTCTCTTTTTGTGATTATAGCTCCAATTAGTTTTGATATTTGGAGCAAGAAGTATATATTGACCTATTTAGTAATCTATAATCACTTGAAATTTCTTAATATTGTCTAGTAGTTTGTTTCAAATGACGGAACATAAAAAAAGAGACGAAATTGTATGTCATGACATACATAGCGATTTGTATCTGTTAACTCTAAAAACAAAACGAGTCGATAACAGCACACGACAAGAAGATATATCAGTACTTTATGCTTTCTAGCATACTATGTTTAAGCACCTATATTTTCTGTGTAAACGAATAATTCACTCATTATATCACCTAAAAATTATTGTTGCGGTTGAACAGAATCAAAATGTTCCAGTTTGCCATAATTGTGATTAAGAAAATCAGTTTTTCGTAGTTATTTGTAACTAACAGTGTCGGACTGCGGTTAACAGGGATAGTGTAAAATTCAATTTAGACTGTCCTTGTCAATTTAATTGCGCATTTATTAAAACATATTTTTCATCGGGCGAAACCACTGTATAAAGCTAGTGTAAATAATTATTATTGCGTAATTTTTAAAACATTTCTATATCATAGTTATTTTAAAATGCAAAATTGAATGTTAACATTTTATATTAGAATTAATTATTAATTGAACTAATTCTAATGATAATGTCACCGTAGTTATAACATCAATAATAGGTTGATGTATTATTTATAATACTTACATGAAGTATACAGATCGTTCTTTGATGTTGAATAAAAAAAATATTAACCTATTACATAATGACTCAGCGGACCTGGTCACCAATAAAATGAAAACAATAATAACATTTTTAAGATACTTCATTGTTCTTTTTCAATTTAGTTCTTCTCAATTATGAAACGAGTTCTTTTCAATTATGGAAATGTCACCCCATAATCTTATAAATATTATAAATGATAAGGTTTGTGAGGATGGATGTATGTTATAATTTTTTTTACATAAAATGTTCTGAATGAATTTCGATAAAAGTTTAAAGTAATATAATTATAATAATATTAAAATAATTATTTCGGACGAGATCATTCTTATAGTGTTAGTATGTTAGTAACGGGAAGGTGTCATCCCCTGGCCTGGCCTGGCCCCGGCCGCACGCTGTCGCTCGGTCGTATCAACGACTCCCTGTGCCGCGTGCTCACCCCCTCAATCTAAGCCCAACACCCTAAATTCACACACACAATAAACGCGGGCACGCACACTCGCGCTTCACCAAAGCTCTGAGCCAAATAGCCCCACAGGAGGCGTCCATCTGTGATCTGAACACGCGGCATTTATTATCTATAGCAGTAAGTTTATGTCTAAGTAAATCTCACTAAGTGTAAATTAAAAAGCAATGTATATCTGTGTTTTTGTACTCAAATTATTTCTTATATTAAATATTATATAAATCAATTTAATATTTATAATTAAAGTTATTTTTATTATTAAATCGTTTTATTTAATAACCCTCTAACATGATTATAATATTTTATTGTTCACAATTAAACTGCAAAAAGGAGACTGAGGACTTTGGAATAAGAAATCCTAATCCTAGCCTCTCCTCTGAACCGGGATTCTAATCATCTCTTCTGCACGCCTGTGAGACCTCAAGACAAGACATTTCTGTATTCTTAATTCTTTAGAATAAGAACAATATCTTAACATTCGATATGAATATTATCTTTAATATAATAAAAATGTATTTTCTATAAATATATACAAATCCATAGTAGTTTTTTTAAAAGGTAAATGCTAAGGCTATGCATTTTGTACAAAATCCAAATTGCAAAATTTATCATTAATTATACCCAAAGGGAATTGAGTAAGTCGGCACTGACCAATATTGATGTGTTCTGGAACTAACATAATGTCAGTAAACTGTAGTCTTAGAATAACAATGGTATTAACATAAAACATTCAAATAGATTATAAGTTCATTCCGAGATATGGGTTTCAGACTCAAGTTTTTTGTTTTATGACAGAAAGGCAAGTATAGAAATATCGCCTATACCTACTGTCTGCACAGTATAAATGATTTTTTTACCTTGGCATACTCTTTTATTAATGGTCATTGGATGCAAGCATGGATGCATAAATGTATGAAGGGAAAACGATTTCAAATTAGACCACAAACCTGTAACCCAAAAGTTTGAGGATAGATTTTTCACTACACTTCACAACTCGGCATATTTAAAAAAAATTACAAATGATGTACAAAACATTTTTATTTTTGACATTATTATGACTACTTCACTCCGAAATATTTTATTAGATTGCTTATTTATTTAATGCTCTCCTACTCTTACTCCTCCTTTGTTTCAGTTATCAATTAGAAGTTTCTGTACCTCAAGGTATTGTTTTGTTACAAAATTAATATTTTTTTTACGAGTGTTAGTTCCATCTATTTCAATACAAATTTTTGTAAAATTCCTATCGTTAAAAAAATAATTTCCATGGTTTTGAAAATACTTTTTTACTACATAGTCTATATATTATTAAATGTCTTTAATAATATTCAATTATGATCTATGGAGCATTAAAAAACTTTTTGTTTTTGAATAATTTCCTAGTTGGTTAATCGAAAAAAGTGCATATACATAGGTTATTACTGTTCGACTCTTTTCTTTTTCGATTTTCTATTTTCTAAGCTTTGTATTTTATAATAAACATTTCTAATTTTATAAATTTTATTATAAATGCTGGACTTTCTTCATGAGTTGTGTTCAAATTTTGAAAATGCTGTTTAGTTAATTTTGTTCACTATTGTTTTCTATAGTGTCCAACGCTATTATAGAACATTTTTGAAATAAGTCCAAATTAGGATAGTTCATATTTTTATTGATTATTATATTAACATCATTATTTTCTTATTATCATCATTACTTGAGAAGGACATATTTTTTTTAAATCTTGAATTCAGAATAAAACATTTGTGATTCTTATTATTTATTCATTTATTTACCTGGTAGTAACAAAATCTTTCAAATATTCTCAACTTTTATTGAGTTATTTTCTTAAACCTTTCTATTTACTGATAGTAATTTAAAAATGAATTCAAAATTATGTTTCGTATGTTATTCGTATTATTTTTAAACTGTCTCTCTTATATGTTATATTTAAAGTACACTCTTATAAATTAGTATATGTTGAAACGGTATATGTTATGTATGATAGTCTAATATAAGTCTAGTTTTCGGAACATTTAAGAAGAAGAATTTAAAGTTGTATATGCAGAATAAGTTGATTTAAGAATGTACATTAAAGAAATGTAATTCAGAACTGCTATTCCTCCAGCTGATAATGTCATAGTCTTCTGAGAACATTGCAGCATTAAAAGAACTGTCTTCTGATTTGATACATTAAAATTTTCCCACTTACAACTGTAAAGAGCGTTTTCAAAAGCATTACTTGCATCAATGAGCCTTTGACCAATATAACAATCTATAAATACTATACCAATAGTATATGGTAATTGTATCATGGTATTTTCCAAACCCCCCACCAGTTCAGACACAAGCGCAAATATTACAAAAATAAAGTCGGTAACAAAAATTGTACGAAGTTCCTTTTCTACTTTATTTCTTAAGTTAATATTCAATATCTGAAATCTCAGAATATCTCTCAGACGTATCTTAAGAAATATATTTCTCGTTTCTTCCTTTAAAATAGTTTTATTATACATTTTATAAGTGTTGTAGAATTTTTCACTATCCAACCAAATATTAGCCAGTTCTTCACTCAGGGCCAGCATCTGTGCTTCAAGAAATCCAATAAGGACAATGATGAACAATGTTATATGCACCGTTGTGGTGACAGTGAAAAAAACCGATATAATCGTTAATAAATAAGCTATTTCATAGTTTGGGGATTCGAACATCGGCTCAAGACCTAAAATAAGAAATAAAATCTTAAAACGGTCCTCCAACAACGAAATTAATGTGCCATGATTGAATTTTGTTTATTAAAGATTCAAATTACACCTAGTTTTGATTTCTTTTCAGAGAGAAAATAGATTATTAAGTTTGCCGGTATACTCACCATATACAACAAACAAATCTTCTGGGAAATGGCGGCCGGGTCTAAAATATGGCACAGTTATATAGAACACCGCATTCGTCACCAAAAAAGTCCAAATAGTCATGGATTGTTTCTTGATAAGTCTAAGGGTTTTCAAGACATTCGTCTCAAAACGTGTGCCCTTCACCATCAAGTTATTACAAAGCAGATAGTCATCTACTACACTCATAACAGTTTCGCTTAAACAGTAAAAAATATATATATTATTCTCTGTATAATAATAAATTGCACACAATTTCTAACATTTTAATATAATTCAAATATTAATCCAATGTGCAAAGTTATTAATTTAAAATAATTATTTATATATTTAATTTAAAATATATATTTTTATATTTCATTCACTTTATGTAGTCACCGATAATTTTTCTTTATTATTTATGTTTTTGTATGTTACTTTTCTCTTTATTAACTATGTATTTGAACTTACCTATAACATTTCATATATAAAATCTTGGGAAGGTAGAAAACACTGCACATTGTCAGAGAAAACACGACCATAGCGCTGGTGAAATCTCCGGTCTGAGGACATCTTACTAAGACAAACCAGACCATCGAAAATAGAAATGCATAGCTATAACATATCACACCAAAGATTACAATGAAGTAATACATGCAGGAAATTGCTGAAACAAAACAGTAAGAATAATATTGTTCCAATTATAGGAAAGTTGAATATTAATAGACCACTCTATATAATAACATTAGGTTCTTTTAAGACACTAAAGAAAAACCTAAAAAAACTCAAAACAGTATATGATTTATTCAAAAACCGTTTGCGTTTATCATTCTTGTACAAAAATAACATACGTTGCGTATACTCTCTATTGATATTAATAGTCAAAATCCTTAACATAACCCCAACATTCCTAAATATTGTAGGCAGATCACAAAAATCTAAACTGAATTCTTCTAAGAAATTAGACATCGTGGTATGACTGTTTATAGGTAACTATGGACAATATGCACATGGAAGGAATGTTTTTATATCCACAGTAAAATTACGTAATTAAACTGTAAGCACGATATATTATAAACCATGTAAATTCTGAGTGTACACAAACAAAAAAGACAGCATTTTTTATCACTTTATTTTCTTTGATAGTGATATTGTTGCCATTTAAATATTCAATGAGAATTGAATTTTCAGGTCATTTAAAACATAAGAATTTAAATTTGTTTTAAAACTTTATAAATGTCGACTAAAAAAATTATCAACTTAGGCTGTGCTCAAATCTAGGGCCATTAAGAGGCTGAAATTGAAGTGAAGCTATGACGGGATCAGTAAAATTTGCATATATGGATTCCCGGTCTCACACTCGGTGTTCTAAATAAAATTGAAACAGCTATTTTAAGCTAATCCTCAATGAAAAGCTGATACTAATTTACTTAAGAAAGCCACTACGAACTGCGTTCTAATGACAACAGCAAAACCGTAACTGAGCTCGAATATGGTAGAAACTGAGAGGTTAGAAATGCTAGCTATCGTTTGTTTGCTGGCGTGAGACCCGACATCTAGTAGATTATATTTTGAAAATATTATCCAATGTTCTATCCTTGGATAATATATTCAAAATATAATCTAAGGATAAAACATTGGATAATAAAAAAAAAACATTGAAAAGATGCCCTAACCTCAGGATTAATCTTTTGAATTCACGTTAAATATTTATCTAATACTAGCTTTATTTTATAAGCTTGTTAGGCTTATTAAAATTTTGAAGCAAGGGGCATTATAAATATTAAAAATAAAAAATCTTTATTTAAAAGTAGGTTTTCTATAAAATATATTATTATCGTCAAAGTTTCCATGTAATAGCAGACCTGAGAAGCGTTGGCGACAGAAGCTCAATATTTTTGTCTTTTGTTCTTTTATTAATGCCACTATACTATACTATGTTACTTACCCAAAATTAAATTTCCAATAAATCTTGAAGAAGTCTCGAAGCGATCGTTTCCTATCACTGTACCATATTATAAATATTCAAGAATTCTATACAAACTTTAGCAGACACAGGTTTCTTAACTGCTTTTTTATAGTGTCGTCCGTAAAGGTTCTTATTGTTTTAACAGGTAGCCTTGCTAAGGCATAAAAAAGGCATATTTAAGGTTGGTAAGGAACCCAAAGGTCGTCAAATGAATATCAAAATTCGGGATCGTATAGAATGTTTTATAAAGCTTAAGTCAGGCAAACTACTGACAAGCAGACACGACATGAGGAAACCAGATTTACCGTGCTTTTTTTAACCTTCATTCTTTTGTCTATCTTTCAAATCGTTGAAAGGGTATTCACCTTTTTTTGGGAAAATATTTTTTTCTGACCATGACTTCTTAATGAATTTTAGTTAAAACTAAAAGTAGTTTAATAAGATATTTCCTGTTTGTTCAAGTAACAGTCATCAAAATATTTGAATTGATTTTTTAGATCTGGATGCATGGCAACAGAACAGATCTTAAGGAACTTTTTCCCACGATCCCACAATGTGTAGAATGAACTTGTTGGTAGCTGTTTCCAATCTGATATGACAAGGAGTAGGTACTCTTTTTGAAGGTACCAAAACCTTCAAAAAGTGTACCTACCTCGTCTTCAAAGTCTATTAACGTTTTAAAGCATCCCCTGTTAAAACAAGAGACCGTTGATAGAGGTGATCATCTTTCATAAGGTTATCCGTATGTCCCTTGACCAATATATTGAAGCCAAACCCAACCAACCTTCAATATATTGAAGGTTGGCCAAGCGACATACGGATATTATATATATATATATATATATATCTATATATAATATTATCTATATATAATATATATATCTATATATAATATTAGTAGTTCTTAAATGAAACAGTTTTATTTGTCCAATATGGTTGTGATATAATGGTCTGGCGATGGACCAACCCGCAGTCCAATACATGGGTCCTTTAAATAACTGGTAATTGGCTAGTTAGCCTCAGGTGACGTAAATAGATCACTAGTTGTGACAGATTCTAATAAGTCTGTATTATCTAATATCAATTTATACTTGCATTATTTTATAAACGATTAATATCAGATAGAATATCACAAAAATATATCTCATATGATGCGATAGCTATTAGAAGTTCTATTTTGAGGCTAGCTCCTCAGTTCAATGTTATGACCTATATATTAAGCACCTGACCACCACCATATAATCTAACTATATATTAACCTTCAAGCACCGCCAAGGACAAACAAATATAGAGAATGAGATGTAAAAAAAATTAAGAAGCTTTATGTACAATCTTGTATAATCTGAAATTATTAATCGATATTTTATGACAATACAGTTTTTACTTTAATTGTAAGTAATTATTTTAAACGCAGCCTTTCTTAAATGACACTCAATTAAGTTATTTTGTTGTCAATCAAGACCAACTCCAATAATAAATTTACAACTCACTGAAACATATAAAATGCAGATTGGAAAAATCCAATACAACAAAAATCTAGTTATTGTAAAACTGATTACAGTTGTTTTTTCAATTACTAAACTAACTTAAATAATTATATAAAACAAAATAGTAATAACGACTGTAACTGTAACATTAGTAAAAGAATTTAAGTTTGTTTAAGATTAGTTCATATTTATTTTAAAAACAAGTGGTTAAATATGTCAAAATTTATGAATAAGTTTAGTTTAAATTATTGTGATTTGCCAACAATTTTGTGGAATATTGGCGTGTGTTGGAGAATAGGGACTATAAATATTTATAGAAAATACGCATCTGAACGTATGTATCTTCTTCACTTAAGATAACAAAAAATATAGAACATTTAATAAATAAACGAATCAAATAAATTTCTACTAGTACAGTATAATAGTGCCATGAAAATTTATTACATAAATGTTGACATTAATTACTCCTTCTATTGCAGCGATTTCCTGGTTTCACTACATTATTATTTTTAGCAGTGCAGGTTGCTATATGTATGCGTACGTTCTATCCATGATTTGGTATTGGTTGTTCAGGCTTCCTGAAACAGGAGACATAAAGACTGCTGTAGTGGTATTGTCCCTTGTGCTGGCGAGTGGAACATGCATCCCTAAGTTTCTCTATATGAAGCTGTATGCGTAAGTGACAAATAAAATTGTGGCAAAAGATTTTATAAAACCAGAAAACTTAAAAAAAAAAAAAAGAAAGGGTAAAGAGCTCTTTTGAATCGAATGAAATGATAAATTTACTATATTTGTTCATTTATTTGGAGTGTTCTTCACCAAGAGCAGAAATGGGATATATTATTAGGCTTATATATTAATACCTAACTAATGAAAGATTTTTTCAGCAATACCGTGATGAACATAATAGATGAGTATCTCCGTTGTGATAAGTTGGTGGCGACAAACACTCGTTTTGCATCGAACTTGTTAAAAAAGCTACGGGTATTGAAAAAGCTAGCAGTGTCAGTATGGCTCGTGCTAGTTGGAAATGCATTAGTGTACGCCCTGATACCGGTCCTTATGCCTGGTCGACATTTCAACGAAGATTTGTGTATATTGTATGGTAGGGAAAGATCAGAATAACATACTTTTATGTTTTTAATTTAAATATTATTTTAAATAGACGTTCAAACATTATTAGTGAAATATTGTTATTAATTTTAAAAAATATGTAATAATTAATTATAAATATACTGTTCTTAACAAATGAACTAGAATAGTTATGTCAGCCACTGAAAACCAGCGCTGGACTGTTACACTTCAGTAATAACTGAGTGGTCGACCGTTTTGGACGTCACAATTAATTTTTTTTTCCAATTTTTTGTTTTGTTTTTTTTTTATATTTTTTTTTCTGTGTAAATGTATGTGACGTCTAAATAAAGTTTTTTTGATTTGATTTGATTTCAGGTTTGGAACCTATGTTCGAATCGCCAAACTATGAAATAGCGTTTATAATAATGACAGTTGGAGCTTATTTTGTGGTTGTTATATTAGTAAACACTACAATATTTATTATTGTCATTGTTGGATATTTGGAATCTCTGATGTTAACTCTGAGTGAAGAATTAAAGTATATTTGGGAAGACAGTCAAAAATTCTACAACAAATATGATAAATATAAACAGTGGAAAAAAAGTCAAGTGAAAAATGTTTTTATACAAAGTCGTCTTAAAGATATTACTAAATTTCATATCATAAGTTTAAATCTCAGAAAAAATGTTGATAAGGAACTGCGTGTGATTTTTATGATGGAATTCCTTTTCATGATTCTTGCTATAGTGACTGAGCTGGTGGGTGGGTTGGAGAACACATATCTTCAAGTTCCATTCACGGGCGGTCAAGCTTTTATAATATGCCTTATAGGACAAAAGCTCATTGATGCTAGCTTAACCTTTGAGAAATCCTTATACAGTTGCAGATGGGAAAACTTCGATGTATCGAATCAAAAGACGATTCTTATAATGCTGCAATGTTCCCAAAGACCGATGACATTATCTGCTGGGGGTGTAGCAGTATTGAGCTTGCCATACTTCATGTCAATCCTAAAGTCTACATATTCTGCATATACTACTTTAAATTCTTCTGTAAATTTATCTTCTTAGTGGCCATCTGTAAGCATCAAACTCAAGCAGTTAAGGAAAAGATTACATTTATTGTATAATCTATATTATTGTTTCAATTTTAAGCAGTTTCATTTATTTAAAAGATTTAACATTTTTATTTACCGTTTTTTTTTATTATTTTATTTGTTATAAAATATATATTACACTTCTTTCTTCTAAAGAAGGGATTTTGACTTTAAGCTGATTGGAAAGAGAATATGTTTTATATTTTATTCTAGAGTTATTCTGTTTTTGTAATTATAGCTTGAAATAGTTTTGATATTTGGAGCAAAAAGTATATATTGACCTATTATAACCTAAAATCACTTGAAATTTTTTAATATTGAAATTTGTTTTTTTTTTATTAATTTGATTTTCTTGACATTGTATGTCATGACATACATGGCGATTTGTATCTGTTAACTCTAAAAACAAAACGAATCAAAATTCAATTTAGGCGGTCCTTGTCAATTTAATTGCGCATTTATTACAACATATTTTTCATCGGGCGAAAATATAATAATAAGATGCTTTATAATAATAAGATGCTTTAAAATTTAAAAATTAAAGCCAATTAAGAGCTTCTAATCATATGTATAAGAGCTGCTTTAGAATTTGTAAGATATAAATAATAAAATATATTAATAAAAGAAGTTTCTACAAAGGCAACTTGTTGATCTAAATAGTCTAGTTTATTTGTGAATTTGTACTAGTAAACGTATGCAAATATGATAATGCGGAACCATAAATGTCCTCATGTTTTGCCTCATCCGTAAACACAGTTAAAATGACAATATTGAATATTGATTACTTTACAGCAGATGGCCCTGAAATTAAACATATAGTACAACTAGGTTTTATTAGCAGGTAACAAGTCCGCATTGCTGACTCAAGTATTACATTTGTTGAAAATTTATAAAATTTATTATTTAAGTTAATTGATATATTATTCAAAATTTGGTGCACATTAACTAGACTGGAAAGGGCTTGGTTAAATATATTTTTATATCCAGTACCTTCTCTATAAGGCTATAGTGATTTTTATCGGGATAAAACGTCACAAATTAACTTACGTATTTCTCTTTTCCTATTAATCTTGGCTCGGTTTCGGTTTCTAGTTCAATATTGAATGTATATATGTTGGCTTTCTAACATGATGCACACAAAACGCATTAACTGTGTCTATGGGCTTGGCAGTCTGTTCACGGACATGGGATTTAATATTTTTCATGATAGGATCCTAGGTGTTCACACCTGAACTCTATGCCCGTAAACTCAGGAACCGTTGGAGGTAGGTGATAAATAAACTGACTGACTTACAGACACCATCATCTCGTCTTAGCGCGAACACGTTTGCTGCAAAGAATTCGAAAAGTCGGGTTAAATTTAAAAATGTAATAATAAACGCGATTTATATCCGTAAAATAGTTGTAATGCTTTTATGTTGACACTATTTTGCATAATAACAGATTTTATGGCGGCAGAAATTAAGAAAGTGAAAAGTGCTAGGTAACTATTGTAATCCATATTATTTTACAATTTAATAAATAACATACATTCAGTGATATTTACTTAACTAAATCTCAAATATTTATCTCATTTTGATGTATATCAATAGATTTTAATAGATTTTAGTAGTTGTACAGTATTGAATATTTAATGTAGAAGTAGATTCTTCACAAATTAGATGACTATACGATTCTTTTTTATATTTAATCTGTTTTTTTTTGTACTGATGTGAATAAGAGTATTATGGCGATTATACACCATTTAAACTATAATATTATATACCTACTTGCATTAAAGTAATCTTCACAACAACATAGACCCTTTAGACTCATAGGTTTTTATCACTTCTATAACCTAAAACCATTCCTTCCATACTTTAATATCTTTTGCAATCACAAAAAAACCTGTATCTGGTGTATTTATTCATACACCATTTTCGAAAAACTCAGTTTTTCCTTCCGATCTGTCTGTCTATATGTGTGTCTGTGTGTCTGTCGAATTTTATTTTTCGAATTTTGAAAAACTAAAGATATATTTGGAATCAGCATCTAAATGTAAGATTCACTTTTCAAAATTATGTTGATTGTCCAACGGGAAGGTGGTCAGATCGGCCGCCGAAGTTACCGAAAAATGGAAAAAAAATTTCGAATTTTTAAATTTTTTAAAATTTAAAAATTAATTAATTAATTAATTAATTTAAATTTTTATTTTTTTTTTCTTTTGCTTGTTAATTAATTTGCGAGTTATAATTTGTCGATTAGGAGTTTTTCATAGCGGCAAGCTCGATTGCCGCGTGTCAGATGTTTTTTTCTATGCTTACCTTTTTGTCCACTTTTCTTTTTCTTCATTTCAGTTCTTTTTTATTATCGATTACTTTAGTGGTCCTTCTTTTCTACTCCTAATATTTATTAGTCTTCATTACCAATTATATCTTTTCAATTGTTATCCATATGTCGAGATAGTTCTGTAGACACATAATAATAGCTGTTTATTTTCTAGTAATTCGTTTTTGTATAGTAAATAATTAAAAAGATACAACAAATTGAACCAGTTCAAACGTATAATTTAACCTACTAATAAATTTTGCAAGTTACGGTGACAAATTTTATTTTAATTATACTTGTATACATTTATGTAGTCGTATACATTGTAACACCTAATTAAGTTATTGTTGTGTCATAAAGAGTCTGTTAATTAATGTAAGCTGTACGGAATTCATGTTAGTAATGTTGAATTTTTTTTTAAATTAACATATTTCCTAAATATATTTTTTTCTTTCAAGTTCTTGATTTTTATTATAACCTACTATATTAAATTAGAAGGTCCCGAAATTCTTTATGCATTTTGATGATACCTATATTCTGTTTTAAAAAAATATCTTTATAGTAACCTAAATACGCATAGGCATTTTTATTTTAGTGAGTTCATTAAACAATTATTTTATCCTTGTTATAAATTTTATGTAGTGAAATATTTTAGTTGACACTCAATAATAGATATTACTAAAACATATTGTAGTGAATTGTAAATTAACTGTTTCTAAATAATAAATTACATAAAGGGGTTATATATATATGCAAGTGTTACACTATTTCAAACCAATTTCACCTTCTTGTTCATTCTACAAACATCGTGAATATAATAACATAAATGTAGACTAATTATAATTGTTTTCACAAGACTTCACACAGTGTCGCAAATTTAGGTAAAGTAAGTATGTATTATTCTAGATCAGGCTCTTTTTTTTATGTTGGTAAAATCCAAGTCGGCCAAGAAGGTGATGGCCGAGGTTTATGTAAGAATACCCGTCTGCATAAAGGACGAGGCCTAAGACTTCTTCTTAGATATAAATTTCGAAAAATAATTAAGGACAGTTATTAAAGAAAGGCATGTATTTATTTATTATTAATTGAAACTTAACATAAAGAATATTACATTTTGTTTCCTATTTAACAAAAAAAAAAATTCTTGGTACAAATTATATAATACCTCGTCTGCGTTGGTTACGTTGTACAAATAACCTAGTACATTGAATATGTATGGCTACTGTTGTTATAACACAGTTTATTTACTTATTACACAAGCAGAAGGTTATACATTTATAGTTGCTACAACAATGGTGAAATTATTTGGAAAGTTCGGGCTAGATTATTGCGATCTGCCGACGATGTTTTGGAATGTTGGCGTGTTATTAAGAACCTTGACTATTAATGTTAATAGACGGTACAATCAACGTAAGTTTGAATTGACATAGTGTCATTACATATAAAAATAATGCTGTTATATTTAACTCTTTTAATCTTAACGACTTCAGCAATTCCCTGGATATACTACTTCAAAGTCATTTTCACTGGTATATGCTATTTCCATGTGTACATGTTCTCCACTGCCTGGTTTGTGCTGGTGAGATGTAAGGAGACAGGGGATTTCATTAGTGCAATGGTAGCACTCTCTCTTACAATGTGTAGTATTACCTGCCTTCCTAAAATTTTTTACATGAAATATTACAGGTGAATCGACACTAAGTTTACTTAGATGTGTAAAAAATTTAAACAGTTTTCATGTTCGAATCCGTTTAAGTCAAATTTATTCGAATTTTGTTAGATTGCATAATTTTATTATTATTTTTTTTGTTATATTACTAATATTTCATAAATTTTCAGTGACACAGTAATGAATCTAGTGGATGAATTTTTAAATTGTAATAATTTGGTTGTGAAAGGCACACGTTTTGAGAAAAATTTCATGAAAAATCTAAAAGTCGTGAAAAAGCAAGCCACAATTGCTTGGGGAGTATTAACAATGAATGGAGTGGTGTATGTTAGTTTACCATTTTTAAGGCCAGGTCGCCATTTCTCCCAAGATCTGTTTGTGTTGTATGGTAAGCAAGATTTTAAATATATTTTTTATATTATCTTTTGTACAGAATTAAAATTTGTAAAAACAAAGATTAATTTGTTTCAGTTTATTAAAAAATATATCTTAATAGGGTTATATTTCACAGTAATTTAAAATAAATTTGTTTCAAATACAATATTTCTTTTAATTACAATAAACATTTTTTTGCGACAAAATTATTTCAAGTACATATTTTCAATACTTATTTTGACTATTAAATAACCTGAGTGTAGACCGTTTAATTAAATTAACACAATAAATATCAAAAATAATGTAAATTGTAATTAATTTCTGTTTGATTTTAGGTCTAGATCCGATGATTGAATCACCACATTATGAAATAGCATCCTTCCTCTTAACAGCGGCTGTATACTTCTCCCTCACCATCATGGTGCATATAACATTGTTTATCATCGTCATCGTTGGTTTTTTAGAAGCACAAATGCTTGCTCTAAGTGTTGAATTAACTAATATTTGGGACGATAGTGAAAAATTCTATAACAATTATCATAAAATGTACGATAAAAACTTTGGAGAGAACAGATTAAGAAATATATATCTAAAATTTCGATTGCGGGATATTGTTAAATTTCAGATAAAGAATATAAATCTTAGGAATACTGTTGAAAGGGAACTCCGTTTCATTTTTGTAAACGATTTTATTTTTATGATATTCGCTCTAGTATCTGAACTAGTTGGTGGATTAGAAAACACTATGATACAATTACCATTTACTATTGGTATAGTATTTATAGATTGTTATATTGGTCAAAGGCTCATTGATGCAAGTAATGCTTTTGAAGACGCCGTGTATGGTTCCAAGTGGGAATATTTTCATGTATCCAATCAGAAAACCATACTTTATATGCTTCAATGCTCACAGAAGACTATGACATTATCAGCGGGTGGAATAGCAATTCTCAACTTCCCTTATTTAATGTTTGTTTTCAGATCTACTTATTCTGCGTACACCACATTAAAAACTTCTGCATAAAATAGTATAAATCTATTTCTTTGTTTTACAAATTTCATAGCGCTTTTTAGAAAACATACTTATTTTTATCTTTTTTTATAATACAATTAGAGTAACATCAATTATATATTATAAATAAATATTTAAATTGTTTTAATACCTTTTGTAATTACTCATAACATACTCATACAGTACTCATACAGTAATAACAATAAGAAGACAAAGCCTCTTTAATGTAATTGAATTTCATTGTTAGTATTATAGTAAACTTTTTTATTTTAATGGCTTCAAAGTCGCTTTTTATACTTGTTATGTTATGTCAATTTGGAATTTTAAAGTTTCTTTACAAAATCAATGTGGATGTAAAATACTCTTTCCAGTAACAAAAATATATCACATACGCCAAAAGGCTTATTTAAAGTTTAAAAGTAATTGTTACATTTTACATTACAATATAGATTTTTAAAAGTTTCGCAAAGACAATTAAGAAATCCTGATTTAATCTGTATTAACACTCTTGTGCATCCTCTGATGATACAATAGATCTTCAGCGGCGGTGAACACTTTTCATCAGGTGACCTCTATGCCACTTTTTAAAATAAAAAAGGGGGTTAAGTTATAAGATTTATAAAAATATCTCAGTGACGAAGTAGGTTCATTATATATTTTTATTAATACAATGCCTACAAAAAAAAAAACAGAATTATACTCTATTGTGCTAACAATGAAACGTATGCAATTATTTTAGACAATATTTTGCATATTTAAACTATTAAAGTTGCAACAGTGGCTGAAATTTGAGTGAAGGTCTATAAAAGGCTGTAGGCTTTATTTGATGGAAGTTTTTATTATTGTACAAAAGTAAAAAAAAATCCGACCTCATTGCCCCTACATATATTAGTCTAAATAGATTAACGTGCACAGAGCAGTTGGTCCTGATGTAGTGTCTGCCACTGTAATAAAGAAATTTCCCCGCAAGACACTCTCCTGGGAATGTATTACCGTGGTGTTCTTCCCTTAAATAAAAGAGGGAAAAATATAAACAAAAACAAATGAAAAATAAAGCAAACGCAGGAAGTTTTGCATTTGTCCATTTGTGGTAACGTAATTCAAAAGAATGGAATAGTGAAACGAGAAGGATCCTAAGTATGGAGATAATGAGAAGAGATGAGCATGAAGTGAGTGACCAAGAAGACTCTGGTAGAATGTAAAAAAATATATGGTCAATGGGAATAATTTAGTAAATAAGAAAGTTTCCATTGGGATTACGGATGAAAACTTTTAGCGAGACATCTTAGAGGTTGTCATATTAGGCTTACAGATCGAACTGACTAAATTAGGTCACTTACAGTTTTTGATATAAAATACAATATTCTATTACATATACACTATCAATCGTGTTACACTAATAAAAAAAACATAAAACAATTATGTCTAATAACTGATCAAAGTACAATGTAGGTTTTTCTATATATTATTAATCCATAACAATGCAGTTTTATTTACTTTTTATTCCATTTTATTAAGCGGGCGGGTCAGTAGACTTGTTTGTTGTAGTTACTGTTACAGGTATTACGCAAACGTTATTTTTACATAAACCACGTATATAGAAATTTTATAAATAGGTGATAAAAATGGTAAAGTTTTTGAGAAAATTCGGATTAGATTATTGTGACCTACCGACATTGTTGTGGAATGTTGCAATGTTATTGAGGAGAGGTACTATAAACATTAACAGAAGTTATAATCAACGTTTGTCTATAAGCATACCTTTTTTTTCCGTTGGAAAAATCCGTTACGGGTACCCGTCGGCCCAGGGGGGTGACGGCCGGGGGACGGCGCCGTAATGGGACGTCACGGGATCGCGTTAGCACACACCGTGATGCCCTGGCGAGACCCCCCGAATGAGGGTGCCCCGAGCAACGTAGAGTACCCTCCCATCGTAGGAGTATATAAGCATACCTGGATAAACAAAAATTTTGATTTTATTTAAGCTTTCTGTAACGAGAAAAACTTACACGAATTATTATTATTTATTTACAACGTTTTTAGCAATTTCATGGATTTTCTGTATCATTATAACATTTTCTTGGGCATGTTATTTCTATGCTTACATATTTTCTATGGTCTAGTTTGTGCTGGTGCGAAATCCCGAGACCGGAGACTTTACAGTGTAACAAGTATCCCCAAATTCTTCTATATGAAGCTATAAGTTAATAAATACATAAATGTGAAAAGATATTATTGTCAGGTTGCAAATTTTTTTCGAATTTTCCAGTAACACAGTGATGGATCTAGTAGAAGAATATTTACGTTGTGATAATTTAGTTGTGAAGGGCACACGATTTGCAATGAATTTCCTGAATAATTTGAAAATAATCAAAAAGCGAGCAATTATCGTATGGATCGTGATAGTAATGAATGCACTGACCTACGTAAGTATACCTGTACTCCTGCCGGGTCGCCATTTTTGTGAGGATTAGTACATAATATACGGTATGGTAACATTTGAATCAGTTTTATCGTTATTTATTATTAGAGAATTAACTGATATGTGATAATGTATTTTCTTATCAATATTTTTTTCTAAGGATTGGAGCCAATGTTTGAATCGCCAAATTACGAAATAGCAAAAGTAATGATGACTGCAGGAGTATACTACTCCGTCTTCATGGTGGTACACGTAACATTGTTGATTCTAGTAATCATAGTCTTGAAGCCCAAGCTCTTGCTCTTAGCGAAGAACTGATTTATGTTTGGGACGACAGCGAAAAATTTTATAACAATGTTAAGATTCATAACAAACACATTCAAAAAGGTAAAGTGAGAAATATTTTTGTTGAAATACGTCTTCGAGATATCGTAAAGTTCCATTCAGAAACTCTTAGACTTAGAAACATAGTTGATAAGGAACTCCGTTTTATTTTTGTTATAGATTGTATTTTTATGATTCTCGCTATTGTTACTGAATTGATTGTTGGGTTAAATAATACCTACGTCCAGATAGCTTTTACAGTAGCTCAAGTTTTTATGGATTGCCTCATAGGGCAATGACTTATTGACGTTAGCCACGTTTTCAAAAACGCTGTTTACAGTTCTGGCTGGGAGAACTTTCAACTATCCAATCAGAAGACGGTACTTTTAATTCTTCAATGTTCGCAGAAGACTAACATTATCAGCTGGCGGTCCTGTAGTACTGAACTTTCCTTGTTTTTTGTTCGTATTCAGATTAACTTATTCTGCATATACTACTACTCTAGAATCTTCTGGATAATATAAAAAAGACGCAGTTTGACATATCTTACACGCCTCGCAATAATTGCAGAAAGTAAAATGATGATTTCCAGGTGGAATTATCATCTTGATCCAGAATTTAAGAAATACACAAACAGTCAATAAATACTAGCATTTAAAGAAACTATTAATTTTATAAACACTGTAAACTAAAATAAATCAGTTAGAAAACAAATTGTTATTTTTTCGTACTATTAAAATAAATAAAGAAAATCCACAATATAAAATCGCTTTACTACGTTTGTGCTCATAACAAATAGTATAGTTTTTAAATGCATATAAGCTTGTTATAACGATAAATAACAAAAAAGGAGTAATAGTTCCAATTAAAAATATTGTACACACATAATTGCTTCATAAGGAAAATATAAAAGTAATTATTTTAAATACAGGCTTCATTTCTATTCTATCAACTTATGATGTCCATCAAGACGTTTTCTAATTAAGCAGACGATACTTTCAAAGATATTTTGAATTGAAAATAATAATATTCATGAGACTTATGAAGTATATTAAAAAATGTATATATATTTTACTATAGCCTACTTTTCAAAAATTGTATATGATAGTGTGCTCTCCTTGAAATATAGAAATGAAATAAATCGTAAAAATATAAATTAATTATTTTTTATTTATTTATAAATTTTGAATAAATATCAACGACCACTTGTGTTCGTCAGATGGTAGTATCAGGAGGATCTTTTTGATACCAGACTTATCGAAATAAGCCCTATTTGCTATGTCACTTACTCTTTTGCTACTTATGGCTTCTCTATAAGTAGTACACTAAACTGTAAATAACCTGTTAAAAAA
Organism: Mechanitis mazaeus; assembly: GCA_959347395.1. Lineage (NCBI taxonomy): Eukaryota > Metazoa > Arthropoda > Insecta > Lepidoptera > Nymphalidae > Mechanitis > Mechanitis mazaeus. The sequence goes on from OY365747.1 coordinate 19,697,067, forward strand.
TAAGTGGGATTTTAATATGTAATCGATAGACATAGATACAAAATCACCCATTTTTAAAACATTTTGTTTGTATGTTTGTGAAAGAATTACACAAAATCGGATGTGATGTAATTTTGGAACGGTGATAACTGAATGTCCTGGTTACCATTTAAGATAACCTAAACTACAGTCTAATTATCTAATTTCTACGTTAAAATAAAAAAAAGTATTCTTTCATTTCATTCTATTAAGATTAATTAAGCATTGAAAATTTTTTTTTAATTAAAATGTAACCAAATTATACGAGAATTTTAATACGTTAAAAATAGTTTTATTTTAAATGTGTACTCGTGAAAATCTAAGAAAATACTAAAGTGACAGTAATGTCCGCTATGAAAAGCTAATAAGTTTAATAAGATAAAACTTATATAATTTCAACTAAAGCATTCCAGTAACATTATTTTATTATATCTCAGATTTGTAGGAGTATTTTACCTTAAAAAATGTGAAAAAATATTAGAAAGCAATATTTACAATAATTAGAATGTTATTGCAATGATAAACTCGCCAAAGCTATATTAGTTTCTTTTGATGATTTTCAACTTTAATACCACAATGTCTTTTGCAGATTGTTTTGGAATAGTCTAAGGGGTAAGATTTATTATTATTAAAATTTAAATTTAAATGCTTCAACATTTCTATCTTAAAAGCATGCAAAGCAAGGAAAGCTCAGTAGCATGAGAGTCGGATGCCATATTGGTGGTGTATGTTTTAATATCAGCTATGCTGATGACATGGTATTGCTGGCCCCCTCTGTTTTTGCTATCAGAAGCATGCTGGCTTTTTGTGAGTCATATGCTGAGGAGCATGGATTGGTGTACAATAACAAGAAAAGTGAATACCTAGTTTTTAAGGCTGGCACTAAAGCACCGGACAATACACCCTCAATACAACTTAACGGGGTCAATCTTGTTAGAGTACACCAATTCAGGTACCTGGGTCATGTGGTCACAGAAAGCCTAAAAGACGATGTTGACATCGAGCGAGAACGCAGGGCGTTGTCCATCGGAGCGAACATGTTGGCTCGTAGATTTGCTCGTTGTTCGATCCCAGTTAAGATCACGCTTTTTAAAGCTTACTGCACTTCCTTTTATACGAGCAATCTATGGGTCAAATATACTCTGAAATCGTACAACGCCCTGCGTGTACAATATAACAACGCCTTCAGGACATTGTTGGGGCTGCCGCGGTACTGTAGTGCCTCGGGTATGTTTGCGTACGCAGGGGTCGACAGTTTCCCGGCCATTCTCCGCAAAAAAGCAAGCTCACTTTTAAGGCGAGTGCGCGACAGCCGCAACAATGTCTTGAGGGTCATCGCCGATAGTGACTACTGTCCGCTAGTCGAGCACTTGTGTGACATTACGAAGTCACTTTTAGTTATTAAGTACTAACCATAGTTAATAAGTCTTTATATTTTTTTTTTTTACTAACAATTATGGATCTTTTGTAATCTGATTTAATAAACATTTTTATTTTTATTTTTATTTATTATAAAATAATATTACATTACCTATACAATTCATCAACGACTTAAACATTTAACATATAAACTAGACATAAAAGTTTCTACAAACGTGTGGTTTGCATAATTAGTACTGTCAGTTTGATGTTTGATGATATAAAACAATTAATTTTATTAACTTACCTTAGCGAGCACACTACATATTCCCATGAACATTGGACTTTACAACAATGGTTAAATTTTTAAGAAATTTTGGCTTAGATCACTGCGACCTCTCGTCAATTTTGTTGAACGTTGGCGTCTTATTGAAAGTGTTAACAATAAACATTAATAGAAAACATGGTCAATGTAAGTATATATAATAATGTTTGATGAAATAATGATATACATTGATTGATTATCTATAAATGAAATTACATCCTTAAGACAAGATAAAGAAAAAATAATAGGAAAAATATAAAGAGTACGCTATACCAGCATAAAGAATAACATATCGCAGGATTTGAGGTTCAAACTTTAGTTATTTGATCAATATACTTTTCATCTATCCTGCAATAATTTTCAGCAATTCCATGGATTTTCTACCTCATAATCATCTTATCTGGGGGTTGTTATATCTATGTTTATATGATATCAGCGTATTGGTATTTGTTCGTGAGATTTCCAGAAAGCGGAGAGTTTAAGGTTGCTATAGTGGAAATCTCGCTCTCAATGTGTAGTGTGACCTGCATATTTAAGCTTGCTTATATGAAGTTGAAAACGTAAGTTGAATATTTTTCATTTCTAATTAACTATCATCTTAGCCAAAATATACATAAACTGGAATATTTTAATATTTTATTAAAAATGTTGTGAATGATTAGGTTACATACAAGCACATGTATAACATAATCATTAAAAAAAGTAAATTTAGAAAAATAATACAAACAAATGTTATCCAATGTTTTTTTTTAAATTATTTTAAAACAAGACGGACGTTTTAAGTGTTTTAATTTTTTTTTAAAATATTAATTGTTAAATATAAGGTTATTGGTTATTGGTTTATTGGTTTATTTTTCCATGAATGTTATATTATGTTTTGCAGCCAAAAAATAATGAATTTATTAGAAGAATATTTAAACTGTGATAAATTTGTTGTAAAGAAAACACGTTTTGCAAGAAACTTCTTAAAATTTTTAAAAGTTGTCAAAAAACGAGCCCTATCTGTCTTGATTGTACTGTATATTAATGGAACAATCTACATTACAATACCACTATTCAGACCTGGACGCCATTTTTCTGAAGATATGTATATTATATATGGTGAGCAAAAAGTGATTAATGAAACCTTAGATTATAATATTCAAGTTTTTATAATTAATTATAAATATAAAGTTCTTAACAAATGAACTAGAATAGTTATGTCAGCCACTGAAAACCAGCGCTGGACTGCTACACTTCAGTAATAACTGAGTGGTCGACCATTTTGGACGTCACAATTAATTTTTTTTCCAATTTTTTGTTTTGTTTTTTTTTTTTATATTTTTATTTTTTTCTGTGTAAATGTATGTGACGTCTAAATAAAGTTTTTTTGATTTGATTTGATTTGATTTCAGGTTTGGAGCCGATGCTCGAATCTCCCAACTATGAAATAGCATTTTTAATGATGACAATAGGAGTGTACTTCGCTATTGCTACAGTAGTACATATAACAGCATTCATCATAGTCGTTGTTGGATATATAGAAGCCCAAATGCTGGCCCTCAGTGAAGAACTGTCTAATATTTGGGACGATAGCGAAACATTTTATCATTATTATATAATACATAATACATTCAATCAAAAAGATAAAGTAAGAAATATTTTTCTTGAAATACGTCTTCGAGACATCGTGAAGTTTCAGATAATGAATATAAATCTCAGAAATATTATTGAAAAAAAACTCCGGTTTCTTTTTTTGGTAGATTATCTTTTTATGATTATTGCTATTGGTACTGAACTACTTGGTGGTTTGGAAAACACCTTCTTTCAGATGCCCTTTACAGTGGCTCAAGTATTCATGGACTGTCTGATAGGACAGAGGCTCATTGACGCTAGCACAATTTTCGAACATGCCATCTACACTTGCAACTGGGAGAACTTTAATATTAAAAATCAAAAGACAATTGTTTTTATGTTACAATGTTCTCAGAAGACATTAACGATATCAGCTGGTGGGATGGCCGTGTTGAACTATCCCTGTTTGATGTTCGTCATTAGATCTGCTTATTCTGCATATACGACACTCAAATCTTCTATGTAATAAATAACAGATGATTTATTATTTATATACCTAGCATTTTATTATTTTCTTTATTATATGATATCAATTTGGTTTCTGTCCAATTGTTCTTTCAAATATCTTATATAAATAAAATATGTAAAATTAAAAAAAGAAATTTTTTCAATCATATAACCGAGTATTATTATTATTAGAGGATTACTTAAAATATAATTTTAGAATAAGTACAACTGAGCAGGATCCAAATCTGCTCTTAGGTAGTTGTTGTAATTGTTTTGCAGAAATAAGCAATCGCCTCGGTACTGGTATTAACAATTTTTTAAATTAAACAAATTTAAAGGCTTATGTATACGTATCATTTTTGGTTTAATTTATGAAGGTAGACTTTAAAACAAAGTTCAGGACGATTACAAAATATCCTGTACTGAAAGAAACTCACAAAAAACTTAACTAGCTGATGTTTTCGTTTTTTGTCCTCTCACAACATCATTTACAAATCTTCGTGTCATAAGTGCAACTTTTAGGTTTTTTTAATAATAGTTTACTACCCAAAATTGTTTCAATTTTTATTTACGTTTTCGTAAATTTAATGTAGTTTAAGTAGTTTAAAGCAAGACGAATTGTCAAGAATTTTATGTGAATAATTTCAAGCTTACGAATTTTATTTCAAGACATTTGGTGCTTTTCAAAACTTCTTCGTAGTTATATATAAATAATACTTACACATAAATAATACTAGCACATAATAATAAGAACTGTTTTTGTATGCAAACACTAGCTATAAGTAGTACACTTTGCGTAAATTCGATATTATAAAATAACAAATAATTTTTTAAAGTATTATTTTTGGGTAGTTACTTATTTTATAATATATTTTAATAATAAACTTTATAAAACAGAACGAAGATATACACAAAAACGTGTATAGTTATTAAGTTCAATCGTTTATAAAAATACATTTATAGGTAATTAAAATGTTAGTTATTATGTAAAACAAAAATTTGTTTAATAATACTCAATTAAGTTATTAGGATAATAATCAAGGCTTTGTCTAATAAAAAAAATTAAGTTAGAAATTGATATTATAGCATTTTCGGTTGAAATACTTGATATAGAATACATAAATTTAGTAATACTATTAATCTTTTATATTTATAATATAAAATTTGATACACAATGGTAATAATTATTAAGAAGTTTGGTTTAAGCTACTGTGATCTGCCGACGATGTTGTCGAATGTGGGTTTATTTTTAAGAGGAGGAACTATGAATATTAGCAGAAAAAATGCATCTGAACGTATGTATTCCTTTATCTTTAAATATTATTTTAAAGGGCAAGAAGGTAAGAAAAAGAGAAAAGATTTAGTTTGAGGTGGGCTTTTCAAATCTCACAGTCCAATTCTAAGATCAAATACAATAGTTTTTATTCGGCTTCTCGGTTTCTTCTGTCGGCGAATTGTTTAACAGCGTCGGCCTTCCTGTGCAGCTAACTGTGTAATAAATTATTTTCTCTAGTTAACAAATAAACCTAAGCTTCAACCAGTTTATATCAGTTAATAATCTAATCGTTTATGTATAGGTAGTTTGGTTGGAGTCTATAAACCTAGAAACCGTAAAACAAGAAACGAAAAAAAATATGTATACAAAAAAAAAAACATTTAAATATATATAATTTAATATTTGATCATTTAAACGTAATTTTTTAAACTTATTAATATAAACTACTAATGCAATAAAAATGTTATTTGTTTTTTCGTTCGTCATTAATCACGCTGTGTAGTGTAGTAAATTGTGGTTTTGAAATTTAAAAAAATAAAATAGTTCGCATTGTGTAATTTTTATCCGATTGGGTGAAGAAGAGGTCGAAAGTTAGTATTATAATAAGTATAATAAACTCCAAACTTCTTTAACTCGTTGCAGCGATTTCCTGGATTTTCTACATAATAATGTTCGGCAGCGCTGGGTGCTTCATATACGCATATGTGATATCTGTTATATGGTTCTTGGTGGTTAGGCTTCCTGAGACTGGAGACATCAAAACTGCTGCTGTGGAACTATCTCTCGCGACCGCCAGCTTAACATGCGTCGCTAAGTTCCTTTATATGAAGTTGTATGCGTAAGTAATATAGAAATAAGATGCTAATAATTTTGGCTATTGTAAAATTCTAATCTTACATTTTTTTTAAAAGTTGATTATATTGAAAGGCTCAAGGTTATTCTCGAAAATACTTTAGTAGTGAATACTCAAGTATAATACCTATTTATAATTTATACTTATACATCATTTTTTATTAAATTTATTTTAATAGACCGTTAGATATATTATATCAACAGTATACAACAAATTTATATATATAGCTTTAAAATTTACTTCATTAATATGCACACCAAGTACTTTAATAAACATTATGATATTAAGTATAGATAAAAAAACTCTCTTAGCAATAGATATATTTACAAATTGATAGATTTTAAATTATGGTGCAACAAACTTCTTTATATGTTTTCTGAAAATAATTTGCAAGGGATGTTGCTGCATTTAAAATTAACCAAACTACTAAAATAGACCTTTTCAGGAATACTGTAATAAATATAGTGGACGATTTCATCTACTGCGATAAATTAGTAGTGAAAAATACACGTTTTGCTTCTAACCTGCTTAAAAATATGAGAATCGTAAAGAAGAGAGCAATTACTGTATGGTCTGTATTAATTGGAAACGCTTTAGTATACCTCATAATACCAATACTTATTCCTGGACGACATTTTCCTGAAGATTTATATGTGTTATACGGTTAGTACTGCGAAATTAAATAATAAATTTACAATGTAATCCATACATATAATAAATGTTAGATATGAGAAAAGTCGTATGGAAAAACACAAAATTAAAATATTACATTAATTGAAGAACGAACCATTATTATTTTTGCATTACGTAGAGAATCAATAAAAGCTTTAAAAACTGCTTGGACTGCTTCTTTAGATATGTCTGTTTCTTACAAAAAGTTGTCCAATCTTAAAAAAAAAAAATTCTGTTGGGTAACATTCCGCGAAAGATGGTGGCTATCGAAGTAAAACTATCTTCATCAGTGTCAACCCTTAATTAGGACATAATTTTGCATGTTTCCTGGGTTCAATTTCAGTTAAATTAAATTACAATTATTTTTCAGGATCCATTTTTATCAATTCGATTCAAAATTTCCTCGTTATTTTGATGGTTGTAATGTAACGCACCTTCAATGTTTGTTTATAGTTGTTCCGGAATTTTCACCTTTCCTATTTGTTTCAAGTCATAAAAATTGTTTTTACATTCGCTCTTACGTGGTTTTGCAATGAATCTGCCTCTAAGATCACTTTATTATGAAAAACTTGTCTACTTTTTATTTATACATTCAAATCTCCGGTCGTATATTGGGTTTTTTCTGTAGGTCATTTAACAGAACCACACACACTTTCTTTGAAAAATTTAGTAGTATTCTGAAAAAAATTATTTCAAAGAAAAATCAAATGATTCGAAAATGCTTGAATCAGTAAATTCATTCAAAAATACACGAGCTTAAATTTGAAAAATGAATTCTAAACCAACTACCTATATTTGAGATCAAAGTAGCCGGTTATTCAAAACGCTATTTTGTTATTTAATTTTTACAGATGACATGGTAGCGAAAACAACATACTTTCCATTTTTACATGATCTTTTATTGAAATTTCACATCAGTCTTATATTCTTTCTATATTCCCTTTTACTTCCAGGTTTGGAACCTATGTTTGAATCACCAAACTATGAAATAGCATTTTTAATATTAACGTCAGGGGTATATTTCGCAGTATTTACAATAGTACACATGATAATATTTATTATCGTAATTGTTGGGTACTTGGAATCGTTGATGCTAAGTTTAAGTGACGAACTCAATCATATATGGGACGACAGTCAAACATTCTACAACAAATATAACCAAATTAATTGGAAACATGAGATAAAGAATGAATTTATAAAGAATCGTCTCAAAGATATCGTAAAATTTCACATTGTAACTTTGAACCTTAGAAATAAGGTTGACAAGGAACTGCGTGTTATTTTTATTATAGAATTTCTTTGCATGATCCTCGCTATTGTGGCTGAGCTCATCGGTGGTTTAGAGAATACATATCTAGAAATTCCGTATACTATTGGACAAGTATTTATAACATGCCTAATAGGACAGAGACTGATCGATGCGAGTCTACATTTTGAAAAATCTTTATATGGATGCAAATGGGAAAACTTCGATCTGTCTAATCAAAAAACAATTCTTTTAATGTTGCAATGTTCGTATAAAAGGATGACATTGTCAGCTGGTGGTATTACAGAGCTGAGTTTCCCCTGCCTCATGTCCATTCTTAAGACAACGTATTCTGCTTACACAACATTAAAATCATCTGTCAATAAGTCTACTTAGTTGAACTAGTAATCAAATAAAACTTTGATATTGTAATCAGCCATTAATTTGGACAGACAGTTTTGTAAGCATGTTCGTGTACCGTATGTTCTTAGTGTTTGTTTTAGAAAAAAGTCTTTTTATTGTAAAGAATCTAAATATTGTTACAGCGTAATAAAAAGTTTCGATCATAAAATCTCTGTTTTAATCTTTATTATCATTGGTAGCTTAAATATTTAAGTCCTTAATCCTTCATGTCTATGAGGTTATATTTTTTTTCAAAACTTTTTACTAAGAATTATTACTATAAAGACAATTTTGAGTAATAATAATTAATCGGTACTAACTATTATGCTAATTCTATTACTGATTTAATAATGACGGTGCAAAAAGGACTCGCTGAGTTATTATTTTTAGTTGTTGTTTCGCTGGTGACAATGTTTTACAATGTTACGGTAAAAACAACTTTTATTCTATCAAACTAATATTTATTCATTCTTACGCCTTAACCTACTCGATCGAGAATTATATTTTGTTTCAGAAAACAATTCAATAAGGAATTTAGTACCAGCAAAAAAAAGTAATGTAGAATTACGAGTCTGTTTTGACTTTAGAAATTATTATTGTGATTATTTTAACAGCTTAATATCAAATAGATTATTTACATACGCTTATTTTTCAATTTTATAAAAAAAAAGATATTTTTTAAATATATTACACAATAAAGTACCATTTGAAGAAAACAATAAAAAAATAATTACAAGTTATGCTATTAACTAACAATTAATAATAGGTTCTCTAGGGACATCATCAATTACATAATTATAGGTATCTTTTAATGCAGTAATTATGTATTGACAATAATTATTTTCATACGTTTGAAGAACTACTATCGGTAATTGTATGTTTGTACGGTTTCAGGTTATCTTGTCATTATTTTAGTTTAAGTAATTAGAAAACATTAAAACTGATATTAATATGAATTTCGCTGATTATTTTTTCAATCTACCTCATTCACTTTAAATAATATTTGGTACTCACATAAAATTATCTTTTGTGTAAAAAAAACTAAAGAAAAAAAAATATACTAATATCTTATGCTAATATCTTAATATTGAAGTTATAAATTAAAAAAATTGTGAGCATCTATGTCTGTTTTTTATTCTTTCATGTTAAAAGTACTGAAGGGATTTTGGTGAAACTCTACAGTAATAGAATGACATAAGGGCTAAAATCTATAAATTTTGTGTAATTTGACCATAATATAGGAAAACTATCGAGTAAGTCGGAAAAGATCCTGCTCTTTGAGTAGGTATTTGGGGTGCGCTGTCTGAAGCTTTGAAGTTAAGATAATGTACCGATGATTGTTTGTTTTCAAAAGTTCTAAAAATCAAAGACAGGTACTCAAAAATACAATAAAATTTGATGCTTTTTTAAACTACACATTTTAAATTAATTATTAAATTCTTATGAAAATTTATACATTTATCGGTTTAAGTGTTGAATGTAGACAGACGTTTGCTTACACTAAGTAATTTTGGCGAAAAGTTTCAAAGTGATGACAATAAGATTGAACTTAACGAAGCATCATTAAGCGTCTACTAGGAGTCGGCGCGTGATGACTTTACGTTTGTGTTCTGAGATTTTTCAGCACCACACCCTGCGAAACCGAATCATAAACCATTAACATACGGGTACATACTGCAATAATAATAAAAGATCAGAAGAAATGAAATGTTTAAGCGATATAACACTCTCATTGTCAAAAAAATTTAGACTCTCTCTTGCCTTGCTTACTTATTTTCAAACAAAAAAGATAAAGACAATAGATGCATTAAAATATGCTCTAAGTATAAGTTGGTAAAGAGATATGTCGTTTCATGAACTACGAAACAGATGGAACCGGGAGAAAAAATAAAGTTGATAGTCTTTTTAGTGATGGGTCGATGATCTCAAATTCGTAGCAGGACGAAACAGACTATGGAAATGATAAATTATTGGACGAGACTTTTAACCAAAAATGTAATTTTTAGTTAACTAATGCAAGATATGCTAACAGCTGCATAAAAAATATACATCTACCAACAATGTGGCAACAATAAATTTATTTATATTAATTGTTTTCAAAATTGTATCGCAGCAGTTATTCGGGCTTTTGGTCAAAGGCCCGTAGGTCAGCTTTCCAACACGCGAGCCTAGTTCAACGTATATTTGAGGTTACATGTCCACGACAAGCGGAGGTGGATTTGACAACTGAAATACCAAGCTCCAGTGGAGAGTAACTGCAAAACGGTTGAGTTCACTTAAAACGATAAGTAATTAAGTAGCTAGAGAATATCACTATGATAACAGATACGAACTACCATGGACTTCGACTTGGATTTACATGTTATTCCAAGCGCAATAGACCAGTCACTTATATTTTTAAGATTAACATACTTTTAATACTGCATTAGAAAGATTTTCAATTTGTGTGGAGATAGAACTGAAAAGCATCTGCACAGATATGGGACGAATAGCCGAATTAAGAGCTATAAAATGTGTGAAAAGGAAAACATGGAGAAAATACCGTCTTCCAGCACGTCAGTTTTTAAATAAGCATATCGTGAGGAATTATATTATTTAGCCATTTTTATATATTCGTTATAGTACACAAAAAGTTTAAATTAAAAAACAAAACAAAAAAAAAACCTAAGGACATTATGTAGAATAAGTAGTAAAAACTTGTAAATAAGTGTTTAGTTCATGAGTAAATTGACGTATCACGATGATGCAAGTTGTATCTATTTAGGTTCTAGGTATCTTTAGTATTTGTATCATCGCCGAAGAGTGGTAATTTTTTTGACAATTGTAAAGGAGTAATACAGTCGAATTTCTTTATATCCTTTACTTGGCCGAACAACCAGAAAACTGGCAGGTTAATACCGGTTGTCGGAAAAAGCATAGGCAATGCTACTTCTAAAAGAGAAGCTTCAACTTTAATTGTAAGAATGGCACACTTTAGAACTTCCGTCTGCCAAAGTCCTAGTCCCTAAGAATTAAAATTTCCTAATGCATAGTGTATGAAAAGATTCTTAAAAGGATAGACTGTAACAGCGATCAAAATAGTAATGCTTCATATTAGGCAAGCTTATATAAAATTAGAACTTTTTTTCTTGATAAACAAAAAAACCTTTTACTATTTCAATAACAAAATAATTAAAATAACATTTTAATAAAAAAAAATACAACATTTCTACTTTAATTTACAGCTAACGACTTAATAAGTTATTTGAACGTATTACAATTACACTAACTACTCCATAACTAATTTAAATTGAATTGTCTTTAAATGAAACAAAAGAGTTACTTTTATATATAATATATTTATAAATATACAATTTGTAATTGTTACTTGTTATATTTTACTTTAATGTTATTTTTAGAGACTTAATTGTTTGATTGTAATCCAGAAATACCTTTAAGTTAAGTGCATCAAAACTGATTAAAAATAAACCGCTAACTTAACACTAGTTCGTTAATAATATTTGCTGTTTATCAATGCATTATGCATTGCATATGCATTTCTATATTTATTTTTAAATAAATTTAAAAATAAATAAAAATGAAATACATTTCAGTTCTATGCAAAATATACATAACCGTGACAAATTATTGCAAAACTCTATTAGAAGAAATTAACTTAATTGAAATACATAATTATTGTGAACCTATTATTCTGGTTCATAAATTGCAATGAACAAACAATCGTATAAAAGGTATCGTAGTAAAATTAAATTAGTATAGCTTTTGCCATTTTCGGATAATTATAAATTTTTGACACCTGATATTAAAAAAAATATTATAAGGTATTATTTGTAATAGAGTAATGAGAGTAATAATTCAATAAACCTTATTAGTCTTTAAAACACAACACTAGTGCTATCTACTTGTTTACTACATAGACTTGTATAGTTATATTTTTGAAATTTGCAATGAAGCTATCATTAGGAAGGTTTGGTCCTGAGTATTGCGATCTTGCGACTATGATAGACAATGTTGCTTGCTTATTGCGGTTAGTGACAATCAATATTGATAAGAAGTACACTAAGCGTAAGTTCTTACAAGATAATTATTTGGTTCCCAAACTATACCTCAATAGTCTTTTAATTTTTTAAAACAGCTTACAGTTTATTAGTGGAATTTTGATTTTTACCAAGTAGCTATAAATATTTTTGGGAGAAACTATTTGTACACTTTTATTGTCAGTAAAATCCCTATTTGATTTAGTTAATGTATTTTAAAGATTATCACGAAGAAACAGAAAACAGAAAAGCTATTAAAAAAAATTAGAAGAGTTAATTATCTTTATAATTTTAATCATGTTATCTATATAATTTTAAGCAAAGAAAGCATTCTTTTTATCATTGTTGTCTGTTTCAGGAATCCCATTGAGGAATTACCTCATTACTATTATAGGAGCCTTAAGCTATTCTTATGTTTATATGTTTTCGATGGTTTGGTTTGTATTTATACGAAGCAGAGACACAGGAGATTTTGCGGCAGCTGCTGTAGTGTTCTCACTTGGAATAGGAAGCATGACCTGCGCCATAAAGACCTCCTTTATGATCTTTTATAAGTTAGAATTAATTTTATCTATAGCTGTTTTGCTGTGTTTGTGCTGTAACAACACATTCCTTTTTTCGGCATTGCAACTGTCTCAAATGTAAATATGTATATATATTGTCACGTCTCTCCGTAAAGTAATCTATTATGTGACTCTTATTTAATTTATAATTTAAAACAACTTAACATATATAAATATTGTATTTTCTTAGATTTTCACGAGTACACATTTCAAATAAAACTATTTTTACGGATTAAAACTCGCGTATAATTTGGTTACATTTTTTATTTTAACCCGACGTTTTGAATACTTTGCAGTAATCGTGTTCACGGGTAGACGAGATGTAACTTTCTGACGTACACTTACATCTCCTATACGCGAGTTTTAATCCGTAAAAATAGTTTTATTTGATATATAAATATTTATAGTTATGGTTAATTTGAAGCATTATTACATAAAATCTGAGATTTTCCATCATTTTATTTGACTCTTACATTGGATTGAAGACATTTTTTGGAACATTTAAAATTTACGAGTATTAATAAATTAAAAAATATATATTTTAAAAATATTTTCATATTTACAGGGATAAACTGCAAATCCTCGTCCAACAGTACTTAGAATATGATGCAACAGTAAAGCCAGGAACAACGTTACACTGTCGTTTACATAAACAACTGCGGATTATTAAAAGAAAAGTCATTACTGTGTGGTCTTTACTGATAATTCTACTAATATCTTACGTTTTGCTACCAATAATAAGACCAGGCAGACACTTGACGGAGGATCTGTATGTTTTATATGGTGAAACTTTATTTACTTTTTGCTACTCTATACTAGGTATGGCGAACCAATGGCACGCGTGCCACAAGTGGCACGTTTGAAGGTTTGCAATGTTTCGTGCATGCCACAGCATGCACAAAAACCAAAAAATTGGCAATTAATTGAAAAAAAATATTTAAAGAATGACTGTTTTTAATTGTTTATTTAATTTAAGTATTTTCACCACGCTAACATTTCGAATGAAATTGTTGTTGTGGCACGTTATCAATAAAAAAAAATTGCTTTGTGGTACGGGTATCGAAAATGGTTCGACAGCCTTGCTATATACTATACTATATAATCCTTATTAATAATATAAATATAATCCTTATACAGCCCCTTTTATAGCAAGTCCTTTTAAATTATCATCTTATAATTTTGTAATTTATTATTGATGATTGCAAATCATTAAAATTTTCGTTTTTTTTTACTTTTCTTACTAAGAAGACATAGAATTGTAACATTCCATCGATGGAAGATTCTATTTTATTGAAAATGCTTAGAGGGTAGTGACTCTCTCATAGAAATATATTGTTGTTCACCTTTTTCTTACTAAGAATTCACAGAACTATAATTAAAATGTCTATTTATTCATTATTTTTTACATCTATTAATGTAGGTTACGTATATGTATATATTTTTTTATATTTATATGTATGTATAAATACCATGTTATGTATAGTATGTAATAAAATTGTTTTTATTAGTATATAGTATTTATTACAAATATGTATGTATGATTTACAAGTACCTTTATGTGTACATATGTTTTATATTTAAATGTATGTTGGATTTTACATTGTTTTTTTATTGTTTAATATTTTTTTTTTACTTGAAGCGCTCCAATGTTTTATATTTTAATGTATTCTCAGGTTGACTGATAGAAAATGCTTGTAAGCGTTAAGTCTGTCTATTGTGGGCCTGTCGTGGCCTGTTGTGGGCCTAAAGAAATAAATAAATACAAAAATAAATAACATTTTTCTTAACCCATCCCATAACGTTCCTATAATATGTAATAGATTATAAAAACGTGTTTATTTTAAATTATAATTTAAACTGACTTATTTCTATCAACCAGGTCTCGAGCCAATATTCGTTTCGCCGAATTATGAAGTTGCTTCTGTAATAATGTCCACAGCTCTCTTAGTCGGAGTCTATGCTTTGGCTGGTATCATCGCATTTATTTTGATTATGATCGGTTATATAGAAGCACACATGCGAGCTCTAAGTGAAGAAATAGAAAGCCTATGGGATGACGCATTATTGAATTATGAAGAAGTTAAACACGAAATTGATGAAATAGTTTCTGAGGTTGATATTAAGAAAAAATATATCAATGAATACATACACTTCCGCCTGAAAGGGATAGTGACTGCCCATATAAAGAATATATATTTTTTAAATGCATTCGAAAATATATTTAAAATAACAATGGCCGTGGAATTTCTGTTTATAATTATATCCATGGTAGCGGATCTGCTTGGTGGAATTGAGAATACATATATGGAAATACCATATTCTTTTTTGCAAATATATGTGAATTGTAACATAGGACAGAAATTGAAAGATGCGTCGAATCAGTTTGAAGTTTCAGTGTACGAATCCAAGTGGGAGAATTTTGATAGGGCTAACATGAAAATGATACTTCTGATACTACAGAATGCTCAGAAACCGATGGTGCTGACTGCTGGGGGTCTGACACAACTGGATAATATTTGTCTAATGTCTGTTATGAAATCTATTTATACTTTTTATACTACACTACAATCTACTATGAATGCTTAATAATATAAATAATTTTTAAAATAGTTTCAATGTATCTAAATATTTAATGTTTTATTTGCACTGCCTATTCGGATTTTGGATGTCTTATGTCTTATTTTATATACTTTAGTGAAAACACCGACGGTCTCGGTATTTTTTAGAACACTTTCTACTTTATTCACTCTGTAAACACCCATATTTTTTAAAATAAAATATATTCTCACGTGCTTTCTGTTTCAGTGTATACTTTAGTCCTATCATATTAAACTTCATTATAGTATATATAATTTATTAGATGAAGACTTAATTATATAATTAAACACATGACCTTTTTTATTAAAAACATATTAAAATAATTTTAATGTAACTTTAGGCATAATATTCTTATTATATAGATTAAAATATATACATCTTATTGTAGAATTCTAGAATTTTGAGGAACATTTATAACTAGTTTTAGATGGAGTTTTGGACATTGTTTTGGATGACGAGAATTATTGTTAAAATGACCTAAAAATAAATAGATTGTAGGTGTGTTATTTTTTATAATTCTTAAAAATTAAGAAAGAACGGGTACGATAAAAAGGTTTCTACGTTTTAGAAATTTGATAGAATAATTATTTTTATAATTTAATTAATTTATTCTGTATCTTAAATATAATATACATTTTTGAAAAATTAGGTATTATAAATAAAGACAAAGCTTCTTAAATATTTTTATTCATATTATTTACAAATCTAATCACATCCTTTCTTTTAACTAAAATTATTTTATTATCGTAGGAAATGATATTCCTAATAACTAATCATCACATTCTCTGTCAAATCAAAAGTCACACAACGTATGTTTTTTAATCAAAATTAAACCGGACCAGGTTAATTTATTCACAATTAATATACTATAATATATATTTAATTGAAATTGTATTAAATTGTCCGAATGGATTAAAGATTTTAGAAAAATTGGTCTAGTCTGAGATCACTTTTACTTAAACATACGTAGTGAAACTTTGCTATATCATAGTTTTTTTTAATATTTTCATAACATACATTTTTGTATCTACGTAAATTGAAACAAAATAACGTCGATATAAAATACACGTTACACATATAAATGTAAAAATAAAAGGAATATCATATGAAATATATATTCTCTTATATTAAATTTTTTCTATAAAAGACCTAATTAAACGTTATTTCGTTTCAATGAAACTACATATTTTGTTTATATTAATCGGAATGTGTTTATTTACATAAGTTACATAAACGCCAAGGTAACTATACACACTACTTCTTAATTGTTCGAAGGCACATCTTTTATTGAGTTCTAATAAAACTGACACTACTTTAAATGTTTATTTACAGTTATTTGGTTTAAATCACATTAAGTATGGTACTGAAAATATATTCTGTTATTTACATACCCGGTACTTCTGGTACGACTATATTTGGCGGTCGCTATATTGTTTCATCTGAACACGGTATGTTACGATTTCCTTCTTTTAACATCGAACAAACGTAAATGAATTCTGATATATCTAAATTGAATTTAAGGGGAACATTGTCCAGCTTTCCATCGAAAATGTGTACAGGAATCTACGAGGAAGGTGTGACGTCACACATCTACAAGGAAGGTGTGACGTCACACGTCTGGTTCCCGCGCGTGGTGGCCGCTCAGTGTTGCGGCGCCACCCGCGGCGACGCCAGCCGCGGCGCGCGCAGCGGGGAGCGGCGCGCCGCGGGCTACGGCTTCAGGCGCTTGAAGCCCGCGCCGTCCTGACCGAGCTTCAGCTCCTCGTACAGCGATGGGTCCACCTCGCGCTGTTGGGTCGTGGGTCCCGGATTCTGGGTCTCTTGTCTCCATGCCGTGCTTGTGGATATACCGTTGGCGACGACGTTTGTATTGTCGTTTGTCGTTCCGTTGGGTATTATTCCCTGTTAAGATTACACAGCTATTACATGAACACGAGAAAAAGAATTATTGATATAGTAATAATCAATATAGTAGAAACTCACATTGACGGCGCTGTCGGGATTTGGTTCTCTGAGGTAGCTTGGGTTTTCAAACGCAACCCCGCCTTGCGCCTTCAGTCTGAGATTCTGTAAACAAATTCCACACATTTTAGAATATTTCACTGTTGATATATCATTATTTATACAAATGAACTGTTTTCATATTTTTTTCTTATTTATCAAACAAATGCTCTAAAGCGGACTGAATGTCAGCAAGTAAGCTGATTTACAGTACTTGAAAGCAAATTAATCTGACGTACCTTTCTATGTCTATAATAAAATCCAGATGCTAATAATATAGCCGCTACGAGAATACAAGCCACGGCTACCCCGACTGCTGAGGCGGTTCCTGAGCTCGTCACTCTAGATGCCGAAGTACTGCTCTCTTGACCAGCAGTTGTAAACATTATCGACTGGCTAAGAGATGATGTACCTTTGAGTAGAAAAAAAAAATTTGAAAAAAAAACATTACATTTTGCCATGGTGAAAATTAAATTAGACATAGTTCTAAATCACTATTGAGTTTAATGAAAACACTGTCACTTTGTAAAATATTCGAAACACACCAATATCGTTGGCAGCCTTGACGACGCATTCGTAACGCACGTCATCCTGCAAGCCAGTCAGTACGACGCTAGTCTCGCTGGTGTCCAGCTTTTCCGGCACCTTGGCGCCGTAAGCGCGCCAGAATACACGATAAAGATATACCGTCTGCGGGTTTTTGAGGGGAGGCTCCCAGCTGAATAAATTTGGTTACCGATATAAGTATAGTCATTTAAAAGTAAATTATAATTACATTCCTGAGTGAGTCTAAGTTGTATTAATTTGAACCCACCTTAATAGGACAGAATTTGGCGTAGGAGCGGCATGGGCTTTTAAATTTCTTGGGGGCCCTGGAAGCTTAGCTCCCGAGTCTCTGAAGCAAGCCAGGGCACGTCTGGCATGTTGTAGAGTACAGGTCTTGGAGACCGAACCACCACGACACAATTCAAGGCAGTTGCGGGGAACGCCCCATGAAGCACAGCAACTGCGGTGATCTGGAAGATTATGATTAATGTTAAATTATTAATGTAATTGAATTGCTATATGAATTTGCCTCATTACGGTATTTATATCTACAGAGATGAACTACTAAAATAAATATCTTGTTAAACGTAACTTTGAAAGGTCGTAGTAACGACAACAAATTTCAAGAGAAACCTTTAACATCTCATTCATATCTATCACAGTGTTCTCGTGACCTCGACCTGTGCAACCTGATCGAAACGTTGCGGTAAGTTGTTTAAACCTTTTATTTCATAACACGTATAAGTCCCCTTAATCTAATTTAAACGAATATAATTCGCGAAAGTTTTAAAAATATGATATATCACAGTACAGTATTCCTCTGGTCTCCCACATTTTAATAGTATATTCATACTGAATACTCTTCATATGTCCTAGTATTATTTTTTTATTCTACATCTAACGAACACACGTTAAGAATGTCATATATAATCATCCTACCTGATCCATCAGCTGCACATTTCATTAGTTTGTCGAAGTCGTTCATGCATTCGGGCCGGTCCATGATATTGTCCATGTCGAGGTGGAAACTGCATGCATCGATGCACGCAGATGATACATTCATCTGATAAAAAGCTTAAATGATTAATTCCTAGGTATTTTTTTACAAAGGTTTAACAATACCAGTCATTTTAAACAATAATAAAATAATTAATATATTTAAACAAAAATAATGCATTATAAATGACAATAATTGTAATAATAACTATATAGTATATATAATTAAAAAATATTGTATGACAGGAAAAAGATGAAATTGGATTTATAAATAAATCAATTTGATTGCAAATCAAATAACAATTAAAATTTAATTTATTTCACAACAAATCTACTTTAGATGATCAAACGTCAAAGCCTTCATATTTGAATTCTGGAGGCAGACACAATTATTTTAGGCAAACGTTGATTTCGAATGAATTGAGTTGTATTATAGTCGATCCCAATAGCAATCCAATTTGTTTTGATAAAATTATATTATATATTCAAATATTTAATGCAACAGATTTAGAAATAATATTTGCATATAAGGTAATATTGTCTCAATATATTATGCTTTTGAAATAGTAATGAAGTAATTTTAAACATGGACAAAATTTTAAATATAAATATAATAAAAGCGAAGTTCAATGTATTATTCTAACTAAATTTCAATTTAAAAGAAGCAAATCTAAAATATGTTTGAGATTTCAATAGAACAATTTTACGGATATAACTCGCGTTTATTTTTTAAATTTTTTAATTTAAACCCGACGTTTTGAATGCTTTGCAGTAAACGTGTTCATGGTAAAATGAGTTGATGGTGTCTGTCAGTCTGTCAGTTTTTTGTCTGCTGCAAAGCACTCGAAACTTCGGGTTTAAATTAAAAAAAGTAATAATAAACGCGAGTTATATCCGAAAAATAGTTTTATTGAAATGTGTAGTACTCGTGTAAATCTTAGTAAACATTATATATTTGAGATATTGTCATGTTTGATGTATGTTTGTTTACCTGTGTGCAGCATTCAGTAACATTGTGGTGAGGCCCGTTCGACCGAAGACGCACGGAAACAGGTCGAAGAGTTTTGCCAAACGCATTTTCCGCATGGCAGAAATAGTCACCTTCATCCAATTCCGTTATCTTCTTTATTATTAATCGCATTGTGTATTTGGTAGGTTCCTGAAATTTGGTTTGATGTTTTTTTTTTAATAATTCTTATATATTATTGTAATAGCTGTTATTTCGGGTTCGTATTGATTAAGTTATGTATAATCAAGGTGTCAAGAGAAAGTGCTCATCTTCACTTGGCGGGATTAAAGATAAAATCATTATAAGATTCATGAATAGAAATGAGGTGAAAGATAAATCAAATTTCCATAATATTAAAAGGCGAGGAAAATATTAAGTGATTTACATAGTTATTAAAAGGGATACCATATTTTTTAATTTTTTTCTATCTTTTTTAATTGTCTAGTCTAAAGAGAATTATTTAAAACGATTTTTAAATGCAGTTTAAATATAATAATATCATATTTTCTGCTAATAATGTAATCTTAATAATAAAAATATGAAATTAAAACAATTTCAACAAACCTTGTTAGAAAAATCTGTGTTCGTGAAATTTTTATCTTTGAAATATATTACACAATACAAAAACTACTATAGGTCTAATTTCAAAACTGAATAAAAAGTGGCTATTGTAACTTTTAGAAATGGTAGTAAGTTAAGTCGCCAACTTCATATTCTAAAAGAACTCGGCCTCGAGATATTAATATCCAGTTTTATGTTATAAGTGAGACTGGCGTGCGGAGTTAAAGTAGCCCTTACAACAGAATGTCAATTGGTCTTAAGAATTCGCTTTGTAAGCTCGAGTATTGTACGTATTGTCCAAGATTTTGTGTTGTCATTTTTAACGTGGTTGGTTCTTAATATGAAGATTCATTTTCAAGGTTAGTTAAGTAGAAATTATGTAATGATTTGTCTTTTATATGCCAACTGCATATGCTATATGGATTTGTCTTAAATTCTCATATTACACATACATTTTTGGGTCAGCAAAGAAGCTCTGTTGGGACAAACATTGAGATTTTTAATGATAACTCTTTGCCGTGTCTGAATGAAAAATATTGATGGCAGTTTCACCGGCTCAAGAAATCGATAATAATTAGAGATAATCGGCAGAAACCGTCGACTAACCGGTTTTTTTTGTTAGCGGTTAATTGAAAGGTAAAAAATTTAAATAATTTCGCATAATTATTGATACGAGTACTAATAGAAATAAATTTTTTAGTGTAAAGCATCTGATTTTCCTTCGTATTTGAATCTTATTTAATTTAGCTTTATAAACCCTTCGTAGGAAATTTGTGATCAATAAAAAAGTAATTCATGAATTTATCTAAATTATTTTTAATATTAGGCTTTATTTGATACAACCAACACGGTACCTTACTGCTTACCTTTGGGGAAAATGAGTAATTGAGTAATAATAATATCCATCAATCTATATTTTTATTATTTTTGTTGTTTTTAGTTATCTAGAAAAAGTGAAGTACTTATAGAATTTCTAATTAATCATAAAGAATTTGAACATTAAATCTTTAAAATTAACAGGAAAAATAAAAAAGTCCTCTTGGCCGATTAGTAGGTTATATATCAGTCACCTAGTTGATAATATCAAACTTTAACAGTTTATCGCGAAATTAATGCATTAGCTGGTATTGTAATATCTGGAAAAAATCTTGAAGTACTTATTGTAATGAAACTTTATAAACTTAGATATCTTTTTATTTTTGCGGTATTTTAGATTTTTGACTATAACAAATTTTTAATTTTTTATAAAACGAAATCTTACCTCCGGATCGGCCAATAATTGTATTGTATAATTAGGTCCATCAATAACTGGTGTCCGTCCGTTGGGGTCTCTCCAAAAGGCGATGGTGGGTTTCGGAAGCGCTTCCACACGGCACTCCAGCATCACGGAGTCCCCGGCAGCTGCCATTGTGATGCCGGACGCTTGGATTGTTGGTATATCTGCGTTGGATTATGTTTTACATTTACTTTTGTATATATGAAGAGATATTACATACGGAAAGATTATTCAAATTGCGATCTACATTTTTTTATTAACTGACAAAAATTTAACTATGTTCTATTTCTAAGCAGATGCTTAAATACTACCTATTTTATACAGAATAAGAAATGGTAGTAACGGAAATTGGAGCACAAAGATTACGAGTATATATAATATAGAAGATATATAACAGTTAAGCTAAGTTTCTTTTACTTGTTAGCAAAATGAATTCGGTACCGGGTGATGATGAAATCTGCCATAAAAAATGCTCATCCTTGTTAAAAAAATTAATCCACATGAAACATATCATCGAATTAACATTAATATTGGACTAATTTTCGTCTTTATTGTTACGATATTAGAAAAAAAACTGTCGTTTCGGCGACGGAACAGATACTTAATACACAATATAGTTTCATAAAATGAATAAAAAAAACAGTTCTCATTTTTTAGACTAGGAAAAATTTTAAAAAAAGTTTAAAAAATGAACTCACGTGAGATGTTTATCTTTCTTGACGCCTGCATGGGAGTGCCGTAGCCGTTGTCAGCGTAACAGGACACCAGCTCCATGTCTCTCGTCACGTTATGAACTACTGTTACCATGTGACGCGTGACCTCCTGGCGGACTAGACGACCTGTGTACAGGTTTGTTGTAGATAATAAAATGGTTTAGAATTTCTATATTGTGACTGTAAACTGTAAGTTAGGGAACTAGATTATTTGATATTTTAACACATATATTGACTCTTTTTCTAGTATTATAGAGGATAATATATGTGAGATATAGTAAGATACATGTGAAAATTTAATTTTATTGCCAGTAAAAATTTTACACGCTCACGTAGATTTTTCAGTACTTACCAGAAATATATAGTGATATGGTGGGTGTAGGGGTTCCCATAGCAATACATAATATAGTCATGCTGGATCCTTCCACTACGAGGTTAACAGGGTTGATCGTGGGGGGCTGTTTTAAGAAATGTATAAATAAATCAAACAGAAAAAGAAAATATATTAGTTTTTAAACATAAAGACTAACAAATATAATATTCAGTAAATAAAAAAAAAGTTTTTTAAATCTATTTTACCTCAACAAATGCTGGATACGCTGGGTCCGTCCAGGCCAGCAAGGTCTCTGAAGGCGGGGAGTCCCCGGCACTCGCGTGCGCAACTACCCACGCCACGTACTGCGTGTTGGGTGATAGCTTCTCCATCGTGTGACCCGTCACCGATGTTGTTATCTTTGTTATGTTGGACTGCGGGCTCGATGGCGTTTTGAAGTATAACCTAGTAAAGGATAACGATATGGTAGAAGATATAATATATTGGGCATTTATTAGAACGATAAAATATGGACATAAGAAAAAAAATAAATAAAACAAATTAAACAAAAGGCTCACGTATAGGATATCTTCTCGTCGGGTAAAGAAAACTGTGGCGGTTGCCAGCTCAGCGCCAGCCAGGTGGCTGAGTGAGAGGTTACCGAAATAGCGTGAGGGGGTGATGGGATGCCGGATACCTCCTTGTTCTCCGAATCTATGCATCATAATACATTGAAAATCAGGATACTTTTTTTAATACTTGTATGTTGATGTGTTTTAGGGCAGTAAATTTTATCTGTGTGTGTAAAATTATTATAATTAATTTAATATATTCATCAAATAATTGTTGCATTGTAAAACTTCGGTTTTTTTTGTACATTTTTGTGATATAGATATATTAAAGGACTTACCACCTTCAGTAATATTAATAAGTAGCATACTCGACGGCAGCGACGTGCCATGGTTGTTGGAAGCTACCACAAACATGTGATACGTGCTGTTCACCTCCAAACCTTCAATACGAGCGTTGGTCTCCGTCACGTTCAGTTTCTGTTTTAATTTGTTAAAAGTCATTTAGGATGTCGTATTTACAAAATCGACAATTTATTGCATAAGTTTTCTTAATAATGGTTATACGAGCAATACCGCTAGGATAATATTTGTAACTGGCACTTATGTAAAGAAAACAGATTTATCATCTGAAATGCAATACATACGTTGTCCAATTTTAAGGTATTATAGTAGTAAGGCTGGGTATTATTGCCAACTTTCTGCCAGTGCACAATATACTTGGTGGCATTAGCACCGTCTGCGGGCGGCGACCAGTCTATAAAGAGCTTGTCCCTGGATATTACTGCGTGTACTTCTCGAGGCGGTCCGGGGAGTATACCCGTACCTGACGCATGGAATGTTTGTTAAGAAAATTTAAAATATAAAAATATTTATAATTGTGAAAAATGGTAAATTCAACTAATTTATAAAAGTCAAAGGTTCACTCACCCTCCTCAAAGCATTGCACAACGTTCCCAATATAAGCGACGCAGGAGTAGAACAGCGCCACGTGGGCGGCGCCGGCACACACAGCGCCGCAAGCTTTGGGCACACCGCGGCGGGAACAACACTGCTCGTGGTTGCGACCTGCGAAGAAAGGCAAGTTAAATGAATAATTTTACAGTTTTCTTGTCCATTTGTAAAAATATGGTAATTCAGTACACAGAGTAAACAACGACTACAAATATTTTTTTAGAAAAACATCTAATAATTGTAATGTAAATATATTAATTGAACTGAAATAATATATAACTTAGGAATACTTTGTATGCTTTGTATGGTAACAAATATTTGATAACAAACATATTTTGATCTACTATTGTTTATTCATTATAGGTCAAAAACTATTCATATAAAATTCTTACCACCGGCCCCACATCTAACTATCTTTGGGAAGTCTCTTTCACAGAGTGGAGCGAGTGACCGCAGGTCAGACATGCGTGCGTCGTACGCACACAGCGGCGTGCAAACCGACGATACGCCAACATTAGCACAACACGCTGTCACGTTATAGGCGAGGGAGTTCTCTTCTTCTTCTTCTATCACCTATTTTTAATATATGTCTTATATCAAATTTGACAAAAGCTTATTTTGCCTAACTTAATTATCAAATTATTATTAGTTACCTGACTTTGCGTCCGGAATATAAGTCTGGGTGAAGCTTCGCCGACACCGTGTTCGTTTACAGCTTCTACATAAATTTCGTAATCGAAATTTGATTCCAAGTCTTCTAAGATGTAGGGAGATTGCACCTGTTAGACAAATAAGGAGTTCAAGGATTTTTTTTTAATATTAAATTCGTCCATTTAATAGTTAAAAATCGGTTTAAACTACTTTATAAATCTAAGATATTAACAATACAAATGTAACTGTATACCTCATAACAAAATTACCTTATCCAAGGTCCTGTAATTCTCCTCAGATTGCAAGGACTTGAAGTGTAAATTATAAAACTGGACGGTGTCAGCGAGTACGGCTGGTGGTGCCCAGTGAACTACCGCGTAGTCAGTGTCGATGTTGGTAAGGTGGAGACGCGAGGGTGGGCCGGGTAGTACGCCGTAGCCTTGCAGTAGGCAGTTTGTGTAGGCGGTCATATAGCGGAGGCATCTGATACAACAGTGTATGGGAGTCATTTAGTATTTAATTTAATTTACTTGAAACACTTATGAGTAATAAGAATTACTCACTTGAAATGATTAAAGTCCAATGTTGTGATATTTCCATTGCATAACGGGAGACAGATATCCGGCAGACCTCTGGCGCGGCAGCATGGTGAGTGATCCATTCCGTTGGCTAAACATCCGAAGGTTGTGCCAGCCCAAGGCGCGCAGATCATCAAATCTGTTACCTGCAACTGGTGGTTAGAACCGGTGTGTTGGGTGATTGATGGGTTAGTCACAGATGCCATGTGATACACTTGTATTGGTGTGAGCAAAGATAGACTACCTTTGAATACAAATATAATACAAGTAATAAGGTGGTTTATACTGTAATATTAACAAAATTTCTCATGTAAATGAATTTGCGATTAGTCACATTGCAATAATGATTTTCGACATTTGTAATTCTGGTTTAAGGTAATATTTTTATATTATTATGCGTTGTATTTGCACTATTTCAAACTATACATATTAAAATATTTTTCTCACAGTAACTCCAAAGTCGCCAGGAATAAACATAAATTATCACAATGAAACAAGAACACCACAAATATTATGACCTTGTAACCGAACATTGTTTATTTTTCTTGTAAAATTATAATATTAAACAAAAATGGGTAATAAAAATGTTCAGTTATAAAACCATAATTTATCTTACCGCTATTTCATAAGTCTTGGTGGGATCACATAGCTTGTCTACACATCCGTAGTGATTGATTCCAGCCGATATACAGCAACCCCTAACATCGGGTAGCTTAGGCGCTGCGGCCACTTCTGTGTTTCTCATCTTACCGGGAGTTAGGGTTAAAGATCTAAGATAAATCGTATGTAAAGTTTTATAGTTGTAAATGGAATACAAAGACAGAAGATGTGTATTATATATAACTATCCGACTGTATTCAAGTAAATACTATCAGAATTCGCCCGACCGTAACTACATTCCGCGAGTCTATAATGCTCAGAGCTCATGAATGAACTCCGAATGAGTTGGAAACTAGTTTTACAAACTCTGATACTATTTACTTGAGTAAAGCCGGAGAATTATAAGTAAGTTATAACGAATCAGGAAATTTAATTACAAAAAAAGGAACTGTGCTTATATTTCGAAATACAAATTTTTTTTCAGTAAATAAGAGTAACATATAAATTACCTGATCCCATAGCTAGGCAAACTGGAACCATGAATATTGAATGACGTTACAGTAACTTCGTACATCGTAAACGGAAGCAGATCATTTACAACTAAAAATGTTTTGTTTGATGACACTTTGTAATTTGTTGTGTGAGCTTTACGGGTTATGTTTTTTAAAGAACTCTCTGACGGCTCTATTAAATGAGCATCGAATGATCGTAGGGTTGTCACATTGACGATGTACTCAGTAACAGAATCTGTATTTTCTGTGGGCGGGTTCCATGTCACATTCAACTGCTTCTCGTTGAGAGATTCCACTTCTACGTCTTCTGGTGGACTTGGTAAAAGTTCTGTGAAGAATTAGTTTTACCATAAAGTTTTTAAAAATCATTTTTATTGTAGTTTTTGTTTTTAAACTTATGCTCACCTATGCCTTCAACAATGCAAGCTAAAGTTTTATCCATGGAAGCAGCGCAGGAGTAGTGAGTTTTTATGTTATCAGTGACGGGCGAGTACTCGCCTCTGCACACATCTTGACAGATATCAGGAATATGTTCCTGGACACAACATGGTACGTGATTGCGGCCATCTGCCATGCACCTGAGAAATAATATTACTATTTTTAAAAACATTTATTTATTTTTTAACTTGTAGACCATACATTTACACCCTCTTAGGGATTTAATATGTAATTGTTAGATAAAAACAACATTTAAAAGGTTTGTATATTTACTTTACGATTGCCGGAAAGTCAGCTTGACAAGCCTCTGGATCTTGTCCTGGTCCATCTAGTATCGACTGTATACTGCAGTAACCCAAACAGGCCTTAGACACATTCGCGGATAAACAACAATCCGTGTAGTTATGTGAGAGTGCTGTCGATGACAGTGTAGGTATGTTTGCGGAGTAACTGTCAGTGGTGTTTTGGTTTTCTGGTGGAGTCAGCACTCTTGATATCACTAAAAAAAATAGATTTTATGAAATTTTAATCTTTTTTGTATCGATAATCTATTCTGTATTGTAAATATGATCGTGGTATATTATAGAACATATATTTTAATGACGTTTCTTAATCTTAGTATTTACTAACTAGTAAACTTCAACATAACTAAAACTTTTGACAGAAACTTGTTTTCAACAAGTTTAGAAATTCATGATCGACAGCAACTAGCAAAACCAAAAGTTACTTAAACATTTTAACCTAAGTTTTGAAAGGGTTACCACAAAATTGGGAAAATTACCAGTTAATTTGTGGAAACTTCTGACAGGTGGTTCTGTATTTAGTTCGCACATGTACAGGCCGGCATCAGAGGCTTTTACGCCTTTGATGACGAGCGCCCACACGTCTCCTCCCTTTGTGATACCCGGCCCTTGGAGAGGCTCTTCCGCTACAAGATTACATATAAAATTTAAATTAAGGATTATAAAATGTAAATATAATTGAGATATATGCATATTAAAAAGTCTCTTGTAGAAATTTATTGTGAAAAATTGATTGCTGTATTTTTGCTTCTTACTTTAGCATTTTTTGTAAGAGTAAAATGCTAAAAAAAGTTTTAGTTTAAAAAAAATACAAATATTATACCTTAATCTGAAGACTTAACAAAATGTTTTAATTGTAATTTTATCTTAAAAAACCAATAATTGTTCCAAATGAAAGAAGAAATATAATTTTATAATATTTTTTGTTATTATAAAATTTTATTATTTTACAATCAGAGAAAAATATATACTCACAATCATCATGAAGTACCCGTACTCTCTCATCACGGGTTACTCTCACATTGCCGGCTGTCAAAACCTGGAGGTCCCGCGCCCTCTTCCAGAGCACGGGTCGTCCACGTGCTCCCAGAACTACACAGGTCAACAGCGCATCTTCACCGCTCTTGACACTGACCCCACCTGCTGGAGCTCTCATCCAGGCTTCTTTAGGCTCATCATCTTCTGGAATTCCAACGCTGCCTGTTTCTACTTCGGTTTTGGTTTCTAAAACAATATTTTTATTATATAAATACGTTAATTTTTTGGGAAAAAAATATTATTAGCTTTTTGTTTTATATCATTTTTATTTGAGGAATAAAATTAGTACTATTTAAAATATTTTGATATTACTTCAATAGTCTGTTTTCCTACCGTAAAACCGTCATGGTATCGTTAACCACGAAAACTAGGTACTAGGATAAATTCCTAAAACAATATTTCAATATTATCTAATAAGTTACTACATTAAGATAAAAGTATGTCTCATGGTTAGTCAGTATCTCTTCCTTAATGTTTTTTGTAATTAATAAAGTTATATTTTGTGAGCCAGTAATATATGAATTGCTTGCTGCAATATAATATTGTTATAATCTGGTTAAATATATTGTTATTTTAAATATTAAAATTGGTTTTCAAAATGTAACGGACGTTTAATTTATTTTATAATCACTTTTATTGTCATACGTAAAAGTTCTTATTGGAAATTGAAGCAACGTTACAAAGTTATCCAAGCGACAGAAATTGTTTCAGAGTCAAATTTTATGCTTGATTTCCCATGAGTGGATCTGATGCGTAATGTTAATTATGGATATGTTGGATTAGATTGACCCAAATATAGTTAAAGGGTTACTTAGTATTATAAAAATATTTTAAAATGTTGTGTAAGATTACTGACAATATAAGAATAAAAATGTGATGAAATTAGAAAAAACGTAACTCAAGTTAAAATAACATAATCTTATGCTATTGAATCTATTCAAATTGAAAGCTACCTATGCCGAACTGAACTTTAGTGGAGTCTTAAAAAGCAATTCCGACCTCCGGGTCTGATAAAAAGGTCATCTGGACCCTTTGCGGTCTCTTCACGAATATCAATGTAATATTTAGGTGGGGTTACAGTGATAGCGGGTGCAGAAAATATTAGATTTTTATTTATACTCCACCTAAACCTTAAGTTAGCTTAGACAGCAAAAGAAGCTATATAATGCTGTATTAGCTAACTTCGAGTGATCTTTCTATAATGCCTACTAATTTAGAATACATGAGACTTAGACATGACATTCACTAGTTAGTTAATAATAATAGCAAACATTTGATACTTAAGACTAGATAGCTAGATTGAATGATAATTTTCTATATTATTCTACATTTAATGTATCGCCAGGAGGTAGCAGTACTCGCTATTTTTAAAGCTACACCACATCATTTGGATTCAGCAGTGCGTCCAGACTTGGGTGAAGGAATCGAGGCAAAACGACCGCTCAATTTTCCACACATATATGAATCAATCCGAATGATAGCAGCTTTTTATGATTTATCCCAAATTCAAAGTGGGGAATAAATAATTTTGGATATGTGTGCAATAATGATTTTAAAAATGGTTGGGTTGGTTTACTGTAAGGTATAGAATCCTTTGGAGAGTAAGATAATTTGTTTACTATAAAGTGTGGATAGATATAATTTAGAATTTAAATTTAGAATTTCCAAGAATAACTGACAATTTAAGATTGATAGTAATCAAAGGTAAATGAAATTTACAATTTTACTTTAAAATAAAACCAAAACATTTTTTATATTTATTTTTTAGTTGTGAGATTAGAAACTGTATTTCTTATAGTTTTGTGAATTATCAAAAAAATAATAACAAGTCTCTTAAAATAAAACGTTGCTGTAATAAAAAAAAGTTTCGACATTATCATATAATATAGTAATTACAGTTATAAGTTTAATACGTAGTACAAAATAATGATAGACTATTCTCAAATGATTTCTATATTACACGTTTCTTGTTTCTTTAAATAAGAATTTAATGTCAAGAATAACAATTTTAAAACTCAAGACAAAGTACCGTTTTTATTGTCACTACGCAGAGATTCGATTTAAAATGTCAAAAACAATTTCGAATTTTTCTATTACAGGTCATTGTAGAACCTCCAGAATCTTGGATTATTTTTTGGAGATGTTAAGATGAAGTACAAATATTTATAGCATTAAAAATGTTTGCCAAGCTTTAATCCCGTACGTATCGTAAGTACGGAAACATCTCATTCCACTTGCAACCTCTTGGATCTTGAAAGATCACTTTTTCATTTCACACGTGCTCTTCCTTTTAAGTGTAATATGTCTTTTCTACACTCTTATAGTTTTTATAATTATGAATATTGTGGTACGTCATATTCAATAAATACTTGGATATTTTGAACGTTTCGATTAATTTATTTTACAATACATAATTGATTCTTATTATATTATTTATTATGTTAAAATAAATTGAATGCAAATATAATAGAAACCATTCAGGTATTTACGCTCGGATTAATAACTATATTGAATACAAATAAATATAAAGAAAAATTCTGTTATAGCAAAATTGAAGAATCACAATAACATTTGCAATATATGTAATTTTTGTGTCTATAAAAGAAAATGATAAAAGAAAAGTAATTAACTTAAAATATTCTGATGAGAAATATATCCATTTTGAAATAAACAAAATAATTATTTTGTTGAACTTATTTAATTTTAAATACATTTGCTATTACACATTCTATTCAAAATATAAAACTTCACAGTTTTTTAAAAATTCAAAATTCTTTCTTCCACGAATTTTCATCAGACTGATCTATACCGGCACTATTGCCGCCATTATTGGAATACTGCTTCCTTTTTTTGGGTACCTGTTTTTTCACATTTCATATTTTTGCAATGAACATTCTAAATGTGTACGAAAATACATTTGTTTGTTTTTTAAAATATATATTTTTGATTTAAACAAAAATATTGGATTCTGTTAATAATTTACAATAAACATTTAACACAGATAAAACCTGCCAAGAAGGATATATTTTCATCAAAAGTTGCAAACAATTTAATTTCTTTTAAAATATAAAACATGACTAAAATTTATTCAAAATTATAACAAGTTGCGACCAAAACAGCGGGTAATAAAATGATCTATATTAATGTTTTCTAAGATTTACACGAGTACTACACATTTCAATAATACTATTTTTCGGATATAACTCGCGTTTATTATTACATTTTTACATTTAACCCGACGTTTCGACCGAAACGTCGGGTTAAATATATATCCGAAAAATAGTATTATTGAAATGATCTTTATTATATTTTTATAAACTGGAAACATCTTTACAGCATTTACCTTTAAAGATAAAAAGATAATGATACATGTTGCACACATATAGAACCTCAAACAAGAATCGTATAGAATAATTTTTGTTTATCTCGAGGTATAAATATTTATAGTTAGGGTCAGAAATGTTTAATGGAACCTCTCGGGACCGTGACCCATATGAATAATAATGAAAAAGTTTTTAGCTTTGATCTTAAGATAAAATTCAGTGTGACTGAAATATTAATGACCCAAATAACGAAATTTCGACTATAAATGTTAAAATGGAATACACGATTAGCAAAATAGATTAATTTTAAAATTCATACTTTTGTAACATAAACAAAACAAATACAATATATAAGTTAAAATCCAGTCTAACATTACGTCAAGGCATAATTATACATGGAATTTAGAATAATAACAGTATTAAAGGAAGCTATCTATAATTAACTTCATTGATAACGAACTTCTATTCCATTCCGTTCAGAATTTACACAAAATAATTTAATTAATTTATGAATACACCATTTCAAAGACAGCGACACAAAAAGGCTTTATCCAGAAAAATTGTACTGTCAAAATGAAAAGTACGATGCGTTACACTCTAAGCCACTCTGGTTTGATGATCATAGAGTGTTATGAAAGCTGGTTTTTCTTTATTTTTGTCGTTGAATAAATATATGTTAATTATAATGACTTATTCATTATTAATTTGTTATTGCATGATATCAAACATTGGCCGTAAATTCAAAAACACATCCAACGAGTCAACACGTCCATATAAAGCATTGACCTAAAATAATAACAAATAAAAAAGCAGTAATTTAAATTATATAAAATTTACAAAACATTTATAAATAAATAAATTTTAAAATAAAACTAATAGATTATACATTTAATACACATAAATATTTGTAAGTAACATTGCTTGAGTTTTTTACCATTTTTATATAAATATCAATCTATTCTAATAAAAATAAAATTAATTTTTTAATTAAAATTAATAAAATAAAGTTAACGATGAATTGTAATTATATAATACTATTTTTCTCTGGTTCTTATGAAATGTTTTTGAATGAAAAGTCTGTCGCTCCCCAGTCCTTCATACGTCGCATTGCAAAATCATATTGATCCGGAGGTTCATTGCCACGTGACAAACAAACAGACAAACTAAAGCAATTTAAAATAGAAAATGACGTATTCTATATCTAAGAATGATTGCATTTTAAAATATTTAAAAATAATATTAATATTTAGTAACAGCAATTCATTAATAAATGTGATCAAACCGCGTACGTACATTACGCTACAAATTTCATTAAACACTAATTCCCGAAGGTGTCGTTGGCGTATATCTATATCTTATATGTATATAATACACTAGTGAGGTAAATAATTACAGCATAACTTGGCCTAAGAAAGATTATTTATTTGAACTAAAGCAATAATTAACGTACTGTTAACAATTTTTATCATTCAAGATCACCATTGCCAATGGTGACTATAATTCAGTTTTCTTATTTGCTAATATGCTTTATGTATTTAATAATCTTATACGGACAATATTTTAACGAATCCATAACCATTAAAACTGAAGGGATTTTAATTTTCTAATACAAGTTATATATTAAAAAGAAAAAAAAGTACATAGTAAAATTAGTGAACTGTGTCGTATTCAAACGCAATGGTCTATCAAAAATTATTGAAAATAAATTATTCAAACTCATTCAAAATATAAAAGATACATATAGATCTCGTTAATATAGAAGCATTTTGGCTTGATGTAATAAGTTTTACGAGCAGATGACGGCCCTGACTAGAGACAGACAATCTTTCGCTGCTACAAATTATAATACAAATAAAACTGATGTAAAAAGCCATATTCTTGTAAAGAGCATAAGCCACAAATAGTTCAAAAATAAAAATGTTCGTGGCGTTTCTATTTTGGATGCAAAAATTTTACCTCGCTTTTGTTTAACAGGATTTTTATGAAATACATTTATATTTTTTATATTTTAAGACTCTTTTTGAGGTCCCGGGGTATACCAGCAATATTTTTAGCTACGCCTTGATTTTTAAGCCCACTTGTAGTTGTATAGAAGTCGTATTTTCTATTCACGGTCGTATAACTATGTTTCTTCTACAATTGAGACCGTGCTGTTCAAAGATGACGCAATCACGAAACTGTGTCACAATATAATTGTGTTATGGTCATTGAGAATTTTAATATACATATATTAATGGTTATAGTAATATTATTTATTTATTTATTTATTAGGAAGACAAACAGTTATATAGAACACATACGGTATAGTAAAAGTATGCATAAACCAATAGAGTATTCACATATTAATAAAAATACAGAACTATCGTAAGACAACAAAAGATATTAAAGGTAGTTAAAATTGATAAATATTAAAATGTTTAAAAATATTAATAATTAAGAAAAAATTTTATGAAAATACACATTTCTTAATAATTTGTAGACATTTTTTTATATAGAGAGAAAAAAATTATTATACATAAATAAATAATAATATGAAACTACGAAGAAAGGACATTATATTCGAAGTTTCAGTGATACATTATATATTGCTTTATATTTTCGAAAATATATGAAATCTGAGCTATTCTGATATGGATAAGGGGCCAGTCTCCATTTGGATGTTTAGACGAAGGTTTAGACGAAGCCTTTGTTCCTTTTTTTTTTTTTTTTTTTCTGTAAGAAAGTTTCTTATACCCTTGATGATATTCTTCTACCCAAAATCCCTCGTCCATTCAATGTTGAGTGTTTGTTTATGTTTTTGTTTAGTACCTTTTATAGATTTCTATGTAACTATAATAATATACATAAAACACACAGAAATAAAAATCAATATAATTTAGCACTTTTTGTATATGGTCATTATATTTATATTATAACATTAATGTTTTTAAATTTTTGTCATCTATTCTTGTTAACAATGAAATGTTACTAAAATTTCGTACTGGCCAAATATACTATTTACCATTTAAGGGTTATAAAAAAAAAATAAAACAATAAAAACTTTTAATGGGTTGGTAAAATATAGGTTAGCGCAGTTTAAAAGACTCTAGTAGACATAATTACAAAATTTCTAGAAATAACAAAACTTTTGCATTTTATTGCTATATAAGTTGGCGTTTGTTGCCAGAAACATCCATCTCACTTGGCCCAAAATAAAACGGTCGCATCTGTGAACCAACGATCAAGTTTATAGTGGAATAATTCGATGATATTAAAATAGATCAGCATCATCATGTTGAAGCTTTATTAAACTTGTCTGTTTTTAAAGCTTTATTAATATAATAATGCTTATTATGCTTAATAATACACGCAATGCTTATGCTTATTGCTTTTTAAAGAATAAGTACGTTTTCTAATGATGGCCTTTTGAATTAACGACTTATATAAACTTCTGAAAATTATAAAGAAAAATAATGTTATTCGTGAAATATTAACAGATAAATCTACAAAGATTCAAAGTTGAAGAAGTTAAAAAACATTTTAACTCATTGTACAAGCAAAAGTTCTAGAGTCTTTTCAAGAGGGTTGGAAGAAAAAATATATACTTATTCACGAAATATTAGTAGAACTTACTAATTTGTCTTTTAGTTATATGTATAAATATAAAAAAAGTATATCGTAGTTATAATACTATCGTTTTTCATTAAATGTGAACATGCCTTTAGATGACTGATCTGAACGCGCCCTAACGTCTTTGATACTGCCAGATAAGAAATGAAAGATTCCTTTTGTTCGACTGTGAGTGTGACATACAGCTTCACTATTTAGTTTGAACATATCAGTTCTTTTTTATGAACACAAAAATATGATTCCAAAAATAAATATGTATAATGAAATATATATCAAAGAAACTTATAAATTATTATTTTTTTCTACTACTCATTAATCATTACAAAAATCTTTGTAATGAGTAGAGATATGTTAAATATACTCAAAAAATTGTGTGAAAGTAAGTTGTTAATAACATTTAAATTTTATTTATTTTTTTCAATAAAATTTATTTATACCGTGTGTAGAAAAACGATATTGAATAGACACATTTACTTTAGTTGTGGTCATCCGAATGTCTGCTATCTAGAATGATTTCAACATGTATTGTTCCCGTTTCGAAGAAATCGTGTTATTGATTTAGTATTAATTGTATTTGGATTCAGAAAATTTATGATATTATTTGATTTTTATTTAAAGATTTAAATCAATTTGGGATAAATATTTTATTAATATATTTAATAACAATATAACCCCGCGTTAAGATGTGTAACTTTTTGGACTGACGCCGCCTCAGACTTTCTTCTTCAAACGGGAATCAATTTCGTACCTCATTCTCGCGATTTAGCGGCGTTACTAGGCTGAGTATAAGATATTAAAGTACTAACCTTATACGAACACGGTACACGTCTAATCATTATATAATGTATCATCAGATAGAATTTTTTATCGCTGAGTTTTTAATTTATGTCAATTTATTATATAATAGAGATTTGAGATTAATAAAGTTTTTGATATAATTTGTTATAAATGAACAAAACTTAGTTTTATATGGTTATAAATATTAATGAATGAAAACGTTAAAGAACAGTGACAGTAGTTCATTATAGCCGTAGAATAAAAGATATAGCTTAAGTAGTTTAAGCTTTGCAAGTACTTATAGCTTAAAAGCTTAACTTCAGCCACTAGAGCATCTTCTTAAGTGCACAAACAATATAAAGTTCCTCACTTTAAAAACAAGTTTGACGATCCAATTTAAAAATAGTATATAAAGTGAAACGACAAGCAAAAAGCTATCATTTATTGAGATTGCTATATAATCTAATTTCTAATTATTTAATTTTAACGATATTCTTTTAAATTTATCTTATTACTAAAATTAATTAATTAATTTATTTATTCTTTACTGCACAATACACAAAATAATCTATAAAAGTTGGGCTTTATGCCACAAAGTCATTCTCTACCAACCTTAGATATGCAGGAGAGGACGTTAGTAGGGGTGCAAAAAAAAAAAGTCAAAAACGAAACAAAATACAATAAATATAATCGCGCCGTTTTCTCGTATCGTCTGAAACTACCAGGTGATAATCGTTAAAATAATTATATCTTAGACCGTCTATAAATGTCACGTAAATCTGACCCTGAATTATTGTGAAATGGTCTGAAATGAGATGGTCGATTATATCTAACGGGCAATACTCTTAAAATATGAGATGACTTTAATACCTTACAATTATCCTTTGTGAAAGTCAATG
Source organism: Mechanitis mazaeus (assembly GCA_959347395.1). NCBI lineage: Eukaryota > Metazoa > Arthropoda > Insecta > Lepidoptera > Nymphalidae > Mechanitis > Mechanitis mazaeus. The sequence continues at coordinate 19,734,142 of OY365747.1, forward strand.
GCATTTTCGAAACCTTGGGACTATAGAGAGCGAATTAGGATAAAATTAAGGCTTAACGATGGTATTAAGATAAAACGAGACATAATGACATGCATACTAAGTACAAATCTAATATTATTTAATAAACTTTTAGGTGAAAGAGAGAAATGTATATTTAATAATTAAATTTATAGAAGCACCTGTAATGACGGTCTAAAAAGAATTGACTTATATCTCTAGAAATATGATTAAATATGTATGACATATGTTAATTATTTTTTATTACGATTTCCCTTACTTCTCAATAAGATAATATTATAGATAAGTTAACTTTGTTAAATAAATTTTAATAAGAAGGTAGGTTTTGTGAAGTAAATATTTTATTTATACTTGAAGTCAGATAAAGGTACGTAACTAATGTTATAATAACAAGAGCGAGTCGCTTTAATGAACTTGCAAATTGTCGCTAAATTGTGTATATTTACGTAAACACGCCCGTGTTACATCACACGGGGTGACAATAGAGTGTAACAAATTACTGAGGGTGAAGATTAATTTAGGTATAATGAAAGGCTTAAGTGTATTAAGTTTATGTAATTTACGTATTAAATTTGTGAAATTCATGATCAACTTTTAAATTGTCTTAGTTTTTTTTTTTATTATAAGTTTGATATTTCTTGAAAAATTCCTTACCTTGTGATTTTGCGAATGTAACTGCAAGGACCCCTACCAGCGTGAGGTATACGGGTAGTGCTTTCATCTGCAACAAAGTTATTGAATATTAAAGGTGTATTAGGATGATCATTCTTTGTAATGTTTTTTTTCGTTCGGTGAAAAAATCCGTTACGCATACCCTGTCAGATAAGAAGGTGATGGCCGGGGAGCATAGAGGACGCTGCTATTTTTAAGGCTACCCATTAAAAAACAAAGGTTGCCTTCATCGCCCTACTGGGAAGCCATGAGATCACGTTAACACTCAATGTGACTTCTTTATAAAGTCCTAACACATGTTACGAAAATCAGGAAATAAAAGAAATTATTCATTAGTTCCCTAAATTGCGAAGATCATCTATAAAAGTTACGAATTATAAAAAAAACGTGATTGCAGTGAAACAGCTTATTTTTAAAAATGTCAGCATTTCTGCACTCCATTCAGAGGTTTTGTGAAAAAAAGAGTTCTTTTTTGACACGGCATAAAGGTCGAGTGCTTAATCCCGCCGCTAGATGGTGCTACGAGGACGTAATTGCATCCGCCATGATTGCGGTTGGCGGGAATTAAACATTTCTTTTTGCTTTTTCTGAATAAATATCGTGATAAAGTGAAGTAATTGATAATTTAAATATTGATTGAACTCAGTTTTACTGAGGTTTCATTATTTATTCGTTAGTTTACTGAAAGTGCTTTTAAACGTATTTATTTGTAATAACGTGTTTTTTAAGGTGCTTTTTTGTCGTTATATAAGTCAGACACATTTCAATCTGTGTAATTTCAAAAGTTGCGGATCTTTTTGGGATAGGCAATTAATATCAGTATCAATTAGAAAGTTTAATTGCTCCCAGCGTCTGTTGGCAAATTTTCTGTATAATAATTGTATTCGGTCGTCACTTTTGATATTTGAGATTACTTTGTAATTTAACTTGGAGTTCAAATATTGACATTATTTCTTTTATGTTTATGAGTTTGGTTTTGTTTCTTAATTGAAATCTCTTATTTTGTGTAGCGGCTTTTGTGATAAAATCATTTCGTAATATTCAATTTACATCAATTCAATTCTTTAAAATAAAGCTTTCATCGGCGATGTAGTGCACGATATATTTCTCCAATGTCACGTAAGAGGGAAAAGACATGAAGGATATTGGCCGGTTTATCAAATAATTGAGTTCTGTTCGGGAATAGCCAAATAGTAGAATTGTTTGTCTAACACAGATAATAAAATAATTATACATTTAAACATAAAATTTAAAATAGATACAATATATCAAAGTGTAAATTTTGATAAAAACTGGAAGGTACAACTTTTTAGTATACTAAATCTTGAAATATTAGTAAAAGATTCGTTTCAGTCTATACTATATCATTTATTTATTTTAATTTTTATTGTTCAAAAAAGTGATCAATGGACGGATTTAAGGCTCAAGAACATTCTCTGCCAGTTAATCCCAAAAAAAAATTAAAATAAAATTTTACAATAGGTTGCTATAAACAATAGAACAATATAATATAATTATTTTTCACATTATTTGCTATATTTATTAAATATATTATTATGTTAATTTTGTTTAATAAATTTTCTTTTTGTCTTTTTTTCAGAATATTCTATTGACAAAATAGAAATATATTTTTTCTAATACTCACTTAAGAACTCGTTTTACCTTTTTGCAGCGTCACATCCTTCGATTAGCAGAGTAGGTACTTCTTATCATCATGATATCAGCTATGTGTAGCCATAATTTTAGGAAAATTGCGTTATACCCACAAATTGTTTTGCAAAATAGCTTATATGCTTATGAAGTTGTACCTAATGATTTTTCGTTTTTAGTATGTGGTTATTTGTATAAAATATTCAAGTATAAATATTATGAAAAAAATATATTTTTCTCTTTTTTTTTATTTATTTAGGAATAAGCAGTCATAACACAAAAAATGAACCCTTAAAAACTAATGATTATAAACTTACAGTTCCATAAAAATAACAATTACTTAGGTTTGTGGATACAACAATAATGAGAACGAAAAAATTTACAGGCTTTTAAAAAATATATAAAAGATATAAATAAATAAGTGACAATGAATAATAATATATACCATATAAAAAAGCGTATATCAAAATAATTACCAAAATAGTTACTTAATTATAAAAAACATAATTGAAATACTGAATATATTCAGTTTAAATCAAAAATGTTTCAAATAGCTAAGCTTTTCAGTAGACGTCCTTAATGGACGATCACTCAGTTAGACACACAGTTCAATGTAAGCACACAGATTTTAGTTACACAGACTGTTTGATATGTTGTCTGAATAATTAAACTTAACATGAAAATGATTTCGATTTAATCGAGTTTCAACATAGAAGTTAAACATGTTAACCAGTTTTTACCAGGTACTAGAAATAAATTGAAGCCAAAGGTGACGTGAGTCAGTAAGAGCCCTCTATCGCAAAGGTGCGTTAAATACGATCGCGTTAAAAGTTTTTTTACGTATATGTATAGTTTACTGAACTACTTATACTTTTTTTTTCAAAAAATTTCGTGATCCATGCTTACTGTTATATATAATTAATTGCCTCTACTCACGTAATTACTATCGAAATTTGATCGATTAGTTTCGCAACCATTCGGGATCCTTATTCATGAGCTCTGAGTATGGCGGGATCGCGGCGTGAACTTTTCTATTTTCATAATAAAGTTTTATTATTATTTTTTAATCTTCTCGTCTTTTAATCAATATCAGTGACCAATAGTTTACGTCCAATAAAAGTGCTTATTTTGATACCATACTTATCGAAATAAGCTCTTCCGCAAATTGAAATTAAAGTCAAAGCTTCGAGGATTCCAAATGCGCCCTGGTCTGAGAAGAAATATACAATAAACCCAACAGGGTAAAATATTTCGGAATTTTATTATTATTATTTATTAAATTATATATATCTACATTTTTCTGTACTTACGAGGAAAATCTAAAATAAGGTTTGCTTTATTCTTGTATTATGGAAGATCTAAAGAAAATCATGGAATATCACTTTTAAAAGACGTTACAGCAAATGATTATTTCATTATTCAATAGACTTAAAAAAACACGTTCTTTTCACTTTGGTGTTTAAATTCCATGACATTGAAATCAAAACAAACGAGCCCAAAAATATCCGTTTATATATCTTAAGTTACTTCCCCCTTTGTTTTTCTGGCTTTGTATTCTGAGTTGTTTGAATTATTCACGATAGCGGTAAATATTGAAGCGAAGGTTGAAACGAGATGTGTTTAATTTTTGTTTTATGTTAGAGGATGCATGACGAACTCCGTTTGTTTATCATTATTATATAATTTAAAGTCAAAACACACACACTTCCTGTTTTGTGATAATATGCGATTTTATAGTATATGGAAGAAGAATCAGTATTTTATATATATAGTTTCGAAGTAAAATTGGTTAGTAAATAGAGGGGTAAAATTAATATATATATATATATATATATATATATATATATATTTGTTGAGAAACTAATATATATATTTGTTGAGAAACTAATAATAACATTTTAAAATCTGAAAAATAGCTTTTGATTACATAAATACAATACAGAAGTTGTAGTTCAGATTAACGATAATTATTATGCAATAGTAACAAATTATTAATGTAAGTAAAAAAAATCTAACACAAATTATTTTCTCTGAAAAGAGAGGAGGAGAAAAATATACGATGTCGGCAATACCTAATCTGTTCATTACTTTCATTATGAAATTAAAATAAAATATATCAATTTCAGAATTATTGATTTAAATGTTAATGCAATTCTGTCACTAATGCCAATGACCCTGAATCTGATATTGAATACGAAGGCTGCTTTTATTTGCACCTAACATAGTCATAAAAAATCTCGACAGATAAGGTTTTCGATAAAAACAATCGCTCTAAAATCGGTCCATCTGTTTAAGGATTACGATACACACACAGAGACAAACGAAAAACTATACGTAAATGCATGTTAAAATTATGACGGCTGATTGGTCTAGTGATTAGCGGTCCTGACACTGCCTGCTAGTCTGGGGTTCGATTCCCACATGTAACAGTTGTTTGTATATGCGTAAAGCTCCCCACAACACAGATGTTTCTCTAAAGCAAGAAGGTTTATGTTTTTTAAATAAAAAATTATAAGATCTCTTGTAATACTTTCTAAGATTTACACGAGTACTACACATTTCAATAAAACTATTTTACAGATATAACTCGCGTTTATTATTACATTTTTAAATTTAACCCGATGTTTCGAATGCTTTGTAGCAAACGTGTTCGCGATAAAAATGTAATAATAAACGCGAGTTATATCCGTAAAATAGTTTTATTGAAGATCTCTTGTTTTAAGGTCGGTAGTTAAAAATGTGTTTTCATTTGATTAACATTAGCCACTGTCAATCAATCCAATATTAAAATTTTAAAATTTAAATAATAAAAATGAAAGTTGATGCATTATATACAAAATGTTAAAACAAATAATATATCTTCTCAAAATATATAAGATAGTTTATTTAATGAAATAACTTTGATCAACTGCAAACATGACCGAGGCTCGTTTGGAAGATAGCAAAATAGATTTATATCCATCGAGATAGTATAAATAATTCAGTGGACTATCTTGGTGAAATACGGCATAGTTGTTATTTAACTTACTATATAGTTTATTTGACAAATGATTTTGGTTTGACTTTGACTGGAGTATTTGTGAAGATATTTTCATTTTAAGTACTTAATCTGTTTCTTTTCTTTTGCCATTGATTTTTATTAAATAAGATAGTAGTTCGAAAAAATATTACATCAAATTTATACCGAATCTGATTCCAAGCAAATTAAATACATTACCTACTCGTATGCATAAAATTTCTGACTGTGCAACTTTTTTTTAATTTCTTATAATTTTTTTGGTATTAAATAAACATATATTTAATAATGGTAGAAGAATTATAATCCCAGATTATATACTATATATGATAATTATTTATGTTTATATTATCACAGGTTATTCATAAAAAAATAAAAGTTCCTTGGTATAAATGTTCACTTTCTTCTAGTTTTTAAGATCTTGACAAATTTATTAGACCGGAATTTTTCTTTATTATGGTTCTGAATTTTAAGGTAATCGTTTTTAGACTGTAACAATAATTGAAGTCAATCCAACTCAATATTATTCGGTTTGATTTTTTTACTTTTTCATGGTTGAGAATAGAAACAGATATACATTGATACCACTTTGTAAATATACAAATTCATTAAGAGTGTTTATTAAAAGCTGTAGCTAAAAATACATCTTTTAATACTTTATTTTTATATTATAAAGAGGAAAATGCTGTTTGTTTGTAATTTCAACGCGATAATCAACTATTAAATGGATATAAAAAATTCTTTCTGATTATGATAGCGAGATTCATGAGGATGGCTATAATAGTATGATTGTGCACGAGTAAAACCGTCGGGCACAATTAATCTGCAAAAAATTATCAGGCTATAACTTACTTATGACTCTTTTTATTTCTCATTGCTGCGTAGAAGAATACTTTTAAATTTTAGAACTAATCCCAGCTCGTTATTCTACTATAACTTGTCATGTAACAAAACAAAACTCTTAATACTATAAAGAATATTACCCTCATAAAAATGTATATATTAGACCCAGGTATTGAATCTGAGACCTTAAAATTCATCACTGTTTTGTTATGTGATATTAATCAAATAGATTACTTTACGTAATCTACAATTTCCCAATGGTAAGAAACATCTCTGAAATATTAATTTCTAAATACGGAAATTACCTTGCTTGTTGGGGCTAAACCCACTGTGGATCTAGACGATAATCTGTAGCTTGCATACGAGACCTGAAACAATTAAATATTTTAATTAATTTTGAGATATATATAAGTATTACTATAACAATTATAAGGTAATATATGTTTATACTGTGAGTAAATCTAAATAATTAACATGATCTGTACTCGAACGTGTGACCTTTGGTGTTCATAGTAACACTCTGGAACTGTCATATCTTGATTAATTGTTTTTTTTTAAATAAACAGTTTACAAATTTTTGGTCATAGAAAAACCAAAGAATAAAACAAAATGTTACGTCCGTCAACAAAACTATTATGTAATGTAATACCATTGCAATTTTGCCAAACGATTCATTCATATCTTAGTGTTATTGAACAAACAGATTTTTAGTAAAAATTTACAGTACAATAATTTACTAAACCAATAAATATTAACAAAAACATTGCTTAACAAAATAGATAAAGCACATACAGTTTCAGTTTATAACATACTCGTAAATAAAAACGAAAAATGTTGCCGTAAAAATTTATGTTACTACAAAATTTATATTGTACGGTTAACCCAACTTTCAGTAAAAGGTAATAGAAATAAATCCGCTCCTTCTAACCCTTCGGTCAGTCGGCCCCAGGGCACTGTAGCAGCACTGAACATAACTTGCCAAGAGAATTGAATGTTGAAAGGGTTGAATGGATATTGTGTGCACAGTTGTCTAACCGTATTCATATTATTCTTCTGTTTACAATAACGTTATCGTATTTGTAAACGAAATTATAAGTGACCCTTAATTCAGGGAGGTTTGCTAAATTAAATTTTGATTTCGAATTCATATTACGGGTCAAATATTGTTAATTTAAAACTATATTGGTTAACCTATACGTATCTATGTAAATCTTTGACACTAGTTGTCGAATTAATGTCTTCATTATACAAAGAAAACACAGAAGACAACCTGTATTAAGAAATGGGTTTTTGGTGTTGAACACTAGGTCTAATCGAATGTGGCTAAGACGACAGATTAGTTTAGAATTTAAAACAAGCCAAACTAGTACAAAAGTTCACAAGACCTTTGTTACACTATTCTGCAATTTACGCGGATGAAGTCGCTGGTAACAGCTAGTTTCAAACATAGGTGCTGACATTCACTTATCATAGACAGCTTGTTTGAAGTCTATTATATTTGTAGTGATTTACCAAATATATTACATATTATATATACTATATTTTGTCCAAAATCAAAAGTACCCTACAGCACTCAGTGAAAATATACATGCCACTGTAAAACAATTCTGAAAACTGTATTATTAGCACCGAAGATTACTTTAAAAATAATATCTCACAAACTTTTCTTGTTTATAGTATAATAATATAGTTACAAAATACGCGAAGTTTAACTAGTAAAACTAGTATCTCATAGTTTTAAGTCTTTTAGATTTATATGTCTTATCTAAACTAAACTACACAACATTACTCACATTTGATAAAAATCCGATATCCGTACATAATGGTATTCCTCCATAGCTATTTCCGAAATAATGCCACAAGTTGGAAAAGTTTTTATATTGATGTAATGTTCGCTGAAGTGTGAACTGGGAACCAAGAAATATTATATTCTGGTTCGCTAAATTGTATTGAATTGATGTATTGGAACGTGGCTTATTGTAGAGTTATAACTCTACAGTAAATTGGATCTTTCTACATGTAAGAATTATATTATACAACCATACGAATTTTTATGTACTCGTTTTTAGATGTATTTGTATGCTTGGATTGAATACAATTAAGAATCATAATTATTAAAATAGAGGTAAAATATCTTTATTCCATTAAAAATATAATATAGTAAATTATTATAGAATTAGAGTCAAATATTTTTTAAGTTTTTTTAATATTCTTATCATCAACAATCCTGACAATATACTAGGAGACATCGTATATATGAAATCCATTTATACAGATATCTGGGTAAATCCGAAACATCTCCCTAACCAGTTAGCTACAGTTGGCAAACCTTTGGTTTAAAAAGCACATCACATCTGAAATGCTGAAAACCTAAAAGGCCAACTCCGGCATGTTAAGCACGCCTTATTCAACAACCGCAATCGCAGAAGCCTCAGCAAACTTCATACTCTTGAACGGCAACCAGCTCTAATATATAAAAAGGTTTAAAAGGAAAGTAAGCTCATTTTTGAGACTATTGTTTTACAGTGTGGCGGGTATATACTGTGTTTGTAGTTTCCCAAATATTGAACAAGCAAAGAAGAACATCGTTACAAGAGTTAGAGAGTGCCTCTTAGTCGTCAGAGAATACATCGCAATTGTTTTAATAAGTATAAGTAGATGGTTGGAGTCCATCTAACACCTGAGAACCTTTAATAAATAATGCCCATGTCTGTGACCGCACGGTTAGACCTCTAGAGAATTTTAGTGCGTTGTGTGTACATCCGGAACTCTGTGCCCGCAAACGAAGAACCCGTTGAGTTAGATGACTAATTAATTGTTTTACTGACAGAGACTTACATGAATACAATTCCTATAAAGCTTTCGAAATGTCGATTCAAAATCAAGTTTAATATGTAACAAAAAATTATATATGGGAAATGAGTCCCTAAAAACCGTTCAATTTGTACTATAGAAAATCTAAGAAATTACTAATAATTATTTCTTTAGTAATTCCCTTATCAATGGCCAAAATATTTTTTTTTCTTGGGGCTACTTTTTTTTTTAAAATAATAACAAAACACGCAATTGATTTAAATACGGTAAAATTAAAATAACTTGAATATTTATTAAAATATATTTCATTATTTATATAAAAAAGTTATATATAGAGCATAGTTATATTTATTAATAATTTTTACTTTTTTTTTAAGGAAAAAACCATTATTTAAAAAAACCGAAGCTACGGAAGGAGCGGCGACGAAGCGACGGACTCATTAAAAGTAAATAAAACCCAAAATTTCAGTCATGGACATCGAAGAAAGTATCAAAATATAGGATTTCCGAAACAAATAGTAATGCGTATCCATAAACTTTAACGATCAAATTTGAATAAACGACTCTGAATTAGATCCGGCTTTGCGAGACGCGATACTGTGTTGTGGAAGTATGATTTTCTTTTTTTAAGACTTCAAAGAAGGAAGATTCTGAATTTATTCTGTATATATTTATGTATATTTCTGCTTGTTTGTCTGTTTGTTCTACAATTACTCATCTAATTTTTATGTTTATTTAGCCAATTTAAACTTGGTTTTAGAATATAATATACTCAGGTTACACTCAAACAACATATACGAGACAAGATTAAAAAATGTTTACTTCAGATATCAGGGATTATATCAAAAAGTAAAGGGTTGATTTTAATGATTCTTTATCTAATACTATTTGCGTACTTTAGCACTAATTTTTTATATAAACATTGTTCTATTTAAAGGTTTAGATCACTCTAGAAATGTATGTTTCTAACGTCTTAATTGTTTTGATGGCTTTGATGAATATCAGTCTCATGTCTCTTATTTATACCAGTAACAAAAACATAAAAAAAATGTATATAAATAAATAATTTTAATTCCTGTCAATCAAAGCCACGCCGTCGCAAAATGAAGATACATTTTTAGATTACATTTTCATCTTATTTCAAAGTCTGTCACAATAAATAAGACATAATATTTAGAGTGAAACTCAAATTGCTACACAAAAGATTCTAGCAGATTTATTAATCTGCCTGAATAGAATTAGTCCTAGTTTAAAAGTACCCACAAATTCTTAGCACGATATTCGGGCTAGAAGTTTGAGGGTACTTATTAAACTTAAAGGAGGTTATTTAGTATTCTATAAGATTATTATCTAAATAATAAAATAACCACGAGTCTATAAATTCAATAAGTTATTAAGTAATTGATACGTGATATGTTAATAAAAATGGTTCGTTTAAAATAAATTCTTATTCGGATTTGAACAAAATTATAGGTTATAATAGATATCTAAATTATATGTCTTTGAATTCAGTTGTGAGGGTGTGAGTGTGAGTAGATATGTTGACCTTATTTTGAAAAAAAAAAAACAAATTTGTAAGGAGAATGTATGGGTTTTGAGAACTATTAATAAATAATAAAGAAAATTAAAATATTTATTAAATTATATTATATCAACCGATAATAAAGATATACGAAATATAATAAAACGGTTAGACAGTTATCAAATAGAATATTTTAATTAATATAGACTTAATATATAAAGAAACCATAAAAAAGTAGAAAGTATATTAGATTATTAAAAAAAATACAAAAATTTCTTAATTACAAATTCTAAAACCCCAATAAAAAAAGGGTTACATTTTTGAAATGTTCATATCATTTCTGAATACCATATGAGTGAGCGCATTTACATAACTGCGTTCCCGAAAATAATGTCATCTCTTCCTGAATACAGACAGAAATTAAAACTCAAAGGTAATCGCATTTTTTGGTGAATTTTTACTTTTTTTCAAGAAAAAATAGGTTTTAATGAAGTGGAGGCGATTTTAGTCTAATAGTTCATTAGATGTTTTTGTAATTTGTATTAAAAAAAAATTATAAATATATATTTTTTGAGAAATATAAATTACATATATATATATATATATATATATATATCACCGCTTTTAAAGTGTCTGCACATTCTCAAGATTAACTTAACAGTCTCTAACGAGAATGAATTTTTAGCATTAAATCCATCCCTTCTAATTTTTTTTGTTAGAATAATAAAGATTAAATAATTAATTAATACTTTTGACAAATACTAAATTGTGTTATATATGATAAAATGGCTGAAAAGAATTATAACGGTATCAAATAAAAAATGTTATATTTAAAATTATAAATGATATTCTATAAGTCAATGACCTCTTAATATTTGTGGTTTCTATCAATTGGCAATAAAAAGAGGAATAAATTTAATATATATGTAATTTGAATGATAAATTATTTCGTCATTTTCGATTTAAATCAATTAGTTCTGACCGCGGATGGACGACACCCTGGGAAATTGAACCTAAGTCCTGATTATAAATGATTCTTTTGTTTATAATTGTAAATTTCATTTTGTTACATACATTTAATGTAATATACAATGAAGTAATGTCTGTCAATATCTTGCGCTAACTAAATATTTTTATAAAGATTAGTCATTTTGCTTTTGTCAGTTGGAAAGAAATATAGTAAAGAAATTTAGACTTCAAAAATAGCAGTAAAACGTAGTTTTATATGGTTGTCATACATTAATTTACACAAACAATAGAAATAACTTCAAAACTACCAAGAAAGACATGCTATGACATTTCATTGGCGTCTCACTATGGTGTCGAAGGCAACCGTTGGTTTTTCAAAGGGGTTGCCTTAAAAATAAATTATATATCAACTTTTATGCTGCCAGATAGTTCCACATAACCCCCCGGCCATCACTGCAATGGACCGACGGGGTATCTGTAACGGATTTTTTAAAACAAAAAAAAGGACTATGCAACCTACAACCTCTGGGAGGTCGAATCCGTGTCGTTACTTGATTTGACAATTAGTAAAAATACTAGTGCAACATGTGGTAATACACTTGTCGACAATTATAAATATTGTAAAGACAGTTGTAGAACAATTCGGTAACCTTTGTAACCAATTACATTTTGCCTAGCCCATGAATATCTCAGTTACTTGACAATGAAAAGTATACGAATTTGTCGTACAAAACATTACTATAGTCAAATTATAATGTTACGACACGACATATGTGTTTTTATTTGACATTTTACTCTAAATATTGAAACTTTTTATTTTTTATTTTTATTTTTTTATTATTTATTAAAAAACATACATTGAATATTTTAGACACAAACATAAACTCGTTAAAGTTTTTCCGTATGTCCGATTAAAACTAAGTCCGTCGACTTAAAACTAAGAGAGAATACAATAATAATATAATTAAGAATACAATAATAATAATAATAAATAATACAATAATAATTTGAATAGCATATTTGGAAGAAATATAAATTAGATTAAATTAAAATCAGCAACTTGTTTATGGCGACATTTTCATGTTATTTCTTTAGAATTTATTATAAGGATTTTAAATAAGGTCTTATTTATTAGGGACAAAGTCCCAACAGGCAATTACATACTTAATGCTTGATATTACGGACCACCATTTGTTTATCTCCGTTTTAAAAGAGACAGATTAAAAGAAAATAAGATTAAATTAATAGCGATATAAAAATATATTTATCAAAACAAAATACAGGCACTTTAATGAGGTAGTAAATGGCTCGAAATGTATTTCAAAGTTGTCGTTCTGGGTCGCAGTTTTGTGACAAAGCAGAAGGCGGGTAAGTGGAAAATTTTACACTAAAACAATTGAGTTGGAACATTTCTCAAAAGACAAATGCAACTGGATGTCTGCCAAAACTGCGGCTTTAATAGTTTCTTGAAATAAAAGAATTATTCTTGTCTATGACTGGGTTATATTTTAATAGAGATGATTTAATTGCAGTTGTTACCATACATTTTGTTGTTTTTCAATAAAAAGAAACTAGGATAGGATAGTATTAGTGGCGTAGTTTTTAGTAACCGCAATAATAAAAATATATAGGAGATATCCTGTAGAGCCAGATTTCTGGATTTTCTATGGAATCTATATTTTCCATAGAAAAAAGTAAGTTACAATTATTAATATTAAGGTAACAGCGTAAATTGATGTGAAAATGTGTATCTAAAGAAATAGATTTTATGTCTAATAATTAAAAAGAATGATTGAGACTCATAATAATACAAGTTATATAATATAATAATTTTAAAAATCCTAAAACAAACAGAAGTAAAGGTTTACCATTTTTGGTCAAATATTTTTTTATTTCTTTTTATGTTTTACTGATATTTTTGTGATTTACTTTGGAGTATTTATGTATGAATTACAGAAAAAATGTTTCGTGTTGAAACGTTGGACCCCTGCAATGTAAAAGTATATCATAGTTACATGCTCTCAGCACAAAAATACTTCAAGTCTGAGTCAGCTAAGAAAGGAGGCCTATATGTTGTTAAAAGTGATCTCACTCCGTGGATGACTATTGCCGGCTCTAACCTTTATATTTCTGTGTTAGTAAAACCAATACAAATTCTATTAAAATTCATTATTGTATCGACGAATGTGAATGTGAGTTGTAAAAAATGGTCAACATTTTAACAGATTAAACTGCAAGCGTAATGGAACTCGCAGTGCGAAATTTAAAATTCCAATCGGAATAGACAACAGGAATCGATGGCGGATGGAAAATAGAACAAGATGGCTGCCATTGTAATGAAAAAAACAAAGGAGCATTCTTATCCTGAATTTTCGTACAAAGGATTCTATGGAATGAATGGCACTGAAAAAAAAATGTTAATGTTCTCAGGTTTAAAATTATATCTTATTTTATTATTGGTTATATTGTTTATTTTATGTATGAAAAATGTATGGAGTTATATTAACCTTTTAGTATTAAACAAAGATAAGATTTTGATATTAGTGAGTACTAAAAACAAGCTCTGTTAATTATGTGGATACGTTATTTCATCAACCAAAAAATATTATTTATCTGCGTAAGTGTTGAGAAACTCGACCTTTGGTTGACAAATATTTGAGAATATATGTTTGTGAATATACTCACTCAGTGACCTAAATAAAATAAAAAAAAATCAAGTAATAACACGTATTGAAACTAATATCATATTAACAATAAAACGGTATTTATATATATTTCGATATTATAAACAGATTTAAATGTTTTATAAGTCAAAAAAAAATATATATATATATATATATATTTTTTACTTTATTTACTTTATATTTACTTAACCAATGAGTAAAACCGGGCATTGACAACTAGTTATTCATCTGACGTCACAATCATTAGTTTCTTGTCGTCAAGTTTACAATACATATTGTCTTAAGATTACTGTCAATGGGTCAAGAACAACACGGCTGTTACAACTAACATGTTACACCGTTTCCATTTATGAATATTTTTATAAACTAAACATATTAATTTGTTTATTTATAACATATTTAATACGTAATACTTATACATTATATACGACATTTGTATATTTCGTTATGGTATATTATACTATACACAAAAACACACAAATATACACACAAGCCCAAACTTAGTCTTGATCTTAGTAATAAGCCAATATGGTTTAGATTTATAATTTTGTAACTCTGTTGGATTACCAAAGAAAATAAATAAACATTCCTTAAAGACGGTAAGAAGAGGACGATAATAAACTTCAAAATACAGTTCGAATCATATAAAACACTCAACTATTCTTCTAAAGAGTTCATAATTAAAATTAAAAACGTTTAAATCGCAAAAAGTTAATTACAAAGGATCAGATAAATGATAATTAAACAATTATCAGCATGCGATGTAGTTCATCTCGGTAGTGGACCTCGCCGATTATAGGCAGAATATGCGTTTGTTTTAACAAGTGGACCATTGTCCTAAATAAAGGCATGGCTTTATACGTCTTAATTGTCGAGAAGGTATTTGAAGATTTTCTAAGCTACCGTCGAATATAGATTCGTATCGACTGCGTTATCTATAAATGTAATCTAAACTTCTAGGGTTAGATGTCCAAATTTTAGTATAGGTTTTTTATACCCATTAAGATAGGCTTTTTGAGGGTATAATTGAACGTATTATATTATAGGCAGGTTTATATTTAAAGTCAAAAAAGCTGTCTTATGTATATGCAACCAAAGGCTCTAGGGCAGTGGTTCTCAACGTGGGGCGTACGCCCCACTGGGGGGCAATTTGGCAATCGGAGGGGGGCATTTCGATTTTTTTTCAGTTAAAATTACCCCTCTAGTTAAGGGCATTTCATATCTTTGCATGGATTAAAGGGGGCATTTTCATATTTTTGCATTGGTTAGGGGGGCATTTTCATATTTTAAAATCTCGAAAGTGGGGCGCGTACCTAAAAAGGTTGGGAACCACTGCTCTAGGGCATTTGATATTATATTACATAAATATTTTTTCTGGAAATTATTTATAGAATAAATAGAATAAGCCGTTAATAACATCATACATAGATGATGAGGGGTAAAATATAATTAAAACTGTAGTTAATGTTTGAAGAAGGTTATTTTAATACCAAGGCGTTTTTGCTTTTCATTCAAAGGTCGTTAGGTCGATGTAAGATGTGTTTTACATAATTTATAGGTAATTTTGTAAGGATTTTATCTCTTTGAATGCAAATTTATTATTACGTTATAATCAATTATAAAAAAAACGAATAATTATAAGGAAATCGAACCAAGAAATAGCTATTATTATGATCAAAAATTATATCTATTAGTATGATGATTATCAGGTAACAAAACCGTTATAATTATGGAATTATAATCAAACCATTCATCATCATCAAGTCCATTTTAAACAGCAAATCGTATGTTTAATATTATTTTTTTAACTTATCAAGATGTGACTGGGTCTGTGATAACTTCGTATTTTCTTAGATTTTCACGAGTACACATTTCAAATAAAACTATTTTTCACGGGCAGACACTTACATCTCGTCTACCCGTGAACACGATTGCTGCAAAGCATTCGAAACGTCGGGTTAAAATAAAAATGTAGCCAAATTATACGCGACTTTTAACGTAAAAAATAGTTTTATTTGAACTGTTATAACTTTACAGGAATAACCGTATTCCGTGAATTGTTTTCACAGAATTACTATAATTTCTGTAAATTTAGGTTAAGCGTTAACATATTCTTGTTAGAATAGAATACTATATTCTCTTCTAAGAAATGTATACTCTCAAAGGAAAGAACAAACATTATTAGCATTTAATTTAGTATTGATGTTGAAATAACTCCACTCGTTTGAAATAAGAGTACGAGAATTAAAAGCCTAACTCGCCGCTCGATCCTTTTCTGATTAGCAAGTTCAATGTCCTAGAAATTCTTTTAAGGATTCCGTGCTATCTTTTCGTTCACCGATCAGACAAATAACAGAAAATCGAAATAGGTTTCCTATTGACAAAAATTATTTTGAAAATATTGTTTTTAAAGACAATACTATCATTGTTTTTAAAATTTCACGATTTTTACACATTATAAAAATATCGGGACTTTGTCGCGTAAATATTTTTTTTTTATCTGAAGTTTCGGTCGAATTGCATAGATCGTGGTCACGGGTTGACTGATGGCAACTTAGCGGGGTCTTGTTTAGGTGCGGGGTTTTTTAACTACCCTCGCCTTGTCTTCATAATTCTGAGACACTTTATTCGCACCGTCGGTACTCCTACACACTACACTTACGACATCCTTACACCTGCGCGCGGTGTCTTTTTGGTGAGGATGGCATTTGCTGATGACAGGATTCCAAGACGATGAGAGTGAAAATTTTAGTATTTCTTAATTTCAACCGCCTCGCGCACTATCCTGGAGTAATAGTGGCGATCGGTGGAAAATACCTGTTGTACCTGTCTTGCCATCAATCGACCCGTGACCACGATTAGTGAAACGTCGGATAAATAAAAAAGGTATCGTACCTTAAAAAAAAATACGCGATAAAGTCCCGATATATATTTCTATAATGACAATACTATCATCTACAAGATGATTGCTTCAAGGTTTATTTTTACATATTAAATTATATAAATTATTTTTGATATGTTTACAAATAATGACACACACTAATACCATACCTAACCATAGTATTTTCTTAAGTTTTTACATTCAAATAAATAATAAAGTTTCACATTTTTACGGATTTAGACTAGATATATAATACATTTAAATCAGTTAAAAGTAGTTTTATTACAACCTAATACCCCATTATAAAGATACGAGAACAATTTTAAAATTTATAAATCTTAATAAAGTAGAGGAATAATAAAAGAATCTGGACTTAATTAAGAAGTCAAGAATCCCGTTCCCACGAGGCTGTTGGAGACCATAATTTAAAAAAGGCATTCATACAAATAAATTTAATGCGATTTTTAAGTTCAACGGACTCATTCCAAATCGATGTAAACATAAATTGACCTTTGGCAAACTAGTTTGTCGGTCAAAGAACTTTTGTTTCTGCAAAACGAAGTTAATATGATAATTATCGGAATAATATAAATAATAGATCGGATCAAGTTTTTGAAGATAAAAAATAATTGGATTTCGACACACTAGACTGTCCCTAACACAGTATCTTGATCTTTATTGGGAGTTTGACCATTATCGGGATATGAAAGTAGATAAACCACATAAATGTGTTATGTATTGGATATATAGAATATTTTTTTAGTATATAATAATGTATTACATTACTGTGATGGTTAAACAGTATATGAAAGAAATATAATCTGAACATCTTGTGATTAACTACAGCTTAAAAGGGCCAGAAGATTACGATAGTTTATCGGATTTTGTATGAATTTTTATTACTTTAAGACATGTAGAAATAGTTGTTTGATAACCATTCGTCGCAATGTCGAGAGCTTGCGGACACTTATGCAACTCTTAGGTCACGGCCAACGCAATCTCATGGGTAATACACGTGATGTTAGAATTATGTACAGTGAATTATTAATGTTTAATTATCCTTTATATCCATTGCAAAACTTAGGTTTATAAAGAGTGTATTCTAGTCTGACATTTTAAACTAATAACAAATTCTAAAGTTATTGGTTTGTAACGCGATATTAGATGCCTTTTAAGGATTATATACATATATCTAAAGACAGAGTTGACGCCAGAATTCCGCTATGCTCCAAGCTCATGACTAAACCCCAAATGGGTTAGTAACCTGTCCGGCAATCTGCAATATAGACGTGAGTAAAGCCAGATAATTCCATCTAATTATGGAGCACTAAAATCTAAATATAAAAATCTTTTCATAACTTTTTGTTTTAATCTTTTTACTTTATCAAATCCAACATCAATGAAAATTGCAGCGATGTAGGTCACTGGGCATTACCTTTTAAATTTCTTTAGCGTACATTTTAATTAAAACCTAGGATGCTGTAAAACTGCATTCGTCAAGCGTTTTCGCATATTATTTTAATACTTTCAAAGGGATGTATGTCTACCAAAGTAATTTGAATTCTGTGTCCGTGACAAAGGATATATTTTTGTTAGATTAAAACTAGTATTTGTAAGTTCCATGAAGGTTTCGTTTCATTACAATCTACTTCAACATTTCCACTTTAAATTATAGGTTATATATTTTGGTTGTTTTTTAGTCCTTTGAGGACTGAATACTTTGAATACTGCAATTTGTAAGCTTTTTTTTGTGATTAATGTATAAATTATCACTAAAATAACATGAATAAATTCTATTTTAATTAAAAGAGGTTGTTTTAATAACGTTTTATATTTAACAGTTAATTTTGTAAATTGGTGAAAGCTATAAAGGACTTGTTTTTGAAAAATTAAAAAAAAAATTATTCGTACATATGAATATACTTTTATTTTAGAAAAAAAGTTTCTTCTGGGATATTAAACTCATAATTTTAATTAAATAAATATAATACATTAATTCAATATAAAAATATTTAATGGCAATAAATTTTAACCTGTTTATACAAAATAAGATAAAAATTGGACTCGTTACAAAATTTGTGTTTTAAGCCTTATCGTAACTTCGAAGTTTTGTAAACATTTATACAAATTGAGTAAGAAAAAGTATAATTTGAAAAATTCATAAACTTGAAACAAACAAAAAGAATTCTGAAAGTTCTTTACTTAAGTGAGGGGTTCACAAAATTTATTTAAAAAAATTATAATAGGTATTTCAGTTTGTTTTTTCGTAAAAAAAAAATATTTTACTTTATCTTTAATATCGTAAGACTTATATTTATAATTTATTTATTAATTACCATATGTAGAGATTTCTATTCATTGTAATATAGCATTTAGAATTGAAATAAATAATAAATATATACATAAAGATATATATATATATATATATATATATATATATATGTGTATATCTTTAGTTTTAAAAGTATTTTATTATTATATTAAAAAAGAAAAACTTGTAAATTTCATGGTGATAGATTTTCCTAACTTTATTATAAATTAGCCTTGATAGGTTAATTTATATTTCTTCGTGAAACAGAATAATTCACAGCGACATTTAGTCTATTTGATAAGGGGCATAGGGCATAAAGAAGACCGCATATTATCTCAAAAGAAGTCAGTCTTAATAGTTTAAACGATCTCATTAATTTCCTCTGTGGCTTTCAAATTCCTTTGAGAACCTAACTAAATATCTTAAGAGTAACAATTTAACTGCAAAATTTATTTTTGCAAGAATGTTTCTTTAGATCAAGATAATTAATTCCTTTGTCAAAGCTTAATAGTTGTATATGTCAGCGTGGCTCCATCATCACACTTACTTTGTTCCATTTTAAATAAATAAAAGAAACTATTTAAATAAAAAAAAAAACACAGTTTTATTTTATAATACGAGCAGAGTAACACTTTAGAGTACAGATCCAATGCGAATCATCTCGCTCCGGCAGGGAGCAGACTTAAATACAAAGTGATAAACAGCCTCGCTATTACCCTCATGTCTCGTGACATAATTAACAATAAATTTAACTTATTATAAAATTTTACAATAAAATAATGTTATGTTTAAGAACAAATATTTTAATCTTATTACAAATTCGGTGCCCATATATTATTTAAATATTTAGTATTTAAATTATAATTCTTGTATCATAGAATGTCAAAGTAAAAGAGGTAATAATTTTTTTTATAATTTAGACTGTATGAAAAATATCTGAATTTCTCACAAAAAATACATAAAGATTATTTTTCTTAAAAAGATATATTATTTCCTTTGACAACTTAAACATACTAGGATGAAACAGTGTTATCTTTGAGATTCTAGATCAATAACAATTATACTGTACTAAATGTTCTTTAAAAGGTATAATTATTTGCAATAAGGGGTTCGGAGTATTTGAATAAATTCAAGATAAAATACTTGCTTTACCTTTTAAAGGAAAAAACATTAAAACAATTCGAAATGACGTACCTTTAAATTTATTTATTTATTGTTAATGTGACTCCTGTAATCTTTGTATTAAAATTGGAATTTTACATCTTACAGTTATATGATCGGAGTGAAAAATGAACTAAATAAAATAATTAATATATATACTTAAAATGGTTAACAGATATTTCTTTTAAGCTAACAAGTTTATATTCTTATAAAATTTTGTGATAATTTACCCGACCAGTTTCAAACCCATCGAGGTCGTTACTCATAAGCTCAGAGCAGCCGAAACGATAGCATGAACTGATATATACTACATATATATAGTAAATATTATAGGTATATATTATAGGTATCTTAAACGTGATGTAGTAAGTATTTAGTAGTGACATGATATTAATCAGCTTCCGTCTTTACTTATTCCGTGTGACTGAACCAGAGAGTAATTTAACCCTCCTCACCTCCATGCTTAATCCCCTTAAGTTTAAAATCGATCCAAACTTTATCCATATCACTTCCAGAATAATTATATAATGAACTCGGATAAACAATACTTAACCACTAACAAAAATATAAATATCTTAGTATTAGTTACTCACGAGAACAAAACAATATGCATTATTACATAATGTCAAGTTCACTTTGACACCGCCATTTTGAATGCATAAAGATGTTTAATCTGTGGCATTGGTTAGTAACAATGATGTATGACAGCTCGAGGCCGCTCATTTTTTTATAAATATACACGAATATTTGTTGTTTTATTTTGGTTGTAAAGGTATTATACTTATACAAGGTTTTTGGTGTATCTATACCTAGAAAATATTATAACGAAGTAAATTTGGTAGGTTTAAGTTTAAAAAGTACACGCTTTCCAAAATTGGGTCTATCATAAAACAGAAGATAGTTTCGTGGAAATAAATGAATGCAACGAAAGTAAAGAAACCTTCAAACCAATTACTGCCTTCTCTTAACCACACGGAGAGAGTCACGGGTCAAAACTAAGGTTTTTATTTTTAAATATACAACTTAATTACTTACAATGTTGTATTTAGAATATGGTCAGCTATTTTATCTGCAACAAAAAAAAAAAATTAGATATTAATTCACAATTGAAATACAATTAATTTAAATCTTACGATATTTATTACATTGATTTCACAACTCTTTTTTTTTTCATCCTTTTATTTCCGTTATAATTTCATATCATTTATATTTTTAATTTCTAAACTAACTTAAAAAGAAACCAATTATGATCCTAATATTTAAGTAATTCGGACTACTAATATGAAAAGGTTACAAATATATAGGTGTATGGAACTTTATATTAGGGTGTATGAGGTTTTGTCTGGAAACGACATTGGAATGGGGAAACGCTGGTTATATAAGCGTTCATAACAACATTTACCTTCAATCCCCTTTTAAGAAAAGAGGAGTAGGTATACAGTATTTTATAAAAGTGACATTTATTTTAAAATAATTTCAAATTTACAATTTGTGACTTATATTTAAGACAGCCAGGATAATACCGGGATCTTTAATGTAAAAGTTCCCTTAATAATAATAAAATATATATCTAAATTTTTGTTTGCTCACACGTAACAATCAGAATTTCGATAGGAATACATACAAAACGGATATTGGCTTCTCTGAAGGTTCAAAGCAACGAGATATAGGAAGAGAATAATGAATAAATAAAATATATTTAAAAATAAATGTATGACGAAAAAGTTACCATGATCGAATCTGCGACTATGAGATATTGTAAGCCCCAGAGATAACCTGTTTGAATCCTGCCCGTGTTGAATATTTTTTTCATATTTATTCATAATATAAGAATTCTAATATGACTAACATATTAATAGACAATTTCAAATAGTAATCAATTAGTCATAAACTTAGATGATAAGTACAATCGATTTATTTTATTAATTACGTAGTCAATCTTATGTTAGATAGTTAGTAGGTATTTTGTTACTAAGGTCTTTACTTGATCCCATAGACAAAGAACGGGTTTCTGGTCAAGTCCTATTTAATCGTAAGGGTTGAAATAAATAAAAAAAAGTTTTTCTCTTCCAACCTACAGTTCGGATTAAAAGTTCTTATTTGCGACAGTTTAATCAGTTCATTTATTAGTCTGGTACAGTATTTTATTTGAAAATGAATCTATATTTTACGTTTAAAACTAAATAATCATAAATGTAAAAATACTTCTAAGGAATTAAATAAAAAATACTTCAATGCTTGTCCCAAAAAGTTGATATGTTCCTAAAATTATATTTTTAATTTTACCCATTTTGTAAATAAACTTTATAAGTAAAGATAATTAAACGTTAATAAAGAACTCGTATTATTCAAAAGCAACAAAACCATCAGTGGACAGTTAAAGGACGTATTTAATTAAATGTAAGATGATATCCAATCAGGACACAACGTGCCTCGCAGACAAAGTTCTTGTAACAAACCTCATCACATGCATTTGGAATATCTTCAAACACAATTACTAGGAACTCCGGTCCTCGGAGTACAAATGTCTTTCATTCCATTGTATTCATTCACTTTCGTTCATTATATAAATTTGATGTAACTTTTCCCGAGCGTTTAGTTCTCTGGAGTATTCTGAGTTGTGTTTGTTTGTTTAAATCAATAACGTTTAATTTGAACTAACACTATTTTTTACGGATTTAACTCGCGTATAATTTTGGTTATATTTAAATTTTAACCCGACGTTTCGAATGCTTTGCAGTAATTGTTCACGTGTAGACGAGATGTAAGTGTCTGCCGGTGAAAAATAGTTTTATTTCAAATGTGTACTCGTGAAAATCTAAGACAGTACAACGATTAATTTGATTCAATTTTATAGATGTTACTCGCATTTCGTAAGACTCAAGTAAATTTTATTACAATTAGATTTAATTGTAAGAATACATTTCTGAAACACTATGTTTTCATAAATTCAACTGAGAGACTAACTTGGACATATGTAGAGAAAGACGTCAAAAGCAAATTAAAGTTACATTGAAGCTAGTTATGAGAAAATTTTGACTTTATTACTTTAGTAAAACGGAAAATGTGCTTGAGAATTTTTGACTTTTCTCAATTTAATGTTTTATATGTTGTATCTTTATTTCTTTGTTTGTTTTTTATTTTTTGTTTTTGTTTGTTTGTTTTGTTTTTTTTTGTTTTTTTAATTTTTCTTTATTTCTTTTGTTTTTTTTATTGGTTGTTTCTTTATTTCTTTGTTTTATTTTTGTTTTTTAATATTAAAATATAACAATGAATCATATTAATGTATTTCAAATTCTATTTTTTTTCAGTCTTCTTGACATTTTAAAGCCTAGTTGTATATATAATACACCAGTTATGTGCAGTTAATCTCAAAACCTAGTTGGGAATTACGTTCTTCAAAGAGAAAATCTTTCTAGTAAATGGAAAATTTTACGTTATTGCAAAAGAAAAGCTTCTTAAAGGGATTTTATGCTTTCCATTTCAGGGCCATGAATGTATGTCACGACCATGACCGAAATCGGTTATAATTCATTCACTCGTTCTTTTACATTCAATGGATGTTACAGTAGTTAAGTGCTCACTAAATCCTATTAGTTTTATGTGAGGACAATTGGCAAGGATTGATTTATGTTTCTTCTCCGTAATATATTGAAACTACAATGTAAATGATGAGGTAGTGCAGTATTCACTTTATTTATTAACTACAAACAAAAAATATAATTATAGTTATGAGTTGCTTTGACAATGTTACTTTGTAAGTTTATTTCTAAGAACTTTCCGTTTAAGATGATTTCAACCATAGAATAAAGTAATGTCAAATTATTTTCAGTCATTGTAATGATTTTTATTCAGACAATTTAATACATATATTGAAAAGGAAGAACCAATTCAATGAAGATTTTTCTTCCGAGGCTAAAGTTTTGTTAATGTTTGCTGTTTTTACTAAAATTGCGGTATTCATGGATTTAATTTACAAGTATCCATAAAACATATGGTAAGGAAAAATATATGTGTTAATAAAAGATACAAATAACATTATGGCTCATAAAACTTATTTGCAAATAACCACAAATATATACATGTATTAAAACAATCATAAAATTATAATATATAAACACAGAGAACACGTGAACCTTTTGCGCAGTTGCATGTGGGGTATGACCCGACATGCGAGATCTATATATAATTCACCTTATAAATATTGATGAGATGCCGATATCTCTGGTAATGGTACTATAAAAATTACACCTGTAACATAGTAGGTAACTACGTAGTTATAATAATAATATATGAGATCATTTGTCTAGGGCCGCACTACCCCATGAAATATTGGCTTGAAATAATTAATTATTTTAAGGCAGTAAAATGACGACTTAAACTTAAATTTCCTGTCTTTTACTCCTCTTTTACTTCTATTCAATTCTCAAAAGTAACAATACTATATATGACTTCACAAATTGAATTGATTTAGCACTAAAAATGCTAAATTAACTTTCAAAATTACTAATTTTTATGAAATAAGTAAGGCTACTTTTAGCGGTTTTTTTTCTTTTCTGCTTCAAGTTTTAATTGAAGCCAACTTTTATAGAAGTTGTAAATGAGTTCCAGGTTTTTGCAACGTAACAGTAATTAGTACACCTGCATTAATTACAAATCTGACACGTACATATGAATAAATAATATATATTTTAAATATATAGTATTAGCTTTGCGAAGACCTGCAAATGTATCTCAAAGAATAATCTTGTTACTAAGGCCGGTGACCTTAATAAAATTATTAACGTAGAAGAATAATATTTTATAAGTTTTCACACAAATATACATATATACATTCCTAGTAATACTACTACATAATAATATCAAATGAGCAGAAACTGATAAACCACAAGAAGAACGAATCCATTTTCAGTAATGATTTGTTAAGATTTTATTTTAATAGAAAAAAAAACTCTATATATATATTTTTTTTGAAAATTAAAAAAGATATATTTATTTTATTTTTATTGTGTATAAATTTAATAGTTTGTTTGTAAGTTTTGTATTATTTTCTCTAACAAGTCAACCTAGATATTTATGTAATATATGTAAGTATTGAAAATAATGTATATAAAAATATATTAATAACAGAAATACATACAAACTTGGCGTCATTACGAAACGTCGTCCAGGTCACTGCTGTTTATTTACTTCTAAGTATCCTCTTGACACCGTTCTCATTTGGAAAATAATTCTAAATGATGAAAATATTCGCAAGTCTTTCATGATTTGTTTAATACAAATTTATTTTATGATTATCGTAAATTAATTATTTATGAATATATTAATTATATTTTTAATTGAATTATTGTTTGAATTTATAACATTATTTATTGAAGTTTATAAATAATATTATAAAAAACCGGAAGAGTTCTTTTCCCGCTTCGTTTGTTATTAAATCAATAAAAGTATTTAATCCAAATAGTAATCGGATTTAAAAATATAGTTATGAATCAGTATTATAATATCAAATAAATAATACCGTTTATTCCAGAATCCGATTAGTTAATTAATTGAATTAATACTTTTTAAGTGAATATAATTCCGTACACACGGACAAAAAGAACTAAAAAACCGCCCCTAACTAGAACATAATAATTAAAAATAAATTACAAATAAAATTTTATAAATTATTATTAATATATAACTTCTTTAATTACATACATTTTCAAAATTAAAATAGAGAAAATTAAATTCTTAATATCGCTATCAGTTCACGTCACAGTTTCAGCACAAACTGAAATTACAGACATATGCTTCAGATTACAAGTAATTACCCACCAACCTGTAATTTAAAGGCATTCTTGTAATAACACAAGATGATATCTCATGCTATGATAACTATTATCAGATTATCAGATATTTAAAAGCAAAAGATAATGGATTACATAATATTTTCGAAATCTCATAAAGTTTCAAATCGAGATGTTATTAAAACAACGTTTCAATTATCGTTCATATCTTATATAACAAAAGTCATAACCAGAGTTTAATATTCTAAGTTATCAACCGTTATAGCGTGAGGGGGGGGGGGGTCGCTTGGTTTTATTATTAAACTCTTTTTTTATCATAACACTATAATGGTTGAGAGACGCTGTTACTAAAGTTCGATATAGTTTTATAATATTTACAAGATATTCATACTCTTTAGTTACGTAGAACGTAATATTTAAAGATATTAGTACTACTTTCAAAACTTTAACGTTTTGCAATCTCTGGATTTGATTTGCCATAGAAACTATATATATTTATAATAAACTACGATATATTTATATATTACTATTAAATATTCTTAAAAATATTACAGAAATGTGTACCCATTTCGTAATATTACAATAACTTTCATCAAAAATTTCTTTGAAGAAATTGAACGGTCAGTGCGTGTACTCCGTAATATATTTTACGTAACAAGGTAAGGTTCTGAAAAGTAAATTACGTTATTATTTGACGTAACATTACGCGCCGAATAGTAAATGTAAATTCCTCGAGGAATAATCGATCTTATATTTCTGAGTTCCAGGGATTTGGGAATATGACACTTAAGGGTCTATTTGGCTCCAAACTAGAACAGTTACAAAGAGCTTTTGTTCGATCTTACACACGACAACTGTATGAACAATCCGCACATTATTTAAAATTTTAATAACATGTTCACAGTTTAAACATAAAAAGTTTTCTGCGTCTTACTTATAATAAGTAATTTCATCTTATAAGTAAGACACAGATTAAAATAAATATTTGGTTTTGGTCAATTGATTAAGCAGATTAATTATAAAAACTACAAGAATAATGTTATGAAATTGATAACAAATTTCTTTGAAGACGAATTATAAATAACTTATACTGGATATGATGTATTATTGCATTACTAAACTACAGTATTTTATTTAAACATATATGAATACATAGTACATACATATATATATATATATATATGAGTATGTACATACATACATATATGTATATATCAATCTTCATTTTAAACGTTTGATTTGAAGAAATCGCATTAAACCGATAAAAAACCTCTTACTTTTTTTGTGTTTAATAATTATTTCTGATTATATACAAAAAAAAAAAAATAATTATAATAATACAACTCACTTATTATTGAAAAGTTAATCTTAATATACTCCAAGATATCAAAACATATTTATTTAATAACTTTTTCAACTCAGATCAAAGACTATGTTACTTTTTTTCTATAAACCAAAAAAAAAAACGTATTATCAGACTCCTTAGCACCATTTTCAGGAATAATAGTAATATACAAGACTAATATCATGTTCAAAGGAATGTAATAATTTCAATAAGTACGTCAAGTTACAATTTCTCTAAATATCCTAGGAAATAGTTCTGAGGATATTAATTTTCGTTGTCTCGTAATATTTGAATTGATAATATATTTCACAGTTGAAATATAATGAAAAGGTTTATATGTTACTTACATTATATGTTTTATTAGTATCAAATATTTAAATAGATGATATATTTTATAAGATACAGGTTCCTTATCACAATTCTTTTTAATATTTGACTGTTTATTTGTTTATTTATTCGCAAATCATCCAAAATTACTGGATAGTTTTTGATGGAAATCAGGTATCGTGATTACTTGTTTGTGTGCTCAATATTACAGAGAATTTTATTGTTTTCACGGAAAAAACAGGCTATAATATTAGAAATATTTTGGCTTAGTAAAGGTTAGTTCGTAAGACATGAAAATACTAACATTATTAGCCCAGATTGCGTGGTGTAGTACTTGAAGAAGGTTTCCTTTGGTACCTTTGGAGTTTGAAGATAAGCTGCTTAAGAGCTGAAATAGTTAGATACTCGGGCATGGAAGACAAGTAACAAAACCTTCATTTGAACAGATGTTAAAAGTATAATGCTTAATAAATAACTTTAAAAATGAGGTAAGGACAGCCAATCTAATATTAATTGACCGTGAATGACCGTGAAAATATAACACAATAATTTTTTAAAACACTTTACTTACAAGGTACTTTACAAATAATAAAGAAACAAAAGAAATAAGACTCATAATGACTTATTCACCTCTTGCATTTTATGTGTATGTTTTATGACTGCCATAATTTATTTTAAAACCCTTAAATTTGTTTTTTTAAACGTTGTAAGTATTATGTTTGACAATATAGAAAGACACGCATAGACTGACAATGAAGCAACAAAAGACCGACAACTGCAAATAGGACAATAATTATGCAATTCGCACTTGAAGTCGGAAACCGTCGCCGCACGCACCTACAAGCCAAATGAAACACTTTCTTCCATTTGTGGTACATTTATGAGGCTTAGGCGTATATAACATTATTATTAATTTAACAGTTAATTAAAATATTTTAATATTTGCGAATATGTGAATCATAAAGCACTGATTGCTCCAATATGGCAATCGTTTTAACATATTCCATTTGGTATAAATCACGAGATTAAATACATCGTAATGTTTTCGTTCCAAAAATATAACATTTACTTTTAATACCTAATAATTTAACTAACATATCTAACACAGAAATATCAATACAACCCAAAATCAAATGTATATATATGTATATAATATATAATTTTATCGTAAAGAAAATTATATATATATAAATATAAATTTATTTTCGGAAAAAGCATATTCTAACAAAAATCGGGCAATCAAAATTCACTTGGTATGTGTTGCATCTCGTTAGCAAATAAATAAATGAAAATAAAAAAGTTCGTAACTTGTACCATACGTCATTAACAAATGCGAGTAACGCACGGTCGCCTCACGCGACATTACGTAAATCATTTCTCGTTACACTTGTCCGTTTATTACTATTAACAGGTTTATTGTAATAGGGAAATGTATTTTGACAATTGATTATATATACGTAATGAGCATAACATGTCTAACATGTTTTCAGACAGTTCCAAACAATTGTTTATATGTTGGTGAGACTTTTTAATTAATTTTAACTAACAGTACCAACTAGACCTCAATTTTGACTCGCAAAATCTCTGTATGTGTTATCATATTGAGCGAAGCGAGGTGCAAACAGCACCGAAGTTGCATTTACAAAACTTCGACACATTTAGTTTCCCAACTATTTTTCAAGATTTATTTATTAAACTCATTTATTTTTTTGAATTTGTTTTATAAAACCACCACCCGACTGATATCTATCAGTGTGAAAAATTTGGAAATTTTCGAATATATCGTTTATGATTGAGTCTTGCACAAAGAATGCCGAAAAGTCTTTGATAAAGACCTTCGCTCAATAAAAAACATATCAGATTGTGATGCCGGTTGAAAATGAATTTGAAGGTGGAACAATCATCGGATGAGAAAACTCATATACCCATATATTATTAAATAAAGAACATAATCATATCATAATAATGAAATTTACGTCAAAAATTTCATAAATAAACTCACTGCAAATTGTTTCATCAAAAGCAAAAAGCACTTTGGCATTGAAGGTCGAGATTCGCGAGATGATTTTAATTGGTTTTATAAAAGCTTTAATAAAGCATAAAATTTTTACACTTTTACACAGAAAAAAACAAATTTACAAACAAGTACTTTATTTCTACTTTATAAAGAAGGGTCGTTAAATTAAGGTATGAAAGCAAAATTGTAAAACTTTAAAATATGCCTCGTCAGCGGCCCCTTTTTAATAAGTAGCCAAAAATAACATTAATAAGGAGGATCAGGGAGAAACAGGTAATTATATTGCGCAATTAAAATGATTAATTCAAGCGTTAATAAACAAATTTAAAAGATTTGGTAACAAAAGGGTGAATTAAATTATTTTTTTTACTATTAATAACACTTGTTACTTATAATGTTATTTACAATATCATAAAATTCGTTAGGATTTTGTAATGTTTATAAATGTGTAAAACAATAGAATTACATAATTTATTAGTACTCTATTGTAATAAATCTATTTTTCTTTATTCTTTTCTTTACGAAAAGATGTATATATATATATATGTATACATATACTGCTTTTGATGATATGGATGGTATATACCTAGAACATATACTTGCGGTCTTCCTTTGAAAGGAGTTATTCATGAGACCTAAGTAAAGAAACAAAGCATCCTTTAATTTAAAATCCCTCTTCTTAAAAATACCATTTATACATTTTTATAAATTAAAAAAGAAGTAAAATTAAATTAATATGTTTTTTATATTATATATTTGATTTTTAGTATGAGTTATTCTACACGAGCCAGATTCGAACCTGTACTCTCTAGGAAAACGTCTCGTCGCTCTACAAACATTGCTACAGTATAGTTGCTCACTTCGATGAATTTTGCATTTTATATAAATATAACCGTGTATGTCAGAAACGAATTAATATCTAGTAGGATTCTTTTAAAAATTGTCATTACATACCTACTTAAATATAACCTATTATATATATATAATTTTATTTTAACATATAATCAAAATATGACTAATCTCAAATATTTTATATATTAATGCAGGAAGCGATTTCGTTGGCACACTGTAGCTCGAGAACCACTAAAGGGAAAAATATCGTTGATGGCTCAAATCAAAGGTCTCATTATGCTACACTGCTGAAAAATAGTGACAACTCTCAAATCTCATTAGCCTAATTGCAGTAATTAGTAAAAAAATTAATTTTTCCCATAGACTTTGCATGGGGAAATTTTGCGCGCGCTTTCAAATTTTTTGTATTATCTATTGCGACTAGCTGGTCTTAGCATACTAGTTAAATCTTAATATGAAATCCGGATGAGAAAGCATCATCTCGTTTGGAATATTAAGATTAATTGTGTTAAATAAGTTAATTTACAGTAAATAATCCTCACAATAAATGTATGATTTATAATAAAATATAATAGTCAATATAAAGACGATATCACATCTGTTTTCAACCTTTATGTGTCTACAGGGATCAATTGGGCCTCAGAGTCACACCCGAAATTATACGAACTGTAGAATAATCTCCGAGGATTGTAGCAATGATTTTATCAATAACTTATGAATATTATTGACTGTGATAAAATATAATTGACTAGATATATAAAGGTTTATTTAGTTTTAGTTTTAGTTAAATTATTATTATATTTATTAAAATAATGATTGTTAAACATATCTCTATATGTTTCATTTGTTAACAAATTGTATTTGTTTTTAGTGGCCTTACTATAACAAACAGAGCGTAGAATACATTTATTGTAATGGATAAGTGAATCAATATTTTATTTGGACGAAGTAATACATTCATTATTTAAACGTAAAGTTTAATTGTTTCATTGTAAAATATATTCAATTCATTGGTTAAGCACATTCTGGAAAAATTGGGTCGCTATTGAGTCTTACTGTCTCAAGTGAAAGGGTTAAATGGATCGTCCAATCCAATCCGATCCAATCAAATCAAATCAAATCCAATCCAATCCAATCCAATTTATCCAATCCTAAATTTGCATGGAATGAGATGAATTAAAAAATGTTTTACAAAATATATTTTGATATAATATTTTTTACATTGAGAATAATTTTTAAGCTTTTTAAAATTTAAAAAGTGTAAGGTTGAGCGATTGTTTGTACTTTTTGTACATTGTGATTTTTTTTTTTATGAAGCAAAAAATATGAAACTTGTTCTTCGTTATGTTCGAACGACAATAAGAATAATGACACGCGATTGTAATTAAACTATCGTTTTCATTACTTTATGTATTTACAATGAACATGTTCAAGTAATTAAAAGAAAACAAAAATAAGATGCATTGTTTACAAGTATTTTTTATAACTTCTGTTTTAACGATTCTAAATTATAACTGGTGGCTTAGTTCAACTAAATTGAAATTAGAATATTTCTTGCTTCAATACATTTTACTCATGTCATGGAATATTCAGGTTTAACCCTTTTAGTGCCAAAGAGTGCCGTAGCGCTGCTCTCGCTAGTCGTGAAAAATGCCAGCGGCGCGATTGCGCACCTTTTCAAAGTTAATTCTGTTTCTGTAATTTTCTTGTCAAGAAGTATGTAGTATTCAATTTCTTTGTTTTGATTAACATAGTATAAAATCTTTTGAAGAGAATGTTGAAAAAATTATGAATACTGGTGTATTGTAACGGAAATGGTGAATATTTGTATTATTTATATAAATTATCTATAAAATGCACTTTTTTTTACTGACATTTTTAGTATATACTGGTAAAATATGTATGACACTAAAAGGGTTACAACGATGGTCTTAAATGCTACAATGCACATAATAGACAAGTGGGCGACATGACGTAATACTAGTAAGCGTCTATTGACACATCCGCAAATCTAAAACTGCGTTAAGTCAGCACTCAGTAAATAGTATAGCACAATTGAAATCAAAATTGTAATACAAAACATGTTCTAAATTTGTTCTATATCCTCTGCTCTTGTAATTCAATATATCGTTATGGAATTTTAGATCGAGGCTTCATTGCTTCTTTGATTAATAATAAAATATGAAATCTATAACAATACCTATAAAGACATACAATTGTAATAATATAATGTTGATTCAGAATACTATTGGCAGAATCAATTCGCTGTTGATTGTAAGCAACTAGTTGATCAACTAGTTGAGCAACTAGTTGAACAGTCAGTTGGTATTGGTAATATTGATCAGAACACTGCTGCTGACAAGGATTAGATGGATTTTAAAGTTTGAAACAGCGAGTAGATAAAATTAATTATCTTCTTTGTCATCATATTGGCAATTTATTTTTTTGCGGTTAAGAGACAAGTTACTTGCTTTATTAGTTAATTAAAAGTATTAACAACTAGTAATATCAATGGCTTTGTTTTTTTTATCCATTAAACATTTTTTATTTAGCTTCTTTATAAAGTTTTTTATATATTTTTTCATTACAAATTGTGTCAGATCTATAATATGACTAAGTATTTTTTGTAATTCTTTCAAAGATCTCTTGCAAGGTTGCATTTTTTCTAACACATTAGTTTTCTAACAGATTAGTAGTTTTTTTTGTATCTAACATCTAAATAACAAACAGATTGATATGATTTACGAAATTGTTTACTAAATTAATGTTAATCCAGATTAATTCCCTCATTTCCATTTAAGATCCAAAACTCATCAGTGATTGGATTGCGAGGAATTCATTTATAAAACTAACTTATACCTTGTTTGCGCGGTCCTAATGATTCTAATTATTCTAACCGTATTCCAATATATTCTTGTTTTTGTTTTTATCTTGTTTACTATAGTTTATTATTATATAATATTATATTCTTTGTTTTTAGTCATACAATATTAAAAATTTGTTTGGTCAATTTAATTATACTAATATTTGTCCATTGAATATAATTGGTATAAAATAATTCAGGGAAATTAATTGCATGTTTACAAAAAGAAGATTTTTACCTAAATATGTAAAATATTTCTGAGATTATTGACTTTTTTATAATCACTTACTTACTTACTTACTTTCTATACAAAATAATTCAACGCTAAGATAATTTACTGAAACTTAAAGAAATAAAAAGTCATTCTTTTTCTAATACCATTTTAACCTCAAAAATTTTGACTACAAAAAAGGAAAAAATGATTTTTTTTATATACAGAAGAGAAAAAAGATGCGGAACTATTGTATTTAAAATGAAGTTATAATAAGAAAAATTAATGGCAAATATATCTAATATAATATATTGGTAAATCGAATCAGTTAATCTTAATCTTATTACAGCTTCATAAACAACAGTTTTAAGAAAATCCAAGACTAGAAAAGATCCAATTCTGCCAAGCTTATAACGAAAATAAAAGAAATTGAAAAACCTGTATGAGCGTACATTCCGGTAAGTTGGTTAAAATTTTTATTTTTCAATTCTAAATATAACATATATATTTATGTAATATTATTTTAAAAGTAACAGGGCATTTATGATACTAGAATAATTGATTATTCTTTACTTAGGGCTAAGGTCTTTGTTCCAGTGAAAAGGGTATCTCTAATACTTCACTATCTTCCTATTCATATTAATATCAAAAACGTGTAAGTATAATTGTTACTCTTTCACGCAAAAACTACTTTACAAATGTTAATTAAATCTTACAATAATACAAAAAAAGGCTACAATTTATAAAGATTTTTTGAGTATAACATAATTTAACGATAAGTATACAGTAAATTAGACAAGATTCTACTTTTTGAGAAGTATATTAGAAGGTTAGAAGAAGATAATGTTGTAGTATGTATCGTAGTCTTTGTTTTAAAGAGTTCTAAATAAAAAGCATATATCCTTTTATATGGAAGCTATCATACCTAAAATAGTGAGCCATAAACATACTTGATATTTTTTTTAAATAAACATTTTTCAAGTATTTATCAAATTCTTGTCAAAATTAATAAAATTTAGCGCAAGCTATGAGTCGGTGCGGTTTGAAGCGGAGAAAGAGCATTGCAACTTGCTATTTGGAATTTTTCATCAACACTCCACGCCAGCCGAGATGCAGGCGCTAGTATCATATAATTACTTCTAAGATATATAAAGAATTTAACTTTTTTTTCGAACATTTTGCAGAATTGAACTTCAACATTATACAAAATATATTATGTCTACCGCTAAACTACGGATAAAGGCAAGAAATTCTAAACTTTTGTTGTTGATGAAGATGAATGTTTGATCGTCTATTAAATAAAAAATCAAACATCCATCTTAATATTATAAATATTTAAACTTAGATAACTTTAATACCAAGGTGGCAACCAAATCAACAACTTTGAGACATCTATTAAAAATATACATAATTGCCGCGGGCACTGGCTCATAATTTGAACTTCGAGGTTCAACTCATTTTGTGGTTAACAAACGGCTTTGCGGTGGAAGCTGGAAACTGCCGTCGCGACAATACCGGTTAGAATATTCAAGTGAAAAACTCGATTTATTGTCTATATGGATAAGATTCAATAAAGAACTTGAGAAGAAATTAGATAATAATAAAGTTTTGGACAGTCATGTAATATTAAACCGAACTCAAATAATTGCTGCTAAGAACGTAATTATCCAGCACGTCCTCCATAAAATTAAATTCCGGAGTCTTTTTTAATTACTGGAAAGAATCCTGAACCTGTCACCATTAAAGAAAATTAATTTTTAATTCTTATCTTATATAAAGTTTTAAAATGAATTTAAACAATGACGAGCGTAACTTTTATTACTAAAATTAAAATTGGTATAAAATCGGGCTAAAATTACGACTTAACAGACAGAAAATTCGCATATTTTCTGGAATATTAGATTATTAATATCTTAAAAATATATATCTTGAAATAAAGATATTCATAGCCGTTTCAAAATATATTTAGCTAAAATAAATGTATTAAATATAGATAAATCCTTTATAATGTTTAGGGTCTTCATAATACATGTGTGTGTGTCTTTTGTTGTAAGGTGATATTGAAATGTTTTATATTACAAAGAAAAACATGATCACAAATCGTACCATAATAATCCAAACCTATGGGTTGTTATTCAAACATAAATTCGACATTTCAATAACCTTAAAAAATTATAGACATTTCAGAGCAGAACTGGCACAAAATAATTAAAATTGAACAGTTAAAATATATCAGGTATTAATCCAACACTTAAAAGTAGATGGGAAGTACTGCTCCTATTACTGAGAGCGATGAATCTCGTGCCATAACTGTGAAGAATGGTGGAAATAAGTCACACTTACATTTAATTCATATTTACAGTTACCGTTATTTTGCATTATTTTTAAGACATTATAAGTTTTTTAGGAATTAAAAGAATGATAAATAATTGTAGCATTCGTTACAAATAAAGATATTACAAAATAATAATAACATATGTTATAAATGTAATAATAATTATCCCTCTGTACTCACGTAATTTCTATCGGAATTTGCCCGAATATTTTCGAACCCATTCAGGGTCCTTATCCATGAGCTCTGAGCATGTTAAAATCACAGCGTCAACTCTTTGTATATGTTTCGAAAATTTGGTTATCTTATTTAATCCATTGACAAAGGGCGAGAGCGGGACAGAGCTAACAATAGCTGGATTTGTGATGGAGGATAATAAAGGAACAAATATCTAAAGTAATGGACGCATCCTGTGGTATATGAGTGTTTCAATCTACGTTGTAACATGTGGTGTAAGTTCAAGGGTATAGCGTGGATTATATTAAATAGTCATACATCTAAAAGTTTTGAAACAATCTATTACAGCAAAAACAATTCCTTAGATAACACTTTGTATTTAATATTTTAACAAAATATTTATTTTCTATTTATAGTTATTTTGAAATGATAATAGATTATTGTGTTAATAAATTCATAATTTTTAACAGAGTTTAATGAATATATATTTTATTAGGCCGAAGACAAAATTTTAATTAAAAATTGTTTAAGAGAACTTGTTCCTTTATTGCTATAGGAAGGTACCTTAAAAGTGTAAACAAAACAGCTGTTGACAAACCCTTTTCAGAAAATTTTATTACATTTGTCAAAGCTCTTAATCTTAAATCACGAAGTGCCTAAACAAAGCACCCAAAAATTCCTCAAAGCGATAGATAGAACCCTTGCTTTATTATATTACTTAACGTAAATGTTTTCGTAAAAGAACTTAAATAAGCAATGGGACATGATGTTCTCATAATACATCTTTGAAATTTTTACAGCCTTAAGAAGTGAAATTTATGAGCAATAAGTTCGCGTTTTAAGGTAATATTTTTTATGAAACTGTTTAATATAATTATTTATATTACAAACAAAAATGTATAGAATGTTTTATCCGAATCACTGATTTCTTCAACCATATACCAATTTATATATATTTATATATAAAAATACATACCAATTTTGAATTGCATTGCTAACAGGTATATTGAAAAAATATTTTTTTTATTAGTTTTGTTAAGCTGATAATAATTCTCTAATAATAAATGTTATATATTTTTATAGTGATGTACTGAAATTGTGTAACAATTTTATTCCATTATTATCTCAAAATCAAAAATATATCTATACAAAATTAAGCTACACAGTTAGAGTAATTCAATCAAAATAATACTTAAGGCACGAATTTATTTGCAAAGCCTATATAATACTATTCAAATTAAAATACCGAGCAAATACCGAATCTCGTAATGGACCCTAACTGAACCCTTTCAAATCGAGCTTGACAATTGAATGACTTGAGTAAGTGAACCCAAACCCTTCACATTTCAACTCAAATATAGTGACAACATAAGGATGAGTACATGCGGGTTCCGTGAAAATGACCGCCGCTAATAAATTTAACGTAGTACGTTTCTGTTGATTTAGTAGAATTTCTATTATCA
Organism: Mechanitis mazaeus; assembly: GCA_959347395.1. NCBI lineage: Eukaryota > Metazoa > Arthropoda > Insecta > Lepidoptera > Nymphalidae > Mechanitis > Mechanitis mazaeus. The sequence goes on from OY365747.1 coordinate 19,772,062, forward strand.
GTGCTGGAATGCTTGGTTTTTCTATTTTACCTTCTCCTTATTCTTTCTTTTTCTATTGAAAAAGGTGATTATATTATGTATTAAATTGCGTTTCATCATAACCTATTAGATGCAGTAGAACGTCTCCGTATATCAATGCTGAAGACAGACTTTAATATACTCTTTCTCTTTCTTTTTTCTTTTTTATTGGAAAATGGGCGGATAATTTTTATATTTAATTGCGTTTCGTTGTGGCCTAGTACAGCAGAATTTCTCAGTATGTCAGGGCTGGAGACAGAATTTGTTCTACTTTTGCTCCATATTCTTTCTTTTCCAATGCAAATTGGCGGTTAAAATGTATATTTGATTTCGCTTCGTAGTGGCGTTTTGTCTGTAGTAGAACTTCTCCTAAAATATTTTTAAAACCGATATTTTTTTATAAATCAGGTCTGTTCAAATATTTATCATAACAGTATCTAAAATTTTTATCCCGGCCATAAATAATTATGGCCGGGATAAAAATTTTAGATGGTTAATTCAAAGGCAAGCTTTATTGTGACACAGTCAGATAAATACCTTTTATTGTTTTTTCCTCCTACTATTTGTAACTTATATACTCAACATGAGGGTCGGACTGAATACATCGTATGAAACTTAATTAGCCGTCTTCGAAACCGTTGTCAGGATGTCTAATAAAAAATATATCAACCGGGATTAGTCTTTATACTCCACTCCACAATTTAATTTAGCAACCGACAATATATGGAGGTATGTAAGACATTAGGAAAACATTTTATTGTACTCTTGTCCAGTCTCTTGACTGGATTAACTTAATTTACTTGACATTGTAGTATTATCCTCTCCATTGAGATATCACGAGGAATCTCTGTAAATGTTTTTACTCTTTTACTAACCTATCATGTCCAAACGCAGTCTTTTATAAAATTAATTTAGAATTAAAAGATCATCACTTCTTTTTTCTTCTTTCTTTCTTCTCAAACTTAATCCCAAATATTAATTAGTATAGATTTTAAACATTCTTTGTTTTTGGCCCAGAGCAGTTGATATAAAATAAAAAATCGATCGGACTTCGCCTATAGATTATATTCATTTTGTTATTTGGTGTCCGCTTTGGTCCCTTACCCGTGCCATTATTCTTTGACCTCTAAGCCGACCATTTGTTTGTTTTTAAGCCCCGTTGATACTCGTTTTGTTTTAATTCATTTTTGAGATTCAAAGATACATTTCGAGATAAAAGCGACATTTCTAGGATATTAACAATAATTTATATTATTTTTAAAGAATTATAGATTTTTTCTATTATGGATCTTATCAAAAATTTTATGTAATTCAATTTATTGTCTAATTTAAAAGACCTTAAGGTAAAACGCAATCTCAATTCACATCAAATGTAACCTTTCTTACATATCGAGCGCTCGTGAATTATATTTAGGAGATTCTTGACCCTGGCACAAATAAGACAACTGATCTACAATTGTTCAACACTGTATCATATAATTTTACTTCTGGTATATACAGATATAAATATCTTCGTTTCGTTTTGAATGTGTGTGTTTATGTATATATATTTATATATATATTAATGATGAAATATGTCATTTTACAAGAAAAATTTTTATTATTTTATTTTAACTACCTAAAAGTGAATATAGTAATAAAGTCGAAGTGAACATAAAATTGCAACCCGATTTTCCGTTTTACAACCAATTTTACTTAATAGCCACTTTTATAAGGATGCCCTGAAGTCAATGAAATCTTTTATTGAAAGAAATTGGAAAAGGCACATACATCTATGTATATAATATTTTATTTATTTCGTACTAGCACATGGACAAACGATTTTAATTAAAAATATGTATAGTAAATGTGACTAAGGGATAAGAATCTAATGGTGAAAAAGGAATAGGTTAACCCTTTTTATAATTTTTAGAATGGGGAAAGCTACCTTTTTGTCTGTCTGTGTGCAGTTGGTGCCAAAGTTGGTACCAATATTGGTTCAAATATTCTCTATTAGACTGGATACCAACCAATTTTTACTTAATAAGGTCGAATCTTTGGGCGTCCAATAATAATGATAATAACACACTTATTATAATGACCAAAGACTCACGGTTTCTGAAAGCCACGCGAAGGAAACTAAGGGTGAAATCCACTTAAAGATAAAATATATAACAAATTACTACAGACGAATCTGATCAAATTTCAAAGGGCCTTATCACCTTAAATAAAATTTTCTATATACGGGCTTATATAATTAGGGCATCATCTTACTTGCTCCAAATTGAACCTGATTGATCTCCCACTAAATTACGATATGTAATGGGTTGAAAGAGAAGGCTTTATTTGATTTGGGATCAAATTAAGAGGCTGCGTCTGATGAAACAAAATAAAGTAGATTACTTTGTTTCATGACAGAATTATATTATAAATATTTCAACTTCCAATACCTGTTGTATTATCGGTTTAGTATCCATTTAAATTATTTTATATTGAAAAATATATTTTTTTAAATTACTGCTAAAGTTTAATAAAGGAAAAAATATAAATATATATATATAGCTATAATAAATTGAAATAATAAAATCTACCTTGTTTTTATAATTAATTTAAATATCATATCATAGTTATCTGCAATATTTGACGATTTTTAAGCCGTAATATCAAATACATTAGGGAAACCACATCAAAATTTAATTTAATTTAATTTTTTTTTAAAGTTTTAATACTAGTGCAAGCTTTGATATCCATATAAGTAAAAATGAATCACCGAAATATATGTACGCTCATAACTTAAGAACGACTGCACCAAATTGGATGATTTTTTATGTGTTCCTTATTGTCAGGACAAGGTTTTCATATAAAAAAACATTAGTAAAAGTCTTATTTTTTTCTACATTTAAAAAGGTTAGAAAATAGTAAATAATAATTTAGAAAGTAATTTTTGACACAAAGACGCGCTTATAAGACTTGAATTATGGATAATGGGTGACGGATAAACATACATTTAGATTTTGTCAAATTTTTTGTAATTAAATAATAAATAATTTTTAAATCAATATATTGTCAAATTATTGAAAATCGAACTTATTTGAATTTACTGGAAGTTCTATATTTCCTCAGTCGCAACTAGAGAAAAAAAAGATGGTGGTACGAAGTTCACCGGGTGAGCTAGTTAATTATAAGAGTAATATTGATTGTGAAAATACGATGTGAAATTTTGATTTTTTTTATTTGGAAATTTATTTTGAAAATTACTTTTTCAACAGTTTTCCTGTATCGATGTATGCAGAGCGGTAACCAGGAAACAATCCTGTAATCATTAGATAAATATTTAATATGGTACGTGCCAAGTTCCGCACTGATGTCACGTTCGTTGTTCATTGTCAATAAGCAATTACAATGTCTCTTTCATCTTAATGTTAAAAACAATGTGGTGATGTTATGAATACATGTCGCCAAGAAACTGCCAATCCCACGACATTCACAGTTATTTCGATATTTATAAAAATTTAACTAAATAACACAATAAAATAATATCAATGTGGAACTTAAATAATCCCCCAAAGTCTTTCAAAACCTTCACATCAATCTCAATAAAACAGATAAAAAAGCAAATGAATACTTTCAAACAAATTCCGTCTGAGGATTGAAGACCATTTTTCATTTTAAGTACCATTGTTACCCGATAAAGACAAATACATTATGTGGAATAATTTATACAAATAAAGCGATTTTTTATTTCATTTCATTAATATGAAGATGTTTGAAATAAAGTTTAAAAAAATGGACATATCGAATTTTAAATAAATGAACATTTTTAGCCCAATAGTATTTGTTTTACTCAAATATAACTTATTCGAATTATTCACATATTATAATTTTAAATAGGATAATAGAGTATAGAGTGACAATAAAAATTTATATATATATATATAAAGTCTATATTTCATAACGTGTACCAAACGTCTCAGAAAAACGTATTCATTTTAATTTGTACCTCCGAGGATTCTGTCCTTAAAGTCGTTAGGCTTGATTTATTACAAAACTCAACCTGGAGACATAAACCGCACAAACAATGCTTAAAATGATGAAAATTGGCAAGAAACTTTTATATTCTTCAAAGAAAACTAATAATTTTCTTTTCTTGACAGATTTTTTATGTTCTTATCAAGATTAATCTCAGTAAACAAACAGATTTAGTAGTAAATGTGTTTTTGATTCTACTTATAGAGTTGAAGTAGTTTTTACTACTAAAACAATTATAGCTGTACACATAAAGATACTATCGCAATATGACAATAAAATTTTAGTTCCATAATAATTATTATCCGAAAAAAACATTTGATATGTGGTGATTAAAAAATAATTATATATAATAAATAGTGTCATAATTCTACAAAAAAATAATTCGCAATAAAGTACAAAAAACTTAAAGAATAAGTGGTTGTAATTTTAAATTACAACAAGTTATTCTACAATAATTACAACATTTATCCACGTTACATTGTTAATGAACAGTTAATTGTAGATTGATATATTAATACTTAATTAACCGTCAACAAGTGATTCCCTTTGTTGCAATAGATGATTGCACAGCGACCTCGCCCGACTTAGAGAAACCGTGCAAGCGTGCTTTCCACCAAATATAAAGATGGCAAAATAACTCTAACAATTACTTCAAAAGTATATTAAAAAGAAGTAATATAATTTTTGGGTTTAACATAAGGTTTTCAAGCAATTTAACAAGCTACAAAAAAAAAAATATTTTTATGGATACACTTTTTCTAATTTTTAGCTATTTCCAATCAATATGAAATCATTTCCATTTACACTTTACTATAAATATTCAACGTATATCTATCGCTTTGAATATGCAACAATCTTAAAGGATATCCATAGTTATCTGCAATATTTGACGAAATTATTTTTAACTACATAGAAACACTACCTCGTAATTACTACGAAACTTTACTAACCTAGCGATCGAGAGCACTTACTGTTTGAATAATTGAAAAGGAAAATTGTCAATGCTTTTAACCTTATTATAGATACAAAAGTTTTATTTTATATACAAAAAAAAAAAAATTTTTTGTATTAATTCTAGGAAACTAAAAATATAAAATTCCTAATCTTTTTCTAGGTTACCTATGTTTGTGAAATATTTTTTTAAATATCAATGTTTAGCAATTTCTCAATGACGTATTATTTTTTTCTAACCACAAATAAATCATGTGTCCAACATTAATTTTCATTTTCAGTAACGTTAAAAAATTTACTTTTAAGAGAACGACAAATTTTTGACAACCCACAAAAACAGAATAATATACTTAATAAAATTAATATCTTCATAACAAAAAATATGAAATAACTTTAATATACTTAATACAATAACATTTACAATATAAACAATATCAACTACAAGTAATCTTAGAAGACATCAATATTAGTAAATGTCTTGATAATTATCAATCAAAACCTGTCAGGTGATAGCAAGTTGCTTTAAGTTTCTATTATCTACAATGCCATGAACAATGTCTTGAATTAGGGTCCATGCCTCCTTCACTCACATTTGATTATATTTATTAAATATTTACATATTTTATTAATTAAATTATTTTATGTATCGATATTACTGTAGTATGTATTTAGTAATGTATTAAAAATTTCATAGCTAGCTTTGAAATAATAGACTATTTTTAAATAATTTGTATATATATTTACGTTTTTTCAATTTCATATTATTAAAATACAATTATATCTGTATTTATAACGTCCAAAGAAAATGTTATGATTGCAGTTGAAATAACCACATCCAATTAAATTCAGTTGTAAAAGTTACCGAAGCGGTAAACCACTTGAATTCTTTGAAGTTAATAAACATAGAAAAAAGAACTAAAACTTTACTACATTTTCAAGAAAATCTAAAACATTAATTCAAGTTTAATTATTTTGCCAATTAGTAGTTAGGTTTGTAGTTGTATTGTTGTATTCAAAGCAAATTGTGCAGAATCTTGAATAGCAAGTTCTATATCACAATAATAGAAAAACTATATGTAACATATCTCACACTCGATCCACTTGACTATACATTGCAAAGACAGCACAGATTTGTACAAATACCATTCCATCTCAGTGAAGGGCCCTCGCTTATCTGAATTACGAACCACTCGTCCAATCTGAGCAAATGCAATTACACATCTAGAATTAATCATTGAATTGCGGTATGGCTACTTACTACTGGTAGATAGGTATAGGTACCGGTAGCGGTAGTAGGTATCTTAGAAGGATATAAATATATAAGATTTAGATGTCTAAGCTACATTTTTTGTTATTCACTTATACACTTTAGCTGGCAATTACATTACAACGTTAATCTAGATTAAACTAGATTAAACTAGATTAGGTTTGAGCACTATTACTGATGCTGCTAATCTAGGGACGTCTGCATTAAATATTAATACTCCAACAATTGAATATACATGGCGTTATCTTGATTTAATTTATTGGCTTAAGATACTAAAAAATGTGTTTAGCCTCAGACTTTTTAAGTGACATCGACCGTAATTCCAGCAGATCTCTGAACTACAAAGTCATTTGAAGTTAATTTACATCGTACAAGGAGCCAAAACCATTTTTCTGTTTAACTTCAACAAATCTGGGCTTACAATTATAATAATAATGAATATTATACTTCATTTCTCAACAATAACAATACAGAATCCTTAAAATATATATTACTTCTAAGTTACATTTTGAAGAATCAAAAATATATAAATAATCCAATTTTATTCAATATAATTTAGTTATAATAGAATGAGATTCTGCAGATTGATAACTAAACATTAATAATTCAACTTGCAAATTTAATATTATTTTACGGTTTTAAGATAAAAAAGATATAATTACTTTTTAAGTGACCTTCATATATTTGTATATTAATAAATATGAAGTATAAAATATATATTAAAAGAATTTCTTTGAAAATTTTAAATAAAGTATATTTTCTATTAAAACGCTAAGTTTCATAACGCAAATTCATGACTGAGCTATTCATTCTGTCTCGTCAGCAACACGCCCGATATCCGATCCTAACGAAAATTAACTTCATAATTTAAGAAGAAAGAGCGTTAATTACTACGAAGCTTTATATTTTAATTATAATTCAATACTATTAGAAAATATATTATAAGAAAATTATCTTATGGTAAAGAAACAAAAGAATGCCAAAAGAGTATTAAATTATTATAAGTAGTTTAGTAATTAGTAATAAACTTCTTTTATCAGACATTTTAGGACATTTTTATCCAAAATATATTGTTACTTTTTTTGGATTTATTAAAAACTAAGTAATAAAATAGGTTTGAAGTTAAAAAAAAGAAATTGATTAAAGTTTTTAGAAAAACGACGTTTTATTCTATTGTATTCTATAAGATACATTTGATATTTAATAAATATAATATATAAGAAATGTATTGTCGTGACGTTGACTAATAGTTTGCTGTGACCTCTCACGGATGAAGGCTCTGGCACGGTCAATTTAAAGGCCATCCATCAATATCCAATCACCCTGTTATGATATTTATTACAATCCAATAAGCACTGTAATTGCTTAAACTTTTATTTTTTTTTGTATGTGGATGCGTTTGAAATAAGTGTTTCCTTGTACAAGCGGAAGAGCTAACTTATAAATACGATTAACAAAATGTATGTTCAAATGTTTTGTTATGTTTTAAAATAAGACATCATTATCAATATTTTTTTAATATTATAAAAATTTGGAAGTTAAAAGTAAAGAAGAGTATATAAGCATATAAGAAACAACATCCTTACATTAGCGTTAGCCATTTTTACTCTTCAACTTCAGTTTCTAAGAGGTAAGAATGAGTCGCACTTCATACAGAACGAGAATTTAGGTTAATGAGTAAAACCTTGCTCCAAGGTGTAATTGTTGAACCTAACAATTCATCTCCTTAAAATGAGGTGAGATGTTAGTGAGTACGTTCAGCTTCAGATGTCAAATCGCCTTATATCTATAAAATATACCAATATTAATTTTAATGCACCACTCTAGTTTTATAATTTAAAGCTTTAATGAATTTATTAATATTTAATAATTTGAAATAATTAGAAATTATTAGTGATGCTATTATTATTTTTAATTTTAAATAAATATATAAATATATATAAAGACGACTTCCAAAATAACCATATTCGAGTCGTGTTCGTGTTGATAAATTATTATATATATAATGTTTTTTGGTATACAAATAAAATTGTAAAATTACTCATCATTATACTAAATTATAATTAGTTGCAACAAAAAAGCGGAAATAAATGTAAAATCGATAAACTAATAAACTCATTAACAAATTTTTAACAAATATATTGAACCACTACCAAATTTCGAACGAATTAGTGAATATTTATTATAATATACAGCTTATTTGCCAAAAAATGTATTTTAACACAAAAAATTGTTAACAACATATATAAGAATTAATTATAATATATAGTGTTCTGTTATTGAAACACCTGTATAATAACAATATATACAAGAATGTTAATGAATTTTATCACTGAATGCCATTATGCACATATTTTAATGATCATTGTTGTTAAATAATGATCAGTTGCACCGGAAGCGTTCATGACCTTCAAGATGTTACAATAAAGATAAAAAGATAAAATATGCCTTGTAATTATGAGTTATTTAATATAATGCGGTCTTTGTTTATGAGAATTCTGAAACAGTACACAATTAGATATTCACTCCCTTATTAATAATATTAATATTACATATACTCTGTTTTGTCACACTTCTGACTTAGATTGTTGGTAAGAAAGTGACAAAAGAGAATAGGTTCTCTAAGTTTAAAATTTTTTAATCCAATAACTTCATAGAGAAATAGAAATTTAATTTAATTTTCTGTATTATTTAATATGTAACAACCATAAAGTCTTGTGTTAACTAACATAAGTACATGTTGACACAAATTACAAAATTATTGTTATTATTATAAGTTCAAAGATTTACTCTTTTATTCCAAATCATACTTGAGATATTATATACTTTCTTTGTCAGCTATTTCTCAAATCAATCAAACTTATATGGTACGAACTAAATAATATGAAACTAGCGTTATATAAATGTTCTAGAAAAACTGGTGTTTACCTAATTTGAAGGTTTTTTGGAGATTAAAGATTTTTTATTACTTCGTGCTCACTGAGTTAGAAGCGGTAAAAAATATACCTAGTTTTTGTTAGTATTTTTAATCGTTTAAAATTAAATTTTAAAATAATTTCAAGAACCAACGTCACGGAGTTCTTATTCTTCACTAAAATTACCCAAAAAAGTCGATACTGATGATACATTGACCGATTTCCTACGGCTTTCTCAATCAAACAAAGCGAGATCTGAGAAAAGTAGACGAGGTGAGGTGAGGTGAGGTGAAGTGAGGTGGGTAATGTGAGAATATGAGGTAGGATTTATTTACATTAGTTTTCTTTTGCAATTTCCCTTAGATATTGTGAAAGTATTGGATTGATATTTACTTTGTAAACATATTATTATTAAAAATACAGGTCAAGAAAACTTTTTTGTAATCAGATTTAATGAAACATTTTGTGATAAACATTAATTCATTTACAGAGTATTTAATTAAAAGCAAATTTAAAGCCAAAACTTTACTGACTTCTATTGTAAGTTGATTTAAGATTAAAAACAATGTTTTAATACAATCCGAATAAATATATAACCTATGTTTTGAAAAACTTATAATTTATATGAAAGTACATATATACATACATAGAACCACATATATACATATATATAACCAGCCAATGAAATTAAACTGTATATTAACTGCAATGCCTAATAGTTAAATTAATTGGCTAATTATCTTTGAATAGGTCAGTTCCTTGTGAACTGGAGCAGACATTTTGTCCAGTCATATGGCAAATAGATTCAAAATATTATATTATAAGTAAATTGAATTCTTTAAGTTCCTAAGCTAAGGTGCAGTCAATAATTTGTCAAACTGTGTGAAATTATATTTAAATATAAGCTTATAATAAATCGAAGGCTGTAAAATTCTTATGTAGAGCTAAAGTAGAGAAAAATATTGGTCAAACTGTGAGTAGACTCTACATATTTTATTTAGATAAAATAATTGAAATGTAAAATTCCTATAGAGCCATAGCTCTACCATAGTAGAGTCGAACATTTGTTAAACATATTACTATTGTTCTTAATATTATTATATATAATACCTTAAAGTAAATTGAAGACTGTAAAGTTCCTATATAGAGCTCCGGTAGAGTCAATATTTTGTCAAACTGTAGTTAGACTTTACATATTATAATTAGTTTATAGTAAATTGAAGACTGTAGTATACAGCGCTAAGATAGAGTCAAAAAATTGACAGACGGAGGGTAGATGCTATAGACTATGATGAGCTTAAAATAAATTGAAGACTGTAAATTTTCTATAGAGCTAAGGTACAGTCGATAATTTATCAAAATTTGGGCTTCTAATACAAATATCTCATTAATATCCAACCATTGAATGACAATGTTATAATCAACGCAATAACAAATGAACAATAGGCCATTGATATATGTGTTTGTTTGTTGGTAACATAAACAAGATACTGATTCTAACAGTTCTTTGTATAAAAAAATATATATTTTAGTCAATTTCATTAGATTTTATTTTTAAGTGGAACTTTAATTCGGATTATCATTAATTTTATTTAAATATCTTGATTTTTGTATTGATATATATTTTATAATATTATTATAAAAATTAATTAATATATCATCGCGTGATATATCTACGAATATATAGTAAAAAGATATATTAAATACATTTCCTATTTGAAAAAAATGTTTTAGACGTTGAATCTGATTAATTACGGGAAACGGAAAGTGAAGTGAAGTCAATTGACCGAATCAAAAATAAATTAACAAAACCAGACTGAATTATATAACAACAAGTCAGTCATAAACTTTTACAATCAATTATTTATGTATTTAAGCACTGTTTCAATTTTACAGTCGGAAAGCATGACAAGGTATTAAATTTAATATATATATTTTTATATTTCTTCTGTGAAAATTTTGAGATATTAATAAAAAAAAAGCATACAGTACATAAAAATATATAAAAGATTTTTTATTTATTTAGCTATTTAAAAAAATTTAATCAAACCAACTAACAAAAAAAAATAACAAACCTTTTCCGTCCGTAATTAAAAATCCTGGCACACACACAGTTGAAATAAAAAATAAAAACACAATTTAAAAACACTCGCGGCGTTGTATTGTGAATACTATCTGTCAACACCGCAGTCTGCGCCGCTTGGCCGACGCGAGACGACTGAACGACGACCGACTGAACCAGGAGGTCGCTCTGGCCGTCAGTTTTACCTCTATGCAATCTGAAAACAATGAATCTGTTTATATCATTTTAATTGGATATATATATAAATTTGAACAAATTTACAATGTAAATTACAGTATCGTTAGCTCAATTGGTAAAGCGATTATTTCCCTTTGAATGCTCCTTGTGTCGATAAATTTTTCATATAAAACCTTTATTTCGGGATATACAAAGTTGTAAATAAATGAGATTACATAATGTTGTTATTTGTTTTTTTTTTTGTCATCTTATTCACAAGGTCGTTTCTTGAAAGTTATATAAGATTCAATAACAAAATAATATTTTAGACATTACATAAAAGTTTATATTGAATTTAAATCTTCCCAATTTTTTTTTATTAAAAGACAATACTCTTTTTATATATTTTTTAACAAATGAACATGTTCTTTTTACGTGGTTAAATGGGTACTGCATATTTAATATTTATTATGAAAACATTACAAAATTTTATGAATTACGAAATTTTAATAAAATCGTATTGAGTATTTAATATATATTGTAGATCATCGTCATTTTGAGTTTATTTGTTTCAAACACTAGTACTTAGAACTCTAAGGTGAATTATCATTTCTATTGACTTCTTTTATGTACATTATGAAATTCGTTTCTTTTAACTATTACAAAATATTTTACAACTCCTATTAAATATTAAATTGAAAATCTTTCAAGAAGAAAGTATATTAAGAATTTAGTATGTTAACATTTCTATTAATATTATTTACTAAAAAATATATTAAATCCCTTTATAATCAAATAAATGCTATATACAGATACTTCTATAAAATAAAATAGATCTTATAACCTTGTAATAAAGCCTAATTAACACCTCAACAGCCTTGTGTACCGATTTCTAATATTTGCTTATCAATACAGATCTGTCTAATAAGGAAGTTAACTGGTATTTCTGTGTACTTTTACTATTTGATGTATATGAAGGTATAGTTGGATCTAATATTTTACAGTAAGGCCAATACAATAGCCAAAATTTGGCACTTCATTAAAATACAACGTAACCTTCTAACGAAGTCATAAATGGATGTTATTTTTTTAAATTAAAACAGTCTAATTGCTTCATTTTATTATATTATTTATAATAATATTTATATTTATGCAATAATAACAATAAAAACAATTTTAAAAATAAACAAATAGTGCTGTCTATATTTATATAAAATTATATTGATCAAAGAAAGTAATTTTAGGATTTACTTTTACTAATAAACCATTCTAAACAATTTCTGTTTCAAAATAACTGAACGTCGTTACAATGTTGCATCGGTGACCCCTTTTCACTTTTAAAACTACAATCCAAGCAATCCAAATGCATAAAAATGAAAGAAATATTTTACCATAAATGAATAACCCTATTGTAATTAGAATAAAATATATTAGTCTACAAAATTATTTACAGAAATAAATAAAAAGAAAAATCATTTATATTATTGATAAAGATGATAATACTGATAATTTAGCGAAGCTCTCTATGAGAGGCTTTTCTGCATCCTTTGTGCTAGCATCAATCAAAAACAGTATATTCGCCAATTTCAAAATTTTGAATCTGATAGACATTAGTCTGGTGGTAGTTCTAAAAAAAAGAAAAACAAAAAAATATAATAATCTGTCTTATCTTGAAAAATAGTTCAGGACAGAATTCTCCCACATTTTGTTAATGACTCTTCGGTGCTGTTTGCACCTCGCTTCGCTCATTATGCTAACACACACAGCTAGTCAAAATTGAGGTCTGGTTCGCGCTCCTAGTAGTTTTAATATCTCAAATGAAAATTCTGTTCTTTGCTTATTTTGTTTTATAAATTAACGATAGACACCTATAATGAGACAGGGATTAGACTGATGATTTTAATATAAAATAATTGAATTCAATCAACATATGTTTGGAATGCGTGTCGATTCAAAAAGCGTAGTTTTAAAAAGGCCTTACGTAATTTACTGAGTTTTGATATTTACTTATTAAGATAATAATTTATTACCTTAAAGGCGGAATAATAGTTTTACTTTAATTACTTAATACTATTTACTTATATTAATTACATAAGATATGTTTTTATTGTCTTAAATTACATATTTGTTAAACTTATATAATATGTCTTATTAAAAATATTTTTCTTTGCCTTTATTTCATTTTAGTTTTACATCTTTTTTAATTTATTAAATCTTGATGGTTATGACGATAGTTGACGTATTGCAGTAATGGTTTAGAGTAAAATAAAAAAACTAAAGCTAAAAGAAGAAAAAGAGTTCAGAACTTAATATATCAATAAAACTATTTTTCGGATATAACTCGCGTTTATTATTACATTTTTATATTTAACTCGACATTTCGGATGCTTTGCAGCAAACGTGTTCGCGGTAAGACGAGGTGTCAGTCAGTCAGTTTATTTGACAGCTTTGCTGCAAAGCATCCGAAACGTCGGGTTAAATATAAAAATATAATAATAAATGCGAGTTATATCCGAAAAATAGTTTTATTGAAATGTGTAGTACTCGTGTAAATCTTATAAAACAGAACTTAATAGTTTAAGAAATTTACTTACATAAATTTCTCAAAATAAGCCTTATACAATATCAAAACCTAACATAAGCAACGACAGAAATTAAATAAACTTTTATATTTAACAAAACCGAGATATTGTATTTAAAACTAAGTTAAACTAACATTGTTGTCTATTTATTATGGCAGTATCATTCCAAGTCAATAACACTATCAATTGGTGTAATTTTATTTGACTAAGTAGGCTTTTTTGTTTTAAAATGCATACTGTAAAACAATAATATCCTGGTTCAACCAACAATATATAGAAACTGTTAGAAAGTAACATAAACATGTAATTAGTTGCAATAGGACATAAAAATAGTAATTGCTAAGATTCAGTTGAAAAATTTAAAATTAGGAATAAAAGAACAGCTTAAAAATCTTTTTTCATGATTTTTTCACGATTCCTTTGATATTTTTATATGATAGTATGTCATAAATTACACATTTGCAATAAAAACAAAAAATAATAAATAGATAAGTATTATGTGGATTTTATTTTACGAGTGACGAGTTGCAATTAGGATAAGAGAGGGAAGAAAGATAGGAGAGGTCAGACGTCTACAAAATGATTACAGTATATAATAATCATTATATTTTAAACGGGAAAATATGGAATGGGATAACAAACTTAAACCTTTTCTTAATAACAAATTTATTAAAAAATATTTAATATATTCTTTAAATATAAGTATTATAAACTGTATAGCCTTGATTTATAAATATGTAAGATATCACAGCAATTATGACATAATACTTGTTGCCTTCGACTGCCCCCACTCCTCAGAATCTCTAACTATTTATATATATATATATATATATATATATATATATATATATATATATATATATATATATATGTATTATATATATACATATATATTTTCTTTTTAATATTATCTTTAAAGAGTATTTAAGGAAAATTACTTTATTTCAGTTAAATAACTAATTTTATTTAGTGTTTTAGCATCAATTGATTTCAAGCAAAGATATTTCAATATTTTGAAATCTTTTATTTATTTTTCAATATCTTACGCTTAATTATCTTTGAAATAAGTGAAGACATTTGAAAAAATTTTTTTCTTCAAATGTCTTCACTTATTTCAGTTTTCTATGTACGGTTTTGTTTGTACTAAAGATAACTTAGTAGTTGAGATATGCAAATTCAAATTTTGTATAATTATTAGGGGATTTACGACTTTCGACTTTTGATTTTAAACGCATTATTAAAACCATATCAAATAAAGATGAAACCGATCCTAAGATTATTTTTGTCAATTATTAAAAACTGTCATTTTAATAATTGTCAAAAATAATCTTAAATTAAAATTCAGACAAATCCACAAAAAATAAAAAATGATTGTCTAGATATCAAGCTCTTATGACAAGAGATTATTTTGAAATCACAGACAAGAACTAATTTTAATGTAGATGTATATATACATAATAAAGTATTCTATTAAATCATATGTAAATTTAAATTGCATATTAAAATGTGAGTATAATCTTGTTGATTTTTCCGCCTATTCACAGTATCGAGGAGTCTCAACCTCTCAATATATTTACTGAATGTAAGGACATCCAACATATATATTAAAGACATGTAGCATTCTTTAACACTAGAAATAGGGCTTACACCATAGTACGATAAAGCACTTTATAATCAATCATAATTAGTATAATATTCGTATTCAACATACAGATTCCAAAGACTCTATGGATGTCCACAGAAAAAATACATCCTGTTCCTAGAGAAGCATACAAAATTATTAAACACATCATACCAAATTGACCCTAAGCCTCATATTCTAAAAGGTTGCATTTCCTTGTCACATTTAATATATACAAGCACCTTATTACACGTAACAAAAAATTTACTTGAAGGCTATCTTGTTTTTACAATGATTGTGAGGCAGATGTAAGTCTATTCAATGAATATTCAATATGTTTAGAACTTAATTACTGCATCTAGAAATATTCTTAATTTGTTTCGAAATAAATTTGAAATGGAATTTTACTAAAGAAGAGATCGTTTAAAAAGGGGGGAGTGGGGAAAGATAAAAAATAATTTATATACCTCAATAGATTTATACATTATTAGAATGATATCTTTACCACAATATGATGTTATAACGACAATATTACTATTAGGAATAATATTATCTTTAAGCGATACAGATATTTTAATTGATAAATAATTACTATCGATTTAAATCAATAGTTTCACAATTTTTGGTTTGTTAAATCACGTTGTAATTATAAAACCATTAGCTACTTTATTATAAAAATTCGTTTTAACAAAATAATATATTTAATATTGTATACAATTTTTTGGATTTTATCTTAAAAAAATAATAACAATCTATGTCTCTATAATAATAGTAAAGTAAACAAACCTGGACATAAAGAATCCGAATTGTTTTTTATTAATAATCTCGTAATTTAAATCTGTTTTGTTGTTAGCTTTCTGCTACCTACAAAAATACGGACCGAAAATATATAGAATACGTTTTTGGATTTGAACAATAATTATTATAAACAAAAACTATGGAATTCAAAAATATATTATAAATAATACGATAAACATAATGATAATTTATAATACAATTATTTTTATTAATATATATTATATATCGTATATAAATTTCATGGAGATTCTTTTGCGCGCCTGATAAAAAAAAACTATAAAAAATGTCTGATTTGTTTTTCACAGCTTTCTAAAGCCTCTAAAGCTTGATTTGTCCAAAAGCATTTTTGATTGGGCAATTTTGTTAAATTCGTTTTTTGAGTCAACGAACTGAAAAAAATAGTGAAATACAAAATGTTTGCTGAAACAAACGAAGCGTCAAGACACGCTCGTTGATTTCAAACGGACGCTTTTGATAGTTTCGCTTTTATGAATCAACCCAACACTGACACATCTCACTCAAATGTCGTATGAATGTTTCTATTCATATTTTTTATATAACATAAAGTCCACTTGATCATCTGAGTGTACTAATTTTTGTCGTTTATTGATCCCTATTGATTGATTTGAGCTCAATAGATTATGGGATGCTGTGTGATCTTGCTTATTAAATTGATTATTTAATATATATTGAAGTTCACTGATTTGAATTGTATATATATTTTATTCAAATTATTTTTTCTTTGATACATTTTTAAATAAAAGGCAAATATTTGTATAGCTGTCATTCTAAAGCTCAGACATATTTTAATCTGAGCTTGAAAATGTAATGTTTATGTGTGTGGGTCTATTATTTCTATGTTCTATAAATGAATATGTGTCAGTGTGAGTAACTTCTTTGTATTTGACAAAAATACAAATGCTTTATGGAAAAGTTTTCTAATAGAAATAATTCTCTTGTTTGGAAGCGTTTGTTAATGAATGATGTGAAGTATTGTTTTATATTATATTTATATATAGCAATATAATGAGATATGAATCCATTGAATTTCTGAACGTCGATCACATATATTCTGTGTGAATTATTTATGCTTCTCATGGCTTATATACATAATTTTAATACTGTTAAACATCATGTATACGTGAACTTTTTGTCCTACGTTAATAAAAATCACATTATAATAACCAACTAGATTTAGTTAACGATAATATACACTGATATGTATTGCAGAAAAAAATAATAAAAATGAAACGTTTAAATGTTTTTTTTCACTTTTTAACTTTGAAATAGTTTTAGACCGAGACTCGGTACTACAAAAAGTTTTCCCGACAGTTTGTTTATTGTTAGTTTGTTCGGTGTATTTCGTACAATGTAAACAGAGTTACATATTATTTGAATATAACACAGTTTCCCTAATCACCAAAGCACATTATTTCTTATGCATATCACATAATTACCGTCATTATTTCATATAGAGATGGCACGGCGTGGCACACCACTTCAAGCTTGTGACGTCACCGCTACAGCATTTACAACAAACTCTACTTATCACCTTGATAGCAACATACAATAGTTATTAAAATGTTTTGTTTTCTTTTATTTAAACCCTTCAATCTATTATGAATTCTATCACCTTAAGTTTATGGTTCATTTCGACATTTATGGTTGTATTTATAGAAGATAAATTTAATAAAATATACAATAATAGACCTTATTATTTACTTCATAAAGACGATTCATGAAAATGTACTAGCAATCCGTCATCTAAGTTAGACATAAAGCTACAATTGTACTTGACTCCTTACTTAGTTTATGAACGAGTATAATCGGAAACAAAAAGCGTATAAAATATTTATTTTCTTAGATTTTTTCTAGAAATCCTAAAATAAATTTTAAAAAATTCTATGTATTTTTTAGGATTGAGATATTTTAACTCTCCCCTGACCTGAATCAAAATCAAACCGTTAGTCATCTAGAATCACTCAAAATTTTTACAAATCCATAATATAAAATATTTTTAGTTTTTTTTTCGTAATTAGTATTATCACATCAAATTTTAAAATAGTTTTGTTTTGAGAAGCTTTTAAAAGTAACCACAAATTGAATTAGATAATAGACAACGCCCACTATTTTGTACAAAAAACCTTCTGTATATTTGAAAAACATTGTCGAAGCAAAAAACATTTCATGACTTTGAAATGGAAAATTATCTAAATCTAAAACTTAACTATTAATAATACCATTACTACCAAGAACCGAGAGTATAATACTAATTTTGAGATAAACTAAATTCGAAAATTCGCCAAACAAACACACAACATCTTAACTAAACATCAAGACAACACAATTTATTCTACTCTCATATTTTTATTGTCCTTTTCTATTTTTCCAGAGCGTCGAATTCTATATTCAAATATCGCTCTACAGATATTTGAATATAGAATTCGAATTCGAATTCGAATCAAACGAATTTTATGCATAATCAAAAATATTCAACAAAACTGTTCAAAACCAATTTGTATATGCAATTTAAAACAATTCGAACATGCAGGCAATACACGTTCAAATGTCACAAATGAATGCAAAGGTGAACTGATGATATTTAAATAAAATACAGGCAAAGAAAAAACCAACCGAATGATAGAATAAACTAAATTAATGTTAGTGAGTCTAACAAAGTTTATATAATATAAGCAGGGAAAGTATAGGCTACGAGGGTCTTATACTCGGTTCTTGATCAGCAGGACAAAGAACCTGACGCAGCAGTGTCCTTTAGGGGTTGTCGTCATTGTGACTCCACTTGTGTCTGTAGAACATTAAGCCGGCCTGGTTAGGTCTGGGTTGCACAGTTCTTCCAAGCAACGGTGTGACCATATTGAGGGATAGGTAAGCAAGAAGGAAGCAGTTGCAGACTTGCTTCCATCTTATAGCCCTATGTCGAGACGGTTGCCTTTAGCGTTTTGCCCGGTGTGCAATAGTCTGGATCACGGGTTGGCGCTTTCGGTGTTGGGACGTGCACAGGGTTTGAGGTGAACCAGGACCTCCTGATTGAAAGTGCGGCTTTGCGTTTGCTTGTATGGGGGATTCCGCTGAGACAAGGTGTTTTTGGACGATTCGACGATGGCAGCCCACGCGGCCTGTCGTATAACTAACGCGGACATACAAGTGTGACCGTCTAGTTAGTGGATAACCTTAAAATGGTATCAGTTTATATGTAGAAGTCCTACATAACCAGCTTATGTGTTCAATTATACGTCACTTAGGTGTTTAAATGTAGAAAAAAAACTTTATAGCTATTGTAGATATGGATTATTTATTTTATTATTTTTTATTTGCTCTATTTGTATTCATTATATGTAATAACATAACAATGCGAACAATAGTTCGCTTTAAAAAATTATAACATATAAAGTAATTAAAATAAATAATATTTCCAATAAACACTTTTTCTCACGACGATACAAGCGTGAGGGAATTATACAAGGTCGGTTCAACCAATGCAGCGCAATCACGACTATTTAATATGCACAAACAAATACAATGAAATCACAACTTTATTAGAGTATCATAAAGATTCAATTTACAACAAAATTAACATTAATATAGTTCCTAAGAGGTTTTAAAACGCATGTACAATTAAGTATAAAAAATATACATAGATAATTATTAGGTATTTATGAGTTAATTAGTAAATTATGTATTATGATACAATTATTTTAAAAGAATCGGTTTGTTTGCATAATAATGTATAATATTTCGTGAATATTCAATGTGAGAATGTCTGCAAAGAAATATTAAATAATTCTAACACAATGAATTGTGTTGATAGGTTTCAGGTTGAATGACTACAACAACTACGAAATTACTACTATGACTAAACGAAAAAAAACTATTATTACGAGACGAAAAAAAGTTAAATTCTTATATCAGCATTTATTGCATGAAAGAAATAAGTGTGAAGAGATCTATTTTTTAAAAACATTGTAGAGCTTTAATAAATTTTTTTTTTTTATTATTTCGGATAACAAAAGATACATGAAAATAAGATAATAAAAACCCTATTAATTTGCACAATAATGGGAAGTATAGAGCGTGACTTATTATTATGATTTTTTTAAATTTATATTATAATGCATATAATATATACGAATATTTCTAATAGCCCAGTATGTAATGACAAGGACGGGTCAATGAACCTTTACCTGAAAACAAACATGCGATTACATGATCGTTATATTTACTTCATATTCGCATAATTTCGTATAATTTACCTGAAGATCAGTAAATCTTGTTAATCCGGTTTCAATAATTTAACTTGGATCCTCGGCATTTGGGTTAAAGGGTCGGATAATCAAAATAAATGGAGTTTAATAGATGATATTAAATTTCAAATGATCTGTGTGTGCGAAAGAAAGTTCGGAATTAATTATATTTTTGAACTGTTGGTTCACAAAATAATACTATCCAAACTTAACATTCGGTGTACAGGTAAATCACTTTTCGAGACGTTTTTATATTTGTATATTTACAGGGATTCTAAACATGAAATTTAAAAATCATTGTACACACTTGTAAAAAGGGAATTAAAGTTAATATACTATTTTTATTAATTTATTATTTTTTTATTTTATTTACTTATTTATTTTTGGAACGTGAGGTCTATAATAAAATTAGCTGGATTAGTGGTATAAGTGAATAGTAAAAATTACAAAGTATATACAATATAAAAAGTAAAAGTTTATTTCATTATGTTCTACTGATCGTACACAACTACAAATGCAAAAACGCCTCGAAAGTGATTTAACTGTGCTGTCCTATGAGGTGAGATGTAGTAAACCTTTTATGGCATCCAATTTTAGAGTTAGGCAAGTCATTTTAGAGAACCCAATATAACAGACAGACTATCCAAGAAACTCTTCGTTGTAGCGCAATAAGACTAAGACCTTTGGATTTTTTCCGATAATATAAACTAGGTCCACGCAAGCGGGGTTGGCAGCGCGCGCGAAACAAAAACGTTCTATATGTTTACCATATGGGACACATTTTATCAATTTTTTCGAAAACTACAATTACGATTCGGCTGATTTTCAATCCAGACCGGGTTTTGCTCATTATGCGCATGTGTGCAAAATTTCGGGCATATAGCTCGTAAATTGAAGGAGAAGTAAGGTAACAAATAGTTGAAAAATTGGGTAGTAAAGAGCTTCGTTTCGCTCAGCTCAATAAAATCATAATTTTAATATTACATTGATTTTAGATATATTTTAACTTGTATTTTTATCTTAACAACAAAAAACATCGTTTTACATTTTATTACCAATGTAAATATAACATCAAGAAGATTTGGTTAATCTCGACAAATAAATAACTACGTTATCATGAGTATGAGGCCTAATGTCATTTTAGATGGCTGTAGTTAAAGATACTGTCTTTAAAATATATAATATTTCATTATGTTTAACAATAAAGAATTACTTACTAACAATAATAAATGTTTGAATAACATATTATAAATGTTTGAATAACGTTTTATTAAATAAATTGTTTAAAGTTGGAACTCTGAAAAACGATATTATCTTATTTAAGCTATTCAGAATACGAGTATATTGAATTGCAAATGTACTGGTTGCCATGGTAACGAGCTGTAAACAAAGCCTCTTGCATTCCTTCATTTTATACTGCCTTTTAATATATAAATTGCAATGGCGCCTGCAAAATATCAACTGCGGAGCGCTCGAGGAGTTATTTGTGTTTTATTTTCCGCTTTGATACAGTTAACAGCACTTTGTATAATTTAAATGTTGAAATGAGAGGTTGAAAAATATTTATTAATTAATTATTTCAACTGAGTAAAAGGTATTTCAAAAACTTTGTTAATTAATTGGTGTATTTAATAAGCCATCGTTTCTTTAACATTTTTACGTCTAAATATTATGTGAAATAAATATATTTTATAAAATATAAAGATATATTATAATTATAAATCTTTAAAGTACCTATATTACCTATATATTACGTACATTTATTTTATAGTTTAAATTTTATTAAACCCAACATTTCGAATAATACATACAAATTAATCCATTGAAATCAACAAGAGCAACTCAAATATATAGTGTTTCAAAACGTATTCTAAAGCAGAATAGTTTGTTTAAATGAGCTAATTTTCGCAAGTAAGGTTAATATGATCCATAAGGAAGGCATAGTATTAGGATCATAAGCGAGTGTAATGTCGGGAAACAGATAGTGTGTTATAAAAACTGGACGATATTACTATAAAATATTAAGAATTAAGAATCTTCGAAAAATCTACCAACGTTAGGGCACCAAACCTGAATCAGTCTTTTTATACATAAGAGATTCCCATTAACTTTTTCTTCAAAGCTTATTCCATACATACATAGGATAAGGTGAAGTGAGAGGATTCCCTTGTGATGTGGATCTTAAGGCGAGACCAAACAAAACAAAAATATGAGTAAACTGAGCTATATTTTAAAAAATATTCAACAATGAAGATACGAAGGACCGTACCTTAAACATTCAGTAATTCAACATATCTTTAATATAGTACTAAGTACTACTTACTTTATTATCTGGCAAACAATTCTCTTAAAAACAAAAACATAAAACAAATTTCTATACTAATATAATAAACATAACCATTGTAAGTTGATTAGTTTGTACGTAGAAGAATAATTTTAATAACTATCATATTAATAAAAAAGACCATTTTTTCCGTTGGAAAAACCCGTTACGGGTACCCCGTCGGCCCATGGGGGTGACGGCCGGGGGGTGATGTGGGACTACCCGGCAGCATAGAGGATGCTGCCATTTTTAAGGCTACCCACTAAAAAACCAACGGTTGCCCTCTGCGCCGTAATGGGACGTCACGGGATCGCGTTAGCACACACCGTGACGCCCCGGCGAGAAATAATAAAAAAAAAAAAAGACCATGGATCTTTAGGTCCTTAAGATAATATTAAAAATTTTAGTCACTAACTTTACAAATATGACGAAACAGCTATCTAAGAACCTGTTTAAAATCCACGCATGGAGTCGCATGCTGGAGCTAGTATTACTTTGAACTTACACAAAGATGGCACGGAATCCTCCAAACTCAGCCAAATGTCGACACTTAAAAGCAATAAAATCAGATGGTTATGAGAAATTTTTACTCACACGGAGCAAACAACCTCACAAATATCATACTTGAAGATATTTATTAAATATAATTTCGACAACTCTAGGGACCTTTTAAATCTATTTATAAATACTCATATTAAAAATTTATTAGGTTTTTTAAATAGTTTTAACATATTATATTAAACTTTTCACTGATTATATGTTCTTTACATAGTCTAGTTAGACATCAGTACATCCATATATACCTAATTTCATAGGATATATTGTATCTAGAAATAAAAAATAAATTATTAGTTAATATGTTGTATTTATTTATTTAATTCTCTATATATATATGTTATTAAGAATTAAAGAAAATCCTTTTTTGTATTGTTTGTTATATTTTATTGTTTTATTAATGTTATTTTTTCCCTTAAAGGAATTCGTAATATACATTATTAATCAATGCATATTGCACAATAATATATAAGTATATTTATTGTTATCAATAATATACCTTATATAACCTTGTTATAATATCTAATAATAATAACCTTGTTATATATCATAATTAATAAAACCATTTATATATAACATCAGTCTCTTATCTTTAATAATTGTGAAAAATATAATAAATATTTATATTATGTACATTAGGAATATAAACAAAGGGAAAACTTTCAGCTGTTCGAAAAAACAATAATTTATCAACAACAACCATATTTTAATAAATTTATATATCTTTCAATTTTTTTAATTTAAAAAATTATTTAAAATATATATAATACCAAGGCTTGGGATTCATATCGTATGTAAATACAAATTTTATTGTAACGCAAAAGCAGAATCATCTAATACATTGAAAACGTACAATATACATCATGTTCAAGTCACGTACTTATAATCAGATGTATAATCTGATTATAATAACATTGGCAATTATACAGATTCCTCTATAATAATGTAAGTTATAGGTAATATATGCTATTGTAAAGCGGTATAGCTTTATTATTAGAATATTAAAAAACCACCTGTTTTTAAAAACTCTATTTACCACGCTCTTATCTATATTCTATACGCATTACCTAATTGATATTTGATGTGCTTATTAATTAAATTTAAACTATTATTAGGAAATATATCATTTGAAAATTGATTAAAAAAATACATGTGTATAAAATACTATAATTTTTGAATAACATAAGTATGCAGTTGTTAAGAATTCGTTGGTTCGTAACATTTTCTGTGATTTAACTTCTTTTTTTTATCATGTTTAAGAACTACACCCTTCCATCATTTATAGTACAACATTACAGTGATTACATCTTTTATTAATATAAACAAGGCTTTCCTTTATAAATCTTGAGCTGTAATATCGCAACGATAAATCTTCTCAACTGCTGTACTTTTAGAACATATATTAAGACGGTTACACACCACTAAACTGCTAATGGCTTGTACTAGCATGTTTGAATTTTTTGTAATAACGTCGACAGAAAGTCGTCTGGATTCTTTTCAGTTTATAATTTATTAAGTTATTGTGTTCATATTATTGTAATTTTTAATTAAAAGTAACATTAATTTAAATTATTTTAATGTTCTATAACAAGATATTTAAAAAATATATCTGAAATATAAAATTTCAATTATATCCTCTCGTGCATGGTTGCCTTAACACTCACATCGTTCTGGCATTACATTGTTTTTTATATCGCTTTTCCCGGGTAATCCGGACGAAACACCCGGTTTTCAATACTAAAATGTTCAGTAGCGTTTTATGTTCCGGACCTCGGTAATGGTTTGAGATTTGTTTTTTCTGATGCTTAATAATGTTAGTGTCTATAATATTAAAATTAACAATTTAAAATTATTTGTAATTTTTCGTTTTGTGAAATAATAATATTTTCAGACTCGAAAAAAAAATACTAAATATAATAAGTGAATCTCGAAATGATATTATTTTAATTAAACTTTCGTGATGCATGATTAATATTATAAATAATTAATCGGCTGCACTCACGTTAGAGCTATCATCGGAATTTTACCCGACTGTTTTCAGGACTCGCGGTTTAATGAAGGTTGTATAAATATATATGAAACATTTTGTTTTTATTTGATAAAGAATCTCGTAAATTATAAAGTATAGTTTATAAAGTTATTCCTTTGTGTCGGTTACAATTCTGAAACTAAAACTTTAATTACAACTGTATATACATTATATCCGTCACTAACTTCATATTTTTATATATTTCATAAGTAGAACATATTATGATATTCTCGAGTTCATCCTTTGATATTATATATAAATATTTGTAGTACGTTCATATTGACATACCTAAAATGTAATTTTAGCGGTAAATATTATACTTTTCCATACAATATCAAAAGTAGATTTAACCAACGGTTCGCTTGCGCCATACCGCAAATAAGAACACCCAAAATTTAAACACACAGAATTTATATTTTATAATAGTAAAAGGATTATTCATATTTATAAATTCGATATCGTTTTTCAAACCGTTTTAAATACGAAGTAAATTATTTAGTTTGCAAAATTATTTTACAGTTGCCTACCTTGCTTACTAAAGCAAAATTCAAAACCACTAGAAGTAATCTTTGATGTTTCTCTCCAACGAGTTTATTTGACGTATTCGTTAATTCAGTTCACTTACTCGATTTATGATCACTCTAATTTGAATCCTCTTAAAGAATTCAACTATAATATTAAATATTTATATTATGTACATATATTTACAATCGTTTTACTAGTTCTCTTAAATGTTTTATGTATATATATTTGGATTTTTTCTAGTTATAGCAGAACTATGCCATGGAAATACATAAAAAATAATGTAGTTCGAACTCGAGTATTTTTTGAAATTCAGTACAATTATTTGAATAATAAAGAAAATAATAATTATTTAAAGGTAAACCGGGACCATTACCTATAAATTTACAATTCAAACAGCGAAGATAAATACAATCCACTTAACTATAAAATTAAAGGAAAGACCACTAAGAAAGATACACTGGATAACACTAAAGATACAAAAAAATATATAATGTTTTGAAAATGTAACTCTTCAGAATTATTGCTTAAGATGTGGAAAACTATCATTATTCGGATTAACTTCGAGTCAGTAGGAGTAATAACAACGGCGATGAGGGCAACCGTTGGTTTTTTAGTGGGTAGCCTTAAAAATGGCAGCGTCCTCTATGCTGCCGGGTAGTCCCACATAACCCCCCGGCCATCACCTTCTTGGCCGACGGGGTATCCGTAACGGATTTTTCCAACGAACAAAAAAAAAAAAAAAAAAAAAAAAAAAAAAAAGGAGTAATAAAAAAATAAATAAAATTATTTATATTAAGACATGAAAACACTTTATATTTTATAAAAATAAACGATAAATATAATATTATCATCGAACTAATAAAATTTAATTTTAATTAAAAATTAACCTTTTAATAACAATTAAGAAAATATTGACTTTAAACGAATGTTTTAAATTTTTATTTTTGTAGACGTTCTTGGTGCCATATTAATGATAAGTATAAAAAATAAGAAAAAGGCAACATGTTCATTATTTATTTCCATATGTTTCTTGGATCCTATTATTGATTTAGGAGTAGAACGACCTTACAAAATTTAAATAATGTAAAAAGACTTTTAATTTATATAATATAAAGGGCATCTATCAAAAATTGCAGGCATCTATAATTAATAATCTTAGTATTTTCAACTATCGATACAGATAGCTAGGTAAATCCTTAAAAAAATGTTCCAATACATGGATCTGCAAAATTTTTAGGTCATCGATCAATAAAAAATCTTATTTAATAAAAAAATAATATTTTATGTTCTATATAGTTTTTTTTTATTTAGCTAGTTTAAATCTAGCTGCGTTTATAAAAATAATTTAAATAAAAAAAATGCAGGCATCTATACCACTTTTACCCTAAAGGTTCGTAACATTATTGTGAAATTATTGCAAACTTAAATGTTAAAACATATTTTTCATATTTTTTAAAAACATCCTATCACTTTTCTAGCCAGTTTAAATAATGAATTTATGGTTAGTAGTAATATTGTATAACCTTTTTTCATAAATCCTTTTTTATAGTAGTGTAATAAAGTAGTTATAAAAAAACTCATCTCTTACTAATAAAGCTTCATTTATTAATATAGTTATTTTTTTAATATATACAAATTATAAATACAACGCCATCTATTTTCACCAGACTTAAATATAGATAGTTCAAAAACATGCCTTAGCTATTTCCAAATGTCTCTTTCCTATACAATAAGAACCACAAAAGCAATTTAATTCCGTGTCATGAATGTGTTGTTAGTTTCGAAGTTGGGATCAAAGCTCAAAGCGACAGTTTAATTCTGAGTGAACACCTCATTTCCGAGTGTCGACGAGCGACCAACACAACCCTGACGAAGCCTTTTGAAGGGCTTTAACTTGTCGTAATTGATGTTATTAATTAAATTCCATATAATATGTTGTAATAATCAGGAAATAATCTTGATTATTAGCAATACATATGGGAGATATTAAAATCAATTAGATGTCTTATATAATTCTGATAATCATCTATCTAAAATAATTAAACCGTTTTACTAAGCTTATGTTTATAATTTTATAGTCTAGGTGTTGTTGTATATAGGTGATAACCTATATTTGTGTCTTCGAATAAAACAATGGAGTAAAACAAGCCTGTTTCTTTTTATTTCTATCACTTTCGTCATATTGCCATATGTATATAATTTTGTTTTATTGAAAATCGCGACAAATAAAAAAAAATAGCATAGATTTCCATAGAAAAATCAGTAAAGACAACACGACTGTGACAATAACTATAACACTCCACCGAAGTGTCACCATCCTGCAATTTCCATATTCTTACTGTTTTTGTATATTTTTCATAAGTTAAACTTTTATATAAATCAATTTTTTGACAACACTTATAATGAAGACTTGCTATTATGAATAAACCTTTAAAACATGTGTGTATATTTTGTTTCTCTGGAATCATTTTTTCTTCCAATCTGTGGTCAGAGTTATAATATTAAATTGATATTAATATTATTTTAGGTGTTTAAAGCATGAATCATTACTCTTTGTAAATGTGTATCATAGATCAAGTAGTACAATAGATATTTTTTTATTAACATCTCTCTAATAAAGTTCCGGTTCACTTGACTTAATTTTTTCTCACATATCAATTATGTTAGGTAATTTAAAGTTTATGAATAATTTACTTACCTATACATCATAACAACAATAACCAATCAATCATTACCGTTTTCTTTTTTTTTTTTTGTTTGTTTGTTTTGTATTGTGAAATACTACTAAAATACTTTCATTTTCACCGGTAAAACAATAATTAGTATTGGGTGCAATAATAACAATACAATGACAGTGCTATATGATTTTTTAATAAAATATGATGAGGTCTTTGCCGACTCAACATATAAAGTAATTTTCATCCAAAGAAATTTACTATTTGGTGAAAAATGAAACAACTCCACCGATTTTTATTAAAAGTAGCAAGGTGTTCGCTAATTGTCTAAATCTTACGATTTCTTTATTATTTTTGTAACCGTAAAATATTATTTCCACTATTATCACCATAAAGCTGAAATTGTATGTACTTGTGTTCTAACCAATGATAGACGGTTTATTTTGAATCTAATGAGAAGGGAAGGGGTAGCGGGTAAAAGTCACTGATAAGAGATAGTTAATAAAATAACGTGTTCTATTAACACCTCGTCGACCTTTTAAAAACCATTATTTGCAAACTATATCAACTCTTATATTTAAACATGTAATCTACAAACCTATTGTAAATATTTCTAAAATAAACTTTTGTTATCTCGTTCTGAAAGTGGAAAAATAAACAAATCAACCGCTGTCACAGTAACTGATATATCCATGTATTGCTGTATAGTTTATTTTTTGAACGTTGAATATTTTAATTCTGAGTAATAAACAACGAATGTGACAGGTGCTCTCGTTAGTTAAAGTTCTATATTCCTTGGACAGTTGTCATTAAAATAATTTGTCTGCCATAGGGTAAAATCTACCCCCGTTTTATAAAAAATCCTTTACTATTTATGTGTAACTTTTCCTGTTTTGTTCTTAAAACAGAAAATTAATAGATTTAATGCTCATTTTTAATATGGGAAGGAACTTTTTATTACAAAAAAATAGGTTCGCATGAGAAACGCGTGACTATTCTTCGGCATTAGAGGGCGCGAGGACATAACCACTTTAGTGGTTAGTTTTTAAAATAATTCTAAATATCTTTTCTCGTATCGAAGTTCTAAGTATCTCCTTTCCACACGAAATAAAGCAGTACTAAATATTATATAATTATTATATATGAATATTGGTTTAAATAATTTATACTAAAAGAGAGCAGTTACGTCTTCAGATTATAGAAAAAATCAAATTATCTTTTAAGGACTTTAAACAATATTATACCGATCAAAGCAATAGGTATCAACATGAAAACAATTCATAAGTAAGTTTGATTTGAGTTTTAATTAGTAGGAAACAAAATACCCCTCGTCTTAATTATTCATCGTCGGTGAAATATGTAAAATTTTCCACGCTCTTCTATCATACATCATTCCAGGGAAATGTTCTTCGCCATATAATTTTTCATTCGCTCCCTCAATGTCTTTTTCGGTCGCCTTTTTCTTTTAGAACCATCCACATTTACACTTAACACTGCTCTCGTTACATGCTTTTCATTCCTTCATACATTGTGACATAACGACAGAAGATAAATAAGGTCATTCCTCAAAGATTACATTATTAGTAAGTTCTGATTAAAAATAAATAAAAATGTATTGGATGGCTGAATGGACTGGACGTTATGTTCTTTCTTATCAAAGTAAATGATGTCTCCGATAGGTCACGAGGTTTGTTGAGCCAAAATTTTTACTAGTCTTTTCACGTAGTATCAGTCAAAGAAGTATCACATTACTGAAGTTATATGATAAAAAGACAGTTGGATTAGAAGACACCTTATTAAACTAATTGAATCCGTCAAAAAATTATTGCAAGGAATGTTGATACACGATTGTCACGTAATGCTTTTAAAAAATTTATTATTCAAGTTTAGAATATTTAGAAACGTATAAAAAATAACATACAATTCATAAATTTATTTTGGTTCTTTATGTATGTATGTTTTTCAGACTATAATCGAAATATATAAAATATTGTTTTTTTTCTACGTTTAAGTTTCAGTTCTAGAATACAAGCGGTAAAACAAATAAACACAATTCCCGTCGATCCCTGCAAACGAGAGCAGGCACCCGTTTCGTAATAAGGCAGCCTTAATGTCGATATATTGCCAATAAAGACCTTCTTAGTATCTATTATTGAATTACAGAAGATATTTATTAGTTCTCATAAACTGTGCCTTTTTGACAATTACGAAGTTGAGATTAAAAGCTCGATGCGACAATTTAACTTTGAGCGAACACCTCATTTCCGAGTGTCAAGAGGCTGATATATGAACATATAAATGTAGTAACGTATCAATAAATATCACAAAATTCCTTAAATTGTTTTATATAGAACTTCCGGAAAAATATAATGTTGTAGGATTGGGACGTTAAATAAAAAACATATCAAGGATATAAACTCACTATATAAATATCCTCTTAGATATCAAGTTGCAAGACCGTTTCTTAACACCTTGAATGTTTAAACAATAATTATTTAGAAAAATAGGAATATGTATTTTTATAATAACTTGAGGTTGACGAGAAAGCTGACATCTGTTTATCATTGACTAATAATTCTATTTACCAAAGATTAATTTTTGCACATTAACACTGAATTAAACCAATATAATATAATGATACTCATCTTCAATCAGGTAGACAATGGCCTAACATATACTTTCTCACTGTATTATATTCATCGGAAGCCAGGTGATTGATCTCATTTATCATTATATCTCGTGTCATGATTATCCGTTATTGTATTGTATTTCTGTCAATTATTTAGAGTACCTTCAAGCAAGCAATGAAGTTTATGTTACAATAATAAATGTATACATGCATATGTATATATTAACTACGGTATAAAACTAAGCTTTTAAAAGATACGTATAAAATGATACGTAATTTCTGTTTTGAACATAACTCAGTATTTCAAACTCGTTTGTTACTCGTTAAGAGGAAAGTAACTTTTAATTGTACATAGAACCGTCAACTTAATTAAGACGACAATTAATGGTAGGTGATGGTTGTTAGGAAAGAGAACTTCAAACATTTTTTTAACTAAAAGTTACTTCATAAAACATTAAGTTTTTTAAACATTATATATAATAAAAAATAGTGTTATTAATACACTAAGTTCTGTTGTTAAAAATAATCTAAAAAACTCCAAGTAATTTTCTGTCTGTAATAAAATAAACACAATAATCTGTCCCACATTTTAATCAACGCCATCAATTTTTCATTCTTTATTAATTTAAAATTTAATAAGCTTAACGTGACGTGGCATATGTTTAAAAATAATTTAAACGTTAATTTCGGTTGTGGCATCTTTTCTTTTATTGTATACTGCAAAGTTAAAATTTTCGAAGAAACCGCACAGATGTCAATTCTGTCCCGATAACCACGATCATATGTAGAATGCAAAATACGTCTAAACGAGAAGCGATACAGCAGCTGAATTGGTAGAGAGACGGAACAGTTTCCCAGAGACTGCGGTTTTGGATCCAGCAAGTATTTATAAATTTTTCATTCTATATTTATTTCAAATTGAAAAAGCTTAACATCCCTATATATGTTTGAAAATAATTTCAAATAATTAACTATTAAAGTACATAAAAATTGGTCACAAACACCGGTGACGACCGGGGGGGTGATGTGGGACTACCCGGCAGCATAGAGGATCCTGTAATTTTTAAGGCTACACACTAAAAAACCAATGGTTGCCCTCTGCGCCGTAATGGGACGTCACGGGATCGCGATAGCACACACCGTGGCGCCCCGGCGGAAGCCGTTGTAGGACCTAAAACCTTATGTAAAGCTTAAAAACCCTGTCTGACGCTTAAGCTCTGATTAAGTGTTTTGCATCTCACGCAGACCAGGTGATTGTAACTACCTAACTCCTATAACTACTAAAAACAATCTATTGGCTACAAACATCAGTGTTCCAAAGCTTTCACAGGCTTTAAGTGTTTTTAGCAATATGAAACTGATGGAAAGTTATTAGATGAATGTAAGTTTGAAGTCACTTAGTAATAAATAGAAATGTCTTTTGTTCTAAAAGACATGAATATCAAATATGGCCAATAAGTATCTGTTAAATTGTTGTAGTTTTAACAAAAAAATTAAACGAAACCCTCATATCCAATTGTCAATGAGCGACTGAAATGTCATCACCCCTTTTATATTCCGGTTTTCGGACACTTAGCAGTTTGAATCCTAAGAGATCTTAATCTGTTTATATCAAAGAATATATAGTTGTTTTAGAAATTATATTGAATAATAAATAGTGTATCAGGATTATTCCTGATAACTTTTATACGTAAACCTTCAAAGATACGTGATTGTATCTATAAATGAAACATACATAAATCATTTCAATGTAGGCATATTTTATTTCTTTGATTATTGAAAAAAAAAACAAAATATAGAAATTTAACGACTTCCTAAATAACATTTTTAAAAAAAAGAAGCCAGACGTAAAATCTATTCCAAGTTTCTAGATTACATTTAGACACCGCACGCAGGAAATAAAGCAATTGCATACAGTCACTCTTCAATCACGTGTCACACCATTATATGCACTATTGCTTATTTTTATAATAAAAGAAGGGCCTATGACCATACAGGTTACCTGATAAACAGTAATTATCACCACCCATAGTGCCTTGGATTGTCAGGATATTTTACATAGATTGATGGGTAATTGAAATTTTTATATGGTTTATTAATTAAGATCTTCAAACATCGTTTTTGATACACAATGTCTACTTTAATTTAAGATTAATATTATTACCTTTAAATCAAATTACTTTAAAAAAAACATATAATTAAAAAATAATATAACATTTTTCTTAAGTTAAATCGATGATGTTCGCACTTCTTACCGCTTATTTAATAAGTAATCAAGGCTGAGTGATCTGTCATGTACATCCGATAAATACTTGAAATTTTTTTTAGTAAGCAGCGGTGGAAGGATTAAAGAGAATACATATACGACATAAATGTGTTATATAATAATTCCTATAATAAAGTAAAAATAAATATTCTACTGTTAACCAGCATTTCATCATCACCACCTCAAATCAGAAATGAATATTGACGAACTGACACATTCAATATAAATTTGGTCCTCAAACGTAATCAGTTCAAAAAGGTTGGCTTTTGATTTTGTTGGAACATGAAGCCACATACTCAGAGTTAATTTGTTCATCGTTTTCTATACTTTGGTTTTATTCAAATACGAGTAAATTTTTACTTACATTTTAAATCATAATAATGAGAAGCCTGTTAAGATCTAAAGGATATTTCTTTATTTAATAGCAGTAGTTGAATAGCTTTCAAAAACTTAAGTTAAAAAAAAGATTGTGTCAATAAATATTATTTGTCTATTTTTAAGGCACTGGAGCATTACCAACATCTTTTAAAGTAATATTACAATCTTTCTTTGCTAATCGTATACACTATATGACTAGAAGATTGCTGTTCCTATAAAAACTAAAAATTTTGGAGTCAAAAACTAAAATTAGTGTAATATAGAAATAAAGCTTTTTTAAGCTACGATTGTTTTAACAGTTTATGGCAGGTCATGTAAGCTTAGAATCTTATTATCACAATGCAGATACTCCTTTTATACAGCACACACATAAACACAACAACACTAACATTATCTGTTACTTGACTTGAAAAAAAATTTAAAATCATGAACTCTTTTGTGGGACAATGTATACATTTACTCAACAAGTCAAGTTTTAAGATAAATGTAGGTATTAAGTTTAGCTTTAAATATAAGTCAATACCGCTGAGCTTCTGTCGCCATCTCTTCTCAGGTTTGTGGTAATTTCTCCGAGTTGGTGGCAGCTGTGATAAGGAAAAATAAAAATATGTGACAATGAAAAAATTCACCTTCAATAGAAATTTTGATTTGATTTGCGTCAATGCAGCCGATTTGATCCGCCTGGTGATAAGTCCCGGTCACTGCATAGGGCCGTAGTATCAAAATATATTGAGGTTCATAAACATTCACTTTTTTATATTCGAAATTAGAAAGCTAGTACATTAAAAATTTTAGGCATTTTTCATTTTAATTTATCCGCCATTGTGTAAATTTCACTTCATTTCATCAGATCATCTGCCTCTTTCACTTCCCTTCTCTAATTCTCGTTCATAATAAAAATGTACGTATTCTCTTCTGTATTAGAAGTTGAAATATTTGTGGAAGGTTATTGATATACATATTACAATTTTCATATGCACCTAATATTATGATGTAATTTGTTGTATTTGGAGCACTTTTAATATTTAATTTTTAAATAAATTTCTATGACAATCTTTTTCTTAGTT
The DNA here is from genome assembly GCA_959347395.1 of Mechanitis mazaeus. Lineage (NCBI taxonomy): Eukaryota > Metazoa > Arthropoda > Insecta > Lepidoptera > Nymphalidae > Mechanitis > Mechanitis mazaeus. The sequence continues at coordinate 19,807,170 of OY365747.1, forward strand.
ATATATTATGATTTTTTATTATTTTTTATCAGTTATATTTTATGGAATCGAATAATAATTAATAGCTGATTTAATGACTATGGACTAATTCAATGACTTATTGAAATGAATATTAAAATTAATTAATTAATTAATTAAAATAAATATTTAAAAAAACACTATTTGCGCTTTGATGCGTAATGATTTAATTATAAAATATTAATGGTGTTATTACATTCAATGTATATGTTATAAAGGATGTTGAAAATTGATTTTTAATATTGTTGTGAGTATCTCTGTCTAATTTTTATCTACTAGCTTCTGAAAGTATTACCTACCTTATTTATTGAAACTTATAGATGTAGCTAACAAGTTCATTTGTAATATCAGAACTCAAATTTTCAAGCCAAGAGATAGATTTGGTGTATATAAACTCAAAATATATTGAAATATAAAAAAATATTTTTTGAGCCGTTTGAGACGAGCAGAGAGCAATATCTGGTATATATTTAAGCCACATAATGTATATTTAATTTTAATTGCTCTATATTACCTGTATTTTAATATTTATCATAAAAAAATATTGTATTAACTACTCTTTTAAATTCGATATAAATTCTCTATGTTATAATATGAACAAAACACAATGCCAGCATATTTTTAATTATTTTCATTTTAATATGTCACTCATTTATAAATGAGCACTAGAACCTAGAGCAAAGCCTGATTACTCCTGAAAAGAATATGAACTACTACCTATGTCCTGAACATTGTGTGATAAGGGTGTCATATAGGGTGGAAACTAATGAGCCTATGGAAACATTCGTTAAGAAAAGATATAATCTTTTTATGCTTAAAAATTATTCAGAATATGTGAACAATTTCATAAAAAATAATAATGAAAATAATAACTTATTCTTATTCAGAATATCTATTATATGACTTATAATGAAACATTCTGGGCGATGCATTAGGGTTTAATTACAAAATCAATTTACGATATTATTTAATGACTGTAAATTTTATGTCGATAAAATCGCTACCTCTCTCCGATGTAACCTCTACCTTACTCGTCAGCTCGCAGTTACAAAGCACTGCATATATGAAAATTATCTGCCTGATAAAAGTCAGAGTAATTACCCTTTTGTTGTATTGCCTACGAGAATTTCAAATTAATAACGATAACACTATAAATGTAAGGGATCTGGGATATTTAAAGTTTAGAGTGATACTTCTTTTTACAAAAATACTTTTTTTTTCTGTATTTAAGATGTACATGCTTACTTTTTGGGAACCCTGAACTCGAAGATTTCTACATTATTGCTCCCTAGAAACACCTATCCTGGTACAGAGTTTTCCAAAGTTTGCTGTATCGGATTGATCGGTAATGGAATGGTGCATTGTCCATTTTTCGAACTATAACCGATAAAAAATCGACCTACTGGCGACCTTGCGGTAATTTTCAAAACTCTGCAAACCCCGGCTGGTATTTTGCTGATATATTCTAAAGATGCAAGCAGTACTCAATTTACGACTTACGACCTAACTTGTGCGAGAGAATATTAAGAATTTTGGTAGTTAATTGAGCTTTACACTCATTGTGGGATCCATGGTTGTAAGGGAATCATTTCAGAAAAAAGAAGCCAGACCGAAGACCTTCTTTCTGTTACTGAACAATCGTACTTGGATCGCCTGCAATAAACCTAACCACGTTGGCATCAATCTCGTATAATACTACTTGAAGTAAAATTCATGCAATCGACAATGGCTTCTCTAAATGGCTGAATTTCAACTAGCATGAGACTAGCTCATGCTTTTGATATATAGCTCCCTACAAAACCTCTGCAATTTTCCGGCCTTTAGAGAAATGTTAAACAGACGTAAATAGTTTAGGACACAATTCAAGCGAACATACGTTCAGTATAATAACGTCACTATCTTTGAGTTTAAAAAATTTGAATATATTTTTTCAATTTTTTAAACATTATATATAATAAAAAATAGGGTTATTAATACACTAAGTTCTGTTGTTAAAAATAATCTAAACAACTTCAAATAATTTTCTGTCTGTAATAGAATAAACACAATAATCTGTCCTACATTTTAATCAACGCCATAAAATTTTCATTGTTTATTAATTTAAAATTTAATAAGCTTAACGTGACGTGACGTGATTAAAAATAATTTAAACGTTAATTTCGGTTGTGGCATCTTTTCTTTTATTGTATACTGCAAAGTTAGAATTTTCGAAGAAACCGCACAGATGTCAATTCTGTCCCAATAACCACGGTCATATGTAGAATGCAAAATCCATCTAAACAAGAAGCGATACAGCAGTTGAATTGGTAGAGAGACGGAACAGTTTCCCAGAGACTGCGATTTTGAATCCAGCAAGTATTTATAAATTTTTCAATCTATATTTATTTCAAATTGAAAAAGCTTAACATCCCTATATATGTTTGAAAATAATTTCAAATAATTAACTATTAAACATAAAAATTGGTCACAAACACCGGTAACGACCGGGGGGTGATGTGGGACTACCCGGCAGTATAGAGGATCCTGTAATTTTTAAGGCTACACACTAAAAAACCAACGGTTGCCCTCTGCGCCGTAATGGGACGTCACGGGATCGCGATAGCACACACCATGACGCCCCGGCGGAAGCCGTTGTAGGACCTAAAACCTTATGTAAAGCTTAAAAACCCTGTCTGACGCTTAAGCTCTGATTAAGTGTTTTGCATCTCACGCAGACCAGGTGATTGTAACTACCTAACTCCTATAACTACTAAAAACAATCTAATGGCTACAAACATCAGTGTTCCAGAGCTTTCACAGGCTTTAAGTGTTTTTAGCAATATGAAACTGATGGAAAGTTATTAGATGAATGTAAGTTTAAAGGCACTTAGTAATAAATAGAAATATCTTTTGTTCTAAAAGATATGAATATCAAATATGGCCAATAAGTATCTGTTAAATTGTTGTAGTTTTAACAAAAAAATTAAACGAAACCCTCATATCCAATTGTCAATGAGCGACTGAAATGTCATCACCCCTTTGATATTCCGGTTTTCGGACACTTAGCAGTTTGAATCCTAAGAGATCTTAATCTGTTTATATCAAAGAATATATAGTTGTTTTAGAAATTATATTGAATAATAAATACTGTATCAGGATTATTCCTGATAACTTTTATACGTAAACCTTCAAAGATACGTGATTGTATCTATAAATGAAACATACATAAATCATCTCAATGTAGGCATATTTTATTTCTTTGGTTATTGAAAAAAAAAAACAAAATATAGAAATTTAACGACTTCCTAAATAAAATTTAAAAAAAAAAGAAGCCAGACGTAAAATCTATTCCAAGTTTCTAGATTACATTTAGACACCGCACGCAGGAAATAAAGCAATTGCATACAGTCACTCTTCAATCACGTGTCACACCATTATATGCACTATTGCTTATTTTTATAATAAAAGAAGGGCCTATGACCATACAGGTTACCTGATAAACAGTAATTATCACCACCCATAGTGTCTTGGATTGTCAGGATATTTTACATAGATTGATGGATAATTACAATTTTTATATGGTTTATTAATTAAGATCTTCAAACATCGTTTTTGATACACAATATCTACTTTAATTTGAAATTAATATTATTACCTTTAAATCAAATTACTTTAAAAAAAAAACATATAATTGAAAAATAATATAACATTTTTCTTAAGTTAAATCGATGATGTTCGCACTTCTTACCGCTTATTTAACAAGTAATCAAGGCTGAGTGATCTGTCATGTACATCCGATAAATACTTGAAATAAGTCTTTTTTTAGTAAGCAGCGGTGGAAGGATTAAAGAGAATACATATACGACATAAATGTGTTATATAATAATTCCTATAATAAAGTAAAAATAAATATTCTACTGTTAACCAGCATTCATCATCACCACCTCAAATCAGAAATGAATATTGACGAAATGACACATTCAATATAAATTTGGTCCTCAAACGTAATCAGTTCAAAAAGGTTGGCCTTTGATTTTGTTGGAACATGAAGCCACATATTAACAGTTAATTTGTTCATCGTTTTCTATATTTTGGTTTTATTCAAGTACGAGTACATTTTTATTTACATTTTACATCATAATAATGAGAAGCCTGTTAAGATCTAACGGATATTTCTTTATTTAATAGCAGTAGTTGAATAGCTTTCAAAAACTGAAGTTAAAAAAAAGATTGTGTCAATAAATATTATTTGTCTATTTTTAAGGCACTGGAGCATTACCAACATCTTTTAAAGTAATATTACAATCTTTCTTTTCCTTTTTGTATACTATAGAAGATTGCTCTTTCTATAAAAACTAAAAATTTTGGAGTCAAAAACTAAAATTAGTGTAATATAGAAATAAAGCTTTTTTAAGCTACGATTGTTTTAACAGTTTATGGCAGGTCATGTAAGCTTAGAATCTTATTATCACAATGCAGATACTCCTTTTATACAGCACACACATAAACACAACAACACTAACATTAACTGTCACTTGACTTGAAAAAAATTTAAAAATCATGAACTCTTTTGTAGGACAATGTATACATTTACTCAACAAGTCAAGTTTTAAGATAAATGTAGGTATTAAGTTTAGCTTTAAATATAAGTCAATACCGCTGAGCTTCTGTCGCCATCTCTTCTCAGGTTTGTGGTAATCTTTCCGAGTTGGTGGCAGCTGTGATAAGGAAAAATACAAATTTTGATTTGATTTGAGTCAATGCAGCCGATTTAATCCGCCTGGTGATAAGTCCCGGTCACTGCATAGGGCCGTAGTATCAAAATATATTTAGGTACATAAACATACATTTCTCTATATTGGAAATTAGAAAGCTAGTACATTTAAAAATTTTAGGCAACATTCATTTTAGTTTATCCGCCATTGTGTAAATTTCACTTCATTTCATCAGATCATCTGCCTCTTTCACTTCCCTTCTCTAATTCTCGTTCATAATAAAAATGTACGTATTCTCTTCTGTATTAGAAGTTGAAATATTTGTGGAAGGTTATTGATATGCATATTACAATTTTAATATGCACCTAATATTATGATGTAATTTGTTGTATTTGGAGCACTTTTAATATTTAATTTTTAAATAAATTTCTATGACAATCTTTTTCTTAGTTATATATTATGATTTTTTATTATTTTTTATCAGTTATATTTTATGGAATCGAATAATAATTAATAGCTGATTTAATGACTATGGACTAATTCAATGACTTATTGAAATGAATATTAAAATTAATTAATTAACTAATTAAAATAAATATTTAAAAAAACACTATTTGCGCTTTGATGCGTATTAATGGTGTTATTACATTCAATGTATATGTTATAAAGGATGTTGAAATTTGATGTTTAATATTTTTGTGAGTATCTCTGTCTAATTTTTATCTATTAGCTTCTGAAATTATTACCTACCTTATTTATGGAAACTTATAGATGTAGCTAACAAGTTCATTTGTAATATCAGAACTCAAATTTTCAAGCCAAGAGATAGATTTGGTGTATATAAACTCAAAATATATTGAAATATAAAAAAATATTTTTTGAGCCGTTTGAGACGAGCAGAGAGCAATATCTGGTATATATTTAAGCCACATAATGTATATTTAATTTTAATTGCTCTATATTACCTGTATTTTAATATTTATCATATAAAAATATTGTATTAACTACTCTTTTAAATTCGATATAAATTCTCTATGTTATAATATGAACAAAACACAATGCCCGCATATTTTTAATTATTTTCATTTTAATATGTCACTCATTTATAAATGAGCACTAGAACCTAGAGCAAAGACTGATTACTCCTGAAAAGAATATGAATAGTCTACCTGTCCTGAACATTGTGTGATAAGGGTGTCATATAGGGTGCAAATTAATGAGCCCATGGAAACATTCGTTAAGAAAAGATATAATCTTTTTATGTTTAAAAATTATTCAGAATATGTGAACGATCTCATAAAAAATAATAATGAAAGTAATAACTTATTCTTATTCAGAATATCTATTATATGACTTATAATGAAACATTCTGGGCGATGCATTAGGGTTTAATTACAAAACCAATTTACGATATTATTTAATGACTGTAAATTTTATGTCGATAAAATCGCTACCTCTCTCTGATGTAACCTCTACTTTACTCGTCAGCTCGCAGTTACAAAGCACTGCATATATGAAAATTATCTGCCTGATAAAAGTCAGAGTAATTGCCCTTTTGTTGTATTGCCTACGAGAATTTCAAATTAATGTATGCGTATTACAATCGTAAACAAGGCCTTTTTAGTAAAATATGAAATTATTTTTTTATGTTCTTTACACTTTATACTAACTGGTACCTACGACATAGTACGCATTGACGACAGAAGTGCTTGACCAGCTCGTAAAATTATTTAGAGTTAATGATATGTTATTTACACTACTGTGAATTTTGTTTTTGGTTGCATGTGTGGCGTAATTCGTAATTATTTGTTGTTTCAGGTTCCATATTATGTGTTTAAAAGTCCTTGAAGTGGATATTTTCTATTCCTTTTTTATTACGATAACACTATAAATGTAAGGGATCTGGGATATTTAAAGTTTAGAGTGATACTTCTTTTTACAAAAATACTTTTTTTTTCTGTATTTAAGATGTACATGCTTACTTTTTGGGAACCCTGAACTCGAAGATTTCTAGATTATTGCTCCCTAGAAACACCTATCCTGGTACAGAGTTTTCCAAAGTTTGCTGTATCGGATTGATCGGTAATGGAATGGTGCATTGTCCATTTTTCGAACTATAACCGATAAAAAATCGACCTACTAGCGACCTTGCGGTAATTTTCAAAACTCTGCAAACCCCGGCTGGTATTTAGCTGATATATTCTAAAGATGCAAGCAGTACTCAATTTACGACCTAACTTGTGGTTTCGAGAGAATATTAAGAAATTTGGTAGTTAATTGAGCTTTACACTCATTGTGGGATCCATGGTTGTAAGGGACTCATTTCAGAAAAAAGAAGCCAGACCGAAGAGCTTCTTTCTGTTACTGAACAATCGTACTTGGATCGCCTGCAATAAACCTAACCACGTTGGCATCAACCTCGTATAATACTACTTGAAGTAAAATTCATGCAATCGACAATGGCTTCTCTAAATTGCTGACTTTCAACGAGACTAGCTCATGCTTTTGATATATAGCTCTCTACAAAACCTCTGCAATTTTCCGGCCTTTAGAGAAATGTTAAACAGACGTAAATAGTTTAAAACACAATTCAAGCGAACATACGTTCAGTATAATAACGTCACTATCTTTGAGTTTAAAAAATTTGAATATATTTTTTCAATTTTTTTTTATTTATTTTATTTATTAACAGCTACAAATTGTCATATTATTATGTCTGCCTATAATTCAACTCAAACTGACAAGAACCATACAATAATTACTTATTAATATTATAGCGATATATTTAAAACGACACAAATCATTATTTCTTTGATGACGAAAATAACATGGACTAATGAGTTCCAATTTATTTCTCGTATTAATTTCGTTAAAATGAGAAATTTTCTGAATATGTAATTATTGCAGATAATCAAAAATTAATAGCAATATCACAAATTATCGTTTTTTCGACTTCACCTATTACTGAATACGTCCAGAAATTAACATGTGACAATTAAAATATTTGAAGATCTCACAGATTAAACTCTGAGAGTGAGAGTTTAATCTCTCTACTACTCTCATTTTAAACTGTGAAGTCTACAAAAATTCGATATTTGATAATAGTCATATCAAATATCAAAATATTCGTTCGTAGCTGAGTAGTTATTAATATCAAAATATACAATAAATTTCCGATTTTATCATACTATCAATTAATACGAGACATTTGTTTTCTGGACCTATTGGTAATAATGAACACAAAATAAGTTAATTTTGTTTATAACAATATTTGATATATTTTGATGATACAATAATTTTTTTTTAAAATCTCAATAACAGTAAAGAAGTAAATTTATATGAATAAAATGTATGTAATTATATATAAATGTATTAAACACCAAAATAACGGAAGACTTAATGGTTGCTGTATGAGCGCATCATAACAATGAAGAGTATCACTTTTTTAGTTTTATATTGACCTGAAAGAGAAAGACGGTTTAAGAAGACAAAAACAAACCAGTCGATATAATATTAAAACATATTCTTATCATTGAGAAATTGCACGTACCTGAATTGTTTCCGTGAGATAAAGACAAATAATTAATCATTTACAAGTAACAGAGATTTTTTTTACTCATTTTATCTATTATATAGATATCATATAAATGATAAATTCGTTTTAAAATGTTTAAACCATCGAAATACTTGTTATATTTTTTTAAACGGTTTTTAAAGAATAACAAATATAAACAAAGTAAATTATCACTAAGAGATTTAAAAAGTAGTCAGGAATACATTATTCTGTTTTATTTTTTTCCGTGTACAAAGTACAGCCGCAACAGGATTATCTCTCAGACCAACAATTTTGAAATTAAAACTAGTCCTATTCAAAGCTGAACAAAAGATGAGATTTATGAATGGTATTTTTATTTTTTATTATTATTTTAATACATAGTAAGTTTATGTAATACTGACAGCACCTAGAACACACTGCACTGGTTTATTTTACCTTTTATGTTTTTTTGGTTTGTTAAAGTACATATAATGCTGCCTATTGTAAAATACGGAAAATTAGATAAGTCTTTCTACAAATTTAGAAGTTTACTAAATTCGATAAGTTTTACTGACCTACTGCTGGTGTTCCGCATGACAACATTTTAACTCCTTTGCTGTTTTCTGTACTTTTTATAAATCTGCCGTATTCCTACCTTCTTTTATTGCAGATTATTAAGGAGTTATACACAAATACATTGCTTGATGTAGAAAACTGTCTTTTTCAAAATTCTTTTTTTTCAAGGTAAATAATAGGAAGCACACACAAACACACACAAACAAGGTTGATTGAAATTATGTAGGCCATATTATAAAATAAAACTCTTAGAGCAATATTTATATAATTCTTGATTTCAATTACGCTGACGTGCACTATATATATATATATATATATATATATATATATATATATATATATATATATATATATATATATATATATTACAGTAAAGCTGCTAAACAAATTAGATCGCCTTTACAATGTGCCGGGGTATATAAACTTGACTGCGATTATGGTTTGTCATGCATTGGTCAAACGAAGAGGAGCATCGGTACAAGAGTTAGGGAACACATATTGGATATCAAGAATAGGCGTACATCAAAGTCTGCAGTGTGTGAACATACCATAGACAAGCCCAACCATTATATTAGATTTAATAAACCACAAATCCTCGCTAGGGAACCCCGCTGCATACCAAGAATGATTCGCGAGGCTATTAAAATAAAAAAAAAATATCCTAATCTCAATATAGAAGATGGTTGGAGGCGTTCTAACACCTGCGACCCACTCAAATACTGTAAAGTCAAACGTCTGTGACCGCACTGTCAGACCTCAAGATACAGTTAGTGCGTTTTGTCTACATCCGGAGCTCTATGCCCGCAAACTAAGAAACCGTTGGAGATAGATGATTAATTAACTGACTTTCTGACAGACACTTACATCTCATCTACCCGTGAACACAATTACTGCAAAGTATTCGAAACGTCGGGTTCAAATCAAAATGTAACCAAATTATACGCGAGTATTAATCCGTAAAAATAGTTTTATTTCAAATTAGATCGTCCTCAGAGTTTGTCTATTAGCATTGTGTTCTGCGTAAATTCGATCATATATCCTACTCCAGATGACAAATAAAAAGCACACTATTCGTATTAATATGCTCTTGTTGACCAAACTTTTAATAACTTTGTACCTCATGCCGTTTTAATTATTGCCGTCGGCGTATTAAATTTTTTCTACCTAATGACACTTAATATAATAAATTATGCTATGGAAGATTATATAAGACATTCCACATTAGGATCTGAGAATGCAATGGCAAGTTATCCGAATCCTTTGTTTGTACAATTTATTTATCTGTAAATCTTTTATTTATAATTTAATTGACTAAGCTCACTCTTGCATCCAACTTCGAACAAGTGGCTAGTTTAAAATAATGTAGTTTGTTTTTTAGTCCACAATTAGTGTTTTGAATAGTTCAGAATTAGTATTGTTTTCGATCCTCTGATTGGGACTTAATAACTTTAACGTAATTAACTTTAACGTAAGCCACGTTGAAAAATTAATAATAATTTGGGCGTTTGAAGATCAAAAGCCTGTTATAATTTGAGTTTGGTATCCAGTGTGGTCAGTAAATACGAATTAATTAATGATTATTATATTAGCTGTTACTTCAGCTTCAACTTTAATGTTTAACATCTTTTTAATTTTATACAAAATTGACTTACTGTACTTACTATATATATATATATATATATATATATATATATATATATATATATATATATATATATATATATATTATATATTGTTTATATATTGTTTATTCGAAAATTTTATACATTTTTTTAAAGTGTATTCAGATTTTAAATTTTTGAGATAAAAGTAATTTGGTGTTAGCAATGTGGACTAATTAGTTCAGTGAAGCTATACTTATTGATTGTGTAAAGTGAACACTGTTCTAGGTAGCCTCATAAATTGCAAAAATTACAAAACATTTATTTTAACTCTTTTGGAATAAGTTCTACAAATTTATAAAATATTATACTATAATAGAAGTATTTTAATTATTAAAATTGATGACAATATTTCCATTTCTTACATTTTTCATATTGAATTCTGAACAAAGTTTTAGATTTATATGTTCACTCTTACTTACATAAAAGGTTTTTATATTCAATTTTATATAATTCCCTTTTACTGACTTTTATTCTTTTAACCTGAACTTACTGACTAAATTTTTGATTAATTTATGTTTTTTGACGCCGTCTTAAAAATATATATATATTTAACACTAAAAATGTATGTTATTTATAACTTTGTGATTTTGGAGTTTAAAAGTCTTATTATGATTCATGAAACTTAGTTAATCTACAAAGCCTAATATAGCTCCTCCTTCGTTAGACGCCTTCCTCAGACATTCCAAATAATTTAAAAGTTAACGATTACTTCATTACTTTTTTTAAATTTACTTTTAAAGTGTCCGTTAAAATCCTTAAAACTTAAAATATAAAAATCAAATTCACTCTTCTACACTGAAATTTTCATTTAAATTACTATTCTATATTTAAAGATAGAAAACAAATATAAAAAAATATAATTAACATTAGATTAGACTATATCTTTTTATATGAGATATTTATTAAAATAAAGGGATTTCAAAATACATGACGATACATTTACACATCATTAGATGGCCCGCTATAGACGTTATACGTGCTCTATCGTCTATGAGCCTTCATTTGTGTATATTAGGGATGTGATTATTATGCTGTATATTAAATAATTTTATATATTTTAAATAAGAATTATGTGTTCAAAACTTCCCCAGAAAAACATCAACTCAGAACAAAAGTATAAGACTATTGAAGTATTAAAAATATATTTATTTAATATTATAGGTTGGCACCTATTTTTAAACTCTATAAATGGTTTAGGAATATTAAACGCAGTTCTGATAACTTCAAATTGTTTACATACTGCAAAGATTTCTTAAAAATATTTATAATTTGCATTTTTGAGTTTTATATCGAATATTTTATCCATCAATATATTGACACAACAGCTTAGTATTATCATTGGTCACGGACAACTCCGAAAGTCAGGTTAAGTTCATACAAATTAATTAAATTAATTAATTATATTCTTAGAAGTTGCGTAGCTCAGCTTTGTGAAAAAAAATAAACCATATAGTCAATAAGGCGAGGATTACAAGTATGACTTGTGACTGAAATAACAGCCTATCATTTCTACTTATAGATATCTAACAGAAACACACACACACACACACAGGTATAAAGTAAGTACAATGCATTTCACAAAAATATGTTTTAGATTTATTATATTATCGCATTTGTCGAAGGTAATGTCATGTTAAGCCGTGTTTTGCTTACAGAGGGTCGGCTATAACACTAAAAACTCTAAATGGTTCTTCGTTTTGTTATGATGTGCTCTGAATGCTAACGGCTTTAGTAATTTATGTGTGCTAATGTTTTTATTACGTTTTACAACTTTCATTCCTAAAAATTTTTTGCATATTGAAGAGATTTTAGTATATTTTTATAGTGAAATTTCTTTAGATTTGAAACTGGGTCAAAAACGCAAATGCGCAAAAACAAACTCATTGTCTCGTGCCAATACTATTAATAAAGTCAGACAGAATGTGTTTTTAAATCGACTTAGATATTTAATACATAAAAGCATAATAGACCTATATTATTCCAGTTTCAATTTAAATTAGTATCTAGTGTTTGATAATTATAGATTCAATACTTAGCCATGGTCTAAACTCTAAATAAAAGCTAGCTTTGTATAATCCCATGTGGTGTCAAAACCAGTATTAAGTTTTTAGGATTGTAACTTTACACAAATAAATGTTTCTCTTGCAGCGATTTATTTCAACGCCATCTAGCGTCTAGTAGTCTTGTCGCAGTGTTTCTTGAGTATAATTAAATTTTTTTGTTTTTATTTCAGTTAGCATAAGTTTATTTAGTTATTTCTAATGACACGCATTTGTTTAAAGTAAAAACATAAAAATTAAATAATATGTATTCATATATATTATGGATACCATATAATGTAATATTGTGTCTGTATTTTTATATTTACTACTAAATAAAAAAATATATATATTGATCAAAATATGAATAAACATTAAAACTCATCATACTTCTAGTACTCTTTTTCTATCTCTTTCTCTGAAAGACTTCTTTTCAGAAGTTTATTTCTGTCGTGTATCAATTGCACATACACTTTTTTCATTTCATTCATAAACAAGATTCATGAACAGAAATAGTTCCTAAAATATATATATATATATGTTTTGTAATAATTCATTAAATAATTTGTGATTGTGATAAAGTTATATTAGATTAGTAATAATATTTTTAATCTGTACAATAATTATGAGTCAATGTTAACAATTTGCGATATTGATATTAAATTTTGTTAATCTGAAATAATCATATCTGCACAACATATCTCAGAAATTAAAACAGGAATAATGAACTGAAACTCATTAGCAAGGGAATGTTCATCATCAAAGTAATAATAATTTATATCGTATTTTGTAAGCCATATTAAAATAAATAATGATTAATTGTGGTCAAACATACTTTAATTAAAATTGTACTCATGATTTCTCTAATTTAAATTAATATAAATGACAAAATGTTTGAAACTAAATATTTAAAATTGGTGACAAGACAGACAAGCTAATTGTAGTCGATGGATGATATAAATCTAAAATTAAAATATGTTGAAATTTTAAATTCATAAAATCAATAGAGTTTGAAAACATTGTTACTCTTTGTCTTTCCTTAAATATTTTTCCGTACAGTAATAGTATATTTTATGTCCTATGATATAAAAGATGTACTAGTCCAAGGTTAACATCTAACTTAATAAAAAATTTGCATAGATCTAACTAGTGTTATAGATGTTAAAAAAAACAATACCAAAAAATCATTCCTAATAATAAAAAAATGCCTAAAATAAAACAAAAATTTGGGTTTTTCCTTTTTCTTTTTAGTGTTATCTTAAAAGTAGGTCGGCCAAAAGTTATAGATCATACAATTTCTAAATTTTTTGTCTTACAAAAGATCATTCGTTAGATATCGTTGTCTAAAAAGATGAAACATTGACATCCTACATGATATATATTTCTAAGCAGTAAGACATATGCAGTCATTGAACGTTTACGTCAATTCGAATATAAGTAAAAATAAAAAAAAACTATTTGTTCGTTACGTAATCATGCATACAGACTAAATGAAACTGTAAAATACGAGTATAATGCTGATGTCCCCTTTGAAACAGCAGTAGAACAATATAAAATAAAACTTTCGTTGTTGGTAAAGTTATAATATGTTAATTTTCCTAAATGCACTGACTCGAAATGATAAAATTATTTTATTTTGAACCCTGGGAAAGTTCAAGTACAATTAAAAATACATCCATCACAGAGTATAATTGGATATCAAAAACAGCAAACTCATCTTTTATTTTTAGTCACAATGACCAGTCATCATATACATCAGCAATTTAAAAAAAAATATAGCAATATTTTAATAAATTATTAGAAAAACTTAATAGTTTAATAAATTTCTCAGAAGTTACTCTTATCCACATGACTTTGTCACAATTTTTTGTGGTTTTTTGCAACGTATGGTAAATAAAAAAAAATTATGCCGTAGTTAAGTATAGATTTTTGATTTGTATGGAACAATAGAATAGCGTGGTTGTCTCATTTGCCTGCGACATCTGATTCAACCTGAATTTATAGGTTTTTGACCTCGTCTACTCTTCGCAATTCTAAGCTATGCAATTTATATTCGTTATAGCATTCCTTTTTGGTAGCTCCTTTTTTGGAATTTACCTGAGGGAACGTGATAGTTGAACATTCATTATTAATGCAGAAAAGCCTTAGGTTCTCTTAATTTCTGAATATAATATATTTCTAAAATAAAATTTGATAAATTTGTGGAACATATTTTTATGATCTACATATATCAGAAATTTTATTTTTTGTATATTTTACATAATTGTTAATAATATTGAACATCAATGCCCTAATTCTAAATCTCGGGGAAACACCAGATGTTACAGAGATAAAAGATTTAGTAAATCTCTTAACTGTGGCTGCTTGGATACGTTTTCGTAAATCCATGTCGAAAGATCACCATTGATATCGATTGCTTTATTTTTATTTTTTTACAAATTTTCATGTGAAATTTTTTTGATAGCTTCAGAATAATTTGTATATAAAGCGGCATTTTGGAAATTTCTATTGACAACCTACAATAACACATAGATTAATTTGCAATTATTTGTTTTTCTTATCCGACCACATGAAAAAAATTGATTTAACGTTTTAAAAAGCTTCTAAATAATGAATTGTTGATCAGTATGAATTAAAACTATGAGTAGTTGTTTCCACATTTTCGGTACAAAACCTTGAATTTGAAGATCAATGGAATGGTTGGAACGAATATATCGTTAGACGAATAGCTAAATAATTCATATATCTCTTTATATTAATGTTTACGGAACCATATAATATATTCAGTGTCGTTTATTGCATGCAATGGTAAAAAATTAGATATTAAGATCAGTCGTCAATAAAATTGAATTAAAGAATCTTCAATACTTTTATTTCTTTTGCGGTATAATAAATCATTTGAGAGGCTTCTCTCGAATAAGATAACTTTAAATCAATCCCTACATAATAAGTGTTAGGTGGATACTATTCTCATATACCGCAAATCCACACAGTGCACACTAAGAATAAAATATTTAACCAATGATAAAAAAATATTTTTTAATACTATAAGTATTATATTAAATAATATATTAAATTTCATCCATCTCATAAAATATAGAAATGAATAAAATTTGATGTTTGATTTATTAACTTTGAAAAGCCTCGTTTACGACTGTATTATCAATCCATTGATTTCACAATGCCAGTGAGCGGAAAAGTCTCATACATTCAACGCTTTGTAGTAGGTGGTGAGATTTAGTATTCATTAAAGAGAGATTGAGACTTTATGCGGTTTTATGTTCATAAAAATCATGACTTGCTAATCATGATAATGTCATTAAATTATATATAATTTTGTGATTGGACTTAATTATTAATCTTCATAATATAGATATTCCATATTTGAATTTATTTTTATTTTTATTTTACGTGTTTTTTAAGGAACATAGAAATAAATTTGTATCATTATTCTTCATAATTGGTACAAATAGCATAAAAAAAGAGGTGAATAAATTTTCACGAAGGTTATCTTAAAAGGCTTTTCTTTATTTAATTAAAATAATAATAAAATAATATCAACAAAATAAACTCGTCAAAAAATTATAGAGCGCCTGTATAAGGGCTGAATGGCGTCTAACCTATTTACATTTAGAGACTACGATCAAACGCAGGACCTAGAACAACTACCATGCTGGTACACTCAGCTGCATGAACTTCGTAAAATATAGTTGGATATGGGATATATTTTTGGATTACGAAGTAAAGCAATGCCCTTATGACGGGAATAATTAATACAATAGGTAACACATCCTATTTTGAAGTTTTTGAACGTTTTCAGCTGTAATATTAAAATCTTATATTAATTATTTATCTATTTCTGTCGATTTAATTATTACGGATATGCTAAAAATGTAATAATAAATAGACTTATATGAACCAAAATCTAGAATACGTAATAGATTACATGATAGAAATTAACTGCGAGTACATGGCTTCATGTTTCAACGAAATTAAAGGCAGTCGGTACAAAGGAACTGTTTCGTACTGACCACGTTTGAAGACCAAATTCATATAGAACATCAATATTCATTTCTGATATTGAGCAAGTGATGGTGACCACCTCAATGGAATATTCTGAATCATTTTGCTACGTATTATATGATAGATGTTTATGTATACGTATAGTATAATTATACAGCATACAGATAGGCCTTTTTATATGTGATTACAATTTTTTTTTTTTTAATTCATCAATAATAAATCTTTTTTATTCGCTGTCATAATATTTATTCAGGTTAACCGTTTCAATAAGAATTTTGTTAACATTTTCGATTTCATGTAGATTTTAAATTTTTGTTATCTTCATCGAAAACTTTTATCAATAATTCTACATAAATATTTTCTATATAGAACAATGTGTGAAGATGTTAATTTTTTAATTTCTATGTATTAGGAATACATTTTAACGATTCTGGTGGAGATCACTTTTAATATTATTCTTTATTTTTGTACATTTTCAAAGTAGTTTAATAAAATGGAGGTATGTAACACAAAATTTAAGATCTTATTAATAAAAATTTGTGATTTTTCACGTCCTTTCACATTTATGTCAAACTATTAAATGGAGTCTAAGTTGCATATCTAATAATAACTGAGAAATAATTGATAGATTACAAATTAACTTAATGACAAATGTACTATGTGACACACACTTGCAAACCATCTTACCGTTACTTGATGTTGTTTCATATAAGATTATTTTATAGCGTTTAAGAGCGAAATACTTAATATATCGTTTGTCTAAAATAAATCCTTTATAAGCAATTGGAGAACAAAATAAACAGTAGAGCAGTCACTTTATTTCACCGTGAGTTGAAACGCATTGTCAGACGCTAACAAGCAATATCGAGTAACGATGTACCTTTGTTATCTTTATTGTATTGAACGTGTGAGAATATTGTAGAAAATGTAATTTTAAGAATCCGAAGAATGTCTTTTCAATCACTTCAATTTTAAGGTTCATTTGTTAAGATTCTAGAGTGTATATAACTTATAGATATGTTTAAAAAATACATTTTGTGAATTATAAGGTTATAATTCTAGTTATAAAATTAAGCTATTGCTACGTAGCAATAGCTAACACTCACATATATTATTGATTTTAATATGATGAAATGTTTACAGACATCCGATCAGAATATCATGGAAATTATTTCAAAGCATTTTTAATGGGAATAAAATAAAATTAGATAGAGGTTCAAGAAAGCCCTACTGGTTACAGAGTGACGCATCGAGATTGAAGCATGACAGTTTAAATTGGGTAGACCCAAAACGCAGATGTCCGCAGAATGGATTCTGCGTACATAACCTGAAAATGGACTAAAATACTTTGAATAGAGTTAAAATCAAACCTTTTCACTTATGTATAGTTTTAATAATTACAACAATTTAAGCAATTGTGATCTGTCTGAATTTGAGGATCTGAATTAATTGCCAGGATTTTGTTGTCTCTTTTATGAAATAATATTCACAATATTGCAACCATCAATCCTCATTTTCTTTATTATTAAATTACTCGCTTGGTGTATAGCTAGTTATAAATAAATTATTCTACTCATTGATGAAAATCTTTAATTTGAAAGAGAAATAGATTTAGAAAAAATCAATAATGATAGATCATAACTTAACTTGTATCCGAAAATATATTTTTTTAAAAGGTTAAATTAAATAATTTTATCTTTACTCTGTGAAAGAGAAAAAGGGAATGTATAAAATGTCTGTCGTGTCTAATTTTAAAGTCTCAATAAAAGACAGCACTCTGTGAACGAGTGCGACGTGGCACTCGCAATATAGCTAATGTAAGTATTATATTGTAATATTTTGTTCATTTTGCATATTTTTTAAATTTAAATGTTTAAAAATGTTACAAAAAAGGGTACTACTAATAAAATTTTATATCTTGTAATGTTTTGAAACCAATGAAAGTTCAATTCTAAATTTAATTCAATGAAAGTTTAATTCTAATTTTGTTAGAGATTACGGAGTCTCCCTCTATTTAAGAATTTTTTATGGGCGTATGTTGCTATATTTTTATTATACTATATAAAATAATTATTATATAGTATATATTATTGCATAATAGCAGATGTCTATTTTATCTATTTTTATGGAGTGTCATTTATTATCATAAATATAAGACTATATAATTAAAATATTAATCGTATCGAGTACATTATATTGAGTATAATTTAAATATAATAGTAAAAAATTAGTGCAGTTTAAAAAACTGAAGGTAATTATTGGTTTATGATGTGTGAATATTATATATTAATAATATTGGAACATATTTATATTTGCCATATTTGCTACGGAACTGACGAGTTTCTCTAGTTAACACAAAAAAAACTACAAAGAGACAAATCCCGCGCAAGGTTATAATTTACTTTTGCAACGTGCAATTGAAAATAATAATAAATTAAAAATAAGGTTAAGACTAAATTATATGACGCCATTACTTGACTTCATTAATTGAATTAATTGACTCCATGAAAGATATAAGTTATGTTGTCCAAGAGGTCATTTATTAAATCTGTTTGATTTCAACAAAAAGCATAAAATTATACATTCTTCTGTAATTACATTCTTCTTAATACCTAGGTTGTTAATATGGAGCGTAATTGGTTTCGTTAATGATAGATTTTTTTTTTGGGTTGCAGTGTGAAAGAACTATAAAAGTTATTTTTGAATATTTATTATATGCTAATAAGAGATAAAAATAACAACGTGATTATTAATATAACTATTTGATATTAATTACCATCGCTTATTTACTCCTAATTTATACTCTTTGATTACTATGTCTATTGATGTGGAAGAGTGATGTTCTTGGATAATTCTTACGATTTCTTTGTGTAATAAAAATTGTAAATATCAAAAATCTATTGTAGTCGTATACATTTTTTTAATCCCTTTGTAGCAAAAAGACAATACCTTTGTCTCATTATATTTCTTCACAGGAAAATAAAATGAACTTTCTTCTAATAAGATCTTAAGATTTAAACCAAAGCCAATCGGGAAACCAAGTCACAGATTGCTTCTGAAAAAGTTTTTTGTTTCGAATTATTCTGAAGCAATTGCCGATTGATTTTAAATAGCTTCGAAAAACTTGCAACGAGAAACTTTGCCAGCACTTCACTACTTAACATTCTTTAAATAAAACTATCGTGAAAGGATTTTACTCTGTTATTAAAACTATGAAGTCAAATTTACAAATGAATAACCACGATTATAAGAAAGTTAATAAATTGACCATACTGCTAGCTTCTTACCTATGATATTAGAGATTATAATTTAAGAATTTAGAGAATATACATGCTCTATATATGTAATATTTTATCATGTCCTTTAAGGCAGAGAGTGAAAAAACCATGCAGAGCTTACCTCAAAATAACCCAGATACGTCAGCCCCGGTCGTCTTCTTCTAGAACCGAGAAAAGGAGGGATGAAACCGATCACGTACTATATCTACATATTGTACCACATTCACACGAACTCGAAAGCACCTATAATAACATTATTGTAGTATGCGTAGCTATTAAGTTATGATATATTAGTTTTATATATTATCTACATATACAAATGTAATAAATTCCGTTAACACAATAACTGTGTGAAATAATATTCTTAGTTTTAAGAATTTAGTTTCTCCAGTTTTTATTTTTTGTTTAGGAACCTTCTTAGCAGTCTCCGACTGGGGCTAAACCCACCTGGTTATACAATGTATATAATTTAGTCTTATTGGAAAATTTTTACAAACGAGGGTCTGGTAACGCAATATCGATCAATCAGGAAAGAAATATTAAATACACTTGTTAAGACCTATAGAAATATATTAATACGGGCGGATAATGGATATAAGAAACATGATATTTCAATTAGATTGCCGCCCATGTACGTATAGACCCGAAACGGAACACTATCTCGGATGTTTATAAAATAGCTCGAACACTAAAGGTGATTGCGTATAATAAAAAAAATTATAAAGAAGAAAGAGTAACAAACATGCCGAATGAACTTATATATTACCATTCTGTAAACATCCTTTTAATTTCTCAAGGTTACTAATCTAATTAAAACTGGTACAAAGAAACAACGTTTTAACTTAGATTTCATAGTAACTTCAATTAGCTAGAAGTTTCATTTATATCCCTAACTTAGAGGAAGTCTTTCGACATGATGCGGTTAAATTTTAATAATTTCTTTAATTGTTTTTATAAAATTATCAGCGGTATTTATTGTTTATTATACATATATTCATATTATTTGTTGAATTTTCGAAAAATGTAGTGATTCTGTTGAAGTTGAAGATTTAACAGTATGTAACAGTTTGGTGTATTGATCTCAGTGCTTTCTTTTAAATTTTTGGGTCAATTTTTTTTTCTCGAACACCTTCTTTCAATTTAGAAAGGAAACCTGTGAGGGGCAGATTATATGTAGTGTTACTATTACTTAAATTTTTAAAGAAATTACAAAAAATAAAAAATCATACATTTATACTGATAAGTTCATGTCATTATTCAATTTTTAAATTCTAAGTCTTCGAATTCTTATCTACAACAGTCAATTACAAATTAAACTATTTTTTATGTATTGAAACTCGCGTATAATTTGGTTACATTTTTTTATTTTAACCCGACGTTTCGAATACTTTGCAGTAATCGTGTTCACGGGTAGACGAGATGTAACTGTCACAGACACTTCAAAAAATGTGCCCAAATTATACGCGAGTTTTAATCCGTAAAAATAGATTTATTTGAAATATGTACTCGTGAAAGTCAATTACATTTGTGATAAATAACATATGAACCGAGAACACAGACCTTATAGTCTTCATTACCGCATGTAAAACAAAATGTTATTGCAACGAACAGTAATTTAATAGAAGGAAATTGAGGAAAGTGAAATGAAATATTAAACCTTTTTGCTCAGACCTTCTTAATGGTTTTCTCGAACTTTTCTAAACGATAATCGCCAAAATTTTCTTGTCGCATCAAGACAATGACATCTGTGGTAAGAATGAGTCTGTTTTAATATAATTCTACTTTCATTCAATTTCGAATTAAAAGTAATTTCCTTGTGAAATGTTTCGTCTTTGGTAGAAAGTGTTTTGCAGTTGGCAGCCATTTAAAATAAATTACTCTACATAAACTTATTTCGGTTATAATATTTAAATATATTTTTAATACTTTTATTATAAAATTTGAACAAATATTTGTAATATTTTCTTCAATGCTTTACTTTGTTAGTTGTTTGCTGTTTGAAAAAGCATTTATAAGAAACTCTTTCGAAATTATCAACACATGGTATGTAATTACTACGTATGGCAATAAGTTTTTATTCTCATGTTATTCTTATGTTAAGGCAAATATGCCTTTCTAATAATTGTCGCTAATTTGACTGCCTTATATATATTAAAGATTTTAATAAAAATTCATTTTCGTATCAGCTTATATTTTGAGTCAAAGTATACAATACTTTTATATTGGTTGTTTAAAAGTAAACCTGAAAAAACAATACTAATTTGTTATTAAAAATGATATCGTGATTACCGTACAAAATAATATCATAATGCCTTAGACATATTTTATTTAAAAGCCATTTATCGCTGAAATTTCCAGTCGCTTTTAAATAAGCATGTTCTGACATTTGAATTTTAAAATATTTTACATTAAAGTATCTCCTTCCGACTGACTTATAACAAAAATTTAAAAATAATAAAGAGTCATAATTTCAAAGTGACCAAATTGACATAGTCTAAAGAGAGTAAAGCCAATTGGTTGAATTGGAACATTGGTTGTTGAATTGGATCAGTTTGGGCAGATAACTTTGGGACGACCATGAAATATGAATATTTAAGCACACACATAATACTACAACTGTTACATACCATATTGTAATAGTAACGTCACTTCACCTCACATATGCAAATAATTCAAACTAATTTGAATATAAATCATAAATCTATGGTAACATAGTCATGTCTTTGTGTTTGAAAACAACGAGCTTAGACAGGGTAAAGTATTAAATTGACCTTAACTTGCTTTATAGAGTTATAGATAGATAAAATAAATTCAAATAAAAAAAATCATCCCAATACATTAACTGTAACAGCATTGTAAAATAAACTTTAATTTTTAATATTATTGAACATTAATTATTATATAAGTATGCTACGTTGGTTTAATTTATAATACAAAGTTGTTTAATAATGATAATTGTTTTACTGGCTACTTCTTTTGAAAATTTTAAAATAATTTCAGGGATATTCCATGCATGTTTTGTAAACAAAGTTGGAAGTGGAAATAAATTGCATTAGTCTAACGACCGAGCGACACGCTGTTCGCAAGATGGCGTTCATGCATCGTGACACAATAACTTCTTAAAACCAAAACTACTATGTCATATGAATTCTTAATGTTATTTAAAAAAAATGTAACAATACAATAAACATATCTTTATAAAAGCATTCACTGTAATATGAGATGTGCAAGATTTCTTTTGCGAGGTGCATTTTTTGCCGACACTTCAGTAACACACGACATCACATTTGTTCAATATTTCTTAAATAACGAAACATAATGGTTTTGATTTGGCTAAAGTGTATTTTTTTTCAACAAAACTCTAGTCTATTCTAGTCAACCTTTTAGATTTTAGTTTAGGAATGTTAACGACTCATCGATGAATAAATAGAATCAAAATCGTAAATCAAGAATGAAACACAACATGCATATTGCTATTAATATGTTTCCTTACCCTCGTATATTGCCACCAGATGACGCAGTAATGTATCAGATTTTATATTGCTATACGAATCTCTAAGAAAATGGATATCAATACTGAACCCATTATGATATGTCATTATCAATACTGAACCCATTGAACCAGCCAGTTACCGCTCCAGAAGTTTTAATCTTCGGGATGTAGTTATCGTAGAACTAAGTCAAATACACCTCATGCAGTTTGATTTTAAATATGGAAATGAATGACTTAAAATAAGATGATTAAAATTACTATAATTATCTCTTTATTATTATTTACTGTTATTTTGCTAAAATGTTCTTTTTACTCTATGTATATGAAATAAACCGCTACGAGTAGCAAAAGAAATATATCTTATTACGTCAACCTAGGCAATTGGCTTGCTCCCATACAATTATATTTATCATTGATTAAAATAATTGAAATTTCATTAGAGAAATTATCTTTCATTTTTTATAAGTAAATAAATTTTATTTATCAAAAAATTTAAGACATAATTTCGTACAGAATTGCAAAATTTGTAAATAAAGTTAAACTGCAGTTAATAACATTAGTCTGACGCTAACGACCGGGCGTCACGCGGCTCTCAAGATGGCGCTGCATGCAGCGTGACACATATCTTTTATAAGTACTGATTTTATTGCTTAAGAACATTGTGTAAAATGAAAATCGTATTGAAGGTTTTCCTTAAATCCTTTTTTGTGACGTAAATTTTATGGTAATATAACATTTTTCATGAAATATAATAAATACAATTGATATGTTTATTAAAACAAATGAGAAATTAATTTTCATATTGTTTAATTTACATTACCATGATAATCCCTAGATACCAGATACAAATAAGTGAGTTGAATTTAATTCCGGGCTCAGCTCTTGGTACACGTGGATATTAATAATGTTTTGGTTGATAAATATTTCAACAATGTAAGAAGCTGTACCATGTGTATATATATACATGACAGTATGTTCATACTAATTAGTCTTATTACTGGAAGTAATTTTATAGTTTCCTGGTACTTTTTAGTTTTTATTAATCCTTATCCCTCAACATCTTACCACCGTCTTTATCTCTTAAGGTAAAAATAACAACGACACAAACACAGAACACTGTTAATTTTAAATGAACAATAGTCTGACATAAAAGTATCAAAATGTAGATTACAACTGGACTTAATAAAATAAAAGTATCGAAATAATTATAGGGCTGTATCCCTTGTACACTTATAAGTTTCCTAAGTTGCCTACATTTCGATGACTAGATAAAAACATATATTTTTAATTACGTAGACATATAGACATGAGTTTGATCATCACATACACCTTCCATCACATTTCAAAACCTAAGCCATTTGAATCTTGACCAGAAATGTATCCACAACGATTTTTTTTAATGGAAAAAAAGGGCTAAAGTGGCACACATAAAGATGCAAACAATTTCAGATAGCAGAAACGGGGAAAATTTATACAAAATATATAGTGTGAATATATATTGATATAATTACAGGATGTCACTGACGCGAACTCTCAAGGCTTTGTCCATACAAGAAGCGTCACCAGCACAGACATATAATCGCGTACATACAATGCATCGGCGTGAGTGCGTACGCAGACAGCTACGACAGATTAGTGTTGTTGATATACGTAGAATTTTTCTCTGCCTAACGCGGCTATAGAAATTTTCATTTTAAAAATATGTAGTCAAAGTTTCATAATTAAATATAGAGGCTAATAAAAATATTCGAGTCCATAAACAGTAAAGCACAAAATGGAATGAAATCTGCATATTTTATAATAAAGATTCAGATTTTAATAAAATTTAGATTACAATTTATATTTTTGAATTATTTATTTGAAGAAGAAAACAGTTACAAGGGTTCATTAAGTTTTATTTTCAATAAATCTAAATTATTTAATACTTCTTAATAAATTAATGTATAAAATTTAGCTTCTATCTTGTGAAAGGCCATTATACTTAGAGCGCTAGATTCATTAAATTGGGTTGCTACATGGTACCCCATTGAGTAGAGCAACGTGGCTGTACCCCAGAGGTCTCACAATCGCATTCTGACCCTTAATATGATTTTTATTGCATATTTATTAAACAATTGAATTTGTTTTATATATCTAAAACATACTAATAGAAAATTTAAAACATTGATACAAACTAATCTCAATATTTATTTCTATTGATTAAAAAAGTCATGGTAAATGAATATAGAAAAATATTTAAGAAATTATTTATTTTATTTTGTCCCATTCACAAAACATATTCACTTCACGTCCTCTTTCAGTCACTCACTAAAAGCTATCGTTCAGAATAGCATGACTGTTTATATTTGCACTCCTCGTGTGAGATCTACTTTTAACAAACATTGTGAATGCATTACTCGCTTTAAGTTGAGTGATGGCATGTTATTATTCTAAGTTTCTATGATACTAATGTTATATAACTTTTAACATAATTTATCTGTTAACTAAAAAGGTAAAATAATTATTTTGACAATGTATCTCATTTTCTGATAAAATTTCTGCAATGTTCCAAAGTCAGCCTGCAAAAGAAAATTCATGGACATACATATATAACAAGAATACTTCTTTGAATTATTTCTTTGAATTAAAAATCTTTCTATACTGAATAAATATAACAAATAAACTACTTAGGAGCGTACTACATTACCTTATCAAAAGCCGTTAATATTTAATTCCGCATCCATAATATCTTCTATATTATTTACTCTTCATAAAGAAAGAATTAAGGAATATGTTTCTAATAATAATAAATCCATTTATTATATTGCTTATGAATTATATAATATAAACTTTAACATTTTAAAATACTTTGTATATATATATATTCTGTGACGAAGTACTTTAAATATGTTCTTTATTTCAAAAAGCTTTTCGTAAACCTATATATGTTAACATTTGAAAACTTACGCTTAAACAACGCTTAAAGCTTTTCTGTTACGTAACATATTCGAATTCCTTCAGGACACCATGTTAATTCTGGTTGTTATACTATGCTCTCTTTTTGTTATTGAAATATATGTAAAAAAATATTATTTACAACAAAAGAAGTAAGTTGATCAACATATCAATAAAACTATTTTTCGGACATAACTACCGTTTATTACTACATTTTTAAATTTAACCCGACGTTTTGTCACCAACATCTCGTCTTACCGCGAACTCGTTTGCTGCAAAGCATCCGAAATATAAAAATGTTATAATAAACGCGAGTTATATCCAATAAATAGTTTTATTGAAATGTGTAGTACTCGTGTAACTCTTAGAAATCGTTAAGATCAACATAATAAATATAATTATCAGGCTGTACTCACGTAATAACTATCGGGATTTGCCCGTCTAGTTTCGTTCCCATTTGGGATCCTAATTCATAATCTCTGAGCATGGCGGAATCGCGGCGTGAATGCAAACGTATTCCGCCATTACGTGAGTACAGTCGGATAATTGTAAATAATTGTAATCATAGATCACGAAAGTATGTAAACTTTTGTTCGACCAACTTCAACATAAGCTTTTTAGTTTGTGTCTGTCTGTCTGTCAAAACTGTAAAAGTTTATTTTTAAATAAAAATTTTATTGATAAATGATTAATATCATAAATATATATATGTTACTAAAGTTTGAAATGTTTTTGCTCTTCAGAAAACGAAAGACATGACATAGATTAGATATAGAAGCTGTTGCAAGGCACGCAACTCAACATCTATTTAAATCTATAATTTATATGCAGATGAGGGTTGAACGAAGCAGTGAGACTGAGTTACGATCAATTTGCTCTAAAATACTTTATTAATTTGATTCAAATTAATTTACTATGATATATTACTTTTTCCTGTTCTAAGTTATATTATTAATCATAAATTATATGTTATTTTTCTTGCAGTATTTTTATGTATGTTATTTAGTTGTCAATTTTAACGTCCTGTCGAAGAATATTTGTACTATGTATGTAATAAGCAGCCATAAAAGGAAATTTAGGAATTTCTTTACTTGTGATATCTATATGATAAAAGGTTGCTCTTAAATGTCTCTTCCATAATTTGTAGTTGGTTAGTTACTGCAACTTGAGTATGAGGCTCGAGTGAGTTAATACTTACAGAAAATTAGCTGGATATTCAGACACCTTCCCTTCCTTGTATTTAACTCTCTTCAACAATATCACATTTAAATATTTCATATTTTTGCAGTCATTTGGAGACAGCACTATTTACTTTTATGTATGTGTAACGTATGATCGTCTACTGCACAATTCTATAAAACTGATCTTTTTATTTCAATAATATCAAAAGATGAAAACTGTGAAACTTTCTAATTTTAAAACAAATGGGAATAACCTCGACGGTTCTATATAACAAACAAACTTTGTCGCCATACAATAGTGTAGGAATTATCAAACATTATTTGCTAATTATATTAATTTAACATTGGTTAAATCTTATAAATTAATGCAGGAAGCGATTTCGTGGGCACACTGTAGCTCGAGAACCACTAAAGGGAAAAATATCGTTGATGGCTCAAATCAAAGGTCTCATTATGCTACACTGCTGAAAAATAGTGACAACTCTCAAATCTCATTAGCCTAATTGCAGTAATTAGTCAAAAAATTAATTTTTCCCATAGACTTTGCATGGGGAAATTTTGCGCGCGCTTTCAAATTTTTTGTATTATCTATTGTGACTAGCTGGTCTTAGCATACTAGTTCTTTTTTAAAATTAAATTAGTAGTTGAATTAGGAATTACTAGGAGTTTTGCAGTCGAATGTAACATACAATTTATTATTATGGTCAATCAGGTGCCCAAATCTCAAATACTTTCAAGTCTCTAATTCCTAATGTTAACAATCTTAACTTAATTTTTTTATTTCAATTGTTACGAGTAAAACGACACGAAGTTTTTGTTAAAGATTAATAATATTTTAAATATTTATTTAGTCTCCACTATCGTAGACTTCTATATGTAGCAAACTTTATTTGATTGTGAAAATTATATATATAAACATTAATTCAAAGTGTTTCGTTAATCTGACCTAATAAGCGCTCTAAAGATAATGATTAACTTCACCTGAAACAATAATTTAAATTTGATTTCATCATTACGTCATAACACAAATATCTTCAAATGATTTTAAATAAATATTATTAAACCAAACCAAATATAATAGTATACGTCATATACCTAACTTGGAGGTATGGTATAACTTAGTTATTTTTATCCAACGTTGTATGAGCCGTGTTTACAGACAGTACGTTAACGCTATAAAATTCATAATTTTGGTTGAAGTTATGGCTATATTTACTCCCTTTTCATGTTGTTTTATGTATTTTCTGCGTTACTCTAGATTAACGAATATTCGTATTTATAAACCCAATATAAATTACAGAAAATGTAAATATAAAATATTAAAAAAAAACAACATATTGATGTTATATGTTTTGTTTAAGTAAATGACAAGTTAAATAAAAATGATAAGAGATCAGGTTAATAAAATTAACTTAACACTTGAATCTAAAAACAGCTAAACCAAACAATCAGAGGTTTTTTAAAAAATCCTTCTAGAAATTTTCATCGACTTTGATAAAAATATTTTCATAAATTTTCTAATAAATATTAGCTTTAACAATGAATTGTATTTTTAGTTTTTTTATTAAAAAAATCCGTACGAAAATTCATCGGAAAATACTAGTACATCTTCAAAAGTATATTATCTTTTAAACGTGTTAGATATAAAAATAATGTAGGTGTAACTTGTATGATACATGAAGTATATAAAATAGGCTTTCAATACTTCTTAAAAAAATTCTTAGCTTTGAGTATGTATACTTTTTAATTTATTAAATGTGCTGTTATTTTAATGGCTTCTTTGTAGTATACAATATTATTTTTATTCATTTCTGTAAAATTATAGCGTCAAAGTTCAGTTAAAAATTTTAAAGAATTTCAAAAGTTGCTATCAACCCGAAATCCAAATACGAAAATGAAACTGACTTGATGGAATCACAAAAGCAAGCCCGGGATCAAATTGAGAACAACACGTTTGTATCTCCTTATATCGGGATTACAAAGGATAAGTTGGGCAAACAAAACTAACATTATTATTTTCTCAGAAATGATTTAATGTAAGTTTCAAGTGGGATTTACATTATGATATAATATAGGATAGGAAATAGGGATATAAGACAGGAACAGGCAAGATGAGGTTACAGTACAATATTTAAAAAAAAGTCTTTTTTGTAGGTGTATAGTATTACATTCAAAGTATATTCTCGTAAAGCATAAATGTGTTAAAAGAAAACATTAGCGTCGTTTTTTATTTTTATAATTAGAATAGGAAGAAAATACGATAGGCGATAGAAATTCGGATCCAGTAACATTAGAATTAGTTATTTTTGTATTACATACCGAAAAAATAGTATGTACTCTTATTAATCAGTCTCTCAGCTTTCAATTAAAGGTAATATTATTTGTTTGAATTTATATAGGAATGCAGTTGATTATTAAACATATATTTCACTCGTTGACGCCTTGTTAAAGCCGCAGTTAACATTCCTAAATCCCTTATAAATTTATGTTCCCTTTTGAACACAAATATTGCAATGTTATCTAGAACAAATATCAAATTAAAGCACGCTTTATACAGCATACTTACGTATATTGCATATGTAACTATAATAATATTTTGAGATAATTATTTAATAAATAATTTAGATGTAAAAATGTCAATGAGAGGTTTCATGGTATTAAAATAACATTATTATAAACTACATATAATATAGCCACGACTACATATAATATAGAACCTTAAGGCACTTGCAAGAATAACAGAAATCAATACAGTAAAACGGTTCTAATCCACGGTGGTTATTTCCGGAACAGGTCTCGAATACAAGCCCATTGACACACAGTGAATCGATCGACGGAAAAATAGATTGTTAGGAGAGTGAAATTCACACCCAACAAAGTTGGCTGGTAAAAACTATTAATACACTTAAGTTTGATTAAGATGAAGTTTCAAGATAAAAAGGTTCATTTGAAGTTTTATAGAATTTTGGCGTAATGTAATGTCTTGGTAAAAATTAAAAAATAAAGGTTTAAACCAATGTAATGAATTTTAATTTGCAGGATATAAGTCATTTAATATTATCGCATGCAGAGCTAATTGATAATCAATTTTAATTATCTTTAAAAATTATTAATAATCAATTTCAGTGTATATAATATATGATATTAAAAAATATAAATGAAATCTGTTTCCGGAAAGTATATCGAGACAAAAAAAAATAAAATAAAAGTATTATTTTTGCAATAAATTAAGAAATGGAATAAAAACTGGTAATAATATAAAATTGAGACAAAGAGAACATTGTAGTTCTACTGCCTTTGAGCGTAATACAGGAACAATTTTGTAATAAAACTCAACACTTACCATTTAATTAATTAAACACGTTTATTACATTGACATTTACACGAACCTGAACCTGAATATTTCCTGTAAGTTACTATGATTAAAAAAGATCAAACAAAACCATAATCTTGACTTGTATCTATAAATATAGTATTTTTAATACACATGTGTCAAAAGGTTAGTAATAATAAAAATTATTAGACGAAACTTATACATAACTTTAATTACATACAAGTTATATGTTATATAGTTTAGGATGTAATATTCCATTACACAAGGGGTAGAAACTAACTCGTCTGAATCACCCATGTATACCAGAGGACATAGGACCGCTTGTATTGTTATTTAATTAAGATAAATGTTATTAAATTAAGATATCATATCTCTACAAAATGCAGAAAATAATCTTTTAGTTCTTAAACAGTTTTCAAATCTGTAGTTATGGTCAATTTCAAATCTTCATAAATATCAATTGTCTATATTTTAGATTTCATTATAGAAGTACAGTTTTTTAATCGTTCAATACTGAGAATTATTTTTGTCAAGGTATTTATTTATAAATACAATAAGGAGATGATATCTATTTATAAAACTTGTCATAATAAATAACATTATATTAATGTTGTTTTGTAGCAACTTTTCAGTTGTAATCCCAAGATGAGGAGACATAAACGTGTAGTTCATATTTATAATCCTCGAAGAGACGTTTATTCTAATATTCAAAACTGTATTATTGGATACTGAGAAGATTTTGAAATAATAGTTAGATTTTATAAGGATATAGTAAAGATGAAAAAGACATTACAATAATAATACTTCAAAACATCTTTTAACATATAAATTCTATATGTATATATATAATTATAATATGACAGTTATATATAAAAGTTAGTAGTAGTATATAGTTTGCATAACTACGTTACTATTAATCTTAAATTTTTAAATATATAATTTGTTTTTAGATACCATGAGATAAATTAAAATCGATTGTTTCTATTTTTCCATGTTGGTTCATTACTATTCAGGCAGTTCGTTAATACACACGAGTGTTTATTATTTCATATTATCGTAGTTTCTGCTTAGTTTAAAATTGTTTTCATATATCCTTCACATAAAATTAATAAAAAAAACAAAAAGAAGGAAACAATATCAGTAATATTAAATATGAAAATAACAAAACAATTCACTCAATCGCAACTCATTTCAAAGGTATAATTAACTATAATTATGTTATTCTTATTTATGGTCTAATGTTTAATGTTTGCAGCCCTGGCTGCTGAGCCAAGGAGTGTGGGTTCGATTCCTACAGCGGAAAGTTGTTTGTGTGATCTAGAAATTGTTGTTTCATGTGTGGGTGTTATTTGTGTCCGTTATTTCTA
Source organism: Mechanitis mazaeus (assembly GCA_959347395.1). Taxonomy (NCBI): domain Eukaryota; kingdom Metazoa; phylum Arthropoda; class Insecta; order Lepidoptera; family Nymphalidae; genus Mechanitis; species Mechanitis mazaeus. Next base: position 19,839,306 of record OY365747.1, read on the forward strand.
TGTTCGTAAAACAGAGATTATTTCTGTAATGCGGTAGTTGTTTTAATAAGAGAAAATAATAATAATAAGAAAAAACTTTTAAAATAATTATTTTTTAAATGTTGGTTACATTTAATATCTACAGTAAATTAATTGTTTTTAAAATGAATAATCAACTTAAGTTACTACTACAAAATTTGTGCACTTTATTTGTTAATTTTAAAACTAGATCAGAGATTGTAGTAACGTTTACTAGAACCCTATGAAGCACTGAACATGTCACTTGTGATATTTCTTCACTGCTCGTGAGAACAGAGCCTCGTAAATTCATAAGTGCGTTGCTAACATCGAAATGACACATTTAAGTATTATAACGGGTACAACGTAATACTAAAATATTACTACCTCATTTCCCTCAGCTTAACGTCTAAACTTTAATATATTCTAATGCTTTGTTTCTAAAAACTCTAAATAAACTTCGTAACTTATATTTACTTGTTTTATATTACCTCTTGCAATCTTGCATGAAACTGCAATACTTCTGTTTATTTCTAGGACAACTCTTATCTGGCGTGCGCACAACTCACTTAGAAATGTTAACAAGATATACTTAAATGTAGAAAACATATCATAGTTTAAAAAAACAACAATATAATAAATCTGTAATATTTTAAAGATATTATTATAACTAAACCTTTCAAACATGAAAATTTGTTACAATATTTTTAAGAATATAACACGATCAAGCTGTGATCCAGGCTTTCATATTGAGATAAACACTATTTCAATTATTGCAAATTATCGCTTTCAAGACACATAAGCGAACTGTAGGCCTTTGAAGAGCATTAATAAAATTAATAATTAAATTAAAAAAATATATATTATTTTATAATATAACTAATAATGTTATATAATCTAAACTTTAACATTTCCAAGAATATAATTTCAAAATCCAGTCAAGTTGTGTGAACTCAATCGGTGCACTATTCGAAATAAACAGAAACTAAACGCAACTTGTAACTTCAGCATCAACACGGAGAGCAATCTGCAAGTTAGATAACAGATATGTTGTTATTTAAATCTGTAATTCTCACAGCGTATCACAGTATCGTTGCTAAATATCTCATTTTATTATATTATTATATGTATCACATAATCTTGTAATAATTAGTACTGAGACAAAATTTGTAAATTGAATATTTACTGAATTTACAAATACGAATCTGGATTATTATTATTACACAACGATACAAGAAAAATGACACATTGATTTCAATAAAATTTTATAGTTTTCATTTATTACCAAAGTCAACACATATCGTACATAATTATGTATAAAAAAGATACAATAAACCTGTGGATTCTCAAAAGCGGCGTATATACTATAATTGCTTAAAAATAAGATGAGTAAATATATTTAAAAAATATTAAAGACAACATCATATTCACTTAGCGATTTTTAATTTTAAGATTTGTGTAAATTTATAATTAAATTGACAGAGTCTGATGATGAGTCTGATGAAATAATCTGTGAACAATAAAAACGGTTTTATTTTATTTTATTTTATTTTTTATTGGAAAAAAATATCATCATATCGAAGTAAATTTCACAATTAATATAGAACAGATATGCTAGTAAAATTCCACAAATAAATTACACGGAAAAGCAAAAAATTAACTAAAGTTATACAAAAAACATTAAACACGCGGCAATCGAGCTTGCCGCTATGAAAAACTCCTAATCGGCAAATTATAACTCGCAAATTAATTAACAAACAAAACAACTTCTATTGCTTTTTTTATTTTTTTTATGTTGTTTATGATAGGATTTTAAAAAATTTAAAAATTCGAAAATTTTTTTCCATTTTTCGGTAACTTCGGCGGTCGATCTGACCACCTACCCGTTGGACAATCCACATAATTTTGAAAAGTGAATCTTACATTTAGATGCTGATTCCAAATATATCTTTAGTTTTTCAAAATTCGAAAAATAAAATTCGACACACACACAGACACACAGACACACATACAGACAGACAGATCGGAAGGAAAAACTGAGTTTTTCGAAAATACTAAACAAAATGGGGAAAAAAAAAACAACTATACCTTAAGTACACTGAAGTATTATTAAATAAGTCAATATGTGGTACTTTTCATTGTAATTTTTACAAGGTCGTACTATGTAATTATTTCTCAAGTAATATGTTTTACATAAGGGAATATGAAATGCAACATGAGATCGCGCACTTTATCGGGTACACTTAAATAAAATCTAACTTAGCAAGTAAGGGAATCAATAAGATTATGCAAAATTTAAAACTTTAACGTTATTTATTTATTTATTTTTATATTTTCCACTTTCAATCAATACCAATGATCACTTGTGTACGTCAAATGGAAGTGCCAGGAGGGCCTATTTCGATGCCTTACATATCGAAATAAGCCTTTCTGTAGAGTCACTGTCCAACTTATAACTAAAGCGACGAGGGTTCCAAGCGCGCCCTGGTCTAAGAAGAACCACACAACAAACTCAACTTTGTATTGTGATCACTGTTTCACAAAAGTCCATATATAGTAAACAATTTACGAACAACTAGAACCATGGCAATCAATTCCTTGTGGAGTCTAAATTATAAAAACCAATTAAGCAAATAAAATAAAACTATAATTATGAAACTGAGCCAGCAAGACGACCAGTCACCGCAAGCAGCACCCGTTCACGAGTATAACGCAAGGGTCAGCCATCACTCCCTTCGCCATATGTTAAGCACTTTTGTAGAGATCCGTCAATTTTAAAAATGTTGTAAGGAGACGTATTTAATATTATTACGGATAAGTAAACATACATAAATTTGTAGTTGCATAACTTAAAAGATTAGACAGTTTTCTTCCCCATATCAATCAGTTAGAATACATTTCGTTCTCGCTTCAGAATGGAATAAGACTAAGAATACTGTTTATTGACCATAAGGCTACTTTTACATTATTGGTAATAAGTTTACTAGTTAGCATTCCTTTTCATATAACAAATTGTATAATAATAATAACAATGAACTATATGTTCTGCATTCTAAATTTGTTTATATTAGATAATTCGTGGCGTATATGTGAAATACAATTTCAACTATAATTTAATAATATACTTAGATAAGTATCTTGTAACCTAACCATTACTTTTATCGGAGTATCAAATTTTCCTGGAGCCTTGGATCTTTTAAAAAAAATTGTGAATTCATTGAGAAAAAATAATAAATATTTCTATAAATGTTAAGCAACATTTACAAAAAAAAACAAAAACTGTAGTGACTGTTTGTGAAATATAACAAATTTGTCTTGTGTTTATTCTTCATTAAAATTGAATATAGATTATAATCTGTTGTGCTAAGATTAAAATATGTCATTTTGTATTTGCCTTTTTTCTCGTATTCATATGATAATATATTTCGGTTTCCCAAAGTATTATCTTACTATAGCTTGCACTTTGTCTTACGGAGTGATGTCACTTCTAAAACAAAGTTGAAAGTATAAATGTATAACATTTGTCTGACGCTAACATCATGCCGCTCTCAAAAGGGCGCTGTATGGAAAAAATGTAAGCAACCGCAGATTTGTTCATGTTCATGCCCGGGCCAAGTTACGGGAACACACTGGTGTCATCTGCAACCGGATAATACTGCACAAGCTTAAAGGGCTGATATACATAAGCATTATCTGACTGGTTCTTTTACAGTAGCGTATGCTGGCCAGCACTATCTCGGCCTATTTAGGAACTTCATGTCACTGAAATCGAATTGCAGGAAAAGCATTTACGCATTCCCGCATTCGCGTAAGGGGGCGCAGCCTGTGGTATGTAGAACTCGACCGACGTAATACCAACTAAACCTGACAGTGTTCCACCTTTGGCGGGAAGTAGAAGTACGGAGAACTCCGTGCGTGTAAATATAATACTGAACGTTAAGTGAACGTTTGCCAGTGAATAATTTTAAATCTTTGTTTATATTTCTTCAAATATAAAAGCTATTAGAAAATAAAAATATCCCAAAAAATTGTGTTACAAAGAATATAAATGTACATATATGCTTATATTTAATTAATTTAAATACAATTTAAATACAATAGAATACAATTTTTGTGTAATCAGGCCAAATAGCAAAACCATATAATGAATAAGTTAGAAAAAGAAATATTTATTGATATAAAAATAGAATATCGTGAAACTACAGAAATCATACAATAAACGTAAAAATGCAAACTGAATTACACTCCATGGCTGAGTTTTTTGATGCTGGAAGAAAATCAAAGAATTTGGTCGCCGTCTGCAAATTTCAAGCATGTAAGATTTTATATTATTAAAAACTTATTTATATATTTAAAGACATTTTTATTCTCCATAAACTGTAGAATAGCAACAGAGAAAACGGTTTCAAAGTAAATGGAAATATGTATTTAAATTGTAGCCACTTTTGATTCTATGTTGCCTATAAATTCAGACCCAAAAAGTAGAATATTGTGATTGTGCGAAGATTTATAGCACGTCATAGTCGGGATTTAAATCAAACTCTATGTATCAGTCCTTATGTCTTTATAACACCTGTAATGCCGCGAATTTGAATATGTTATGTATAACATTTATATAAGTTTAATTATTTTATAATCAACAGTTTAAGTTTTATAAATTGTTTATTAAGTAAGAATTGTAACATTAATGTGTAATGGAACGTAGGGAATTGGAATAACATATAATGAATGGAGTGTTGTGATTGTACAATTGTAGTATGACTGAACGGATATTGAATTGCAAGCAGAAAGACGAGAATTGCGAAAAAGATATCCTATAAGAAAGACGTGGACGAAAGACATGTAAAATTAACTAACACACGAGTATAAAGTTTTTTTTTTTAAATATATTTTTCGAGTCCCGAATATTTTTTTTATAACCAGGACAAATCTTAGCAAATGTTATTTGAAATTAACGACAACATACTTAATAATTTTGACTTTGCGTCTGTTAATACAAAATTATAATTGAGACGTAATTAATGTACAATAAATATGCCAATATTTAAAACTATTTCATAAATATAATAAAGCTTCAGAATTTATAAAATTTGCACTTTAAAATTTATATGATGGTTTCATAATAAGGAGTAAACGTCAATGTAGACTACACCTTACAAGGGTAAATCATATATATTATTCAAGATTGAATCAAGCTACTGTTCGCAAGCAAATTGCAGGTTGATCCTAACAAACGAGCGCAGACGATAGATCACGTTTGCGGTCGACACCTTAAAATATGAACGTGTAAATCTCAATACTATTTCAAGAGAAATATCTGTTCTCATTAATTTTAAACAAGGATTTGCTGCACTTTAAGTTTGAAAGAGGATGTTATGAAAACGTAGTTGGGAGGTTTTTTAATGTAATAATTGCTAAAAGGTGTTGAAATTATTAGAAATATTTATTATTTTTATGAGCACTCTTCGCACTCGATTTGTCTGTCTACGTCTACTATTTAAGGAAGACTGTGAAATACAGTATTTTTAATAAAAGCGTTTTGCATTAGAAGAGCTTATTTAATAAATAAAATTTGTTGTACAATTTATTATTGTTTGATACTTATTTCGTTTATTGAGGCGTTGTTAAAGATGCGTAGGTCAATATAGTAAAAGAAACTAACTTCGTTAACGGTTGTATCAATTATGTATTTTTTCTCGGATTAGAGATTATGAATTAAAATCAACTATTTCACATTGTTACCAGAAAAAAAATATTTTTAGATTTTACAGTAAGAAAGAGCGGGGCTTGTTTGGTCTACGGTAAGTTAGAAATAAATATCTCAGAAACTATACACCGCTCGCCCAAAGAGAAGCGACAGTAAAGGGACATATATCTCGCCACTGAAAGTTACGACATGGTGATCGACGCATGTTTAATGTTTTATGCTTCTTTACTTGCGAGTAAAAAATTGAAAATTTGTGTTTGCAATTATTCTTCTGTAGGTGTCAAATATTTATTATTTTAAATGAGGTAAGTAAATAATATTTGATATATTTTTGTTATTCAGAAAACAATTAGTTTGACTTATATTCTATTGAGTAATAATTGCTCAACTATCCAATAGTGTAAAACATAAGTAATTTATACACAAATATAGTCTTTTTTAATTTATTTAAGGAACCAAATATAAACGGTAAACTTCGAAACTCTCTAGTGCGAGCGTTTCCAGCATCGTTTGACTTTTGAGTGGTACTACATTTTCCTTTAACTACAGTTTAATGATTCTTGAAATACTAGAAACAAAATCTATGAATACCGCGTCTAAGAAAATTAGCATCAAGTTAATGACTTTGAAACCATGTTTAATCAATTACGATGTTCTATCAATGGGTTATGCGGCATCAAGAAAAGTCTTTTTCCCAATTAAATACATATTAAAATTATCTAAAATGATCACAAATTGTTGTTCATGTTTTAATATCATGCAAACTGTATTTTTTGGAGTACTATTGTATCCTTTTTGTGTTAATAAAGTTATTATTATTATTTTATAAATTTAACTGTCGCAGATATTTTCTCAAGAATACCTTTTGATCATAAGCACAAGCCAAAGAACTAAGAAAGGCAAGAATGTAATGAAAAACAACAGTTAAATACATCATAATAGAGAGAAACAAAAAGCACAAAAAAAAAACAAACTAAGAAGAATTACAAAAAAAAGGAAACTTTCTTTTGTTTAATAATTAAAAGATAATTATTTTTGCTGTATTACAGTGACATAATAAAAATAATTAAAGTAAAATTTTATTTAAGTTTTAGTTGCTTCAAGCCATGGTTTGGTTGGATTTCCTCGCTGCCCAGTTTAGGCCATAGCGGTGCTCAACTTACTTCACCTATGGGGTACATTGAGCACGTCTGACTTTCTATAGTGTAGCTCTAAAGAGCTGCTTTTCAGCGAGGCGTTTGAGAAGTATCACACTATAACCATTTTAAGAGAAGAATATTTACTTGTCCATCAGTTTATCAAATAAAATTTACTTATCTATAGCCGATCAATAAAAAAAAACCCGAGTAGCCCCACTCTAATTATATTAATAATAATCCCCGTTTTGTTTAAGAACATTCGGAATTATTAGGCTCAATATCGCCTCAGATCCTGTCTTTAGTCCCTAAGAGCAAAATATATTGTGGATTACTGAATTTGTTTTCTCGAAATATAGCTGAAACCAAATCGTCAAACAAAGCTTTGGAATGTAAAACGAAACTCAAATCGGTTGATCCGTTTGGATGATGCCACAGAGATACGCAAAAACATAAATACACAATTTTTAATCCATAGAATATATCTATACTATGTAAATGTAATATAAATATATATATTTTTTACAAAAAGAAGACATAATTCAATATTCCAACCCAGATTGTAACTGACATCTCGATTTCGTTGAGTTTCTTTATTGTTTTTAGTACAACAAAAAATATCGTCTAAAATCTAATTCACATCATATTACTATTGAAATCTAGTTTGACGAAGCTTGATAATAAGTTTTTTACTCTATGTACAGCTTTTTACACTATTCTATTTTTTTTTTTTTCAAAACACTTTACACCTGTATGTTTAGTGAAAATCGGAATCAAAATACTATTTTTTTTTATTTAAAAATAGTATTTTAAAAATAAAATTTTATCAAACATTTCAGGTATTTTGAAGGTATTATATGGAGTTAGTATTTAATATTCATCCTGACATTAATTCCAGTAACAAATTACGTCGACGGAGGTGTAACAGAAATTCTTGTAATAAAGATCTTGTGTTCGATACTCTTTAATTTCTCTAGAAACTTTGGTTAAAGGAGTTTATTATATTTTTTTATTGAGCACCTTCCATTTTTTTTTCTTTCTTTCATAAAAAATAATTTTACTGTAATAAAATTAATTTGTAAAAGTTACTTAAATAAATGTATTTTTTTTTAATATTATTAAATAAATGGCCACATAAGACAATTAGAAGGCGACTTATCTACGAAACCAATATTCCTATAGAAATAAAGAAATTACTTTTGATAGATCATACGCATTTTATTTATTATATTTAATATTTAGATGTCATATTTAAATTTTTTTAAGAAAACTTTGGATGCATTTTATTTGCATGATTATATATAATATACTTCATCCGATATTTTTGAGATAATATTATTATTGTAGCGCTACAATATCGCTAAATTTACTTCAAAAGGTCTGATACAATATCAACATACTATAATTATATTGTTATATATTTCATAAAAATATCAAGAAATATTATCGCTCATATTGCATATATAGTATATTGCAAATTTGTCTTCACGAACGCTCACAGTCTATACTAACCTAACACAATTTATCAAACCTGTGGGCTTGCAATATGAATATTTAAACACATAATGCCTCGTACCGTTCTCCTGCAAATAGCTTACGTGCTACATATTCTAATGAACTCCTCTTTTACACGCTCTATGAACACAATACCACTCAGTTAAAGCACGAAGCCTTATTAAAGTGCCTTGAAGTCTGGAACGAGTCGAGTTACACTTTTGTAGAAATAAGGACACCTTTTAAGCCGTTCAATATCTCTTTATAAGTTTTAAGTTTTTGTATTATACTATTTTTGTTTATTTTAATACAGAATTATTAAATTTGAAGTAATAATGAATTACAATAACATTATATCAGAATTATTATTATTATTATTATTGAATATATCTATATCAAATTTTTATAAAAGGTATGATAATCATTATAATTGTAATAATTCTCTAAAATTAAAAACTATTTGAATAAATTATTTATTAACATAAATAACATGAGGAAAAATGCTTTTAATACTCCTAAAGGTCAAGATTCTCAAAGTTCTCAATCAACTTAAAAAATATAGACCCTCTTTCTTTGTTCGTTTATATTTCAATCTATTTATAACAAATAATTAATTAGTATTTATATAATTTAGGTTAATATTTAGTTACTTGTGGCCTATTTTAGTGAAGATCTAACCAAAATATTTTAAGATAGTTTTATCCTTAAAAAATACTTTATTAAAGCATATGTCACCGTGATTACCAACAAGACTTATAATTGCATACTTATACTTATTTCTACACAGTTATCTAATATTTTAATTAAAAAAAGTGTAAGGAAAATAAAATTAGTCTCAAAATATCCTGTAATTTGTGTTAAATTAAAAATATCTTGAATTTATTCAACAAATAGTTATCTCAGCTAAATTCCAATAGCAAGCATTTTCTATTTAGCGGTAACATCGATCACTTGACCAGTATGAGGTTTTTGTCCTTACATTAAAATAAAACTATTCACTATTGGATACTTTTAACTGTAGTATTGGTTCAGTTTAACCAAAACTTTGTGAACAATAAGATATGCTTAAAGCAAAAGTATCTGGTGTAGTATATTTGTTTAAAGTAAAAGTGCTAAATGTAAAACTACTTTCTTATAGATACTCTAAATAATAACAGGAATAAAATACAAAAACGGATAATAATGAAACAAAATAATGATAAATAAGACCAATCACCTGAAAGACTACCGATTAATAACAGTGACAATAATACGGTATAGAATATAATATTATTATTATGAACGGTCTACATTATAATTTGCTCTAAATAGAAAAAAGATTTATCCATGTCTAGAAATCTCATGCTGGCCATTTAATTAAGTGCAAGCGAAGCCCTTGTTCACTTTACATTGTATTTTTTTGTTTTACACTGGATTGATACAAAATAAAATATAAGTTTAATTGAAATTAATACCTAATTTTACACAATTGTTAAAATATTGTGGTCGAATCTCCATTGCTCGAAACTCGGAAATGAGTCGTTCGCTCAAAGTTAAATTGTCGCTCCAAGCTTTAATCTCGAGGTTGAGGTCAAACTGTCAACAAGGCACTGATCCCGAAAAGTAATCTACTACAACTGAATAGGAGATTTTAATTCTCATCAATGAATTAAATATAAAAATGTCTATGATATACAGATATTTTAATCTTAATAAAAATTTGTTTAGTTAATTATAAAATAGAGAAATGAATATTGTTTTTTTGTATTTTTGCTTGCAATGAAATATATTATTGTTATTATTATAATTTTGGTATGTTAAGATTAGTTTTAGGTAAGATTTAAGAAACAAAAAAGTAAGTATAAAAGAATAATAATTAATTAGTATTTTTATTTGTAAAAGTGTTGCTTATGAATTCTTAAGCGCTAGTATATAAAAGTAACAGTTTTTTGTTAAAAACTATAGGAAAATTGTTGAGGTCTAATTCGCCTAAACTATTATTATCATAATTGTGAACTTCCAAAATAGACGTCGACTTAGAATCTATTTCAATTTGTATGGACTAGACATGAAAAAGTGACTCTCTTTTTTTATAGAATGTGTTTTTAAAATGTATTTGAGAATTTTGGACAAATAAACGCCTTCTTTAATTGTAAACCTGAAAATTTTAAAAATACAAAATGTAATTTAATAACAATATCTAAATGTATTTAATTTTAACGTTTGGAATGTCTTTAATTTTACAATAAATTATTGTTAAAACATTAATTAAAATTATAACTTTAACTTTTTATTCCGAAATGTAAAACATTTGTTGTAAAAGGAATAAAGGTAGATTTCGAAACTTAAAGTGTGAGACGGCCATTAGAACATATGGTATGTGTGATATTTGCTACGGAATGGTGCGACCCATTATGAGTGTTCAAACATTAATGTTGCTCAACCGTCGAGTCGTAGTCTTAATTTGTGTTAAACGATTGCGCTCCTTAGTCCTCAGGATCCAAGAAGCCTTATCGGATAACATAATTGCAAGTCGTTGCACAGGTAACATAGTCACATATCTTATGAAAATTTGTTGAACAAACTTTCTTATGTGTTATCATTTATACAACAATTAAAAATAATAATACAAATAAAATCAATTCAAACTGAACCACATTTATTAAATGAAATAGTTTGAATCGCTAAAGATACCAAACATGCAGCATGCGACTAACTTACGTTATTAAACTTATATTATTATTTCATTTTTCAAAAATAATTTAAAAAATCAATCTACAACTTTAGTTTTACTTTAGCTCAGTGTGCCTCACTTACTTTTACAAGAATCGATAATATTTTTACTATTTTTATAATAAAAAATAATAAATATATTCGATTCTGATCATTGCAATTAAAATCTAATAATAGAAAGTATAGCAAAAGAAAAATTGTGATTGGTTACTTCGAAAAGTTTATAAGCAATATTTTGGTTGAGAGAACATATTTAAAATACGATAGAAATCCTCCACTTCAATATGACAAATTCTTCAGATGAATAAATTCAAAATTCAATTTCGTGTTTTCCTTCTCAACTTAAGAATACTTTAATAAATGCGCGACCCTAAGTATCCAGGAGAATAAAAAAAAATTGTAAGAGTTAGAGTTCAATTTCCCTTTTGTATTTCCTCTTACTATAGACAGTAATTTAATCAGAATGACTTTATTAACATTGTTTTAAAAAGTTTCAAGAATTAACACTGTTAACAAGGCAATTCATTGTATGTTAGACATTTAATAATATACTGAAGTAAATTTTAATATCCTGAATAACATGAATCTGGTAAAAGTAAAGGTCAGAACTTCTAATATTAATCTCCTGATAATTAATTAAGTACAATAATTATACAATTTGAATTACTCTATTACTGACGGTATTACTTCTGTCTTGAAATAAATATTTAAAGCTTTAGAGGGTAACAGAACAGGAGCGTTAAAAACAGTTATAGCTAACTTTGCTTTCTTGCTTGTCTAATAGAATGCAGAAGGTGGAGCTGAATGTCAAAAGATCATCTGAAGCTTCGTTGGCCCTAGGCCTGGATCTAAATGATATATATACTTTTGTAACAAAACTTATAGGATATATGTAAAATAGTTACAACTTATAAATAAAGCGTTTGAGTACATGATTTTTATCGTAATCACTGAAGATGCTTAATTAAAATAAGCCATAATCTATGGTTCATATTTAAATCAGAATTAATTGTTTTCATCTATGAGAGATAATGAAATTATATACATACACGTGAATAATTAATACTTGTACGGAAACTGATCAAGTATTATTAATATTACACGAATTCACATTGCATGATCGTCGGAGTGCCTATTTTAAAGTTTCATCACAAAGAAACGATATCTAATTATTTGTAACATCCAAACCAGAGTACAACTCATATTATGCAAGAATGTATAACTTCTAAGCTGGTTTTTGGCTAAAATTAGACGTGAAGGAAACTAATAAAAGACTTCATTCAGAATCGCTAACTTTGTAATTAAAGTTAAAAGTGCTGTAAATAACATTAGCTGATAACAATGACTAGGCATCACGCCGTCTACGAGATGGCCTGCTGTCAATGACCACATTACCTAATAAGAATATTGATTTAAATTTATAATTAATATTATATGGAGGGTTTTCTTAATTTTAATTCTGTAATATTCGTTTTTTTTTTTTTTGGAATAAATGTTATTTTTTATAATAACATATTTTTATTTGTGTTTGTTTTCTCAGAAATTCAAAATAAATAAGGAACTAATTTTCATAATGTACGTTACCGTCATAGTCCCTGAATGAGTGAGTAGTATGTTCTGAGCTCAATAATAATTATATTTCAATCAATTTACATAAAACCACATTGAATAATACAACTAAACCTCTCCCAACTATCACTATTTACGATTACAAACATTAGTTCAGTACTTTTTGCTTATATCGTGTACCTACAGACAGACAGATAGAAGCTGCTGCGGAACTGCATTTTATAATATGTATGATGTGTCTGATGTAAAGACTTCACTATTTTACATTTTTAAAATGAACTTATATAATAAAATAAATCAAATTACAGTAATTATTGAACCTATTCTGAAATCTTATAAACATTCAAATCTTCACACGTGCCTCAAGAAGAAAAACAATATATTTTGCCTTTTATTTAGTTTTTATCATTTACTTACTTACTTAGGTTTAAAATAGTTTTTAAGTTTTTAAATCATCATCATCACCTTAGATACGTAGCATGGCATGTCTTCATCATCTTAGTCGCCTTTTACGACACCTCAGTGAGGGTGATGAGTTTTTAAATAGATTTAGATATCGATTACTTCTTACACCGTATAGATATCTTGAATCTATAATACCAATCAATACATCTATATTGTTTACGTCCATTGCTGTTATTCTTATCTATTAACTATTTCAATGTTATAGCGTAAACCGAAAACCGCAGTTAGATGTTATTTATTGTTAAAAAATATCCCAATCGGCATGTTTTGTTATCACGATATACATTGTTTGTTGAAATTTGAATCGTAGACATTAATATTTGTGGTTATCATTATTATCAGCGAAAAAGATCTATTATCAAAATAGAACTTATATTGTTTTCGTGATACATACTCTTTTACAATAATTATTTTATATACATACTCTTTTACAATACAATATATATGATTTTAATCCCTAATATTCAACATATATAGATATATGTCTATACAAAGTATTATTTGTAGTCGGATTGGAGTCGTTACTTTTCATTTTTAAAATGTATCAGACGGTTATAAGCTTAAATATTTTTTATGTAGGAACTAAACGGAACACTATAGAATATTGCATACATACATGGCATACTTTAATAAGATATCCAGACTTTTACCTCAAATAGAAGATAAAAAACAAAATTAACTATTTCAAAACATTTTATAAGCCTCACAGCCTTTAATTAATTTATTTATTTTTACTAATTTACAGTTTTGTCAAATTGTTGTTTTATATTTTAATAACAACATTAAAAGTGAAAAACAGATCTTCAGAAACGTATTCAGAATCAAGTTACCCGATCAGAAAAAGACTTCAAATGGCTTGTATTTGTAAATGAGAAAAGTCGTACGTGAATATTCTAAAACTTTCAGTGAAGTTAAAAATTTTAATGTTATTGGAAAACTACATTATCACTCATTAATACAGGATACTTACCATTGCGGATGACAGTAGATTTGTACAGCAGCATCCGTACGACAGCAACAAAACGGCAAGGGCAAACGTATAGCCACCTAACTCAAAACCTGTACCAACAAATTCGCGAAAAATAATCCACTTATAGTAATAAAAATGAATAACTTATGTAAACATATGTATTCAAAGTATTTAATATACTTAGGTATTAAATATAATACCTAAGTACGAACATATTCACTTTTATTTACCACCTTTGCCAACTCCACCAATTAATATGCTATAAAACTTAAAATTTTAATATCTATTCAACTAAGTATATTTAAAATTTTACTAAAATGTATATATAATATAATAAGACCAAATTTAAAATGAGGTGTATGGTGTAACTTTTGTGTAAAGCTGTAAGTTAGAAATGTTTGAGCTATAGAATTTAGTTCTTTAACAAGAAGTTGCCTTTTACAAGAGGTCACCGCATTTACGATCTTTTCATATAAATTTGAAAATCAAATAAACTTAACGTTTCAAAAACTTGTTTTGAGAATTTGTAACTTTAATTTAAACTTAATTATACATTTGTATTATATGTTATATTTTTAATTAGAAGAAATTTAATTTTAAATTCTTTTAATCTTTTACAAAATCTTTTAAAGAACCTTACCACCAAAAAGATACATAAAAATTGTTTAGTACGCGTCCTCTTTCAGTCACTCACTAAAAGGTGTCATTCGTTCATATTAGTAAAGCTGTCTATTTTAGCACTGCTCGTGTGAGATCTAGATTTGACAAACATTACTCGCTTTAAGTGATGCATATTACAATGCTTAATTTCCGAGTTAGAATTGGTTTATTTATTATATAATTAATATAATTATCTTGTCTATGTACATTTTTCTTAACAACACTAGCTAGATAGTTCATTATTAAGAAAAAAATTTAGTTTCGACTACAAACACAACTCATGGTCATAACAAGAATACGCTCTCGACAATGTTCTACGGAAAATCCTCTCTAAACTAATCAAAGCTTCAGCACAAAGAATGATGGCTGATGGAATGGTGTATCTGAATCTAGTTATATACGCTATAAGAGGTCCATTTATTGTATAGTTATTAATATTAAAAATATTAGTACTCTATATAGAATTCTTCTAAAAATGTATCACATGCATTGATATATTGTGATTATTATAAAGAAAAGAAAGAAATTGTTGTAAAGAATAATGGCTGATGGATTAAAAAAAATATCTACTTTATCCCACTAGATTTAGATATACCAATATCTGAATGTAGTGGGATAAAGTAGCAACTTTTTTTTTATTAGATAACAAACTTATAAAAAATAATAGAAGTTGTTTTTTATATATTAAGACTCTGCTCTCAACTAAGTATACTATAATATTAAGAATATCTGTTTTTTTGTCATAGATTTCACCGCTTAATGCTTATAAAGTTCTTTTTTTTTTCTATGTATGCTTTTGAATCAATATATTGTCACTAGAACCATTGTCAAATACAGGGCTGCTCTAAATAAACATTATCATATTTATATGTCCTGAGCACTCTTTAACATGATGTGTTGTTGTTACGATATATAATGAGAGAGTATGTATTGAAAATGTCAATGTGGACATCATTTGAGATGGTATAATAATGTATGTACGACACACAATGTTAATACAGGTTTAAGATAATGTTAAGTAATTATATATATTATGTTTAATTTAATGTAAGTCCAATATAGAAAATATTAATGAATAAAGATTTAATAATATTCTTATAATGATTTGAAGTTATGAAGTTATGAATCAAATTAATAAAGTATTCACAGGTGGAGTTTAAATTAAATTATTTTATATGTTATTGAATATTATTATGTAAAATTATTTATTTATAAGGTGTGTAGAGAAAATTCGAAAAAAGTATAAATTCTTATCACAATTTAGCTCACCTGTCGTCCTTGCAATATGAATATTTCAACGCAGACGTTCCGTACTCATACAAATAGTTACATTTTACATATTCTAATGACTTTATTTACATATATTCGTGTCATATAAATTAAATCAAGCCAATAAAGTGAGTTTATATAACGTTATATAATGATATAAGTCTATTAAATATCATTTATTTCTTGAGTTGAATTTAGCCTAAAGACACAAGCTGGTTAAAGGGAACAATATAATTATAAGACAAAATAATGTATTACACCATACCTATATGTATGTGTATATCTATGGCATTAGTTTCAAAATAAAAACATTAAAATTTTACGGTTGTATATATACAAAAAATTTGGTACTAAGATTTGTTTAAAAAAAATCTACAAGCTTCAATATCAAAATTAATAAAAACATATAAAATAGTTAATTTCATCAGGCTTGAGGTAAACAGAACGTTACAACTTCGTGTGTTTGGGACCGCCTTTGAGCACAATGTGTCAACAAAAACAATTCTGGAGTAAGTACATTAGGCAATTATTTATTTGTTTTAATTAAATTTTGTTACATTTACGTATACATAAAACATTCATTTTTGAATATTAATAATAAAGTAATAGCTCTGAAGAAATATAAAATATTGATTCAAGAACGATACTATAAAAAATTTTGGATATAAAAGGGGAATAATATTATAACGTTTTAATCAATAATATTCAACATTTGCAATCATTATCTTATAACAATTAAATGTCCTTATAAGTAACGTTATAACATGATATATGATCTCATGGTGTCTATTAATTTCAGTTTAAGAACGTTTCTTAATTTAAAGAGCTCTTTTTTAGTTATGATTCTATTAACTGTTTTGTCCAAGCATTTCATTAATAATGCCACATGTTGATTAGTCCCTACTTATCCGCTGCAATCTCAGGATAAAGACATCAAACGGTGCTCTTTATAGTTACAACCCTTAGCAATATTTACTCCTAAATGTTAATATTGTAGACTGAGTATATTTTGAAAATATAATTATATTTAATACTATTAAACAGCTAAAGAAAAGGAAAAAAAGATAATATCAATCTTATATATTAATGCAAGAAGCGATTTCGTTGGCACACTGTAGCTCGAGAACCACTAAAGGGAAAAATATCGTTGATGGCTCAAATCAAAGGTCTCATTATGCTACACTGCTGAAAAATAGTGACAACTCTCAAATCTCATTAGCCTAATTGCAGTAATTAGTCAAAAAATTAATTTTTCCCTTAGACTTTGCATGGGGAAATTTTGCGCGCGCTTTCAAATTTTTTGTATTATCTATTGTGACTAGCTGGTCTTAGCATACTAGTTATACTTAATACAATAATATTATAAAATAGGAAAGCGAACAAGTGTAGGTATAGTTTAAATGACTGCTGTTACTAAAAATCTGATATATATAATTTGTCGTTAGCTAGGAACCATGACATTATTTATAATTGGTAATCAGTATTATCAACAATTAAAAGGTTTATTAGTATTGTGGCCGTAGTTGCAGATAACATCTACTTGTTTGATACTTTAGTACCCACAATAATTGCAGTTAATTTTGATGTTTATAATTTAAAACAGTTTTATACATTCTCAAATTATTAGCATTATTATTTAATATCGGATATATATGTAAATTTCTTTGTTTATTCACTATCGGCCTCCAATCTATACACAAAAGAGAAGGATAGTTAATCCTTCTCTTTTTTAAACCTATGCAACTAAACTGGAGTTATCAGCAGTCATTGCTTGTTATGCGAACAAACAAACTGAATGAGTAATCTATAATTTATTTCAACGATTTGTATTTTGCTTTTACTTCCACGTATATATAGATATTGGCCATGTTTTTGTAACAAATCCAATAGTTGTCCTAAAATGTGTTCTACTCGACTTAATATAAAAACTCTTATTTAAAAACTACCGACAGAGTTCGTAGATCCAAGTTTCTAATTACGACCACATGCTGAATAAACTCATTCGGCAATAAATAATAATTCGGAAATAACGTTAATAAAAAAATATACATAAATAAATATATTCTGATGGAATGAGGTTCTTAAAGGTAATGAGGTTCTTAAAGGTAATGAAGTTCTTATATTTCGGTGATTGATATTTTTATTTATTTTCGCTCAACAAAAATTTTCCTTATTCGAATTATTAGCAATTCGAAATATATTCGACTATAAATTCAATATTCTCAAAAGATTTTGTATTTTCGTATACTTTAATTTTTAGTATAGATCAAATCAAATTGATTTGATTTGATTAGTATAGATATAGTAATTATATTCGTATACTATATTGTATTGGTAGTAAATTTAAAAAAACAAAGGGGTAGTTAGGAATTAATATATTATAATGTAGTAAATATATTACAATAAGTTACAAATAAAAATACGGAATTGTGCCAGCTCAGCTCAGCGGAGAGCTAGTTGAGGTGAAACATTTGTATGCTACTATTGAAGATTATTGTTTAAGATATTAATTAATTTGGTTTAATCCCTAGATTCCACTGACAATGTGCAAGTTAAGACATATTTGTCAGTACAGGGAAATGCAATACATAGTATAGAATATGTTTTATATAGTGCTGATAAAATATAATAAATTTTACATCAGCAAATATCGCGAATACAATAATACCAGACTTCAGACACAGGATCACTCATGAAGTTGAAATGTGGACCAGCAGGACAAAGCCCCGAAGAGTCACGTCTACCATCTACCCGCAATAAAATTATAATTTATCCGTATCTATAAGGAACCTGTTATTAATAAAATATGGCTTTAGCTACAAGAGAACACTAATTCTTTAATATTCTATCTAAATAACATTAAACTATAACACGTGTAGGAGAAAACATTTCACGAGCAGTGAAGACCCCATCTATATATTACAAAGACTTTTCTTTTTAAGCTGCATTTACTTTTTACCCGGAATAGCTTGTGTGAAAAATACAGGAAAAAAAAGTAAAACCTTTTTCTAAATAACATTTGTTATCTTTTAATCATACGGAATGAACTGTACACTTACAAAAATTAATAACAATATGAAAAAATAGTTAAACTTGTAACCAATATTACATGTGTAATTTGAATGGTTTATTATAAGTAAAATAAAAATTGCAAAGGTTTTTTTTATTATTATATATCGAAATAAAACTTTTTTAAGGATTTTACTTGCAATAATATACAACCTTAAGTCTGTGAACACAATACCAGAACCATAAAACATAGTTAGTGCCTTTTGTGTGCATCCTGAACTCGATGCCCACCCACATAGAAATGATGACGTGAGACAAATTAATTGACTCACTGACGGACACCTACATCACGTCTTCCCGTGAAAGATTGCTATTAAGCATTTGAAATGTTCTCTTTTAATTAAAAATATAATAATAAACACCAGTGAAATCCTAAAAATAATTAGGAGATTAAAAGAATTCTCTTGCTGACAACAAGATTCATTTCTGTGTTGTAACAAATGATTTTTTGTGGAAATAAACCCTTCTCTTCCATCCTTTAAGAGTATAGTTTAATTAATAGCGTCAGAGCCTTTGGGAATATAATGATATTTTTATTTTCTTTTTAAGTAATAAGCTTGGTAAAATTATAATTAAATACAAGCTTTTATCGAAACGCATCAAATTTAAGGCCATTTTGTTTCAGTGTTTGGTTGTTATAGTTTGATCTTTTTTTCATAATTTCCTGTATTTTTCTTTTCAAGTCCTTTCATTTGATGCTCATAACTTGTGGATTTTATCAGAATATGTACTATGTATCCGGTCATTTTGGCCAATTTGGCTTTATAACAATATTTATTATTTATAATGGCATTGTCGTCGGAAAAAAGTTCAAATTTCATGGCAGTCGATTGAGGTTAACAGGTTAAAATTCAGTTATAAGGTTGGTCACTCACTAACAAACTAATGAAAAGATCAAGTTACCTAAAAGCTTATTATGAAATAAGATGACTTTGAAGTATATGAATACTGAAGAAATCAAATTTAGCTTTGTGTTTAAAAATGAAGAGTAACGATAATATTAAATACTTGCTCATTTCAGGACTCATTTTGTCAATAAAGATTTTATTATGTACTTTTTGTGGTTAGAAAAAAGTAACTGTGAGATGTAATTATAGAATCAAAAACATTTAATGTTACTTAAAATGTTTATGTATCTTAAAAGTCAACACAGTCTGTTACCAGGAAGTTTAAATTATCTGAAACAAGACCTCCCTTATCTTGTATTATCTTATTTATATTTCATTCTATTACTATAAAATAAGTTTTAACAAATGAAAATTTCAATTTTCATTTGTTAAAACTTATTGCAAATTAGTGTATTTATTGAATATTTAAACGCCAAGACTTTAGTAATCGATTTGAATTCATTAATAGCAACTTAACAGCTTACTATATACTTCTAGTACTGCTGCTAGTACTCAGTGTAATTTATTCTCTTTTTATAATATTAAAAAGCACTTTTAAATATAACACTGGGTCTTATTTAATAGGTCCTGTTTGTTTCTCTCTAGTCTTCTTTACTTTTCGTGCCTCACTCACTTTAGAATTCACAAATCTAAAACAATTTCTGAATTTGTTCTAACATTTTCTCAAATTTTATACCCAAAAAAATCGGAAATTGCCAGTCGTTGTAATAAAAAAAAATACAGTGAAGTAAAAATTTTTTCTATAAAAGCTATCAGACAATGCTCTTTGAATTCTATAAGAGTACTAGAAAGAAGAGTTAATATCTAAAAATCCGTACAATCTGGGCTAATGAATAGTAAAATGAGAACTGTTCAATGCTGAGCTCATCAGCGTGTGGGCTGTTCGATAGTTTATTAGATCGCAGGTATCGACAACACCTGCAAATGAATATTTAGATAAATAATTTCAATTCTGTTATGTGTTGTTAAAAGTTGTTTAATATTTACTTAAGGCATGGCGGTTCTGTAACCTCACAGGGACGATGATAACGATAGCAATACAGAATTATTAACAAAGGAAAAATCATTTAACATTAAATTAATACAACTCTAATTGCTCAAAAATTACATTCTCTATGAGTACGAACCCAACTGAAAATTATGTGTTAAAAATTGTGAAAACGTCTGAAGCTTGTTAAAATATTAAATAAATATAAAATGAAGAATTCATTAAAAGATGCAGGACTCGATCCTGCGATGTCTGGGAACCGTCTCGTCGCTTTGTGAATTAATTTCTCGTGCCATTTCTTATGCATCTAGCATACTACAAATAAACACCTTTATCTAAACAGAAGATCGTTTGTATATTTTATACTTACCGATTATAAATTGTACAATTTAAACCGAAATGTACATTTTATATTTACCTAAAATAAAAAATTATATTTTTTTTATCTTTCTTATACACTAAAATAGTATTAAGAGCATATTTATCCGTATTGGAATAAATAATCGCGTTCGACATTTCCCTTCTACGGTAAGTTTTTTGGTTATTTTAAAACAGATAAGAGATCGTAATATTTTCTTCTTAGAATATTATTTGATTGTAAATATTGATAAGCACGGTTAATCCACACCGATGTAACATATTTAATTATTATAACATAAAAATGAATGCAATATGATTATAAAATAAAAAAAATTATGTTAGTTGGAAGTAAAATATGAGTACTGTATTGTTTTCACATGATCATTATGAATTCGAGCGCGTTACTGTATTCAAACTTGGTTCATGCTACGTTTGATACAAATAAAAAGAGAGATAGAAAGTAAATGAGTGCGAGTAGGAAGGATGAATTCTTTTAACCCACACGTATAAGCAAAACTAATATGTTCAAAAATCTTGCTTTGTTGATTTTGTTGTTGTCTGTTGTCACCTATAACAACAAAATACAAAACAAGGTTGCATATTTATAAGTATAGGAAGTAGGAGTTTATGTTGTTGTAACTTACATGTAACTATTCATTAGAATTATTTTGGAATTAGATACACTGGTAACATTAATGTCGCCATAACATTAGAATCAAACATTTTCCAGTGTAAGAGTAAGTTATAACCTTCTAATAAAATTCCGCCAAAATTTTCAATAAAGCGTTCTTGTCTAAACAATTCAGTACATGAGCGAGCGACATACAAATATACTCTCTTTGTACACAAAGCTGGTCGGCACAGAGCGGTCCGTTGGATACCGTCCAAAAAGGCCTTTCGGCCTTTTCTGAAAACACACACATAAGGTTTTGAACAGTTTAAATTAATAAGAAAAAAATTTTAACCTCAGTAAATTTACTAAAATAAAAATATACCTTTACAAAGGAACCAAATTTAATTTAAAACATAGCTCTAATCGTTGGACGTTGTTACATTAAATATATGATAAGAAAGTTTATGCAATCTATTCGGGCATTTCGGTCAAAGCGCAATATTTATTACTTCCTATCCAAAACAATAAATAAGATATATTATCTTTTTCACGGGAATATATTATGAGATACCATAATACTATTCATAAATATAACATTTGATTCAAAATTTAAAATATTTTTATTTTGAAGATATCTTATTTAAAATTTTAGGAGACAATGCAAGACCTATATAGGCTATAATATCAAATAAAACAAAAAATACTGTCTGGTTTTAACTTATACGGGAACTAGTTATTATATAAGCTACAAAAAAAAAACAAATTCATCAAAATGAGTCCAGTAGTTTTCTCGTGATGCCTGCTCAGACAAACAGAAATATAATATTTAAAAAATCTGATGTTCTTAATCTTTTATTGCCTTAAAATAGATCCCGTTAATTTTTGATCCTAATGTATTTATTAGTACATAAAATTATATACTCAATATATGTTTACAAGGCTTATTCCTAGTAGGGGGAGGACAAAGTACTAGCAACTAAATTGGTAGAGCCATAGGATGGTTTTTCAAAGGTTGCAGATTCGAATCCTGTTCCTATCGATGATTTTTTCATATTATATTTGTTTAAAATGTAATAGTTCAACATGTATAGATATAAATAATATTTATATTTTACAAAACTGGAAGGACATAAAAAATGCATTATTATTTAGACCTCAAACATCTCCAGAGGTTACAATTTACTTTTATTAACTTTAAAAAAAAACATTCATGCATGGTCAAACATACTTTGGCACTGACTGATTTAGATCTTGTTTGTAATAAAATTTTGAATTTGACTTCAAATTTATAGGATAAATGGAATAAAATAATAATAATCAAACTCATTTAACACTTTACATAGAGAAATCCTTGCAAAATGTAACTTCTAAAGGAATGTCGAGGTAATTTATCCCAACTCACCCTCATCGTCCCTTAGAACCCGTATCTGCATTTAAATTATGTATTTAAATAAAATTTCTCCCAAAGAAAAGCGAAAAAAAACTAAGAAAAGTGCTGCTCCTTTGTAACAATT
This sequence comes from Mechanitis mazaeus, assembly GCA_959347395.1. Classification (NCBI taxonomy): domain Eukaryota; kingdom Metazoa; phylum Arthropoda; class Insecta; order Lepidoptera; family Nymphalidae; genus Mechanitis; species Mechanitis mazaeus. The sequence continues at coordinate 19,862,737 of OY365747.1, forward strand.
TTAATATCGAATTATTTTACTACTTCCTCGAATATTTAATAAAAATGTTTATAGTAAATAAGTATTGCCAGTATATTAAAAATCTGGACTAAAGCAAGCAATATTTACCAACCAAGGATTCCATATAAATTTCTAGGTAACAATTAATTCTGAAATGGATTTTCGAGTTTTTTTCTAAATATACTATTTCAAAACCTACATCTTACTAATTATACAAACGTGAAAATTAGTAAAAATCGACGAATATATTTACTTTGTTACTCTTTCACCCTCGAAAAGTTGCACTGATTTTTAAAAAAATTAATACGGAGTCAGTGGATAACAGCTATATATTTATATTTTTACTTCAGCAGCTTGATCCCGCAGAAAAAAAAGGTCTTGAAAACTGTTTTACTACGATCGACATCAACTAGTTTGTTTGTAAAATATTATTGAAAATTTCTGGTAAACTACACATGAAAGAAACATTCCACGTTCTATAAATTAAAATTCTTCATTATAAAAATAATAAAGATTACTTAGAAATATTTTTAAAAACAAACCCTTTTTATATACTTTATATATTAAGAAATATTTTTCAATGTTTGAATTACAAATTTAACTTGCTAAATTTTAATAACTCCAACTCAACGGAAAGTAACCTATCATTATTGAAATACCATTCACACTCAATTGATAACGTCTCTTAATATATGTAACGTACACTTCCCATATATTTCGTTCAAAAGGTTCAATAACATGGAATTAACGCTGTGTACACACAACACTCGACGTATAATCGAACAGTGCTTTAAATTTGCTTCCAAATGTGAAGTGTTCAAATGTGTGAGACAATAGCTCGAACATACTGCACTGCAAAATCATTTGCTTTTACATAACTGTATACGTAGCATTAGAAGACAAAAAGAATCACTTAAATAGTTTAAAAGTTAATATGATATACGTCATCCTATAAGTGTATTGGTAAAAAGAATTCCTGGTAACTCATATTTAATTAAAAACCCTTATTTTCACAAACAACATTTTTTTTATTTAACTACATTCATACGTTTCTTCGGCCATTTATTTCTGAAAGCGCTTAAAAAATATACCCAAAAAGTTGTCATTAATTATGTCTAGAAGGAAAAAGAATTTAAAACTCTGAAGAAAGTTATATTTATTCTTTTATTCAGCAGGTGCCTTGAACTGTTAAAGCAATATAGTTTTACACGCCTAGTAACTTAAAAAATGTATAAAATTTTAAATATTCTAGAAGAATTATAATTGGCAATGGAGCGCCTAATAAGTTTGTCACGATGTCTTGTAGTCTTTACGTTCTCATTCATCCTACAAAACGTGGTAAATTATTCTAATTAATGGTATATACCACTAAAATAGTCTGATTATGGTTGATTTATAATAATAAAATAATAATGTGATAAAAATAATATTTACTATATTATTTTGACGCAACATACTATGTAACGTGTATATTTTTAATTTGGTAACCTATGATATACAACTATTATATATACATATCTGGGTTTTCTGGTGTGAATTCTAAGGGGTTTTGTGGTTTAATGTTATCAAGGTCTCAATTTTTAAATCTAAAGTTGTAAACCTTATTATATCGTATAATTATTGTCCTTTTTATTTATACAGAGATAAAAATAGTAATAATAATAATAATATGTATATAGAATCCTGATCTCTAAGCTAAGCTAAAATCAATATCAAAGATATAAACAAATGGCTTGTTTCGAACTTTGAAGTCGTTATAGCCATTCTGTGTAATATCCATGTCTGTTGGTGTATGATCTTTTTACTTCTGTCCTATGTAGTGCTACTTTGCTACCATGTTTTAAGTTTAGTTAAGCAAAACATTGAAAAGGTTTTTTGTTAATTTTAATGCTAATGATACATTGTATCTGCTATAACATTTCACAATTCCACTTAGTATTATGACTCTTTTTGCTCAAAATTATAAACTGCCATCCCCCATAAAATGGTCATTCAATATATATTTTTAAGTTTGATAATAAATTAACATTAGCACATCTTGAGCTTAACAAACCGTGATAAGATTAGTTTGCTCCAGACTAATCTTATCACGGTTTTCCTACACTTGGCAACGAGAAACCATCTATACATATTTCGGTAGTGTGTTGTCATCGTCGTATGTTGATAAAATTATTGCCCAGCCTTGCATTCGACGTAGACATCGCTGCAATACCGTTATTTTGATCAAATATGTGAAATTATTGCCCAGATTTGCATTTGAATTGGACAAACCTAAATATGATATGATTATTATGTCGATAAAATAAGAATAAATTTGAGTTTCAATGTGTCACACACAATATGTCTCCTATTAATCATAGACAGCAAAGACTACAACTTAAAATAAGACAAAATCATAATAAGTAATAAGGAAATAAAAAATACAAAAGATCGTTTCATTGAACTTAATATAAAAAACAAAGTCCGTGGCCTTCCAACACATTTAATAAACTTTACACTTATATAAAAAAGCGATTCTTTCCTTTTAACATTGCCTTAATTTTTTTGTTATTACTTTATTTTCAACTGCTTATGTTTTTATCACCCAACATTATGATAGATATATCTTTCTTTCTTTCCTTCTTTCTTTCTTTCTTTCTTATACAAATAAATTTGTCGAAAATTTTAAGTTCTTCGAAAAATGAATATATTATTGTTTATTTTTTTTATCTTTGCTTATCTTTAAACTTATTAACTTAAATGATATTTTATTTATTATTTATTTTCATGAAACAAAATACTAAACTCAATCCTTCATTTTGTTATTTTTTTAGTTATTTACATTACGAAGTATATAGATAGTTTTTTCCCTCTATAATGTTTAAGAGTTTACGTGTTGTATGGGAATTAATTATATTATTTAGATATAACTTATGTTTGATAGTCTACTTACAGATCAAAAATGTCATAAAAAGTTTTTTTATATTTTATCTTTAAGTTTGTTTTAATATTTTCAATTTTATATTTTGTTATATTAGAAAATCACAAAAAGCTTATATTTTTATTTCTCAATTACAAAATACCTATTACTGTAAGATACTTAAACCTCATTGAATATGAGAAACTGATTTTCTACGAAACAGATGTTATAGTACCTAACTGTTGAAAAAGATTCGTATTATTACACATTTTCGAAAAACTCAGTTTTTCCTTCCGATCTGTCTGTCTGTATGTGTGTCTGTGTGTCTGTGTGTCTGTGTGTCTGTGTGTGTGTCGAATTTTATTTTTCGAATTTTGAAAAACTAAAGATATATTTGGAATCAGCATCTAAATGTAAGATTCACTTTTCAAAATTATGTTGATTGTTCAACGGGAAGGTGGTCAGATCGGCCGCCGAACTTACCGAAAAATGGAAAAAAAATTTCGAATTTTTAAATTTTTTAAAATCCTATCATAAACTACATAAAAAAATAAAAAAAGCAATAGAAGTTGTTTTGTTTGTTAATTAATTTGCGAGTTATAATTTGCCGATTAGGAGTTTTTCATAGCGGCAAGCTCGATTGCCGCGTGTCAGATGTTTATTATTATACATTATGATAATTTGCTGATATTTTAATCCTAGTATTTTGTTTGTAATGATATATCTTACTAAAGAATACTTATTATTAGATAATGTTATTAGATAGTGCATATCATATTTACATTATTGAGGTTGTGAACAAAAACTCAACGAGAAGTTTGAACTTTGACTGTTTTTTAGTTTTTATAAGTGACTTTGGCTTTAATACTTACTTAAATCTATTCGTTTATTTAGAAATAAATATAATATCAAAAAATATATATATATACTTGTGTCCTTTGACAATAATTATTGAACACAAATATTATTGATGTCCTCGTGAGTGTGGGATTAAGAGCCGAGCCCGGGATTAGAAATAACTCATTTATTTGAACTCGATATCGAGTGATTATCACAGAATATGTACATCACTATGAAAATCGATTTATTATTTACCATTAAAATTATTTTAAAAATAGTTTTAAAAGACAAAAAAATTAAATTACTAAAATAAAATATTATATAAACTAAAGAAAAATTAAAATATTTAGTTTATACTGTTATAATGTCAATTTTCTATGCAAAATAATTTAAATTTAACATAATTTTCATCAATGTTGAAGTTGGTATTCATGTTAGCTACGTGTCACGTTACATGCAGCGCCATCTTGCGAGAGCCGTGCCGCCTGGCCGTTAGCGTCAGACTAACATTAATTATTTGCACTTTCAACTTTGTTTGAGGAATAACAGCATTCTCTTAGAAATTAAATGCAAGCTCTAATAATAGAATATTTTTGTTAAAAAAAACGTAAATGAAAAGAAAGAAGGATGACCTAGCAAAATAATTATTACAGCTCATAAACATAAAAAAATGAGACGAATATACTATAGACCATCCTGTTTACAAACAGTTGCAACTGATTTCATTAAAAAAAATACAATATATTTTGTTTTTTATTTCTTTAATTTTTTTTTTTTTGTTGTTTTAAAAATCAGATTATTGTCATTAAATAAATACAGAACGTTGAATAAAAAACGATACAGATTATAATTTCAAAACCGTATACTGAAAATAACAAAGTTATAATAATTTCTATATTTTTTTTTTATTTATCAAAACACCTATTATTTCACCTATACATTTAACTTATAATTATAAAATTAGTTAGTTTTAAGTTCATATTATTATTATTATACATTTATAACAAAAAAAAAATTGAATTGAATATTTAATTATATATTAGATACTAGAAAATCGTGAAACTAATTAAAAACCATTGCAAAAATGTTCTATCAAAGGAAACTATTAGCGCTCCTTGATTATAATACTAGGAAGCAGTTGAACAACTTTGTCGTCGTCGGCAAACTTTAATTTTGAGAGGATATATTTTTAAACGCTTTTTAGTGTTTTAAAAACTCGTTCGTGTAAAATTAACAGAGTTCTGTGATATTTTAATTAAGTCTTAATCACAAATATTTAGACATCGTTTTCATCACAAAACGGGATTATATAATTTAGTAAAGTATATTATGAATGCAGGAAACAAATAGTTAAATGGGTAAAATGTTTCACATATGAGGATACAGAAGTACTCTTATACACACACACACACACACACACACACACACACACACACACACACACACACACACACACACACACACGCACACGCACACGCACACGCACACGCACACGCACACGCACACGCACACGCACACGCACACGCACACGCACACGCACACACACACGCACACGCACACGCACACGCACACACACACACACACCCACGCACACACGCACGCACGCAAGCACGTCTTTTAAGTCTAGGTTTACTACATTTTATTTTTGTCTTCTTTTTACATTTTGTGTTAATGTTATATTTAAGAAAGGAAAGAGCGTAGTCTTCTAATACAGGCATCCTTTTGCTTAAAAGAAGGATCGAAACACTAAATATTGTAATGAAAGTTATTGACATAATTAATTATTATTATTATTATTTTACATTCTCAAGTTGCGAGCTCCTTGTAATAATTTTGTATTCTAGGAACGAGCGTATTGCCAAAGTACCTAGTCTACTTTATAACATGAAAAAGAAATAAATTATTTTTATTATATTATTATTATTATTGGGTTACATTTCTTTTTACTCAGCGTATAGATGGTTTTTAAAATAACGGTTACGGGCTTAAACCAAGTAACCGCCATTTGAAATTAATCGTTGACTGTATTACTTAAGGGGGATTCGTCGCTCTGCATAAATTTTCGTACTATTCGGCAAGTGTTCAATATGGCTGCTTTCTGTATATTAATAAATGTGTTTGGTGTGAGATCTAATAATTTCAAGCTATGGTGAAGGTGTTTTGGCACTACTCCTGTTGTGGATATGACTACGGGTACTATGAAAACCTTACTAACTTTCCATATTCTACTTATTTCTTCTTTAAGTTCTGTGTATTTATTAATTTTTTCTGTTATTGTTTTCAGAATGTTATGTGTATTGGGAACGGCCACGTCGACTATGAATGCTATATTTTTTTGTTTGTTGTGGATAGTAATATCTGGTCTATTAAAGTGAACAGTTTTATCTGTAAGTATGGCTCGATCGTAATACATTTTGTAACCATTGTTTTCTAGTACTGGACTCGGATGGTATTTGTAGTAAGGTGTATGTGTATCCTGAATAAGGTTATATTTGATTGCTAATTTTTGGTGTACTATATTAACTATTTGATTATGTCGGTGTGTGTAGTCCGTCTGTGTTAGTGTACCACAAGCTCCTGTAATATGTTGTATGGTTTCAGGTTGTCTATGGCATTTTCTACATTTGTCATCAGTAGTATTAGGATCTTTTATAATGTGTTTCCTATAATTTTTAGTGTTGATAATTTGGTCTTGAATTGCAATTAGAAAGCCCTCGGTCTCTGGGAATAAATAGCCGCTAGTTAGCCACCTATTAGAAGCTTGTGAGTCTATGTGTGTTTGTTCTAAATCGTGTGGGTGTCTTCCGTGTAACGTTTTACGTTTCCATTGTTCCAGTTTTTGATTCTGTGATTCTATTCGTGTGTTTTTTATCTGTGTATTGGTAAGTGGGTCTGCTAAATTAAGGGGGGTTAGTTTAATATCGTTATTAACAATATCTTGATGTAGGACACTGGTACCTGCTTTCCTATTAAAAAATATTTTTAGACTACTGATTTGTTTATTCCATAAAGCTAAAATGTCTATGAGACCTCTGCCTCCGTTTATTATTATTATTATTATTATTATTATTAGTACACAACGCGGGTACCTGCGAATAATAATAATCAATAATATGTTTTAAAATGAACGTTTTTAATATCATACTTTCATGTTATACCTATTATTTGTGAATGGAGAAAGAAATGTTAAATAACATATTCTATGTATTTAAGTTATTATTTTTTATTCCTTCCAATCAAGAACTATTTAAACGCCTTGAACACGTCAAATTTGAAAATATAAAATCGATAATGGTACACCTTCAATCTACAGAATAATAAAATATTATTTATTATTAAACATTGCCTAGAGTACCAATAATAAAATCAAATCAAGTTTTCTCGGAACGAGTCCTTTTTTGTTTTTTTATATTTTATTATCGTATGTAAAACTTTTGAACCAAAACTCTAAACATATAGATATAATAAGTGATGTTGTATGAGATAAGTTGTGTATACACGAACCTTTTAATATTTTTTGTCGATACTAATGATTACGATATAATAAGCGATCCGATATTTGCTTACGTATGGACGCAATGTGGACGTAAAGTTCCTAGTATCATCCAATCAAAGAGTTCATATTACTAACTAATAGTATTATCAAAGTCAAACAATTGTGGGAGGCTGAATTGAAATTGTAAATACAGTTACAGTTACAGGTACCCCGTCGGCCCAGGGGGTGACGGCCAGGGGGTTATGTGGGACTACCCGGCAGCATAGAAGATGCTGCCATTTTTAAGGCTACCCACTAAAAAACCAACCATAACTTATGATACCTGTGAATCTTGCAATATGAATATTTAAAAACGAAATACCTCCAGAGGTCATGCAAATATCTTACGTGCTACATACTCTAATGTACTCCGCTCTTAAATGTCTGTACAACTAGTAAACAAAGTCTCTTGTCTGTTTGTTTGGTACACAATAACTAGTCTGAAATTACAAGATAAATAGACAATAACATTTATCTGACAATTAAGAGCACTTATAACAAATGATTATCAAAAATGCCTTTCATAATATTAGAGGTCAAGATGATTTACACCCTCTCCCTGTACTCGTATACATATAACTCTCTTTATAGCTAGTTAGAAGTTGTATAATAAAATCATTTTATATTTTTTAACTGTTGGTCTAAAAGTCATTTAGATAATCCGGTTGCGGTAGCTTGTACAAAATGGAAACCAAAAATGTTAAACAAAACCTTATTTGAAACGGCTTAGTTAATATTTTACGTGAGCTAATATATTTTTTAATTAAAAGGCATTTAATAAAACAACAATGGAGTATTGAAATGAAGTATTTTCGCATTAATAACACCATTTTCTGAATAATTTATCATAGTTTATCATTTATTATATAATATCAAAAGAAATCGGATATTTGTAAATGAAATATGATAACTTATTGTATGTAGTTACTTAATATCGAAACATTTCATTAGGTAATTGCAAAAACAATAAATGATTTTATTCTGATATGTTTCTAGTAATCTCATTTTAAATCGTATTTGTCTTAAGGACGGTCGGCTATAACACTAAAAACATTGAATCTTACTTTTCGTTGTTATGAGGCACTTAATGTCGCTGCTGTAATTTTTCAAACGTGTTATATAGTTTTTTGTACTTTTAAATCAAATTGATTGAAAAATGTAGAATATAACATGTATTGCGTCTGTGTAAAACGTTAAAATTAATTAATTACGGAGCAATCGTTATTTGTTATAAATATTATTTTATTTTAAAGTGATAACTTTTAATTTTACTTTAATTTTCAGAGAAATCTTCAAACAATTTATTATAAACCATAAGACTTTTGTGACATAAAATCAAAACTCACCTCTTAAATTACGCACGCATTCGGTAAAATGTAAATAATTGCAATAAAAATAATTTATAAGATTTTCTAACACGATACCATTTAACAAACTTACTCGTTATAAAGCAAAAAGTATCGAGAGTATCTTTTCTTTTATTTAAAAAAAATCTTTGAATGTGAAAACTTATTAATTCAGTTTGCTTTCAAGCAAGATACATAAAATGTAATAAATCTGAAACGTTTTTCATTTTTTTCTTTTCACTCAAAGTTGCCAAGAGTATTGAATAATGAAAATTAAAAAAATTTATCCAGATAATGAGGTGACTTGATTCCGTTCTAGTTTTCAATTCCTAGTATTTATCAACATCGTGATGCATATTCAATTTGCGTGGACGTTCAAGTGCTTTCTTATTTTACTTTTCTTTTTCAGCTCAATTCTTTTCAGCTTAAGACACAAGACGGTTACTTTTTGTTTATAATAATGTGAGTGTAATATGAATAGACGAAAATAGATACTAGATTTATTTTTTTAACTCTTATATTCCGAAAATTGTAACATCTACAGTCAAATTATCTCATCAAAACGTATTTGTTATTTCATTAACGAGAAAAAAGCTGTTTCCTATTCTGATCAAAAATTCTATTAATGCAATTTCTAATCTTACCACTAATTAGTGTGCTTATGCTGATGTAGTTATGTAAAAACATACAAAGCCAATGTTAACAAATTAGATCACCTTAAAAAAAGGTTTATTGTTTTATTTTAAATTTTACCAAATAAAGAGCTTCTTAGCATTCCATGGATTCACCGTGCGGGTACCGGACCCGTCGCGTTGCATTGAGACAAGTGCTAACAGTACTCTGGGTCTCTTAAAAATGCGCTTACACGCTCACCTTCACTGTTTACGATCCTCTCTACTTTACCAAATTTAATATGAATCTACAAATGCCGCCTTTGATGTACATTTGTATTAATTAACCATGTCTGCTTGCCCTGTGCATAGAAATACAGGCGAATATAAACTAATAATATACATGTGTTAATCTTTACAGAAATAAGACAATTTGACCTTAGAGTCAAAATATTTGTTCACAGGCAAATAAATTGGAAGCTCTCATTATGAAAACCTTATTTATAAATTAAAACACATCTAATAACCACGTTGCAAATTGCTTTCGTAAACAGTTTTTTGTTACTAATCTTTTTGAAAGGACTTCCAATTGAGTTAAACTACTTCCGGAAACTTGGAGCAGAAAACTTAGTTAGTTCTTTTCGACTTAAGACTCTTTAAATAAAATTATTATATTTTTACATGTAAGAACTAGTTTGCATTTAAGAAATTCGTTGAAAGACTTGAAAACGCCTATTTAATAAAGTTAATTAACGCCTCTTAAAAAATATTAATATTTCACTGGTTTCAGTAGTTTTGAATTGAAGAAAGTGTTATTTGTAAAATAAAAAGAATTTATCTATAGCTTCACAAATGGTCTCTGTGTAAAATACGGCCCTATATGTGCCTGGGGGCCTTGTTAAATTCCGATAAGGAACAAAAATAAAAATGGATACTACCCTAAACCACCTATTTGAAATGTGACGAAAATTCATTGAAGATTCATTCCCAAAAAGTGTTCCTCTCAGGCTTCCTGGTAGTTCTATAAACACTGACCAAAAAATTTTTATAAAAGCAGATGACTAAACATTATTTATAACGTAAGGTATTATGTAAAGATAATAAGAATCTATAGTAATTTAGACGTCCGACGTCCGTGCAGAGTGAATATTTGAAACACAATGATTCATTCGTTCTCATTCATATACTCATAACACACGTGCCACATATTCTAATGGCGACATTACTCACATATGCAAACAATTCCCACTGATTTGAATATAAATCATAGACTACGCCTTTGTGACTGAAACGACGTGCCCGGGCAGGTAATAGTTTCATAGACAGAAACTAACTTGACCAGATTACAGTTCATTCTAAATATAGATTATATGTACCTAATATTAAAAATATAAAATATAATTATAATTTAAAACTTACATAAAAAATATATACACAGTACATAGAAACACTTCTTATTAAATACAAAAACATGGGATTTGGATGTGGTTACAATTTATCAACAAGATCCAGTAAAGTTTTTCCTCTTATCGATCATAAACAATATTCAAAAACAAAGACAGATGGTGGATTCTGATTTATAGAAGGGACTTGATAATTTATGGTTTCTTTTGCTTGCAATGATTATTTACAAGTTAGAAGACTTTTATAAATAACTTTTTATATATAATATACTTATATTATTTTGGTATATATTTCGGTAAAAAATTATAAATATGTTAAGAAATATAAGTATAGAAAATTTTAAAATACGTCTTGTTATGATATGATAGTGGTGGAAAAGTTGTTGCATTATTACAATAATTTTAAGCTTTGAAATATTTCTAAAAGAAGAGCAATCAATAAGTAATGCCGTAAAAAAGATATTTCGCAGATATTTTATTGTTCTATAAATACAATGATACAAAAGGTGAAAGTAAGATAATTATAATAACAAAGTTGGTTATACTATATGATATTTTATGCTAAATTAAACACCGAACGTTAAATAGTAAACAGTGTAACTGGTAATTTCTAGTATTTAACCTAACACAAAATGTAAGTCCTTGTACAAAATGATAAAAGTTGCAAACTTTACACAGTTGCAATGCATACTGTAAACAGTTTGCTACTGCAAATAAATATGGATCATGCATAAAATATAAAGATAAAGATAAAAGGGTGATGAAGTTTCACGCTCATTTCTTTTATTTTTATTTCGGGTCTCTTTAAAACTTTTATTTTTTTGTCGTTTTTTTTTCATTTTATAGCTATAAATTTTTTACCATTTCATTTATAAAATAAAATGTTTGTATTTTAAAATATAGTAAAATAAAAAGAATTCAAAATTACTTTTTCTTTTTTATATACCCTTAAAAACATGTAATTTTTTTTTGTTTTATTTCTCAAACGAATGAAGAATTCATTTTCTATAGAATCTCTTAGTTTGTACACAAAGTTCAAAACTGCAGTAAATAACATTAGTCTGACGCTAACGACCGGGTGTTTCACCGCCCGTAAGATGGCGCTGCATGCATCTTGACGCAAACCTAATTAGAATATTGATTTTAATGTTAGGGATTTGTCAGGACGAGGACATTATCTGAAATTAAAATTAAATGAACATATTTCTTAAATTTTTTGTGTGATATTAGATTTTTTGTACATGTATTAACTTTGTATTTATAATTTGTTATATATTTCCTTAGAGACATGTTCATCTACGGACATTGCGCATGGACGATGAATATATCTAACAAGAATATTCTTCTAGCAATGTTCCGCCAAAACTGAACATAGATACTATCTAGAACCATGTTACATTATATTTTCATCTGCTAGTAACTTATTAACAGTGTTTAAATACAGTTGATTTTATTTTTATATAATAGTTTGGTTCACAAGTCTTTTTATATCTTATCTTGAATTTCTATGTAAAAAACAGACAACCTTTTTACCCGGTCTAATATAATATTATACATTAATAAGTATTATAAAATATTTATATGTTATTAAATTAGACATAACCCTTTTCATATTTCTATGGTATTTCATATGCATAAAATATGTGTTTAATCTCGAAATATAGCTAATATTAGTAGATATTATCAAAATTAATGGACAAAGTGATAATTTGCGACAAAGTACATTTTCAATATGTGATTTGGTTCTTGAATTATTTAACCAATTACGTTTGCGACAGACAGAAGATTTAAAAAAAACCGAAATGATTTTAAAAATAACTTTAATCGAATTAAAACAAATTAAACCTATGAATGATGATTCCCCTTCGATGTGGGAATAAGGAATGGTCATTCTTACAAAATATATTATACAATAAAACTTATGGGAACATTACGCAAATGCTGTATCGACAGAATATAATATTAAATACAAACTAATAGGAATTCAACTTAGGCGCTTTCCATACAGTTACTTTATGTAACTAACTTCAATCAATTCTATCATCAAACAATATTCACGTTCTTCTTGTCGTCGTAATATGCTGTAAATGTGTTTGTAAGTATGAATCGCCGCAAACATTTGTCCACTTAACAGCGGGAAGCTCCACATATAAATTTAATATAACCTAAGTTTTGGCAATTAAAAGATATTTGGAAGAACATTGGAACTTTAGCCTCAATATTTATATACTTTTTAAAACAAGAAAGGTGCTTTTCGTTTTCTATCTTTGAATATTTTATTACATTTTTTTCAATAAATTAAAACAAGTTGCATTAAATACAGTAATTCTGAAACAAATTTTTATTGCTGCTTTTATATGCTAGAAGACTGCTTTAAATTTATAATTTATATGAAAATAAAGTTCGTCGACGAGCTGAGAATGAGTCAGGATAAGTTTGTTCTGAAATTATCGTAGCACGCAATTAAAGTTACATGTCTCACACTAGTATTTGATGAAAATGATAAGATTTGAAAATTACTAAATTATACATATACAAAAATATTTGAACGCTCTTTTGATCAAAAAATAATACTAAACTACCATTTTTTATAATCTCCTTATAAGATTTTTTGACAGTACCATTTAGATCTGTGCGCATACATTAAGAAATAGTTAGTAGCTTTGATGATAGAAAAAATAATAATATGAAAGTACTAATAAATTGTAAAGAGTAAATTAATTATAAAAGTACAATAAAACCAATACTATAATGAATGGCTTTAATGCATTTTGTTCACAATCTTAAATATATATATTTCTCTTTCTGAAGATGTGTACTTCCTAATGGGTTTAGACAATTCAAGGTGTCTTATTCTCGTATTATTCCTAAATCGCATCTTATAATGATGGTTTAATACCAATATAATTTTATAATTATTGAGTTGAAAATTTTATATTATTGTTAATATTTCTATAGTCCTACATTGCAAGACGAGAATAAAACTGACAATGGGATAAAAATACCTGGAATTATATTAAGAACAGATTTTATCTCTTTATCCCAGCATTATACCGGACAAGTAGGCAAAAAAAATAGGCAAAAACAACACTTTTATTTTAAAAACTCAGAAAATATCATTACCTTACAAATAAATATTTGCTATTTTAAAAATATGATTAATTAAATTAAACAAATAAGTTTAAAACTATATTTTGATTTTAACCCGACGGGTTAAAACCAAAATGTAACCAAATTATACGCGAGTTTTAATCCGTAAAAATAGTTTTATTTCAAATGTCTACTCGTGTAAAATCTATGAAAATACTAAATAAGATTAACATTAAAAGAGACAAAAAAAAACGTAAATATAATATATTTCATTATTATGTTGCTTGTATTCAAAGACTTTAATTATGTTTTTTTAAAGCATAAAGCGGTATTCAAAGGACCCATTAGTACCGTCTCTACACACGAGGGGTTTCTACCTTCTTTGATGTTATTCACAGGTAGGTGTCGGTTCCCGCCTGGTAATCTTTGTAACTTTAATAATTATTTTATAATTATAATTATCAAAATGGTAAGGCTAAATTAGTAATGGAACTTAGGTTTTTCTTTATGAGATTGATAGAACATTTTAATTGTATACAATTATCCGTCAATAGTATCTGAATTTGCCTGACTAGTTATTAGCCAATTCAGAGTTATTCATAATCTCGGAGCATGACATCATCATAGCAAATCCGTGAATGGGTTTGAAACTAATTGGTCAAATTCCGATAGTACTTACATGAGAACAGCTGTATAATTATATGCAATGGTAATCATGGATCACAAAATTAAAAAAAAAATAGCATATAAGTTTTCTTATATATAAGTCCCTCTCGAGTCTCATATAAGTATAACACTATGTTTAAAAAATATATATATGAAATATTATACGAATATACTTTGTTATTACACATATATTTCACCGGTTGTTTGCTGGTTAGATTCGCAGTTAACCTTCATGAACTCTTTATTACTGGGTATTTTTGTCTTAGAACACAAATATTGTATTGTTAGAAAGATATTTATCAAATATAAGAACGCTTTAAGCAAGGATTTTTACTTACAACTGTTTTACGTCATCACATTTGTATAGTTTCACAGCTTTCATACTTACAACCTATTATATTTGAGTTGTGTAATAAAATAAAATAAATTTACAGATAAAAATAACAATATTGATAACATTTGAGATTGTTTCTGAAATTAAGGAAAAATTATTTCATTAATATTTTTTGTCATAAATCATCTGACACTGTCTCTCATCCTAATCTGTTCTGTTTTAATTCTGTTGAACATTCATAGTTCGTACATTCTTATTGTGGCTTTAAAAGAATGATCCATTACGAATTTTTAAAATAAAGAAATGCTTTCAAACCAAATTCCAAGTAACTGACTTAAGTTTTTATCTCAAAGATTTTATGTTGGCATTAACTTGGAAGTAGAAATGTTAGAAATATTTATTGTTTTTTTTCAAAATGTTAATATATGTTCTATATTCAAACAGTACTTAACATGACAACTCTCGATGATGACATTTAAATCTATTATGTAACTTTACTATTACCGTAAGTAATCTGGTAGTTTTTCAAGTAAATTATGGATTTTTAGTATATTTCTCCCTAAAGACATATGCTAGGACATAATTCCTGTAATATTTCTTCACTACATGTGGAATCAGGGACTCGTAAATTTGCCGCGAATCAACACAGATGTGGCACTTTTATGTACTGTAACGTGTTTTCTGTTTAAGTAATTGAAAAAAATAACTCCCTCAGATGCTTTATCAGTGAAACTTGGATATTCTAAATCTATATCATTACCATTACATACATATACAAATATATACATCTTATATACATTCGTTTCTTACTAAACAACTCTTTACTACTACTAACGGTTGGAGCGATATTGTTCAAATCTTGTGTTTCTTGTGTGTCTTAATGTGATAGATGGTGTTGCAAATATATTTTTTGTTTTCAGGTCAGGAAAACTTTTATCTAGAATGCCCACTAGTTAAAAAATAAAAAGAAAATTATAGAAACTAGAACTAAGATATTTTAAAATTTGACAAGATTTATTTTCCGGTGATATAAAATTTATGTAGGATACGCACATGTTATATAAAAATAATGTATAGATAACAAGAATATGGTAAGCCTGTTCTTGTATTAACTTGAAATTAGCAGTACTGATGAAAATAAACATATACAAAACCATAACATAACGCTTCAATCAACTTGTGTGTTCCAGCTCCCTACCTGTTATATTTATTTATGTAATATTTAACAGAAATTATCAAAACTAAACCGTTTAAACAAGTAAAAAATGCTAAACTTGAGCGAAACGAACAAAGTTTTTTACTATTTTTGCAAGCTCATTGGAGCTGTCTTTACAGATTTTTATTTTAGTGGAATAAATTTCTTGCTTTACATTAATTTAACTAAAGATGTTACCTTTCTAAATCATTTATAGTACATACAATAATACCAACGAGGTCGTTTTATAATTAGATTCAAGCGTAGAAACATAACTGAACGAAATGGCTTATTTTACTAAATATTAATTTAATATATTAATAGATTTTAAAAATTTTGCAAATCATTTTTTTAACCAAGTCAAGCTGCTTCAGTAAATGAATACAATAAGCAGACAATTTAAAATCCAATATAAAACTAAACTACATTTTGACTTTTAAGGTTTCTTGCACTTATATTATAACAATGTTACGATTTTATTGAAATCATATGATAAACATGGTTTCAAAGACCATTTATGTATCAAAAGATCTTCAGTTTTTTAAAGTTGATTTTAAATATTTTCAAATAACACACTTGTAGAATACCATTATTGGAGCCAGCGAGAGTTAGAGCTAATTTTTGGCAAAAAGAACTTTTAATTTTGTAGGTATTATATCATACTAATCTAAAACTGAATATTAGTAAGTATCAACTTAAATTACTTGCTCAATTAAAAAAAAAAAATAAGTATTAAATACAATATTTTATTAAGTTGCCTCAATTCATATTTAATTTTACAAAAAATTGAAATACATTCCAATTATCAAAAGTAAATGAAAACGGCTCTCAATTCTCACAAAGCATTTACGCTTTTTCCTCGACTCAAAATACATGAACTGTTACAATGTTGCGGAGCTGTTTTCATATTTAATGAAACACTACATTGTTTTTAACCACATTGATAATATAATACTTTATTATCGTTGTTTTTCAAGTGCTAACAATATGTTTGAACTAATCAAATACTGTTCAAAATATAAATTATTTATGACCCTGTATTGTTGCACTGCATGCCACCGACTGTAATACAAGCCCTACCACCTGGCTGCTGTTCAACAGTGTGGTTCTAAACGAACTTCCAACCACGAGGATCTTGAATGAACTTCCTTCGCCTGTGTTTCAGGATCGATACGACATTGGTATCTTGAAAAGTGTAGCTATTTCTTCCTCAAAGGCCGGGAATGCTCCTCAACATCTTTTGGTAATGCACGACATAACGGGGCCGGTAATAATTTATTATCGTTTGTCCTTCGTTTTTAATAAAAAACTTTATAAATTAAATAGCATATAATATATTTAATAAAAAAGTAAAATAATCTTTAACTTTATTGAATATAGAAGGCAATAAAAAAAATAAAAAGTTATTATTGAAGCTTATTAAAGGTAAGGTATTAAAATAATATTTCTTTTTTTTTATTTTACTCTTTAACCAACATTAAGTGTGTTTTGTACACATTCATATTTTAGTATTTTGTGATTGCAGGCTATTAGGTTTATTTTGTTTTTATAATCAATTGTTCATATTGCGTAGGTTATAAAAATGTTTATCAGTTACAAAAATATGTAATACACTAGTTTCTTGTGATAGCAATATAACATTTATAACAGTATTTACTATATATATTTGCATCGGAACAGAAAGAAAATTCTAAATTCATCACTAAAAAACCTACGAACAAGTTATGTTAAAGACTTTTACTAAAAATTTAACAGCGGATAATTTATGTCACACTTATTATTTACCATTCTTTGGAATATTGAAAGGAGGTGTACTTATTAATAATGTTTGCATTGACAGTGTTTAAAATTTAAACAAAAATGAAGAAAAATTACCGAGCAGAACACAAAAAAGAAAGCAGCAGATGCCTTCAAATATCATAAAAAAGTAGTTTCACGCTTCCAGTTGTTGAGAGACAATTTTAAAATGCCATCACATGTTATTAAATGTAAATCGACTACTGGTTCCAAAAAGTAAAACAAAATGTGTAACTACGAAGAATTTTTGATAAAAATAATTTGATGTTTTTTTTCTTTAATGAAACTACGTTTTCTTATTACATTTAAAATGTAACATGAAGAAATGCCTAAAAAAACCAAAATATTCGACATTCTGAATGAGGCTAGATTGAATTCGAAATTCGTATAATTGGTCTCTTTTTTCTTATCTGAGTGATAGTTATCTATATATATATAGTAATACTTTTACTTATTATGTACCTACTACAAAGAAATGTCACTAAACCTGTTAATTACTACTAAAATTTGTATCAGTTCCAACATATACGGCAGCCTCTTCCTTTGTGAACAGAAGAATAGTAATCGAGCGTAAAGAGTTGCGCAGAATAAAATTATTTCACTTTTAATGACTTTTCGCAATTGCTTCAAAATAACTTGTTACGAAAACTAACCAATTAATTATAACAAAACAATGTACATTCGTACTAAATCCAAATCTGTCAGTTCTCTAAGCCGTCATAAAATCTTTAACGGCAATAAATATTATATTTTCCTATAGCAATTTAAAATAAAAATTTTATTTATCAAGCACATTTTTCTTTTTTATTGAACATAAAACATTGCGATATTTTTCCAATAATTTCTCGTTTAATTATAAACTATTTAATTAGATTTCAGGCAAGTTATTGAAAATGGTGTTAAAAACAAACATCTAACAGATTCATAAAAAATAATTAAGAAAAGTCTGGTAGAAGAGAATTTTATATTAAACTCAATATAAGGAATAAAGACCGTTCCAAAACCTTTTTACATTTCTTTAAAATAATTACTGTATTGTAATATCATGCAGAATAATGCGTATATACTCATATGTATACTTCGTACTATACCTTGTGCCGAATAACGCTAGAAAGTCATTAACCCGACTTTTACCGTGTTCATACAAAGACTTTGTAGTTGAAATTTAACATACAAACTGTCGCTACACTACACGCGTGTCATAATACTTCAGGAAGGTGTAACTTTAAAATCACACATTTATTTTTTTTGTAATAAAGTGACAATACAAGTATTTTATTAATTATAACTATAAAGACCAAGATTGTTGATCATTGTTTTAATTTTTATTTTTTCTCTCTCCACCCTCTACTATGCTACGCACATAAAGGGGGTATATTGACCAAGTTTACTATCATGATCATTGGAAGATATAATTACAAGGTCAAAAGGTGATAAAGTAAGTAGACAACCTATTCTAACAATATATAGTATAATAAAAACATATTACCCTTAAAAAAATATAAATGACAACGTCACTTCAATAAATAATAGATAAAACATATATTATATATACTTTATTTGAAAGTAAGGATTTTTTATGACAAATACACTACTACATTTTCATATCATTATAATTAATCTGTTACAAGGGTGTATAATGATATCACGAGCCACATGAATCAACCCTTGCTCTTTATGTTAGCTTTTAGTTATGAATCTTACAAATATTAATACTATAAGTAAAATAATAATAATAAAGTAAGTTACATTTATAATAAGAATTTATTAAAGAATTTAAGATCAATAATGTCCACAATAATCTAATTTTCAATTAATTTAGATGACTACAACAGTTTTCATTGTATACCACGAGTCGCTATGACAAGCGCGTTGCTGAACTAATTAGACCACATCGTTAACACTAAATTCACTTTGTTTCAATTTAATTCTATTTTAAAATGATTTAAACAGAAAGTAACAATAATATTCAAGTAAAAGGAGTAAATTAAATATTTGTACAAAAAATATATACAACTAATAACATAATAACTGTTTATTAATACATAAAAAAAATATATAAATACAATAATAATTATTAAAAATATGTCTGTAAGAGATGTCTCTTCAGTTTTATTTATTACTTTAAGCCTTGAAATTGAATATTTCGTTGTCATAGATATAAAGCATATCAAAAAAGGTTTGATAGTTCTGCTGTATGCAACGTTCTACCGATCAATG
This sequence comes from Mechanitis mazaeus, assembly GCA_959347395.1. Lineage (NCBI taxonomy): Eukaryota > Metazoa > Arthropoda > Insecta > Lepidoptera > Nymphalidae > Mechanitis > Mechanitis mazaeus. The sequence goes on from OY365747.1 coordinate 19,882,673, forward strand.
ACTTTAATCTATCATTTATACGTATACAATTTAAATAATCAAAGTCTTTTAGTATTTTCTTAGATTTTCACAAGTACACATTTGAAATAACACTATTTTTAAGGATTAAACACGTGAACACGATTACTGCAAAGTATTCGAAACGTCGGGTCATGTAACCAAAATATACTCGAGTTTTAATCCGTAAAAATAGTTTAATTTTAATCAAGGGTTAACTTCGAAAAAATATTTAAAAGGTAATAAAAACATTTGCCTATTTTCCATTCAATCGAAATCATTAAAGTTAGTAAAACTATTTCTAAGTAGCATATATTATATATAGTTTTGTGCTGTTTCAAAGTTCTTGGTGCTACATTATATGGTAACTCACCAACTAAAATTTACATTCAAGGAGATTAATTCATCAATTCCAAGAAGATGTGAGCCAGGCACTTTTATTATTGTATAAGCTAACATCAAACTGTATTAACATAAAGAACAGTTTGAAAATGTATATAACAACTCATGGGTTCTTTCAGTTACCTTTCATATTGTTTAAATAGGACTATTTTGTGACTGTCGGCCTGGAAGAATTTAATCCGGTTGAGTTTAAGAGAACAAAGTGGAAATGGAATAATTTATATAAGGCTTTTTTTGATACCGCTTAGTTAATAATTTACGTTAGTTCATGTATTTTTAAATAAAAAGCGGTTTAATGGAGCGATGATTAATAGTTTTAATATTTTATAAATATAATTTATACATTAAAAGAAACGTTTATTAATTACTAGTTTCTACTCGGGGTTCCACTGTTCCTACAAATTATTTTATTTACTATTAAGACAACTGTGAGGAGAAGTGTCATGCTAAATAGCTTCCAGCTTTTCTCATGGACCTGCCTATCCTATTTAGAAAAGAAAAATAAACCATCCAGTAGTTTGGAAGGTTATCCCTCTTAAACAAACAAACTTTTCGGCTTTTTAATTTTAGTACAGATAAGTGAAAAAAAACAAGTAATATAAAGAACTCAAAAGAACTTGTTTTAATTTTATCGTGAATTTATCTGCAATAATGTCATGTTAAGCCACGTTTTGCTTATAGAAAATCGGCTATAACACTAGAAACTCTAAATGATTCTTCCCGTTGTTATAATGAGCTCTGTTGCGTCCTTATGTGTTTATAAAATTTATATAATATTTATTCCAATTAACATTTAAAATAAAATAGTAGATTTTTTTTTTTAAGTAATCATTAACACATATAGTTTCTTAAAACTAGAGTAATATTTGAATTCATAGCAATAATATTGGAGATTTACATATATATATTTACATATAATATTGGAGATTTACATATAATCTTTAAACATTTTATATCAGACAATTAAACGATTGTGAAAAATGGACAGACAAGGGCCTCCCACCCCTTAAATTTCGGTTTTATGCATTTCCTAGTAATATCGATAAAAACGAGAAATTGGTATTAAATTTTGATTATCTGAAATAATGACAGTTGCAAAAAAATATTAACACTAACCAAATTAAAACAGGGAAAATACATTGGAAGTCATTGAATGTTATTTTTACCATCAAAGAAATTATGGCGAATATATTGTCAAATAACATATTTTGTAGTCTGATGGAATTTCAAATTTAAATAAGATTACAATTTTAATCGAATTTAAACCCACTTCTGCTGATAAATATTAAAATAAGAAGTAGTTTCATAAGTTATTGGCGGCAATAAATGATCAGCTGGCTTACCATAAGCTTCTAAAAATTGTTGAGTTTGTAAAGATAAGCAAGCAAGTAATAATACTGACCAAAAAATATATACAAGCGAAAAATGGACTCCGAACGGTTACCGAATTCTGCACTCACGTGTCTCCTCTTTTGTGTTGCTCATACTAAATAAGAGGGCGGGACTAGTAGAAGTCCATGAGATAGCTGACAAAGGGTAAAATTTGGATATTACTTTCATGCCGTACCTATATATTTTTATATTATTAAGCATAATACAGGAGTCATCTTAATAAATTCAGTTGTGTTAAAGAGCCTATGCAATTTATGTTGATTGTCAGCGGCTTAAAAAAATGACGTCATCCTAAATAGTTCACTAGTCTACTGTAGAATTCTAGTCGAGTTCACTCCTCTAAAGACAATTCATTTTTAAGGAAATTGGCAACATGGCCTGAAAAAAATGCCACTGTAAAAACTAGATCTACTCTTTCTTTCCATCCTATTGCAGCTAAGTTCTTACACATCACTGGAGCTAGAGTAAAACAATATTTTTTTATTATAGGCCATTTTGAAAGACAGTGAAAACCTATCAGAAAACATTACGTCTCTGTGATCCCGCCATTTTCGATACTTGTTTTTAGTTAAAGTGAAAAAATCTATGCCCGCAAACTAAGGAACCGTTGGAGGTAGATGACTAATTAACAGACTTACTGACAGACACATCTCGTCTACCCGTGAACACGATTGCTGCAATGCATTCGAAACTTCGGGTTAAAATACAAATGTAACCAAATTACACGCGAGTTTTAATCTGTAATAAATAGTTGTATTTGAAATGGGTACTCGTGAAAATCTAAGAAAATACTATGAAAAAAAATATTTTACTATGCATATACTGGTGCTAAAATATATTATTTATATAAATATAAAAAATCTAAATAATTCCTAATTATAACTGATTATCTTGTATCCAATTTGGATTAATGGAATCCGGTGTAATAAGGCTTTATATCCGAATTGGACATAAAGTCCAATTAAATACGTACATAAAAATGGTTTTCACAAAAATAAACTCTTTATTTTTCTGTTAAACAATGAACATCTTTCCTCCTTGTGGTCACTTTTGCTGTATTTTTTCATAATTTGAAAAATATATTTAAATGGGTAAAAATCATCAACATGACAAATTCAAAATTTAGTGTTATGATAAATATACTTCGTGTATATTACTGTGATGATCAACTTAACTTCTGTTTAAACGATATTTTAGGGTAAAAATTCTTTTTTACCTTGCTTATTACCAACATATTATTAATAATCATTAGATAACAAAAGCACTTTAGCAAATGGCAAATAAATAATTTTAGACGCAATCTTAACACAGAACTTCAATTATTTCAATGTGATTTATATGATAATTATTAATACCTTTTACTATATATTTTTTAAGTATTAACCCACCGTTACATGTATCATGTCAGGTCATTAACTACTTGTTATTGCTTATATATTTCTTTAGGTAATATTATGCCAAATATATAAATAAAATGAGATAAAGTGTACCATTTTCAGGGAAGCAACTAAATTTCCTGTCAAGTTGTTTGAACTCGATCAGTACGAAACACAGAAACTAAAACAGACTTGCAACTCCGACATCAACTCTACAGAACAATCTACAAGTTGGGTATTGGATATGTTCTGCTTTTTGTACTGATTTATTCTGTAGTTCACAGAGAGGAACGAGACATGAGTCTCGTTGGCAGCTCCACTATCTCAGCTCAAAAATGTTTTTATGTTGAAAGCAAAATATTTGTTATAAAATTATTTTCTAATACAAGTTTAATTATTGTTTAATAATTCTAACCAAAATACGTAGTTTAAATGAAAATTTCATGAAAATAAAGTTTACTTCTTACAGTAATTTGATGAAGTTGCTCATAATATAATTGAAAATTATAATTATAAAATATAATTATTGCTTTGTCGCTGTTTATATATTTTTAATATAAATAAGTTTATACACATGCAGCAAGTATTTAAAAAATTATTGTTCTAGTTTCCAGTATACATTTAGCATAAGAAAGTTTAACCTGTGTCCTTTATCAATTGATGTTTATTATTGTGATTTAATTAATCTGGAACCTGGTTTAAAACGACAATAATAAAGGAACTTAAAACGATTATTAAATATAGAACAAAAAAAAATCCTGCATAATTTTTTTTTTTTGTTAGAAGTAAAGTACGTTATTGTTTTCGCATAATCATTATAATTTCAGCGCATTAAGTCTGCAAATGAGGTTTACGCAACGTTGGATACAAATAACAAGAGCACATCGCACTATAAACGGTGTATCTTTTATTGATGCTGGAATAATACAGCCTGCAACTACATATTGTAATGTTTTCATGCCTTATAAGCCAGCCAGCCGTCTTTTTAAACTAGCTACTACTTTCTTACTTTCAAAGTACAACCAATTATTTATTAAAATAAATGTTGCTATATCTTTATATTAAAATTTTATATCAATTTTAAATAAAGTTCCTTGTCAGTCGAATCCAATAACCGCATTCAGAGCACGAGCAAGCTTTCGTCAGAGAGAACATACATATACATAAATACTCTCTTTGTACACAAAGCTGGTCGACACAGAACAGTATATTGGATACAAGCCAAAAAGACCTTTCCGCCTGTTTAAGGTACAAACCAATATGGTTTTTAATATTTTAAAACTATGGATTAATGCGTGTAATAAGAATAAGAATAAGATGATAAATAAAAATAAAAAAAATAACTACAACACCTTTGCAAAATCAATATAATCGAAAACGAAGAAAACTATAATATACGGAAACAATTTAAATAAAAGTTAAAAGGAAAAAATAACGTCCCTTTTCTACATTCAAATACTTCACTCCTCTTTGATTTATAAACAATTTAGATAACATTTAAGGAAAGTCATTAAAAACGGAACATCTGTTGCCAAATTAATAAAAAGTAATTAAGAAAAAAAATCTGGTACGTTATATTAAACTCAATACAGGAAACAAAGACCTTTTCCTTCCGAAATCTTCATTGAATTTCACACTTTAATAAAAAGCCATTGTTTTTTTACTTTCGTTTTTAAATTGTTTTATTCTTTGCTTTTAAAAATATTGTTTCTTTTACCAACATTATACAAGATTTTATATAATATTTACCTCCTAGTTTCCAATTCACATTCAGTTTAAGGAACTTAAACTTAGGTTCTTTACTAATTGTAATTATGTTCATAATATGTGTGAATTAGTTAAAAATCTGATGCATAAATAAGCAAAATAGGATTTTAAGCAATTTTAAATATAACAACAATAACAATACCTAAATATCTGAAAAAATTACTGAATAATTATTCGTTTGAAGCAAAGTACGTTGTTGTTCTGGTATGAACATTATAAATTCCAGTGCGTCACCGTCTGCTACTGTGGTTCATGCACCGTTTGATACAAATAACAAGAGTACATGCGCCATCACAGTTTTATAACATCGTTTGAACTGTACTTAAACAGAACATGTGTATGTTGTGAGTTTGAATGTCAACAACTGTAACTAAACACTAATATTGTAGTGAGGTCGTACTTTATAATATTTACTTACTTTGGACTCTTTAATTATAAATAACCTATCTTAGAGTTGATATCACTTTGCATTAAAATTAAAGTAAAATCAACAAAATGTAAAGGTTTTCTTTAAATTATTATTTTGATGTTAGATATTTTGAAACATTGAAATAAGTTATTAGATAAGTTAGACGCTGCATACAGCGCCATCTTGCCCGCGGCGTGAGGCTCGGTCGTTAGAGTCAGGCTAATGTTATTTATTTGCAGTTCCAATTTTGTTTTCAAAAGTGAACACATTCTGAAAGAAATAAAGTTCAAGCTTTAATACAATACTTTATAAAATAAAACAAAAGTTTAAAACGTATTTGACTTTAGAAAGAAAATACTAGATAACTGTGAAATAAGAAAAATAAGAAAAAATCTTAGTGATTATTTAGATTACGAACTGTCTGAAACGTTTTCTTTTACAGATAAAGTCCAAAAGGAAAGTCTAAGGAAACTGTAGCGAACGCGGTATATGAAGCGGAAGCAGACTCCGAAGGGGAAATGTTAGCGGAACTGGTAACGGTAACAAACACTTAAGCGGTAACGAGAGTGAACGAATAAACGCACAATAAAATGAGACAAAACTTCACTTTGTTAACTAATATTTATTCAGGAAGTTAAGACCCATCTTGCATCCATTACTACTTCTTTAAAATTGAATAAAATCACTGTATAAACATATTGTAAGTCCAGAAAGCATCAAAAAATTATTTTCTTTAAAAGGCAACTCTACAGGCACCACGTTACTACTACTAACTATTGAAATACGAAATTAAAAAAGAAAGAGACAAAAAAAACTTCACGTTAAACATAGCTTAAAAGAAATTAGAAAATGCTGCTCAAAACGCTTAACAGTTATTTTTTACCGATGTCACAGATAGACTCATTCTAAAACATAGGAAACCCTAAAACGTTGGAGTTAAAATTAGTAAATATACTAGTACTTTTTATTCAATTTGAACTTATTTTTTATAACATTTAAGTTAATCGAAAATCAAATAAAATTCTAATAATAAGATATTATAGAATATTAATATATTAAGGAGTTTTCCGAGTATTTTGAACTGTGCGATGAATTATATTAAATGAATATTTAATATCCATCCTGTTCCTGTAAGCTAAATCCGGAGTAAACCACATCAACAAACTTAAAACAGGAGTTCTTGTTATTATATACTTCTGTATTCGTGAATTCTCTTTATCACAGAGAATCCTGGGTTTAATATAGTTGATTATGTATTTATTTGAATACCCATAGACATTTTTAAATCCTAGGGGGGAAGGGTGACCCCTCTTACCTAACATAGGCCTACGATGGGAGGGTGCTCTATGTTGCTCGGGGCACCCTCATTCGGGGGGTCTCGCCGGGGCGTCACGGTGTGTGCTAACGCGATCCTGTGCCGTCCCATCACGGCGAAAAGGGCAACCGTTGGTTTTTTAGTGGGTAGCCTTAAAAATGGCTGCATCCTCTATGCTGCCGGGTAGTCCCACATAACCCCAACCGGCCATCACCCCCCTGGGCCGACGGGGTACCCGTAACGAGTTTTTCCAACGGTAAAAAAATAAATAAATAAATAAGACATTTCTAAATCCTAAGACGGCGATTTACAAGTTAAATCTCAAAATGATATTTGGTATTGTCCGTGTCTATTGAAACTATTGAGCTGTTGTGACAATATTTCCTCTGATAAATCTTTTGTATTTGGATTTATAAACAGTGCTTTTAGTATATTCTAAGCTTACAATGTAATAAAATTCTTTTATAACACTGTTATTTTGATAGCTATTCTCAATTGTAAAGTATATTAGTAACAACCTATTTGTTATTGGTAAACACTTAATAATATTATTGAGGTTGCAAGGATGATAATTTATGAAAAGTTGTTGACCGCATTTAATTCAGTTGCTTTTGCGAGTACAAAGTGGAAACAAAATAATTTTTAAAAGACTTTGTTTGAAACCGCTTAGGTAATCATTTATGTAAGTTTGTATTTTTTTATTTGATTATGTTTAATACAGTTGTACATAATATTACAATAATTTGTGACAATTCATCCAAAGAAATACTGTTGTTATATTCATAAGTAAAACAAAATAACTTATTATTTATAGTTAAAGTTATCTATCTTAAACATTTCAGACAAATGCAAAAAAGTTCTAAAAACATTTTTAATTTTATAGTGATTTTAATGTTCAATTTAAGTTTTATCCCGTTTAAATCCATAAAAAAATAACATAATAGAAAAAACCTCTTCTGCATTAAAAATGGAGCCCAGCGTGGGGTTCTTAGAGATAGAATATAAGTCTTTCTGTTTTCTTTTTAAGTAAATTATTATTAAGACCCTTCAAAATGTTTATTAATAATAACCCTTCTTCAATCAGGTCAATATTCTCCCAACATTGAATATCATATTGTATTCCATTAATCGGAAGCATTTTAGGTGATTAGTCTCATTCATTGTTATTATCTTATGACAGCGCGTTGTTTAATTATATTTGTAAGTTTTATAGAATATCTTTGGGCAAGTAAATATTTACGTTAAGTTTTTATTGTTATTTAAAGAGTTTATCTTTAGTGCACACTTAAGAGCGCGAATCAGACCTCAATTTTGACTCTCTGCGCTCGCAAAAGCTTGGTATGTATTGAAATATCGAGCGAAGCGAGGTGCAAACACCACCTAAAAAGCAATTACATGTAATTACATTGTAAAGCTAGATTTTCAAGTGAAAAATTTATCCCATTACAGTCTATGGGATTTTAGTTTTTCCTTGATTATTCCCCAACGACATAGAACATTTGAATTTTTTTTAAATGACCACCAGACTGATGTCTATCAGTGTGGAAAATTTGGAAATTCCTGATATACCGTTTTTGATTGATGCTTGCACAAATGTTGGAGTAAAGTCCCGCAAAGAGAGCTTCGCTCAATTAAGTAACTATCCGAAAGACCAAACGATTTCTTTATATAAATAGAAAATTTGCACAAATACCATTCAAGCATAACTGGATAAATATTAACGTTGAATACAAAAACTTTAGTATTGTAACTTAACTTAGCTTAGAATTTGAAATTCAAGTCTTATAACCCACACGTTTTAAACAAAATAAACGTAAGCAGGGGGGCGGGGGCTAGAAGGCTAGTAAGTTCTATCACAAGATACCCTTCTCAATAATAATTTAGTTTGCTAAATGCTAAATAATAAAAGCAAGCCATTCATTTAGTGCTTTCAACTGAACAATTTTTTATATATTTTTTTATATATTTATTCAAGGACCTTGGTACAAACTAAGTCGCTCCGTGGAGCAAAATCTTAAAATTTTAAGTACCATAAAATACATAAAATAATTGATACGGAAAAAAAATAACTTTTTCGAACATAATTTTAACTATTTGTGTTTATTGGTTGTAGAAGACACTGAAGTCGAATCGGAAAAAATAATAACTTATTTCACAAGTACTTTTTTTTTTTTTTTTCCGTTGGAAAAACCCGTTACGGGTACCCCGTCGGCCCAGCGGGGTGACGGCCGGGGGGTTATGTGGGACTACCCGGCAGCATAGAGAATGCTGCCATTTTTAAGGCTACCCACTAAAAAACCAACGGTTACCCTCTTCGCCTTAGTGGGACGCCACGAGATCGCGTTAGCACACACCGTGACGCCCCGGCGAGTATTTCACAAGTACTACTAATTAGGCTAAAATTACCAACATCCTTTCAGCAGAGAAAATCAAATTTCAAACCGTTCCGCGGTTTTTTTATGATCCCTGAACAAACAAATAAAATATATAAGACAAAAGATAGGCAAAATATAAATATTCATAATCGACTGCTTCTTTTAAAGAACCTTTAAAAGAAACTTCGACTCGTATATTTTTAGCTACATTTTAAAACAAATTAAGTTACTTACTTAGGGACATGTAAATTTATAAAAAAGTTCTTATGAGTGAAAATAAAAAAAATACATTCGCTTTCATGGTGATTTTTAAGTTAGTTTTAAATTTTTAAAATGTTCTAAAAGAGTTACGAATACCAGCAAAATTAGTAATTACAGTTTGTGTTTGAACTGTACCTCCAACCAAAAGAATTTATATTCGTTTGTTTCTCTTTAAGTGGAAGGTAACTTTATAATGTTGGTAGAACTTTAACTTTAATTGCGACGATGAAAAGGTAAATTGGTTCTTTGGTAAATGTAACTTATTAAAAGTTGTTAATTTTATGCCTTTTTTGGAAAAGATGTTTCAAATTATAAAATACCTTCAGCAATTACTATTTTTATGTATATAAGATAATTTTTTCTTAAAAAAAAAAAACAAAATATTTTAAAGTATAAAATGTTACTCATGTATTACTGTAAGATAAAATAAAAAAAAAGGTTGATTTTTTAAGAATATAACAATTTTTTACATATAAGTAATCTAAATATATTTATTGGGCTGCTCCAAACTTAGTTAAACTTCCTGTTACAGACTTCAATACAAAGCTAAATCTTAAATAGAACTCAATATTAAAAAAAAATAAGATAAAATTACACGTAAAATACATGTTCTTGGCAGTTTTGGAACCCTCATTTTCTAGTAGCTATGAGCGACCGACATGACAGTAAGAGATGTGAAGCGATCTACACACTACAATTTAGATAACAATTTTAATAAACGAAGTTTCAAATATACACTTTAAATCTACAAATTAAAAACGATTTAAATTAGTCATGTTCACAAAAACGTTCTTTAGTTGATTTTTTTTTTTTGGAAATAGTTTTTACTCGCGGTTCCAGCAACTGACAAACAATGTTGTTGTCTATTAAGATAACGCAGATTGGTAGTGTTAACACTATATTCGTCCCTTCCCTTCCTTTCTGATAAATCTGTCTCTCATAATTATAAATTATTTTTCAAATCGATCTGGCAGTTTCAGAATTTGCGTATATCAAACAAACTTTTCTTTAAAATAAAAGAGATAATACGAATTTTAAATGGTACAAAAAAATTCAAAAAAGGCAAAAAAAAATTATTAAAGATTAACACAATAAGATCTTATATTTACAAAAAATGATGTTAAATTTTCATATCCATTCAAAGTTTTCAGTCCGTTTTTAGATTCTAGGCCCGAAACAAACCATTGGCATGCATACTGTGATGTTCCAATTACGACGCGTCGCGCCTCCCTTATTAATTGTACTATTTATAGTAATTGATACTAATTATTCTAAAATAAATGTGTTTTTTTTTTAATAAGTGGATATCGAAATTATACACTAAATTTAGATAAAATAAAACTGTGACATTCTTTAGATTCTTAAGATAATTTTTTTTTAATATTCTTACATACAACAAATTTAAAAAATCAAAGCTGCCTTATTTAAAAATTTTCATAAAAACTTTAAATTTTTTTAACATTTATGATTAAGGGAATAATCAAAATTTATTTCATAAGAATATATACATTTTACTTATCAAACGTCTGACTGTGGACCAATGTGGCCAAACTATAAGTCAGCAGTAATAAATCATTATTAGAAGTGAATATTGCCTCATTAACACGTTCCATATGAATTTGGTTTCCTACCGCTATCAGTGCAAAGGTTTATTTGTATCAACTGACTTTGATTTTGTTCAGAAAATAAATCGAGGTATTCGCACTTAATCTATCCATCGTGTTCTTTGTTTTATTATTTTGTAAGCATATCGGACATAATATATATGATATTTTAAGCAGAATAACAATAATCTTAATTTAAATAGCATAATCGTAAGAATTATTTGATAATACAATAAAATATGATAAAATTTGATATTAGTAGCGGTAGGTGAAGCAGTATCAATAACATAAGTTATATATAGACCATCGCTAATTGCTATTGTCATCGCTAAACACGACCTGAAGTACCTTCAAGATTTAAGGTGACGCGCTCTTCTGTAATATGATGACGTTTTGATTTCATGTAGGTATTCATGAAACAGCAACGAAGATACTTTTTAAAATGAGCAGTCTCTGTGTTTAAACATTATCTACCAATAACAAAACTTGAAATTATTAAAACAATGACATGGATTGGGATTCTCATATAGCTTCTTTTACTTAATTAGTAATTTACTTTACTTCAACGTCGCCTTAACTGAATTTTGTAAATGTATAAAACTTGAAAGTGTATATTGATACACGGGTCTAAACAACATTCGTTAGAATTTATCCGCCATTGTATAAATTCCGCTTCATTTCAACAAATCATCTACAGTTATTTGATATAGTCCTTCATTAAAATTGTTATTCTCGAATATCATTCAACATTCATTCAACTCAGTTATGTATATGTCTTATATATATATATATATATATATATATATATATATATAAGACATATATATATATATATATATATATAAGACATATATATATATATATATATATATCTTATAAAACTATTATTTTATAACCTACCTCCTATTTCTTTCCTTTTTTGTGTTATAAATATGTTGTAACACTAACAGTCAGTGTCATATCATAATCAAAGAATTTCAATTTTACTTTTGATAATAATATATGAAATGTTAATAATAATTGTAATATTTAATTTTCACACATAAAAATAGTGTTTTTTATCCTTATTTAATAAAATATTAAAGGATAGATGCTTAACATCTGACAAATTTTTTGTTTTAAATATTTTGTCACTCTATTTGTTATTTGATGTCTGTGTATTCTGTGTATATGTTTTGATAATACAAAATCTAACTATATATATATATATTATTTTATAAAATTCGGGGTAAATATAGTTTATCGACCTTTTAAAAAATTGCCTATAATTAATTCCAAAAAAATAAATCTCTTATTCTGACTGAAATACTATAAAATGTCTATTTTGTCGTATAAAATATATATGGTAACATATAATTTAAAATATTTCGTTTACTTCCACTTGTCAGTCCTATGCAGTAGACGTATGACATGTAACAACTCAAAGCTGTGATATTTGGAGCATAAGCTGACATATTTATTATGAGGGTGCGTTGACGTGACGTCATAGTTATTAAGTGCTTCCTGTCATCCTTACAAACTCAATCATAATATGTGCTAATCAAACAAAATTTTTTGATAATATATATATAAGACTAACAATAAAAACAACTACTAAAATTAATTGTTCTTTGAAAGCAAATTATATAATGTTTTTTAATTATTATTAAGTTAAAAATATTATTAATTGTAAGTGGTAGACATTTTATTTGCAATATGATACCACAGGCCAAAATTATTTTACAAAATGCGGTATTTCTTCTCTGTCGATTTTAATTAGTATCAATTCGTTACTTATAATAACATTAACTGAATAAATTGTTTCAGATATAAAGTTGTTTACAAATGTGTTTAGTATATCTATTATGTTTAATTAAAATCATTTTAACCATCTTTTTGTTATTTTAGTTTAATATGAAGATATATTATAAAACTATTTAACAGGCACCTCTGTTCGTATCTCTACAAAACTATAAGTAGTTTACTTTCAAACTCTAAAGTTACATTCTATAGATTAACTGAGTGTAATTGTTCGCTCCATTCGAATCTAAGTTAAGAGTTCCTTGAACCATACAGATAGTATTCAATTTGCATTAGAATAGCACAAGACATTCTGTTCAAATATTCATATTGCAAGACCCACAAGTTGGATAAATTGTTTTAAATGATTAAGTTTCATGACGGCTGAAAAAAATAAGTTAAAGTTATTTCGTGAGTTGTATTGGCCATATATTTTTTAGGATTAAGTAATATGTTATTTTGTATGTACACTTTCGTGATCCATGATTACTATTAAATATAAATATCCGTCTGTAAATAGTTCCCGCCGCAACTCCGCCACGATCAGAGTTCATGAACCCTGAATGGGTTTGAAACTATTCGGGAAAATTCCGAGAGTAATAACGTGAGTACAGCATAATTATATTTAATACTTAATATGTTACAGAATTTATATTTATAAATGAACAACCGCGTTTTTTTATAGATTTAAATAGAATATCTTGTTAATAGTAATACATTTGTATGGGGACTGAAAATTGTATTTATAATTGCTTATAAGTGTTTATAAATTTATAAAGTTTAGTATATGTATGTTTGGGTTATAATTCAACAGAGATTCAACACGTTCTCCAAAATCTTAAACTAAATATCACATTCTTCAGTTCCCCATCGTCCAACGTACATATCATAACACTTAGAACCATACAAATGTAAACGAATGCATCTTTCCCATTATGTACAAAAATATATTGTTTAAATTAAATACAAATTAGTTCTAAGTATTGATTAGGAAACTTTATTAACACTGAAAAGTGTTTTACGATTATTTACTAAAACTTCGTAATACAAAAAAGTACAATCTTTGGACTAAAACAGTTTCTCACAGTTTCAAGATAACCAACACAGCTTACAGATAAATAAAATAAATTAGGGGATGAATTAAATGAGTAAAAAGAAAGAAAAATAATACCCTTTATTTAAATTTTTTGTGTTCCTCATTAATTAATAATGTCTATCAATATCAATGGAATGTCAACAGTATTTTAATAATAATTAATAAATACAAGAAATATTTAATCAACTTATCACTAAGATATTTAAATATTTTGTAAATACACTTAATGAAAAACATTAACAATTTAATTTAATTTTGGACTTCTAATAATAAGAAAATGGATAATTTTAATTGAAAATAACTGGAAAATTTACCAAACCAAAATGAAGTGACTTCAATTACTGACAAAGCAATCAAATTAATCTAGATTGGATTCAGAGATATTAGTCTAAGAGAATTTGATTCGGTTTAAAATATAATAACATATCTCTGTGATAAATGTATTTCACATTGAATACGTGCTCTATCGTTCTAAGAGCGTTCTTAAGGATATATTGCTGAGTAGTTGAACGTAATATAATAATAACCTTTGTCACATTAGACACGAATAATAATATAATTTACAACATAGTAAGTCTTAACTCTGTAATTAGCATTTTATATGCAAAGAAGAAGAATAAAACAAAAAAAATTATACGTAATCAGCGTATCGCCTATTAGTATTTATGGACTTTGGACCAACCGTAAATAAAATCAAATTCCGATGAGACAGTCGTTGGACTGTGAATTTGATTTTTTATTCATTGCAAGAAGTTGTCTTATTAAGAAAAGAATTGTAATTTATGAAGTAGGAGTCTAGGCGAAAAGGCTTTTGGCAATACATATACAAGATTGCATTATGGTTGCTTTTTAACATCATTGGCATGGTCCCCATGTGAAAACTCCTTGTTTGTCATATAAACGCTGCAGCATGGCTTCTCTTTCAGTCTGTATTTATTATCTACTAGACGGAGCATAAGAAAGATATCTTTTTATAAGTTTACTGTCATCGCAGGCAAATAAATCATTAGAGTTCAACTGAAATAGAGTTACAGAAATGTACCCTTGATCTAGTCCCACATTTATTGATAAGATTAAAAAAATTTAAAAAAAATAAAAATTTAAATTACAGAGTTTTTAAAATACAAATAAATGTTTAAAAAATTTGCATCTGAACTTCGTGTTTGCAAACTGCGACAATTTAATTTCTGACTCATTCCTAGTATTAATAATTAGATTCAAAAAGCGAAATAGGTTTTTAGCTTGAAATTTAATTAGTTTAAAGGAAGCGACAGTTTTTAATTAGTTTTACGAGTTTTTAGTTACCTTCTGTAGAATATTAAACTCAAAGGATATTCAAATTAATACTAATATTCATTTTTACTTTTTTTTTGGTTTTTAGAATAGGATTATTTTGATGTCAATTGAAAATAATATGCGGCTGATAAGAAACATGTGGTATTTACGATTTTAATGTAGACCAGAGTACTAATATTATGTTAATATTTTAGTAATGCTTGACATAATTATAACATTAACTAAATCGACAAAATGAACAAATAATATTATATATAATGAGACAAAATAAATAGTATATAAAGATTACATCTTATATAAAGTGGAAGGTACAAGAATCATTACAGGTTAAAAACAAAACAAAATAAATTAAAGACGTCGGTAAAATGAAAGAATCACTTTTTTTATTAAAGTGTGAAGTTGAATGAAGATTTTGGAATGAAAAGGTATTTTCTTTGTTCCTTATATTGGGTTCAATGTTGGGCTCTATTGTTCTAGATTGTTTTACTTAATTACTTTTTTTTTAATTGCCAAAAATTGTTTTCATACAATAAAATGTTTCAATGACTTTTCTGAAATCTAATTTACGAATATTGTTTAGATCAAAGAGAAGTAAAGCATTTGACAGGTTAATCAGTGTTTTTAAACCTAAATAATTCAAATTCAAATTCAAAATATCTTTATTCAAATAGGCATTTACACGCACTTTTGAATCGTCAATTATTACATTATAAAAATGTTAGTAGTCAGTCCGTCCTTAAGCTACCAAACTAACCAAACTAATGTTTTGTGTAAAGCAAAGAAGAAAACAACGATGATCAAGTTCTTATGTATTATATTATTTTATTATTTAAATATTTTAACAGTTTTCTTATTGTTATTATATTTCGTTTTCTTTTACCTTTGAGTACTTGAAAAATGTTTTTAGTCATTATTAGTTTAATGTCGGTTCAGACAGTAATGTTTGTGTTTACATATTATATGTCATTAGCTTAATTTTTGTATACTCATTTGTAAGAGTCCGTATTAAATACATATTTTTTAAATAAGTCATGACATACAGAGAGAACAAAACGCTGTATTACGAACGATTCTACTAAAAACAAATAATAAAAAAGACCATTTAGAATGTAACTTTATCTGAACTATTAGATGTCGGTATTGAAAATTTTATTATTTATTTATGTTTATGGCAATATTAGCATGAGATTAAGTTTTTCTCTATTGTTATAATTAATTATTATTCTTAGTAAATACCTATTTAGTAAAGTAGTAGTCATATTTAATAAAATAGTTAAAAGATGTTTTTAATTATAATTCTTTATGTCCATGTCCATGTTATGACCATGTCTGAACATGGTTTCGTTAATATAACTCCGTATGAAGTTTTAGAGCAATTGTTAGTTTACTTTTATACCACGTTTACGTATTTTCTATACAAAGACTCAGGCAATCGTACACATTATATCCATGTCAATTTGGTGCATATAATATAATTGAAATTGCCATTAGAATTTGGGATTCTCTAGACATTTGCATGGGAACAGAACGAAGCATTATGTTTTCAAATATTCAAATTGCATGTACAGACATCTGTTAGAATTACGTCCTGTACAGAAATAATATATTATATTAAGAAATGTTCTTGCGTTAAAGTGATTGATGTTTTAAGAACATATTATACTTATTTTGATCCTAAAGCTTATTACTTAAACCTAAAATTGATGTTCTAAATGATCGCATATTCTGATGTATAAACATTATAATAAAAATGAATTGTTCTGATCCAAATATTAATCGATATTTTCTTATTATTATCACATTAGATTTTCATAACTTCATATGTTATTAGTACATTTTAATAAAAACCGAGTTTTTTTTTTTTTGAAATGAGAAACATAAATGTTTAGAAACCGTTTTTTTTATTTTTATAGATGTTTTCTATAGAATATCAAAAATCCAAGTATTCCGGTATACTTTTATATAAACCTTTACTTGGATATAAAGCTCCTCATTTTCATTGTCAATATAAAATGGCAAAACACTTAAAACATCGGGTTTACACATTTTTTTAAAAGACTACCAATATGAAGTAGAGGAGAATGTTGAACAGCATTATCTGGAACCATGCAAAACCATTATACCTAATAAATGATATGTTAGAATCATGAACATGTAATGCATATTGTTGTCAGTTTTGGGATCACAATTCGATACGAGCACTTAACTTGAACGGAACCCTCATTTCCGAGTGTCTATGTGCGAGCGACAGTGACGTCACCCCTTTGACATTCTAGAGCTCATAAACTTATTACTTCCATTTAGCATAAGAGATATGTAGAAAGAAAGAAAGAAAGAATATATTTCATTCATACGAGCATAAATACTTTTATTTTTATTTATGTTCCTTTATACTTCGAGTTGATATCAGTAATCACTTGTGTACGTCAAATATAAGTGTCAGGAGCCCCTAATTGACACTATACTTACCATATTAAAATAAATATTAAATAAGTATTGTCGGTGTAAACTTACTTTATATTGCTTTATTATGAATTAATAACATAACATCAAAAATAAATAAAAATAATGAAATGAAAAAGATTTCGAAAAACCGTTGTTTAAAAATAACTACTATATGTATAGAAAACAAAGGCAGATTTGAAATCTATTCAAAGTTTTCAGACCTTTTTTAGGTTCTGTATACATAAAATAAAGCAATCGCATACTGTCAGGCTTTATCCCACTGAATCACTGGCGCTCACTTCATCCTCTGTGTGTTGTTATTCCATTTTAATTAATACGTTAATACTTCGAAATAATGTTTATTTAAAATTATTTGAACCAATTAATCGATCAATTTTCCGTAAAAAAAATCAATCAATTTTGTGTCATATTACTTTTGCAAAATTTGTCTCAACGCACAGGCTTACATTTTATTAAAAAACTGAATACTTTCCTGTTACTTTTTTTATTAAATTATAATGTTTTAATCGAATTATGGTTATACATAGTATTTCCTTAAACAAAACATTGTTAGTATCTATATATAATAATGTAGGTAACAGAGATTTTATTATATATAGATTGCAGAATTTCCTTCCTTTTCGAACTAAAACAGTAGTACTTTTATACTTCCACTTTTTTAACAAAAAACATGAGACGAGCTACATGATAAACCAAATCTATAATCAATTTAAAAAAGTTTGTGCATTCATATTCTCTCCAAATTGTTTAAATTTGGCCAAATATTCGAATATCGACATTAAAGTGGTCCTCTAACCATCTTAACAGGAATGTGAACGTTCTTATTACTATTTTGTTTACTCCTTTCTTTTGTTTTCCTGGTTTATTTGCTGGACCGACCTAATTTAAAAAATAACCTCATCTCACCTCAAAAGTAACGTCTCATCAAAAATAACTGCAAAAGATAGAAGCAAATTGAGATGCGAGAAGCCTTTGGAAAAGTTCACTTCCCACAAAATATCGCTCAGCATCAAAACAACCAAGACCAGTCTGACAAAAGCGTCCAGTTAAGAAGAATATTGGAGATGATGGGATTGTAGGAATTAATCAGCCATTTGTCTAATTTATCTAGCAATCTTATTAAGTGTCTTTTCTTTGTATATACCAAGAATTTATATTTTAATATAATTAAATGTTATTTGCCATTCATATTAATCTTTTCCGTGGTCCTGAAGATATGATAAGAAACATATAGTTTTCTGCTTATTTCATATGACTTTACTTTGTCATTATCTTTTTTTGGATAAATTTAAAATGATTTCAGTTTAAACACATTAGCTTAGCCTTTCACAACACATTGACTCTTACTGACCTGTGAAAACAGATAGGGTCTATTCTAATCAACTGCATTAACTAAATGAATTAGACCATATTATTTAATACCTATGAATATTTAGGGTTATTTAATTGGATTTGAATTTTAAAAGGATTGGGTAACAAACGATCAGATAGTAATGAAAAGTTTTTCCATACTGTACGAAGTATTATAGCTACTATATAAAAAGTGCAGGAAGTTTAAGGTACGAATAAATTGCTTTAATCTGATGCTAAAAGCGACCGAGAGATAAGTTTCTTGCAAGATGGCAGTACTAATTTTATATTCATTTATTACAATTTTAAAATTTAAGATAGCTCAAATGGTAGAACTTCGTGACTGTTTCCCAGAAATGTTGGTTTTGAATCCCACAACGTGCGATTTTTTTTATTCTATATTTTTTTTAATGTTATTGAATTTCTTTTTCTAATTATGTATTCATAATATTATCTTAGTATTTAACCTAATTTTACAATACGTGTTTTGATTTTTTAAGATAATTAAAAGATAAACGTTTAGATAAAATTTTATATTCGCATAACTTTAATATTTAGGTCTTATTTTTTAATGTTATTAAGATTTTGAAAATATAAACCTACTTTATTATTGTTTTTATATAATATATTTTTAAAGGAAATTTACAGTATTTTTATTATTTTACTGAAAACATTTCGTAAACAGTATAAATACTAAATTGACAAGCGATATGCCACTTTATAGATTACATATTTTACAGTCAGTTGAAAACTAACTATAATAATGTAATCAAAAAGAGAAAGAAAACATACTATACTTACAATTATTTCAAATTCAAAAATAATTACAAAATTTACTAAAAAAATCAAGACATTATTAACTTTATTATTATTTAGTACCTAATTACGTTTGCGACAGACAGAAGATTTAAAAAAAACCGAAATGATTTTAAAAATTAGCTTTAATTGAATTAAAACAAATTAAACCTATGAATGATGATTCCCCTTCGATGTGGGAATAAGGAATGGTCATTCTTACAAAATATATTATACAATAAAACTTATGGGAACATTACGCAAATGCTGTATCGACAGAATATAATATTAAATACAAAGTAATAGGAATTCAACTTGGCACTTTCCATACAGTAACTTTATGTAACTATCTTATAACCCTTGTTAAACTTTAAAACGTAACAAAAAAACGTAGTATTTGATTGCGTAAACAATTTATCATCAACGAGTTCAAGTAAAGTTTTTCCGCTGGTAAAGTTTATCGACCATAAATAATAGTACAAAACAAAGACAGCGGTCCCATCGGATTCTGATTTACAGAAGTAGATTTACTTGCTGTACGTAAGAAAACATTTCCAACTGTTCATATTTCAAAATGTGATCCAGTTAATTATTCTCGTTTGTTTATTTACGGAAACTGAAACGTCTTTTAAATATTAAACAGATTCTTAAAGATTTGAACATCTCTTGAGTTATAAATTCGTATTCTCAAACGTAAATTATCTACGTATGTAAGTATGTTGTATTGATTGTTACGTAAACGCTACTCAAGTGACAATGGTATAATAACTTATAAGTTATTTTGTTATTTTCCAAAGTATTAAAGCTTACACTTTATTTCTTAAGGAATGTATTCGCTTTTGAACAAGATTAGAACTGTAAGTAAATAACATTTGTTGAACTCTAACACCGAGCCTCACGCCGCTGGCAAGAAGGCGCTGTATGCAACGTGTAACTTATCTAATAAGAAACTTATTTCAATGTTTCAAAATATCTAAACACAAAATAATATTTTAAAGAAAAGCTTTACATTTTGTTGATTTTATTTTAATTTTAATGCAAATTAATATCAACTCTAAGATAGGTTATTTTTAATTAAAGAGTCCAAAGTAAGTAAATATTATAAACTACGACCTCACTACAATATTAGTGTTTAGTTACAGTTGTTGACATTCAAACTCACAACATACACATGTCTGTTTAAGTATAGTTCAAACGATGTTATAAAACTGTGATGGCGCATGTACTCTTGTTATTTGTATCAAACGGTGCATGAACCACACTAGCAGACGGTGACGCACTGGAATTTATAATGTTCATATCAGAACAACAACGTACTTTGCTTCAAACGAATAATTATTCGGTAGATTTTTCAGTTAGTTGGTATTGTTATTGTTGTTATATTAAAAAAAAAAAAAAATCCTACATTATTTTTTTTATACACTTTTTTATAATTTATATAATATAAAAAAAAAGAAAAGAACAAAAAAACAAGACAAAAAGGAAAAAGATAGAACACAAGCTTAACTTTCTTATACTAAATATCAGCTTGAAACTGGGAGTTCATTTGATTCATTAACTTCCTGATTACGGAAGTTAAATCAGGAGGTTAAAATCACCAGCGCACTGAGCTGGTGGGCATGATTGGCAGGGACCTCTCGCTGCCGCGCATTATCAGCGCGACGGTCAGCAGCGAGAGGTGCTGGGTCGCCATGGCCTCCTTCGGCGAGCAAGTTATCGCCGCAAAGGAGGCCGCGGAGCGGGTCAGGGAGTCAGTCTCATCCGTTGATTCGCTCCGTATGGGGAGACTGGGTAGAAGGAGGCGGGAATACGCTCGTCGCTTCCTTTCCCAGTTGTAGTGCCTGGTGAGGGGGGAGGGTGACCCCTCTTACTTATTACCCCTCGTCCCATTACAGCGCAGAGGGCAACCGTTGGTTTTTTAGTGGATAGCCTTAATAATGGCAGCATCTATGCTGCCGGGTAGTCCCACATCACCCCCCGGCCGTCACCCCCCCTGGGCAAAAAAAAAAAGGAGGTTAATAAATTAAATGCAAAAAGAAAATAAATAAATATAAAATAAAATATAACATCTTTATTTCATTTAACTATAGACTTTATGGTAGGTTAGTATGTCATATTCTTTAATTGAGAGTTTTTATAGCTTGTATAAAATTTCAATAAAACTATTTTAGGGATATAACTCGCGTTTATTTTTACATTTTTAATTTTTAATTTTATTGTGGCTTATCATATATTGGTCAAATAAAGAGGAGCATCGGTACTAAAATCAAGGAACCCATCTCAGGTTTAAAAAATGGGCATATGTTAAGTAGGCAGTGTGTGAACACACAATTGACAAGCCCAATCACTTTTTCCGATATGATAAACCAAAGATCCTCGCTCGTGAACAGATTTATACCAAGAAAGATTCGCGAGGCTATTGAAATTAAAAAACATTCTAATTTTGATAAAGAAGATGGTTGGAATCTATCGAGAACCTGGAATCCTATCATGAAAAATATTAAATCCCACGTCTGTGAACATACTGCCAGACCCATAGAGACACTTAGTGCGTTTTGTGTGAATCCTGAACTCTATGCCCGTAAACTCAGGAACTGTTGGAGATAGGTGACAAATAAACTGACTGACTGACAGACACCAACATCTCGTCTTACCACGAACACGTTTGCTGCAAAGCATTCGAAACGTCGGGTTTAAATTAAAAATATAAAAATAAACGCGAGTTATATACGTAAAATTGTTTTATTGAAATGTGTACTCGTGTAAATCTTAGATAACATTATGTATAAAGTTGCATTGTCAAAAGTGAAACTATTTCACGATTTTAGGATCTGATAAAAACAATAGAGAAAGCAATAAATAATAAACGGGAGATAAACAGAAGTCCTTATGAGTTTGAATGTTAAATGTTATTAGCAAAAAATATATATTTTGAATAACGTCTGACCTTTTTAACCTAAAAGCAAAGTTATTTTGTTGAAAATAATGTCATATTTAATTAAATTCGAAACTGGCCTATCATTGTGACAGTTCATGAATTTTGAATCGTCGGGAAACAGCGTAAATGTTTATGAGAATTAAAAGCGCTTTTTATTTTATAGTGTCAATACAGATTGCTTAAAACAAAAATATAAAAAAAAATTAAAACAACACTAATATTTAAACCTCTACATATTTTAAGAATTAGCGAGTTCAGTAAATATGAATGAGGAAATGTGAAAGACTGTCTTAGCGATAGACAATATGACAGAGTTTAGAACACAGATGGCTGACCTAGCATTTGGTCAGCGAAGTGAGCAATAACTTTAGCATTTTAAGGATGTATCAAAACCTATTTGAATTGTTTCTAAAACTAAATATATTCATTGAGACAAATTATAAAATTAATACGTTTAATATGCACTAAAAAAAATATATCGGAAATTGAATTTAAAAAATAAAAAAAATACTAATGCTCGGTATAAAATTATAGATAATATATTAAAAAAAAGCAAAAAAGTATATAAAACATTAATATCGAAATAGTTTATATGCCTATTATTAAGAATGTAATGACAGCATTACTTTATCAATTATTATGTTTTTTTAAATGTTTACCGAATATAAGACCGTATTCATCCTGTTTATTTGAATATTCGTTTATATTAAAGTTACATCCTCAGATGTTGATTTAAAATCGAACCGCCATTCTATATTATTGGGTGTGTGAGAGATGGTTGTAAACCTCTTGAAGTGAAAATACAAAGTCCAATAAAGTACATTAATAAATCCGGCTCAACTATATTTTAACGCCAGAAGAAAAATTAATTTTAATTATGTAAGTATAAAATATATATATTTGTACTTATGAGTAGCCGTTACCAAAAACTTTTTATACCCTTTCTGGTGCCTTTAGGTCAAACCCTTTGGATCACTAAGTTCAGCGTAGCGTAATCTCATAACGCTATGATCTTAAGATACCTAATCTAATCTTTAAGGTTTAATGACAAATGAATTTGTTTTGTAATAATCACCATATAATCAGATACACAAATTGATATTGTGTTACGTAATTCACGTTCTAAAAGTAGACAAAGTTAGAAAAATCTTGCCGTTTTTTATAGTACCAGCAGCTTTGCTCTTCTTTAAATATTTTGTTAATATTTGAACTTGAGCTCATTTGGGATTAATTTATATATCACAAGCTTCAATTAGTATCACATTTTCGATACCGTTAGGTAGATGATCTCAATATTTTTTTTTTTTTCAAACCTTTCATTGCGCTAAAAATCTTTTAGATTTTATTCAACTGCATATACTTAAACAAACTTTTTATTATGATAATTATAATAATTCACGGTTCTAGAATCTTTCTCTTCGTGTGTGAAAAGTATTATATTTTTATTTTTATTTCACAGGCATTTACTAAGCTTCCTGGTGATTATTGAAACAATCGCAGCCTATGAGTGGTTACAATATAATGACAAGTTCGATTGCATCGTCAGCATAGCTATTGACATGAATCCAGTCAGCATCGGAGTTTTTATTTCCAAAGAGACTGTATTAACATCAGCGAATCCATTAAATGATATAGGAGAGGCCACACATAGGGTTAGTATACTGTATGTAAGTGGCTATTATAACGTTTCCAAATCAACCAAAGTTCAAAGCATTGCAGATAATCAGTCCTTCAGAAAGAAATATTGGATCCCAATGGGTATCGAGGCCACTAAACATACAAGTATTCACGATCTCGCTCTCATTACTATTACTGACAAATCTTTGATAATTAAAAATTATACCAAAATGAGACAAATGCGTCCCGAAGAAATGGAAGATGAAGGAAGGAAACCATATTTTGTGAATCTTCCAAATCGTTCATCGTACGTACTACCATTGGAGTTTGTTTTCGCTGGCTTCGGTTATATAGACGAGGAGCATGTGAAGAACAATACCATCCTTGAAGTGTCGACGACAACAGAATCGCTTGCAGACTGTGACGAGTGGATCCCACGGGAGTGGGGTCGGTTCATTTGTTTTTTGGATAATCAGGACTTATATAGCTTGGCATCCGGAGCACCATTATTCGATGACCAGAACATGAATACGATTTATGGCATTGGTTCCTTCACATTAAAAAAGGGGAAAGAAAATTTGCTTGTGTTTACAGATTTGAGGCCATATGTGGATAATTTATATGGCTATAATTAATAGAAGATAGTGACTAAGTGATAATGCTAATAATTTATTTCAAAACATGTTCAAAGTACATGCATTATAATTAAAGACTAAATAAAAAATTGCGTTGCGTTGTGAAAATAATTTTTTTTATCGTACTATTATTGGCAATAGATAAAACAAAAATATATTAGAGATATATTTTTAACATATTTAAGGATAGACGTAGGCACGTACTGTTAACAGCACATACAACTGTGTCATTGTACAGCAGTTCTTTAAACTTTATCGACTTGGCCGCAACGTACTTTAAGAATCAATAAAATATAAACAAATGGTTTAGAAATAAAATTTCTAAGATTTTATTCCACTGAAAACAAAAGCGTCATTTGATAGGGGCAGGAAGGGCCATTTTCCCCGCCCATAAAATAGTGGACTTAACCAAAAAATACATATATTTTTTTACTATCATGATTATTTTGTAATAATTAGGAGCATAACTTTTACAATATATACTAATAATTCATTACTAATTGAACAAAATAACTACAGTCCATTTCAATAACACTTTAGTGTAGAAATTTGCATTTTTCGTTGTTTTTAGATAAGTGTATGATGAATGAACGTCGGTTTATATACAGGCTTTGTTATTTTAACCTTCATTTATCCATATAAATGATATATTCGACGACCCTACAAAACAGAGGAGACACTCACATCTCATCTTCCCATGAACACGATTGCTGCAAAACATTCCGGACGTCATGTTAAAATTCAAATGTATCCAAAATAAATAAAAATAGTTTTATTTCAAATGTGTACTTATGAAAATCTAAGAAATTTCTATATAAAATGGTAGAATCTGTCCCCTTGATCCTATAATGGAGCATGATGAAGAATGACCTACATTATCTATACGCATTTATATTGTTATAAGTTTACTACTCAACCCCATCGTCGTGTTAATTTAGAGCGACACGTTTTATAAACATTAAATGAAGTGAATTGTGTATGTGATGTAAATGAGGTCGCCATTAGAATATGCAGCAGGTGAGCTATTTGCATGAGAACGGAACGAGTGTGCGAGCGAACAAACGGATTGGGTGCGTCCAAATATACATATTGCAAGGACAACAAGGCAAATTGTGATAAGCGATTATACTCTTTAAGTATTCTCATTCAGTTTCTAAATACAATAATTTATCATAAATCACTTTAAAAGTTTTATAATGACATGTTTTATTGAAATTGTAATCAGACACTTTGGATCCAATCAAAGCCAACAAACAAAATTAAAAATTACATATAATATTTTTTTTTATTAGCACTGTTTGTTTGTATTAAATATAACATAAAATTGAATATAATGTTATATCATTTGTTTTAAATACATAATTCAAAAATTATTTCATTATTGCAGTCTACAAGTATTGTTATTACTGATGTCATTGTTGATACTATAATAATGTACTATGGCTTATATATGATTCTCAGCCATAAATAATTGTTAAATCAAAAACAATAAAAGATCATAAAATAATCTAAGAGTAAAATACAATTATTTCCATTACCATTTTTAAAGTTAGTGAGTTAACATATTTTGTATGTATAAGTGGCGCGATATCCCTACTCCATGAGTTCACGTAAACTTCGCCTTGAATAAGAGCAATTTCATCTGGTGGAAGTAAGGTGGCATTGCTATTATTTCATACAAATCGAAGTTGACGCTAATGCAATCGAAAAAGTTATCAAACTCGCACTCAGCACACTTCTTGCAAAGAGAGTTGCTTTAACGTCCCATACAAATAAATACTCATCAATTACGTTAAGAATGTTTTGTAATTTATATCGTGGATTGAATTTAAAACGATTCTATGATTTTATATTTTAAATGAGTACAAAGTTTATATAAAGTATATTTATCTTTCGATCATGATGTACTTATACTTAAAGGTGGTCGGAATAAGAAATCAATATTCAAATCAAGTAGATAATAAAAATATAATGAAATTTAAATAAATGTAGACGACCTAATAAAAACTATTACATTTTAATTTTAATTTTAAGCCAATATTAAAATTAATTTGTAAGCAAAATTATACGCGAGTGAAATCCGTAAAAATAGTTTTATTTCAGACCTAATAAAAATGTTAAAATATTCAAACTTAATTATCAGTTTATTTATCTAAATATTTTTTCAAGACAAACGATTGAGAAGAACCTAGGTACAATGCAGCTGTGTTATGACATCCGACGTAAAGTCTACGAGAAAAGAGGAAACTAAAAATTTTAATTTTCAACATTAACAGTCTTTAACAAATATTTATTGCAATTTTTATTAAACTATTACCAATTTTTTTATTCAGTAAAAAGTAGTACATTTAAATTTTAAGTTTCATTTCTTCATATAAACGTTTCAATTTGCACCGCAATCGTTAAAAGAAGGGGTAAAAATTAGGTAATAAAAGTGTATAATAAATAAAATGTTGTTAAAAGAAAATATCATATGACTCGGACTTTTCAGAAATTATCATGTTTTATAGAGATAAAACTTAAAAAGGTAGGGCATGTCTCCACATGTCCAACTTTATAAATCCTTACTTCACACCTTACAGAACTTTACACCTGAATCAAAATATTTTAGGTTAACGTTTAACCGCTATCACAAGAAGTAATATATAACAGAAAAGTAATAAACAGTGAATCAAATTTTACGCTCTTGTGACGGTGGCGTAACCTTCATACATTTTTATCATAATTTGTGAGTCTCATACAAAATTCTTTAACTTAGTTTAGAGTTAGTAGTAAAAAAATACAAGTTATAAAATTTGTTGTTATTGGCTTGTCTTGGCAAAAGCTTACACATTTATATCGAATTAGAAATAAAATAATTTTTTAAATTATAATTAATATTTTTTTTATTTTTGTAAAGAAAACTAAATAATATCGTTGTTAATTAACTTCCATAAAATTAAAATACCTAAAGCATTTCAGAGCAAACTTATCCTAACTCAGTCTCACCGCCTCGCTGAACCCTCATCTGCATATATATTATGGGTTTAAATAAAACTCCTCGAAAATAAAAGTGACGTTAAACCTAGTTGAGGCACTGCGTTCATTGACCTATCTTTTATTTCTAAAAATACGCAGAAAAATCTTGAATGAAACATTTTTATTATTATTAGTTATAACATAACGAAACAAAAACGTTATATATTTTAACTATATGGGACACATTTTATCATTATCTCGAAAATTACAATTACGATTCGGCTGATTTTCAATCCAGAACGAGTTTTGCTCATTATGCGCATGTGTGCAAAATTTCGTGCGTGTAGCTCGTAAATTGAAGGAGGAGTAGGGTAACAAAGAGTTGAAAATTTGAGTAGTGAAGAGCTTCGCTTCGCTCAGCTCAATAACATAACACACACAATAAACAGTTTCTAAAACATACATTTATTAAAAAACAATATAAGAAACAAATCTAAATCTCCTCTGATGATTGCCACAGATATCAATTTCCACGATTTCCATTTCAACAAACAATAGTTAAATCGACATAACAAAAGCAAATTGGTAGAACCGTAATAATGGAAGTAAACAATGGAGACTTAGTGACTGGAATCACGACTAAATGACGAAACAAGAGAAAAGCACAATTATTTTTATGTTTTGATCGGTATGTCAGCGAAAGTCAAATACAGTTTAGGGGTTGCGACGATGAGTAGGGATTTATAATAATAAATATTATTTTATTTGAGCGATTGTAGATTATACTTTGCGACGTATAATAAATAATTAATATATATGTATGTAAATTTAACATTTTCCACAGATCTAAGTAAATTGTAGCCAAATTTATTTTGACAAAAATCATAATGATATTCATGAGATCAAGTAATTCTTTGCAAACGTAAATAATAATACTTTATATTATAGAATATAATACGTTAGAATAAAAGCAAACACATGCCCATATATGGAATATATTTATGTCAAATTATAAGTGGGTAGTCGATTAAAATAATTTGTGAAAAGTAACGTCACCAATACTGACGTCACTTTGTTCATTTTCCTTGTTTTGATCATTATCTCTATGAAATAGTACGTGTCCGACAGTATAGATCAAAAATTTAAATCAAATAGATGTTAAATGTCTTAATATTATTTTAAATCAGCCAGCTTAATTATTTTAATAATAAACACGCTGTTGCGCCGATATATAATATTTATTAAACAAAACATCAATACAATCCTTAAGACCAAAGGATTAGTCTACCCGATCCCAGGATTAAAACTCATTTGTTTGTACTAAATATACACGGATTATAGCGGTAAACTATATATATGCAAACAATATGAAAATTTATTCTTTATACATATTATAATTTGAACAATTACTTACTCTGAATTATTTTGACCATTGTCTTTATCTGAAAAAACTAAATTAAAAACATTATAATATACATGTGCTCAAATATAATATATAATTACATAAAAAATGTATTTAACATTAAAATCAATATTAATATTAGGTAAGTGTCACTGTGCATGCACTGCCCGCCATCTTGCAAGCGATGTAACGCACGGTCGCTAGCTTAGAATAAGGTTGCTTCTACACATTTAAATTTTTTTTCTGAGCCTTTAAATAGGAAATTAATCCTTCATTTATTTTAAAAGTAATTTTTCTACATTCTCTAAATTTATTCTATAGTAGTGAGTAAATATGACTGATTAAAAATGTGGCCATTGTAATATAATTATAATTATAACAGATTTTATAAACAATAAACCATTATAATTTTATAGTAAAAAAAGAAATATTTCAAAAAACGCATGGTTTTTCATCGCATTTCATCTCTCTTTTATATGATAGTTCTAATTAATCTTATCTTATCGCGAGTAGAGGAACAAAACGGACGGAAAGTCCGAAGTTATTTACTTTGAATACCTATTTATCATCATGGTAAATTTGTTATCATAAGTAGAATAATGGGGATTGCAAAAAAAATCTCCCCGTAGTTTCCTAGATTGCGCGTTTAAAAATACAAACTACCGATTTATAATATTGATATAGATAAAGTGAGACGCTAGTACATAGAATTAAATAATATATACTAAATGTATGCAAATTTATTAGAATTAAAATGTTGCTTCGAGCTGATGCCAATTTCAACACTATAAAAAAATTATTTTCATGAAAGTTCTAATCTAGGCATCTGCTAGAGCAATTAAAACTATTTTAGAGAATATAAAAATCAGCACTTGGATATTTCCATGTATTAGTAAAACTCTTAAAAATTTTAAAGTTATTTGAAAATTATTTTCTATAATTTGGAGATATAAAGGTTAGCGAAACTATGTAAATTCGTGTCGATGATTACAAAAGCAGACAGACAAGAGTCATCTATAAAGGTAGGATGATGTAAATATATTGCAACTAGAGTACTTCTCAGTAGATCCTATTCAATTACAGACGTCATTCATTAGATCTCATGAACTGTGCTGTCGACAGAGGTTGTAATTAAAAGCTCGGAGCGACAATTAAACTTTGAACGAACAACTCATTTCCGAGAGTCGAGCGACATTCGAAAATATTAGTGAAGCGTATGTTGGCTTGTTAAAAATTGTATAATAGATATTTATATAATTACATTTATTGTTATCAAAAATAAGTTGTGAATCCTACTAAATATATTTCTTATTTTGAGACTTTGTATAAAATATAACAATATAAATTATTATTGAATGTATTTATAAAATGTTAATGTATATTATATTTTTAGAGAACGTCTCAACGTGTTTTAATAACTTGTTTTGACTTCTGATAAATATATCAAAATGTCATACTGTTAGTCATTCGAAGACTTGTAATTTGTAAAATAATTTACCTGGGTTGATATAAGATGCAGTCTTCGTTGTGGAGGCTAGCAAGTTGGTACATAGTACAAAGAGTTGTATTACTAATATACATTTAAGTAAGTGATTTTTATTAATAATACATATTGATAAAGAAATTTTCACATGTCAAGGAACAATAATTTTATTTAAAAGGTTTAATAAATGGTATATAATATGTAAAGAATATGTAAAATTAAAAATCACATGCATATTTACTTCAATATTTTTTAACAACATATCGTGTAACAAACAAGGCACACCAAAGGCAAAAATGGTGCCGGAAATATATAGTAAGATTTGACTCTTCCTCAATCACACTACAATGGCACAACATTTCTCATTGTATTCATTAATCGAAAGCCTTTCAGGTGATTCACCTCTCATTTATCATTTCATGGCATGATTTATGATTTATAGTTATTGTATTGTCTGTTTCTATCAGTTATTTGTAGCGTCTTCCAACAAGTAAATATTTACTTTAAGTTTATTTTAAATTGAGTCAATACTTAAAATGAAATAGAGAGTAGTTTTTAATATAATAATAACTTACAAATAAGTACAATTATTTAAGCGTCATTTGAAAAAGCGCTTAACGCCAAATAGAAAATGTTTGACATTGGCTTAACCAAGTCCATCATTTCTCAAATGAGAAAATTAAAACGTCTACTACAGAAACATGTTATAAAAATAAAAATATAATAAATGGGGTTTGAATTCCAGGAAAAACTAAGTAAGAAATGACCTTTAAAATAATGACTTATTAAGTCAAATAATAAATTCTATAATAACAGCTTCACCTATCAAATTACAATACTTATTACTTTATATATTTATACTTATTACTACTTACTATACTTATTATATTCCTAGTTATTAGTACTTCTCATTACATAGAAAATTTTCAACTTTGTAATATTATAGTTTTTTTATTATTCCAAGTAATTACTAATTTTGTTTCAATTCTTACTGCAAAGGAATTTGAAACTCGTCTGTCGCTTTTTAAGTGGAAGGTAGCTTTTGAACGTAGGTAGAACTTCAACTTTAATTGCGACGATGAAAGGGATAAGTTATGACTCTCAGGCAAAAGGCAACTCGTTAAGAGTTAATTTTTTTCACAATTATGTAAAAATAACATTTTGAAATATAATTAGCAATAAATAACGTTTTTATATCATCTATATTTATTATTTAGATGAAGTTTAATATTCTTTTTATACTCAATTATTATAATGACATGATCTGTTCAAACAATTTGTGTTAACATTTAGAATGTACACTAAAATTTGTTCTAAAAAAAGTACTTTGGAAAGTCCTGAATAAATATTTAACATCAAATCAAATATTTAACTGTTAGTATATAATAAATAGACGTTAATTTTCAAAACCATAAAAATAGGTCACAAAATTCTTTAAATTTATCGATGTTTCAATTCAATCTTCTTTATTGTACTAAGTAGTATTGTATTGTAAATGGTAATATAACAATAATACACAAAAAAAAACCAAAAGCACAAAAGGCGGCTTTATTGCTAAAAAAACAATCTCTTCCAGGCAACCTTTAGAAAGAGGACATAATGTTTTCTAAGATTTACACGAGTACTACACATTTCAATAAAACTATTTTTCGGATATAACTCGCGTTTATTATTACATTTTTATATTTAACCCGACGTTTCGGATGCTTTGCTTTGTCTGGCCAGACACCATCATCTCGGGGAAATACACGATTATATATAAAAAAAATCAATATTTCATAAATATTTCGAACAAACTTTACAATATTTTTTGAAAATTGCCCCTGAGGAAATAAATAATTTATGAAAAATATTACGCAGCTATAAAATCAGTATTCATATTTGGTATGCACACACTGCCATACTACAAAATGTACTTGTAACAAAATAAAAATGAAGAATAATATATTATTAAGAATGAATATCTTTACAATTAATACATATGTATAAATATTTCATGAATCGAAAGTGCATCTATAATATAATATAAAAAGACTTAAAGCGGAATTTCCTTAAATAAAATATTGTAATATATAAACCAGGAATACAAACAAACCGTACTGTTCTCAATATTAATAAGTGTATTTGTATTTCCTTACTAAGGATAACAACGGACAGGTCCTCGCCAGCAAGACAAATATTGGCTTATTATGTAGCACCATTTTATAAGGCTTCATCCACGTTATAGTATATTCTCAGTTTATTATTAAGTAAAAAAAATAACAGATAATAGATGATTACTATAGTTTTTATTGCAAGTCAATCTTATATGTAATTATTGTTAATTTCATATATATATAATAATTTGATGCGTCTGTTAATGCACGTGAAAAAAAATTCTATTCGTTTAGTAAAATAAATGATTTTTCGATATTAACGAAATCTTTTTTACTTATAACCAACATTGCCTAAAAATATTAGGGGTTTGGGCTTCCGGAAACTCTCACTCACCGACGGAACATAACCAAATGTATTTGGTTACTGCACGTTGATCTTGTGTGAGAGGATGGTCCTTCCCCGGTCGATCCAGCCCAATACGAGGTGCAGTCAGACTACGGCTAGGCTCTACCACCTAGATTTGCCTTCAGCGCCTAAGACTTATATAATAACGGTCTCAAACAGCACGATTGCGTTTTTCATATGTTTTTCATATGTTTTTCGAGGCACATAAGGTGGGGTTACATCCCTTAGCAACAAGCGACAAGGGCTGTAAATTTTTTGAGTTTAAATTAGAAATATTGAATTTGTTACCAACGCGATCCTTATGTATTAACGAATGATGTTTATGTTTACACTTTAAACAACGAAAAGTAGAATAACAATCATTTAATGGACAAGATTGTTTAAGACAATTGAAACACCAACAAACACTTTCTTTCATTCGCTACAGACATGCGTTCCTCCACAGTTTTAGCCAGGAACGCCTTACATTGTGTTATAGAATGACCTTCGGAACAAAACGAACACTTACGATTATTATCATTAATTTGAGGTTTAAGGCGTTGTTGATCTGATCTATAATCTGTTCACAAAGCGTAAGATACGCTTGAACGTTTTTTATAGTTAGAAGAAGTCTTTGAATTTTCTTTTATTGCATAAGTCTTTGAGTCGCTTCACATTTCGAATGTAAAAATTGTTTTAATTGTAAATATTGAGGAAATTCCGAATCACTAAATTTTTATACACTTCAGTAATTAAAAACGAATAAGAAACACGCGATAGAATGATAGGATCATGAATATTATTTAGTGATGAAGTCTACCGAATGAAGTTAAATGTGTGAAGTGTGAACTTCGATTGAATATTTTTGAATGAAAAATGAACGAAATAGTCTCAATTTAAATATCATCTATCTACATATTTTAGAAAACTAAATATTAATATGATAATACTAATATTTAGTTTTCAGGTAATTAAACGGATAAAACATAAGATACAGTAAAAATATTGTTAAATACGTAATTTTCATAGAAAATCCCAGCTATGTATTCGAATTTTAAATAAGACGCACAATGAAGCTATCGGGCACCGTTCCCGGGTTTCGGCGCCAAAAAGATCTTACGAAACGAACTAGCCGAGAGGGCCCGTTAGCGTCACTCTGGGTCAGAACACGAATTTCATAGAAGTTCTGACGTTGGAAAACGATAGGTTCTATATTTATTATACGCGTTGGCCTGAACAATAACAAGTACTTACAGTAAAGGCTCGTGGCCATCATGTCTTATTTCTTCGGTCAGTAGTAGGTGGCACGTGGCGGTTCCGTCAGTTCTCATATAGCAGAATATCACTTTCATACACTTACACTACATACACTACACGTACATTAGAGTTTTAACTATTTTGCAGCAGACGATTGAATTGCTCGCGCGGCGTCGCGGTCACCATTTTCGAATGGAGTCCGCGCCAATCACCCGATATTGTATGCGCCTTTCTTGTCTTTATCTTGGTCAGACCACCAATGTTGCGCGCGATAAACAAATTACGAATTCGTTTAGAAATTTAATAAATGTAATTAGCGAATAGTGAACATGTTTCTACAGTATTTTTGACACGTGGATACAAATACAGATACATACACATTTTATAATATGTTAATTATGCTATTTTTTGTTTTATTTTTTATTTTGAGACCTTTTATTTAGTTTACAAACCTATATTTAAATATTTATAATTGTCTTTTATATAGCATATATAAGTTTTTTTGTGTGTATGTATATAAGTTGTTAAATGGCTGTTGTTATCGCAATAAAAAAAAATTAAGAAACTGAAAATTAACGTTCCGGATAGACAAGAACCGGAAATAAGTATCTATAATAGGACCTCCCTTATTATGTACTAACTTCATTTAAAGTTCCTTTATAATAAATTTATATCAATTAAAAGCTTGTACTTCTTTATCGTCTATTAAATTCGACAAATATAATTGTAATTATCCTAATCTTGTGTAATTAATGACATTTCATACCTAACCTGAATAGCTGCAATGAAAAGAAACTATTGACTTTTGCTTAACATTATGTATTATTAAATATATCAGTTAAATAATGAAATATATTAAACAAAGACATAATAAGTCTAAAAAGAAATCGAATGTACTATTTATTAACATATCGATATAATGACGCAGACTGAACTTTTGATTTTAAAAAGAAGATAAGAAATAGATTCCTTTTAATAACAGTAGTAGTAAGTAACATTTTAAATATTTTAAATGTTACATAACACTCAAAATGTACAAAATATCACAAACGAACAGCTACTTTTTGTGTGCCACTTCGATCTAACTCACATATTGGTGTACTTTCTTCAAACTTAAAAATAAAATGTAACAAAATGTTTTTATTCCTCTCTCAGAATAAAGATCTTATTTGAACCATTCTTTTGAAAATATTTCAATAAGCTTCTAATTAAGCGATGGACTGCTATCATAATAGATTGCTATTTTTTAGTCTACTGAATTCAGTTTTAATAAATAGTGATCCCATTTTTGAAGAATATCACTTTGAATGGCATCTGACCTTATGACCTAATATATTAAATTAGATTTATTATGAAAGATTTGTAATTAATGAAAGGGTACAATTAATGTTATAGATTTTTTCTATAAACAAATTGGTTATGGTCTCAATTTGAAGTGCTCCAGTTATAGACATGCAGAATGCACCGGCCGTGGTCACACGCTGAACATGACCGGTGCAACCTAGTCGAAACTTCTGGAAAATAAGAGGTATGTAATACCTATTTATTGTCGCGTTAATTTCCGTTAATAAAACAATAATATACAGTAACCGATTTAAAGTCAGTGCTAAGGTAAGTAAGAAGAACAATAATATTTTTTAATTTATACAGAGTTAAATAAAAAATACTATTTTCTACCAATAGGTCCGCAAAAGTTTCTTAAATTATTTGATTACTCAAAATTTTGTTTTAGTTCTAAAGTTTTCTCTTTAACAATTGAAGGCGGTCTGTAAATAATTACATTTTCTTAAACGTAGTCTAATCATTAATCAAAGTTCTTTTATTTTATTATGATAAATTACTAAACTTTCTCTTCGTGTGCTTTAGAATTTAAATCTAACTTTTTTAATAATTTAAGGACACATTCTACATAAAAATAAATTACGTCTTTTACTCTCAAGTTTATAAATAATGAATATTACACATTTTCATGCCTTTACTATGCATACATAGTTATCTTTTGCACGACGAAGGGCTATTTAAAAAGATTGCATTTTAATTATAAATATTATTGTAATAACTTATTAAATTTTACATTTGATAAGTGCAACATATAATTGGGCAAAAACAAGAGTCCAATTAACAGCAAAAGAAATAGTTCGATAAATTTGGAGTAACATTAATCTCACACGGAGGGATCCGCTCAGTGTTTAACCTCTGTTTTCTTTGTTTCTTTCCAGTTCGCTTTAACTTTCGCTACCTCAATTCACTAGAGCAAGATAGACAATATAATGACTAATTTTCATGTAAAGAATAAAATAAATAGTTAAATATCACATTCACTAGATGTGATTGACAAAATAACCTTAAATTAAAGGATCAAATATATAAGTTCCACATAAAACTCATGATGTTGTGTGATTCACTATATTATGTGGCAGAAAAATTAGATTTAATAAAATTTCACGCAGCGGCAATGCAAATGGGCATGTATGTGAGAGGGGGACTATAATTTAAAAAAAGGATCTCCGAAAAAGGAAGAGGAAGGCCGAGAAGGAAGAGGAGAATTTAATCGTTTGAAAAATAATATGTTAAAAAAACGAAGGAGCACTGAGGTAAATAAAAAATATCCCTTCTAATTCAGACAACAATAAACCGATGCTTAAGTTACGATGTTGGGTACAATAATATAAGGTTTCAAAGGTCTTGCAATCGCAGTGAGTTTTAATAGTAATTCTGAATTAAATAGTTAATTATTAAATATTGCATTGTTCAGATAATGATTTAGATTACAATATTTATTTAACTAAAATTGTCTGTTTCACTTGCTGAGAGCCATTAAAAAACATATATATTTTGACATTAGCCAAAGTTAACTGTCATGTGCACAATAAATAATTGTTTTTGACGTCTGTCGAAATGGAAATTGGAAAATCGTGTCTTGTTGTTTATTGTCGGATTTTCATTAAAAAAATCACAAATTATACCTTAAAATGCGATGGAGCGAGGCAGTGACCGTTGAATTTGTTAAAATGTATTTAAAACATGAATGTCTCTGGAATCCGAATCATCCTGGCTACAAAATCAAATATCAAAGAGAGAAGGCTTACATCGATATCTGTTCGGAATTCAAAACATCCACAATGAAATCTCTTACAGTGCCGGAAGTTAAAATGAAAATAAAAAATTTGAGGACAACCTATGTGCAACAAGTACATAAAATACTACAGAAATCAAGTCCCAATTCTATCTATGAACCATCATTGGTCTGGTTTCACGAAATGGACAAATGCTTAAAACATATCCGTACGAATCGTCATTTACCTTCAATAAACGTAAGTTTTGTATCCTAGCTTTTACAGCTATGGTCACAAACTACGAAATAAATATATTTCTAATTAGAAAATAATCTTTCATAAATAATCCTTACCCTTGACAATCATCTATCAACCCATATAAAGTTTCAAAAATACCATTAATTATTTTCATACAAAAATATAAACAAACAGCCAAACTTAATTAAAAACTATGTATGATTTTTCTTAATTACAGGCACAAGAGCCCCCAGAAGTTGATTCGTCATGCCAAATATGGGTAGATCAGGAAATACAGCAAGGTAATGAGGAAATAAATCCAGACCCTCTGTCCAACTCTGATGACGACTATGATTCTCTTAAACCAGAAGAATCAACTCCCATAAAAAAAGAGAGAATGTCTTCACTTCCAAGTAAGAAAATGAAAAAGAAAAAATACAAACACAGAAACCTCAACCTTCTCCAAGATTACTCTAAAGTTTCCAAGTTTGAATTAACAAAGGAGGATGAGTTTGATATCTACGGCAAATACATTGCATCACAGTTGAGAAAAATGGACTTGCACAAAGCATTGAGACTACAACTCGAAATACAAAGTCTAATTAGTGAGGCCAGATTGTCTGATATAACCAGCGATTAATTTTTAACTTTTTTTAAGATTAAAATATGCTAAATAATTTATAAGTTTATTTTTACCAAAGAGATTTAAAATGATATACTCTATTCACTTTAATTTTAAGAACACATATATTTATTATATAGATTTTGTTTATTAATTGTTAATTGAAATAATCGTTTTTTTTGTTATTTATAATATTGAAAAAGTATTTTTGGTTTAAGTTAGTGATGTTTTGTTTGATTATTTGTGATTTAATTATTTCATTTTAAATATATCCAGACCAGAACTAAAAAAAATTAAATTATCATTTATCATTAAATAAATAATTTGTTACTGTCCAGTAAAATATTTTTTTAAATTGAATTTTATTTATAAAAACTATATACTCCTACTAAGGCTGACTGTTTAGAGAAAGAGATAGATATAGAAGTGCTCTTTATTATGTAAACCAAGCTAGGCTGTATTTTTATTTCCATCCAGTTACTTCTGATGTTGTTCAGAAGCAATATATAATTTCTACTAATACCAACAAGCATGACAAAATGTACATATTTTGTTATTGAAAGTGTAAAAAAGAAAAGTGTTAGATAATATTTGTATATGCACATTTACAAAGCGTTAAACTAGTAGTAATATTTGGAAATGTTACCAAGAGGAAAAATTTTGGAAAAAATATATGAAAATTGTTTTATATATTAAAAGGTGGGCAACCGAGCATGTATCCCATAGGTCACCTTTTGAAAGTGATAACTGCCGAGCACGACTTCTTGTATTATCAGGTGATACACAAGAACTTTGCCTATCAAAACTGCCGGACTCCCTTACTTTCAATGGTCGTTGCTTGGAGAAGAATAAGGTATACAAGATCACCAGCCAACGAAATCTATATTGTAGATTATTGATTAACCAGCGATACTCTAGGTGTCCCAGGGACTACGTCGTGAGGGTGCCTTTAGTTGCTCTGGACACCCTTATTTGGGAGCTTACGCCGAGGCGTCACTGTGAAAGCGCAAGCAATCCAATGGCGTCCTACTATGGCGATGAGAGCAGCCGTTGGTTTTTTAATAGGCAGCCTTTAAAATTGCAGCGTCCTCTATGCTGCCGGGTAGTGCCACATTCCTACCAGTATTCCTTGAGCGATGCGTATCCGTAACAGATTTTTCAAACATACAAAAAAGATGCTCCAGGGGTTGGAGGTTGATAATACTCCTTTATATTGGTTATTGAGACTGTCTAGTAACCAGTACTAAAGGTTCATCTTTATTATGTACAAATTATGTAAATTTTTTAAATAATAAAGTGTTTTTTTTTTTTAATTTATATTTTCTTAAGAATAGTTTTAATTGTAATGCATGCAATTTATTAGCAGTTACGCCGTGGAAATCTTAGTATTATTACTATAGCCAGTAAATTCTAAAACTCTAAATTCATCAAATCGAAAATTGGCATCACTAAAATATAGAAAGAAACTTAATTGACATATAGCAAGTGGATAGTTAATCCGTTATGATTTAATAATGAGAAATCTATTCAATGTATTATACACGGAATAGATTTATTAATAACATATCAGTTTTTTGGACGACTGAAAGTTAAACGTCAATCTCAACTGTCAAATGTCACTATAATTTCTCTCATATATCGTATTTACAAAATACAAATATTTTTATTTACCTTTTTGTGATTTGTATATTGATTTCAACAAGGGCTATTAAACGTTAACTTTTCGACAGTAAACACAAGAAACAGTTTTGAATATTGAAAATTATGAGATGGAGCGAAAGCGAAACCTATCAATTTGTAAAACTATATTTAAGTTACGATAATTTATGGAACATTGAACATGAAGACCATAAAATAAAAGATAAACGCATAAAATCTTACAAAGATATTACTTCGGAATTTATGACTGCCACCGGTATATTACTTAGTGAACATGAGCTAAAAAGTAAAATAAAAAACTTAAGGTCGACTTACTTACAAGAATTGAGTAAAATAAAGCAGCGTTCAAGTGGCAATTATGAATACGTACCAACCATAAAATGGTTTGAGTATTGGGATGCTTGCTTTAGAAAAAAGCGGAATCTAAAAATTAATGATTCTGGATTTGAGGTAAAATTATTTTTTTGTGAAAGGTACATAGAGTTACCTCTAAAACACAAAACACTAAAACACTAGCTTCCCAGAAGACAAAAGATTTAAATAGCCTTCTAGTTCATAAATACATAGAGATTTTCGAGTTAATAATGAAGTAATGCTACATTTGCTCTGAATATGTTCACATTTTATGACCTCATAATTTTATTTCAAAGGGCTAATGAATGTATATCAGTATAATAAACTAATAGTAATAGGTTTAAATTGAATTTTGATGTCCCGGCTTGTGTGAATAGGGAAATAATATTTATTCTAGTATATTTTAAAGAAGTTTTGAAAACTGTCTATATACTAATTAAATATGTTATTATGTGTCTCTAGGAATCTGAACTAGTACAAGATCAAAACCACAAAATGTGGCTAACAGAAGAGGAGCCTGAGTCTTTGAGTGGTGAACAAAATCTATTTCAAACAAATAAAGATGAAAACTATGTGCTTGTTTTAAAATCAGAACCTGGTCTCCAGCCCAAGAAGAATAGAATGAAGAGAAAAAAGATGAAACATTGCAGTTCCAGTACAGATGTTTCCGACCAGACCTTCAAAGAAAGTTTGGAAAGCCTAGATATTTGCCAGGAGGATGAATTTGATATTTATGGTAAATACATAGCATCACAGCTGAGGTCAATGGACTTGAAACGGGCTTTGCAGTTGCAGTTTGAAATACAGAGTCTTGTTAGCGGGGCTCGGCTCTCAGAATTGTCAAGCTAAATTTTAGAGGAAAATAATTGCTTCACCCTAATTTAGTAGAATTGGGACAGCATACAATTTCTGGTCTATTTGTGATTCTACAATACGTTGTGGCCATAATCTTTATCTTGTAAGCCCTCCACAAAATGGATCAATGAGTTTAATTACAGAGTAATTAACCATATATATTTTTTTGCAATAAGAAGAAATATAAAAAATGTCTTAATAAAAACATACAGTAAAATTTTAAATGTCTGGTCACATGTTATTCCCCTTTATGCCACAACTCCAACCTCTTTGTTTGTTTTGTAGGTAATAAAACTACAAAAGGCCTATTAG
The DNA here is from genome assembly GCA_959347395.1 of Mechanitis mazaeus. Classification (NCBI taxonomy): domain Eukaryota; kingdom Metazoa; phylum Arthropoda; class Insecta; order Lepidoptera; family Nymphalidae; genus Mechanitis; species Mechanitis mazaeus. The sequence goes on from OY365747.1 coordinate 19,924,219, forward strand.
AATATCCCAAAATAATTGTCAGTGCTTAAAAAAAATCAATATATACATTTTAGACATATGCAATTAAAGAAAATTAAGTGATTAATTGATTTGTTTGTTAATGATATTAATCCTTAATTGAAACTCTTTCAAGCAACTAATTTATTCAGAAATACATGTAAAAGAATAAATTACTATGTAGTTTTTATATTTGTGATTCAATTCACAAATATTCACAATTCACAAAGTTTTTCAATTGAAAGTAACAAGGCACTTAAAAGGTACTATTAGGTTTTTATTCCAATTTTATATTGTTAAGTAGATACAAGCTCTTAAACAATTTAATAATATTTAGTAAGTTACTGTAAGGTTCATATTGAATGAAAAAATATAAAATTTCAAAACAAAGGTCGTTTTGTTTGTTTTTGTTGAACAAAAATAATGTATTTTTTTTTAACTCGAGGACATTCATCATTCTTCTGCATCCTCATATCCCATTCTAGGTGGAGTCGCACACATACACAAGTTTTGCATGCACTTTTGTCATACACCAGCACTATCTCAACTTTTAACGTCATATCATAATATAAATATCCAGCCTTCTCTTTTTTGCCCTCCCACTAACTGCATATCCAACCATATTCTATCCTACAATCACATTGTATTCATCCTTTCTCTTTACACAACCACAATACGCTAACCTTTTTTTAAAATATTCATTTCTTATTCTGACTTCGGACGTATCATCCACCTCAAAGTAAGAATTTTGTTTGCATGCACTCCTTTTTTTAATGGTTTTTTCTATATAATATCCCAGGACCAATAACCTTATTCTAAATCTTCCCCTTAAGTTTAAGAGGTTTCAAAGAGATTTTAGGATCACACATCATTTCTGAGACTGAAACCACTTCATCCATCCTGCATTCATTATATTTCTCAGGTCATGGTCAATTCACCGGAAAACAAAACCAAGATAAAGAAAATCGGTGCATGCTGAGTGAGTAAACTCATTTAAGGTAATCAGAAGTCTTCTTATTCATAGTCCACTACAAAACATCGAGAGGTAGGGGCCATGAAAGCAATTTGTAAGTTTTTATGTGAACGTCGAAATTTTCGCACTAGTGATGTAAAGCCAAGATGACATCTGTTCCTGAAATAAAAC